>BSBN01001074.1:0-2400000 GCA_027924645.1 Cunninghamia lanceolata | reverse complement strand
TATTGATGTGATTTCAAGATTCCTTATGTGGATATATTATTTGATGATGATTGTGAGACATTAGATAGAAAATGTAGTTTTAATATTAAATTATGTGGTAAATGATTAATGTTGTATGCAATGACATGAATTTAATTTTAATTCCTTCAGCTATGATTATCCATGATGCGATTGACACTAGATCTAGTTGTGCAAGATTATATTCCCAGGCCACGGGAAATCAGAGGTAGTGTTCACACATATGTTATTCCCTATGAAATCAATCCATTCCCAAGAGGGATGAGGATCACGTGTGATCAGATGTTGCTCGTGTGCATGCTTAATTTATTTATTTTGGCCTATGTTCACCCTTATTAGATTGATTTATTTCACGTGTTGTATATTTATATTTGTTTTACACCGCTTGGTATTATTTTTATTTTGGGCCATTTAAAGGTGAATTTATGCCTTCCTAGGTGTACCTTAGTATCCCAAACTTACCGTAGGTGGTAACCCTTGGGTCTAGGGTCAATTTTGACTAACTAAACCTTAGGGTAACTCACTTATGGTCACTCTAAACTGGGGTTTAGTCAAAGTGACAAATTTTGAAATGGCTAAGGGTGGGAGATGAGTCATGCTTTGGAAAAGACCCACTCCCTTCCCAAAGTTTGGGGATCCCTTCACCAAGAAGACTTGGGAGGTCTTCAAGACTCCCAAGTGTGCGAGATCTCCCTCCAAGACTCTCACACATGTGTGAGAGCATCTTGGAGGGAGATGGCTCTCTTGGAGAATAAGAGGATGCCATATGGCATCCCTTATCCTCATGGAGGCTTGAAGGGAATTGCCACCTCACCACTTGGTCTCACACATGTGTGAGAGCACAAGTGGATAAGGTGAGGGATAGAATGGAATTGGAGGGTGACACTTGCCACCCTCACACTCCTCCCTTGCAAGTGGCATAGGATGAGGAAGGAGAAGGTGACAAGTATTACCTTCTGATTCCTCAAGGCCAAATTGGAAAGCCTATATTATCTCCTCTTGAAGAGAAGTGTGGGGTTCTTGCATTTGGCATTTTTTTCCTTCTATTCTTGGAGTTCTTTGTTTTGGGAGTTAGAAAAATTTGGAGGTTGGGAGAGTTGGAGAAAATGGTGGGAAGTTTGGAGCACTTCATCAAGGTGCTTCCATTTTAGGGCTTTTGAAAGTAATCTCCATGGCTATGGCCATTACTCTTTTGCTTATGTTTTATTTTTGTGTATGTGGTTGAATCTTATGTGGGTTGTTATTTTATTTTTGTGTGGGAAGGGTGTGGTGAGAGCACCTCCATTTTGGAGGAAAGGCTCAACTAGTTTGGGGTAGGGGAGAGTGAACCTCCTTGAGGTCATCTCCTTTGCGTTGCACTATTTTTAGCTTTGAGGGCATCATATGAGTTTTGGGAACAATATGTGATTTGGCATGAGCGCCATTGTGATTTTTGAGTTTTGGTAGAAAATGTGTTTGGCTTGAGGCCTTGAGGATTATGTGATCTTTGGAGTTCTTGGGGTGGCCTCTTGAGTTGAGGAGTCCACTTCCCTACCCCCTCCAAACTCAATTTATTGAGTTTTGTTTGTGCAAATCCATGGGAGTGATGTTTTGTGTGTTTGGAAATTTCTTGTGTTGTGGTGTGTGAGTGCAAAACCGTGTGAATCCTACCTCCCTAGCTTGGGGGTGGCCCACTAGTGGGTCTATGGTAGGGAGGAGGGTGTTCCTTGTGGCTTGGTTTCCCCTTTTGGTGTTTTAGTTATTGCAGGTGTTATTGGAGAAAATGAAGTTTGGAGAGTTCATCTTTTCCTTAGTTGCTATACTTTTGGTTGGTTGTTTGAGAGCCATGGCCTTGGAGGCCTTGTTGTATTATTGTCAAATTGTATACTCATGTTTAAAAAAAAGGGGGGGGTTATGTAAACTATTTTCCTTTGTATGTAATTTAAATCTGCCTTTGATTACAATCAATGTTGTGGTGTTTGAAATATCTCATGCTGCCCTATGCACTTGTTAATTTCTATTTAATTAATTGTTGTGTAGGAGTAGTTTGAGTAGAAATAGAATATAATTGTTGTTTCATATTAAATGTTATGGTTGACTTGAAGTATGTTGCATTTTTAAACAAAAAAAAAGAAAGGGATAATGTTGTTTAATTCTTATTGCATGTTCATAACAAGAAGAAAATAGAAATAGGAAACTGTTATGCTATATTATCTTGCTATTAGAAGTAAAGAGATTGTTCTATTTAATTTGCTATCAGGAAAAAAAAAAAAAAAAAAGAATAAATAGTGTTTCTAATTTATCTATTTTTCAACAAAATGTGTATACACTTCTAGTTAAGTTATGTTTTCAAATCTGGTCATATTATGTTTAGATGAATGTGAAAATAGATATATGCGGTATAATGTGTATATATATATACACTACACACACACATATATATATAGTTCTGTATATGTATTTATTTCTAACCCCCTTGATGACACTGTGTATAACAGTGTATATGTGTGTGTGTGTATTCTAAACAATAACGAGAGTTGGTTTTAAGATAATGAAATGGAGTAATATTATTTCTAAACTGCAATTTTATTACAATAGATGAAAATAGAAATTAAAAAAAAATTAATGAAGGTCGTGAGCCTTACCCTCGATCAAGGGTTTGTTTCAATTTTTTTTTTTGGCAAGGATTGAAAGAGGGCTAGGGAACGGCGGATTGGTCGCTGCCCCTAGACCCTCGTAGTTCTTTTCTTTTCTTGTTTGGTGGGGGGACGATCCCCCCACCCACCTCCCACTACGCAATGGGGGGTGGGTGGGAGGACCACCTCCCCCACCCCATTTTCTTTCGTTAACTCCTGTATGGACAGCGACAGCCAGGGAAGATATGTGGCCGTCGGCCCTATCCCAAAACGTGACCCCCATCCGTTCGATCTACCAGTTACGCTACTTATACCTACAATACCTTATGATTTTTAACATTATATATATATATATATAATTAAAAAAAGGAGGTTGAAACCCTACTGGGTATATACAATGAAAATATACCTCTATAGAAGAAAACTTGAACCATGGCTGCCAATCCTCTCTCAAAACTTTAACCTGCAAAGCAAAAGAGAAAACAGAACTAGAGAGGAGAAAACAAAACAAATGACCAAGTTAGGGCAAATCCATAAGGAAATGATAGAATGGGAAATTAGGGCTTTCTAGTGTAGGAAATTAATATTATATTGGAGAGCATTTAGGGTTGCAAGTTGAGTGGGAATTTAGAAGTTTATTCTCATTTAATTCTTGAATTTTCTTCCATGTGCACGAGAAACTAAGTTCCCTCCACTTGGAAATTCGTTTCCTTTTTGAATTTATTGGCTTTCTTTGTGCATCCCTTTAGTGTTTTAATTTTATTTGGGGTTTGTTTTTTAAATTCTTTTGGAAATTTATTCTAGTGAATGGGTTGATTTTATTTTAGATGGGAAGTGTTTTCCCTTTTGTAAGTTAATTGTTTGGGGCATTTATTTTAAATCCTTCTGCATTTTAATTTAATGTTGCGGGAAATCTTTTATTGAATTTAATTTGGTTTTAATTGATTTTATTTCCAAGGGGATAATTTAATTATTTCTTTTTTTAATTATTTTAACGTGAGTCAATTAATAAATATGATTGTTGAAGTTATATTTATTAATGGACTTGACTATTTAATTTTATTGATCATTTATTATTTTATTTTGAATGTTATAATTTTGTTGAGTAATCAATTTATTTAACCTTGAAACTTACTTAATTTTCCTTATGATTAATTATTTTAATTTTTGCATTAATTTTCTTCTTGGAGATTTTCTTTTTAAAATTTTTATTTTAATTATTGAAAATGCATTATGCTATCAATTTTTTCCAAGATTTTAGGGTTTCATTTTATGGCATTTTCGCAACATCATTTAATCACTCCATTTCTTCATGCAACCATCATATCATTGGATGCATTTTTATTTTCAAATTTATTTGATCTTGTTTCTGTCGAAATCATTCCACCCACCTAGGAAACTTAGGGTTTTGAACTAAAACTATTCTAACCCTAGAAGCAGCGTATATCACGTCGCCTAACCCCCTAGTTAGCTATCATCACGTAGGGGATTGCATAGTAAGGTGCACTTCCCCAAGTATTCGATTGACATGTTTATGCCTTACACATAATGCCACCGAGTACGCTAACGCGTGCAAGAGGGTTTCTAGGGACATGCAGAAAAGTTTTTGACATTTTGTGTCATGACCACATGACAAATGTGGACATGACATGTGTGTTTCGTGTCATGACCGCATGGGAAATGTGGGCATGACATTTGGTATCAAAGCCCAAATTCAAACACTGGGCTTGTTTAGGGCACATTAGTATTCTGCAACCTTGATTAATTTGTGGTGACCTCGTTTTTGTAGGATGCCTCCTCGATAAGTTTGGTGAGTGCATTCATGCCGCACGAAGTCCGTAGAGGTTCATAGTGACTCTTCAGCTGAGGGACAGGCACCACCAACCCCACAAGTACTGCAGGCACCATCGGCCCTACCTATACCAGATATTGGGCCACATATATTGCAGACTCTACAGGTAGTGTTAGATAGACTACCACTGACTGCAGCTGAGCCATGCATAGAGCGATGTGTTGAGCCCCGCGTTGATCTGCGAGAGGAGCCATGCGTGGAGCAACAAGCAGAGTCACATGTTGAGCCACATGTGGAGCCCCCCGTCGAGCCGTGAGAGGCACCATGTGTGGAGCCATATGTTGAGATACTAGATATGACAGTGGAGGAGGTTGGATCAGCCTATAGGGCCCATAACAAGAGCCCTCCACATCATGCTAGGCATGAGGAGGCAATGCGAGTGGAGTAGATTGTTCATAGGCCTTATGATTATTATGCAAATGAGCCTATCAGAGGGCACAGAGACTGAGGAGACCCCATTAGGGATTTGTTGAGGCTTAATCCACCTACATCCGTTAGGACCATAGAGGGAGCTGAGGTAGAGGCCTAGTACATTAGCTTAGACAGATACTTCACGTTGCATCCCTACGAGGGCAACACGAGGGCACGTGTGGCAGTCCACCTTTTGAGAGATGCAGTAGGTACTTAGTGACACACTGAGGAGTGCAAGTGCCATCTATCATTAGACATACTCACATGGGAGACTTTCATTGAGCGCTTCAATGCGCGATATTTATCATATCACTACAGGTAGCGTTGCATAGATGATTTTCATGACCTTAAGTAGAGAGGGCTTCCTGTTTCTCAGTATGAGGGTAGATTCATCGAGTTATCTCGATATGCAGAGTATCTCCATGACGAGAAGCTCCTAGTTCATAAGTTTATCAGAGGATTGAACCATAGCATAACAAGGCCTATATGCATGGCAGACCCCCAGACATTGAGTGATGCTTCTGAGAAGTCATACATAGCTAAGGAGATACAGGGATGAGGACAGAGTTTCAGGATCGTGGGCAGCAGCAACATCAGCAGAGTTACCGTAGACCACCACCGCCACCTCAGAGAGGAGGATTTAGTTTCGCATCCTTACCTCCTATGCGCCCACAGCAGCAGTAGTCGTAGCAGCATCAGAGATCCAGGCCACAACAGAGGGCACATGTGGAGTATAATCAAGGTTGGCAGCAACAGGACCTATGCAAAGATCAGAGGCAGCAGGGACCACTCGCGGGACCCACGAGGTTGCAGCAATCATACAGGGGTTCACAGGTAGATCTAGACAACAGCAGTTGAGTAGAACTCAGACTAGATAGGTACAGGCTAGGGTCCCATGTTATGTGTGTGGTGGAGTGGGACATCTAGCTAGAGAGTGTCCATAGGGCTTTATAGCAGGGGGCAGCCTCATACAGGAGGATCAAAGCAAATAGTTGGAGATGTGGGTAGGTCCCACCGTATGTTCGTAGCGGTTGATAACCGCCAGGCTAATTTTTAGGCATCAGTGATTGAGACATCAGGTATGATATAGGTGTCCCCATTTCTATTCTTTTTGACTCTAGTACTACTAACTCTTCCATATCTCCATCATTAGTGGAGCGTTGCAGGCTGGTGGCCTCTAGGCAGGGTGATAGGTGGGTGGTTGAGTTGGCCTCAAGGGCCAAGATGACAGTAGATGCCTTAGTACATGACTGTGAGATATCTTTGGGACCCTTTGCCACAGTATGTGACCTTAAATTTATGACATTAGGATCCTACGATGTGATTTTTGGGTATGGACTGGCTTGTGGCTCATCGAGCCAAGCTAGATTATCACCGAAAGGTGATTAGCTGCTTAGATGATCATGGTACATTAGTTGAGATGGTGGACATTCAGAAGCCCACAATAGTTCGTATGCTATCCAATCAATAGCTTAAGCACTGCATGTGGAAGGGATGCCAAATGTTTGCTATTACAATGAGTGATAGATCAGATGACGAGCCTAAGGCATCTTTGGATGACCATCCCATCCTGAGAGAGTTTGCCGATGTGTTTCCAATAGAGCTACTAGGGATGCCACCCCATTGTAAGGTAGACTTTCATATTGACTTAGTGTCAGGTGTTGAGCCAGTGTCTCATGCACCCTATAAGATGACCACTCATGAGCTCATAGAGCTCAAGTTGCAGCTTGAGGACTTGCTCGAGAAGGGGTACATTCGACCGAGTGTTTCACCTTGGGGTGCTCCTATCATCTTCGTAAAGAAGAAGGATGGTTCTCTTTGATTATGCATGGATTATAGGTAGTTGAATAAGGTGACAGTTAAGAACCATTATCCTCTGCCCAGGATTGACGATCTCTTCAATCAGAGGCAAGGAGCCAGGGTGTTCTCTAAGATTGACCTGAAGTCTGGTTACCATCAGTTGCGTATCACAAAAGTGGACATCCATAAAACTACCTTCTGGTTACCATCAGTTGTGTATCATAGAGGGCCCTTGTGGGCAAGTTTGTGGGATACTAACTTGAGGCAGATGTGTTACTTTGTCATCGACAGCGCATCTATGTACCACGTGCAAGCGACCTATGTACTATAGTGTTATCAGAGGCTCATAGAGCACCATATACAGCACATCCAGGGGTGAAGAAGATGCATGCCGACCTACGACATCTATACCATTAGGCAGGTATGAGATGGGATATTGCAGAGTTTATTGCTCAATGCCTTGAGTGCCAGAGGGTCAAGGCTGAGCATCAGCATCCAGTGGGTCTTTTATACCCTCATGAGATACTTGAGTGGAAATGGGACACCATTTCCATAGATTTCATTGTTGGTCTTCCTATGTCTTCACATTGCCATGATGCCATCATGGTGACAGTTGACAAGTTGACCAAGGTGGCGCATTTCTTACCTGTACGCACGACGTACAATGCACCATCAGTGGCGAGAGTATTCTTAGATGATATTGTGAGATTACATGGGGTACCTCACCGCATCATTTCTGATAGGGAATCAGTGTTCACTTCAGCCTTTTAGAGAGCTTTGCAGCAGGCCTTGGGCACACAGCTCAACTTTAGCTCCGCTTATCACCCCGAGATAGATGGACAGACAGCGCGGGTGAATCAGGTGTTGGAGGACATGCTTCATATGTATGTTATGGACCATCAATCTAGATGGGAGGAGTATCTATATCTAGTTGAGTTTGCCTACAATAATGGGCATCACAACTCGTTGGGTATGCCTCCTTTTCAGGCTTTATATGGAAAACCATGCAGGACACCATTGATTTAGGATCAGATAGAGGATAGGGTTGCCATTGATCCAAAGTTGGTTCAGGATATGGAGTAGCAGGTCACACTAATTAGGCAGAGACTTCAGGAGGCACAGGATAGATAGAAGAAGTATGTCGATGCTAAGAGACTTGATCAGAGCTTCTCAGTTGGGGACAGAGTATTCCTTAGAGTGTGGTCACACAAGAGTCCAATCCGTTATGGAAAGGGCTCTAAGCTCACACCATAGTTTGTAGGACCTTTTGAGATCTTGGAGTGGATAGGACCTATTGCCTACCATCTAGCGTTGCCACCTAGCCTATCGCGCATCCACGTTGTCTTTCATATTTTTGTATTGAGACAATATATATCTGATTTATCTCATGTATTGGACTGGAGTGCTCTACAAGTAGAAGCAGACGGGCAGTTAGCTTTGGAGCCAATTCGCATATTGGCTCATCGAACGTTGGGCCTTCGAGGTCAAGAGCTGGACCATGTTAGGGTCTAGTGGAATCATTATGATGAGGTCACAGCTACTTGGGAGGATGCTGCTAGTTTGAGGACACTCTATCCTCACCTTTTTGATGACTTCCAAGAGGAAGTTTAGTCTTAGGGGGGGAGGATGTGAGGCTGATTATTTTCACTTCCCTATTTCGATCGTTTTACATTATAGTTGGTGACATTATCAGACTTTGAGAGACTATTATTTCTATTATGCAGATTAGATTATAGCACCTGACTTTTGGTTTGACATTGATTAGACATGTGGTGATTTGATTTGATCATATTTTGATGTTATGATGATGTTAGATTTATGAGATATAGTTGATGATGATTATTGATGTGATTTCAAGATTCCTTATGTGGATATATTATTTGTTGATGATTATAAGACATTAGATAGAAAATGTAGTTTTAATATTAAATTATGTGGTAAATGATTAATGTTGTATGTAATGACATGAATTTTATTTCAGTTCCTTTTGCTATAATTATCCATGATGTGATTAACACTTGATCTAGTTGTGCAGGATTATATTCCCAGGCCACGGGAAATTAGACATAGTGTTCACACATATGTTATTCCCTGTGAAACCGATCCATTCCCAACAGGGATAAAGATCATGTGTGATCAGATGTTACTTGTGTGCATGCTTAATTTATTTATTTTTTCCTATGTTCACCCTTATTAGATTGATTTATTTCATGTGTTGTATATTTATATTTGTTTTACACCACTTGGTATTATTTTTATTTTGGGCCATTTAAAGGTGAATTTATGCCTCCCTAGGTGTACCTTAGTGTCCCAAACTTACCCCAGGTGGTAACCCTTGGGTCTAGGGTCAATTTTGACTAACTAAACCTTAGGATAACTCACTTATGGTCACTCTAAACTGGGGTTTAGTCAAAGTGACGAATTTTGAAATGGCTAAGGGTGGGAGATGAGTCATGCTTTGGGAAAGACCCACTCCCTTCCCAAAGTTTGGGGATCCCTTCACCAAGAAGACTTGGGAGGTCTTCAAGACTCCCAAGTGTGTGGGATCTCCCTCCAAGACTCTCACACATGTGTGAGAGCATCTTGGAGGGAGATGGCTCTCTTGGAGAATAAGAGGATGCCATATGGTATCCCTTATCCTCATGGAGGCTTGAAGGGAATTGCCACCTCACCACTTGGTCTCTCACACATGTGTGAGAGCACAAGTGGATAAGGTGATGGATAGAATGGAATTGGAGGGTGACACTTGCCACCCTCACACTCATTCTCCCTTGCAAGTGGCATGGTATGAGGAAGGAGAAGGTGACAAGTGTTACCTTCTCATTCCTCAAGGCCAAATTGGAAGGCCTATATTATCTCCTCTTGAAGAGGAGTGTGGGGTTCTTGCATTTGGCATTTTTTTCCTTCTATTCTTGGAGTTCTTTGTTTTGGGAGTTAGAAAAATTTGGAGGTTGGGAGAGTTGGAGAAATTGGTGGGAAGTTTGGATCTCTTCATCGAGGTGCTTCCATTTTAGGGCTTTTGAAGGTAAGCTCCATGGCTATGGCCATTACCCTTTTGCTTATGTTTTCTTTTTGTGTATGTGGTTGAATCTTATGTGGGTTGTTATTTTATTTTTGTGTGGGAAGGGTGTGGTGAGAGCACCTCCATTTTGGAGGAAAGGCTCAACTAGTTTGGGGTAGGGGAGAGTGAACCTCCTCGAGGTCATCTCCTTTGTTTTGCACTATTTTTAGCCTTGAGGGCATCATATAAGTTTTGTGAACAATATGTGATTTGGCATAAGTGCCATTGTGATTTTTGAGTTTTTGGTGGAAAATGTGTTTGGCTTGAGGCCTTGAGGATTATGTGATCTTTGGAGTTCTTGGGGTGGCCTCTTGAGTTGAGGGGTCCACTTCCCCACCCCCTCCAAACTCAATTTATTGAGTTTTGTTTGTGCAAATCCATGGGAGTGATGTTTTCTGTGTTTAGAAATTTCTTGTGTTGTGGTGTGTGAGTGCAAAACCATGTGAATCCCGCCTCCCTAGCTCAAGGGTGACCCACTAACGGGTCTATGGTAAGGAGGAGGGTGTTCCTTGTGGCTTGGTTTCCCCTTTTGGTGTTTTAGTTATTGCAGGTGTTATTGGAGAAAATGAAGTTTGGAGAGTTCATCTTTTCCTTAGCTACTGTACTTTTGGTTGGTTGTTTGAGAGCCATGGCCTTGGAGGCCTTGTTGTATTATTGTCAAATTGTATACTCATGTTTTTTTTTTAAAAAAAGGGGTTATGTAAAACTATTTTCCTTTGTATGTAATTTAAATATGCCTTTGATTACAATCAATGTTGTGGTGTTTGAAATATCTCATGCTGCCCTATGCACTTGTCAATTTATGTTTAATTAATTGTTGTGTAGGAGCAGTTTGAGTAGAAATAGAATATAATTGTTGTTTCATATTAAATGTTATGGTTGACTTGAAGTATGTTGCATTTTTAAACCAAAAAAAAAAGAAAGGGATAATGCTATTTAATTCTTATTACATGTTCATAACAAGAAGAAAATAGAAATAGGAAATTGTTATGCTATATTATCTTGCTGTCAAAAGTAAAGAGATTGTTCTATTTAATTTGCTGTCAGAAAAAAACAAAATAAACAGTGTTTCTAATTTATCTATTTTTCAACAAAATATGTATACACTTCTGGTTAAGTTATGTTTTCAAATCTGGTCATATTATGTTTAGATGAATGTGAAAATAAATATATGTGGTAAAATGTGTGTGTGTATATATATATACACACTGTTATACACAATGTCATCAAGGGGGTGAGAAATAAATACAGAAGTGTATATATATATATATATACATATATCTATGTATATTCTAAACAATAACGAAAGTTGGCTTTAAGAAAATGAAATGGAGGAATATTATTTCTAAATTGTAATTTTATTACAGTAGATGAAAATAGAAATTAAAAAAAAAGAAATTAATAAAGGTCATGAGCCGTACCCTCGATCGAGGGTTTGTTTCAATTTTTTTTTGGCAAGAATTGAAAGAGGGCTAGGGAATGATGGACTGGTCACCACCCCTAGACCCTCGTAGTTCTTTTTTTTGGTTGTTTGGTGGGGGCATGATCCCCCCACCCACCTCCCACTACGCAGTGGGGGGTGAGTGGGAGGACCGCCTCTCCCAGCCCATTTTCTTTTGTTAACTCCTATATGGATAGCGACAGTGGGGGAAGATCTGTGGCCATCAGCTCTATCCCAAAATGTGACCCCCATCCATTCGATCTACCAGTTATGCTGCTTATACCTGCAACACCTTATGATTTTTAGTAGTAAATATATATCAACACTCTCAAATTTAAACCATAAATATATATATATACACAAAATGTATATATATAATAAAAAAGGAGGTTGAAACCCTACTAGGTATATACAATGAAAATATACCTCTGTAGAAGAAAACTTGAACCATGGATGCCAATCCTCTCTCAAAACTTTAACCTGCAAAGCAAAAAAAGAAAACAAAACAAATGAGCAAGTTAGAGCAAATCCATAAGGAAATGCTAGAATAAGAAATTAGGGCTTTCTAGAGTAGGAAATTAATATTATATTGGAGAGCACTTAGGGTTGCAAGTTGAGTGGGAATTTAGAAGTTTATTCTCATTTAATTCTTGAATTTTCTTCCATGTGCACGGGAAACTAAGTTCCCTCCACTTGGAAATTCATTTCCTTTTTTAATTTATTGGCTTTCTTTGTGCATCCCTTTAGTGTTTTAATTTTATTTGGGGTTTGTTTTTTAAATTATTTTGCAAATTTATTTTAGTGGTGAATGGGTTGATTTTATTTTAGATGGGAAGTGTTTTCCCTTTTGTAAGTTAATTGTTTGGGGCATTTATTTTAAATCTTTGTGCGTTTTAATTTAATGTTAAGGGAAATCTTTTATTGAATTTAATTTGGTTTAATCGACTTTATTTCTGAGGGGATAATTTAATTATTTCTTTTTTTAATTATTTTTAAGTGAGTCAATTAATAAATGTGATTGTTGAAGTTATATTTATTAATGGACTTGACTATTGAATTTTATTGATCGTTTATTATTTTATTTTGAATGTTATAATTTTGTTGAGTGATCAATTTATTTAACCTTGAAACTTACTTAATTTTCCTTATGACTAATTATTTTAATTTTTGCATTAATTTTCTTCTTGGAGATTTTCTTTTTAAAATTTTTATTTCAATTATTGAAAACGCGTTATGGTGTCAAATTTTTCCTAGATTTTAAGGTTTCATTTTATGGCATTTTCGCGACATCATTTAATCACTCCATTTCTTCATGCGACCATCATATCATCAGATGCATTTTTATTTTTGAATTTATTATTGCATTATAGTTAGGGTTTGATCTTGTTTCTATCGAAATCATTCCACCCACCTAGGAAACTTAGGGTTTTGAACTAAAACTATTCTAACCCTAGAAGCAGCGCACATCACGTCACCTAATCCCCTAGTCAGTTATCATCACGTAGGGGATTGCATAGTAAGGTGCACTTCCCTGAGTATTCGATTGACATGTTTACGCCTTACACGTAATGCCACCGAGCATGCTGACGCGTGCGAGGGGGTTTCTAGGGACATGCAGAAACATTTTTGACATTTCGTGTCATGACTACATGATAAATGTGGACATGACACATGTGTTCCGTGCAGTGACCACATGGAAAATGT
This sequence comes from Cunninghamia lanceolata, assembly GCA_027924645.1. Lineage (NCBI taxonomy): Eukaryota > Viridiplantae > Streptophyta > Pinopsida > Cupressales > Cupressaceae > Cunninghamia > Cunninghamia lanceolata. The sequence continues at coordinate 2,387,098 of BSBN01001074.1, read as the reverse complement.
GGGCATGACGTTAATGAAACCCAACTTTCTCTAAACGGGTGCAGAATTCCTCTTTTCCCACAAAAAGATAAACTTCTATGGGCTAAAGAGAAGTCTAGGTGTTTTACTCTTAAATCTACCTATAATCTTTTCTTACCTCAAACTAGTGATAATTTATGGAGGAAAATCTGAAATCATAATCTTATACCAAAGATTAATCACTTTTGGTGGTTGGCGGCGCAGAACAAAATCCTAACTATAGATAACCTCAGTATCAGATGATTCCAAATTCCCAACAGATATGTTCTTTGTATGAAAGATAAGGAGACTGTCTCACATATCCTTTTACACTGTGACTTCTCATGGGAGGTCTGGTGCTTTTCCCTAAATAACCTTGGTGTTTCTTGGTGTTGGAATGGGGATCTGGAAGATTACATTAGGTCCTGGTACACTCCTTTCTCCAATCCTGTTTGTAGGGAAATATGGGCCCAGGTCTCCCCCATTCTATCCCAGGGCCTCTGGAAAGAGAGGAATAACATACTCTTTCAAGAGAAGTTTAGAGATCATAGGGAAGTGTTCTTCTTAGTTGTCAAACTACTGCAAGAAAACATCACCAATACCTCTCTAAAAGAGACAGAAACTCCCCCCAATGTTCTAGAAATAAACATTATTAATCAATGGACCATCTTGATAAGCATTTGTAGGGTGGATGATAGTAAGAAAAGAGATAGAGCTAGCTCTAAATGGTCCCCACCTCCAAATAGTTGGTCAAATCTTAATTTCAATGGTGCTGCTAAAGGCAACCCTGGGTTGGCGAGTGGAGGGGGAACTATAAGGTCAGATAAGGGTGCCCTCACAACTACTTTTGCGAGGGGCCTAAGTGAAAATACCAACAATATCATGGAGGCCACGACTCTCCTTTGGGGCCTCAAAATTGTGTTGGCTTTAGACATCAAACATATTATAGTGAAAGGAGATTCCAAAATTATCATTGAAGTTGTCAAAGGAAATGCTAGAGTCGGTTGGCAGATGGAAGATATAATTGAGAAGATAAAAGCCCTCCTCTTAAGTTTCAAAAGCAGTGAAGTGAGACATATATATAGAGAGAGGGCAATAGAGTCGTTGACCTAATTGTGAATATTGGGATTAGTCTTAATTCCCTAAGATGCTGGAGAAACATTGACAATCTTCCCCTGAATGTTAAAGTTAGCATTCAGAACAAGGTGCCTCACTAACTCATCATGGCTATTATCATAATTTGTATTGATTTGTGTGGAGTCTTTTTGGGCTTCTCTCTTTGATAAAATAAGGTTTAAAAAACTTGTTGTTTTATGAGTACTCTTGATTTTTATTAGTAAAACCCCATTGTTATGTTATGCTTTTGTGGACCCTCTATTGGGTAAATCATTTTATCAAATGATGTTATGGGCATGAGTGCCTTTGTGTATAGTGATTGGGTTGTGGAGAGAAGTTGCATACATTGTGGAACAATTGTGTTGTTGGGGATTATGTTCTTTGATGATGGAGTATTGTGTTGTTTTGAAACTGTAGATACCTAAAATTGACCACGTCTTAACATCACCTAGACATCACCTTTCAACACCACCTTATGTCACCTTGCTTGTCCTAGGACCCTTCCATGTTCCCCTCCATTAGCCAATTAATTAAATAAAATATATTTAATTAATTAATGAGGATTATCCCTTCCACCAAATTAATTAAATAAATTATATCTATTTATTTAATTAATTTTAATATATTTTATCTATATTTAACTTAATCCATTTTCCCTCTTGTTAAATTAATTAAATAATTAACTAATTAACAAATTTTATTAATAAATGAGAGGCACAAAATTCAAACTAAGTTTTTATCTCCACCACTCATTTCATACTCAATCTTAGCCATTCACATAAGGATGCCCTAGTGATATAGATCTAACACCTCTAAGACCACTAAGGGGTCACAACAAACATTGATAGAGGAAGAGGATATAGGGGATGGTAGGGCAAACAAGTCTTCTAGGCCCTAATGGACCAAGCTGCAACACTTGACTTCAAACAGGACATGACTGTCAACTACACAATAACCGCATTTTTGGGTTCATATACATGGGAACCTTCCCAAACTTTCTAGGGACCCTAAACCTTCTATGGTTGACTGTCCCAATCTCACAAAACCACCATAATTCTCTGGAGGTACCTTCTTGTACCACTTCCTTCACAAACTAACCAACTCCCTTGTAGCCCTTGAAAAGGGATTATCGTGCAATAACTTGAGATTCAAACCTCCTAACCAGACTGTCATGGGCTTTTTGGATACCCATTGTCTTGTTCTTTAACATACTCAACATGCACTATAGGTTGTTTTGGAACACAACACTCTAAATTTGACTGTACTGATTCCCAATGAGGCCTAATTAGGGCGGTTTTACACACAAAGTACCCACCAACTCAATCCCAAACTTCTCACTCCTATTCTAAAGGGTGCATTAGGAATAAAATACATAGATTTCATCAATTTTTAGGGTCTAATATCATTTCAACTCATTCTATGATCAAATCTTCACTCTACTTAGGCTAGTTTGCCAAATTCACAACACAAATAGGCCCAATGGCTCAAATCTTCACCCTATACTTGTCCTTTGCTCCTGCACACAAAATCCATTAGAAAACTTACCATCCTACACTCATTCCACCCATTTTGGGGTTCTAACACAACAATATGAGTTGGGAAAAACAAAAACCTCTCTGAAACCCTCAAAACAAGGGTTTAGGAACAATCTACAAAAAAAAGAGTTATAAATTGCCTAATCTTTGAAGAAAATCCATCCAACTTAGATCAAATGGATGGTAAGACCACTCACTACACCATTCTAGTCATTTCCATCCATGACTATACAGTACGGGTAGGTACATGATGAAAGAATAGTAGGAAAATAGAAAAGAAACAGGGAATTAATACAGTCACAACTAAATGGTTGATAAAATGCTTCCAAAACAATGAAAACTACTCAAACTTGATTCAAATCAAAGGTAATATCATCCATTTCCTCCTTTTGGGCATTTGGTGCTTTCAAGATGTTGTATGGACATGGCCCAAGCTGTGGAACAACAAAAGATAGTCAAAAAGTAGAAAAAGTTGTAATATTATTTCATTTTTCCTTCACAATACTTTTTCCAACTTCATGTCCTCATTCACTATCCTTTTTCCAATGCATATACCATATCTTTATGCCCTTATCCCTCCATTACATAGATTCCCATCGTGGGAAGAGGCTAAAAATAGCCAAAACTGACAGCTTTTGCCAAAAAAAAGCTAATGACTAAAAATAGACTGTCATAATTTTAGTAAACTGTAGACCATACCTAAGAAATTACCTAAACTAGGCCTCCACTACAACCTCATGACTCTCAAAGGCTTCATTAGTCTTCAAACAAATAAAATTTTAAACAAATGACATAAAAATGTCCTAGGTGCACTGCACCACATAGAAGCTTCTATCTTTCCATATTTATGCATACACGGGAACTATTTATGCATACACAGGAACATTGTGGAATTCCTTTGATTTTTGAAGAGATGGAGATTGTTGTTATATTTTGACTATTTACCAAGAGGTTAGTAAACAAGAGTGAAGTTAATGTTGTTTTCTTATGCACACATGGAAGGGCATTTAGTTAAGCATCAGATTTATTTAACATTAAAATTTTGAGGTCATTTGTAGAAATGATTTTTTTGGAAAATAATATTACAGAAATATTGTACAATTATTCATTTCTATATCTCTTTAGATTCTACATATCTCTTTGTTTAGGTTACATATATTCACTTCTCATACATTTATATATCTTAAAAAAGTAATTCTCCACCATCTTACATTCCTATACTTTATTTATTATTTTTTATTAGGGTAAGCAGGGATTTTGAAAGGGCAAGACATGACACAAACATCCTGACGAAAACACAAAGGGACACTAGATCCCTAACAGGCATGAGAAATCACAAAAGATCCCTAACAAGCAAAGCAAGAAAATCAAGGAGGTATGAATCCAAACCTCTTCAAAGAACTTTGAACTAGGACACAAGTCTAGCCCAAATGTGGAGCAGTAATTTATTTATTTGAAACAAATTTCCCTCCCTAGAACCCTCTTGGTTACCATGTCACACTCCTCTCTCCCTCTCTTTTTATTCAGATTGGGTCTACAATTTATCAATTTTATGCCTCTTCTCTTGCTCTTTTTTCTCCTGATGATGGAACATGGAGTGTGATCCGAAATGTTGAGGGAAAAATCTCGATCACAGTCAAATCCAGAAGCACTCATGCAACTTTATTTATTGTTGTATGACTTACTAGGTACACATTATTTTTTCAGAATAAAATAGAGTTTTCCTTCAACTCAATTTTAGAATGCAAACAGAATGCAAAACCCCAAGCCGTGGGGCTCCCCATGGGGCGCGACCCATATGGTGGCCACCTCCCCTTTGCCCACCAAAAATTAATATCGTTAAATTTTTTATTTTTATTTTAAAACTTTACTTTAAACAACCAAAAAAACTTATATATCTATCTCCTCCTATATTTGTAGTTGCATAGATAATTTTTCCTTTGAGGTCTACTTGTAGACTATTCTTTTCTCTTTGCCTTGGTACTCTGTAACAATTCACATTTGCTTGGGTAGAAGAAATCTGGAATATGTTTCGATTCTTCTCCAGATAAACTTACATGCACTAAAGGAGACAAGAATAGAAAAACTCTGCAAATGAGTGAATCTGCAAAACAAACAAACATGCACTGTCAGTAAACTTTAAACAATTACCATTAGTTTTGGATAGGGTTTAAAAATCAAATGCAAGAAATCTATAAAAAAAGAAATCAATCAACTAGAAACCTTCAAGTTTTTGAATGCATGTTATGGAAATGGAGATCCAAGGGTTTTGATTAAAAAAAATTGGGTACTCTCCTAAAGTTGCAAACCCAACTTTTCTTCTTTCTGCACATAGAAAAAAAAAATGCAATGAGGTAATAAAATAAAGTTTTAAGGAAACAAATAGTTCCATATGTTTCTATTTTGCTTTAGTAAGTTTTAGAAATTCCATTTTTATAACGCATATTATGCTCCTAAATTATAGCCGATTTGACCTTATTTCTTGTTAAATTAGAATTTTAAGCATTTATGATTTAATGAAGGTGGGGGAATAAATTAGAGGAATAAGTATTACATTTTTAAATAAAGGAAAATTAGGTATAAATCTTTTTTATACACAATGAATTTTAGTTTTTGGGTAGTTTTGGAAAGGTGTATTAAGTAAATTGTTATTTCATGTCAATTAAATTTATTGGGTTTTATTTATTATATGGAAAAATATCAAGACATTAATTTATTTATTTCTTACCTTATACAATTTTGATCATGGTCAATTTTATCATGTCATTTAATTTGAAACATTTTTGGAGATACAATTGGATTTGTGTAAATATTTTGGTTATTGGGGTCTATTATCTTTGTCACTTTAAAGTGAAGATATTTGTCCACCTCCATATAGAAAACATAAGGGAGAATTACTCAAGCAACTTTATCCCTTCACAATGATGTACCTAATGGCATTGATACCTTAGTAGGGTGTCTTCATTTTCTTTCAAGGCGTTACGATGAAGATTTCACCACTCGCATTTTTCCTTTGTCTTATGTGGCATGCCCTCATTCGTTGCACGTGCAACGATGCCCAATGAGCATAATTCATCACTAAAAGTAGGGTTAACCATAGTTATAGTGTTGTACACAAAAAAATAGTTGCATTGTGTTAACGCATGTTTGTACGTGTGTGTACGAGTGGGCATTACACTTATGTAATACAATGTAAAGGCTAGAATCATTTAAGATTAGAATTATTTTATTATTATTGCAATTATTTCAATGCCATATTGTTAAATTGGCAAGAATCTATTTTGAATGCATTTATTTCTCTGCAAGGTCATCGGGTGAATTCCATAGCTAAATTTAATAAGCCTTTTTGGATTATCTTAGAAGTCATGTCAAAATCAAAGTGTGGCATTTGGTTTGAAACTTGAGCATAAGAAAGAGTAAGATGTCTACATCAAACTTCAATTTAGTTTTAGTTTCATATTTTGCTTTCTTAAAATATTATTATGACCTTGAGATTTGTGCCAAGAAATAAGTTTTTCTAGGTCAAGATAGTTTTTGTAAAAGGAATATTTTATAATTTTAAGAAATGTTATCTTTGATGTAATTTCTTTTTCCCTACCTTTCATGGGCAAAAATTATTTGTGTTTGCCCTACAATTGCACACTTTTTCTAGAGAGGCTTCCATTATTTGGTCATATATGTCATACTAATCAATTTTTGGATATTGACTTGCTATAAATCTAGATCAAAGAGCTATGAATTAGTGGTGACTCATTCAACAATTTTTTTTGTCTACTTCTTTCTAATTTTTCATGGTAGTTCCATAATTTCTTTTTCAAAACTTCAACAATTGAACTTTTGAATGTGGAGGTGTTTGGTAGTGAAATTTTCTTGAATCTACATATTTTATTCTGAATTATGTAATGATGTAGCTTATTCTAACTTATTGTAATTCATGTGCCTTATTTTCTTTTTTCTTTTAATTTTTTTGTCATTCTCATTCTAAGGAATTATGGGTTTGTAACAATGAATTGTATGTTGAAAAGGGGTTAGAAACTTGATAGTTTGAAGGGGAAATTTTACTAGCACCACTTTTTATGTTTTTGGTAATTTTGCATTAATTTGTAATTAGTATAAAAACAAAAAACTTGGTAATTTTTTTATATTTTCTCTACTTTCCAAATTTAATCATGTCAAACTATAGAATTACTCTTATGAGTCCACACAACTTGTGGAAAGATTTTATGGTAGAGCAACTTAGAAGTAGAGGTTTGTACCATGTGTTAACAAGAAAAGAGATAAAACCACCTAATCAAATCGAAAGGATGAAATGCTTCAACCAATGTAATGAAGCCCTTGGCCTCATAAGCCTCACAATTACCCCAAATCTTAAATTTCACATTATGACTTAGATTCTCTTTTGATGCTTGGGAGAATTGTTTGAGTTTCGTCGAAAAGATAGATGCCATGTGGAGATACAAGTTGGAGAATGTTCTCATAAGTTTGAATCCTCAAGAATTTACCACCATTAAGAACTTCATATTGTAGTTAAAGCTAATCAGACTTCGTATTTTTTTTAATCAATTGACATGTGAGCAAGAGAAGCTCATACTAATTGGTACACTTCCTCCTTATAATTTTAAAATACATGCATTTGAAGTAAACAATTCAAATAGATTAAAATAGATGAAGATGTTGGAAATAGTCTGGACAACTGAGAGGGGGGGTGACTTAGTTGTCCCTAAATTTTAACCTTTTTTGAACCTTTTAAATCTTCTTTATAATCATATTAATGATGAACACATTTAAGCATAAATCAACACATGAGCAGAAACAACATGAACACATAACACCAGAATTTGACTTGGAAAACCTAGTTAAGGGAAAAACCACAGTGGAGGTTAACCCATAAAAATGTGTACCCTATTAAAAGTACTTAAGAAAATAGAAGGCACATGCCTTTGGGTGTACTGCCCAGAGCTCACTTCTCAAGAAGAGGCTCACTGCCTATAAGAAATTATGATTTACACAGAGATAATGAACTGAGAAATAGCATCTACATTCATGCCTGAATCAGTCCCTTTTCAAAAACTTATGCTCTTATATTGAAATTCTTCTTCACTGACTCTTGACTCTATACTCCCTTCACTCCTCTTCTTCTCTGCTATGCTTTTGATCCTTTCTTCAGATTTAATTCATTGTATGCAAGGATGCTTTTCAACAACTCTTCAACAAGTATTTATATCCTTCATCAACCTTGGAATGATCAACAAGGTCGGCTAAACTTGATGTGAATCATCACACTGTCGGCCAAACATAACTGAGACTTGAATCTTCTTCTACAACCATGCCATGCTTCATAAAAATGCTCTTAGATCATCTGCAAAATGCTTGGATCATCCAGTCGGCCAAGACTGGGAAGAACATCAACCTCAAGAAGAAATATTCAATCAACAAGCTCAAACTTCAATGCAAACCTTCAACATATTAGCCACACAATCTAGAGACCTCCACAAGCACATTGAAATCACCAATAAAATTTACTCTAAACCAAATTACCAGAATCATTTGTATCTTCCTCTAGAACCTCAAGAACACTATCTACCATGATTGTCAAACTAGAAAGATAGCTTGCAGACCTCCAAAACACAAACCACTAGAGTTGATGGTACACACTGACTTCCCAAACATGCCTTTACATCTGCAGACCATAGTATTTCACTACGGAGCAATCCAGACCAACTTATTGTCACAATGTCTCTTCTGAATACTATAAAATCCGGTTCTACTTAGATGGCCATAACTTCTTCAAATCTTCATGCGGACTTCTCAATTCTTAACTAGAGCAACCTCTGACAATCCTCTACACAACCATATGGTCCGCATGTATTGATTGTCATTAATTTTCTCAATATCCTCAGCATTCTGGTCTTCTATATAGATAGCAAAATAGGATACAGTTGACACCAATGGTAACAAGGATATGTTGACATCAATGACAACACCACTTAGGCACATATTTGCAACAATCTCCCCCTTTGCAATTGATGGAAACATATGATGTGAAAAACTGAATTCAACCATCAAGACAAGAACTTTTCCCCCTTTCTCTTCTCACTTCTGCAACTGCTCCCCCTTACATCAAAAACTAGTTCTTCACATGACTTCTCTCCCCCTTTGACATCAATGGAAAAGGGCACATATTTGTTATCTTTTCTTTTTTTGCTTCAGACTAATCCCAAAATTTGCATACTGACTACTCCCCCTTTGAGTAGTACCTCCTTAACATCAATCTGGATCACAAGATATGAATGTGAATTCAACCGAACTGATGCACCTTAGTGCATCTTAGTTCTGATCAGGAGGGGTAATAACACCTAACTTTTCTCTAAGATACTCAAAAGTATCTTTGGGAAGAGGCTTAGTGAAGATATCCACAATCTGATCTTTAGAAAACATAAACTCCAACTTGACTTCTTTCTCATTAACTTTATCTCCCAAGAAGTGAAACTTGATAGATATATGCTTTGTCTTTGAGTGCAATACCGGATTCTTGGAAATGCTTATAGCACTTGAATTATCATAGAAAATTGTGACTGGCTCCTCAAACACAATTTTGATGTCCTTCAGCATTTGCTTCATCCATAGAACTTGAGAACAATTATTTGTTGCTTCTATATACTCTGCCTCTGCAGTGGATAGAGAAATTGCCTCTTGCTTTTTGCTCATCCAAGAGACCAATCTTCTTCCCAAGAAGAATACACCACCACTAGTACTTTTTTTGTCATCCACATCTCCTGTCCAATCAGCATCTGTATATGCATGAAGATTGAGATCATTGTCCTTTGGATACCACAGTCCATAATCAATTGTTCCATTGAGATATCTAAAAATTCTTTTGATTGCCACAACATGGGATTCTTTTGGATCAGCTTGAAATCTGGCAACAAGTCCAACGGTATTCATGATGTCAGGTCTAGTCTGAGTTAGATAGAGCAATCCTCCAATCATTGATCTATACCTTTTCTGATTTGCCTTTGGGGAGTCATCATATTTGCTTAACTTTCATCTAGTTACCATAGGAGTACATACTGGCTTTGAATCTTCCATTCTAAACTTCTTCAACAATTCTTTCACATACTTGGACTGAGATATGAAGATACCTTTATCTAACTGAACAATTTGCAGACCTAGGAAGAAGTTCATCTCACCAAACATTAACATCTCAAAATCACTTTTCATCTGATCAGCAAATGCTTTGCACATACATTCATTTCCACCAAAAATGATATCATCAACAAAGACCTCAACAATTAGAATGTCCTCATGATTTATCTTAAAGTACAAATTACTATCAGCAGTACCTTTGTTAAAACCTAGCTTAAGCAAATGCTTATCCAATTTGGCATACCAGGCTCTTAGAGCTTGCTTGATTTCATACAAGGCTTTTCTTAGTCTACAAACCATATCTCCCTGATCAGACAACTGAAATCCTTCCGGTTGTTCAATATAGACTTCTTCCAAATCTCCATTTAGAAATGTTGATTTGACATCCATCTGATAAACTTTAAAATCTTTGAAAGCAGCAAAAGCAAGAAATATTCTGACTGCCTCTATCCTTGCCACTGGAGCAAAAGTTTCTTCAAAATCAATTCCTTCCACTTGAGAATAACCTTTACATACCAAACTTGCCTTGTTTCTTACAACCTCACCATCTTCATTTAGTTTATTCCGGAAGACCCATTTGGGTCCAATCACATTTTTGTCCTCAGGTCTAGGAACAAGATCCCAAGTGTGATTCTTTTCAATTTGCATCAGTTCTTCTTCCATTGCTTTAACCCAATTTTCATCATTGCAAGCTTCACTTACCGATTTAGGTTCAATCTTTGAAATCAAACAAATCTCTTCTTGATCATCAACAACTCTTCTCCTAGTTCAAACACCTCTATTTTTATCTCCTATGATTTAATCTTTGGGATAATTCATTCTTACATACCTGGGGGTTTTGGGAATTGTTTGAACTTCTATTTCTTGAGCTTGTTTCTCATCTTCTACACTAATCTCTTGAGTTACTGGAGTTACCAGATCAATTTGGATCTGAGTTTGAATTTTATCTTGCCTTCCTTGACTTTGACTTTCATCTTGATCATCTGAATCATATCCGCAATACTTGGAATGACCTTCTTTGCTTTCATCAACTTTAACATTAGCACTTTCAAAAATCTTTTTCAGCCTCTTCTTAAAGCACCGGTAAGACTTACTTTGAGTAGAGTATCCCAAGAATAGTCCTTCATCACTTCTTGCATCAAACTTGCCTAAATCCTCATCTCTTTTGATATTGAATTTACTACCAAAAACACTGAAATATCTCACAGTAGGAGGATGACCAAACCATAGTTCATAAGGAGTTTTACTAGAATTTCCTTTGATCTGCACCCGGTTAAGAGTGTAAACAACAATACTCATAGCTTCCCTCCAATAAACTTGAGGAACATTTGTTTCCATCATCATGGTCCTGGTAGCTTCTTGAATGGTCTGGTTCTTCCTTTCCACAACTCCATTTTGCTGAGGAGTCCTAGGAGCAAAAAATTGTCTTTTTATTCCACGCTTTTCACAAAAAACATCAAACTCACCGAAAGTGAATTCTCCACCTCTGTCAGATCTCAGACATTTCAATTTCCCACCAATCTCATTTTCAACCATCATCTTGAAAACCTTAAGCTTATCAAGAGCTTCTAATTTTTCTTTTAGGAAAGTTACCCACATCATCCGGGAGTAATCATCAAACAGCAACATGAAATATATGTCTCCTTGCACACTCCTAATTCTAGCAGGACCACAGAGATCAGTATGTACCAATTCCAATCTCCCACTTGAGCCTTGTTCCTTACTTTTGAATGAAATTTTGCTCTATTTACCTAATTGACATTCTCTACATATACTATTAGGTTTCACAAGTCTTGGAAGATCTCTTACAGCTTGAGTGGAACTTATTTTGACAATCTTATCAAAATTCACATGACACATCCTCCTATGCCATAACCAACTTTGATCTGTTTGAGCAATCAAACAACTTTTGCCTGAACTACTTAAGTGAAAGATGTTACCTTTAGTCTGAGTACCAGATGCAATTTTAGTTTCAGAGCTTTCCAAGATTCTGCATTTTCCATCCTTGAAACGAAGATCATAACCCTTGTCAACCAACTATCCAACACTAAGAATATTATGCTTTAGTCCATCCACATACAGAACATTATTGGTCATGTTCTTACCATCAAAAGAGATGGTTCCTCTACCATGGATTCTACCAGCTGAGTTGTCTCCAAACTTCACAAGTCCTCCATAATTTTTAGAACTCACAAACTTACTCTTGTCACTAGTCATGTGATGAGAAAATCCACTATCAATCACACATTCATCCTTTTCAACAGTGTGAGCAGCCAAGGCACTTTCCACATTTGCACAACTAGCAGATTTGATAAACATTGGATCTTCTTCTTTAATAGCAATGAACACCCAATCACCTTCTCCATGATCAGATTCATCATCTGTGACTCCTTTTCTAGCTTCTTGGACATAATAACAATTCTTTTGACCCTTGTACCTGTTAGGGTTTGGTTTTGAAAACCTCTCCGGACACCTTGAGGTAAAATGACCAATCTTATTACAAGTAAAACATTTAAGTGGCAACTTTCCTTCATACTTACCAGATCCTCTTGGCATCCATTTGGCAATGAGAGCTTTAAGATCTACAGTTTTGATTTCAATATCTTCAAGATCTTTCCTTGTCTTCACAAATCTGTTTGATCTTGCAAAGGAGCTTTCACCCAGATCATATCTTTGCTTCCCATACACACTGGCCTTGAATGCAGATTTAGACTTAGGAAGAGAATCACCAAACTCACTCATTTCAAATGTTGAAAGCTTGCCAACTAACTAATCCCTTGTGACTATTGTTACTATCCCGATTTCTTCAATGGCTGCAGCCTTATGCTTGTAAGCTATAAGTAAGGATCTGAGCACCTTGGCAACAATTTCTGATTCATCCAATACTCCACCTACATTTCTGATACCAGTCACAAGTTCATTTACTTTCTGCATGTAGGAAGTAATGTTTTCATCTTCACTCATTACCAATCTTTCATATTTACCCTTCAGGCTTTGTAGCTTGGCACATTTAACATATTTGTCACCTTCATATAGATTTTCCAATTTACTCCAGATTTCATGAGCAGTTTACAAATCTAGGATATTTGCCAATTTGGTATCAGATAGGGCACTCAATAATGCTTCTTTGGCTCGAGTGTTGCATTCAACATCTCTGAGTTCATCTATATTTGAAGGTCCATTCTTTAGAATCTTATACACATTCTTGGTTATTGTCCAAAATCTATCACCCATACATTCTAGATGACATTGCATGTGTACCTTCCAGAGGATGTAATTTGTTCCATCAAATCTCAGACTTTCCTTCTTGTAGATCGACATCTTGGATCTCCTCAAGTGGTCAGGCTTCTTTTAGAGGAACTTGGATTTGATACCAATTGTTGGAAATAGTCCGAACAACTGAGAGGGGGTGAATCAGTTGTCCCTAAATTTTAACCTTTTCTGAACCTTTTAAATCTTCTTTATAATCAGATTAATGATGAAGACATTTAAGCATAAATCAACACATGAGTAGAAACAACATGAACACATAAAACCATAATTTTGACATGGAAAACCTAGTTAAGGGAAAAACCATGGTGGGGGTTAACCCACAAAAATGTGTACCCTGTTAAAAGTACTTAAGAAAATAGAAGGCACATGCCTACAGGCGCATTGCCCAGAGCTCACTGCTCAGGAAGAGGCTCATTGCCTATAAGAAATTATGATTCACATAGAGACAACGAACTGAGAAATAGCATCTACATTCATGCTTGAATCAATCCCTTTAAAGGCACAAAAACGTCTGCTCTTATATTGAAATTCTTCTTCACTGACTCTTCACTCTATACTCTCTTCGCTCCTCTTCTTCTCAACTCTACTTTTGATCCTTTCTTTAGATTTAATTCATTGTATGCAAGGATGCTTTTCAACAACTCTTCAACAAGTATTTATATGCTTCAGCAACCTTGGAATGATCAACAAGGTCGGCTAAACTTGATGCGGATCATCACACTATCAGCCAAACACAAATGAGACTTGAATCTTTTTCTACAACCATGCCACGCTTCATAAAAATGCTCTTATATCATCCGCAACATGCTAGGATCATTTGGTCAGCCAAGACTGGGAAGAACATCAACCTCAAGAAGAAATCTTCAATCAACAAGCTCATACTTCAATGCGTGAAGAGACCTAATGTCTCAAGTTACTATTTGGAACCTCATTCATTCATTGGTTTTGTTCATAGAAAGTACATGTTCATCGTTCATCGTTCATCAGCAAGATTTGAACTGTCGGCAAACTCTTGACTTGTTCTACCGATGGATAGTGTCTCTCCAATAGTTGCTTGGTCATCACCCACATTGGAGCTTCGACAGACTTTGTTAATGCTACATCGATCGCTTTGCTCTCACCAATGGTGGTTTTCCCATTGGCTAACTTTCACTATCGGGGTGGTCTTGGGTTTCTTCTCCGATGTGCATTGGTTACTCCGATGAAGGCTTGAACTTCGCTCGTCAGGTTCAAAGGTTCAACAGGTTCAACCGATATGTGATATGTTCTGCTACACCCATGGTAGTGACCTATCAGGTAAACTTTCTGTATCGGTAGGAGTGAGGAGTCTTTGGGCGATCTGCAAGGTTTCACCGACGAAGAGCTAGCTATTGTGTTGACATGCTCTATCAGTTTGGATTGGTGTTGCTTCTCCGATCGATGTGTCATACTGATGTGATATGTCTATTGGCATAAGGTTGGCCATCGGTTGAGCCTGTGGTAGGTACTCTGATGGTCTTCTGTTACTCTAATGAAGGATAAAGGCTTGGGCATCGGTGGGACAAGGAACCATCGGTGTGGATGGTGGAGTGGTCTCTGATGGCTTGGGCTATTCTGATGAGGCTTAGACTAGCATCGTCAGCAACAAAATTGTCGACGATAGTCTTACTGAGTGTTCGTGTATGTAAACCAGGATATCAAACTTGAACTAGTGAATGTGGGACTAAAGGTCTCACATGAATACGAATAGTTATGCGACGGTTGGAAGATAGCAATGCTGGGTTAGTTGGAACGAACAGTTAGGGCAGAAGTTCAAAATGGTTTTGCTCTTGAAGACTGTGTTATATACAGATTTGGTGAGGTCATCTGTGGTTGATGATGATATTTGATCAAATTGTTCATTCTGTAGATGTACAGAGGAAGTGAACTGTGTGTATGATTTGAGAATCGATACCTGAGCGAGAAGGCTGGGATCTTTATTTTAACCTTTCTAAGCTTACTGTAAATAAAGATTCTCTCTTGTGGTGGTGGTTTTTTTACCTGAAAGGGTTTTCCCACGTACATCTGGTGGTGTTCTCTGTTATTTTGTATGTTTATTATGTATTTTATGGTGTATTCATCTTTGTATTTGAATTAAACGTTACCTGTCTGCATTATCCCCTTTGAATTGACATTAGGGAAGCTATATTCTGCACCTATGCTTTCCTTTCAAGTGGTCTCAGAGCCTGGCCAGTTGTGTTATCCTTGTTGGTAGGTTGGGTTTTTTGTGTTAGTTCTGTGAGTGGGAGTTTTGGAGAGGTCTATTTTGTTAAATAAGATGGCAAGTGCATCAAGAAGAGTAGACGTTGAAAAGTTCAATGGCATAAACTTTGAGTTGTGGAAGCTTAAGGTTGAAGATTTACTAGTTGACAAAGATCTTTGGGTTGCTATGTCTTGGACTAAACCTTCAAGAATGAAGTAAGAAGACTGGGACCTGGCAGATAGGAAAGCCAGAGGACTGATAAGATTAAGTTTAGCAGATTTTATTCTATTGAACGTCCATGAGGAGAAGACTGCAAACGCTTTGTGGAAGAAGTTGGGAGATATTTATTAGGGCAAGTCCTTGGTGAATAAACTTTTCCTCAGAAAGAAGTTGTACTCTCTGAAGATGGATGAAAGAGCATCTGTAGCAGACCATCTGAACTCATTTAATATGATTGTTGCATAGTTGAATTCTATAGGTGTAAAAATAGAAGAGGAGGACCGCTATATGCTTTTGTTGTGTTCCTTACCTAACTCATGGGATCATCTTGTGATGGCTCTTGGAAGTACAACAACCACGTTTAAAACTGAAGAAGTTGTTGCCTCGCGGTTATCTGAAGAGATGCAGAGGAAATCTTCTGAGATGGCCAAAGAGGCCCTGTCCATTCGAGGTAGATCAAAGGAAAGAGGCAAGAAGAAAGACAAGAAGTCTAAGTCCAAATCAGAGGGGAGATTGAAAGGTGAAGTGTTGGAATTGTGGGCAAAAAGGACACATCAGAAAAGACTACAAAGAGGAGAAAAAGAAGAAGAAGAAGAAGAACTTCTCTGACACCGATTCTTCTCAGAGTGATGCTGATGCCTTCATTGCTGCCTTGGCAACGCCTGCATCTGAAGATGTATGGCTGGTGGATTTAGGAGCATCTTTTCATATGACATCTCACAGAGAATGGTTCACTAAGTATGAACCGTATGCTAGTGGGAAGGTGTTCCTGGCAAGTGATTCGACACTGGAAATTGTTGGCCGAGGAAGAGTTAGAATCCAGTTCTCAGATGGCAGAATAAAGGGAATGAACGAAGTATTACACATACCAAGTCTGGCTCAAAATTTACTTTCTATTAGTAAGCTTAATGATGTTGGAGTGCAAGTTACCTTTGTGAATGGTGGTTGTAAGATGACTAGAGGTTCTATTGTACTGGCAAAGGGTGAACGCATTGGAACTTTGTATAGGTTAGATGCTAAACCAGTGTGTTGTAATAATGTCTCTGTAAAATCTGAAAAAGCTACTATTGTAACACATGATGCAAACCCTATGGAAGTTAAACTTCCTGCAGAGAAAACAATGCTCTGGCATCATAGACTTGGTCACATAGGTGAAAAAGGTTTAAAAACCTTGAAAAACAAAAACCCGGTAGATGGGCTGATTGATTGTAATCTGGAGTTTGATTTCTGCAACCATTGCATATATGGAAAATAGAACCATGTTTCTTTTTACTCTAGTTCTCATAAATCTTCTACTGTTCTGGACAATGTACTTTCTGATGTTTTTGGTCCAGTTGATGTTTCTTCTCTGTCTAAATCAAGATACTACCTATCATTTATTGATGATTATTCAAGGAGGGCATTTGTATATTTTTTGAAAAATAAATCAAAAGTGTTCAGTCAGTTTAAAGAATTTAAAAATCTTGTGGAAAATCAGACTGGTAGAAAAATAAAATGTTTGAGAATGGATAACGGTGGTGAATATTGCAATGCAGATTTTGATAAATATTGTATTGGAATAAATAGGCATAAGACTACACCTTATACTCCATAGCAAAATGAAGTTGCTGAAAGGTTGAATCGATCATTGATGGAGAAAGCAAGAAGTATGTTGAGTTATGCTGATCTTGAAAAAAGGTTCTGGGCTGAGGTAGTCGCTACAGCTTGTTACTTGCTGAATCGTTCTCCTACTTCAGTATTGGTTGATAAGATGCCTATGGAAGCATGGTCTAGAAAGAAGCCCTCTCTAAGACATCTTTGTTTCTTTGGCTATGAGGCATATGCTCATATTCCTGAGGTAAAAAGATCTAAGCTGGATTAAAGGTAGTCAAATATATCTTTATTGGCTATGGAGTCGGTGTTAAAGGGTACAAGCTTTGGAATCCTAAAACTGAAAAAGTAATTTACAACAAGAATGTAATTTTCAGAGAGCTAAAACCTTTGGTTATTGATCCTCAGTCAAAGAAGACAGAAGAGAAGAAAGAAAAGAGTGTTGTTAATATTCCTCTGACCCCTGTAAAAGAGGAACAACAAGCACCAAGTGTAGATGATTCAGAAGTGAGTTTGAGTAGCTCCGAAGATTCAGATCCAGAGAAAGAACCTGAATCTGCACCTCAGCCGTTGAGGAGGTCTACACATGAAAGAAGACAACCAGACAGGTATGGATTTTCAGTACTTGATTCAAGTTGTGCCTATGCTTTGCTTACTGATACTGATGAACCTAGGACTGTGAAAGAAGCTATTAGTTTACTTGATTCAGATTCTTGGTTGGAAGCCATGGATAACGAAATGTCATCGTTGGAGAAAAATGGAACCTGGGATCTAGTGCCCTTGCCTGAAGGTAGAAAACCTGTGGGCTGTAAGTGGGTATTTAAAAAGAAATATGGTCTAGATGGTAGTACTAAAAAGTACAAGGCAAGACTGGTTGCTAAGGGGTATTCTCAAAAGGAAGGTACAGATTATGGAGAAATCTTTTCTCCTGTAGCTAAGCTGACATCCATTAGATTTCTGTTGTCACTTGCAACAGTGTATGACTTTAAAATTGAGCAGATGGATGTGACGACAACATTTCTTCATGGGGATCTTGAAGAATAAATTTATATGTCCCAGCCAGAGCATTTTGTGGTAAAAGGTAAAGAACATCTGATATGTAAACTTAAAAAGTCTCTTTATGGCTTGAGGCAATCTCCCAGAATGTGGTATCAGAAATTCGATACGTGTGTTTTATCTTTGGGATTTGTGAGATCTAAATCTGATCATTGTCTCTATTATAAAACTGATGGTGATTGGATTCTTATAATGTACTGTATGTGGATGACATGTTATTCATTGGCAATGGTAAGGGGATGATCTCAGATTTAAAATCTCAGTTGTCCTTGAAATTTGAAATGAAGAATCTGGGGGCAGCGAAGTACATTTTGGGAATGGAAATCAAAAGGGATAGATCTAATAGAAAGCTTTAGCTCAGCTAGAGAAAGTATATTACCAATGTTCTTAATAAATTTAATATGTCTGATTGCAAACAATTAGTTGTTCCAGTTTTGCAGGGAAAGAAACTATCTATTGAAGATTATCCAGAATCTTCGAATGAAATTGATGACATGAAAAAAGTGCCTTATGCAAGTGTTGTTGGCAATTTAATGTAGGCAATGGTCTGTACCAAACCAGACATTGCCCAGGTAGTGGGAGTTTTGAGCTGATTTATGGCAAATCCAAGGAGATCACATTAGGATGCTATGAAGAGAGTTATGAGGTATTTGAAGGGAACTTCTAACTATGTTATTTGCTATCATGGAAACTCAGTGGTATCTCAGAAATCTATCAGCATTAAGGGATATGTTGATTCTGATTGGGTAGGGGACATTAACTGTATAAGATCCACCAATGGATATGTATTCACATTAAATGGTGGTGCTATCAGTTGGATGAGCAAGCGATGGGCTATAGTCGCTTTGTCCACAATAGAGGTAGAGTACATGGTAGCTACTCGTGCATGCCAAGAAGCTGTTTAGTTGAAGAGGTTGTGTTCTAATGTCATTTTTGATGTAGGGCATATACAAATTCATTGTGACAGTCAAAGTACTATCTGTTTGGCAAAAAATCCTACTTTTCACACTAGGGAAAAACATATTGATGTCCAATATCACTTTGTTCGTGATATGGTGGAAGACAAAAAGATAAAGTTGGAAAAGGTTGATACTTTGGATAATGTTGCAGATGCCTTGACTAAACCAGTGAGCATGGCCAAGTTCAAATGGTGTTCAGATGAAATGGGTCTTTGGGCCCATAATTCTCAGTAATCGTATGATGATTAAGAGGTAGCAGTAATCTCTTCGACAAGTGGGAGATTGAAGAGACCTAATGTCTCAAGTTACTGTTTGGAACCTCATTCATTCATTGGTTTTGTTCATAGCAAGTACATGTTCATCGTTCATTGTTCATTGGCAAGGTTTGAACTGTCGACGAACTCTTGAATTGTTCTACCGATGGATAGTGTCTCTCCGATAGTTGCTTGGTCATCGACCACACTAGAGCTTCGGCAGACTTTGTTAGTGCTACATCGATCACTTTGCTCTCACCGATGGTGGTTTTCCCATCGGCTGACTTTCACTATCGGCATGGTCTTGGGTTTCTTCTCTGATGTGCATTGGTTACTCCGATGAAGGCTTGAACTTCGCTCGTCAGGTTCAATGGTTCAACAGGTTCAACCGATATGTGATATGTTTTGCTACACTGATGGTAGTGAGCTATTGGGTAAACTTTCTGTATTAGCAGGAGTGAGGAGTCTTTGGGCGATCTATAAGGTTTCATTGACGAAGAGCTAGCTATCGGGTTGACATGCTCTATTGGTTTGGATTGGTGTTGCTTCTCCGATCGATATGTGTCATACCGATGTGATATGTCTATCAGCATAAGGTTGGCCATCGGCTGAGCCTGTGGTAGGTACTCCGACAGCCTTCTTTTACTCCGATGAAGGATGAAGGCTTGGGCATTAGTGGGACAAGGAACCATCGGTGTGGATGGTGGAGTGGTCTCTGATGGCTTGGGCTATTCTGATGAGGCTTAGACTGGCATCGTCAGCAATAAAATTATCGATGATAGTCTTACTGAGTGTTCGTGTATGTAAACCAAGATATCAAACTCGAACTGGTGAATGTGGGACTAAAGGTCTCACATGAATACAAACAGTTATGAAACGGTTAGAATGTAGCGATGTTGGGTCAGTTGGAACGAACAGTTAGGGCAGAAGTTCAAAACAGTTTTACTCTTGAAGACTGTGTTATATACAGATTTGGTGAGGTCATCTGTGGTTGATGATGAGATTCAATCAAATTGTTCATTTTGTAGATGTACAGAGGAAGTGAACTGTGTGTATGATTTGAGAATCGATACCTAAGCGAGAAGGCTGGGATCTTTATTGTAACCTTTCTAAGCTTACTGTAAATAAAGATTGTCTCTCTTGTGGTGGTGGGTTTTTTACCTAAAAGGGTTTTCCCACGTACATCTGGTGTTGTTCTCTGTTATTTTGTATGTTTATTCTATATTTTCTAGTGTGTTCATCTTTGTATTTGAATTAAACATTACCTGTCTGCATTATCCCCTTTGAATTGACATTAGGGAAGTTGTATTCCGCACCTATGCTTTCCTTTCAATGCGGACCTTTAAGATAGTAGACACACGATCTAGAGACCTCCACAAGCACATTGAAATCACCAATAACATTTACTCTAAACCAAATTACCACAATCATTTGTATCTTCCTCTGGAACCTCAAGAACACTAACTGCCATGACTGTCAAACTAGAAAGATAGCTTGCAGACCTCCAAACCACGAACCACTAGAGTTGATGATACACACTAACTTCCCAAACATGCCTTCAGATCCGCAGACCATAGTATTTCACTGCGGAGCAATCTAGACCAACTTACTATCACACTGTCTCTTCTGAATACTGTAAAATCCAATTCTACTTAGATGGCCATAACTTCTTCAAATCTTCATGCAAACTTCTCAATTCTTAACTGGAGCAACCTCTGACAATCCTCTACACAACCATATGGTCCGTATGCATTGATTGTCATTAATTTTCTCAATATCCTCAACAATCCGGTCTTCTATACAGACAGCAAAATAGGATACAGTTGCCACCAATGGCAACAAGGATATGTTGACATCAATGACAACACCACTTAGGCACATATTTGCAATAGAAGACACCATCAAAAGAGTTAAAGGGACCCAAGAATGGTCAATCAAAAGACAATGAGTCAAATTTCCCTTTCTTGTAGAAGTCAAAGAAAAAGGAAACTAATACATTCACCTAATACAAATGCCAAGGCCATACACACTCCACCTACTATAAGAAGATGGAAAAAATAGAAATTACATTGGAGAAGAACAATCTCAAGTGGGACAAAGACCCTATTATTCACATGACAAGAAATTAACTTTATTTGTTAGTTTTGGATCTAATTATGGATTTGTACTTCACTACAACTTAGATTTATACTAGACATGATTGGATTATTGAATTGAGGCACACATTATATAGCCAAGTTAAAATCTCACTTCTTTATTCTTAGTCATTATCACACTTTAAAAATATTTGTCGATGATTATTATTATTTGGATATTTTGGGGAGTAGGAAATATTGAGGTAGATAAGAGATAGTTTCAAAAGGTTTTCTATGAACCTTCAAGGTCATAGAACATTTTATCTATTTATCAAGTAACACATACAAGAGTTAGAAAAACCATTGAGTTTTTACCAAATGGAGTTGTAATTCAATATTTGAAAGACTAATAAGTCACTGCCACTAGAAAGGTTTGTGATTTGTCTTCATTGTACAAATACGACAAATTTTGGTCTTCATCATCTTTGTTGGTCACTTTGACTAGCATTGCATTCCCACTTTTGATTTTGTCAATAAATTTCATCAATTCTTGTCTTCATTTGAGGATGATGACACTTTGGATAATGATTTTAGAGGATACTTTGATATTACTCTATTAGTTGAGCCACCAACTCATATATCTTTAACTACTAATAGGACACCACTTCATTGATCCTTCATTACTCAAGCCACTGTGGCCATCTACTAAGACCATTAGTGATACATCAAAGTAAACATCAAACATTTCCTTATTGATAAATGATTCGAAAGATGTTGAATGTTGCTAAAGGAAAATTGATTGATTCATAAGAGTTCTAAAACTTTAAAGTTTATTGTAGCACAACACTTCTATAATAAGCCTTCAACTAGCCTTGCTATAGATTTTTTTCTATCAACCCTTAGTGAGGTATGGTTTTTGCATATTGATCTTAGTTGAGGCTGAATAAAGTAGATCTTGAGGTGGGATAAACTTACATCTAATTCTTATTTCCTCCCCCCACTATCCTAAGTCAAACTTAAGGAAGTATATCATTACATTTGGTAAAGGTATATTGTTTCAGACCGTTTGCCACTCAATATGGTTCTTGAAAGCAACCCTACCATCATCATAGGTGAGTATCTCTACTAAGATTGACCATGTAACAGCTCAAGACTCCCACTAAAGAGTGGTTGCTATGATGAATTTGGATTAACTACCAAAGGTTTTACTACAAAGATCTAGCAAAACTTACTAATGAAATATCGCTAATTAACATTAACCAAAACACTTCAGTTGTAGATAATGATATAGTTAGATTAACTTTTATAGATCCAGTAGCTTAAGTTAGATTATTTAATTATGTGTAATTAATTTGTAATAACAAATAATTCATAATAAAAAGCAAAATGTAAATGCTCTCACTCATTCTTGGAACCCTACTTCTATAATCAATGATGTTTTCCCACCGCTGCCTACAGCCTCTAGTGGAGGCATGGATGTTGTTGGTGATGATGCTTGTGTTTTAACAACAATGCCCCTTGGTTTGATCTTTGGTGCCCATGTACCTACTCTAGGCAGTGTTTCAGGGATTGCTTCTTCCTTTAAGGTAGTTTCTATTGTTGTGGGCTCTCTTGCTACTTGTTCTAATGGACACGATGAGTTTGTGACTGGGTTGTGGCATGGATTTTTCTAAGACAAATGTGCATGAAGTTGTGATTTCTCTCATTCATGGTTCCTTGGATGCTAGTGATGTGAAGGTGTTGAATGGCAGTTCTCCCTTTTTGGTTGGCAATAATGGGTTGGGTTGTGGCTCCCCTTTGTCCTATGCAACCATTGCTAGGTCAGGGTTTCCTTTTTGCCCTCCTCTGCATGGCAAAGTTTGACCCCTTATTCAAAATCCTCCCTTGTCGTGGTTTGTGGTCAAGATGTGATTGACAATGAAAATATGTATACTCATCGTGTCCTGATATGTAGATTTAACATCTTGTGCCATTCTCTTCCTAACTTGCATCAATGGGTTTTGGAGTCTTGGAAGCCTTTTGTTGAGGGTAGAACTGAGTTATATCCTTATGTTAGGGGTTTTTTATCATGACCATTGATTCTTCAAATGACATGGAGTTGGTGTTGGAAGGAAGGTTATGAATGTGGGGCAAGCATTCCCTCTCACTCAAGCCATGGTTTCCCTCTTTCAACTCTCTTACAGAGACTCAATATTAGGCCAGTTTGGGTCAAATTGCCTAATCTCCCTCTCCACTTCTAGGAAGACTCCTATTTTAAGGCTATTGGTAATACTATAGGTTGTTTTCTAAAGGTTGATTCAACTACCACTAACAACAACCACACTACCTATATGTCTCTATTCTAGTGGATATCGACATCTCAAAATCTCTTCTAGGGGATATTATCTCAATAGTGGAGGATAGGCCTTGGACTCAATTGCTTGATTATGAGGGTCTCCCATTCCATTGTAGAAGATGATTCACTATTGGACACCTTGCTTCTAATTATCCCCATTCTCATCTCAAGAATGTGAGTGCAGCTACATGGTGACGGAATGCCCTTCCTGAACACTTGACCGTTGGTGAATTTGATGTTTCCAACTCTTAGAATGGCATGTCTTTGATGAGTGCCACGTAGCACCCATGAAATACACCTTTTTACCCCTCTTATTCCTCCTTATTCCATTGTCCTGATGACTGCACCAAAATAGATTAACAAGATTGTTCTAATTATGATTAATGAGAGATGAATTACTTAAAATCATGATTTTTGATTGAGGGACTAATGTGCACTAAATTAATGGAAATATGCAGAAATTATCTATTTTTGAATCTACAAATGCAGATGTTCGTGCAAAGACAATTTTGTTCATCTCTGGAGGTGATCCTAATAATCTTCGGAGCTGACATATGGATACCGCACCAGTCTCCAATATTTTCCAGTATGATTGGAGAGATTTTGAGACAAAAGGGGAGAATTATCTCCAGAGATGGATTGAAGTCAAAGGCATATCTCCAGAGCTGAACAAAAGGTCATAAAGCATATCTCTGGAGTTGTAGATAGAAACACACCTCCAGAGCCTCCTCAACACAGATGCAGATTTCCAGCGCCACTACTAGTCAACACTTCCAGTAGTAATTGGGGTGCTCCAGATATTACTCAATCAGCACCTGAGTAATCGAGTGAAGACTGTAGTTAACTGCTGGGAGTTTTATCTCTTTTTGATTTTGCATGAGTTCCTGACAAACTAATTTAAATACCTATATTTCAGGGCCTCGCTACCCAATTGTATTTGAAACTAAGACTCAGATTTAGTGAGACTATTGTTCCACTAAATCTATTTTTATTTGCATGAGTGTTTACTTTGTAGTTAAATAGTTAGTAGAATAAGAGATTGGTATTATCTCATAGATGAGCTAGTAGTTAGGGTAAGTGCTATCTCATCACTGGATTAGATATAAACTTACAAAGGTAGCAGAAAAAAGATATACAATGAATGATTTCTGATTTTTATAATCTCATTTTTATATAGACATTTTTCTGAATACAAAAGCTGATGGAATTGGACTAAAAGAGAATTGTGATATTATCTTGTGTTGATTCATTGCTTTAGTCTTCAGCCCTAAGGGTGTGGAGCAAGGGCCTACTCCCACCACCAAGGTGGAAGGCTAGTATTGTTTGTTTTGTTATTCTCTTTTTAGATTCTATTTCAAAAAAATAATTATTGTTTTCTAATAGATAAATTTATGTTTCAATTGCATGGAATAGTATAGATCTACATTAGCAATTCATTGTTTTAGCTTTATTTTCAATATTCCTAGAATTCATTTTCATAGCAGATAGATCAGTAGCAATAGTTTTCTTTAATTTTTAGAGATCATTAGAGTTAGTTAAATGAATTGGCAACTATAGGATTCCTAATTGAAGACAGCCAAGGACACAGCCATGGATTTGACACTTAAAATATGATTAAATGTCGAGGTACAATGACCCTTGTCAATCTTCTCCTCCCATTCCCCTAATGGTGGGTCACGATGAGGCCCTAGTGGATCCTCTTAAGGTGGTTCCCCCTAGGGATAGCGCAGCTCTAGCAATTTCCTTGAATCCTAGTGAGACTTCTTCTTCAGACATGGTTTTGATAACTCCTTTGTCAAATGCCATTCCTCCCATGGCATGTTGTGATGGGATCCTTGCTCCTAATCTATCTATGGATTATGTGCAGCATCTGACATCTTCAGTTAGACATTCTCCCTCATCGCGCAAGGTGACTCTAGTTGGGTGGCAGTAGAGGATATCGCTTTCCTTTCTCTTTGATTTGAGGATTTAGATAATGGTGTGTCTTGGATAGCTTTTCAAAGAAGAGAGGTCTTCCAAAATATGTATCAGAATCCCATAACTGATTTAGGGTGTGTGGATTGCAAGGACGGGGTATGTGCAGCATCCAACATCTTCAGTTAGACATTCTCCCTCAACATGCAAGGTGACTCAAGTTGAGGTGGCAGTAGAGGATATCCACTCCTTTCTCTTCGATTTGAGGATTTAGATAATGGTGTACCTTGAATAATTTTTCAAAGAAGAGAGGTCTTCCAAAATATGTATCAGAATCCCTACCCGGTTTAAGGTGTGTGGATTGCAAGGACAGGGTCTGGCATTGTGTAAGATGTTGACACTTTAGTTTTGTGGGATTTGTTGGGTTGTTATGTTGCAACAACTTGGTTTTAGATGTGCTATTGTTCAGCTTATGATAGTCATTGCCTTGTCTATGTAAAAGGTTTCAGGTCCTTTCAAAACCTACTTTACCCCTTAATCAAAAACAAATCATTCATAATATCCATGCCATGTAGTAGAACTAAAAGTTAGTCATAATTAGCTCCCTAGTTCACTACCTAATTGAACTTGATGTTAAATTAGATGACTAATTTCACTAGACTAATCATGTGAATTAACTCTCAATCACCTTAAATAAATGGGGTCAACTCTCAATCAAATTTAATTAACATTTAGTTAGGATTTCATCACGCTTGGCCTATAAAAAGGTAATCATGTAATACAATGTTAAGGCCAGAATCATTTAATATTAGAAGTGTTTTATTATTCTTGCAACTTATAGTGTAATACTATCAAATTGGAAAAGCCTATTTTGGATGAGTTTTATGTGTGCACAAGGTTCTTGGATGAATTTCATCATTGAACTCAATAAGGTCAAAGGGAAACAAGAGATGAGTCCTCATCTAATAGTTTGACAATTTTAGAATTTCTTTGGTGCATACTATAGAAACCATCTCAAACACTTCTTTAAATTTTTCTCCTTGTTGAAAGGATACAACCTATTAGATATACCTTAGATTCAAACAGAAAAATCAAGGAACTAATCCTCCTCTAAGGGTTTGACAATTTTAAAAGTGGCTTTGGTGGATAGTATAGAGGCTAACTTAGAATCTTCCTTAGATTTATCTCCTTGTTGAGGCTTTGTAGTTTAATGGCTTTCAACATTCACTTTGTAGTAACTTGTCTAAGAGGAGTACTAATTTGAGTGGATGGAAAATTATGATTAAAAAGGACCCAAAGCAATCCAAGGCTAAAGCTAAAGCTACAATTCATCTAAACAATATTCCAAATCCACAATATACTCTCTTGATACAAACTAGTGTTCTTTAATAAAATATAGATAACTAAAGCTAAGAATTAAAATGACAATGCAAACTAAGAAACTTGATGCAACAAAGATAATCTACCTAAGAAAAAAATGAGATAATATGCTTAAGAAAAAAATTTACTCTGTGTGATATAAAGCAAGCCTCAAAATGATTAAGACACAAGAATGCAAGCTAGGTGCCACACAAGTACAATGATTGACTAGGACAAGACCAACACATAATAAGGACAAATGAGAAAAGGTAATGCAAGGTAAGAAAAAAATAGATGCATACAAGTAATATGAAGTTGTGATTTAAGTGCAATGTATCTTCACAAGGACAAGATACAAACTTACCCAAATAACCAATAAAACCATGGTAAATAATTGAAACTATGCAAATTTAGCACAAGCAAAAAATTGCAAAAGTTATGAAAATGTTGCTAAGAATGTGAAATGATAAAAAGAAAGAAAGCAGATTAAAATATTCCTAAAACATGCAATATATGACCTAATATGCATAAGAAATCTAAAATGTGATGTTGAAGACAAGAAAACCACAAACGCAAAATATTGAAAATGTTGAAAAAATTGCAAAATTAAGAAAACTATGAAAAGTTGTCAAATTTGCTAAACTACAAAAATTGCAAATGTTAAAAATTGTCAAAACAACAAACACAAGGCTGAAATAAAATGGGTAAGAACAAAAGTAATTAAAGGTAAAACTATGAATTGTACAAAACAACAATGATAAATGAGAGGAGAAAAATCTTGATAGAAATGGGGTGTGACATGTGTTTGTCATAGAAGAGAGAGAATGTCAATGATCCAAACTCAGCAAAATCCCTAAGTAAAAGATTCAAAGCTAAAGCTTCAATGGCATGAAAAGAAAAAAAACTACATTGGAGATCACAAGAAACAATGTCCAATAATTACTAACAATTTGCTTGACCCCTCATACACTGAGGAAAGAAGTGAGTTTGTTAGGCGAATTCAAAAAGGTTCATGGGGTGAAATTGAATTCACTCTTATGTAAAGAGAAAACTACATTGTAGACCCCAAGAGATAGTATATGAATTATTACTAATGTTTTCTTAACCCCTTATAGATTAGGGAAAGAAGTGAGCTTAATGGATGAATTCAAAAAGGTGTGGGGTGAAACAAAATTTTAAAGGAATCCATAACCCTCCATTTACACATCCGCAACCTACATTTTTCTTTTGTATAAATGGTCACTAAATCAGCAATTCGTAGGGCAAAATCACCAAAATCACAAACATATCTACTAATCAATTTTGTAACTACCTAGGTGGTTACAAAATCACCCAACACTTATGTTTGTGTTACTAGCAATTGTGAAACCCCCTAATAGTTATGTTTGTGTTGCATCGTGGCAATTATCATCCAAACTTGGGGTTTTACTACCCTCTAAAAGAGAAATGGTTAAGACTTTACAAGAATCCACAAGGACTAAAGGCACTAATGCATAAACAAAAAACATAAATAATGATTAAGTCGATGCAAGTAAAGTGTTGCAACTACTACCTGAATGCACTAGTAAAATGGAGGCCAATAGGTCATCAACAAATAAAAATGTGAAGCCATTAAAACCAAAAATTTCAAATGTATGCTATTTTCTCTACTTCTAGTTAGATTTTGAAGGGAAGCAATTAAACCAAAGCATGTGCTCAAGTTTCCTTGTTCCTTACTAGAATTTGTTTGGGAATTTTTGGTGTAGAAAACAAGATATTATTTCCATCTTTCACCATAGTCTCGTCACTCTTTCATCGTAACATTCTAAACATTATTTATATTATTTCCATCCATAGCAAAGCTATGCATTGTTAATAATCATACAACTAATAAATTGAGGAAGATTAGCCATCTACATCCATCACTATAATGTAAACAACTTTTAGATGACCTAATTTAACTCTTCAATATAGTGTGCAATGCTCATCTACTAAAATGTAGTTGATTACATGCCCTCCGAAGGGTAGAAAACTCACTTTTCCCCTAGTTGGCATTAAAAAAGATTCAAATTCTGGGTTTCCCTTTTCGTAATTTTTTTAAAATTGGCTTTAAAGAAGATTGTAGGTTACACTATTATATTTCTTAAATTTTGCATATTTAGACAACCAATTTTCTTATCACCTTTACCTCAAATCCCTGCCTATAGTTTGACAAAATCTCAAAATGAAAACATTTATTTCATCTATAATTTATACATGAGATTGAATTAGCAACACTATACCGTTTCTCTCATATACTAGCAGATAATTGGTAATTTTTGAAATGGAAAGCTTCACAAAAGAACATTCAGAGGAGATTCACACAATACCCCTATCATCTCCATAAACCTAACTTGCATTCAATGTAGAATGTGTAACACATGACACCAATTACACAATACATGCTAGATAATATGGTAGGAAATAAAGCAAAAGAACAACCCCATCACAAAAGATAAACGAGGAAACATGATAGCAAACATGTACATTTCCCATTGCATTAGAAAGCATATAGTTAGTTGCAAGAAAATAAAGCAAGATGATAGCTTGGCTCACAAACAACAACAGTAAATCAACCTATAACATGACATCTCATATCCCAGATTCTTGAGGCACTTCTGACCAACATAACTCTATGAACTCAATCCCATTTGACCTTGGGTCCAAAACTTATCCAAATCAAGGTGCTTAAACATAAATGTTGCTTAATAGGGTGCTTAAACTTACAAATACTTCATTGATTGATCGCAAGACTACAACGTTGCTGAAAAGTAATATAGGTTTAACAATGGAATTGCACAATAGTGCATTTTGGATATATTATGAAATTTCCATGTTGTAGAAGACCAAAGGAAAATTAATACGATATTGACTAAAAGAAAGTGTAATCTATGCAAAATCACGCATGCCACAACATAAAAATTATGGTCAATTAAGCCAGATAAGCATGCGCAAATTTTGATAGCCACAAACCTCAAAAAGAAACCCAAGAAAGCATCTTTTGCTTATGCGCTCTATCAATTGTCAAATAAATGTTACAAGATCTTTTATATAACAAAACATATTGTCCAAATAAACCATCAACATCAATTGAAAGAGATTGCATAAAGAAAATGTTTTCATGATAATTCTTGAAAGAAAAAAATCCGACCTCATCAACAAGAGGCATGGCAGCCTCATATAATGCTTTGAAACAATGACGTGTATTAGACAAAATTGCTATAAGCTTTATGGCATTCAATCATTTCTCTGGATCTCCCAACAGGCAAAACAACTACCAAGAAATCAATTTTGAAAACAAATATTTCATCCAAAAAAAATTTAATATGGTTTTACCCTACACCTTTAATAGACGTGTAATATACAATGGACAGAACAAACTTCAATGGCAAAATACTATCCAACAATTAGAGTGCCACTTTCTGTATATGTAGAAGTTAAAACCCTTCCAGCATATAATTTGCAAGAAAGAAATTTCTGGACAGTTTTGTAATTGTTTCAGGCATTTCAATCCCAAAAGAAGAATCTCCAAGCAGTGGATTTTGTTTTTCTTGCAAGATCAAGTATTTAGTGGTTCAAACATTAGCTTGGTTGATCCTCCATATTTATATCATATATTCAATGAAGCCAGCTGCCCATGTTGACCACAAGGAAAATATTATTTGATGCAATAAAACAAAGCTTCATTAACCTGCATTATGAAATCAAAATGGACATCAGCATTAAGGTCTCCAACAAAATCATAAATATTGAACTGCAACTGAATTGCCTTTCTATGTTCCCTCCTATTTCAAAAAGGAATGTATTTCTCATATACATAGCTTGTTGAGAAAGGGGAGAGGGACTACTACAGAAGTTTCGGTCATATTAAACAAAGGGCCCAATACTGAACCTCCATATTAATTACTCACTAGTAACAGATGCTATCGAGCTAGTCAAATTCAGTACAAATCTTGAAAGTAAAGACCAGGTCCATCATATTAATTTTTTTTCAAATATAACTTAATAATTTTACTAGAATTGATAGTCCATCGAATCCTTTTGAAATTTTACTAGAATTGAAAGTCCATTGAATCCTTTTGACATACAAGGCCCTGGTATTCCTCCTTTTAAGACCAAACCACAAGATGACAAATTACCACAAACATACCCATGCTAGTTAAACTCAAAAATAGTGCAATTAGAAACTCCTAATGTTATTTTTGGCATCTCAGTTACACTTGATATACATAACAAAAATTGAATAGTCCGCCATGGTTAATATTTCTTTCATAGCACCCCAAAAAGACTAGGGAGAAAGTTTCACCTTGCATAGTCTAATTAGATGCTGAACTAAATAATTAATTTCAACAAAAGTATATAATACGTGAGAAAGAACTGAAATTAAGAACTCTGAACTTCAATAACATGCTCAAGACAAAATGCTTAAAAACCTTGTTATTCATTTATCAAAACTAACACAAGATATTGTCTATCATGCACTAAGGCTGGTTTAAGATCTTCATCACTTTTCAGTATCTGCGAAGTATAACCGCTACTAGAAAGATGGAAAAAGCCTGAAGATGATGATTTATTTTGGATGCGAGGCACGGAGATAGATAATCCTTTTGAAATTTTACTAGAATTGAAAGTCCATTGAATCCTTTTGACATACAAGGCCCTGGAATTCCTCCTTTTAAGACCAAACCACAAGATGACAAATTACCACAAACATACCCATGCTAGTTAAACTCAAAAATAGTGCAATTAGAAACTCCTAATGTTATTTTTGGCATCTCAGTTACACTTGATATACATAAAAAAAACTGAATAGTCCGCCATGATTAATATTTCTTTCATAGCACCCCAAAAAGACTAGGGAGAAAGTTTCACCTTGCATAGTCTAATTAGATGCTGAACTAAATGATTAATTTCAACAAAAGTATCTAATACGTGAGAAAGAACTGAAATTAAGAACTCTAAACTCCAATAACATGCTCAAGACAAAATGCTTAAAAACCTTGTTATTCATTTATCAAAACTAACACAAGATATTGTCTATCATGCACTAAGGCTGGTTTAAGATCTTCATCACTTTTCAGTATCTGTGAAGTATAACCGCTACTAGAAAGATGGAAAAAGCCTGAAGATGATTATGTATTTTGGATGCGAGGATAAGTCTAGATATGTATAAGACACGGAGATAGATAATCCTTTAGTACTTAAGTGTAAGGATCCTCAAGTTGTTCTTTTGGTGTGTGCATCTAAACAAAACAGCGCTGTGCTCAAATCTCTGAGCTTTGATGCTTTCCTTTCGAGTACCCATTGCCTTCCGGGTAGATGGGCATTTTATATCTTCTGTACATATCATGTGTTATAAAACTGTTACAAGAAACACAATATGTATTTCTTCAACCAAGACAACTAAAACCGAGAACATGTTTTACAATGTAAACTAGCTTAAATAGAAATTTAATAAAAAACATAAAGTGAATATATAACTTCATTCTATCTGCCACCATGAAAGGCCTGGAATGCCACATCCTACTCATAATGTATGGAAAGGCAAATTGATGAGTTCATTAACATTGATCCTATTACTAAGGTCAGAAAGACCTAGCATCAAGATAGATTAAAACAATTCTATCCCTAGATAGAATCACTAAAATAGATTCACAAGAAAACATCATCTTCAATCACAAAATAACAACAGAAGAAAGCTTGTACATAAGCAAGCCCAATAAATTCAATTGGAGTAACAAAATTCAAAACTGTTACAAAAACCATCTCGTTTCCATGTTTGTCACAAGGCAGCTTGAATTTTCTGCCAATGGAGTCAATATTACACATATATCTTAGGGGAAGAAACCTGATAGTTCCCATTTTTCAAAATTTACAACACGGTATGAATTTCTCACAGAAGAACCCCTTCTATCCACAATAGTATATTAATATATATCCCTTGACATGTAAAACTATTTTAAAAATCAGCTATGTTACACTTGTGAGAATTAGATTACAACTACCAAGAATGTTGAAAAATGAATGTCAACAGAAAAAGGAATGAACACAAACACTACTACTGTTTACTACAAAATTGTGTATTTAGGCTTTCCTGTAAAATTGACAACTGTCCGTCCCTAACTAGTACATCCTCGTCGAGTTTCTCTACTCTCATTTTAAGCACTTCCACTTCACCAACGAGTTTCATGTTTTGCC
Organism: Cunninghamia lanceolata; assembly: GCA_027924645.1. Taxonomy (NCBI): domain Eukaryota; kingdom Viridiplantae; phylum Streptophyta; class Pinopsida; order Cupressales; family Cupressaceae; genus Cunninghamia; species Cunninghamia lanceolata. Next base: position 2,353,833 of record BSBN01001074.1, on the reverse strand, counting down.
AGGTAAGTTGTTCTGCATCTTGCTGAAAGGCATCCCTTTCTTCTGAAACTTTGCGTATCTCTCTTCTTAACAATGTCAGTTCTTTGAGACATTCTTGTAAGTCAACTTGTAAACTTCTGATGGTATGCTCCTTCCCTGCAAGCTATTGATGCAATAGATCATAGCATTAGTGCTCATGATCTGTACAAAACATAATGTTCTACAAAAGTAAATGTAACTCTGCTTGACATCCTAAATATAAATAATTAAAAACATGTCAACACATACCAGGAGCTCCAACTCTCTCTTTCTGGTTTGAGCTACTGAGCCTACCCTGTAGGCTTGCAATGTTACTTGTCAAAACCTCGTGACTCCTTACCGAAGTTGCAACCTCTTCCTGAAGTCGTTCTAAATCAGCCTCCTTGGAACATAATTTTTCCCCTAGAGTCTTAACAAGTAAAGTTTTGGCTTTAAGTTCTTGTTGTAGTTGGTTGAACCCCTCCTCACTCTGAAATAGCTATTAAGAATATTAGTTGATAGCAAAAGCATGTCAATGCACACTCTTTACAAGTACAACCCCTGATCATATTTTTGATTAAGCATGTTTCCTGATCTACAAGATCACTCCTCAATTGTCCTGGGCTCTAGATGTTTACGAAGTCATAAAACTAGAACATTATTGATAAGTCAGGATCTTGAAATTGAACATTCAAGCCAATATACTATTAATTGTTTCGAATTGCAAAATACACAGATCAATACAAAGAAAATCAAATATTTATCAATCTAAACGAGTCGAGAAGATCTGAATTATCTCCATACTTTGTAGGAGGTAAATCATCCATGGGGTATGCTCTATAAAGTTTAAACTACAGTATTTCAAAAATTTCCAAACTTCAGTTCAATAGGGTTTAAATGAGATGAAAGAATGCCAAAAAGTCAACAAAACATCTTTGATTTGTTGTTTCATAATTTGCATTTATTTTTAATAGAATTTATCCTATTATTTTCTTGCATTCGACCCTTAATAAACTGTACAAATTGAAATGCTACATTTTGCTCTGCCAGATCTCTGACCCTCTCTCTCATCCTCCTCTCCTCAGACCTAATTTTCTCGAGCATAGAGGCCCATTCACTCGACCGCCTATCTATCTCCTTTTCTAACATTCTCTGCAAATCATTCTTCTCATTTTCTAATATCTTTTTGCAAGATTCCATCTCTCCCTTGATCAACCTTAGAGCTTTGGTTGCTGAAGATCTTTCTCTCTTTTGGCTCTGAATTTCTAAAGAAACCATAAGTGTTAAGTTCCTTTTTTCTTCAGATACTTTTCTGAGTTTTTGCCACAAAAATTCTACATTTTGTTCTGAGTTCTTTGCTCTTACAGATTCAGATCTGCTGTAGTGGTACTAGCCCATCGATTCTAACTCTTCTGACAATAATGTAGCCTGCTCTTCAGCTATTTTAGCTCTTCTTTCCATCTCTTCATCTGTATCTTGCATCTTGTTATAGCCCTCAAGCCACATTTAAAATTGGGATCTGTCCACTTCCTTCTGTGCTAGATGAAGAGCCAATCCTTCAACATTCTGAACATAAACTCAACCAGAAAACTACCAAAATCTGTAGACCTTTGAAACCCTACAAAACCTATAAAGCATACAATCCTTTGAAAATCTAAAAATCCTAAAATCAAGGAAAATAAACAAACCTTGCTTGTGTATATTTCATAATGTCCATGTTCTGTCAAAAACAATTTATTTATCAACATAAACTCGAAATACTAAATCGTCAACAACAAGAAAGCACGCCCTAAATCCTCAACAAAAACATAAATTTATCAATAATGTTCCCAAATGAACATATTTTTGGGGGGCAAAATAAATTAAATATATGAGACAACGAGAGAATCTGATACAAAATTCCCTTTAAAATGTTGGTACAAGAAAGTTTAGGATGCAATTTATATTCGGATAAAAGTAAGGCTTTGATCAGATCACCTATATTTTTGTACTAATTGTCGCTGGAATACGTGCGGATTTTGCATCACCTAGGGATTACATTATGAAATATGTTGGACCACGGGCCATTTTTTGAAACTTTATGCAAAAGAAAAGACAAAAATAAAGCCCCAGCGGATCTTTAGGGCTTTGAAACCCTAAAAAACACAAAAAACAACTTTGTGCCCATCCTTTTACACTTTGTATCTTTGTAAACTTGCTCTGCTTATATTTCGTCGACAAGGGTTTGATCTCTGTAGACTTTTCTGAAGAGGTTTTCTTGCTCTTTTGAAAGGATTTTCTCTCTGGCATATTCGACATACTCTGCCACAAACTGAAGGTGAGTTGACAAACTGTTTTGCTGGAACAAAATACTGATTTCCATGCTTTTTTGTAGCTTTTAAATCACTGTATTTTGATGGATTTCTCCATATTTTGCATGGCTATGATAAAGAACAATTTTTTGTACACATATGATTGTTTTTTGTAGCTTTATCTAACTGAAAATAATGAATCTCTTGGTAATCCTTCACGTCTGAGGTAAATAACTTCATTTTGTACACAAAAGGCTGTATTTCAAAGCACAAGCTTTCTGATCTAGGATTTCTTTGTTCTTTAGCAAGATACTTTAGTAGGGTCTCTAACTCTATCTGTATCTTTGGCTGGGTTGCTTTTGATATACATGAATATATGCCTTTACTGAATGACTGACAGATTTCTTTCTAAGTACTTATCATGTCCTACTACTGAGCCTAGCAATGGCTATTGGGGTTTCACCCTTTAAGGTTATCTTGACCCTTAAGATCTAGTATTGGCTTGGTATCTAAGGAGCTCGCATAGTTCTCTTGAAATACTTTATAATTCTCCACTAGCCTTATGTGATTCATGTACACATTGTAGACAATAGTCTTGTATAAGTCCTTTGGAGTCCTCCTGGCATTTGTATGATGATTTACCTACTACTCCTCTGAATTTTACACTTAACCTTGTTGTGTCTCTTAATAACCAACGGATCCTTGATAATCCATCTCTGAAACTGTGAGTAGCCACTATATTTTCTTTGTCTGAAAACCCCTAAACACTTCTGAGTGAGATCTCATCATGATGCCATTCACTGAGATTATGTTTCTTGCTTCCTATTCTTTGTTGTAGCATGATAATCTACTAAACATGACTCCACATGATTTGAAAATCATCTCTAATATTACAGTCATACATGGAACTTGTGCACTAAATTGTGAGGGATAACTCTTGATCTCTTCATTGTTGTGACTATTCTCCCACTGCTTCTCTTTGATTGATTCTGCCAACAAAAGTCATCCTATAGACTAATTGTGTTCATACCCTATTTGCTGTCATTGTGGATTTAGATTTAGCCCTTCTTTACTAATAGATTGCTCCTCATGTTCCCTATATATCTTTTAGTCCTGTCATGTTGATTATTTGCTTTCTAGACTGATGCTTCCATAGTCTACTGGACTGTCTTAGATTTAGAGCTGTTCTGTTGTCTACAAGACTGAGCATACTTTGACCTACCCTCAGTTTAGGGATATATAATACAAGCAACTCCTTGATGATTGTCTTCACAATGTCTAATCAAAGATCTCAAGGACCTCTGTGGACAAATATAACAGGAAAAGACCACTATGACATTCACTGTATATCCAAGACTTTGCCAATGTTTTGAAAATCTTTTGTGACTTCTTCCAATGTTTGAAAATCTCGAAACTCGTATGATGACCCTGTAGACTATTCCTAGTCTCTTTATGGTGTCTTGCATGCCTTCTTGTCTTGTAGATTTGACTGTTTACTCTCATTGACTCTGTCTACCTTTGTATCTCTGCATCTACTATATGATATGATTGTTGAAGTTGTTCACTGTGTTTTCTCTGACAATGAGTAAACTGTTGTTACAATGATGGAACAGTCATTTCAAACCTAAACTCAAGAACAAAGGTTAATTATAACAGTCCTTAAGGATCTTGAATTGCATTAATATGAGGGCTAAGAAGCTAACTGTATCAGTCCATGGTCCAAGGACAGTCCTGAAGTGAGGGCAGTGTGGACTGTCATGCCTCCAAGATGCAATCGGAACAATGACACATCTAAGAGGTTTCTCACCAAGCATTTCACGGGAGTATATCACTATAAGATCCACTACTATATCACAAAGCCTCCAACATCTACCTAAAGGTATGGAATAACTGTCTAAAGCTACCCATTTCCTTCTTATAAAGTTTATGAGATCATCTTTCAAAGCTTTGAGGGTTTGTATCAGTTAGAAGGAGATTCTACAGTCTTGAGAGGCTTTTACTATGCAATAAGGATCTGCACTTTTTCAAGTGTTAAATCATTTTTTTAAAATATCTCTATCAAAGAGTATGGTTCATTGAAGTTTTGTCAAGACTGAATGCAATGGAAGGTCTGTCATGGTTTTGACAATATGCTTTTGACCTTAAGATCCATTTTTAGGGTTGAGAACACAATATATATATGAGGAGATTGTAGTCCAACTATGACAACAATAACGGTCACAGTCAGTAAAGAAGCATCTGACAAAGTTTTAAAAAAAAAGGGAGGAGCTTGACAGTGGTTGAAAAAAGACTGGCAGTCATTTTAAATGGAGGTGACAAAGACAAAAAAAACCTAGAGAAGACTTATGTACAATGATAATGTATAGTAAGCAATGGTGTGTCCCAGAAGCATGATCAAAATTATCCCAAGGTAAACAAAGATTTCAGTTAGAGTTGGAAATGAGAATCACATCTAATGCTCTATTTAGAGCTCAAAAATGTAGACAACAGACAGGTGGAAATACATAGTCATAAGGGACAGTAGATGACTGTCAAGGGGGGAGCAATCAGTCGCCATGGGGTAGAGTAGCTGAAGGAAGATATAGAAGACATATGCATGAAAATCAGTCATATGTACTGTGATAATAGCATAGTGACCAGTCCTAAAAATAGTCACAAAAGGGATCAACACAGTCTGCAGGATCTTAGTGAGTATCTAAGTCTTGATATCCTAAAAGTATAAAGAGACCTATGAGGACAAATGTTTAGGAACAGTCAATACAGATAGTTGTAGACAGAGTATATGCTAAGGATGAGCAGTATTAGCAGGTTGATTATGCCATATTAAGACAGTGATGAAGAAAGAACACGATGTAAGTTTGAACTATGACAAAGCCTTAAAAAGCATAAAAGGCTAGTACCATCCCTGCAAACAAAGGTCAAGATAAAGAAGAAATGAAGTCCCACTGATCATTGAACAATCAATAAAATCTGTAGATAGTTGTCATTAGGAGGATATTGTCTGATAACAATCATGCATGTGGAAACAATAGCACTCATAACAGTGAAGGCATCTAATGAAAGTTAGTAACAGTCATAATAGTAAAAGAGACCACTGTCCTAGACAAGGAGGGAGTTATGACTATTAAGAATGAAGATTATTCATGCCATGAGCATAGTGTAATATGACTGTATAACCTAAGGAATAGCTTTATCAGCCTGAAGAACAGTCAAGAAACACATGACAGCAGAGTAGTCTTAAGAATAACAAAGAGAAAGGTAAACAGTCATAAATAACGATCATGCTGACAGTGAGGACCTTCAAAAAGTTACTAGCAACATTTTTGAGAAGTCATCTTTGTATTTCCAGTAACTTTTTGAAGGTCCTCACTGTCAGCATGATCATTATTTATGACTGTTTACCTTTCTCTTTGTTATTCTTAAGACTACTATGTTGTCATGTGTTTCTTGACTGTTCTTTAGGCTGATAAAGCTGTTCCTTGGGTTATACAGTCATATTACACTATGCTCATGGCATGAATAGTCTTCCTTCTTAATAGTCATAACTCCTTCCTTGTCTAGGACAGTGGTCTCTTTTACTATTATGACTATTACTAACTTTCATTAGATGCCTTCACTGTTATGAGTGCTATTGTTTCCTCATGCATGATTGTTATCAGACAATGTCCTCCTAATGACAACTATCTACAGAGTTTATTGATTGTTCAATGATCAGTAGGACTTCATTTCTTCTTTATGTTAACCTTTGTCTGTAGGGCTAGTACTAGCCTTTTATGCTTTTTAAGGCTCTATCATAGTTCAAACTTACATCGTGTTCTTTCTTCCTCACTGTCTTAATATGGCATAATCAACTTGCTAACACTGCTCATCCTTAGCATATACTCTGTCTACAACTATTTGTGTTGATTGCTCCTAGACTTCTGTCCTCATAGGTCTTTATACTTTTAGGATATCAAGACTTAGATACTCACTAAGATCCTACAGACTATGTTGATCCCTTTTGTGACTATTTTTAGGACTGTTCACTATGCTATTATCACAGTACATATGATTGATTTTCATGCATATGTCTTCTATATCTTCCTTCAGCTACTCTACCCCATGGCGACTGATTGCTCCCCCCTTGACAGTCATCTACTGTCCCTTATGACTGTATTTCCACCTGTCTGTTGTCTGCATTTTTTAGCTCTAAATAGAGCATTAGATGTGATTGTCATTTCCAACTCTAATTGAAATTTCTGTTTACCTTGGGATAATTTTGATCATGGTTCTGGGACACACCATTGCTTACTGTACATTATCATTGTACATAAGTCTTCTCTGGGTTTTTTTTGTCTTTGTCACCTCCATTTAAAATGACAAAACAATAGTAGACTGTTAGTCTTTTTTCAACCACTGTCAAGCTCCTCACTATTTTTTTTTTTTTTTTAACTTTCTCAAATGCTTCTTTACTGACTGTGACTATTATTATTGTCACAATTGGACTACAATCTCCTCATATATATATATATATATATATATATATATATATATATATATATATATATATATATATATATATATATATATATATATATATATATATATATATATATATATATATATATTGTGTTCCCAACCCTAAAAATGGATCTTAAGGTCAAAAGCATACTGTCAAAACCATGACAAACCTTCCATTGCATTAAGTCCTGATAGAACTTCAATATACTATACTCTTTGATAGAGATATTTTAAAAAAATGATTTAAAACTTGAAAAAGTGTAGATCCTTATTGCATAGTAAAAGTCTCTCAAGACTGTAGAATCTCCTTCTAACTGATACAAACCCTCAAAGCTTTGAAAGATGATCTCATAAACTTTATAAGAAGGAAATGGGTAGCTTTAGACAGTTATTCCATACCTTTAGGTAGATGTTGGAGGCTTTGTGATATAGTAGTGCATCTTATAGCAATATACTCCCGTGAAATGCTAGGTGAGAAACCTCTTAGATGTGTCACTGTTCTGAATGCATCTTGGAGGCATGACAATCCACACTGCCCTCACTTCAGGACTGTCCTTGGACCATGGACTAATACAGTCGGCTTCTTAGCCCTCATATTAATACAATTCAAGATCCTTAAGGACTGTTATAAGTAACCTTTCTTCTTGAGTTTAGGTTTGAAATGACTATTCCATCATTGCAACAACAGTTTACTCACTGTCAGAGCAAACACAGTGAACAACTTCAACAATCATATCATATAGTAGATGCAGAGATACAAAGGTAGACAAAGTCAATGAGAGTAAACAGTCAAATCTACAAGACAAGAAGGCATGCAAGACACCATAAAGAGACTAGGAACAGTCTGTAGGGTCATCATACGAGTTTCAAGATTTTCAAACATTGGAAGAAGTCATGAAAGATTTTCAAAACATTGGCAGAGTCTAGGAAACACAGTGAATGTCATAGTGGTCTTTTCCTGTTACATTTGTCCACAGAGGTCCTTGAGATCTTTGATTAGACATTGTGAAGACAGTCATCAAGGAGTAGCCTATATTACATATCCCTGAACTGAGGGTAGGTCAAAGTTTGCTCAATCTTGTAGACAACATAACACCTATAAATTTAAGACAGTCCAGTAGACTATGGAAACATCAGTCTAGAAAGCAAATAATCAGCATGACACAACTGAAAGATATACAGGGAACATGAGGAGCAATCTATTAGTAAAGAAGGGCTAAATCTAAATCCACAATGACAGCAAATAGGGTATGAAAAAAAGCAGTCTATAGGATGACTTTTGTTGGCAGAATCAATCAAAGAAAAGTAGTGGGAGAATAGTCACAACAATGAAGAGATCAAGAGTTATCCCTCACGATTTAGTGCACAAGTTCCATGTATGACTATAATATTAGAGATGTTTTCAAATCATGTGGAGTCATGTTTAGTAGATTATCATGCTACAACAGAGAATAGGAAGCAAGAAACATAATCTCAGTGAATGGCATCATGTTGAGATCTCACTCAGAAGTGTTTAGGGGTTTTCAGACAAAGAGAATATAGTGGCTACTCACAGTTTCAGAGATGGATTATCAAGGATCCGTTGGTTATTAAGAGACACAACAAGGTTAAATGTAAAATTCAGAGGAGTAGTAGGTAAATCGTCATACAAATGCCAGGAGGACTCCAAAGGACTTATACAAGACTATTGTCTACAAGGTGTACAGGAATCACATAAAGTTAGTAGAGAATTATAAAGTATTTCAAGAGAACTATGCGAGCTCCTCAGATACCAAGCCAATACTAGATCCTAAGGGTCAAGATAACCTTAAAGGGTGAAACCCCAATAGCTATTGCTACGCTCAGTAGTAGGACATGATAAGTATTTAAAAAGAAATCTGTCAGTCATTCAGTAAAGGCATATATTCATATATATCAAAAGCAACCCAGCCAAAGATACAGATAGAGTTAGAGACCTTGCTAAAGTATCTTGCTAAAGAACAAAGAAATCCTAGATTAGAAAGCTTGTGCTTTGAAATACAGCCTTTTGTGCATAAAATAAAGTTATTTACCTCAGACGTGAAGGAATACCAAGATATTCATCATTTTCAGTCAGATAAAGCTACAAAAAATAGTCATATATGCACAAAAAACTGTTCTTTATCATAGCCATGCAAAATATGAAGAAATCCATCAAAATACAGTGATTTAAAAGCTAAAAAAAACATGGAAATCAGTATTTTGTTCCAGCAAAACAGTTTGTCAACTCACCTTCAGTTTGTGACAAAGTATGTCGAATATGCCAGAGAGAAAATCCTTTCAAAACAGCAAGAAAACCTCTTCACTACAGAGATCAAACCCTTGTCGGCGGAATTATGCCTCAAATCGAAACAGCTAGAGAAGCGGAGAATCAAGCTAGCCAAGAAGATTGCAGACATAGCCTTCCTAAAAAGATGCCGGGACTGCAAAGTGATTCCTTCCTTCATCAAGATTTGCCACCGTCTCTGGAATCAGAACACCAAACCCATCTTCCATCGAGCAAGTCTTTCTCTCATCAGATCGGTCATCAAATCTACATGGGTGTCCATCAATATGCTGTCCTCCAGGTTATTCTATTTGCACCTCGAACTCGCTAACACTCTTCGTCCTGACCTTTGGATTCGCCTTGATTATTCCTCTCAGGCAATAGCTTCACACCACAAAGAGGAATGCGTAAGAAGGCAAAAGAAGAAGTTTTTCAGGTTGTTTCAAAAAGGTCGTCCTGTGTTAGAGCATCAACTAGTCCACACTACCCATCCACCAGGCCGCCTTGTGATCCGACAGTACTCCAGCGTTCCAGCCTTACATTCTCCTCAGGTGAAGCCCACCGCTACAAATCTGAACAACGAGGCTCTCGTCTCAAACCCACCGGATTGTGTATCTTTTCGAACCAGGCTAAGCCCACCCCTTTTACCATTTGCTACCGCTGCATCCCAGGAAAAGCGACGCGATCCTTCCAAACTGGTAGACTTGGTGAGCTCTCCCTTCACCAACCAAAACCAAAGCACTCCCGCTGTCAACTATTCTCCTCACTGCATTGCTACATTGTCTTAGCCTTCCGCATGTAGTACGTCACACCAGAAGCCCCTTAAAACTCCTCAGGTGACCAGCATCGAGTTTCCTCTACCCAGCGGCCGCGCCGATTTACTGGTCCAGCAACGTACTTTTGGCAAACACAGCAATCTTTCTCCTGGTCTCAGTTTCCTCTCCATTGACGAGCACCAGCAGCAGATTTCCACCAACAGTCTTCTTCACGAGGCCCCAAGTACGCCCATTACTACCTCTGCCTCTAAACATTCTTCCTCTCTAATTGAGTCAGGCATTAATGTTGATTCGATGTTTGATCAACCACTCTCCCTTCCTCGAGCCATGAGCAACTCTTCATTGGCCTACTCTGACCGTCCCTCCGGTGAATCTACCCACTTAGTATTACCCAAACCTCCTTTGTTGGACACCATCAACTGCAACCCACCAACTCCCCTTCCATCCTTGAAATCTTCTCATTATGATGATTTCTCTCATGTTTCGACCTTCTTCTCCACCACCGCCACGTGTTCTCTTCCTCATACTTCCCAACGTCCCCTTGTAAGCGACGGTCCTCTCACTCGATCATTAAGTTACTCCTCTCTCCTTAAAAAAAAGTTTGTGTTAGATAAATTCAGCGCTGGCATGTGGTCGAATCAGATTGGACGGAAAAAAGCACATTACATGAAAGAGTTCAATCCATTTGGGGAGCATGGAGATAAAGCCTACTTATGTGCCAATCTCAAGGGTAAGGCCAGGATCTTAGTTGCTCAATTGAGAACCGGTTCGTACCATCTTAAGTGCGAAACTGGTAGATGGACAGTTCCCAAGGAAAGGTGGGAAGATAGGACCTGCATTTTCTGCAGTAAAACTGTAGTGGAACCTGAGCGGCACTTTGTCATGGAGTGTGAGGCCTACAAGGATATCCGTATGCAACAAGATAATGACATGAATGTTGGCAGTCTAAGTGAGTTATTTGAGGAAAAGAGACTTCACAATACAGCCCGTCTCTTGGTCAAGATCCATGAGAGAAGAGCAGACATCGAAAAGAACTTGATGGGGTCTTAATGTGTTTGTGCTTGGTCCCTTAGACTTCTGGTCTCGTGGATGTTATTAAAACTCATTCATTCATTCATCCTACTCTCGGTCCATTCTTCAAGACCCGATCCTACTCTATTGAGCTCCATTCCTAGCAACCAGCCAGTTTCCAGTCCAACCAAAAAATCATCCCATGATGATGTTATCCCATCCATTTCGACCTTCTTTTACTCCTCTACTGCATGTTCCCTTCCTCTCCCTGTTCCCCCCTTGCGGTCTAACACCTCTACTTCTCTTTCCTCTCCCCCGAATCCTCCCTCCAACCATAACTTTATCCAAGATTGGGAAAACAAACTGGTGGTCAACCTCTCTAATGTAACCTTAGACCCACTTGCTATCAACCTTCTAAAGAGGGGTCTTGGCTTTGCCGTTGCTCCTCGTGTCATCCCCTTTTCATACTTTCTTATCAATATTGAGAATGCCATTTGCTCTTTATCTGATGATAGGGCCGAGGAAGTCAGGCAAGATTGTGCGGTTGCTCTAAGACACGCTAAGCCACCCAAGTGCAACTTCCCCAAAGCTGAGCTCCATGCTTTCAACAACTTATTGAGAAACCATGATCTCGTCATTGTCAAGGCAGACAAAGGTAATGCCACAGTCATCATGGATAGACAGGACTACATATCCAAAATGAGAGATATGTTCTCCGACAATGACAGCTACAGAATCCTGCCCCGCAACCCTATCTCCCAGATTTTTAGCAGTTAAAAGAACCCTTTCTCTTTCCTCTCTAGCTGAAGACACCAAAAAGAAGCTCCTTCCCACCAAAGAAGTAACCCCTCACATTTATGGCGTTCCAAAAATTCACAAGGTTGGCATTCCTCTATGACCCATTGTAGACACCATTGACTCACCCACCTATAAGCTTGCGGCCTACCTTGCCAAACTCCTTACTCCTCTGGTCGTAAAATCCAACTCCTTCATCAAGAACTCCTCCCATTTTGTTGATTTTGTCAAAGACCAAAGGTTAGAAGAAAATGACCTCTTGGTTAGCTTTGACGTGGTCTTCTTGTTCACTAAGGTTCTGATCCCTGATGTCATTGAGCTAATTAGAAGTAAGACTAATCATGAAATAGCCTCCTTGGTAGAGTTATGACTTAGATCCACTTTCTTCACTTTCCAAGGAGTAGTCTACGAGCAATTGGATGGAGTAGCCATGGGATCCCCCCTCTCTCCCATTATGGCTAACCTTTTCATGGAACATTCCGAAGATATTGCCCTTAACTCATTCCCCCTCAAACCAAAGTGGTGGAAATGTTATGTCAACGACACCAACATTTGTTGGCCCTGTGGTCATGAAAAGCTTGAAGATTTCCATTTACACCTAAACAACATAGGCTAAAGCATCTCCTTCACCAAAGAGCTGGAGACCAACAACCAACTCCCCTTCCTTGATATTTTGCTCTTAAAAAAACCTGATGGTTCCTTGGGCCATACCGTCTTCAGGAAAGCTACCCATACAGATCTTTACCTTCATGCCGCCTCCCACCACCACCCTACCCAAAAAGCTGTGGTCGTCAAAACTCTAGCTACTAGGGCCTTTCGCATATGTGATGAGGATAACTTAGACCTTGAACTCACCCACCTTTCCAAAGTCTTCAAATTGAATGGTTTCAAAAGCAAACACATCTCCAAGGCTTTCAAACAAGCCAAATCTCATTTCTACTCCTTATCTAATGACTCTCAACATTCAACCCATCCTAGGGCCTCTATCCCTTACATAGAATGCATTTCCAACAAAATTTCCAAGATTCTTCTTAAACAAGGCATTCAATGTGCCTTCAAACCCATCTCCATGCTTAAAAACCACATCCCTTCGTCCAAAGACCCTAGAGACCTCTTCCTAAACTCTGGAGTCTACAAAGTGGTTTGTTCTTGCGGCACCCCCTACATCGATGAGACAGGTCGCTCTTTTCGCACAAGAATTAAAGAGCATAGTGCTGACATCAGACATGAACGAATCCAAAAACTAGCCCTTGCCGAGCACTCCTCTAAAACCAAACACCACATTTGCCTGGAAGACACTCAAATTTTAGTAAAAGAAGATAACTACTTCAAAAGGAAACTTAAAGAAGTGATAGAAATTAGCAATCACCCCTCTAACCTTAACCGAGATGAGGGATGGAATATAAGTTTCTCTTGGCAACCCTTACTCACTCACCTTAGAAACCTATCGCCCCCCTCCCCTGATCGCCTCACCTCTTAGTCTCCCTCCTCTCCCCTTCTCCGTCCTCCCTCCCTTCCCGTCTTATCCCTCTCATCCTCTTGTCCTTCCCCATCCCTCTCTTCCCCTAGCATGCCTTCCCTCGCCTCCCTCTGCCTTGGGCCAACCCCCCTTTTTTCTTCTTCCCTTCTCCTCCCCTTGTCAGCTCTCCATGTGGATCCCTCAGCTTCCTCCTATAGTTTTTTCCCCCCTCTGGTTCCTCCACCGATGTCTTCCGTGGCTGGTTTTTTCCCCTTCCTTCTTTCCCATGGCTTGTTTTCTTTCTCCTTTCTCCACTAGCACCCTCCCTGTCTCTCCCACCCACTCATACATTTTGCTTACTCCTTCCCTTGTCCTGTCTAAAAGTGCTTGGCTTTCTCATTCTTCTTCCTCCCCCCTCCTCGTTTCAATGAGGATCCTTGTCTCTTTCCCACTTATTTATGCCAAAAAAATTTCTTATCATAGAGTTGGTGGTTTCTTCGTCTCTCTGTTCTTGCTTTTTGGTCCATTTAATTTGCTATCATTTTTTTGGTTTTGGTTTTTAGATCTTATTTCTCATCCTGTTTTCACTATTCTCATTATGATATATAACTAATTTAGTATATTTATAGGACAAATATATTTGAATACTTATTTTCTTTGTATATATTTATTCTATTATATACTTCTTTAAGTATTTATGGGTTCTTAGATCAGTGAGTTTTTTATGCATGTGGTTCCTATCATTATGACTCTGTTATTTGCTATCCTTACTATATATTTTAGGGTTCGCCACTTTGTGTTGTATTCTTTATTTGGGTCTCTTAGATATAGACATGTAGTTGTGCTCTATTATTATCTAATTTCATATTTTTGTATATATTTTCTTTCTCTCTTCATTTTTCATTGTTGCCTTCTTAGTTTTTGCTTTCTATTGTTTTCCTCTGTATAGATGTTGTCTATATTCTTTGGGTGACATCTATATTCAATTGTTTTCTTTATAATTGTCTTTGTTTGTTTGGTCTCTCTCTTTTGGTCTCTAGCATGTTGCCTTAGTTTTCTTTGTTTTTTGGCGCATTTATTTTGCCCTTCCTTTTTGGTTTAATCCATATTTGTTGTGTTTACATGAACTTGTTGCTATATATATATGGTTTTATGATGTTGGAGGAGATTGTTAAAAAGTTAATAATGAGTGGTATATATATATATACCACTCATTATTAACTTTTTAACAATCTCCTCCAACATCATAAAACCATATAAGGATGTTAATTAGTTTAGACACTTCTTTAGATGTTTATTTGGTCTTCTTTTTTCTTTTATTTTTAAATAGTATTATTCTCTTCATTGGCACCTTGTAGTGTAATAGGTGTACCTCCTCCCCTCCTCTCTTCTTGGTTCCCGCATCACACCATTCCCCTCTTCTTTTTAAGGTAGTCTCATGTCTGCAATCTATCAGTTTTTTGTTCTCATGCTCTCTTTTCTCCTGATGATGGCTCACGAAGTGTGACCCGAAACGTTGAGGAAAAATAATCATACACAGTTTAATCCAGAAGCATTTCTACAACATTCATGGACTATGGAAAATTAATGACTACTATAAGCAGAGCAAGTTTATAAAGATACAAAGTGTAAAAGGATGCGCACAAAGTTGTTTTTTGTGTTTTTTAGGGTTTCAAAGCCCTAAAGATCTGTTGGGTCTTTATTTTTGTCTTTTCTTTCGCATAAAGTTTCAAAAAATGGCCCGTGGTCAAACACATTTCATAATGTAATCCCATGGTCCAACATATTTTTGTACTAATTCTCACTGGAATACGTGCGGATTTTGTAGGTCTGGGCTTGTAGCAGCAGGAATTCTTTTCCTAGTTGTCCTAATTGTCCTGCGAGATTCACAAAGCCTTAATTGAGTGACCGGGCTGCCCCCATAAATTATGTTGTCCACTAGTTATAAGGAGTTCGAAGTTGTCCAATTTGTCATGCCTTATTGCCTTATTTCGATTTATGCCATGCCAATTAGGGGAGAGGGGCTACTTGCCCATCACTTGACCCCCCAATTAAATTTTTAAAAAGAACTAATACATGTAAAATACCAACCTAATAAATTAATACAAATGCACTAATACATGTTCACAACATTTGTACATGTTCATAATTCCAATAAATTAACCAATGAAATTAAGACAAGTGCACAAATGTGATGGCGAGCGGTTACTAGCACATCTATGGGGCGACATGTTGAAATGACACTTTTTCGACCCATGTGCACATAACGCATCGTACAGTGAAATGTATAAGTGCCCAGAAGCTAAAAGAATAGCTTTAAGCTCTTCAATCGCATATGGAGAAACCCAAAAAAAATCGTCGAAATCCGATATGTCCAACTATGAGCTTGACATGCACGAAGTTAGGGTGGGCGGCTACCGGCCCCTCTCCCCTATGAACCCTCGAGTATTTGCCTATGCTTTTTATTTAGAGCCAAAATTTTAGATTTTTTTTGTCTTTTTCTTACAAAATTATAAGTAGGGGAAAGGGGTCAGCGAATAAATTGTGCACTTGACCCCCTAATTAAATTTCTAAAAAGAATCAATACATGTAAAATATTGCAAATGCACCAATGCAAGAATTTTTCACTAATTTGAAAATTTGTTACTGTAAAAGTCTTAGAATTTCATTTTTATTTTAAAATATATTTTATTTTTAATCCAATAAATAAATAATTCTTAGCTTCATTATGTATCAAAAGTATTGTGAATGGTAAGTATAATTTGAATCAATATGTAAGCCATTTTAATCCTTATTTTAACATGTATAAGTTATCTTTTGTCCATTATTACAACACAATCATTGTATCAAAATATTATTTTACTAATGTTCATATAATCAATTTGAAAGTTGTTTAAACCATCATAACAATAAATTTTGGCATAATTATTTGGGTCTTCTTAATGTGAGTAATTTTAACATTAACATTTTGCAAGAAGGAGAAAGGTGAATAATTTAAAAATTGATTTAATGAAATGTCAATGCTACCACCATGAGATTAGTATTTCTATGTTATTTTTCATTTATTTTTGTGTCTATTTTGGAGGAATGTTTGAGTGCAATAGCAAATTAATAACATATTGACAAGTGGTATATTCTTGTGTTTGGTTTAGCTCGCGGATTGATTTTTATGGATATCCATTTCACACTTATTTGCACTTTAGTGCATTTGTGCTTGACTTTGAGATTACCACCTTGCCCTTCGGTTCATTTCCAAGATATGTGGAATCACTCAATTCAATCCTAAGGTGTGCAAGAGTAACCTCAACATTTAAATGTTCAAATTCAAATTCCAATTTTCCCACCCCTTTCTACTAGTTGTTATGAGCCAACCTAGCACATGTTTGTGTGACATGTTACTATGTCATGGTATTTAAAGACATTTAATGCCCAATTAATTAATAAGGAGAATCAACATTAACAGCTGATAAACAACAGAAAGTAAAAACAACAGTCTAACAACAGATAAATAGAAAGCAAGTAAACAAAGATAGGGAGAAACATGCTCCCAGCCTTTAGCCAGAAATTCATAAATCTTGTCAAACTCTTTAACTTTATCTTCATCTGCTCCATAGGCAAGGGTGTCATGTTCTTGCAGCAGAGACAAGTTGAGCATAGTCGAGCGGCACAGCATATTGTTGATAAAGCATCTCATAGATCAAACCTTTTGCTCCAGGGATTCCACATGGCCTCTAAGAACAACAATTTCATCCTCTGGATCATCACTTTCTTCAACCTCCTCCACAGTCACTTTCTCCTCCTCTTGAGCATTATCATCAGGTCCAACATCCCCTCCATCAGTATCCTCGTCTTGCATCTCCTTTTCCTTCGCCCCTTCGGTCCCCTTTGAGATATCTTGAACCTCAATGTCATCACCTTTAGACTACTCCTCTCCCTGAGTAGAAGACCCGGAGCCACTTTCAAAGTAATCAATTAGTTTAGCCTGAGGGGCTAGTTTGCTGCCAATTCTTCCAGACCCTCTGACCCCCAAAGAGTAGCACTCATTCTTAGCTTGACCCCAATTTTAGCTTTAGCTTTTTTTAGGGGTCCCTCACTGTCACTATTTTGATTCTTGTGGGCCTCCATTATATCCTCAACTTTGATAACCTCCACTGACTTCCTTTGGAGGTAGGAGTATACATAACCTTTGCAGTATTCTCCTCTAGGGTTTTAGAAAAGGAAACCCCTTTCAGTTTCTAGTTGTTGGGGGTAGAATGATAGGGCTCCTCAGAAGATATAGCAGTACTGAGGGTATCCACAGGGATTTCAACAATAGTGGGTTGAATTGGTTGCGGTGGGTCTAAGGCAAGATGAAACTTATACAGACGATGGATAAGGCCTTGATGAAGGGGAACTGGACGCTTTGAGAGTTTCTTATCCAATTTAGCTTTCACACGGTGGACAGAGTGTTCCAAAGAGAACAACAAATAAAAAGGAAAGCGAATAAGAGCATTTCTCCTAAAATGATTAAGCAGGGGAAGATGATAATTATAAAACCTAGTAAAACGCCCTTCCAGGGTGAAATATTTCATCAGAAGGTAGCACTGTAGCACATTTCACAGTTGAGCATATTGTCTTTTCATTGATGTCAAAATGATGGTCTTCCTCAGTGACATGGTCCTCATGGTAATGACACAGTGACATGGTCTTCATGGTAATGACATCAGTGACATCAGTGTTGATCTTGTGTGAAGTTGTTCTGACTTAGTCATTTCAGTGGATGACATTCATTGCATATTATCAATATTGAATCAGGGCAAGGGCTTGTATCATTTGATAAATGTTAATATGCATTATATTAACTTCATTTAACTTGTCTTCATGACAGTGGCAGATCAGTTGAAGTTTGGTTTACAATTCAGTGCTAAAAATATGTTGAGGTTTAGAATAATTGAAGTGGTAAATGTGTTTACTTAACACTTAACAAGTCTTAAATATTGTGCTCAACTCTTATCCTTCCTAACCATACTGCATGTCATAATACTTTGCACTTTATGTTATAACTTTAAGGTGACCGGTGACAGCAGGTTCTTTCCAAGTGATGACCGGTTGGAGGCATCGTTAGTCGTTGTGTGGTAAGTTACTTTAAGCCCGATCTCCTAGCACAATCGGTGATCATATGTTGTTTTTAAAGGCATCGAATCCAACGAACAGGATTTAAAACTGAAATGGCGGGCACCGCAGATCGGAGGGTTATGTTTTAAATAGAAAGTTTCTTCAAACGATCAGTTCATTCCTTTAAACTTGACGTCCTCCATTGTTCAAAAAGGCAATAAAGCATATTATTCCTTACATCTCTCACCGAAGATGAAGAGGCACTCAAATTGGAATTTTTGGTGAAAGAAAGAGTTTTATTTAGAATGTTTCTAATTGAGAAGAATATGAAAAGGCTGACTTCTTCGAAGGATTTTATTTTTTCTTGTTTTGTTGTTTGATTTTTGAAGAGAACATGATATGTTTGAGATAAGATATGATGTTGGAAGTTGAACCGTTTTTGAAGATATTGATTGATGGAAATTCATTTGGTATATAGAGAGTTTTTGAATGGCAGGTGTGAGTTGTTGTAGATAAGAGATGATATTGAAGGTTGTAAGAAGTTTTTGAGAATGGTATTTTTGTTTTGAAATGTATTTTTGCAGGTATGAAGAAACATTTTTTTAGGGAATTATGTTGAGGTTTTGAAAGAATGTTGGTTCAATAAATGAATGGAGTCCTTCAATGATCAAGATGGATTAATGTTTGTTCAGAGAAAGTGAAAGTTATGAAAGACAATAATTTCTTAGAGAGGGTCAATTGTTCAGTTTTGCACAGGGAGAAAGTTCAAGAAATGGTGAATTAGTTTGAGATTGTTTTGCAGAGGTATGAAGTATTTTGAAGATCAAAATTGAATGATTGTAGATGTTGAAGACAGTTGAAGGTTGATTGCTAAGAATATATTTTGTTTGTTTTAAAAGGGAGAAATAAGGTTTTGTTTTTATTGAAACAGGGAAATCCCCTGAGTTATATTTTTCATTGAATGTTGATGTTGTAATGTCAGTGAGACATGCAGAGAAGTACAATATGCCAGTGAGGCAGAATTGTAATGTCAGTGAGACAGTTGTAATCTAAAATTTGTGTTAAGCCAGTGAGGCAGTTGAGTGGTTTTTATACCCCAGGAGGGTTTTCCACTCGGAAAATTTCTTGTGTCAAGTTTTGTGTTGATACTCTGCATATTTTCTTTGTTCTATCTAAAGAATTCTATGATTGTGAAATTAAATTAAGAAAAGGAGTAAAAAGTGTTAAAATTGTTAACAACACTGATTCACCCCCCCTCTCAATGTTGTGTGTATTCCTACAATTGGTATCAGAGCCTGGTACCCTGTCAAAGCTTAATCAGCTTGGGTAGATCATATTTTTGGAATACTTATCATGGCAAGTCAAGAAGGTTACTTAAATTATAAAGCACCTATGTTTGATGGTTCTAACTATGCTTTTTGGAAATTTAGGATGGAGTCATATTTGTCATCTCTGGGGTATGATGTGTATGCTGCCATTGTTACTGCATATACTGCTACAAATCCTCCTAGCACAGCCGATGAGAAAAGGGCATATGAAAATAATGCTAAGGCTAAAAATGCATTATGTTGTGGTCTTACCAATGACATACTTGTCAAAATCATGGAGTGTAAAACAGCCAAGGAAATATGGGACAAACTGTCCAATATTTATCATGGAGATGATAAAATCAAAGAAGCAAAACTGCAATCCTACAGAGCTAAATTTGAAAGTCTCAGAATGAGTGATGATGAGAAAGTGGCAGAATATCTTCTAAGGGTCCAAGAAATTGTAAATGCTATCAGAGGACTTGGTGATACACTGGAAGAGAAGACAGTTGTTACAAAAGTCTTAAGGACTTTAAATCCAAAATATGAATCCAAAGTGTCTGCAGTTGAAGAAAGAGACTTAAGCAAAGTTACCTTTGATGAACTTCATGGCACTTTCACAGCTTAAGAGATGAGAATTAGTAATGACATACCTTCAAGCAAAGAAGCTGCTTTCAAATCAGTCAGAAAAGAAAAGGAGATTTCTGATTCAAAAGAATTGGATGATGATCAAGAAATATCTCTTGCAAGCAAGTTGAAGAAGGGATCTATTGGTAAGTACAAAGGTAAGCTTCCATTCAAATGTTTTGAGTGTGGAAAGATTGGACACTATGCAGCTCAGTGTCCTTACAAAGACCTAGACAGTGATGAAGATGAAAACAAGAAGCAATTTAAAAAGAAACAGTTTGTTTCTAGAAGGAAAAATAATTTCAGAAAGAAAAGAAGTTTGTTCATCAAAAATGTTGATATGACTGAAAGTGATTTAGATGATTTTCTTGATGAAAATGCACAGACTTTATTTATGGCTATTCTAAATGAAGTTCAAAATGAAAAATGTGAGGAACAATCAAACAGTTGTGAAGCTGTTATTGACTTTGAAGGAGAATTGATGTGTGCATTAAGTCAAGTCAAGAAACTTAAAAAGGAAATCATTGCACAAAGAAGTCAGTTTCAAAAAGAAAATGATATCATGAATAATAAGTTAACTTGTTATGAGAAACAGATTACTGATCTAATTCTTTCTCTTGAAGAAAGTAAGAAAATTATTGATGATAAAGATAAAGAGTTGAATAACAAGGACAAGGAATGTCATACACTTGAAGCTGAAATTGTTGGTCTGAGAAGAAGACTTGATATGTGCAGAAGTAGTGATAAACTTGATGATCTTCTTGATAGACAAAAAGGATTCAAAGATAAATCAGGTCTTGGATTTGAAGAGGGACAATGTTCTCAAAAGGCTAGTACAAAAGGCAAATCAATCATAAGGACAACAAACTACAACAGAAGTGATACTTTCAGGTATAATGCTCACTTTACTGGATATTGTTTTTGTTGCAATAGGTTTGGACATAAAGCCAGTGAATGCAGATTTGGAGTCAGAAGAGAAATGCATTTATTTCCAAGGAATCCATTCATGTTTTTAAGAAGTTTGAAGTGTCACAATTGTAGAAATTTTGGGCATATTGCAAAATTCTGTAGACCTTCTTTGCAAATGCAGCAAATAACAAGAAATACTGTTTCAGGTTTGTCTTATTTGAGTTCTGAAAAGAAATTGCTTGTTTGGAAACCTAAGGTAATCAATAAGAGCATTGATGTTATGATTGCACAAGCTGCTTTTCATGCCAAAAAGAAGGAACAGTGGGTGATTGACAGTGGTTGCTCCAACAACATGATAGGGGACAAAGATAAGTTTGTTAAATTTGAAGACATTAATGAAGGTTCTGTTATGTTTGGAAATAATGATTGCATTATGATCAGAGGCAAAGGTACAATTCTTCTTGATGATGAAACACCACTACATGATGTGTATTTTGTAGAAGGACTGAAGCACAACCTGTTAAGTGTCAGTTAAATATGTGACAATGGTTTTAATGTGGTTTTTGATGCACATGGATGTGAGATCAAAAAGAAATCAGGTAAAATTATTGCAGCAGGTCTAAGGACTAGTGGTAACATCTACAATCTTCATAACTCAGAAACTAAAAGTGTTGATAGCCATATCTGTTTCATGGGTCAAATTGAGGAAAGTTGGTTGTGGCATAGAAGACTTGGTCATGTGAATTTTTTCAATCTTGTGAGAATCAGCAGGAATCACAATGTCAGAAATATGCCTCATATTTCAAAACCAAGTAATACTATATGCAAAGAGTGTCAGTTGGGTAAGCAAACCAAAGTTAGTTTCAAGCCTAAGGAGTATTTTACTTCAAAACCTCTGCAGCTGGTACATTCAGATTTGTGTGGTCCTACAAGGACTAAAGCTCTGGGAGGAGAAAAATATTTTATGCTTTTCATTAATGACTTTTCAAGAATGATATGGGTAACATTCTTAAGGCATAAATCAGAGGCATTTGATAGATTCAAAATCTTCAAGAAGATGGTTGAAAAGGAATCTGATTTCAAGCTAAAATGTTTAAGGTCAGACAATGGAGGAGAGTACACTTCAAAGGAATTTGAGGAGTATTGTGAAAAACATGGGATAAGAAGGCAATTCTCCACTCCTAGAACTCCTCAGCAAAATGGAGCAGCTGAAAGGAAAAATAGGACTATAAAAGAAATGGCAAGAACCTTACTACATGATGCAAATCTGCCTAATGTTTATTGGAGAGAAGCTGTTCATACAGCTGTATATACTTTGAACAGATTTCAATTAAGGGTAAAGTCAAATTATACTCCTTATGAACTTTGGTATGGTAAGACAGCTAATGTTGGGTATTTTAAAATTTTTGGAAGTAAGTGTTACATCAAGAAAGATAATGATAGCTTATGTGGTTTTGAGTCTAGATGTGATGAAGGCATATTTCTTGGTTATTCTACACATAGCAAGGCATATAAGTGTTTTAACAATAGGCTCAAAAAAATAATTGAAAGTACTAATGTTAAGGTGGATGAGGATTTGCAGCCCTGTATGCAGTTGATTCATGACAATGAAGTTGATCATCATTCACAAAAGGAAGAAGAAATTCAGGAAGAGGAAGAAGATCCTGAAAAATTTGTTGATGTTAAGACAAAGACTCTTTCAAAGGCATTTCAAAGAGATCATCCTCATGAGTTGATCATTGGGGATAAGGACAGTGGTGTGTTAACAAGAAGAGGAAAGCTTGCTGCTGCACATAATCAAGCACATGTGTGTTTGATATCTGAAATGGAACCAAAGAATTATGTTGAGGCCAGCAAAGATGAAGCCTGGATTAAAGCCATGGAAGAGGAGTTAAGCCAAATAGAAAAGAACAAAACATGGGAACTTGTTCCAAGACCAGAAGGTAAGAATGTCATTGGATCAAAATGGGTGTTTAGGAATAAGCTTGATGATAAAGGTAAAGTTGTTAGAAACAAAGCCAGATTGGTTTGCAAAGGGTATTCACAAATTGAAGGTATTGACTTTGAAGAAACATTTGCTCCTATTGCTAGATTAGAAGCTATAAGAATGTTTTTAGCTTTTTCAGTTTATAAAAATTTCAAAGTTTACCAAATGGATGTAAAATCAGCATTTCTAAATGGAGATCTTGAAGAAGAAGTTTACATGGAACAACCAGAAGGTTTTGTGAATAAAGATAATTCAGATTATGTTTATAGGTTGAAAAAGGCTTTATATGGTTTAAAGCAAGCTCCAAGGGCTTGGTATTATAGACTGGATAAGTTTCTGCAAGAACAGGGGTTTACAAAAGGAGGTGTGGACAATAATCTGTACTATCTAATCAAAGGTGAGGATATTCTGGTTGTTGAAATTTATGTAGATGATATCATTTTTGGTAGTAATAATGATGATATGAGTCATTCATTTCCTAACATCATGAAATCAGAATTTGAAATGTCTATGTTGGGAGAATTGTCTTTCTTTCTTGGTCTTCAGGTATCTCAGCTTGAAAAGGGAATATTTATCTCACAAAATAAATATGCCAGAGAGATGTTAAAGAGATTTCAAATGGATGATTGCAAACCTTTGGGTACTCCTATGGAGACAGGGCATAAGCTAAGTAAAAATGATGAATCACCTGAAGTAGAACAGTCTCTGTATAGATCTATGATTGGGAGTCTTTTATATCTCACTGCTTCTAGGCCTGATATTATGCAGGCTGTTTGTTTGGTTGCAAGATTTCAAGCTTGTCCTAAACAATCACATTTGAATGCTGTTAAGAGAATCTTTAGATGTATTAAGTGTACACTTGATTTTGGTTTATGGTATCCTAGACACAATGATTTTACACTTCTTGCCTATACAGATGCAGATTGGGCAGGGTGTCCTGATGACAGAAAAAGCACAAGTGGGGCAGCTTACTTTCTTGGTGGCAAATTGGTTGCATGGCATAGTAAGAAACAAGATTGTGTTTCTCTATCTACAGCTGAAGCTGAGTACATTGCTGCTTCTTCATGTTGTACACAGGTACTTTGGATGGTACAATCACTTCTTGATATTAAGGTTGAGGTTAAAAAGCCTGTGTCTATTCTTTGTGATAACACAAGTTCTATCAATATGTCAAAGAATCCTATAATGCATTCAAGAACTAAGCACATTGCTATCAGATATCATTTTCTAAGGGAAAAGGTGATTGAAAATGAAGTTGCTTTGGAATATGTGCATACTAGTGATCAATTGGCTGATATCCTCACAAAGCCTTTGCCAAAGGAGACATTTGAAACTCTGAGACAGAGATTAGGAGTTCTGTCTCTTGTCTCTCTTCAATAGGTTACAGAGATATTAGATTCAGGGGGAGTTGTCTTCTAGATCATTTTGATGGCCTGAATCTCATTTGTACATAGTCTGTATATAGTTTTTGTACATAATTTTTGTGGTTGATAGTGTTACAGTATTGTGCATTTGATCAGTGTGATGTAGAGTGTTGGTTTTTGACAGTTTTATGTTTTTCAGAGGATTGTATTTACAAGAATAGGACATTTTTTTTGCCTTTGACATTTTTATGTCAAAAAGGGGGAGAAATGAGTTATGGTTTTGCCATCAATGTCAAAGACAAAGGGGGAGTTTTGTAGCACATTTCACAGTTGAGCATATTGTCTTTTCATTGATGTCAAAATGATGGTCTTCCTCAGTGACATGGTCCTCATGGTAATGACACAGTGACATGGTCTTCATGGTAATGACATCAGTGACATCAGTGTTGATCTTGTGTGAAGTTGTTATGACTTAGTCATTTCAGTGGATGACATTCATTGCATATTATCAATATTGAATCAGGGCAAGGGCTTGTATCATTTGATAAAAGTTAATATGCATTATATTAACTTCATTTAACTTGGCTTCATGACAGTGGCAGATCAGTTGAAGTTTGGTTTACAATTCAGTGCTAAAAATATGTTGAGGTTTAGAATAATTGAAGTGGTAAATGTGTTTACTTAACACTTAACAAGTCTTAAATATTGTGCTCAACACTTATCCTTCCTAACCATACTGCCTGTCATAATACTTTGCACTTTATGTTATAACTTTAAGGTGACCGGTGACAGCAGGTTCTTTCCAAGTGATGACCGGTTGGAGGCATCATTAGTCGTTGTGTGGTAAGTTACTTTAAGCCTGATCTCCTAGCACAATCAGTGATCATATGTTGTTTTTAAAGGCATTGAATCCAACAAACAGGATTTAAAACTGAAATGGCAGGCACCGCAGATCGGAGGGTTATGTTTTAAATAGAAAGTTTCTTCAAACGGTCAGTTCATTCCTTTAAACTTGACGTCCTCCATTGTTCAAAAAGGCAATAAAGCATATTATTCCTTACATCTCTCACCGAAGATGAAGAGGCACTCAAATTGGAATTTTTGGTGAAAGAAAGAGTGTTATTTAGAATGTTTCTAATTGAGAAGAATATGAAAAGGCTGACTTCTTCGAAGGATTTTATTTTTTCTTGTTTTGTTGTTTGATTTTTAAAGAGAACATGATATGTTTGAGATAAGATATGATGTTGGAAGTTGAACCGTTTTTGAAGATATTGATTGATGGAAATTCATTTGGTATATAGAGAGTTTTTGAATGGCAGGTGTGAGTTGTTGTAGATAAGAGATGATATTGAAGGTTGTAAGAAGTTTTTGAGAATGGTATTTTTGTTTTGAAATGTATTTTTGCAGGTATGAAGAAACATTTTTTCAGGGAATTATGTTGAGGTTTTGAAAGAATGTTGGTTCAATAAATGAATGGAGTCCTTCAATGATCAAGATGGATTAATGTTTGTTCAAAGAAAGTGAAAGTGATGAAAGACAATAATTTCTCAGAGAGGGTCAATTGTTCAGTTTTGCACAGGGAGAAAGTTTAAGAAATGGTGAATTAGTTTGAGATTGTTTTGCAGAGGTATGAAGTATTTTGAAGATCAAAATTGAATGATTGTAGATGTTGAAGAAAGTTGAAGGTTGATTGCTAAGAATATATTTTGTTTGTTTTAAAAGGGAGAAATAAGGTTTTGTTTTTATTGAAACAGGGAAATCCCCTGAGTTATATTTTTCATTGAATGTTGATGTTGTAATGTCAGTGAGACATGCAGAGAAGTACAATATGCCAGTGAGGTAGAATTGTAATGTCAGTGAGATAGTTGTAATCTGAAATTTGTGTTAAGCCAGTGAGGCAGTTGAGTGGTTTTTATACCCCAGGAGGGTTTTCCACTCAGGAAATTTCTTGTGTCAAGTTTTGTGTTGATACTCTGCATATTTTCTTTGTTCTATCTAAAGAATTCTATGATTGTGAAATTAAATTAAGAAAAGGAGTAAAAAGTGTTAAAATTGTTAACAACACTGATTCACCCCCCCTCTCAGTGTTGTGTGTATTCCTACAAGCACATCTCATCCCATGGCTCTAGGAGATTTGTACGATCAAACTTTCCTTGATAAGGAACAAGTTCCTCCCCCTCACCCAAAAAAATCTTTTGATTGTGGTAGTCAGCCACCTTAGCCTTTCTCTTCAGTTTCATTCCTTTCATAGAAAGGCCAGTAGCCATCACGATGACTTCCTCAGAAATTTCAAACCCTATCTTGTCAATTTTAACTTTGTGGTTATCCCATGACAAGGCACACTGCACAAAAAGGTTTTTGTCATAACAATTGAGGCATTCAAGGAAAGGAATAATGCCTCCTTCTTTACAATAGTGCCACACAATAGCATTATCTTTGAATTCACTGCAAGAGATGGGTTCAATGCGAATTCTGTCCCTCCCCCATGATCACCTTTTCTTCAAACCCACAGAGCAGAGGTTAATAACACTTATGAAAATCGTTGCATCTTCTTCTTTCTTAAAAGTACCCTTGAGTATTAACTCTACAGGCATAAAGAAGCAAGAATATGAAATAAATGAGGAAATTATTCGGCGTCCTTAAGTCATTATTACTTAGATACACTGCCTCATTCTCCAATCGCTACAAGTCCTTCCCATCCTCCAAAATCATACAATTAAACTTCCTATCAACATCAAATAGCCAACTTAACTTATCGCAGGAGATCACCAGTGCCGAATTGGCATCTGTTAGAAAAGTACGCTTCATCATAATTGCAATGTCCTTTATCAGCCATCTTGTCTTGCCACAAGAGACCAGTTGTGCCAAGTTGGCATTCACAATGTGATGTGGCATCATTGGAAAGTTATATCTTTTTGAATTAACTCCCCTATAGCATGGGGGATATTATTGCATTGGCGCCAACATCACCAATTTTCAAACTATTGACCGTGATTAGCAAGTGCATCAGCAACTTCATTCCCCTCTCTGTAAATGTGAGAGAAATCCACATGGGTAATACTTTGATTAAGAATTTGAATATCAGAAATGATATCCTTAAGTCTCCACCCACACACCGAAACCTTGGTAACAACATCAATTACAAATTTAGAGTCACCCTCTATATGTAGATTTTGTATACCCAACGTGATTCCCAGTTTGATACCCCATAAAAGTGTTGATGCTTCAACAAAGTTATACTTTGAAGACCTAATCCTCTAGCATAGGCAACAACAAACTCCCCTCTGTCATTCTTGATAACCCCACCACCACTAGCCTTACCATCAGATTTTGAAGCCCCGTCAAAATTTAATTTGAGCCAACCAGACTTCAGGGGGCTCCATCTAGTATTTAATCTCATGAGTTTCTTTGAAATGTCAAAAGCAGGGATTTAATTAAGTATCCCCCAATTAGCAGCCATACTTTCCTCTTGTTGGGTGAGAGGTTTGTCGATAGTTTTGACATGACAATTGGTAACACATTTAATAAGGCTCTTAAAGAAAGACTGGTAAACTTGAGAACAATCTTTGACAGAATCTCTAAAAATTTTGTTATTCCTTTCCTTTCATAGTGTCCAACCAATAAAGGGAAGGGTTTGGTTGAAAATGTAGGAACCCAGTTAGTAATGACTTCCTTAATATCGTTATTGCAGACCCACTACAATCCAAAGTTTAGAAACACTCTACTCCATATTTCTCTAGCAAACTCACAATGCAGAATCAAATGAGGAACATTTTCCTCTTCCTTGAGGCACAAAACACATCTATTAACCAGAGAAAAACCCCTTCTTTGAAGATTATCTTGAGTTAAAATCTTATTATGGGCCACAGTCTACCAGAACATATTAACTTTAGGAATAAGATTGTGGTTCCAAACTTTCCTCCAAATCTCATCACTATGATCTGAAATCAGCAGATGGTAAGCAAATTTGACAGAGAAGAGACCTCTTTTATCTGCAGTCCAAAGTAACTCATCTAATCTAGGAAAGAGAGGAATTCTGGATCTCAACAACATCTTCTGAATAGAATTCATTCGAGGGATAAGCTTAGGACGATTGGTACAACACTCAAGAAGGCTTTTCCAATGTCTAACTCCATTCCCTTGTTGGATATACTAACAAACTTTAGTACCAAATTAATGTTTGCCAATCTCAGCAATAACCTCATTACCCTCTTGGACAGAAAGGGCCTTGTCAGCCACCCATGGATCCTCCCAAAAATTTATGAGGTTACCATCCCCCAGTTTCCACTTTAACCCCTTTTTGATTAGGCTTCTAGATTTGATCATTTTGTTCCAAATCACTGACCCCTGAGGGAGACCCTCCTAATAAAGGAAGTTATAATTATCAACACCCTGTAAATACTTAGCTTGCATAATTATCCCCCATTCTTTATTGTTACTGATAAGATTCCAATTGATTTTGGATAACAAGGCTTTATTCAAAAAATTTATAGCTCTGATATTCAGACCACCATGAGTTTTGTGAAGGCAGACCCTCTCCCATTTGACCAGGGACATTCTCTTCTTCTCTTCCACACCTGTCCATAAGAAAGTTCTTTGGATTCATTCCAGTTTGTCAGCTATATACTTGGGCATTTTAAATAGAGAGAGAAAGTAAGTGGGAATACCTTGTAGAGAGGCCCAAAGAAGTTGCAATTTACCAACACTATTTAGAAGCTTACCTTTCCAGCCAATCAACTTCTTTTGAGTTCTTTCCAAAATACTATTCTAGAAACCCGGAGTAACTTCGTTGACAGTTAAAGGAATGCCAAGGTAGACTGAAGGAAGATCAGCAGCTACACATCCAAGGATGTTAATAATTTTCCTCTATAGGTCTCCCAGAGTGTTGAAGAAATAAACATTACTCTTATGGAAGTTGATGTGTTGACTAGAAGCCTTGGCACAATCATTGAGGATACTTCTCCAACTACAGGCTTCCAAGACTGAGGAAATGCCAAAAAGGATGGTATCATCCACAAACTATTGAATAGACATAGGTGGGAGAGAAGAAGCTGGTTTGATCCCCACAATTTCCCTAGAAAGAACCTTAGAATGAACACATCTTAACAAATCCTAAGCGAACATGATAAAGAGATAGAGGGAAAGAGGATCTCCCTGTCTAATACCTCTAGTGGGAGAGAAAAAACCTTGAGGAATCCCATTGATAAGAACCGAGAACTTAGCAGTGGTAACAGCTTCTCAGATAAGGAGGGACACTTTCTCATTGAAACCAAACTTCTGAATAACTTTAAATAGAAATTGCCAGGAGACTCTATCATAAGCTTTAGATATATCAAGTTTCAACACCATACCTGGGATCCGGCTTTTCACCATTGACTAGATAGTTTCATGAGTGTCTAAAACAACATCCAACATTTGTCTTCCAGGAACAAAACCTTTTTGAGAAGGAGAAATGATTTTTGTCCAGAATGGGTTGGAATCTAAACACAAGTAGTTTGGTACATAACTTATAAATGGTGTTGCACAGACTTATAGGTCTGAAATCAACAAGCAACTCAGGGTTGGGCTTCTTAGGGACAAGAACAATAAAAGTATTGTTAATCTGTTTTAGGAGTTTTCCTGGTCTAAAGAAGTCTCTAATAGCAGCTGTAACATCATAGCCCACAATGACCTAGAACTCTTGAAAGAATATTGGAGGGAAATCATCAAGGCATGGGGCTTTAAAGGGTCCCATAGAGAATAAAACTCCTCAAACCTCTTCCTCTAAAATTGGTTTCAGAATTTCAACATTATCCTCCTCTGTAATCAAGGAAGGAATGTTATTAAGGAGTCGATCCATTATCCACCTATTATCAGCATTGATAGCTTGTTCCAACAACAAGTTCTGAAAGAAATTAGCTGCATGATTACCAATCTTATTGTGATCAGTGATTACAATACCATCTTCCACACACAATTTAGAAATAGCATTAGATTTCCTGTGTTTCATAGCTGAGAGGTGAAAAAAAGTAGTATTGCGATCCCCTTCTCTGAGCCACTGAACTCTAGATTTCTGTTTCCAGAAGAATTCCTCTCTGTTCATAAGGTTCTCCCATTCAGTAATTAAGTTGTTTTTAGATTGGGTAGTATCCTCGGTAGAATCCTCTTGAGCAATTCTGGTTTGAATGTCAGCCAATTTTCTGGAGATGATCTTCTTTTGTGCAAACACATTCCCAAAACTATACTTATTCCATCCACGAACCTCTTGTTTAATATGCAAGAACTTCTTAACCAATCTAAACATAGGGGTACCTTGGACCAAGACTTGCCACCATCTAGCTAGAAGACTTCTAAAATCTTGGTGTTTAATCCACATTGCTTCAAATCTGAAAGGGAAAGGACCCCTCCTCTAATCAACCCAGCTAAGGAGAATAGGATTATGATCTGAAACAGTCCTAGGAATGGTTGAAAGACTAAGGTTAAGATTGTTATCCCAGTTATTGGAAATGAGGAACCTATCCAATTTAACTTGAATCATTTGATCACCCCTCCTTCTATTGGACCAGGGAAACTTTTGATTCTATAGCTCAATATCTAGAAGCCCAAAAGTATTGGTAAATTTAGCTAAATCAAGCATACTATAAGAGTAGTCAAGGATGCCTCCAAATTTCTCAGAGGGCTATAAAGGAGTATTGAAGTCACCCGCCAGCATCCAATGAGAATTAGGGGAAGAGGAGAGGTGAACAGACAAGTACTTCCATAGAGTTTTCTGCAACACCCTAGTGTTGGGGGCATAAATATTGACCAAAGTCCAATGGAAAGAGGGCAAAGGAAAATTAACCATAAGACAATGCTTATTAAAGAAGGTAATCATACCCCCAAACTTGGCTTTATTCCACATCGTAGCAATCCCCCCAGAGGCACCAACATCAAGACTAATACAAAAAGCAGCATTAGGCCAGATTTTATTAGCAGTCATTTTGAAATTTTCCTCTGACATTTTAACCTCCTGAAGTAAGAGAATATCAATTTTATGATCTAATATACAATTCTTGACTTCAAATTGCTTTGAAGGGCTGTTAAGACCCCTCATATTCCATAAAAAGATCCTCATTTTAAAAGTTTTTGGGAGTGACCCTCCAGTGTCTTCTGTTTACCACCGGCAATCTCCCTAGCTGCCTCCCTTTGTCTTATTTCTCTTAAGGATGACCTTCATGACTTAGGATCTTTTCCAACATACATAGACTTCTTTGGCTTCAGACCCTTCTTCTTTGGAGTAATCCATTCATCTTGGTCACTACTTTTTCCACTGGGCCCCACTCCAAGGGGTGGAATTGGGTCAATATTCTATCTCGGGGTTAACCTTTCCTTACTACGGTCTGCATGCTAAATTTTGATAGTCCTTACTCCAGAGTAGAAAGAAGTTAGACTCTGTCTTGGAGAGGGTTGAGAGCTCATCCCTCCATTATTAAGAACAACCTCTAGAATGTTATCCAGAGGTTGTGGAGGGTCTAAAGTCACACTTTGAGCCTCATTATTTCCACCAGAAGCTTGAAGGTGACCCTTCAAATGGGTTTCATTGTGGATCTCTCCATCTTCCAACACCGATGGATCTTTTGAAGAATGTTGAAGATCTTGTTCCCCATCATTGTGGATCGGTGATCTTTTGAAGAATGCTAAAGATCTTGTTCCCCATTACTACCCATTCCCTGCAGATCATGATTATCTTCCAATCCCTTATCCAGAGATTGCTCTGAGGAACTAGGGTTACTCTCCTCATTTTCCTGATTTGTGGGTTCCTTGGCTTTCTTGAACTTACAATGGGACATCAAGTGCCCCTTCTTTTTACAGAGTTGACAAAAGGTGGTCGCATTCTCATAAAGAATTGGCTGCATCTAGATCCCAAACTTTGAGTTTAGCTCAATGGACATAGGAAGAGGTTTGTGAACTTCCACATTAACACAAAATCTAGCATAAACACATCAGGATTTAGTCTGAGTGGTATTGTCTAGAGTGACAATTTACTGGCTGAAGGTGTTAGCAATAGTAGAAAAAACTTTTTCATCCCAATATTCCAAAATAGCTATCCTGAGTGTTACCATAGAGCCACGGCCCTCCTGCTAAAATAGCTATCATGTCCTCTCTACTAGTAAATCAAAAACGAAAAAGCCCCCGTGCCATAGCGACAACTGTCACACTACCCTTAATGTGCCAACAGTTGGAAACCCATTTCTAAACCATCTCAATACTAGGACAAAGAGAAAAAAACTTACCCACAAGAGAGAGATCCATGGAGGCCGTGATTTCCTCAACCAAGTCGTCTGGTATGTCCAGGGTTGTTCTTGCAACCATTTCCTTCTGTACTAGGATCACAGATGTATCTTTAGGGGAATGGTCCTCCTGTCCCGTCAAAACATTTTTCTAGACCTTGGAACAGTCACTGCCCATCTTGGGTAGGGGTCTAGAAGTACTGCCCGAGGCAGTACCCTCCATCCCCATGTGACAGAGATTCAGAATCAAAACAAAACCCTAGAAACACATGCAGAGGCAGAGTGCATCAAATCAATGTTGTGCATGCAATTTAATCTCCTGCAAGTATTGTTATACTATTGGAAACTCACTAAAAAATGGTGATGTGCATGAGGGTGTGTGTTCTTGGATTATATTGTAATCACATTGTTACTAATTTTTTAATGGAAAATTAAAAAAATGTTCAATTTTACTCAATTCTCATAAATATTCTAAGATTTTGGATCTTATTTATTTTTTATGTATTTAGTCCTGAAGTTGTTCCTTCTTTATTAAAATCACAATATTATGTATCATTTATTGATGATTTTTCCAAGGGGAATGGATTTTTTTTCTTAGAACCAAATCTAAGGTCTTTAGATGGTTCAAGGACATTAAAGCTTTAATGGAGAATAGGACTAGTAGAAAGATCTAGGTGTTGAGGACTAAAAATGATGGATAATGCTATTTAGCAGAGTTTAATAGATTCTGTAAAGATAATGACATAGAAAGACATAAAACAACTCCATACACCCCTCAACAAAATGGAGTCACAGAATGAATGAACATAATGTTGATAGTGAGTTCTTGGAATATGCTCAATGGGTCTCGATTGGAAAATAATTCTAGGTAGAGAAAGTTAGCACTACATGTTACCTATTCAACAAGTCTCCTACATCAATGCTTGTTGAGAAAACCCCTATGGAGGTTTGAATGTGCAAAAATCCCTCACTTCAACATCTTCAAGTTTTTGGTTGTGAAGTATATTCTCGTTTGCATAAAGAGAAGTGGTCAACGTTAGATAACAAGGCTATGAAATGTATCTTCATTGGTTAACATGTCAATGTGAAAGGGTACAAGATTTGGGATTCTATGGATGAATACTATATATAGTCAAAATTTGATCTTTAGGGAGATCAAATCATCCCCTACAATTGAGTAGCCAAAGGAGGATATGATGTCAATTGTGTAGCTATAGCCAAATACTAATATGGTTGAACCAAATGAATAATTAGAGGTTAATGATGGACCTAATGAGGAGGAGATCTTAGATAGTTTCGAACAAGAAGAATCTCCACCTAAGCTTGTGAGGAGGTCGACTCAATAGAGAACGCAACTAGAGAGGTATAGAGGTTTTTATTTTAGATGTATTTTTGCTTTGAATATCAACATCAAGATGAATCTAAAACTATGAAAGAGGAAATGGAGATGGATGATAGTGAGTATTGGAGACTAACCATGGATAAGGAGATTGTTATGTTAAGAAAGAACAAGACTTGGGACTTGGTTTAGTTACCAAAATGAAGGAAACATGTTAGGTTTAAATGGGGCTTCAAGAAAAGGTTAAGTTCATAAGGTTAACATTTTGGGGAATTTTGTAGAGGCATTGATGAAGCCTATGTGCATGGAGAAGTTCAAGTAGTGTGGAGAGTTTATGTGCCTCTTAGCCCCTAGAAAATAGTTGGAAAGTTGGTGTTTCCCTTTTTCTTGCAATGTATATGACAAGTGGAAGAATGTTGGGCTATCTATGTGGCATACATCTTGCAATTATAACATTTGATTTATTTATTATTTATTAACTATGTATGATCCCTCATGGAAAAAGGTTTCCCAATATGATGGTCATTTTACCATGTGTAATGTAATGTATTACATGTGTAATAAGTTCTAAGAGTATCTAATGTCATAGAGATGTGCCAGAGCATCTTATGATGTTGTAGGATGCCTAAGAGATCTTATGATGATTATATGGTACATGTGAGAGCATGCAAGAGGGGAGTTACATTATTGACTTGACTTGTTGACCAACTTATGACGCATCATAGAGCATCGTTGAATGGAGATAAATGGAACCAAAATGGAGTGCCTGATATAAGAAAATCTACTAAAAATAATTGGACTCATTTAGGATAGGAAATTGGAATTTGTGCCCATTATCTAGGTATCTTTTTTGGGTCATGGTTTTAGCCCATAGATTGTGGTTTACCACTCATGGTTTCATGGATTGCTTCTCCTATTTATTCGATGTTTGAAATGGAGGTTTCAAAGTGTATCTTGTTGGTACTATTGTGCTACCAAAAACTCTACAAACACAGTTGATGATGCATGAGAGTGTTAGGGTTAGCTGACAGAAGATATCAATTAAATGCAAATAAAGATTAAACAAAGGAATGAAAATACACAGAAATAATAATAGCGAGAGACAAGTTTTAATGTGGTTGACCCAAACTCAAGCTACATCCACCAACAGAGAGTCCAATATTAGTATCCAGTAAATCAAACTGATTACAACCAGCAATCCTTGCAACTCAATACCGCTACAAATGCCACAATACAATACCAACGAAAACCCTAACCCTTAGCCGCTTTTATCAAGCCTTATTTCAGTTACAAAAATAGGGTTTTTTTATGTCGGCCAATAGAAAAAATAACTCCTGACGCCTTTATAAAATAATAGGCTTTGCCCCCCTACACTCCCCCGTTAAATAATTTGGGGGGAAACCGCACTGATAAAAGTGGGGAAAATTTAACCTCTGAGTCTGATTAGGCTCCATATAATAATAGAGGGTCCATGTTCTTGGATTGCATTGTTACTAATAATACAAAAGACACTAACACCTTTGTTAGTAGGCTTTCCTAAAAAGGCCTCACAAAATAATTTTTTATACTATGGGATTGTAATATTTACATGTTATTGCTTTCATGAAATTGTTTAGATCATATTTTCTATATATTATCCTCACATAGATTAGTGTAGGATGTTTTTCCACAATCTTATCTTTGATTATTTATAGGTATGTGTATGTTGTCTTGGATATTGATCATTGCTACTAATCAAACTTGGCCAAGTGGTTTGACCTAAGATAACCCCTTCACCTAGCAAGTAGGAAAACTCCTAAATTGTGTCCTCATACACCACCTTGTCAAGTTCAACTATCTAGAACATGAAGGCAAACAAGTTTTTAGGAACATACTCTATCAAATCAATCTCTTACAACATAGATCAAATTTGCATGGTACATCAAGCTTGCAACACTCTAGATCAAACTCACAATATGTAGGAATAAACTACAAAGTTTTGTAAGATAACATAGAACCTATGGCAATCATCATAATGGAAATAAATTATCTAATAGTGGAGAATTGATCCTTCTCAACTTCAACACCATTATGTTATGATTAAGGTGCCATCTACCTTGTAAATCTAATTAATTAATTACGCCTAATATTGTAATTGCTAATGCAATCATAAGGGATGAGGAATCCACCGACATGGTAATTTATTTTTACTGGTACGAGAATTAATTATTTACTTGCAAAAATAATTAATTATTTACCGACAGGTAGTTACTAGGTTACATTTATTGGCCAAAGCATCTTAATAATAACAAATGAGGTGAGTTGGAGAATCTAGGCATCCATCTTTGGGAGAGCTATTATTGGTGTGTTATGACAACTATCATAAGTTGTAAGAGCATCTATGATAGCTTAGAGCTTCCATAAAGTGTAAGGGAATCTATGATAGCATATGATGATAATTATTATCCTGTATGTGACTATTCTTGGTCCTAGGCACCCATACTGAAAAGATGTCTATGACAGACATAAGATAATCTATAAGAGGACTATTTTGAGCATGTAGGTGATATTCCCAGGATGGGGGCATTTGGATTTTGTGGCTTCTTCATGAATCTTGTAATTTCTATAAAATGAAGCTTTGGAGGAGTACAAAGTAATGGGTTTGTTTGTGTTGTTGAATTTCTGAATCATAGTAAAACTACTAAAATATCCAATAAATACAATGGAAATGAGACAAATGCAAATAAACAAAAGATATACCTTTGTAAACAGATTTTACCTCGTGCCTTCCATTGTTGCCTATCTTTCTTTGATCTTGTGTGATTATGGAGCTCACATAAGTTGTACTTCCTTGTTGTTAAGATGACAAAGATTGAATGGCTGTGTGGAGGATTATGCAATGAAACTACAATGCAATAACTAAGATGAAGGATGGAGATAATGATATGCAACCATGGTGGATGATAATGAGATGATAATAATGGGATTGTAATGCAAATGAGTGGAGCCAAAGGCACATTTGGGAGCTATGGTGGAATTCCTGCAAAGTAAGATTGCTAAAGCTTGAGTGGTTTTTTAGATGGGTGTGAGAACCTTGCTTATATAGGCTTAGGATAGGCCAAGTCCAAGTTTCAATAGATCCATGACTGGAGGAATTTGTTTGTGACATGTACAGTTGAGGAAGCTTGAGAGAATGTGCACAAATTAGAAGAGGACAAGTGTCCTACCCCTTTCATGAGTTATGGGAGTTAACAAATCTGATTAGAGAGTTAATTGGATAGATTGATCAGATGACTGGGTTGATTAGAGAGTTGACTGAATTGATTGACCAATAAACTCAATTGATTGATCAGATAACTAATTTGATTGGAGGATAAATAGGACATGTGGGTGAGGGGATATTGGCTAATTAAATATTTAAAATATTTAATTGTGTGTAATCATGGTGAGGTGTAAATTGAGGTGGAAAGTGATGTGGATTTATGAAATTAGGACTTTGGGATAGAAGAATTTAGATGATTTTAATTAAATAAATTGATTTTTATTTAATTTTTGGGATAATGAACCAATCAAATAAATTAGGATATTTATTTAATTGACAAATGAATAAGAATTAAAATAAATATTAAAATATTTATTTAATTCGACACAAGCCATTTTTAGGTGTATACATTTTGCCCCTCTTTGATGCAATGTGTTTATCACGTTGTTTCAAAGAATACAAATTTTTTGACTATGATACATGTGCCAGTTTGCCCCTAGTATAGGTTTTATGACAATAGGATGCCCCATCGGGATATTGGTCGGGTTGGCTGACATTAGCAAAAGGTGGACAAACAATCTCATAACATGTAAGATTTAACGACACAAGCAACGGGTAAAAATTTTGGGTGACGGAGAATGGTAAATGGGTGAAAAACATGCCCCACACTCATAAGGTTAAACACCTCCAATTAGGGCTCACTTGGCTATATATAGGTATGTGGGGTCACAATCCTAGTCATTTGCACACTTGTCTTTTGTGGAGAGGTTATAGGAGCTCTGGTGTGTAGCAGTGCCAAGCAGTCAATAGAGATGGATCAAATTTCGATAGCGACTCACCGATTTGAGAGGATCTGACGATTCAGGCGGTCAGTAAACTATGAACCCTCGGTATGTACCCCTCGAAACTTGGTCGATTTTGCATTTATGATGGTCAAATTTCAGGTCAAAGTCCACAATTTTGGATGCACGGTTTAAATGTTTTAGCGCATATGAGAATTTTACTTGTGCATATGCTCCAATTCTGAACATATGCTACCAGAATCGATGCATATGTGAATTTTTCACATTTGATTGTTATTTCAATGCATGTGTTTAGGGTTTACTTTCATCTAAGTCTTTAGGTACAATCAATCAGCAGCCCTGCACATGTGTTATAAAGCTACGCAAGCGTTATAACAACAT
Source organism: Cunninghamia lanceolata (assembly GCA_027924645.1). NCBI lineage: Eukaryota > Viridiplantae > Streptophyta > Pinopsida > Cupressales > Cupressaceae > Cunninghamia > Cunninghamia lanceolata. The sequence continues at coordinate 2,315,419 of BSBN01001074.1, read as the reverse complement.
ACAAACGATTAGGGTTTTGGTACATATGTTAAGAAAATGCACATTTGATTTAAAATAGTGCAAATATCTCCTGATTTGGTACATGCGATTAAAGTAGTGAAAATGATTAGGGATTCTGCGCATCTGACACAAAGTTTCACATCTGGTAAACAGAGTTGCGCATCTGATAGGTTTGGTAAAATACTTAGTTGGTTTGACAAATTCGGCATCGTGATCGATGTTGGCCAACTGATAGGTCATCTTCAAGATTGATTGAATCTTAGAAGAGATGATAGGATAGGTTTCCTGATAGGATAGCTAAGTATCTTGTTTGATTGGATAGATATGCGGCTTAGTTTGTTGTGGTTTTAACATGTTTTTGCTATCAATTTTGTAGGAGATCCTAGATCATGTTCTGATGTCTCGAGAGAGATTCCTAGTTACATAGCTGCTTAGACCTTACCTAAAGGATACCAATCATTTGGTGCTCAAATCAACTGGTTTATGGTATGTTTGCTTCATGCCCGAGATGCGGGCGAATCTCAGATTACTTACTACTCTGGGTAAGAGGTACCACAGTGAGACGGGCACATTTCACTTGCTTATAGGAGAGATGATGGTGACCTTAGAGGATGTTCATCAGATTCTCTGGATTCCTGTTCAGGGTGAGCTGGTTGAGTATGAGTCTGCTACTGTAGCTAGATTGGCCAAGTGTAGATGAGTGTTTGATGACCCTGACTTTGAGGGTATAGAGATTGATGCAGAGCACATAGTGGAAGCTCTCAAAACATATACTTTCTTTACTATCAGCAAGATCATATGCCATCAGCTAACCAAATACCTTTTGCACCGAAGTCCTTCCTCATACCGATGTGTCTCCAACACCACTATCACTATGACTTCTTCCATCGGCATAACTCGAAACCCTTCCACCAATCTATATCTCTTTCCAATAAGCTTAATACCAAGCTTTGCCTTCGGTGAGACTCCTGGCATCAGTCAACCCAAAGTCTTTCCTGCCGATGCACTGATGAACCTCCTCTGATCTGCCGATACAACTAATCCTATATGTGCATAGCATGACCCGCTATTGCCAATGAACTAATGTACCTACCACACTCACTGTTATGCCAAACATTTGTACATGCATAACATGACTTACGATCACTGGTCCTCTTCACCACTGCTACTGGTCAACCTCTTGCATCTAACACAATGTATATGCACAATGTATATTCTCAATATACATTCGGAAGGTACATTCAAAACATGCATTCAGTGGGACCGTTGACTTTCTTTGTATCATACGAAATGCACATTCACCACATACAACCACAATATTCACTTGCAAGATACACACAAACATACAACTGCGAGATACACATGAAATGACCCCCGACATATACATTAGCGATATACACACAAAATGTATACCTGGCGAGACAACACGAATCTTCACCGATCTGAACCTCTGCAAACCTTGTAGCTTCACAGCCCTGTTTCTCCAACAATCTAGCACATGACAAATGCTAGGATCTATCAATGCATCTTGTACGTGATCTTGCAAACACGAATGAACAAAATGAAAAACACAAAAATGAAATGTACAGCCATTCCACCGATTTCAAAGAAATCTAACCGGTGGAATGGATTAAGAATCCATCTTGGCCACAAAATAGTAAATCGATTGCACAGAGAAAACCTAACGAAATCAAATGACAGAAAGATACACAAAACAAGACTTGTTTATTATGCCTTTCAGAAATGTACACACAGATGCTCTGTTTCTCAATTACAAATCACATTGATCTCTAATCTTTTTAATTTCAACTACAACTACTACTACTGATTACATTCGATGATCTTGGGCATTTATCTACTCGCCATCAGTGGTATTGAATTGGCTCCAAGCGGCTGGGGGATCTAACGACCTCCAACTACCTAACAACCTTCGTGATTACAGATCGACAAGTGTCCTTGGGACTTACAACATAAACCTAGATACAAACTAAAATGACATGCATTGGTCAAATAGACCTTATTACATGAATGGTCTTATAGGACCTTATTTGAAAACAACAAAAATGAACATCAGACAGTTGAATGCCTCATGGAGGCCACCGTGGATTAGGTCTCCCTGCACCATACACCCCACCAACAAAAGAACTCATACCCCATGAGTTAATTCTTTGGCTTGCTCCACCAGTATCCTCTATTGTCTCATGTCTTCCCCATGATCTCTGGACTACAACCTGCTTCCATGGAATCAAAGACTCATGCCTAGAATTGTAGGCTCTACTCACACCTTGCCATGAGTGACTGCTTGCCACCAGACCTACCCTTTGCATGACATTCTTTCTTACTATCATCTCTACCTGAACACCTGCATTGGAAACCTTGGTTAATGCTTCTTGTACTACTGTTATGGTAGAATATGTTTGTCTTTCAACTCTTGTTGGTTCTAGAGGACAAACAATTGTCCCTACTATGATAGCATCCTTGTATTTCCAATCAACTTGTGGCTGCGTGCAGACCTGCTCGTGGACCTTATGCTGATCCATTTCAGACATCACCATCTGAGCTCCATCAGTCAAAACTAAAATCACCTTCAAACTTTGATCCTTTGCAACCCCACTCCCTAAGGTATCCTCAACTTGCTTTATGTCTCCTTCATTGAGCTGCAGAAACTCTTTCTTACCCACCAAGATGACCTTGGCTGCCTTCTTTGCTTCAACATCCTCCTGCAATGGTGTCATCACAAAAGTTCTCCTATCCTTTTTAATGGTGTAGATATTAGCATATCCATCCTACAATGCTCACCTATCAAATTGCCATGGCCTACCTAAAAGTAGGTGACAACATTCCATGGGCAAAATATCACATAAAACCCTATCTTGATATTCCCCAATCTGAAAATCAACATATGCTTGTTCATATACCAAAAGTGATTGATTATCACTCACCCGAGATGCTTTATAAGGAGTTGGATGGGGAATCCTTTCTATGTTCAATTTATCCACCATTTCCCTAGACACCATATTATCTGTTGAACCAGAGTCTATTACTACCTTGCATATTTTACCTTTGCTTTTGCAATTAGTCCTGAAAAGTGCTCTCCTTTGTAGCATGTCCTTGGATGTCTTCAAGAGTGCTCTCCTTAGCATCAATGCTTCTCCATCTAGAACCGGGGCTGCACTCCCAATTGGAGAGTTAACACTTTCATCCACCTCTTCTTCTTGCACATATTGAACCCTCTTTTCATTCCTCCTATCACCTCTTGATGATGAACCTTGCCTTTCTGGACATTCGAATGCTGGGTAACCAATTTCATTACAATGATAACATCTCCCAGTGAAAACATTAGAACCTCTACCACCTCCAAATCTGCCTATTGTGCCTTTCCATCCAACCCTGAAATAAGACTGCTCTTGCCCTTTACTATTCTCTCCTTGGTTCTGATTGGCTTGTCTTGTTGTAGGGGCTGATCCTCCCCCTCTTATATTGTTGCATCTTCCTCTCATGGACTTATCTTGTCTTCTTTTCATCTTCTCCTCAATCCTGATTGTCATTTGATAACATTCTTCCACACTCCTAGGGTTAGCCAAAACTAATTCATCTTGTATGTTCAATCTCAAACCAGCCAAGTATCTAGCAACCTTTTCAATCTCATTCTCATGATGACCAGACCTCATACTTAATTTATAAAACTCCTCAGTATATGCTTTCACATCCATTTCTTTTTTGTCTTAAAAATTGAATCTTTTTAAACATTTGAACTTCATAATCCTCTGGTGAGAATTTACCTTTGATCCTTGCTACCATCTTGTCCCATGAAGAAATCTTTGACTTTCCTTGCGTTCTCCTCTCTAATTGTAAGTAATCCCACCATACTAAGGCATGACCTCCCAGTTTGGTCTTTGCAATCTTTACTTTCTGCTCCTCAAGAACTTCCTCACATTCGAAATGATTATCTAATGCAGCAATCCAATCAAGTAACTCTTCCTCATTTAAACTTCCACTATACTTTGGAACATCAATCTTTACCTTAGGTTTGTCATTCTTGACTGCTCTTAACAATTTTGCAAATCTCTGATCTTCATGATCCAGATCTTCATCTACATCTTCAAATTCTTCACCATCCTCTTCTTTTTCTGATTCACTTTCTTCCACTTCTCTTCTTTTGTTCGTCTCCAAGGCTGCAAGCCTAGCTTGAAGGGCTTCTGCAAGCTCTTTTATTTGCCTCATCTCTTTAGCATGCTTTTCCTAGATCAGCTGGGTGAATATTGTGGAGTACTATGAGCCCCTACCAGCCATATTAGCAGGTTTGATCAAATGTGTTGTTTTCCCTGACAGGAGATCCCGTGGCTTCCAGGTTGGATGGGGGCAGACTCTAGAGGAGATGGTTTAGGAGGGGACATGGTTTTCTTGGGGTCCTTGCATCTTGGCACAATTATACCATGATTTGCATCAGTTTTTATATGATGGAGCTGCAAGTCTATCTGTTGGTGTTTCGTTGCTTCAGATTTGGGCATGGATTCATATAGCAGTGACACGACTGATCGGCATGGGGGTGAGGGGATGTGACATACCTTACTCTTTAGGTTTTAGGAGACTCTTTCCTAGCCCAAGCTAGGAAAGCTAGAGTACTAGCGTCACACATTGGATAATGTGGACGAGGTTGTATGGTGGCCATACCTAGACTACGAGGTGTGGGATGAGGATGCAACGGAGTTGCCCTATTATTTTTAGACTCAATGGTTGATAGGGAGGACTCCCTATATACTAGAGCACCACATTGTTACTCGTGTGCTCTGACAATTTGGCAGGATTCAGGGGATGCCCCAAGGTACAACTATTTTTGCTCAGACGCACAAGGAGCGTCCATTGTGGGGTTTGGTGGCATCCTATGAGATAGCGAGGATAGATTTTCTATAGATTCCATATCAAGCATGGGATCTGAGGCTTTAGATAGTAGATACAGGCATGACAGCAGACTTCAAGGCACACTTCACTGCGCATCTTGTGCTGAGATACTCTGGACCTAGAGAGTGGGCCCCAAGGCTAGAGGATGACGATGATGACGATGATGATACCCCTAGACAAAGGAGGGGATGATAGCGAGGCAGGAGGGGAGGTCGAGGTGGCAGGGGAGGAGATGGTGGTGGTGGTGATGGAGGTGGTGGAGGTGATGGAGGAGATGATGGGGATGATGGTGGGCAAAGGCGGGTGAGACAGAGGAGGGTGCCCCAAATGCAAACACAAGCACAAATAGGGGTTGTGATTTAGGGGCATTATAATTTAGGGTTTAGAGTTTATTGTTTAGGGGTTAGGGGTTTAGGGTTTATAGAGAGAGAGGAATGATAGGCAGATATAGAGGAGATTGTGAAGAGAGATAGGGAGATAGAGAATGAGGCACATGGCTAGGGACATAGGGAGAGAGATTATTGAGAGGTAGATGGATGATAGAGATAGGGAGATAGGGGAGAGATAGGGAGATAGAGGTTTAGAGTTTCTTGGATTTAGGGTTTAGGGGTTTGGGGTTTAGGATTGCTTGGGTTTGGAAATAGTTAGATAAAGAGAGAGAGGAGAAAAATAGGTAGAGATAGAGGATACATAGAGGGGAGAGATAGGGAGACGGATTGAGAGGTAGAGGGATGATAGAGATAGGCAGATAGCGGTTTAGGGGTTAGGGGTTAAGGTTTAGCAGCATTATTTAGGGTTTACGGTTAATTAGTGTTTAGAGGTTTAGGGTTTAGAGGTGACCAATAGGGAGATATAGAGAGTGAGGTACATGGCCAGAAACATAGCTAGAAGAGATAGGGATATGGAGAGTGAGGGACATGGCTAGAGACATAGGGAGAGAGATTAAGAGGTAGAGGAACGATAGAGATAGGGAGATAGAGAGATAGAGGTTTAGGGTTGCTTGGGTTTAGTGTTTAGGGTTTCTCAGGTTTAGGGTTTAGGGGTTTGGGCTTAGGGCTTAGGGGAATTATTTAGGGTTTATATATGTTTTAGAAGTTAGGGGTGAGGGTTTAGGGGCATTATTTAGGGTTTATAGTTGCATGTCAAAAGAAGTCTATCTCTCTCTATATATATCCCTCAACATTAAATAATGCCCCTAATCCCTAACCCCTAACCCCTAAACGGCTTGAGTAACCCTAAACCTCTATCTCCCTTTCTCTCCCTTATATCCCTCGACTCTCTATCATACCTCTACCTCTCAATCTCTCTCCCTATATCTCTAGACATCTCACTCACTCTCTATCTCCCTATCTCTAGTCCCTCTGTCTCCTCTATCTCTCCCAATCTATCTCCTCTCTAGTCTCTCTACCTATCTATCTCTCCCTATCTCTTGCCTCTCTCTCCCCTATCATTCCTCTATCTCCCTATATCTCTAGACATCTCTCTAGTCACTCTTTATCTCCCTATCACTCCCCTCTATCTCCTCTATCTCTCCCTATCTATCTCCTCTCTATCTTTCTCTACCTAGTTATCTCTGCCTATCTCTTTATCTCTTGCCTCTCTCCCCCAATCATTTGACACATATATCTTCCTATCTCTCCCTTAATCTATTAATTCTCCCTCTCCCTTATCGATGAAGGAAATGAACAAGAAAACTAGGACTCTCTCTCTCTCTAGTCTCTTCCTCTTGGCCTCTATCTATCTCCCTTATCAACATAGCAAATGGAAACAAGAAAATTGGGACATGAAATTAAAAGAGGGATGAGGATATAAATTGGCAAGATGAAATGGAAACAAGATAAAACTAAAGTTCATTGGATGGGAAGAATGATGAGAGGAGAGCTGGAAAATACTAAAATAGGGAAAAATTGGTGGGATCTAAAGTGAAATTGGAAAGGAAAAGGAAAACTAGCTAGGAAAGCTAGGAAAAGGATTTAACTAGGAGAGAGAGAGAGAGAGAGAGAGAGAGAGAGAGAGAGAGAGAGAGCATTCTTTTTTTCATAATGCATTAGTTAATCACACATTTCACATTTAACATCATGCTAAAAAGATTAAATAAGTTTTGTATTTCTTCTCAGCTATTTCATTTCTCTATCTTAATTACTTAATATCTCAATAATTTATTCTACTCTCAACTCCTTGTACTTTAAAGTTTAATTAAATCTAGGATTGGACTTAAATCTTTTATTATAGGGTATGATTTATTTTCCTACATTTTTTTCAACTTGCAATTTCCATGCCTATGTTTAGGATTAAAAAAGATTGATTTTTTATTTTGAGATTTTTGTGGTTTGCATCTGTTGGAAACAACCCAATGCCTTTAATTTTACATTCCTCAGAAACATCTAGGATCTTTATTCTTGTATATATTTCCAAAATCCAATTTTGTTTTTCTATTTTAGGAGTATGGTTTAAAGATTTATAGAAAACATTAATCCATTATTATGTTCTTGTGTTGACCGTTTGTTGCCAGTTGTCGATCCTTTAAGTCACAACCTTAAGTATTGATGTCTATGGGTTACCGGCCCCTTAGCCTAGTTGTTACCTGTTCCTGCCGGTAATTCCTAAAGTCTTATAAAATGAAAATCACACCCTCATGGAGCATGTCAGGATGATGTCATACCCGACCGCAACAGGCCGCCACCTGTCCATGTAACCTTTGCCTGCGAAGTTTTTGCCTTAGCTAATTGTCCACCGCCACATGTCAGTGTTGAGTGCTTAGATCCAATGGTTGCATGCCAGTGCAAGGGAATATTTTTAGAAGGAATATTCACCACAAGATGGTGAGATAGAGACACGTGGCATCCACCGATTAAAAAGTAAGTGTCATAAAGGTGCATGGGTGCTATGTCGCACCATCGCGCGGTAGGTTTATGGTGGACCCTCCTCAACTCTGATGCCACAAAGAGATGACACACATCCAGTTTGTGCTGAAGACTTGGCTCATTCCCATTAAACGTTGACTTGTCAACCAAGATGACTAAGATTGTCAAATCTAGTCAGTGAATCAAAATCGTAGATTTCAGGAAAGGTAACGAAAGATCAACAGTCCAAATTCAAAAATGCAAACAATGAATATATCAAATGATTGTGGCATGAGTAGAGTTATGGTTACCGCGACCTCCATTAATATACAGAGTGGTATAGGAATTCGATGTTATAACAACATAATTCAAGTTATTCATTCTTCAAGAAGCAATCATATTTAGAGCTAGAGAATCATCAGAACAAGCAAAGAGAAGCAATTCAAAGCCTCTGCGACATCCAAAACTAATAAGTCATTGTCTCTCCTCTGCACTTAGTTTTCTATCTGTAAGAATTCTCTGAAACATTTAGGGCAATCGTTAATTGCATAAACCCTAGGCTGCTTGCTAAAATACAAAATGAGTCAGTCCGGTGAAGCTTCAACCTCCAAACACGGCCTTGATGAAGACATCATGATTCAGTGTCCTGGCTCATCTAAAAGACATTTGACAAATTTAGGAGAGGTTGGTAGAAATGATAAAATATACAACCTTTGTGTAGATTATAGAGATGCTAGGCTCCCTGTGTCTGCTTGGAGTTTGTTTGAGCATTGGCACAAATGAAGTGACTACAGAGCCCTGGTCTACCATGCTTGGACATTAGACTTGGCCAAATTGATATGCCATAATGTCTTCATAAACACAGACTTAGTGAGAGCTATAGTAACTAGGTATGAACCTAAGACCATGTCTGTCTTGTCTGGAAATGGTAGTGTTACCATTAGATTCACAAAGGCCCACATTGCTATTGTCTTCAATCTTAATTCTACTGCTGGTATACCTATAGACTTGAATACTTTTGGAGAAAAATACAGAGGTCTTAGGTATGCATACAGATCTTACAACTTGGCCAAGCATAGATTGAAGGGGGTTGATGGAGCTCTGATCAAAATCCCTGTCATAGAAGAGGAACCTCTCTGATGCAGCCTGTTCATGGAATATTTTGTTAAAACTTATCATAGCTTGTGTCATGTGCTTGGGAGAGATGCATCAGATAGAATTTTGGTGCCTCTAATGATGATGGCAGTATATATCCAAGATTATGAAGCTGACAAGCCATATGATTATGCAGGGTACTTGTCAAAGAAGATGCATGAATAGATGATGGCCATTAAGAACAATATGTATACTCTAGGCCCCCATGTAAAGGTTCACTTGGTATTCATTAATGTGCCACATGATTCTATTTTCTCTATCTGGCCATTGGGTCAAGGAATTGCATTTGAGAATGACTGATGCAGAAGGCAATGGCATGTCAGTTCAGATGTGGACCTACATGCTAGACATGCACTTCAAATATGCTAGTTATGTCACCTTTGAGGAGCATTTTGTGAGGAAAGTATTGGGATTCCTAGACCCTGTTGCAGAAAGGATACCAAAGGAAATTAAGGACTTTCTAAGACTAATGGAGAGAACCCTCATCTGAATATCAATCACAATTGGGGAGATTGGTTTTTACATGAAAATACAACCTGTATCAGAATCTATGGGTGTGAGGCTCCACCCTATTCCTTACCAAAATTTGTGCCTAGAAGAATAGGATTTATGCAGATCATCAAACAGCTGAATGCAACAGATAAGGAACATTTTAGAAAGCATAAGAAGGGATCTCTTATCCCAGCATCTCTGAAGCTTCATGATTTTATTACAATTGACAAGAATGGTTTAGACCATATCGGTTTCATGTTGCAATGTTATAGGATGAATATGGAGGCAATAAGGCTTTTTGATCTTGAAGGATTTATTCATGACACAAGGCATAAAATTGGCAGGCCTGAATATTCACACCATGTCCTGCTTGATGAGGATATGATCAAAAATTGTAAATCAATGCAGCAAGTGTTTTTCTTGAGAAATAAATAGAAATTGATAATGGATGCAGAGAAAAGGAAGAAAAATGCCAACTCTACATATCAAGGGGCATTCATTGAAATTCAAGACCCTATTGAAAGAATCAAAATGTTCTTTGAAAAGGGAGATGGATTGATTGCTGAGGCACCTGCAAGAGAGGAAAGGCCCACTTATCAACTAAGTAGTTCAAAGGGCAAATATATTAGGAAAAGTTCCCCTGACTCCCCTGATGCCCTTGCCCCAAAAAGAGCAAAGATAATTGATCTCGAGACAAAAGAAAAAATGGAAGTTGTGAATTTGGAGGAAGAGGTGGCAAAGGAACAAGATCCACAGCCCCACATTAACTGCATTCTCCCCCAAGGATAGCACCATATGCCTCCCCAGAGAATAGGTTGATAAGGTCCACAATAAACAATGAGGTGGACACCGAAGATGTGAGGGAAGTGGCATGCAATCAATTTATCTCTGATGATGCATTCATTTCCACCACAGAATTCAAATCCTTTGTGTTGAGAACAAGGAGTGAAGAGTTCCAAAGAGGGATAGAAGAAGCAAAAAGTGGTGCAAACCCTTTAGAATATGATGCTATCACAAGGAGGGTTTTGGGTGAGGTGAACAAGGATATCAGTGCCATGACTTCTGAAGAAGGGAGATCACTTGTGAAGAAAAGAAAAATATTACTATTGCCACATTGGAGATTATCAGATGCTATCGAATTTGATACCATTACTAGGGATGATGCAGATGTAAGTGGAGAATAGGCCAAGAGAACGTTGCAGGGTGCTATCTTTGACCCTAAATTTGATTAATTGGCTATTTGGGCACTGGCCCCAAATGATAATAAACCAAAGGTAGGATGGAGGAATTAATTGGTAATGTGATTATCAAGAGGGTGTCAGACACCCCTGCACCTCAGGCAACCAACTTGAATGTATAGACAATGCATTTTACAGAGGCAGCAATACTTAAACTGCGGAAAGATTACAATGAATTATTGGGGAAATACATAGAGGTAATGGCTAGGCTTAGTGCCTATTAGAGTCAACCTCAATTGGAAGCTAGTCCTTCCTAAACTCCCCCAATCATACAGACTGTAGAATCATTGCCAGTGGACACACAAACCCTGCTTCAAGAGATAAAGGAATTGAAAGAAGAGAATAAGAAGTTGAATGAAGGAATGGAAGGTAAAATGAAGGATATGGCCACAAATTTATTTACATATAGAGTTAAGAAGATATTGGGAGACCCATAAGTCTTACTCCCTATTAAGGATAACATGTGAAAAACATGAGTCAGACAAACAGAGGCTATCAGCTATGAAGACCAAGTGGCTACCAAGGACTGGGAAAATCAGTGAATTTCTTAGGTGTTCTAGATATGATTCAGAGGCTCCTCCTGAGATGCATTTGGTGGTGGGAATGCTAGAAAATTTTGAGGAGGTAGCTGCTTATCAACTAAAATTGGATAAAATATTAAGGGATAAAATGCAAGCAATTGAAAAGCTGGACACAAAATGGTTGCCTCATATTTTAGAAGCTGATGGGACTACAAAAGACTTGAATAAGTGGAGGAAGGAAATCATTGATAATGGTAATAAGTTAATTCTAGCTTGTTACAATAAAGGAGACCCAGCTCAACATGTGTTATGTTGGACACTTGAAAGACTCCACATGGTAGACATTACATTTGACTTATTTGGTAAAAGTGTCAAAGGTATCCTAGATGCACAGTATGTCAGCCACAATGGTAAGATAGAAGAAATAATCTCATTTCCTTGGTCAGCTGAAAGAACATACAGTGGGTGGGAGGACAGATATGGATCTAAATAATGACAACTTGGTTATCATCTTCCAACCACAACAATGTAGATCCCCAGGTAGCTCCTCGTGTTTCTCAAGGCCAACCACTCCTTCCTTTTTGTTTCCTTCGGTGCAATTAATGTTTCTCCAATGCCTTTAGGAACTTCTCTATATTCATTGAATTTGAAAGACAATGTATTAATTGCTGAGGTTACATGTTCCTGTTATATAATGGAACTGTATCACTCATTTCTTATTATTGAAGACTTGGAAAAATTTGAAGAATTAAGGAAAATGCAAAGATTTCTGAGCTATTCTATTCTCTTCGCTGTGAGTTTATGAGTTGTATGTTCATTTCTCTATCTTAATTACTTAATATCTCAATATTTTATTCTAATGATGAAGAATAATATTATGATCATGATGTCTTTATTAAAAGTGTTGAAAATGAATAGAAACATGAGATCGTTGATAAATTGAAATATCTGTGCAATCAATTAGCTAATATAGATGATAATATGTCCACTTCATTTTTCATTGATGGTCTTACTCAAGTACTTATCACAATTAGATAACATGGCATAGATACAATTAAGGATATATATGAAAAATAATTAAAGATAAACAAACTCCTCATGTGGTAGGCACCGGTCATTCTCTTTTGAAAATCATTCCCTTGTATAAATTTTCAAAATCTAATTTTGTTTTTCTGTTGTAGTAGTAGGGTTTAAAGATTTATAGAAAACATTAATCCAAATCACATGCCAGATTGGGTTAAGTGAATTGGATGATTTGATTGACAAAATTACATAAGCTCCTTAATCTGTTCTGAAGTCACCAGCAAAGTTGAAAGTAAATTATCATTGGTGAAACAAGGTAACACCCACCTAGGCTTGAATAGAGCCTAAAGTGCAAAGAATTTTGATTAATATGAGAAATTCTATTAGTTGTCCAAATTCACATATAAAACCTAATCATAAGATTTGGCATATCTTTAGGGTAACATACATCAACAACAGAAGCGTCTGCTCTCAATGTTCATACTACTATGTTTACTCATGTTGTTGTGAAGAAGTTAGAACAAAGGCTGCAAGATTATGAGAAAACTCAGAAAGTAATGAATGATGAAGTAAACAAATTTTATTTTGAAAATGTGAAATTAAAGAAACAATTGCAAGCTACAAATGGATAAGAAATAACTCAAATGAAAGTGGATTATGCTTGATTTCTCCTATGATATCCTTTGATTACTAGGGGTAATGCATCAACTTAACTTTCCATCTCATCAATTCTTATAAGGATGACATCTATGTTGGAAGGATGAACATTAGGAGTTATGATTAAAATCGGAGTGGAAGTGGCAACATGAGATAATACGAGGAGTGTATTTGTGTAGTAACATTATTGCTCAAATTCATAAAGGTTTGATATAAGTATTTGTGTAGTAAGCTTTATGTCTTGCCTATCCATATGTGCAACATGTGCATCATGATGAAAACATCTTCCCCATTAAAATATGTAGTAGTCATCAAATCCTCAATCATAACTTCCTCACAAAATGAGGATTATGTTGAGGCCTTGACATTCAAGCAAAATATAAAGCAATGAAAAGGAAATTGCATCCAAGTAATCCTAATTTTTTCTCCCAACAATTCATACCAAAGATTGAACAATTTAAGGATATTGCAATAGGTAATTTGTATCGACACAAATAATATTACTGAAGCATTTCAAAGTTTAGGCCATAAGAATCATCCTTTTTTAAACATGGATTGCAAATAATTCTAAAAATTTAGAAGTCTTGGTCATTAACATTATTGTCTGCTACAATGTCATCCAGTGTATCATTGTCAATGTTCATATCTTCTTTCAAGTATTTAATATTATCATCATCCTCATCTTGACCTGCATCATCTTCATCATCATTGAAATCTGACTATAGACAATCTATATTATTACCAAATGTATTTGGATCATCATTTTGTATACCATCCATATTGTTGTCTTCCATAACATCATCCAACTATGGATTGTTGTCTTCTTGTGCTTGAACATAACCATCTTCAACATCATCATGGATGTCAATTTCTTCGATGTTCTCTAATCCCTCTCTCTCATTTTGTTGTCCATCATTGTTTTTCTCAGTATGCACTAATGCATCATCAAATACATGCCTTAATCTTGGATCATAATGTATGACAAATATCCATTTCGGGTCCAAAATATCTTCATAGAAAAATAACTGCACATGAATGACATACATATATTAGACATATGGTATAACAATTTTATTAATTAATAAACACATGTATATATTCACAATAAACTATGAATTAATAGATTAATGATCACTACCGCTTATTGTTTGAGTTAAAGAAATACCTACTCACAATGAATTGGTAGAACATAAGGCTCCTTATCCTCCGGTAGGAAACATGAGGAATCTATAGAAAACAATCCACTATAGGTATCATGTCTTCGTGTCCTCTAAAATGCTTCATACCATCTACACTTAAAAATACAACATTTAAAAGAGCAGTTATCCAACTCAATAATCTCTTGTATTTTCCCAACATATTGTAGATTCCCTTCAATTATATTCTTATCATTTGAGCTTGATCCACTGGATTTCTTGAAGTCAACCATGATGCCACAATCGAAGGATCGTCTCTTTACATCTACACTTTCTACACGATAATGTCAACCATATGCCCACATTGCTGGATATTTCCTCGCCTGTGAAAGACTATTTATTTTAGGGAAAACAAATATAATGACAAATATTAAAATAGTTAATAGTGTCAAATTGTAAGGAAACAACATTTTATAAAATTCCAACTGTACCTTTCTTTCACATCCTCTAGACATGTTGATTTCATCTTCTATTATGTTTGAATCTATACCTGCATCTTCTATTTGATTTTGAATTTGTTCAGTAACCCATTCTAGTGTGTAATCTTTGCCTCATTCCCCAAGCAAATCAATGGGAAGTGGAGTATTCCTTTGGTTCGATCTCTTAAATTATCTCCTTGCTTCTAACACTTCTCTCTTTTTATCATACAAATCAATCCATTTGTTCATAAAGTCCATGTTGTATAGAATGAACTTGTCAAGTATAGCACTTTTGTCTACACCTATTACATGTCAACATGTTTATTTCAAACTCCAAATGTCATGTTGTAAGTTTAACAAATAAATTACACAGTAAATTAATGATTGCAAGAAAAGAAACCACATTGATCATGAATTTACTTACTAATTTCTACTTGAACACCATTAGATTGTGGTTTTTCTCCATCAATAATATCTAATGCTCATTTTTCATCCCAGAAGCATGGCCCATCTTCAAAATCCTTACCAAGGAATTCACACATGAAGAAAAATGCTTCATTCAATACATACCCTTCAGCCATGCAACCCTCTGGATGTGCCTTTTGTCGGACATATCTTTTTAGAGTTTTTATATACCTCTCAAAGAAAAACATCCACCTCGTTGATATGACACCCGCCAATTCAAGGACCTATTTGATGGGGGATGTGATATGTCATACATTCTTATGCCTTTCCATAGCAGTTACATCTCATCAATAAAAGGGTGCAAGATAAACATCCATGTTTTTAACTTGATGTTTTCCTAGAACAATGAGATTCAGCATAAGGTGCTCCTTTCTAACACTCATCCATGGGGGAATATTGTATAATATCAATCCGACTGGCCAAACACTATAATTTGAGCTCAGGAAAGAGAATGGGCACACTTCATCAATTGCAAAACCAAACCTGATACTAAGGGGTTCATCTTTGAATTTTCTTGGCCATTTTTCCTCTATGTGTTTCATTGCTTTGGAGTCGGCCGGAATTCACATGAATCCATATTTACTCCTAATCTTTGCATGTCAGTCCATCAATTGTGCAAGTGACTTGAAACGAAACATTTGTTGAAATCTACATATAATTGGTATGTGACGTAAAACCCTCTTTGGAACTATAGGACCTTGTACATTTGTACGATATCTCTTCTCTTTGCATAGAAGGCATTCTACCTTGTTTTGATATTCATCTATGTATTATAAAATGCAATCATTTTTACATGAATGAATTTGCTTATATTCAATCCCCAACTCAACGAACAACAGACGTGCCTCTCTGCAAGTTGATGGCAGCACATTCTCTTCAGGGAATATTTTAGTTTTTAATGTCCTGTAAGATTTCCAGAGATTAAATCAATTGAATGTTTGACTTATGATGAACATGTTTGATATGTCAATCTATACTAGGACTGTTTATATACAGTATATGGTTTTAAAATCCCCTTAAAGAAATATAAACGAAGTTGATGAATGTTTATGAATTATGTACACCAATTAACAATTGCAAAGTAAGAAATAGATTTCAACTCACTTCAGTAGGATAGTGAATACTTTGTCTGACCAACCAAATAGTGACTTGATTTCTAATAATATTAATGTGCATGCTAGTTTTGAGGTTCTACTTGCACCTGATTTGAACACGGGTGTCTTCGCTGCTTGCTTGATGGAGTCTTTCAGGTTGTTATCATCAACATTACATTGTTGGTAATTATCCCTGCTATCATCGTTACTGTCAACCATATGATTATTATTGTCATCATTGTTTTCATCCCCAAAGAAATATGTAAGCATTTGATTCAATCCTTGTTCATGCAGTGCATTTTCACTATCATGATCATCATCATTAAGGCTAGGTGGCATGTCATCAGTGTATGCGGATCTCATAATCTCTTCAAATATCTCAGGTGATAGTATTCTCTTCAATAATGCTCTTTTCGCCCTGGTATTATTTAAAGGATGGTTTGGATCATCCCATCTAAATCTTAATAACTCAGTTGGATCTTGGGTATTAGTATGTGTTTCATCAACATATTCTACCTATCAACAAATGCAAGCATTATTTAATGTTTGGCAACAATTGGATAAATCATAAATGTATCAATTTCAAAGAAATATAATCGAATATGGCTTAAAAAATATAAATATATATTGTATGAACATATATACATCAATTGAATAATGGAACATTATTTTATAGACTACCTTTTTATACAATAATTTAAATAAAACACAATTTTCACAACATAGTTTATAAAAAATTAGTCCACACTCATTTATTATTCTTTGGTTTTTTGCCCTTAAGAACATCCTTAGGGAGACCTTGTTCTTCCCTCTTCTTTCGCACAGGTGTGCATTTTAAGAAGGAGTAATCAATCAATAACTCATCCCCAATGATAAGGTCCATGGTAGCCTCAACCATTAGCAATCTGCCAACATCTCTTTCCATTTCTCCATCTTTATCATTTATAACCTCAACAAATTGACAATTCAGTCTTATAGTAGGGTCCCTTCCCTTACTACTATTTATAAATCCTACAATATTTTTGTGTGTGTATGCACAACCATCTATATACATAAGATTACCTCTATTCATTTCTTTTCCACTTTCCAATTGGAGATGATGTGTATATGTGTATGAAGAAAAATCGATTAAATCTAAACTAAATAAAACCAAAAACCCAATAACATAAAGAAAATGAATTTAAATAAAAGCCATGACAAATAATCAATGAAATAAAGACTTTTACCGAAATCTATATTATTTCCTTTGGATTGAATGTGGATTGCTCAATGAAGTTGTGAAGCCATAGCTGCAACAAGCAAGTAGTGTGCTCAAGAGATCAATGTCAAAAGATCGTGATAGTGCTCAATCGACGCGTTTTGTATGCTCAAAGCTCTGTTAAGTATGCCTGAGAATACAATCGAAGAGAGGGGTAATGAAGGAGATGAGGGGGGTTTATATAGATTTCAAACATGATCAATCAACGGTCCAGATAATTCAAAAGAATCAACGGAGGAGATAAGTTGAAGAATGTGCAACGAATGAGAAGAAGACATGTGTCTTGCTTTCTTTTGCATGAGAGGAGTTATCAAGAATAGAAGAATGAGTTAACTGAAGAGATAAATCAATTAAAAGAATAAAGCAATCAGTTAAGTGATTTAAAACAAGAAGAAGAGATTTGCATGAGAAAAGAAGATATTTTGCTTTATTAAATATAGAAATATTTAATTGATGAGCAAAAAAGCTTGAGTTATATTAGAGATAACTCAAATTAGAAGAAAAAACAATTTAAATAAATAATTGATTTATTTAAATTTAGAGAAGATATTTTGGAAGAAATAATTAAATAATTGGAATTATTTAATTTAGAAGATTTGAAAGCTAATTAAATAAATAAATTTATTTAATTGTTGTGCATGATTTTGGAAGAATAATTTTGATTTAATTAAATAATTTAAGAATTATTTAATTTTAGATAAGAGAGAATTTGTTGAATTAATTAAATAATGGGATTTATTTAATTAATGTGGATTTGATTTTTGGAAAGAAGACAATAATTAAATTAAATAATTAAAATTATTTAATTGTGGAAGAATATAGAGGAATTTGATTTAATTAATTAAATAAAGAGGATTTATTTAATTAATGTTGAATTTAGGAGATTTAAAAGAATTTGATGATAATTAATTAAATAATTAGATTATTTAATTAACGTTGTAATGCAGGTGATTAGGAAGAAATGACAAAATGCAAGTGATGCGACGACTTGGTCATTTTAGGGTGTCTACAGTATACATATTCAAATTTAGACCATATGCTGACATGGTAGGCTTATATTCTTCTAGCCTTCTCCATTCACCACTGTAATAGGATGGACCATAATATGGCATTAATCTCCTAGTGGTTTGTTCTAAATTGTTTCTATGTTTAGATACCACATGTACATTTTGGACAATAAAGAGGCCTATATTCACTCCATGAATATTGGAGGGTCATATCATGTAGCTGTATCCCCAAAATTGAAACACCTCATACACTCTAGGTAGTTGTTGATCACTAGGCCAAGTGCAATATAGTCGACGATCAAATGTTTCTTTGTAAATTGATCTCAAACTCAGGGGCAAGTCATCATCTCCATCACATTCATTTTCATAGGGTATGTAGTCCACCTTCCCCTTGTCTTTAAGCAAATTATGCATCTTTAAACCGGTTCTTGTTCTGTTCCTTATTTTCATCAATTCCTCATCTTTCGAGCTGATATATTGGCACATATTTTTGTTAGATGTATCATCTTGTCATGCCCACTTTTACCCTGTGGTCATGACACAAAAAGCCACATGTCATGCCCACATTTGCCATGTGGTCATGACATGAACAACCAAAAAACTTTCCACCTATCCCTAAGACCCCGTTACATAAAGGCGGGGAAGGAAAACAAGGTGGCGGAATAAGACATCCAAGACACCTTGTCAGGTGAAAACAACCCGCAGAAAGAACAATGAGAAGCATCAACCATCAACCGCACCAAAAGAAGTAATAGAAGTATTCTAACAACTATATATAGGATAAACATACATGAACAGATGAGATCCAATTGTGATCATTTAAACATGAGTCTATAACATCTGAAAAATCATAAGAGATCAAGTAAGTTACAGCTAGCAAGATTACATTACATAAGATGATCACAACACTCTCCAACTAGAGTAACATACAATTACACTTCACCATGTTACAAGGATGATTTACATCATTTATACAATTAGATGACAGAAGAATAAATAAAGCTCCCAAGCCGAAGGTGAAGAATAGCCGCTACGAAGTCACATCAAGAACGGATCACTAGTCCCAATGGCAGTGGGTGCACACCACCCCACCATGTGGAACCTCAAAGGGCCACCCCCTTGTGCCCGGAGATGAACACTTGGCCAAAACACACGCATAAAAATAGAGGGGAAGGAAGACTCATGTACACAACCACACAAAGGAGACTCAAGTTCACACAGCTCACTAGGACACATTTAAAGTACAAGGTAACTGGGCCATTAAAGGTACTGCTCAAATGAAAATTCATACGAGGAAGAGGAAGGCTTACACACACACAAAAATGACTCCAACACATAAAGGTATACAGATCTGAACACGAGCTAACCTATTAAACCTTCACAGTGTCTCCAAGTGTACAAAAGGTTATTCAAGGGTTTCTGATATTTACACCAGTAAGCATCAAACAATTCTTTCTCCCACTTTAAAATTTTTGCATCATGTCTTGTTTACTATTGTAGTCTCGAGTAAGAATTGCAAAATAGGGTATTTTGTTAGAGTTGATGTACTGGGCAAAATATAAGTTTCCTTAAGGCTAATGTGTAGGAGCAGAGGCTGATATGCATCAATGAAAACATTTTCTTTTTTTTAACGGCTTGCTCTAACCTTGGAAATAATTGCTTGTATACAGCCAAATTCTACTCATGAAAAATGTCAACCATACTTATCAATGAGCTTCTCTATGCAAGATTTTACCCACAACTAAATACCCTTATAGCTAAAGTGATACCCCTATCATGAGTGGAAGCGTAGACAAGACACTATAGTAAGAGAAAATCATCTGACTTCTTTAAGGAAAGACTTATAACTAACTTTGTGCAGCAAAGTCATCGACTATCTCAAATGCTACTCTACTACTCTGTGCAAATCTCTGCAACTTTGTATACAAACTGATGAGTGTTGTTGACAGCATAATGTTCTCTAGCTTCTCACAAGAGGCGTTCACTCCAGGGATTTTTCAAGTGCACCCGAGAGAGTTTAGAGTGCCCATACAAAGGCCCTAATGTGAAATTTGAGCCTCTTTAGGAATTTCTGATCTTATTTCCACTCTCTCACACGTGTGTACGTGTATGCTTTTTTTTTGTTTTTGAACGGGGAAAGGACTTGTTTTCATTGTTTCAAGTGTCACCCAATATCTCTCTCGTTTGCAAGACTGAGTTGGATATTTGGGGGAGTAACTGCTCTAATTTTTTATCATTCAAACTTTCACCTCATATTTTTCCCACTTGCTAGACTAACGGTTGGATACCTAGTTTATGCAATTTCTGGTTAAACTTTCACTGGGATGACAACTACTACATTTGGCAAAAGGGTTAATAAGCAAATATTTTTCATCTGAATAATAGTTGATTAGCCGATAGGCTTTTATATGTGAGCATTATATTGTCCAAAATCAGGACATAAATTTGACAGTCAACCTTGACTGTCAAGCAATTTTTTTTGTTTTTTTGTTTTTTTTTATGACAGTTATTTATTCAATAGTGCCTTTAAATACTGACATATTTTAATGTAAGTAAATTATAACAAAACCAAATATATATATCATCATAATCCTATATAATTTTTGACAGTTTGTCCAAAATCTCTCCTTTCATATGAGACAGTCTTTAAAAAAATTTCAGTTGTATTTTATAGCAAAAATGTCTAAACACAGCTATACAACTGTCTAATTTAAGCCCTACTCGGAGTCTCCTTTCATATGAGACAGTCTTTTAAAAAGATTTCAGTTGTATTTTACAGCGAAAACGTCTAAACACAGCTATACAACTGTCTAATTTAAGCCCTGTTCGAAGTTATCTGCACCGGGAAATTTTCTAAACTCATTGGTTGTTCCTGTCCACCAAACTCCTTTTCACAAGTATTTGATTTATTTTGAGATAGTAATATCTTCCTAGCGTTCTAAATATCTAACTAAAGTGATACAAAAACAACAAGCAACTTCTGGTAAACCTTAATCAAAGGGCAGTTCGACAAAACCATAAAACAGTTTGACAAAACCATAAAATTATCTCCCAATAGTTTCCAGAGAGGGGAAACAGAGGAAGAGCCGTGGAACCTCTGTTCTTTTTTTTGAAATTCCGTAGCTTTTTCTGTACTTAATGAAATTGCATAAAACAAATTTTAGCTTTAGTTTTTTTTTTCTATTTCTTTGTTTTGTTTTGTTTTTTGAAACACAGATCTGATGCAAATACCTTTCAATAAGGATGCAAGGTTTCCTCCATGGTCTTGGGTCGATTCCTCTGAGGGTGATTCCTTGGTTTCTCCTCCGCACTCTCCCTCAGCTCCTTCAATCTTCCCCTGTCCCCTCCTCCTTCGTTCTCCTCCCTTTCCCCACCTTTTGCTTTCCCCCCCTCGATAGGGTTAGGGTTTCAAGCATCTCCCCTCCGTGATCAAAAAATCGCCCCCCACCATTTTTTTTTCAATCTCCCTTTCTATTTTCCTTCCACGAGGAAAAGACCCCCTAGTGCCCTAGTTCCAATGGTTGAGATAGTATATGTGCATTTTTGGTCCTAATAATTTTTTTAAGTTTAGTACTAGTAGTTGTGACTTTGAAGTTGTTAGTGTTACTATAAGTATTAATAATTGAATGAAATGTGCCCTTTAGATTTAAAAAGTAACCAATCATGTAAGGACACATTAGCCCACCAACAAAACATGACTTAATGCACACCTATTGGTTCACCCCTTCTTTTTTTTTGGGGGGGGGGGGAACTATTTGACACCTCAACAAAAATCTAATGTGGCATCATATTTGATGATGTGGCCCCTAAACCTTAGTTATCAACAGGGGCGTTGCCAAGTAAGCTACCGTAAATGGAGTGATTTGAAATTGCCACGTATGATTTTGAGAGGCGTGAAGTTAGGGTGCACCACTACTGGGTCCTCTCCCCTAATGACTTATCCTTTTACATTTTTATTGAGAAATATGTTTTCAGTATATTTGCTTAAATAATGATCTATAATGTTCAAGAAAATGAAATAAAATATAAGATTGACTTCACATCTATTGTCATAATACCTCGTCAATTTGAATGCATGATCATTTGTAAAAAGACTATTTAGATATTGTTAAAACCACTTAATTTCACAATAAAAAATAAATAAAGGAATTTTATCTCCAACAATAATTTATTGTCAACTATTTTAATTCTCCATAAATCTTCTTACTTTCTCCATTTCCCATTTCATAAAATTAAATGTAATTGTAAAAGAAGAAATAAAGGACCTAGAATGTATAATCTAAATCACATTGCTTGAAGTTAATCCATCTATATAAACACTAACAAGCTAACACAAGGGAAAAAGTTACATTTAAGAACTTCAACTAATAATGTATCTATAGTTTAAGAGGAGGAGGAGTTTTATATACAATTCATTTGAATATCATTAACCTATTGTGATAGGATTTCTATGTCTCAACTAACATTCTACTTATCATTAAATAAGGAAAACAAGCCTTACAATCATCATATACAACCTTATTAACATGATAGCAATCCTATATATTGACAAGTCAATTTACTAAAATTTCATACACAAGTGCAAGTTGTAGGGATGTATGACATGATTCTCTAACAATATAGATGTTTCAGGTCACTTAGAATGTTCCCTAAGTTATAATACTTAAATCATGAAAGCATTCGAAAACTAGTCTATTACCAATATACTAAATATAGAGGGATGATTAAATAAACTATGTTTGGCCTCTCACCAATTAGACTAGTGCCTAGTCCATTCAACAATAGAGTCATCATTAGAAATAATAAAAAAAGGGGGATAAAGACAAGCCTGCAAATCAGCACTAAAACAAAGCTTACACATGCATACAAACTCAAAATATAAGTAAGTATTATAGTAATCATTCTTAGCTATCCTAAACCTATCAACAATATCCCACATGTAGCTAAGAGAAACCGTTACAAAATAGTTTGTAATTAATTATAATGTTGTTAAATTTACTTCGTTACATTAGTCCAATAAATATGTAAAGAGAGAACTAGAATTAGGATTCAAAGATTTCCCTAAAACATTGCAGCCTAACATGGAGACATTCTATTAACAGAAAAGAAACTTACTAGACTACCCCTTTCCCTAATTTACAAACATATTTCATCATTTATAAATCTAGGCCTCATAATTTGATGTCATAAACAACCTTGAGATAATTTCAACCACAAATTAGTTCAATGACCATTTTTGTAACATCTTAAAATCTTGCATATATAATAATACAATTTCACTATACAAGATGAGTAGAAAAAAATGAGAATTGTCATGACCACATGGTAATTAAATTGTACCATTAGTTCCCTTTGTCGTAATTTTAGTGAATCTATGTTCTCCAACTTGTTAAATTGAATTAATTGGCTATACAATCCTAGGATATTAGTCTTCTTATGGTGTTTGGACATAACATTAAAGTAGAGAAAAGGAATGAAACACTAGCAATAGATACTCCAGTAAAAAAACATGAATCAGTAACTATCCCAAATTACTTAAGTAAATTAATCTACGAATTTATATATATATATATATATTAAAGAGAGTACTTGAGCCAAGGAAAATGGGTATTGAATTCATGGGTCTAGTAGTATTTAGAAAATGATTTGATGAGTATTCATATAAGCAAATATTAGCAACTTATGCAAATACATCCACCTAGAGATAGAAAGCCCTCTAGAATCTACGTGTACATCCAATTCTTAATATACAACGTAAACCTAGAAAATCAGTTAGTGCCCCATAATCAAATCACAATAGCTCCAATCATCAGGTCACAACATAAATAAAATGTTAGAAACTCAATATCATATAAAACTGGTATTTATACCTCGATGTCGCCTTGAACAAGCCCAAACTTGGGAAGTACTACACATCTGATAAATGATCATTGCCCTCTAGGTTGGAAGTTGGTGATCCATAAAACTTTAAACCAAGAACTTTATCTTGCAAGTATCCATTAAGAAAAAAATAGTTATTTAAATAATATAAAATAATGTTTAAACAAAGTATACATGTTATTTATATCAATTTAGAAAATTCCTTGCCACAATTCCTATTGGATTTGAATCGATTGTAGGAGGCATACTACTGACTGGAAGCTCATCATATATGTAATTTCTTTGTACAATCGCTCATTTGAATTCTTTCTTTCCATGACATGTAGAACATCCACAAACAATAATTTTCTCAAAGTATTCATCCCATGTACTATAGTCCTGACCAACCTCTTGTTCAGTGCAATCATTTGTTGTGTCTGCAGGATCCATTGTCATATCCTCTTCCACCCACTATCGTCTACGTGATTTAACAGTTTTAGGTTCATGTCCACGTACATATCTTTTTTGTTTGCTAGTGGAAGGCTCAGGCTCTGTATTTGCTCCAATCTCCATCTAAAATAATCAACAACATGCATTAATTTATGTCAAGATTGGATAATACGTTATAAATTTCAATAATATTGTGAAAAAAGATGGACGTATCACAAAATTCCATCACATCATTTTTTCCTAAGAAAATTGGATTTGAGTACCTGATTTCCCGCTTCATCCATTATGTCCTCATTTGATATAAAACGATCTGTTGCCATGGCCTCGTCTGGCCCCTATAATACACAACATAGTAAATAATGTTTAGTACACCAATTATATCATTTCAATGAATATGCTATCCAACACAAAACCTCACTTTAGTCATATATTTGACATATTGATATCATGTTTTGGCCATCCTAATTTTCAAACTTTTCCCTTGATCATAGAATCACATTTAATCACCATTCCTGTGCATTTTCAACCAATAAGTTTGACCATAGAGGTCTTGTGGATAGAAAAATGACTTTATCTCCTCTATGTTGTAGCATTTGTGAATTCATAAACACCTTCCTCCTTTGGTTGAGGTTGTTTTCTCTTCTTACCTCTATTGTGTCTGCAGATTCCGTTGTCATATCTATTTCCACCCACTTTCCTCTTTGTGATTTAGTAGTTCTACGTCATCCATGTCCTCTCTCCATGGCCTCCTCTGGATCCTATAATACACTTGAATTTATCTTTTTAATACACTCACTTTTCATTAAGATGCACTATGAAAAACAAAATAGGACATTGCAACATTTTGCTCTTCAAAAAAAGTTTACACGCAGAATCTTGACAACTAGAGCTCAAATCTTATGATTACAAGATGACTACAAATTCACATCAAAAAGACATTTATTTCATATTTGACTCTCCTTTTTCTTTTATGGGTCATTTTAAGGTAATCTATATCTCTCCAAGTGGCCATAAAATCCTCAAAACTATCATAGAACCCTCAAAACAGTCTCAAAGAGTCTTTGGCACCAAAATTTTAAATTCTTGATGGAGGGAAGGATAATTTGGATGTTAATTTTGAAATCATGTCATTTGATCTTTGTTAGGTTAATCCTAGCCATTGGATATTCTTTAATTATAGGGACTTTATGTTATATTTCACCATTACCTTTCACTCCAAAATTAATGCTTTCCTTTGAAGAGAAAACCCTCCATTAGCTATCATAACTTCAACCATATGTATTTAGGGATGTTGTCATCATGCCTTAAGGATTGACAAGATCTAAGGAATAACTAGATGTATAAATAGGACTATCACAGGTATGTGAGGAAGTGGAAGGTTGTCAAATAGTGAAGGAGATAGTTCATGGCCTCTTAAACTGAGCCTCAAGATTATAGTGAAGTCACATAATATAAACAAAGATTGTCATGACTTAGCTAAAATGTTGTCATTCTCCTATCACATATCTTAAGGTTGTCCTTAATCCCAAATCTAACTCTCAAATGTTAGATGGAAGGTCAAGGCTCCAACTAAAATAATTGGTGTCAAAATGATAAGTCAGGGGACCATCATAGTGTTGATCTACTATTGTAGTAGGATCATGAGGATTAACATTGTAGAGGTTGTCATACCATGAGGCATAGGTAACAACCATAGGAGGTTTAAAAGCAACACTAGAAACATTAAATTATTGTCATAGTACACCTAGGATAGCTAGGTATGCATTCATAGAGTTATTACTATAAAATTATCTCATTAATCTTGTGACCAGGTTAAGTCACTATCATAGTAACAATGTAGTTAGCCATCAATCAACATGTTGTCTTTGTAGTTTAATGAGATCAATTCTTGAAAAATGACAATCTAGAGGTTAAAGAGACAAGTTGATAACTTACCTAAGTTGTCATGTTCTTGAAACCTTGTCACTATAAAGAGGAGATATCTAGAGAGTAATGTCACAAGGACATAACCAAGGCATGCACCATCATGAGCCATAGGGACAACTTACTACACCATCCAAAGCTCCATTTGAACTAGCTACTATCAATAATTCACATTATTGGGGACTGTCATGAAGAAAACACCATGCATAGGACTGTCATAGTCAAAGTGGAGAGGATTGTCTAGTCATTGTATGACTGTCATAATAGCCAGTGGGTTAGTTACCATGCTTCAACCTAAAATAGGTTAATGAGAACATAGAAATGAAAATTACAATACCATAAGCACACTCCATAAGCTGCCAATATAGTCCCAATATCATGTCATCATGATAGTAAGAGAAGAGTTGTTTGGTTTTTTCAAATCCATATCACTTGCATAAGGATTGTCACCAACCATCTTTGTAAGGTCATGAAAGAGTGAGTCATTATTGAGCTAATCATAAGAGAAGCATGAAGTCAAAATGCTATCATGGAAACAAGATATAGTTACTTATTATAAGGACAAACTAAATTTGGTGAGGTTACTTTTTTATCAACTTCCAAGCAAAATACATCATTTTGCACTAATTGGCGCTAAATTAGGTGCACTTTGTGCCACCTTTTGCGCCCCAAAAAGATTACATTTCGGCCTAAAAGTCGGCGCTAAATTAGGTGCACTTTGCGCCACCTTTTGCACCCAAAAAATATTACATTTTGGCCTAAAAGTCAGCCCTAAAGTCAGCGATAACTACTCCGACTATAGCATCGACTACTAGATCAAAAAAAAAATTTAAAATTCCTGCCTGCACATACCCCCCCCAAAAAAAAAAAACTTTATTATCTTTGGTGTTCATTTTTTTTTAGAGATCGAGCGTTTGGCGTGCAGAGATCGAGCGTTAGGGTTTTTTGTGTTCACCCTTATTTTGGCAATGGTGGGACCTGTAAAGGAAAAACAAAAAATAAAAACTTCCTGCCTGAATTATATGAGAAATTAGATTATTACAGGAGAATAAAGCCGCGTGAATTAGAGGAGAATAAAGTAGAAAAACATGGAGCGAAGAGAGGAGAAAAAAGGGAAAAACAATTAAGGAGATGAGAAATTCAATTTAGTTTGCAACACCATGTGTAAGGTTATAATTACAATGAAAAAAAAATTTGTTCCCAAAAATATATTTGTTTCAATTAAATGGAGAGGATTGTGAAGAAAGGGTTGTGAATATTGTTTTGTTTACAGGCGAATCGTTCAAGTCTCATGTGGTTGCAAAGGAGGAGGGTAAAATTGTAGACATTACATTATTTCCTCTACATCCAAGAGTAGTGAATGCATTTTTCCAACCCCAATGCCTAGGTTCTCTTATCATTCCCATCAATAGCTTTCTCAGAAGATAACTTTCTCTCTTCATTCCTAAAAAAGTAGTCAAGTGCTTTAAGACAAGTCGATTGTGAGAAAACTAAAATTAGGGCTTTTGAGACGAGGGTGAGCAAACTAAAATAGAGTTTGGTCGAGACAATACAAGGAGATAGGGCTTTTGAGACGAGGGTGAGCAAACTAAAATTAGGCCCAGGACTATAGATTCCCTCCCAAGGCACCATTTGATTCATAGGAAAACAACTTCATGATTTGCTCTACAAAGTAAAGGTCAAAAACCTTGAGGAATACAGAAAAATTGGATGAAAACTTTCATACCTGGTAGTGTGTACTTCGTTTGCGTCCATAGATTGAACAAAAATAATCTAGCCTAGGTCACCTCAAAATGTCAAGCAATAGAGGGAAGAGAGCAAAGGGAGCAGACTCTGGCCACAATGAGGTAATTCATTGTCAATTTATAGATTTGTAAATGTTTCCATTGTTTCTTTGACTTTTAGTTTTTAGTTTTGTATTTGTAAATTTAAAACAAGAAATTATATATATATATATAGGAACATGAGACTGACAAAGATAAAGAGGCATTGGCTTCCATATTGGGGGTAGAGGTAGTGAACAAATTGGATGGTGTGGACTTGACAATGCTTGCCAGATACATAGAAAAATGATCTAGTAAAGCCCCTGAAACATTACAACCAAATCAACAGTGTCAAAGGGAATTAATTGATTCTCAACTAGTCCTGGATCGAGCAAAAGATCCAGAAGGAAATAAATAACAATAACTTCTAAGAATGTGGAATAGGGAACAAAGGCTTCCAATGTCCCACCCACTCCTGGGACACATACTTCTTCAACCACCACGCCATGTTTTGCATCTTGCATTGGTACCTACGATACCAAGATAGAATACAATGTGGTTTCAAGGGAAGTCCAAATGACAGATGCTAGAAAAACATTTGTGAATAGGTTGAAGGAATCATGCCTTCAATGGTTCAAAGACCATCTACATTTTCCATTCTCAAAGATACCCATGCACCTACAAAAAGAAGTTATCCAAGACATGGAGACTAGATTTGGCATAGGTTGGTCTATAAAGAAGATAAAGCCATGAATGTCTCAAAACTGCAAGAGATTTCGGTGCAACCAAACAAAGAAGATAAAAAAACTCACTCCTAAGCTAAGGCTCAAAAAAAGGCCAATTGATGTAAGTGTGAAAGTATGGAAAGAGCTTGTAAAAGCATATGACATGTCCGATGCATGGAGGAAGTCCAGTGAGGAGACTACACATGTATTTGAATTTGGTCATAAGAGTATATCAAATTTATTAAACAATTTTTAAATTTTATTTGTGCATAGTTAAATTGAATTAGTATATGTTTCAGGACAAGGCCTCCAAGGCAAGGCTTGACAAACTTCGTGCCACACCAATACATCAATACATAAAGGATAGAATAATTTTGTTAGATGTTGTAGTTGCAACTATCCTATTAGACATTTATACAAAATGTGGAAGCATAGACAAGGCATGTGAACTGTTTAACATAATGCCTCAAAGAAATGTGGTCTTATGGACTGCAATGACTGTAGGATATTGACAAAATGGATTTGTTGAAAAGGCTTCAGAAATTTTAAATCAAATGCAATTGGCTAGTGTAAAGCCAAATTCCACAACCTTTGCCACCATCCTCCCTACCTGTGTCAGAATGGGAGCTTTGGAATAGGGTATGGACATCCATTAATACATGAAGGATAGAGGAATTTTGTCAGATGTTGTAGTTACAACTATCTTGTTAGATATGTATGCAAAATGTGGAAGCATAGACAAGGCACATGAATTGTTTGATAGAATGCCTCAAAGAAATGTGGTCTCATGGACTACAATGACTGCAGGATATGCACAAAATGGATTTGTTGAGAAGGCTTTAGAAATTTTAAAGCAAATGCAATTAGCTGGTGTAAAGCCAAATTCCACAACCTTTGCCACCATCCTCCCTGCTTGTGTCAGAATGGGAGCTTTGGAATAGGGTATGGACATCCATCAATACATAAAGGATAGAGGAATTTTGTTAGATGTTGTAGTTGCAACTGCCCTATTAGACATGTATGCAAAATGTGGAAGCATAGACAAGCCATGTGAATTGTTTGACAGAATGCCTCAAAGAAATGTGGTCTCATGGACTATAAAGACTGTAGGATATGCACAAAATGGGTTTTATGAAAAGGCTTCAGAAATTTTAAAGCAAATGCAATTGGCTGGTGTAAATCCAAATTACACAACCTTTGCCACCATCCTCCCTGCTTGTGTCAGAATGACAACTTTGGAATAGGGTATGGACATCCATCAATACATAAAGGATAGAGGAATTTTGTCAGATGTTGTAGTTGCAACTATCCTATTAGACATGTATGCAAAATGTGGAAGCATAGACAAGGCATGTGAACTATTTGACAGAATGCCTCAAAGAAATGTGGTCTCATGAACTACAATGACTGGAGGATATACACAAAATGGATTTTTTGAAAAGGCTTCAGAAATTTTAAAGCAAATGTAATTAGCTAGTGTAAAGCCAAATTCCACAACCTTTGCCACCATCCTCCCTGCCTATGTCAGAATGGGAGCTTTGGAATAGGGTATGGACATCCATCAATACATAAAGGATAGAGGAATTTTGTCAGATATTGTAGTTGCAACTACCTTGTTAGACATGTATACAAAATGTGGAAGCATAGACAAGGCATGTAACAATGCTCACGGTTGGTGGAAAGTTTAATGCAAAAAGAAAATGTCTTTGTGGCTTATGAGGTGGAAAGAAAATATCTATTCTAGGTGGAGATTTGAACGCTTGCAAGGAATGACTGCAGAGAGAGTTATTGCAGGACCAAGAAATATCCATGGAGTTGGTGACTAACAGAGATAAGATAAGGAGGAGGAAAATATATTCTAGGTAGCGTAGGTATGCAGGGAAAGTCAGTCAATGCATGGGGGCAGAAGAAACTTAAGAGTTTAAAAACAGAGAAATATTGTGTGGGCAGGGGAGTTCATTAAAAATATGAAGAAAATATCTATGGGAGGATAGTTTTTAAAAAAGAAACACACGCATCCTTCAGAAAGGAGAGTACTATGCCTTAGAGAGAGAGAGAGAACAGGAGATAGGAAAAAAAAAAGAGAGAAGCAGACGAGAATGGGAAGCGCATACAGGGAGAATCAAATGCTCAGGAAAGCACATCAAATTGCAATATTAGAGGGAGCTAAAGTGGAGTGCATTCAGAACCTGCAGAGGAGGGTGAGCTAATTTAGAGATATTTGAATCAATTCTTTGTTTTTCCAGCTCAAAACTGCCTTGTGTGCTTTATAAGAGGTATTCGTACCAGTTCATTATTTTTTTAGCATACAAATAAAGTATATGTCCTATATTTCATTAAGCACCATGAAACTAAAACTCCATTGGTGCCTTTCTTAAACTCAAACATGTCTGCTGCTATTTCATTAAGCACAGAAAAATTGAAATCCATTACTGCTTTTTAAACAAAAACTAGTATATGTTGCTATTGTTTATTAAACATAGGAAAACTGAAACCCCGTGACTACATTTAAACATGCCTATGTTTTCTGTTGAACAAAGACTAAACATTGAAACCATGTAAGGAAGAAGATACAAGGGGGGAAGCTACATAACCAAATTATATAGCGGAAAGGCATCGCATTAAAGAATCCCATACGAGAGGGCTACGGTATAGAATTGGGTAGCCTACTATGCTAGTGAAAGGAGTATATATCATGGTGCTATTCTATAGTTTATTATGGGCTCTGTCACTGTCAACGGTTGCTTATGGATAGCCTAGATTCACCAACCTTGTGGATACCATCGACCATGAGTGAAAGAATGTTATGGCACTAAAATACCTTAGTTTTATTGAGCTATGTTTGTACATTGAAATTTGGTTACATAATTTCTAATTAAGAACATCTGTCTTGGAGAGAAAAAAAGGGAAACCACTGGAGAAGGGAAAATTAAGATCTCCATTTTGTTAATACCTTAAACATTCTTGTTTTCATTATGATAAAATTGCTAAACAATATGCAAAAATAGGTTGTGAGAAGACTTGAAATGTCTCTTTCTGTGTTTTTTTTATCTGTACATACCTTTGTGAATCGTGACCAAATTGGGGTCACTAAAGTTATTACACAATTGATCTAACTGGCAAAAGGTCATTTTCAACAAGTTACACTGTCCTTGAGAGTTTGGGTCTTGTAGATCATATTTTTTCATCTTTACTAGTTTGAATTTATAACTCAGTGCTTTTAGTCATTTCGGATTCCCCATTTGGCCAAATGAGATGAACAAGGTCTAGGCATTAGAGTGGTCTGTTGGAGTGGCTCTCTACGGGCCTGGGGCCTGTAAGTGGCTACCAGGGGAACTAGTAGTAGAGTTACAATAACAAGTTATAACTAAAACTAAAACATTGGGGTAAAAACACTAATAAGATAATTAAACCTCGTGCATGCCCTTGAGTGCTCGTAAAGGCTAAGGATGCAATGAGAAAGCCTATCCGTCTATGGGGCATAGATTCAAGCACGATTGAGTCTCCTCGTCTGTATGAGAGGTACTTGGTCCCGTGTGTGCCATCCCTTCGAGCACATATGATGACACTCCATATGATTACACTCTAGTATCTAGCACCTTAGCAGTCGTGAGTAGTACCTGACTTATGACTTAGATGAGTACACCTATATTATGACTTTGGTTGTATGCACTGTTCTCCGTATCTACTCTGTGTTTGATGTGAGTGTTGGCCATCTTGTATCCCCTTGTTGTTATTCATCCGTTTGGGCCTTGTGACTATCTTCGAGCACGGTGGGGTGGTCTCTTAGGAGTCCACATGGTTGGGAGGCATTGCCACCACCATTGGGGACCGACAAACAGGTTTGGAGCACCAGTTTGAGATGATCTCTCTCTCCATCACTTCATTCAGTTATTGTACCTATTTAGTCTTTGTATCATACTCAGGACTATGTTATGTACTTGTATCATATTTTAGAATATATCATTGTAATTGTATATGCAGTTATGTAATTGAACTCTCTTAGAAGAGAAGTAATCATTGTATTTAATGAGAAGAAATGTGATGTTCCTTTATTGTTTTATGGATTTCGGTGTGGGTATCGGATCCACCTATATTTTATGCTTATGGATTCATGTTTTATCAGATGGGATTAGGAACATTTTTTTTGGTGTTTAAAATGAATGGTATCAATCTATCGAATTGACAGCTAATATGTGTATGTTGTTTACTTATTCAGTTATTGTACCTATTTAGTCTTTGTATCATACTCAGGACTATGTTATGTACTTGTATCATATTTTAGAATATATCATTGTAATTGTATATGCAGTTATGTAATTGAACTCTCTTAGAAGAGAAGTAATCATTGTATTTAATGAGAAGAAATGTGATGTTCCTTTATTGTTTTATGGATTTCGGTGTGGGTATCGGATCCACCTATATTTTATGCTTATGGATTCATGTTTTATCAGATGGGATTAGGAACATTTTTTTTGGTGTTTAAAATGAATGGTATCAATCTATCGAATTGACAGCTAATATGTGTATGTTGTTTACTTATGTCAAAAAAAAAATTTCTTGTCCCCTTTTGGCTCTTACCCTTTAGGGTTATGTAGCGAGATGTTACAAGGCACATGAACTATTTGACAAAATGCCTCAAAGAAATGTGCTCTCATGGACTGCAATGACTACAGGATATGCACAAAATAGATTTGTTCAAAAGGCTTCTAAAATTTTAAAGAAAATGCAATTAGCTAGTGTAAAGCCAAATTCCACAACCTTTGCCACCATCCTCCCTGCTTGTGTCAAAATGGGAGCTTTGGAATAGGGTATGGACATCCATCAATACATAAAGGATAGAGGAATTTTGTCAGATGTTGTAGTTCAACTGCCCTGTTAGACATGTATGCAAAATTTGGAAGCATAGACAAGGCACGTGAACTATTTGACAGATGCCTCAAAGAAATGTTGTCTCATGGACTGCAATGACTGTAGAATATGCACAAAATGGATTTGTTGAAAAGGTTTTAGAAATTTTAAAGCAAATGCAATTGGCTGGTGTAAATCCAAACTCCACAACCTTTCCCACCATCCTCCCTCCCTGTGTCAAAATGGGAGCTTTGGAATAGGGTATGGACATCCATCAATACATAGAGGATAGAGGAATTTTGTTAGATGTTGTAGTTGCAACTGCCCTGTTAGACATGTATGCAAAATGTGGAAGCATAGACAAGGCACATGAACTATTTGACAAAATGCCTCAAAGAAATGTGGTCTCATGGACTGCAATGATTGCAGGATATGCAGATTTGTTGAAAAGGCTTCAGAAATTTTAAAGCAAATGCAATTGGCTAGTGTAAAGCCAAATTCCACAACCTTTTCCACCATCCTCCTTGCTTGTGTCAGAATGGGAGCTTTGGAATAGGGTATGGACATCCATCAATACATAAAGGATAGAGGAATTTTGTCAGATGTTGTAGTTGCAACTACCCTGTTAGACATGTATGCAAAATGTAGAAGCATAGACAAGGCACGTGAACTATTTGATAGAATGCCTCTAAGAAATGTTGTCTCATGGATTGCAATGACTGCAGGATATGCACAAAATGGATTTGTTGAAAAGGCTTCAGAAATTTTAAAGCAAATGCAATTGGCTGGTGTAAAGCCAAATTCCACAACCTTTGCCACCATCCTCCCTGCCTATGTCAAAATGGGAGCTTTGGAATAGGGCATGGATGTCCATCAAAACATAAAGGATAGATGAATTTTGTCAGATGTTGTAGTTGCAACTGCCCTATTAGACAAGTATGCAAAATGTGGAAGCATAGACAAGGCACGTGAACTGTTTGACAGAATGCCTCAAAGAAATGTTGTCTCATGGATAGCAATGACTACAAGATATGCACAAAATGGATTTGTTGAAAAGGCTTTAGAAATTTTAAAGAAAATGCAATTGGCTGGTGTAAAGCCAAATTCCACAACCTTTTCCACCATCCTCCCTACCTATGTCAGAATGGAAGCTTGGGAATGGGGTATGGACATCCATCAATACATAAAGGATAGAGGAATTTTGTCAAATGTTTTAGTTGCAACTGCCTTGTTAGACATGTATGCAAACTGTGGAAGCATAGACAAGGCACGTGAACTATTTGACAGAATGCCTCAAAGAAATGTTGTCTCATGGACTGCAATGAATGTAGGATATGCACAAAATGGATTTGTTGAAAAGGATTCAGAAATTTTAAAGAAAATGCAATTGGCCGGTGTAATGCCAAATTCCACAATCTTTGCCACCATCCTCCCTGCCTGTGTTAGAATGGGAGCTTTGGAATAGGGTATGGACATCCATCAATACATAAAGGATAGAGGAATTTTGTTAGATGTTGTAGTTACAACTACCCTGTTAGACATGTATGCAAAATGTGGAAGCATAGACAAGGCACGTGAACTGTTTGACAGAATGCCTCAAAGAAATGTTGTCTCATGGACTGCAATGACTACAGGATATGCACAAAATAGATTTGTTGAAAAGGCTTTAGAAATTTTAAAGCAAATCCAATTAGCTATGTAAAGCCAAATTCCACAACCTTTGCCACCATCCTCCCTGCCTATGTCAAAATGGGAGCTTTGGAATAGGGTATGGACATCCATCAATACATAAGGGATAGAGGAATTATGTGAGATGTTGTAGTTGCAACTGCCCTATTAGACATGTATGAAAAATGTGGAAGCATAGACAAGGCACGTGAACTGTTTGACAGAATACCTGTTAGTTCCTAATGAAAGTGTTTGAAGTTTGAAAATTATGAATAGGATTGTGAAATGATATTTGCGATGACCAGTGCTTTCATCTATTAGGCAATAGAGTCAAAAGTTAATGGTATATGGATCCCTATAATTGGTTTAACTCAAATTACCGAGCACTTAGGTGAATCTTCACCTTGTGTAGATGTGCAAAGATGTTGAGTTGTAATGTTCTTCTAACTGATCCCGATGATATTTTCTTAAATCGTTGTGATCATAGGAAAGGATTTTTATTCAAGTGGAAAGGAAACCTAACAAGATGACCAATCCTAAAAGATTTTTAACTCTTAGGTAGAGACCAATAAACACATGCAACTTTAGTAGGAATTAAATCAACTTTCCATAGAAAAAAAAATCAAATTGATCACACAGAAACAACAATTGTGCTCTAACAAATTAAACTTACCCTTGATATATTAATTTGAACTAATATAAGAAATCATTCTAGAGATAACCACACAGCTCATAAACATGAAATTCCACACAGCAATTGAACACCAAAAATATAATCCACCAGATAACTTCTACTCCTTTGCATTAAATTATAAGTTCATAGCATATGAGAATATAACATAAGTATTGCAGGTTTTAGATTTGCATATTATATTAAAAAGTCTTCTAATTGTTCTCATAATTTGAAGCGGCCTTGGAATCCCTTATTTATGGGATGTGAAACAAGCTTCGGGCTGAAAGGACATGCCTTTTTATAAACATACTCCTAACTAATGTAATGATTAAGGAAATAAGAAAATAATTTGCAGATACGCAAGGCGATCAATATCGTGTTTGGTTATTCATCGGAGATAGACTCGTGACCCATAGGTCTAGCAAAGTCATCTCTTCAGGATCAATTTTGACATGTCCAAGGTATCTGCTCAAAAATGTATATATTCACTTTGTCCTGGATATAAACATGTTTACTCTAGCCAAGTGATCAATGTACTCCTATTCAACACATGTATCTGAAGCAATTATATCACTTATAGCAAATTCCAGGGTGAGTAGCTTCTCGAGGCACTGATAGGTATTATCCAATACTTTTTCTTCATCATTCACCTTATCCGGGAGTGGTTGCAGCATCTAGCTCATTTCCCTTACCCCGTCATCCTTATCTCGAAGATCACTTCCAGAAAAGAAGTTTGGAAATGTTAACTCAAGGTTTTCATCAAAATCATTTAGGTCATCAGTCAATGTAGTGTTATACTTTTCATGCTAGACAATTAAGTTGTTATATTCCTCAAGTATTTGACCCTAGAGACCTGACTTAGCACTCAATTCTTCTTTCGTTTCTAATAGCCTCAAACGAAGCCTTTTATGCTCTTGATGTGCAAGATATGTCCTTTTATGCATACTCCAGGTTTGGTCACCGAACTTCATTATTTTATCAAATCTTCTTTTGATCAATGTTGAGGCTATGTGGTATTTGATTGGTTTTATCTTGACCTCAAGTTGTTCACTCTTCTTTTGAAACTTTTCTACTTTGGCCTTCCAGTAATTTGAATCGGCTTTTGCTTCAAGGATCTTTTGATCTTTTTTCAGGTAGGGTGAATAAGAACTTGAAGGCAATCTATCCTTGTAAGTGGCCACCTCTTGTCTTAGTTTTACATTCTCAGCCATATAAGCATTGTTTTTCTTTATCAACTGCTCAATCTAAGCCTTAGTAAATCTTGCCACATTGATATTAAGGTCAGCAGTTTCAAGAGGGTCTGTGTCCCCAACTCTCTGGATCAACAAATGGCCAAATGCTTCATCAGGATTATTTATAACCTAAGGTTTCTTATGTGAAGGATAGAGGGACCATATTAGTAATATCTTTTTATTAGGGTCATACCCTGATCCATTCTTAATCTTATCCAATGCCTCAATACTAAGATGCATTTTCTTTTCTTGATTCTTTTTGAAGGTATCAAAAATAATGGCTGAAGTCATGTCCCACCCAAGGACCAATACCACTCCTTCTTTGAGTAATTGTCTACCTTTCTCTGGTGTCATGTCATTCATGGCATTGTCTATTTCTAACTGAAGATCTTGTAGAACTTCCTCTTCAACTTCAAGAGTAATGTCCTTCATCCTTTCCCTGGCCTATTGTCCTTTATACTCATAAAGGAAGGCTTTGAATTCTGAGGTTTTAATGAAATCAACATCTGTAATGAATTTTTGACTGGCCAAATATCTCACATCATCTGTTAATTCATAGAAGTTTCTATTCTGACTTCCTCTCTATCCATAAGAGGCTCATATTCTTCAATAAGTGAAGAGGATGCTTGCATGTCTTTATTTTTCTCCTCTTCACTTTCTTCTTCAAAAGAATTTTCTGGAGTTTGTTGAGAAGATAATTGGCAAATAGGAATCTCATCTTCTACTTGAGTTCCTTCAATTCTTCTTTTGTTTCTAATAGCCTCAAATGAAGCCTTTTATTCTCTTGATGTGCAAGATATGTCCTTTTATGCATACTCCAAGTTTGGTCACTGAACTTCATTATTTTATCAAATCTTCTTTTGATCAATGTTGAGGCCATGTGGTATTTGATTGATTTTATCTCGACCTCAAGTCGTTCACTCTTCTTTTGAAACTTTTCTACTTTGGCCTACCAGTAATTTGAATCGTCTTTTGCTTCAAGGATGTTTTGATCTTTTTTCAAGTAGGTTGAATAAGAACTTGAAGGCAATCTATCCTTGTAAGTGGCCACCTCTTGTCTTAGTTTTGCATTCTCAGCCATATAAGCATTGTTTTTCTTTATCAACTGTTCAACCTGAGCCTTAGTAAATCTTGCCACATTGATATTGAGGTCAACAGTTTCAAGAGGGTCTGTGTCCTCAACTCTCTGGATCAACAAATGGCCAAATGCTTCATCAGGATTATTTATAACCTGAGGTTTCTTATGTGAAGGATAGAGGGACCATATTAGCAATATATTTTTATCAGGGTCATAGCCTGATCCATTATTAATCTTATCCAATGCCTCAATACTAAGCTGCATTTTCTTTTCTTGATTCTTTTTGAAGGTATCAAAAACAATGGCTGAAGTCATGTCCCACCCAGGGACCAATACCACTCCTGCGTCTTTTAGCAATTGTCTACCTTTATCTAGTTTCATATCATTCATGGCATTGTCTATTTCTGACTGAAGATCTTGTAGAACTTCCTTTTCAACTTCAAGAGTAATGTCCTTCATCCTTTCCTTGGCCTATTTTCCTTTGTACTCATAAAGGAAGGCTTTGAATTCTGAGGTTTTAATGAAATCAACATCTACAATGAATTTCTGACTGGCCAAATATCTTACATCATTTGTTAATTCATTAGAAGTTTCTACTCTGACTTCTTCTCTATCAAAAACATAGGAAGGGACATTTTGAATCAAATCTACAACATTTTTTATCAATGTATCCAACCTTTCAATAGGATCATTCACATCCATGAAGGCTCTACTATAAGTGGGGTTTTTGGCTATCCTCCAACCCTCAGCAAGTGTTATCTTATAATACAAATCTCTTCTTTCAATTGCAGCTTGCTCATCATAGTTTCTAACCTGGTCATCATCGACAAATAAAACATGGTCATATCCTCTAAGCTTTTGTTTTGTCTTGACACTGTTTATGAAACCTTCTAGATCAAAGCTTTCTCTGCAACTCCCTGATGGTAGCCTATAATGTTCCAATTTTTTGTCAATTAACTTGGTACCCCTTGTTTGACATAACTATGAAATCACCAAAACATAGAGTGCCTAGCATAAAAGACTACTTATTATGTCTTTTTAAGTGCATAAAATCAGAAAGAGCAAGTTGTCTTACAATCTCTAGATAAGCCACCCTATCAGGACAAGTTTTAGTAGTAGCAGAGGAGACCCTTCAAACCCAAACTCTCTTTTTTTGTAAAGTTAGTGTAAGAATACCAATCTCCGCAATTATGAGCAAATTTTCCAGTCTCATACTTGTCCTTTGGTCTCAAAAACTTCTAAATTTTAGGTGATAGGTTGTAATTATAAGGATGCCCTAAGTGTTTATACACTAGTTTCACGAAGTACTCTTCAAAATATATATAATGGGATTTGTCACACCTGTTGTCCCATATGGCAGTCCATCTTTGGGCGGGCTTCACATCTCCATTTATATCCAAGTTCCTTACTCCTAGGCATTTGTCCCACAATCCCCATTTTTGGCCTTCATACAAAACCAGATGCATTAATAGGGAGTAATGTCTGAATTTACTACCTCCTCCCTTGATGGAAACCAGTTTGTTGTGAAGGGTACTAGCTAAGAACTTAGAATAATCAAAATACAGGGCATGTTGGCTTTGGATATCAGTTGTTAAAACCATGGGAACTACTTCCATAAACATTTTGGCCTCCACTCCTAACAATTGGCATACAAAGAAATAAGTATACTGAAAGTGTTCTTCAAATAGTTCAATGGAAAATGGCGGATCCTCTGCAACTGAAAAAACCCTTAATTTGTTGTTTCCATCAGGAGGTCAGTGCATATGCAACCTCCATCTTTTTGTAATTGTTACTCAAGTTATAATATTCACCAATTAAATCCCTAATTCTGAGTTTCACATCAAAGCTACTATCTAGTTGGAACACAATTGAAATGTAGTCTCAGGTGACCAGGAAAAATCTCATACCATCCTTCAATTCAATCATGCAGTTCTGTGAGTTGTAGCTTTCAGCTAACATTTTTAGGAATTCCACATTCACAAAAACATTTGGCACTATCAATTTTCCTAAATTCAGCCACCATGGGTTTGACATAGGGGGATGCCTATGCATTTTCTTGTAGTGGTAGATGAAAAGATCATACCCCCTTACAAGAGTCCACACATCTCCTACTTGTTTGTATTCATCCTCTAATTTCTCTGCATTTGGATTTAATTGGGCATTCCTCTAGGATTTTTGCCCTGATTTTAGACATTGGTCTATTAAGTACTTGTTCAGGTGTCTTTCATTTAACTTTTGCCTTTTAGCCTTAGAGTTATCAGATGTTTCTTCCATGATGGAATGCAAGAGATTTTTCTTAGATGCAATTCTAAATCATAAAGCTTAAGCTTTAGAATACTTAAAAAATTAAACTGTATCAGTTGCAGATGCTTTACCCAGCTCCCATGCTTGTGTACTGAACCAAATATTTCAAGATTTCCCCTTTCTCTCTACTCTGATCATTAATGGTAGCTTTCAAATCATCGGGGAAACATTAAAGTTTTGCAAAATATCACCTCCTGTCTCCTCGCCAAAATAATCATTTCATTTGAAGGATTTATTATTTCTTTATTTATTGGGACCTCATTATAGCTCAAATGGTGGTCTTGCTGAAATCCCCTCCTTTCGATATATGTGGCTTTCCTTAATGTTTTCTTAATTATCGGCGTGTTCATTTTTCTGAGGAGACTGAATATGGACTCCCTTTGACACTTCAAAATATCAGTCGTTCGACAAGACATATCTCTAAGTCACCCCATCATGCTGAAATGGAATGTTACTTCTAAATTTTGAAATCTCATCGATAGGTTCCTTTCGGGCCGGAATGTCGAAGAGACCTCAGAAAGATTCATCCCGACACTCCGATATCTTTGTCTCTTCGAACTCAAAATGTCAGCTCGAAATACTTGTCAAGTGTTCATATATGAGGATATTGATTTAATCATTTTATCGGTGTGACACATTAAAGGTGTCACACCAACCTCCCGATCACCTTTTAACATTTTTCGAAGAAGTCCTGCCGATATGTCAAAGGTTCTTCCATAAAGACTAAGGCTTTGACACACCGTATATGAATTTTTTGTGCGTCAAAGGCGGATATGGTGGGGATACTAATTAAATAAATGAAAAGTACATGGCGGGAAATGGATCTTACGGGTGAATTCTTTAGGGTTCAAATTTTTGTCCCAACACATCCATCAATACATAAAGGATAGAGGAATTTTGTTGGATGTTGTAGTTGCAACTGCCCTGTTAGACATGTATGCAAAATGTGGAAGCATAGACAAGGCACGTGAATTGTTTGATAGAATGCCTCAAAGAAATGTGGTCTCATGGACTGCAATGACTACAGGATATGCACAAAATGGATTTGTTGAAAAGGCTTCAGAAATTTTAAAGCAAATGCAATTAGCTGGTGTAAAGCCAAATTCCACAACCTTTGCCACCATCCTCCCTGCCTATGTCAAAATGGGAGCTTTTGAATAGGGTATGGACATTCATCAATACACAAAGGATAGAGGAATTTTGTCAGATGTTGTAGTTGCAACTGCCCTGTTAGACATGTATGCAAAATGTGGAAGCATAGACAAGGCACATGAAATGTTGGACATAATGCCTCAAAGAAATGTGGTCTCATAGACTGCAATGACTGCAGGATATGCATAAAATGGATTTGTTGAGAAGGCTTCAAAAATTTTAAAGCAAATGTAATTAGCTGGTGTAAAGCCAAATTCCACAACCTTTACCACCATCCTCCCTGCCTGTGTCAAAATGGGAGCTTTGGAATAGGGTATGGACTTCCATCAATACATAAAGGATAGAGGAATTTTGTCAGATGTTGTAGTTGCAACTACCCTGTTAGACATGTATGCAAAATGTGGAAGCATAGACAAGGCACGTGAACTATTTGATAGAATGCCTCAAACAAATGTTTTTTACCAAATATGGGGGTAGCTCCCTATATTAAAATATAAAAAAAAAGTTACATAGAAAGTTGAGGCATTACATCCAATAATTTTAAAAACTCTCCTATGTTATTTTCTTTCTCCATGCCCTTTTTGTAGAGGGCCTAGGCTTTGTCCAACTTCACCTTCTTCTTCTCCTCATTCAGGCTGAGGGTGGCAAGAGAAAATCCCTATTCGGGCTCCACTGCCACACCATCCATGGCAGTCCTAACCATGTCCATCAGATCTTCCCTCACCAATCTCATCGCAACTCTTAGCCCCCAGAGCCTTGCTCCCACAACCTGTACATAGTTCTAGAAAAAATGTTCCAGCACTTGTCCATCATGTGTGTGCCCTCCTAACCAGAAACCAACCCCAATCACTTTCAATATGGCCACTTTTTCTTCATCGAAGGCTTTGTTGAATAGGTACACAATTTGTTGCCCTCCGGTTTCATCCTCCTCCTAGCGACACTCCACTCCGAAATGTTGAGGCATCGCTTTGTTTAGACCATTCCTGAGAACAAACAACATAATTTGCTTCAATCTTGCCTTAGCTTAAAAAGAAGCTTGTGGGCAAGTTCTCCCCCGACCTCCAATCCTGAGGATCACCATTCCATGCGTAGGATTTTTCCACCTATGGGAAGGGGGTACATTTGCATCATTTGGACCACCTCCATTTGCAAGTTCATTCTTGGAGTCTGCCATGGTATCCTGCTTGAGGATTCTCCTGTTTCTCCAACAGCGGCCTCTTGTTTTATAGAAGCCTTGAGAGGCTTCATCAAAGCTTGCAGATCCCAAGGCTAGCAACTGATTTGCACTTTAGTAGTACTTCTACGCTCATTTTTCCCACCTCCATTCAGACTCACTTCCATCCTTGCCTTCAAGAGATTGATGTGTGACAAACCTTGCACTAGTAATTGATAGGAACATCCTTTCACTTTTGCAGTAGTGGACAATTTCATGAGTCTCATGACATATGGTGCAATTAGGTATCTATTGAGCAAGAGGGAAGTATATGGCATTAATAACTTGACCTCCCACCACTAGATAGTTTGTAGTTGTATGCTCCTTAGGGTGGCACTTTGTTCATCATAAACAGAAATGGATAGAGGAATTTTGTTAGATGTTGTAGTTGCAACTGCCCTGTTAGACATGTATGCAAAATGTGGAAGCATAGACAAGGCATGTGAATTGTTTGACAAAATACCTCAAAGAAATGTGGTCTCATGGACTGTAATGATTGTAGGATATGCACAAAATATGGAATCATAGACAAAAAATGTGAACTGTTTAACAAAATTCTTCAAAGAGATGTCATCTCATGGAATGCAATGATTGCAAGATATGCACAAAATGTATTTTGCAAGGATGCTCTCAAAATCTTTGAATTAATTAAGCACTCTAGAACATATACCAACATTATAAGATTTGCTTGTATTCTAGGTGCATGCAACCATGCAGGTTTAATGAATGAGAGCTTTACATACTTCAATCACATTTGTAACCCTTATTGCATTACACGTACAGTTGATCATTGTGTCTGCATGGTTGACCTCCTTGCCCATGTTGGTTATCTTGAAGACACCCAAAACTTTATCTTTCTAAATCCCCAAATTTGCCCTATTCTCGCTCACATTGAAGACCTATGAGTGGGAATAGGGCTAACACTTTTTCTTTCTAAAATCGGCCGGATAAAGCCATATTGCTAACTTCATTTTTTTTTTTAAACAAAATAGACCTTTATCTTAAAGTTACTCATGAACCTTAAGATAAATAATTATTGAAAAAAAATCGTGCATTCCTTAATGACATGTAAGAGAATTTAATCAATTGCTACTTAAAAACTCTTTAATGTTTCTGTCTAATGTAGATTATTAGATTAATAGTGAAAAAGAACATACATGGACAAAGCAATTTGTGGCATTTAAGGTTATGTAATAGAATTTACAATTGATAGTTAAATTTATAACAATTTTTTTTTATGATCTTTACTAACGTTTATTAGAATTGTTGCATGTTTTACATCATTGGAATGACATATTAGCTATAACTTTTTTGAAATTTTATAATGGTATGTGCACTTTGATATGATGTAATATGATTATGGTTTTGTTTCATATGTTGTAATATTAGATATATAACAGAAAAATAAATTATTGCATGAAATAAATAATAAATTTTCATTTTAAATATTTTTTTTGCAGAACATGGCTCTTCCAGAAGATCAAGATGATCCTCATGATAGAGATCCAAATTATGTTGGTTTTGGTACAGATCACATGGCAAAGGATGATGATGACACATATACAAAAGGCACCG
Organism: Cunninghamia lanceolata; assembly: GCA_027924645.1. Lineage (NCBI taxonomy): Eukaryota > Viridiplantae > Streptophyta > Pinopsida > Cupressales > Cupressaceae > Cunninghamia > Cunninghamia lanceolata. The sequence continues at coordinate 2,270,683 of BSBN01001074.1, read as the reverse complement.
AGGCTGATGACGATGATGATGACAACAATGATGATCACGATGATGATGATCATGATGGTGATGGTGATGATGAGGCAGTTGCTGGTAGTAGCCAGTGACATTCATGATCATATAGACTACATCATGGATCATTGTTGATATATCGTTATGGTGCCTCTTTTCATGGTCACTATCATATGTATCATTTTCACAGCCTGTAGTACCATATTAATGAGTTGTATCATAAATTTATGTATCATTTTGACTTATATCATTTGGACATGTATCATTTTGAGATACATAATTTATGATTTTTACTTATATCATTTGTACATGTATCATTTTGACATGTTATTGATCTACTGGCATATTTGACTTTCACTTGTTTTAGTTATATGTGATGATGATCTTATCAGTATTGACTTGCAAATTTATATATATTAAAAGTGGTCAATGATTTGTGGATGGATATTTATTACGTATGATGATTTTAATTTACTTCTTAGGATGGATGTTGTCAAATTCAATTAAATTATAGATATTTGACTCACTTGTTTTAATTATAGATGATGATCATGTTATAATAATTATCTTGTTATTTAATCATATGAGTTAAATAATTAAATTACTTACTCTATAATCATATGAGTTGTTTAAGAGGCATGATATATTTAACTAATTAAATTGAAATAAAACATATTAAATTAATAAATGTAAGCAAAACAAGAAGCATTTTTAGAAGCAAAAAAGGAAGCAACAATGGAAGCCAAACTAGAAGCAATTTAGAAGCAACAAAAGACACAAAAATGGAAGCAACAAACGACGTTATATTGGAAGAAAAACCAGAAGCAAAATTAGAAGCAACAATGGAAGCAAAACTGGAAGCAAAATTGGAAGCAAAACCAGAAGCAAAATCAGAAGCAAAACTGGAAGCAAAAATAGATGCAAAATTGGAAGCCAAACTAGAAGTAAAACTGGAAGAAAAATTGGAAGTGAAACTGGAAGCAAAACTTGAAGCAAAACTGGAAGCAAAACTGGAAGCAAAATCGGAAGCAAAAATGGAAGCAAAACTGGAAGCAAAATCGGAAGAAAAACTAGAAGCAAAATCAGAAGTAAAACTGGAAGCAAACCTAGAAGCAAAATTGGAAGCAAAATTTGAAGCAAAACTAGAAGCAAAACTGGAAGCAAAACTAGAAGCAAAACCAGAATCCAACCTAGAAGCAAAACTGGAAGCAAAATTGGAAGCAACAATGGAAGCAAAACTAGAAGTAAAACTGGAAGCAAAACTGGAAGCAAAACCGAAAGCAAAACTAGAAGTAAAACCAGAAGCAAAACCAGAAGCAAAACCAAAAGCAAACATAGAAGCAACACAAGAAACAAAACCAGAAGCAAAATTGGAAGCCAAACTAGAAGCAACAAAATCCAGCACTAAACATGGCACTAAACTTTGGTACTAAACCCGGCGTTATAATCGACACTAAACCTGGCGTTATAACCAATGCTAAACCTAGTGCAAAATCTAATGCAAAAGTGAAATGCAATTGGGTGCCGAGTTTGGCACCGACAGAAGTGTCCAATTGATGGACTCAAATATACTAAATTATGATGCTATTTTAGGTGCTAATTGCATGTTTTGTTGTAGTGTAGGTACAACCACAAGTGCAGGCATAGGTATAGGGGCAGCCACAGGTTGCAGGGCCAAATATAGGTACAGGGTCAGGCTGGATAGGATGACGAATAGGTGGATATGTTACGAGCCCAGGTGGCTCAGCTACAGGAAGAGGTTGGTCAGATGAGGCAGTAGATTATACAGCTACAGGGGGATGTCAGGACTGCTATTTTAGAGCGCGACACTGTGATATAGAGGTATACTAGGGCAAAGACCCTATTACAACAAGTGTAGTAGACGATAGCCCAAGGTCCACATAGTCAAATTATGACAAACATGGTCAGACCGGGGCAAGAGATCTTTTACTGGAGGTCTCTGTACGAGTAGGCTATGCCACTAGAGAAGAGGGTGAGCAACTTCCACACTAACTCACACAGTAGGTCAAGGCTGACACAGACAGAGAGTGTAGGGATTATGAGGCCACCACTTCCTCAGGGGCCACCAGGGGCAGGTCTAATAGGTCCTCAACCTTCTCCTCAGTAGCCTCAGGATCCAGCACCTTTCGAAGCTAGTTCCACATAGACTACTTTTTGGAGACATGTATCATGTGATGAGCATTTATTGTTTGTATACACCATTTTGACCGGTCGAGATAGATACTTTTATGACATCATTGTATACTTGGATATTATTATTATTTTGATTTATGATGTTGATCTACATGAGTTCGATGGACTACATGCATGTTTTCTTATGGATAGATGTTTCTTACATGTGATGGATGTTATCTATTATGTTTATACTGTGATGATTCTAATATGTTGATGCTATGATGCTTATGACACTGATGATATGATGTTTTTATGATGCTACATGATGACTGCTATCTATGTGTTAATGATATGTGCAATGGTCATATATGCTTATAGTGTATGATGAGTTGATGCATATGTTTATGAGTTTTTCATACCCTACATGATGTGTAATTTTCTATGTATCATGATGCAATATGCAAATGGTTTGACAATTGATATGTATGTTTTTTTTTTTAGTTTTTGATGTTAAATGTTATGCAATCTATGTGGATAAATGACATAACTATCATGATCTAAATGTTTAAGACCACTAATGCATCAAAATGATAATGAACTAATGATGGACAAACTTAGAATATGCAAGATGAAAAAAATGATGTATTTTTGTTATGCCAAGTATACTCAATCATAAATGACCAACACTTAGAAGGTTTTTAGAAAACAAGATTTGGACAAATGTGATGGGCTGCAAAATTAGTCTCATTTATGCTACTTTTTATACTTCAAAGACTTCTTTCATAGCATCCTTTAAGACATTTATCCATGTTTGCACTATGACATGTTGACCTTCTTTATACTTCTAAGACCTAAACTTATAATATTAATATGGAATGTGATGATCATATTATCTAATGAATGAATTAGATATAGATATGTATAAAAGTATAAATGAGATGTTTTTATGGTTAGTTATGGAGAATGCTTGTGGTATATGCTTTGGGAACTAATTCTATGTACAGAATTGGACGTGTCACGATGAGATTGAGCATTTGTAGTAGGTTGCAGACAAAGGAGTTAATAGAAGTGTGAGTTTCAACGCTAAGAATGCAGAGACAACTGAAGACAATTATGGAGCATCATGGATAGTAATAAATTAAGGAGTGGATTTGTTTCAAATATGATTATGGACATTGTTCATGCATCAGACTTCTAATTTGATTTGAATTCTTCTTCTTATAGTCAGTTAGAATAAGAATGTGATCTTGACTCCAAGACCTAGTATCTAGGCGTGGTAAATGATCAGAGTTAGTTAATTAATAAATAAGGCTCTCCCTCCATTTTTGTATAGTAAGGGGAAGATGAGATATATAAGGTAGCAGAGTCAAGTTGTTGAGAGTTCAGTTATCAATTCTTTTTCTATGTGTAAAGACTCAAGCATGCTACATTTATGGAATACAATCTGGATATGACAGAAAAAATTTCATTGTTGAACAATTTGATATAAGTTAATTATGTGCATGGAATAAGTTAAGCTTCGATATGTGTTACAAAGATACATAGAATCTAGATTAGATTTGGTTTCAGTTAAGGAAGACAGTCTCTTGACCTAGCCACTCAAGGTACTAATTTTCTCCTTGTTTATTTCATTTCAGTTAATGTTGGTTTATTAGTTTTCTGTTAATAGTAATTTGAATTCAAGTTAGTATTATGTTTTGATCAAATAGATATAGTTCATGAATAAATTCATATTAGTGTGTTTACAAATCCTCTAGAGGTCAGCAATTAGTCATTTCATTCTTGTCAATTCATTAAGTTTATTCTACAGTTTCCCTGTTGTAATAGTTATCTATAGACCTTTTTGTAGGTACCCATAGCAACTAGGATTTATATATGTTTTCACTATTTTGTAATTCTGTCAATTCTAGCAAGGTAGATTTGTTTGTTTAAAGTTAAGATAGAATGATTTAGGAACCATATGAGCCCTAAAGGCATATACTTTGCAAGTACCATCATAAGCTTATGCTCCTTGGTCGATAATTCAATGTAGGAAAGCATAGTGATAGAGTGGACTATTCAGATAGGTTTCCCCTGAATTAGTTAAGTCTACAACACATTAGTTTTCCTCTACATTTTTGGCACCGTTGCCAGGGATGGTGCTAACTTCTTAGGTTCATTTTGTTTTTACATGTTTTTTTTAATTCCAGCAATAGAGTAATCAAAACACCTTTCAGGAAACACCAGAAAATACACTAACATTATGCAGGACTGCTGGATTATACAGCCAAAAATACTATATGCAGAGGTAGAGAGATAGCCGAGGTAGATTCCTTCCTTCAAGTTCACCAGATAGTAAAGAAGCAGCCAACTTTATCAATTATACAGTGGAAGGTGCCGGAGAAGAATTTCCACTGACATCTTCCTCTGCATCTTCACTGGCTTCTTCCACATCTAGGGGCAGAACTTTTAGAACCATGGTAGATGTTGCAGTAGATGATCCGCCACAACAAGTGACATTTGAGTTTCCTATCCCAAACCTAGCACAGGATGCCACTCTCAAGAACACACCACCTTTCACATTGCCTGTCTTCTATGGTTTGATGATTGAAGACCCAGATACTTTCTTGTTTGAATTTGATGTCCTGTGTAGAAGCTATGACTACACCACTGATCCCTATAGACTCAAACTATTCCCTGCTACATTAAAAGATGCTGCTCTACGATGGTTTATGGGATTAGGGAAAGATGTCATTCTGGATTGGGATACCATGAAAACAACATTCCTAGCAAAATATAAAGACTACTGCAGAGGACATGATAGAAGGAGAGATGATATCTTCAAGATGTCACAAAAAGAGGATGAGCCACTGGAGGACTATGTTGAAAGATTCCAGTTTGCCTTAAAGAAAAACCCTCAGAATAGACTGTCTGAAGAATCACTAAAGCTGATCTTTTTGAGGGGAGTCAATGAAGACTGCATGGATGCCCTAAATCTCATTGGAACAGGGGATATATCTCAACTTCCCTTTGAAGATGTCTGTAAAGCTTGCATAAATTATTCAAGGACCTTCACAAGAAGACCAAGGGATAGAGCAACCATTGCAGGCAAGGCAACCAATGGAGTTTCAAGAGTGGAGATTAGCAATCTACTGTCCAACATGAAGGAAGACATTATAAGTCATACGGCTACATAGTTGGACACCCTCCACATTAAAAAAAATAAGAAGAGGCAGATGCAATGCTCACTGAATACTACCCAAGCTGTAGATAAAGGAAGGCCAACTGTAAATGCAAAAGGGTAGCCAGTATCTAGCAGGAGAAGATTGAAAGGCCAGAACTTCAACCATTTGAAGGTGACGATGGGCAACTATTCTTTATTGTTCAAAGAAGACCTTAGCAACAAAGGAAAGGTATGACCCCTGATCCACTTAATTATAATTCATCTTTTCCTGTTTTCAATTTGGAGGGCTTTCCAAGCCTAACACTAAGGGGAACCTTATCCTCAGGGTCTTCATTGGAACTATCTTCCACGAGCCAGACTGAAGGGGGTTTAGTAGCGCACAAAGCAAGATCGTAATGATATAGGTGAAAGATGATCCCTTGGTGTAGAGGCAAGGCTACCACCTCAGGATTACCCTCGCGGGCCTTTTTGGTTTGGAGCACAGAAGACTCAAGACTAGAGGGTAGATAAAAAGGAAAATTGACCAAGATTTTATGGCGGAAGTGGTTTAACAATGCAAAGTGATAATGATAAAAAACTATGTATCTCCCTTCCAGAGTAAAAAACTTCATGATTAAGAAACATATCCGATCCCAAGGGTTGATCAAGCTCTCATGTTCAATGCCACCTTGGAGTCTGATTTGCTTCTCCCCTTCCCCATAGAACTAGTTCAAGCCTTCATTATCTTGAACTCTTGTCTATTTCTTGAGCCTATTTCCTCTTCAAGGAAGACCCATAATGATGGCTATAGATTCCTCAGACACCACGAATTAAACTTTGCCCACTTTCACCTTTCAATTCCCATCCCAAGAACTAGCAAATTGGGCTGATAGGTTCTCATCATAGCCATTCAGGCTTTCAAGAAAAGGGGTCACCTCTCTCTCATAAGCTATGCTCTAGGCCTGTAAATCTTCCTTGAATTCACCACAATTCATAGGCTCAGTTCTTATTTTCTCCCAACCCATTTTCCTACTCAAGCAATACTCAACACAAGCAAGGTAGTTGCACAGAATAGAGAAGCACAGAACGGACAATCTAGAAAGGTAATTATAAAACTTTAAGCCCATCTCTCTACTAAAAATCCCAAGCACATCCTTCCCATTCTTGAGGGCGTTCGAGTCATTATTTCCTTCATAAATCGACTCGTGTGAGCCTGTCGATGCCAACTCTTCTAATGGTGAGTGAAAAGACCTTTTAAATCTGCAGTGCCACCAAACGTGTTTACTGCTGAGTTAGCCAAGGTCAACATAGGTCTCAATAGTCCACATCACTAGGGGGTGAGTGGGGCTCCAACTGACGTCATCAATGCCACGTCTTCCCTCAAGGTGAGAGAAGCCTGAAAAGACTCCGCACAAAGACATACAAATTATGATAATAGCCATGATGAGTTAGTGAGGTACCTTGTTTTGAATGCTAACTTTAACATTCAGGGGAAGATTGTCAATGTTTCTCCAACATCTTAGGGAATTAAGACTAATCCCAAGATTTGCCATTAGGTCAGCAGTTCTATTGCCCTCTCTCTATACATGTCTCACTTCACTGTCTTTGAAACTTAAGAGGAGGGCTTTTATATCCTCAACTATATCTTCCATCTGCTAACCAAATCTAGCATTTCCTTTGACAACTTCGATGATAATTTTGGTATCTCCTTCCACTATAATATGTGTGATGTCTAAAGCCAAGGCAATTTTGAGGCTTGAAAGGAGAGTCGTGACCTCTGTGATATTGTTGGTATTTTCACCTAGGCCCCTCACAAAAGTAGGCGTGAGGGCACCTTTATCCAACCTTATTGTTCCCCCTCCACTTGCCAACCCAGGGTTGCCTTTAGCAGCACCATCAAAATTAAGATTTGACCAACCAGCTAGGGGTGGGGACCATTTAGTGCTAGCCCTAGCTCTTTTCTTACTACCATCCACCCTACAAATGCTTATCAAGATGGTCCATTGATTAATAATGTTTGTTTTCATAACATTGGGGGGACTTTCCGCCGCTTTTAAAAAGCTGTTGGTGATGCTATCTTGTAGAAGTTTGACAACTATGCAGAACACTTCCTTGGGATCTCTAAACTTCTCTCTAAAGAGTATGTTATTCCTCTCTTTCCAGAGGCCCTAAGACAGAATGGGGGGGACCTGGGCCCATATTTCCCTACAAATAGGATTTGAGAAAGGAGGGTACTAGGACCTAATGCAATCTTCCAGATCCCTGTTCCAACACCAAGAAACACCAAGGATATTCAGGGCAAAGCACCAGACCTCCCATGAGAAGTCATAGTGTAAAAGGATATGTGAGACAGTCTCCTCATTTTTCATACAAAGAACACATATGTTGGGAATTTGGAATCCTCTGATCCTGAGGTTATCTATAGGTAGGATTTTGTTCTGCACTGCAAACCACCAAAAGTGATTAATCCTTCGTATAAGATTATGATTCCAGATTTTCCTCCATAAATTATCACCAGTTTGAGGTAAGAAAAGTTTATAGGTGGATTTAACAGTAAAACACCTAGAGTTCTCTTTAGCCTATAGAATTTTATCTTTTTGTGGGAAAAGAGGAATTCTGCACCCATTTAGAGAAAGTTGGGTTTCATCAACCAACCTAACAAGATCAGCCTGCCTCTGGAAGTAGTTTGACAGTTGTTTCCATCCCCTTTTACCAGGATGAAAATAGTCCCGAACCAACCAACCAAAGTGGTGCACAACTAAATTAACTAGCCCTTGAATATTTGGTACCCTCATTAAAGGCCCTCCATTGGCCCAATTGTCTTACCAAAACCTTATAATTTCACCATCCCCCAGTTTCCACTTAACGCCCCTGAGAAGCACAGTTCTACACTTCAGAATGTTATTCTAGATCATAGAGCCTTTGGGAAAATAAAATGTGAGTAAAAGGTCCTCAGGAGCCAAGTTCCCAAAGTATTTGGCTCTCATAATGCTACCCCAGTCCTTGCCTCCATCTAAAAGGTTTCACCCAACCTTAGTAATAAGGGCTTTATTAAGTAGGTTCAACTTTCTTAACCCTAACCCCCCTAAATTTTCAGTCTGCACACTTTATCTCCTACTTGTTCCAATGGCCATGATGAGTTTGTGACTGGGTTGTGGCATGGATTTTCCTGGGACAAATCTGCATGAAGTTGTGATTTCTCTCATTCAGGGTTCCTTGGATGCTAGTTATGTGAAGGTGTTGAATGGGAGTTCTCCCTTTTTGGTTGGCAAGAATGGGTTGGGTTGTGGCTCCCCTTTGTCCTATGCAACCATTGCTTGTTCAGGGTTTCCTTCTTGCCCTCCTCTACATGGCAAAGTTTGACCCCTTCCTTATTCAAAATCCTCCCCTGTCGTGGTTTGTGGACAAGATGTGATTGACAATGAAAATATGTGTACTCATCGTGCCTTGATATGTAGATTTAGCATCTTATGCCACTCTCTTCCTAACTTGCATCAATGGGTTTTGGAGTCTCGGAAGCCTCTCCTTAAGGGTAGAACTGAGCTATATCCTTATGTTAGGGGTTTTTTTTATCATGATCATTGATTCTTCAAATGACATGGAGTTGGTGTTGGAAGGAAGGTTATGAATGTGGGGCAAGCATTCCTTCTCAGTCAAGCCATGGTTTCCCTCTTTCAATCCTCTTACAGAGACTCTAAATATTAGGCTAGTTTGGGTCAAATTGCCTAATCTCCCTCTCCACTTCTGGGAAGACTCCTATATTAAGGCTATTGGTAATACTATTGGTTGTTTTCTAAAGGTTGATTCAACTACCACTAACAACAGCCACACTACCTATATGTCTCTATTCTAGTGGACATCGACATCTCAAACTCTCTTCTAGGGGATCATATTGTCTTAATAGTGGAGGATAGGCCTTGGACTCAACTGCTTGATTATGAGGGTCTCACATTCCATTGTAGACAATGATTCACTATTGGACACCTTGCTTCTAATTGTCCCCATTTTCATCTCAAGAATGTGAGTGCAACTACATTGTGACGGAATTCCCTTCCTGAACACTTGACCGTTGGTGAATTTGATGTTTCCAACTCTTAGGATGGTAGGTCTTCTCCTCCCATTCCCCTAATGGTCGGTCACAATGAGGCCCTGGGGAATCCTCTTAAGGTGGTTCCCCCTAGGGATAGCGCGGTTCTAGCAATTTCCTCGAATCCAAGTGAGACTTCTTCAGACCCGGTTCTGATAACTCCTTTGTCAAATCCCATTTCCCCCATGGCATGTTGTGATGGGATCCTTGCTTCTAATCTATCTATGGATTATGTGCGGTATCCGACATCTTTAGTTAGACATTCTCCCTCATCGCGCAAAGTGACTCTAGTTGGGTGGTGATAAAGGATGTCCCTCTCCTTTCACTTCAATTTGAGGATTTAGATAATGTTGTGTCTTGAATAACTTTTCAAAGAAGAGAGGTCTTCCAAAATATGTATCAAAATCCCATACCCGATTTACGGTGTATGGATTGCAAGGACGAGGTATGTGCGGCATCTAACATCTTCAGTTAGACATTCTCCCTCATCATGTAAGGTGACTCTAGTTGAGGTGGTGGTAGAGGATATCCACTCCTTTCTCTTCAATTTGAGGATTTAGATAATTGTGTGTCTTGGATAATTTTTCAAAGAAAGAGAGGTCTTCCAAACTATGTATCAGAATGCCTAACCCGGTTTAGGTTGTGTGGATTACAAGGACGGGGTCTAGCATTGTGTAGGATCTTGACACTATAGTTTTATGGATTTTGTTGGGTTGTTATGTTGCAACAACTTGGTTGTAATTGTGTTATTGTCCAGCTTATGATAGTCATTGCCTAGTCTCTGTAAAAGGTTTCAAGTCCTTTCAAAACCTACTTTACCCCTTAATAAAAAACAAATCATTCATAATATCCATGCCATGTAGTAGAACTAAAATTTCGTCATAGTTAGCTCCCTAGTTCACAACCTAATTGAACTTGATGTCAAATTAGATGACTAAGTTCACTAGACTAATCATGTGAATTAACTCTCAATCACCTTAAATAAATGGGGTCAACTCTCAATCAAATTTAATTAACATTTAGTTAGGATTTCATCACGCCTGGCCTAAGAAAAGGCAATCGTGTAATACAATGTTATGGCCAGAATCATTTAATATTAGAAATGCTTTATTATTCTTGCAACTTATAGTGTAATACTATCAAATTGGAAAGCCTATTTTGGATGAGTTTTATGTGTGCACAAGGTTCTTGGATGAATTTCGTCGCTGAACTCAACAAGGTCAAAGGGAAACAAGAGATGAGTCCTTATCTAAAAGTTTGACAATTTTAGAATTTCTTTGGTGCATACTATAGAAACCATTTCAAACACTTCTTTAAATTTTTCTACTTGTTGAAAGGATACAACCTATTAGATATACCTTAGATTAAAACAAAAAAATCAAGCAACTAATCCTCCTCTAAGGGTTTGACAATTTTAAAAGTGGCTTTGGTGGATAGTACAGAGGCTAACTTAGAATCTTCCTTAGATTTATCTCCTTGTTGGGGCTTTGTAGTTTAATGGCTTTCAACATTCACTTTGTAGTAACTTGTCTAAGAGGAGTACTAATTTGAGTGGATGGAAAATTATGATTAAAAATGACCCAAACTAATCCAAGGCTAAAGCTAAAGCTACAATTCATCTAAACAATATTCCAAATCCACAATATACTCTCTTAATACAAAGTAGTGTTCTTTAATAAAATATAGATAACTAAAGCTAAGAATTAAAATGACAATGCAAACTAAGAAACCTGATGCAACAGAGATAATATGCTTAAGAAAAAAATCTTACTCTGTGTGATATAAAGCAAGCCACAAAATGATTAAGACACAAGAATGCAAGCTAGGTGCTACACAAGTACAATGATTGACTAGGACAAGACCAAAACATAAGAAGGACAAATGAGAAATGGTAATGCAAGGTTAGAAAAAAAAAAGATGCATACAAGTAATATGAAGTTGTGATTTAAGTGCAATGTATCTTCACTAGGACAAGATACAAACTTACCCAAATAACCTAGAAAACCATGGTAAATAAATGAAACTATGCAAAATTAGCACAAGCAAAAAATTGCAAAAGTTATGAAAATGTTGATAAGAATGTGAAATGACAAAAAGCAAGAAAGTGGATTAAAATATTCCTAAAACATGCAATATGTGACCTAATATGCATAAGAAATCTAAAATGTGATGTTGAAGACAAGAAAACCACAAATGCAAAATATTGAAAATGTTGCAAAAATTGCAAAACTAAGAAAACTATGAAAAGTTGTCAAATTTGCTAAACTACAAAAATTGCAAATGTTAAAAATTGTCAAAACAATAAACACAAGGCTGAAATAAAATGGGTAAGAACAAAAGTAATTAAAGGTAAAACTATGAATGGTACAAAACAACAATGATAAATGAGAGGAAAAAAATCTTGATAGAAATGGGGAGCGACATGTGTTTGTCGTAGAAGAGAGAGAATGCCAATTATCCAAACTAGTCAAAATCTCTAAGTAAAAAAGATTCAAAACTAAAGCTTCAATGGCATGAAAAGAAAAAAAAAACTACATTGTAGATCACAAGAAACAATGTCCAATAATTACTAACAATTTGCTTGACCCCTCATAAACTAAGGAAAGAAGTGAGTTTGTTGGGCGAATTCAAAAAGGTTCATGGGGTGAAATTGAATTCACTCTTACGTAAAGAGAAAACTACATCGTAAACCGCAAGAGATGGCATATGAATTATTACTAATGTTTTCTTGACCCCTCATAGATTAGGGAAAGAAGTGAGCTTAATGGATGAATTCAAAAAGGTGCGGGGTGAAACAAAATTTTAAAGGCATCTGTAACCCTCTATTCACCCATCCTAAACCTACATTTTTTTTTGGTATAACTGGTCACTAAATCAACAATTCGTAGGGCAAAATCACCAAAATCACAAACATATCTACTAATCAATTTTGTAACTACCTAGGTGGTTACAAAACCACCCAACACTTATGTTTGCGTTACTAGCAATTGTGAAACCCCCTAATAGTTATGTTTGTGTTGCATCTTGGCAATTGTCATCCAAACTTGGGGTTTTACTACCCTCTAAAAGAGAAATGGTTAAGACTTTACAAGAATCCACAAGGACTAAAGGAACTAATGCAAAAACAAAAAACATAAATAACGATTAAGTCGGTGCAAGTGAAATGTTGCAACTACTACCTGAAGTCACTAATAAAATGGAGGCCAATAGGTCGTCAACAAACAAAAATGTGAAGCCATTAAAACCAAATATTTCAAGTGTATGTTATTTTCTCTACTTCTAGTTAGATTTTGAAGGAAAGCAATTATACCAAAGCATGTGCTCAAGTTTCCTTGTTCCTTACTAGAATTTGTTTGGGAATTTTTGGTGTAGAAAACAAGAGATTATTTCCATCTTTCACCATAGTCTCATCACTCTTTCATCATAACATTCTAAACATTATTTATATTATTTCCATCCATAGCAAAGCTATGCATTGTTAATAATCATACAACTAATAAATTGACGAAGATCAGCCATCTACGTCTATCACTATAATGTAAACAACTTTTAGATGACCTAATTTAACTCTTCAATACAATGTGTCATGCTCATCTACTAAAATGTAGTTGATTACACGCCCTCCAAAGGGTAGAAAACTCCACTTTTCCCCTAGTTGGCATTAAGGAAGATTCAAATTCTGGGTTTCCCTTTTCGTAATTTTTTTAAAATTGGCTTTAAAGAAGATTGTAGGTTACACTATTATATTTCTCAAAATTTGCATATTTAGACAACCAATTTTCTTATCACCTTTACCTCAAATACCTGCCTATAGTTTGACAAAATCTCAAAATGAAAACATTTATTTCATCTATAATTTATACATGAGATTGAATTAGCAACACTATACCGTTTCTCTCATATACCAGCAGATAATTGGTAATTTTTGAAATGGAAAGCTTCACAAAAGACATACAACATTCAGAGGAGATTCACACAATACGCCTATCATCTCCATAAACCTAACTTAAATTCAATGTAGAATGTGTAACACATAACACCAATTACACACTACATGCTAGATAATATGGTAGGAAATAAAGCAAAAGAACAACCCCATCATAAAAGATAAATGAGGAAACATGATAGCAAACATGTACATTTCCCATTGCGCTAGAAAGCATATAGTTAGTTGCAAGGAAATAAAGCAAGATTATAGCTTTGCTCACAAACAACAACAGTGAATCAACCTATAACATGACATCTCATATCTTAAATTCTCGAGGCACTTCTGACCAACATAACTCTATGAACTCAATCCCATTTCACCTTGCGTCCAAAACTAATCCAAATCAAGGTGCTTAAACATAAATGTTGCTTAATAGGGTGCTTAAACTTACCAATACTTCATTGATTGATCGCAAGACTACAACGTTGCTGAAAAGTAATATAGGTTTAACAATGGAATTGCACAATAGCATTTTGGATATATTATGAAATTTTCATGTTGTAGAAGACCAAAGGAAAATTAATACGATATTGACTAAAAGAAAGTGCAGTCTATGCAAAATCACGCATGCCACAACATAAAAATTATGGTCAATTAAGCCAGATAAGCATGCACAAATTTTGATAGCCACAAACCTCAAAAAGAAACCCAAGAGAGGATCCTTCGCTTCTGCGCTCAATCAATTGTCAAATAAATGTTACAAGATATTTTATATAACGAAACATATTGTACAAATAAACCACCAACTCCAACTGAAAGAGATCGCATAAAGAAAATGTTTTCATGATAATTCTTGTAAGAAAAAAATCCAACCTCATCAACAAGAGGCATGGCAGCCTCATATAATGCTTTGAAACAAGGACGTGTATTAGACAAAAATTGCTATAAGCTTTATGGCATTCAATCATTTCTCTGGATCTCCCAACAGGCAAAACAACTACCAAGAAATCAAATTTGAAAACAAATATTTCACCTTAAAAAAAATTTAATATGGTTTTACCTTACACCTTTAATAGACGTGTAATATACAATGGACAGAACAAACTTCAATGGCAAAATACTATCCAACAATTAGAGTGCCACTTTCTGTATATGTAGAAGTTAAAACCCTTCAGCATAATTTGCAAGAAAGAAATTTCTGGACAGTTTTGTAATTGTTTCAGGCATTTCAATCCCAAAAGAAGAATCTCCGAGCAGTGGATTTTGTTTTTCTTGTAAGATCAAATATTTAGTGGTTCAAACATTAGCTTGGTTGATCCTCGATATTTATATCATATATTTAATGAAGCCAGCTGCCCATGTTGACCACAAGGAAAATACTATTTGATGCAATAAAACCAAGCTTCATTAACCTGCATTATGAAATCAAAATGGACATCAGCATTAATGTCTCCAACAAAATCATAAAAATTGAACTGCACCTGAATTGCCTTTCTATGTTCCCTCCTATTTGAACTGCACCTGAATTGCCTCATATAATGCTTGTTGAGAAAGGGGAGAGGGGCTACTACAGAAGTTTCGGTCATATTAAACAAAGGGCCCAATACTGAACCTCCATATTAATTATTCACTAGCAACTACTTTAAATATTAAACCAGATGCTATCGAGCTAGTCAAATTCAGTACAAATCCCGAAAGTAAAGACCAGGTCCATCATATTAATTTTTTTTCAAATATAACTTAATAATTTTACTAGAATTGATAGTCCATTGAATCCTTTTGAAATTTTACTAGAATTGAAAGTCCATTGAATCTTTTTGACATACAAGGCACTGGAATTCCTCCTTTAAGACCAAACCACAAGATGACAAATTATCACAAACATAACCATGCTAGTTAAACTCAAAAATAGTGCAATTAGAAACTCCTAATGTTATTTTTGGCATCTCAGTTACACTTGATATACATAACAAAAACTGAATAGTCCGCCATGATTAATATTTCTTTCATAGCACCCCAAAAAGACTAGAGAGAGAGTTTCACCTTGCATAGTCTAATTGGATGCTGAACTAAATGACTAATTTCAACAAAAGTATATAATACGTGAGAAAGAACTGAAATTAAGAACTCTGAACTCCAATAACATGCTCAAGACAAAATGCTTAAAAACCTTGTTATTCATTTATGAAAACTAACACAAGATATTGTCAATCAGGCACTAAGGCTGGTTTAAGATCTTCATCACTTTTCAGTATCTGTGAAGTATAACCGCTAATAGAAAGATGGAAAAAGCCTGAAGATGATGATGTATTTTGGATGCGAGGATAAGTCTAGATATGTATAAGGCACGGAGATAGATAATCCTTTAGTACTTAAGTGTAAGGATCCTCAAGTTGTTCTTTTGGTGTGTGCATCTAAACAAAACAGTGCTGTGCTCAAATCTCTGAGCTTTGATGCTTTCCTTTCGAGTACCCGTTGCCTTCTGAGTAGATGGGCATTTTCTATCTTCTGTACATATCATGTGTTATAAAACTGTTACAAGAAACACAATATGTATTCTTCAACCAAGACAACTAAAACCGAGAACATGTTTTACAATGGGAACTGGCTTAAATAAAAATTTAATAAAAAACAAAAAGTGAACATATAACTTCATTCTATCTGCCACCATGAAAGGCTTGGAATGCCACATCCTACTCATAATGTATGGAAAGGCAAATTCATGAGTTCATTTAACATTGATCCTATTACTAAGGTCAGAAAGACCTGGCATCAAGATAGATTAAAACGATTATATCCCCAGATAGAATCACTAAAATAGATTCACAAGAAAACATCATCTTCAATCACAACATAACAACATTGCTTTTGTTGCTTGTGACGATGGCATGCAGAACTGTCTTTTGGAAGTTTCGGCTCTTAAGCAAGACAAAAATATTTCTTCTAAGTTTCTAACAAATGATGTTTCAAAATTAGCCAGCGTTCGATTACTAACAATGTATACTTTTGAAAAAAAAACTATTCTAGAAGTCTTCAACATATTTATTGTAGACAGACAGCATCCATGCATCTATGTTTCAAAAACAGCCTTTTGACTTGTATCTGCTTGATGTAAGTCTTTTAATATATAGCAGACAAAACTATTTTCGTTGGGGTATGAATAACTTCTCTCAAAAATTAATTGCAGCAAAAGTAGAAAATGCTGTTCAATATCAGAACCCTTTTACCTAGTAGACTATGTGTCATATGATGCTAATCCAACATTAGTTTGGTATTGGTACGATGTCTTGGATGGCCAATTTGAATTCCACTTTGTGGTGAAATTCCCTCATACAATTATGTATCTATGCAGTAAAATTTGTACAGATATTCATCTTACAATACAGTTCACAATTTTATCGTTTTCCTGCATTTCTTTTCATTTATATTAGCATTCTCTCTCAATCCATAATAGGATAAACTAAATATTTAAATATATAAAAAATTAGGTCTCAAATATCAATAAACATAAACAAAATGCACATCCAAATTCAAATTTTCAAATATTGAAGACTAATATGTTCATATTTTGAATGTACAACATAAATGCCAAAATATGATGCAAGCAATACATACTAGTAAGCTATCACACAAAAATGGCACAAACTGCTTTGTCCAACCATTTCACATAATGTTGTCTGATTTAATATATTACATAAGTAATTTTTAGATACTATAATTCAGACTCAATACATAATACCAATCATAGTGTATCCGTTGTTTCAAAAATTAAAAAAGATATGGTCAAGGAATTCTGAAGTACAGTTGACCCAAGAAAAATCAGATAAATAAAAAAACTACAAAATTGTTTTCAATTAAATATCTCAAAACTTGTAGTCTACAAACAACCCCTGTAGAATTTTAGATTTAGGGGATAAGATCCAAAATTGAAGTCAACCGAAGTAAGGGAACAAGTAGGTCGACGTGGACATAGTCTCTCCAAAACAAGGGGGATGTTTTATCCCTATAGCTGAAAAAACAGAAATATGCGTTTCATTTCCAATTTGAACCTTGCTGCAACAAATATATGAGTGGACAATGTACAAAGTTGTGACACAGTTATTGCAAAAGGCTTTTACACACAATTCTCCATCATCAAAGCATCCTTTAAGAGTAACTACTGTTTTCCTCACTAGATTTTCACTTTGTCAACAAAGTTTGATTCTAGTTTTTATTCTATAGAACTACTATAGATGTTGACTTAGAATGATCATAAGACCAAACATATATTTATTTTAATCAAAACTTTTACCTTGCTCTTAGTCCAATCATTATAAAAAAAAACAAGTTCAAGGGAAAGCCTTCACAAGTAAACAGGGCTTCGTAGGGGTTAGGAGTTAGGGCTAAAACAAAATCTCATTTGCAGTTTAAGTCCTTGGGTGGGTTTTAAAATGGCTTATAGTTATAATAAGTACGTTAAAGATGAAAGACTATATGTGCCCAGAAGGCTTGGAACAAGTGGTGGGAAGTGAATATTTCACATTTTAAACCCAGCTTCAATTCCCATATGCTCTTGGGCACCTTTTTAGTAGCCATTGGCACACCTTGAGAGAAGGATCAAGCTTAGTAATGCATAGACCTTAGACCAACCTTATGTTTCCATACAAGCCTCTGGAGGTAAAAAGCGAGTGTAACCATATGAAATACCTAAGCTCACCCTCATGTTGTTTATAAGATCTGCCCTATGTTGACCCTAACATTTAGCCCAGCTGGTGTGACTTAAATGGTGAGGCAGAGCAGAGCAATTACCACAATGAAGCCCAGGTTCAAATCCCACCTAGAACATGGTGTACCTGCACTCTGTGATAATGCAGCCGTGATAAGCAGGCCAGAAAACAAGTACTCCCACCTAGGGAAGGAGGCCTTGTTTGTGTCCCCTATTGCCCTAAGCCCAGTGATTTTCAAGATTTAACAATAAAAAGAAGGATGAAGAGCTTACTGTATGAAATTTGACTTGTGGTTATGAATTGCTTAGATATAGTATAATAGATACTGACAAAAATATCAAGGGGATCCCTGTTACATGTAGCATAGGGAATTTGTGCCAACACTCCAACTTATAACTTCAGAAATCATATCAGTATGCCATTTCTAATACCACTGCTATGAATCACTTCCCTAGTATCCATATCCCCAAAACATAAAGAACAATTTATTTATTTTCCTAAAAGGGTTATCACACAATACAACACCAGTCTAGCGCTAGCAAGATAACAATAACCAACAACACTAGTAGACACCTTCAATGTGGCGAGAGAATATGGCCATCATTGGAGATCCGTATCGTCGCAACCCATGGACTTCCCTAAGCCTACAAACTACCAGTTTGCTCTCTACATTAAAGAGACTAAAAGTTCAAAATGATAAAACTTAAAAGCACTAGCAGATATCCACACTCAAAGGGGACATCTGACTCACTGAGACCTGCCATTTTGAAATTTTCAGTAAGAATTTGGAAGCAATTGCCTGTTATTTTACAATACGTGAGAAGCAAAGCAAAATATTATACAGATTTCAATAATTTGGTGATAACTTGATGCATGAATTGAAAGCAAATAACAAAAAAATTATATTAAGGCCAACAAATGACTAAAATTAGCTAGGAAAGGATGTCAAGCATCCTTACATATAATGTAATAAAAACAAATACCCCAACTCCCTCTACATATTACTCAATGTCTGCAATGCAGCATCTATAAGAAATTGATTTCATAAAAGCTAGCTGAAAACAGCAAATGAAGAAAGCATGATAAGCAACCTATCTCCAGCACATAAGCAATGTCCAATACAGTTTGATATCACTCACAATTGCACTACCTCAAGACTTAAACAACACTAGGCATCTATTTGTATCAAAAAGCATCAAATCTGACAACCTGAAAAGCACATAATTGATAAATGAAACCCTAATGACAAAAAGCATTTCTATCGAACCCACTTATCTCTCCAACAGTACCAAATCTAGACTGCCAAATACAAATCATTCAAAAGCTGAAGAAGACTCACTTGCAAATTATCTTCACACAAAGATCATTCATGTCTTTTGTCTAGCCTTTTCAATCAGAGGTTTGAGTTTCTTCCTTTCAGCCAACATTCTGAGAAAATTGAACAAAAATGGTATGTAATTGTGCTTCCTACGAATATTCTGAGTCCTCCACTTCTTGAATTTTGCTTCCTCAAACAAGATCTTCTCCTTGACAATATCAATGTCTGAATCTATTTCCATGAGAGACCTGTCAAGCACTTCAACAGTAGCACTATGTCTTCCTAGCCCAGAATCTACATCCATCCTGTCTTCTCCATTGCATTTTGTGGCTGCCAACTGCTGTATAATCTGCTCTTTCCTACTTTGAAGATCATTAAGTTCTGCAGTATATATATCTTTTCTATTTTTTATGATTGCCATGAGGTTGAATCTTATTTCACTTTTGGAATATTTTTCAATGCGTTCTTGAATTACTGGTTGAACCATCTTCAACCATTCTAAGCTGTCTCGAGCTCCATTGAACTGTCCAAGACTGATGGGCCCTTCCTTCAACCCGTCCAACTCATATAATATGTTATCAACAGGTATATAGCTTATGAAATGATATACATCATCATCTTTATCAGCAAGTTTCTGTTCATCAGAAACAAAGGGTTCTGGTCTAGCAAAGCTGTTGTGAGCAGTTCGAATTGCTTCACTATTGTTGATAGCAAGCCCTTTGAGCTCAGGTGGAAAATTTTTGGTAAACTCCTTCAAATTTGACAGTTCAGGACCAATATCAATATCTCCACAATTCATGAGAATCGAAAGAATTGCCTTAGTAGCACAAGCATTATTGATCACCTGCAGCAAACCATGTACAACATCACCATATTGAAGTAGACACCCGCAAGAACTTCATCATCCTCAAGTAAAATATATCATATATATTACAAAAGGTCTTCTGGTTGTCTAACAAAGGAAATCACCTGGCTTGCAAAGAACAAATTTAGACTATAATCTTCCAGTACAGTTCGATCATCTTGCTCTCCTGGCCTCCACTTGAAAAGGAATATTAAGCCATAAACAGGCCTGCAGTGTAATATGATCAGGGGCCACAGCAGATATTGTAATTCATTACAAAATAAATACATATAAAAGCTAAACAAATTGCTTACCGAAGATTGCTTAGGGACTCCAAGTCTAGTGAATATAGCTCTTCAACCTGTGATAAAATAGCCTTTATAAGATTGATCTTGCTTGGTTACAGGGTAAGGAAAGGGTTTATATTTGGATATCTCATCAATTCCACCTGACAGTAGAAGAAACACAAAAGAAAGCAACTCATGATCAAAATGTTTTCTTAGAAATGTGGAATAACATTTTTTCGTAGAAATATGCTAGATCAGTGTCATTATGAGCAAGACCACAAGATAAAGACAAAAATGGACAAAAATCACAGTGACAAACTAGACTTTATAGGATTGGCCTTGCTTGCTTATAGGGGAAGGCAAGGGCTTATATTTGGAGGTCTCACTTCCATATCTCATATATTCCACCTGACAATATAAGAAATACTAAATAAAGCTAATTATGATCAAAAAAGAATCCAGGCAATTGATCAACCAAATAGATCAAGGTTGATAATGAAACTTTGGATTAACATGAGGTAAGTGTAGATTATGATGCTTTTGGTAAAACTCTGTAGAATTTTTGAATCAACATTTTAGATCACATTCCGTGATACATCAGTAGGAAGAGGAACAAATAGAGTGATAGATAATATATTATATACCTGTTGATAACATATTATATGATTTGCAGGGGTTGAAGGAAGGGCCCATCAGTCTTGGACAGTTCAATGGAGCTCGAGACAGCTTAGAATGGTCGAAGATGGTTCAACGAGTAATTCAAGAACGCATTGAAAAATATTCCAAAAGTGAAATAAGATATATATACTGCAGAACTTAATGATCATCAAAGTAGGAAAGAGCAGATTATACAGCAGTTGGAAGCCACAAAATGCAATGGAGAAGACAGGATGGATGTAGATTCTGGGCTAGGAAGGCATAGTGCTAGTTGAAGTGCTTGACAGGTCTCTCATGGAAATAGATTAAGACATTGATATTGTCAGCGAGAAGATATTGTTTAAGGAAGCAAAATTCAAGAAGTGGAGGACTGAGAATATTCGTAGGAAGCACAATTACATACCATTTTTGTTCAATTTTCTCAGAATGTTGGCTGAAAGGAAGAAACTCAAACCTCGATTGAAAAGGCTAGACAAAAGACATGAATGATATTTGTGTGAAGACAATTTGCAAGTGAGTCTCTTCAGCTTTTGAATGATTCGTAGTTGGCAGTCTAGATTTGGTAGTGTTGGAGAGAGAAGTGGGTTAGATAGAAATGCTTTTTGTCATTAGGGTTTCACTTATCAATTATGTGCTTTTCAGGTTGTCAGATTTGATGCTTTTTGATACAAATAGATGCCTAGTTTTGTGTAAGTCTTGAGGTAGTGCAATTGTGAGTGATATCAAACTGTATTGGACATTAGTTTGGATTTTGGACATTGCCTATGTGCTGGAGGTAGATTGTTTATCATGCTTTCCTTGTTTGCTGTTTTCAGCTAGCTTTTATGAAATCAATTTCTTTTAGATGCTGCACTGCAGACATTGAGTAATATGTAGAGGGAATTGGGATATTTGTTTTTATTACATTATATGTAAGGACGCTTGACATCCTTTCCTAGCTAATTTTAGTCATTTGTTGGCCTTAATATAATTTTTTTGTTACTTGTTTTCAATTCATGCATCAAATTATCACCAAATTATTGAAATCTGTATAATATTTTACTTTGCTTCTCACATATTGTAAAATAACAGGACATTGCTTCCAAGTTGTTGCTGAAAATTTCAAAATGGTAGGTTTCAGTCAATCAGATGTCCCCTTTGAGTGTGTATGTCTGCTAGTCCTTTTAAGTTTTATCATTTTGAACTTTTAGTCTCTCTTTAATGTAGAGAGCAAACTGGTAGTTTGTAGGATTAGGGAAGTCCATGAGTTGTGACCATATGGATCTCCAATGATGGTCATACTCTATCGCCACATTGAAGGTGTCTACTAGTGTTGTTGGTTATTGTTATGTTTCTAGCGCTAGACAGATGTTCAGTCAGATGTCCCCTTTGAGTGTGAATGTCTGCTAGTGCTTTTAAGTTTTATCATTTTGAACTTTTAGTTTCTCTTTAATGTAGAGAGCAAACTGGTAGTTTGTAGGATTAGGGAAGTCCATGAGTTGTGACCATATGGATCTCCAATGATGGTCATATTATATCGCCACATTGAAGGTGCCTACTAGTGTTGTTGGTTATTGTTATGTTTCTAGCACTAGACTGGTGTTGTATTGTGTGATAACCCTTTTGGGAAAATAAATAAATTGTTCTTTATGTTTCAGTTTTGGGTATATGTATTACTAGGGAAGTGATTCATAGCAGTGGTATTGGAAATGCCATACTGATATGATTTTTTAAGTTATAAGTTGGAGTGTTGGTACACATTCCCTATGCTACATGTAACAGGGATCCCCTTGATATTTTTGTCAGTATCTATTATACTATTTCTAACCAATTCGTAACCACAAGTCAAATTTCATATAGTAAGCTCTTCATGCTTCTTTTTATTGTTAAATCTTGGAAATCACTGGGCTTAGGGCAATTGGGGACACCAACAGGGCCTCCTTCCCTAGGTGGGAGTACTTGTTTTCTGGCCTGCTTATCAAGGCTGCATTATCACAGAGCACAGGTACACCATGTTCTTGGTGGGATTTGATCCTGGGCTTCATTGTGGTAATTGTTGTGCTCTGCCTCACCATTTAAGTCACACCAGCTAGGTTAAATGTTAGAGTCAACAAAGGGCAGATCTTATAAACAACACGAGGGTGAGCTTAGGTCTTTCATATGGTTACACTCTATCTTTACCTCCAGAGGCTTGTATGGAAACATAAGGTTGGTCTAAGGTCTATGCATTACTAAGCTTGATCCTTCTCTCAAGGTGTGCCAATGGCTACTACAAGGTACAATATAGGATTGGCCTTGCTTGCTTATAGGGGAAGGCAAGGGCTTATATTTGGAGGTCTCACTTCCATATCTCATATATTCCACCTGACAATATAAGAAATACTAAATAAAGCTACTTATGATCAAAAAAGAATCCAGGCAATTGATCAACCATATAGTTCAAGGTTGATAATGAAACTTTGGATTAACATGAGGTCAGTGTAGATTATGATGCTTTTGATAAAACTCTGTACAATTTTCTGAATCAACGTTTTGGATTATAGTCTGTGATCCATCATCAGGAAGAGGAACACATAGAGTGATAGATTGCAAAATTAGGTCTATAAAAAGAGAGGGTGGATTGAAAGAACACCAGGGAAACACGAGGACGCAACCCCTGCCCCTCCAGCCCCGTCCCGGTCCCCTGTGGCATTTCCAGGACGGGGGGATGTCTAGGGACGTCCCCTTGCCGTCCCCTGCAAAACCAAAAACCCAGAAACGTTCCGGGGACGGCGTCAAAATTCAGGGGACGTCGATGGAAGGTTCGGGGACGTCTGGCCATTCCCGAGACGGGCAGGGACGTCCAAAACGTCCCTCGACCGTCCCGGGGACGGTCAGACGTCCCCGAACGGTTTGCAAAGTTTTTAAACAAAATTTAATGTTGGGACATATAAATCGTCGAATAGGGTTCCGTTTTATATGTGAGTTATATTGCTCGGAATTGTCTCATGCCCTAAAAAAACATTCAGGCCAGAAAATTTTCTAAACTAATCATTATTCCTATCGGCGTGTTCCTCGAACCGATGAAGCTCAGTATTCCTCGAAGGTCCAACGAAGCTCCTCCAGTATTCCTCGAACCTCCTATGCAAGTGCAAGTGCTCGAGCCTCAGGATTGTCTCACGCCGTTACTGAGTTAGATTTTCGAAGCTTTGGTTTTTCGTTTTTCTGGTAAATTCAAGAATCAAAACCCTATAGTATAACTTTTAAGTTTTATAATATAACAACTTCATGACAATGTTAAGTGATTAACATTCATTTTCATTAGAACATATAAACTGTTCCTAAATATTCGGTATTCCTAAATACTAAAATAGTAAATAGTTATTTCACTTGCTGCTACTACGAGAATCACTTTTTCTCTATCTTCGTCTGTCCACTAAGATATATCAGTATGCTGACGGCTAGAGCAATGGTCCATGTCCAAATGGCAAAAACTGGTTTATCAGATGCCCTCCTTATTCATCTTTGCCTAAGTTAAGTAAAACTGATAAAAAGAGAATTTCCCTCATGAGAATTTAAAGTCTTTCTCAGCTCTACCTGATGCTGGTAAATTTCACATGTGAAGGTGGACCTTTGAGGGAATGGTTGTTGAATATACCATGGAACAAGCTCCTGATCATTACCAAGCACATTAAGAACAATGGAACTCTTATGCTGGAACACATACAAGAGGAATCTGACATTTTTGGCAAACAAGATAAATGTGATCTTGTGCTTATTCAAGAAAATGGGTTCTCTGTTGATAAACTTCCTCATGATTTGGGCCACAGATATTGTCAGCAAATGCTTTTATTAGTTCTTCCATTAGTAGGTAGCGTGGTACAGCAGTCTTATGGAAGCCGATCAAAGTTTCAAACTACTTTTGAAGAACTGTTCTCCGTAATCTTGGGGCACTGTTGTCTATTTTCTTTCTCACAAGTTTAAATGGATGTCTATGTTGTTTGCATTTATATTCATCCCTCCTTTCCTCCTAAAGATAGCTTCATGGGATCTCATTACTAGGTGAGTGTTAGCAACTTAGCAGTTTTGGCAGAAATAATTATCATTGTAGGTGACTTCTGTGCAATCGGATATCCCCAAGGAAGTTCTAAATTCAATTCTTAGATTGCAATTGAGTTTAGTGATTATATAATAATATAATATATACTAAATACAACAGGCAATCCATTTACTAAATTAACTACAAGCAGTAAACAGGATTTCTTTTTTAATTGCAGATTTGATCCTTCTTGGCCTCTGCTGCCTTGTAGTTGTGAATTTTGACAGAAATTTTCTTGGTTTTGGCAGAAGTTTTCTTGGTTTAATCATTTTTCAGCCTCTCAAAGCCCTGTCAAACAAGCACAATCAAAAGTATAAAATTCAAAATGAGCAGCAGTGCCAGTGAGGAAAGTTTGCATGAAGTGGGCAGTGATGAAGTTCAAATGACACATTCTGAAACCCAAAACACAGGTGGAAGTTCTATTGGAAGTGTAACTCCAAAAGACCATTTTAAATGCCCTTCAGACACTCTTCAAATACATGCAAAAGGACCCTTCAATCCCAAAAAACCTTTGCTTCAATTTGCCACCAATTTGACTGGTCCTAAGGCTAAAGATTCAGGGGGCAACAGGCATTGGCTATGTCATATTTGCAATACTGATTATCATGGGAGCTATAGCAGGGTTGAGCATCATTTATTGGGTGAGAGTGGCCATGGGGTTAGAGTTTGTGGAGATATAAAATTGGAAGAACAGGTTGAAATGCTAAAGTTGGTAGGGGAAAGTGAGGAAAAACATGTAGCTACTTCTACTAGTACTAAGAGGAAGCGTTCATTGCAAATGAAATCTATTGATGAACATTCCAATCTATCAGTTGGACATGGACTTGAACAACGTTCATGTGATAGTCATAAAGGCAAGAAGAAGGCCACTTCTACCACAACCACAAGTGATAAAAATACAGTGATAGGGATGATGAATATGCAAAATCGTGAGATAGCTGATGATTCAGTGGCAAAGTTTTTTATGCCCATGCCATCCCTTTTCATTTGGCAAAGTCGTCTTATTTCAAAAACATGTTGAGAGATGCAATAGCAATTGGATCCTCTTATATTCCTCCTGGAGTACATAGATTGCATACCTCCCTCCTTGACAAACAATATTCAAAGGTGAACATAGTAATGGAGGAGATGAGACAAAAATGGATTAGGACTGGTTGTTCCATTGTGATGGATGGGTGGACTGATATTCGACATCGGTCGCTCATTAATATTATTGTTACATGTCCTTCTGGTTCATACTTTCTTAGAGCGATTGATTGCTCTGGAAAACATAAGGATGCTGATTTCTAGTTTGGCCTTTTGAAGGAGGCCATAGAGGAGGTTGGGTCTTCTAATGTTGTGCAGGTTGTGACAGATTCAGCTCGTGTTTGTAAGTTGGCTGGATTGATGGTTGAGAGTGCTTACAAACACATTTTTTGGACTCCATGTTGTGTACATGTTTTGAATAATGCTTTGAAGGACATTGGCAAAATAGAATGGGTGAAGGTAGCAGTGGCTGACTCTAGATCAATACAAATGTTTATATGCAATCATCAAACTTCACTTGCATTATTCCGATCCTATTCAAAGAAAGAATTCCTCAAACCGGTTGAGACTAGATATGCTAGCTATTTTATTTTACTGGAGAGGATGCTGGAGGTGCAAGATGCTCTACAATCCATGGTGGTTGCTCGAGAGTGGAAAAAGTGGGCTCCATCAAAAACAGAAGAAGGACAGAAGGTGAGAGACATGGTGCTTAATGAGGGTTGGTGGTCCACTATCAGGTAAGAAATATGTACTTGAACTTCATATTTTTCATTTTTGAATTTCTAACTTTTTGCTTTGTTTTTTCTTTAAATTATTAGTATTACAGATTACTATTATTTAGTTACTAATAAGTAATAACTATATTACAAGTGTTAAATTGAAAATTCAAATTGTTAATGTCTTCTTTTTAAAATTTTGTAACTTGTTTGCAGATATATTTGCTCTATCATATCACCTGTTGTGACGGTGATCAGGTATGCAAGATACAGACTCTCCTAGCCTTGGAGAGATTTATGAGACTTTTGATAGCATGCTTGATCAAATGAGGCAAGCAATTCGTGCCAAGGATCCTGAATTACAATTCTATGAGCAGCATATCAAGCCTATTGTCACAAAGAGGTGGAACACAATGAACACCCCTCTTCATATGGCTGCCTATGCTCTTAATCCGAAGTGGTATGCACCTAGACCTGGCCGAATGCTTCCTTCTGAGGATGATGAGGTAATGGAGGGGCTTATGGCAGCCCTTCGTAAGATGTATGGCACTGAGGAGGCAACTATACTTAGAGAGCAGTGGCTTCAGTTTTCCAAACTTCAGGGTCCTACATTCAGCAAACCAAAGGCTAGGACGGATAGGGCCACTATTGCACAAAAAAATCCCATTGGATGGTGGAAATTTCATGGGAAGGACACACCAGAGTTGAAGCAACTTGCCATTCGTTTACTCTCACAGATTGCTAGTTCCTCTGCTGCAGAGAGGAATTGGTCCACCTATGGCTTCATCCACTCGATCAAGAGGAACAGGCTTACCTCGAAATAGGCAGAAAAACTAGTTGCAGTTCATAGTGCCTTGAGACTTCAGGATCGGCAGACTACTGAGTATCGATAGACTCTAGCAGCACGTTGGGATGTTGATCTTGAAGATGTTAGGCAGATTGACGAGGAGGAGGTGCAACCAGGAATGGTTGGAGTTCCATTGGATGATTCACTTCAGGCAGAGAGTGGCAGTGACACAGATACTTCTTTTGATATTGATAGCCCGAATGAGGCATAGACATTATGATTAGATTGTTGTATTTTGAAGTTTGAAACTTTGGGTTTACCGTTTAACAGTTATCTTTCAGTTTAATTTTGATGTTTGAACTTTAATTTTAGAATTTTAACAACAAAATGCTTTAATATTGCTGTTATGAATCTTCAATCTCATGACTCATGATTATCATTGCTGTTATACTAGTGCTACTATTTATTGTTTATTAGTTTACTCATTAAAATTTAATGATCATTATTAATGTTCACTACAATGTTTATGACTATATAGTATATAT
This sequence comes from Cunninghamia lanceolata, assembly GCA_027924645.1. Classification (NCBI taxonomy): domain Eukaryota; kingdom Viridiplantae; phylum Streptophyta; class Pinopsida; order Cupressales; family Cupressaceae; genus Cunninghamia; species Cunninghamia lanceolata. The sequence goes on along the minus strand of BSBN01001074.1, from coordinate 2,242,444 downwards.
TAATATTATTAATTTATCTCTATTTCATATTGATATTTTGAAAAATTCATATATATAATATATTAATATATATATATATTGAAAAATTCATATATAGCCGTCCCCCCGCCGTCCCCAAAAATTGGCCCTCGGACTGCCGTCCCCAAAACGTGTCCCCTACCGTCCCCGTCCCCCCGTCCCCGAAACGCCGTACAACATAGGTTAAACTCAAAAATAGTGCAATTAGAAACTCCTAATGTTATTTTTGGCATCTCAGTTACACTTGATATACATAACAAAAACTGAATAGTCCGCCATGATTAATATTTCTTTCATAGCACCCCAAAAAGACTAGGGAGAAAGTTTCACCTTGCATAGTCTAATTAGATGCTAAACTAAATAATTAATTTCAACAAAAGTATATAATATGTGAGAAAGAACTCTAAACTTCAATAACATGCTCAAGACAAAATGCTTAAAAACCTTGTTATTCATTTACCAAAACTAACACAAGATATTGTCTATCATGCACTAAGGCTGGTTTAAGATCTTCATCACTTTTCAGTAACTGCGAAGTATAACCGCTACTAGAAAGATGGAAAAAGCTTGAAGATGATGATTTATTTTGGATGCGAGGCACGGAGATAGATAATCCTTTAGTACTTGTCATGCCCACATTTCACATGCGTTCACAACACGCTAATCCGCGTGTCATGTCCACATGCGTCATGTGGTCATGATACGAAATATCAAAAAAATTTCTCTAACTACTCCGAAAGCCTCCCTCGCATGCGCAAGCATGCTCGATGCGTCTGTTTAAGTTGTCTAAATATAAAAATCAGCCTCGCATTCTCTATTTATTTCTCCATCGAATTGTTTTAAAACGTTGATTATTTTGCCCGTTTACGTATTTCTTAACTTACTCTTTGATTTTTCATTTAAATTCTATTCACATTAAATCGTCTTCTATTACTTGGTAATTCACTTGTCAAAAGAATTTGCTAATCTAAAAATAAATACAACCTTCTTATAAACGAATTAATGTAATATGATTATTAGGGCAATTACAATAGCCCCATTAAAATTTGTCCAATTTTATATATATATATATATATATATATATATATATATATATATATATTTTAAAATATCTCTTTAGTGCCTGCTTATTCACTTACAATTAATAAATATAAATAATTGTTTATTTTAATTGTTAGTGGAAATCCCACTTTTATATTTTTTTTTTTTTTACAGATTATTGGCTAAACTCCACTCATGGAGGAGAAGGTTTAATACCCTAAAAATCCTTTGTTGTATGTGGTTGTAGGCAAGCTAGAGGCATGCGACGGCGGCGGACCTGCGCTGGGCGGAGGTATGGAGTGGCGGTGCTGCAGAGGGCGATTGTGAGGAGGCCGAGGGAGGTGGTCGCAGGGACCATAGACATGGCAGAGGCGGAGACTTCGGCAGGGAGATGTGGGAGGCCGCAGTCGGCGGCGGCAGTGGACCAACGGCGAGGGAGCAATGCTGGCCGCGGGGGTTATTGGGGTTGCGGGGATGTGGGGATCTTGGAAGTGGGCCTGAGTGAAACATGAAAGACATCGTGGATACGAGACAGGCTAGGTGGCAAGGCTAAACGGTAGGCTACAGATCCTATCCTCTCTAGGATCTCAAAAAGTCCTACAAACCGGGGTGCGAGCTTAGAGCCTTTTCCGTAATGGATTGGACTCTTATGCGGTCTAACGGGTCCCGCAGGTGGTCCCTGTTGTCTCTGATCTCTACGCGGGCCCTGCTGTTGCCAACCTCTACTATTTCCCCCATATGATTTCTGTTGTGTTTTAGCTTTCTATTGCTACTGTGACTACTGTTGTTGTGGAGGCCTAGGAGGTAGTGGTGCTGAACTGTATCCTCCTCTATTGGGTGGCTGTGTTGGCCTGCGATAATTCTATTGGTGCTACTGTTTGCCCCAATCCTGGAACTGAGGGCGAGAATTTTGCCCCCGTCCCTGAATCTCCTCAGCAATATAAGCCTTCTCGGTAGCATCACTCAAAGTTTAGGGGTCTGCCATCCAAACAAGTCCTGCTATACTGTGATTTAATCCTCTGATAAATTTATGCACCAGGAGTTTCTCATCATGGAGATACTCTGCATATCTGGATAACTCTGTAAACTTACTCATACTGTGCCACTGTGAGTCCCCTCTGCTGTAGATTATGAAACTCATCTATACGACGCTGTCTGTAATGATCTGATAGATAACACGCATTGAAGCGCTCAATAAAGGCTTCCCATGAGAGGGTGTCTATGGAAAGGCGACGCTTGCACTCCTCAGTGCACTACCATTTAGCTGCTGCATCCCGTAATAAGTGTACTGCCACACGGGCCTTCGTGTTGCCTTCGTATGGACGCAATGCGAAACACCTGTCCAAACTGATAAGCCAGGCCTCTACCTCGGCTCCCTCTGTGGTTCCAATGAAGGTAGGAGGGTTCAATCTTAGTATATCCCTAATGGGATCTCCTTTGTCACTACGCCCCCTGTAAGGCTAATCTGCATGATTCTCATAAGGCCTGGGACCAAAATGCACTACTCTCACTGTCTTGTCATGCCTGGCATGATGTGTGGGGCGCCTGCTACGGGCCCTGTCGGCCGAACCAACCTCCTCTGAATCAGGTAGCTCGACATACGGCTCCACACGTGGTACCCCTTGCGGTTCTACGCGGGGCTCCTCACGTGGCTCGACATAAGACTCAGCTCGTGCCTCCACGCGTGGCTCCTCTCACAGAACGTCGCGGGGCTCGTCACGTGGCTCTACGCGCGGCTCAACTACAACCTATGGAAGCCTATTCAAGATAGCCTGTAAGGCCTGTAATATCTGTGGTCCCATATCTGGTGGGGCTGGTGGTGCTTGCGGTACCTGAGGAACTAGTTGTGCCTATATAACCGACTGAACTTGTGGAATTGGCTGTTCTGGTGGGGTTGGCTAATCCGGTCCCACAGCTGAAGAATCAGTGTGCACCTTAGTGGCTGGAGTGCGGCGGGACAGTGTTTGCCGAACTCGTCTAGGAGGCATTCTACAAAATGAAGTAGACTCTAGTCAGTTTAATCGCGGAAGTAATAATGTGCCTCAACAAGCCCAGTGTTTGAAACTCTAGGCTCTGATACCAAATGTCATGCCCACATTTCACATGCGTTCACAACACGCTAATCCGTGTGTCATTTCCACATGCGTCATGTGGTCATGATAGGAAATATCAAAAAAATTTCTCTTAACTACTCCGAAAGCCTCCCTCGCACGGGCAAGCGTGCTTGAAGCGTCTGTTTAAGTTGTCTAAATGTTTGTTGTTACGGAATAATCCACTCACATGTGCATGTTGATATTGTTCACTATGTTTGAGTCAGATTCATTTTGCTTCGTTAAGGGTTCTCTAGGTAGATAGATGATCTGTAAATGGTTATCTCAATCTATAAAAATCGGCCTCGCATTCTCTATTTATTTCTCCATCGAATTGTTTTAAAACGTTGATTATTTTGCCCGTTTACGTATTTCTTAACTTACTCTTTGATTTTTCATTTCAATTCTATTCACATTAAATCATCTTCTATTACTTGGTAATTCACTTGTCAAAAGAATTTGCTAATCTAAAAATAAATACAATCTTCTTATAAACGAATTAATGTAATATGATTATTAGGGCAATTACAATAGCCCCATTAAAATTTGTCCAATTTTATATATATATATATATTCTCATACATATATAAATTTCCCTTTTAAAAACTTAGTGTGGAAACTCCACTTAAATCCATATATATATATATATATATATATATATATATATATATATATATATATATATATATATATATATATATATATATATATATATATATATATATATATATATATATATTTTAAAATATCTCTTTAGTGCCTTCTTATTCACTTACAATTAATAAATATAAATAATTGTTTATTTTAATTGTTAGTGGAAATCCCACTTTTATATTTTTTTTTTATAGAGTATTGGCTAAACTCCACTCATGGAGGAGAGGGTTTAATACCCTAGAAATCCTTTGTTGTATGTGGTTGTATGCAGGCCAGAGGCATGCGACGACGGCAGACCTGCGTTGGGCAGAGGTATGGAGTGGCGGTGCCGCAGAGGGCGGCTGTGAGGAGGTCGAGGGAGGTGGTCGCAGGGACCACAGACATGGCGGAGGCGCAGACTTTGGCGAGGAGATGTGGGAGGCCGCAGTCGGCAGCGGCAGTGGACCAACGGCGAGGGAGCAACTTTGGCCGCAGGGGTTATTGGGGTTGCGGGGATGTGGGGAGGGGCGGAGCCCCACCCACACCCCACTTCTATGTATATTACGATGGGGGTTTAAACCCCCCACCCCTCCTCACTTGTGTATGGCGACTGTGTTAAAACAACATCGAGCTCTCAGTTCGGTTTATTTCATTTCAATTTTGTAATATTAATTAATATTAATTTTAAATATATATATATATATGAATATATATAAATATATATTTATGTATATTCACAAGTGTTACAATATTTCCATTTTTACAATTTCACTTAAAATGAACTATTAAGTCTATATATATATATATATATATATATATATATATATACACACACATTCCAGTTTCACAATCTAATTTAATAATGAAATTTTAAATACAGATATAACAAATTTTCACAACCAAATTTAAAAATACAACAAAAATATATATATAATATATGTATATATATTTATATATATATATATATATATATACATTTTAAACCAAGATTTAAGGTAAATTCTTTTCTCTCTACCTTTAACATTTTAATTTCATTATAGCAATTATTCAAATGAAAAGGAATATTAACCATTTAAATATATGTGTGCTATTTGCAATTTTATCAAGTAAGTTTTCCTTTTCAATTACTTTTAAAGAACAGAAGTAAAAACATGATCTATTGAATCTTTTCATTTCAATACACACAATAGTCAAGTAAAATTCATTTTAGATTATTGTTTTCCCATTGAACACTTAAATTGATTTCAAATCTGATTTCAAAGGCAAATTTACTATATTCCTAATTTCTGCAAGGTAACTTTCTCACTAAAAGATACATAAGATAAATTTTACAACTGATTTCAAATCAACATCCAAACTTACAACTTAACACTTGATAACAAAGAACAATTAAATGTAAGAATCCCACAACTCACATACACCCAAGGGAGTAAATGACTCTCTTCTCCCAACTTACACAAATGATGAAATGTAACAACCAAATAAAATCACAACTTTAAACATGATAAGGGAGGATTATCTCTCCACTCCCAAAGTAACAATTTTTACAACAATTTCAAGAGAAAAGTTCTCTCTACAACTTTTACATAATGAAACTATGATGATCAAGCTCTCATTGCAAATAGGAGATAAACATTTTCTTTAACAAGTAAAACTTCTCCAATTCTTTTTACATGCTCCAACAGTAACCTGCAAGACAACAAGGGAGACAACAACAACCATCTAGCTCTCCTCCCTACCTTTGACTCGCAAGAGGGTCACCCCCGAGCTAGGGAGACCATCTTCATACCCAGGGTAAAATAGACTATACACATTACAACATTAAACAACAACAACAAATCAATAACACACACACACCCATGGTATACTCACAATACAATGAACCAGCTTAGGTGAGTTTAGGAGGGTAGGGAAGTAGACATCTCTACCTCTAGGTGTCATCCTTTACACAATTTATCACAATTTATCACAAGGCCTCAAGCCAACAATTTATTCTTCCACAAGGCCTCTAGCCTTCCAATTACTCAAATTACCAGGGATATCCCAATAGGCTCTCAAAGCCTTTAAGCCCTCAAGGCTAAAAAACAATACCAACTTGCCCTCAAGGCATTTCAAATATCAAGAAACAAGATGACACCCGAGGAGGGTCACACCTCCCCTTCCCTATACAAGATGAGCATTGCCTTCCAACTGGGAGGAGCTCTCTCAACACCCAAAACAAAACCCCAAAACTAACAGAAAAACTCATAAAAGACAATTGCAAAACTCATTTATCAAGGAAGAGACAAACATGCATATCAAGCAATAGATCACACAAGAGAGTAGACTTGTTCACCAACCTTTCAAAGCCCAATTATGGAAGAAATTTGATGAAGAGCTCCTCTCTACCTCCTTCTCCAAAAATCTCCTTCTTTTCCACAATAATCCAACCCCCTTACTCTCCTCATCCTCTTTCTTTTAAAACTAATTCCTTCTATTTTCCTAATTACCCAAGTGACATTAAACAACTCAACCACAACTCATCCATTATCCTAGTGGAACATAAACAATATAACCCCACTCAAAAGATTCTCCATTATAGCCCACATGTAGAAATAAAGTATAATAAGTAATCTAAAATAAATAGAGAGTGGGTGACACAACTCCCTCATTAAGGAGAACCCCACCAAAAAAAGGCACATGGAGACAAGCACTCCATTATTAAGGGATCATGGAGTTGCTCTATGACTTGGAAGTGGGCCTGAGTGTGGATTCCACTCATCCCATTGTCCCCATGCTTCCAAATTCGTCACTTTACTTCACCCTGAAGTTGAAGTGACCATATGGAAGTTAACCCAAGGTTATCCTAGTCAAAAAGGTCCCTAGACCCATAGGATATAACCTAGGGTTGTTTTAAACCTAGTTAGGACTCCCAGAATCAAATATAACCACAAGAAAAAGGGTTTAAAAGAATAAAGTTTAAACAAGATTAAAAACAACATTTCTTACAACACTTATCATAATAAAATTAATTCAGGAGATAGAACTATTTCCCTTAACCTCATGCATCATTACAACAATACAACATTACAACAATTCACAAAACACGAGGTTGATCTTAGTTCCTCATTGAACTAGATCGGCTCACAAGGGATACAACATAGGTATGGGATGATCTCCTGTATATGTGGTTTCGTTAGTAATACCTGCACACTCAAACTCGAAGTCAATAACTCATAGAGATATCATAGCCGAAGCAATTTAAATACATGCATACCTAAACATACTACCATATAACATACTGAAATCATAATACAGTTTCATATCCATTCATCATTTGCTTAAAAGCAACATCTAATATCATTACACAATTGTTTCCTTAAAAATCAATTAGGTTTAATAAACAAGATAATAGTCTCTCAACACATAAATAGTAGCAATATCACTGCAAGTAGTCTCATGAACAGTAGTGTAAAAAATAGGCCACACACTACTTAAGTGTAAGGATCCTCAAGTTGTTCTTTTGGTGTGTGCATCTAAACAAAATAGTGTTGTGCTCAAATCACTGAGCTTTGATGCTTTCCTTTCGAGTACCCGTTGCCTTCTGGGTAGATGGGCATTTTCTATCTTCTATACATATCATGTGTTATAAAACTGTTACAAGAAACACAATATGTATTTCTTCAACCAAGACAACTAAAACCAAGAACATGTTTTACAATGTAAACTGGCTTAAATAGAAATTTAATAAAAAACATAAAGTGAATATATAACTTCATTCTATCTGCCACCATGAAAGGCTTGGAATGCCACATCCTACTCATAATGTATGGAAAGGCAAATTGATGAGTTCATTTAACATTGATCCTATTACTAAGGTCAGAAAGACCTAGCATCAAGATAGATTAAAACAATTCTATCCCCAGATAGAATCACTAAAATAGATTCACAAGAAAACATCATCTTCAATCACAAAATAACAACATTGTTTTTGTTGCTTGTGACAATAGCATGCAGAACTGTCTTTTGGAAGTTTACATTTAAGCAAGACAAAATATTTCTTCTAAGTTTCTAACAAGTGATGTTTCAAAATTAGCCAGCATTCGATTACTAACAATGTATACTTTTTTTAAAAAACTATTCTAAAAGTCTTCAACATATTTATTGTAGACAGACAGCATCCATGCATCTATGTTTCAAAAACAGCCTTTTGACTTGTATCTGCTTGATGTAAGTCTTTTAATATATAGCAGACAAAACTATTTTCGTTAGGGTATGAATAACTTCTCTCAAAAATTAATTGCAGCAAAAGTAGAAAATGTTGTTCAATATCAAAACCCTTTTACCTAGTAGACTATGTGTCATATGATGCTAATCCAACATTAGTTTGGTATCGGTACGATGGCTTGGATGGCCAACTTGAATTCCACTTTGTGGTGAAATTCCCTCATACAATTATGTATCTATGCACTAAAATTTGTACAAATATTCATCTTACAATACAATTCACAATTTTATCGTTTTCCTGCATTTCTTTTCATTTATATTAGCATTCTTCTCTCAATCCATAATAGGATAAACTAAATATTTAAATATATAAAGAATTAGGCCTCAAATATCAATAAACATAAACAAAATGCACATCCAAATTCAAATTTTCAAATATTGAAGACTAATATGTTCATATTTTGAATGTACAACATAAATGCCAAAATATGATGCAAGCAATACATACTAGTAAGCTATCACACAAAAATGGCACAAACTGTTTTGTCCAACCATTTCACATAATGTTGTCTGATTTAATATATTACATTAGTAATTTTTAGATACTATAATTCAGACTCAATACATAATACCAATCATAGTGTATCCATTTTTTCAAAAATTAAAATGGATATGGTCAAGGAATTCTGAAGTATAGTTGACCCAAGAAAAATCAGATAAACAAAAAATCTACAAAATTGTTGAGCCATGCAATGGACACCAACCAAAGACACAACAGAAGAAAGCTTGTACAAAAGCAAGCCCAGTAAATTCAATTGGAGTAACAAAATTCAAAACTGTTACAAAAACCATCTCGTTTCCATGTTTGTCACAAGGCAGCTTGAATTTTCTGCCAATGGAGTCAATATTACACATATATGTTAGGGGAAGAAACCTGATAGTTCCCAGTTTTCAAAATTTACAACACAGTATGAAATTCTTACAGAAGAACCCCTTCTATCCACAACAGTAAATTAATATATATCCCTTGACATGTAAAACTATTTTAAAAATCAGCTATGTTACACTTGTGAGAATTAGATTACAACTACCAAGAATGTTGAAAAATGAATGTCAACAAAAAAAGGAATGAACACAAACACTACTACTATTTACTACAAAATTGTGTAGTTAGGCTTTCCTGTAAAATTGAGAACAGTCTGTCCCTAACTAGTACATCCTTGTTGAGTTTCTCTACTCTCATTTTAAGCACTTCCACTTCACCAACAAGTTTCATGTTTTGCCAGGTAAGTTGTTCTGCATCTTGCTGAAAGGCATCCCTTTCTTCCGAAACTTTGGGTATCTCTCTTCTTAACAATGTCAGTTCTTTGAGACATTCTTGTAAGTCAGCTTGTAAACTTCTGATGGTATGCTCCTTCCCTACAAGCTGTTGATGCAATAGATCATAGCATTAGTGCTCATGATCTGTACAAAACATAATGTTCTACAAAAGTAAATGTAACTCTGCTTGACATCCTAAATATAAACAATTAAAAACATGTCAACACATACCAGGAGCTCCAACTCTTTCTCTTTCTGGTTTGAGCTACTGAGCCTACCCTGTAGGCTTGCAATGTTACTTGTCAAAACCTCGTGACTCCTTACCGAAGTTGCAACCTCTTCCTGAAGTCGTTCTAAATCAGCCTCCTTGGAACATAATTTTTCCCGTAGAGTCTTAACAAGTAAACTTTCGGCTTTAAGTTCTTGTTGTAGTTGGTTGAACCCCTCCTCGCTTTGAAATAGCTATTAAGAATATTAGTTGATAGCAAAAGAATGTCAATGCACACTCTTTACAAGTACAACCCCTAATCATATTTCTGATTAAGCCTGTTTCCTGATCTACAAGATCACTCCACAATTGTCTTGGGCTCTAGATGTTTACGAAGTCATAAAACTAACATTATTGATAAGTCAGGATCTTGAAATTGAACATTCAAGCCAATATAATATTAATTGTTTCGAATTACAAAATACACAAATCAATACAAAGAAAATCAAATATTTATCAATCTAAACGAGTCGAGAAGATCTAAATTATCTCCATACTTTGTAGGGGGTAAATCATCCATGTGGTATGCTCTATAAAGTTTAAACTGCAGTATTTCAAAAATTTCCAAACTTCAATTCAATAGGGTTTAAATGAGATGAAAGAATGCCAAAAAGTCAACAAAACATCTTTGATTTGTTGTTTCATAATTTGCATTTATTTTTAATAGAATTTATCCTATTATTTTCTTCAATTCGACCCTTAATAAACTGTACAGATTCAAATGGAAAGAGTTTTCATGATTAAACAAATGGGTGGAATAAATTAAAAACAAGCAAAATAATAAATCCTCTGACAGGGATTCCCTTAATTGCATAATCTCATTCTCTGCATCTGTTAATTTCATTCTCAAATCATCCATACATTGCTGAGATTCTCTCACCTGAGTTTTTATATGCATTTCCTGGTTATTTAAAGATGAAACTTCTCTCTGCCATGCTACATTTTGCTCTGCCAGATCTCTAACCCTCTCTCTCATCCTCCTCTACTCAGACCTAATTTTCTCGAGCATAGAGGCCCATTCACTCGACCGCCTATCTATCTTCTTTTCTAACATTCTCTGCAAATCATTCTTCTCATTCTCTAATATCTTTGTGCAAGATTCCATCTCTCCCTTGATCAACCTTAGAGCTTTGGTTGCTGAAGATCTTTCTCTCTTTCGGCTCTGAATTTCTGAAGAAACCATAAGTGTTAAGTTCCTTTTTTCTTCAAATACTTTTCTGAGTTTTTGCCACAAAAATTCTGCATTTTGTTCTGAGTTCATTGCTCTTACAGATTCAGATCTGCTGCAGTGGTACCAGCCCATCGATTCTAACTCTTTTGACAATAATGCAACCTGCTCTTCAGCTGTTTTAGCTCTTCTTTCCATCTCTTCATTTGTATCTTGCATCTTGTTATAGCCCTCAAGCCACATTTGAAATCAGCATCTGTCCACTTCCTTCTGTGCTAGATGAAGAGCCAATCCTTCAACATTCTGAACATAAACTCAACCAGAAAACTGCCAAAATCTGCAGACGTTTGAAACCCTACAAAACCTATAAAGCATACAATCCTTTGAAAACCTAAAAATCCTAAAATCAAAGAAAATAAACAAACCTTGCTTGTGTATATTTCATAATGTCCATGTTCTGTCAAAAATAATTTATTTATCAACATAAACTCGGAATACTAAATCGTCAACAACAAGAAAGCACACCCTAAATCCTCAACAAAGACATAAATTTATCAATAATGTTCCCAAATGAACATATTTTTGGGGGGCAAAATAAATTAAATATATGAGACAGCGAGAGAATCTGATACAAAATTCCCTTTAAAATGTCGATACAAGAAAGTTTAGGATACAGTTTATATTCAGATAAAAGTAAGGCTTTGATCAGATCACCTATATTTTTGTACTAATTCTTGCTGGAATACGTGCGGATTTTGCATCACCTAGGGATTACATTATGAAATATGTTGGACCACAAGCCATTTTTTGAAACTTTATGCAAAAGAAAAGACAAAAATAAAGACCCAGCGGATCTTTAGGGCTTTGAAACCCTAAAAAACACAAAAAACAACTTCGTGCCCATCCTTTTACACTTTGTATCTTTGTAAACTTGCTCTGCTTATATTCCGCTGAAAAGGGTTTGATCTCTGTAGACTTTTCTGAAGAGGTTTTCTTGCTCTTTGGAAAGGATTTTCTCTCTGGCATATTCGACATACTCTGCCACAAACTGAAGGTGAGTTGACAAACTGTTTTGCTGGAACAAAATACTGATTTCCATGCTTTTTTGTAGCTTTTAAATAACTGTATTTTGATGGATTTCTCCATATTTTGCATGGCTATGATAAAGAACAGTTTTTCATGCATATATGACTGTTTTTTGTAGCTTTATCTGACTGAAAATGATGAATCTCTTGGTATTCCTTCACGTCTGAGGTAAATAACTTCATTTTATGCACAAAAGGTTGTATTTCAAAAGACAAGCTTTCTGATCTAGGATTTCTTTGTTCTTTAGCAAGATACTTTAGCAGGGTCTCTAACTCTATCTGTATCTTTGGCTGGGTTGCTTTTGATATACATGAATATATGCCTTTACTGAATGACTGACAGATTTCTTTCTAAATACTTATCATGTCCTACTTCTGAGCCTAGCAATGGCTATTGGGGTTTCACCCTTTAAGGTTATCTTGACCCTTAAGATCTAGTATTGGCTTGGTATCTGAGGAGCTCGCATAGTTCTCTTGAAATACTTTATAATTCTCCACTAACCTTATGTGATTCCTGTACACCTTGTAGACAATAGTCTTGTATAAGTCCTTTGGAGTCCTCCTAGCTTTGTATGACGATTTACCTACTACTCCTCTGAATTTTACACTTAACCTTGTTGTGTCTCTTAATAACCAACGGATCCTTGATAATCCATCTCTGAAACTGTGAGTAGCCACTATATTCTCTTTGTCTGAAAACCCCTAAACACTTCTGAGTGAGATCTCATCATGATGTCATTCACTAAGATTATGTTTCTTGCTTCCTATTCTCTGTTGTAGCATGATAATCTACTAAACATGACTCCACATGATTTAAAAATCATCTATAATATTACAGTCATACATGGAACTTGTGCACTAAATTGTGAGGGATAACTCTTGATCTCTTCATTGTTGTGACTATTCTCCCACTGCTTCTCTTTGATTGATTATGCCAACAAAAGTCATCTTATAGACTACTTTTGTTCATACCCTATTTGCTGTCATTGTGGATTTAGATTTAGCCCTTCTTTACTAATAGATTGCTCCTCATGTTCCCTGTATATGTTTCAGTCCTGTCATGCTGATTATTTGCTTTCTAGACTGATGCTTCCACAGTCTACTAGACTGTCTTAGATTTAGAGGTGTTATGTTGTCTACAAGACTGAGCATACTTTGACCTACCCTCAATTCAGAGAAATGTAATACAGGCTACTCCTTGATGACTGTCTTCACAATGTCTAATCAAAGATCTCAAGGACCTCTGTGGACAAATGTAACAGGAAAAGACCACTATGACATTCACTGTGTATCCAAGACTCTGCCAATGTTTTGAAAATCTTTCGTGACTTCTTCCAATGTTTGAAAATCTGGAAACTCATATGATGACCCTGTAGACTGTTCCTAGTCTCTTTATGGTGTCTTGCATGCCTTCTTGTCTTGTAGATTTGACTATTTACTCTCATTGACTCTGTCTACATTTGTATCTCTGCATCTACTATATGATATGATTGTTGAAGTTGTTCAATGTGTTTGCTCTGACAGTGAGTAAACTGTTGTTGAAATGATGGAACAGTCATTTCAAACCTAAACTCGAGAAGAAAGGTTAATTATAACAGTAATTAAGGATCTTGAATTGCATTAATATGAGGGCTAAGAAGTCGACTGTACCAGTCCATGGTCCAAGGACAGTCCTAAACTGAGGGTAGTGTGGATTGTCATGCCTCCAAGATGCAGTCGGAACAGTGACACATCTAAGAGGTTTCTCACCAAGCATTTCACGGGAGTATATCACTATAAGATGCACTACTATATCACAAAGCCTCCAACATCTACCTAAAGGTATGGAATAAATGTCTAAAGCTACCCATTTCCTTCTTATAAAGTTTATGAGATCATCTTTCAAAGCTTTGAGGGTTTGTATCAGTTAGAAGGAGATTCTACAGTCTTGAGAGGCTTTTATTATGCAATAAGGATCTGCACTTTTTCAAGTGTTAAATCATTTTTTAAAAATATCTCTATCAAAGAGTATAGTATATTGAAGTTCTGTCAGGACTGAATGCAATGGAAGGTTTGTCATGGTTTTGACAATATGCTTTTGACCTTAAGATCCATTTTTAGGGTTGGGAACACAATATATATATGAAGAGATTGTAGTCCAACTGTGACAACAATAACGGTCACAGTCAATAAAGAAGCATCTGAGAAAGTTAAAAAAAAAAAATAGTGAGGAGCTTGACAGTGGTTGAAAAAAGACTGGCAGTCTACTATTGTTTTGTCATTTTAAATGGAGGTGACAAAGACAAAAAAAACCCAGAGAAGACTTATGTACAATGATAATGTACAGTAAGCAATGGTGTGTCCCAGAAGCATGATCACAATTATCCCAAGGTAAACAAAGATTTTAGTTAGAGTTGGAAATGACAATCACATCTAATGCTCTATTTAGAGCTCAAAAATGTAGACAACAGACAGGTGGAAATACATAGTCATAAGGGACAGTAGATGATTGTCAAGAGGGGAGCAATCAGTCGCCATGGGGTAGAGTAGCTGAAGGAAGATATAGAAGACATATGCATGAAAATTAGTCATATGTACTGTGATAATAGCATAGTGAACAGTCATAAAAATAGTCACAAAAGGGATCAACACAGTCTGTAGGATCTTAGTGAGTATCTAAGTCTTGATATCCTAAAAGTATAAAGAGACATATGAGGACAGAAGTCTAGGAGCAGTCAACACAGATAGTTGTAGACAGAGTATATGCTAAGGATGAGCAGTGTTAGCAGGTTGATTATGCCATATTAAGATAGTGAGGAAGAAAGAACACGATGTAAGTTTGAACTATGATAGAGCTTTAAAAAGCATAAAAGGCTAGTACCAGCCCTGCAGACAAAGGTCAAGATAAAGAAGAAATGAAGTCCCACTGATCATTGAACAATCAATAAACTTTGTAAATAGTTGTCATTAGGAGGATATTGTCTAATAATAATCATGCATGTGGAAACAATAGCAGTCATAACAGTGAAGACATCTAATGAAAGTTAGTAACAGTCATAATAGTAAAAGAGACCACTGTCCTAGACAAGGAGGGAGTTATGACTATTAAGAAGGAAGACTATTCATGCCATGAGCATAGTGTAGTATGACTGTATAACCCAAGGAACAACTTTATCAGCCTGAAGAACAGTCAAGAAACACATGACAGCAGAGTAGTCTTAAGAATAACAAAGAGAAAGGTAAACAATCATAAATAATGATCATGCTGACAGTGAGGACCTTCACAAAGTTACTACCAACATGTTTGAGAAGTCATCTTTGTATTGCCAGTAACTTTTTGAAGGTCCTCACTGTCAGTATGATCATTATTTATGACTGTTTACCTTTCTCTTTGTTATTCTTAAGACTACTCTGTTGTCATGTGTTTCTTGACTATTCTTCAGGCTGATAAAGTTGTTCCTTGGGTTATACAGTCATATTACACTATGCTCATGACATGAATAGTCCTCCTTAATAGTCATAACTCCCTCCTTGTCTACGACAGTGGTCTCTTTTACTATCATGACTGTTACTAACTTTCATTAGATGCCTTCACTGTTATGAGTGCTATTGTTTCCTCATGCATGATTGTTATCAGATAATATCCTCCTGATGACAACTATCTACAGAGTTTATTGATCGTTCAATAATCAGTAGGACTTCATTTCTTCTTTATGTTGACCTTTGTCTGCAGGGTTGGTACTAGCCTTTTATACTTTTTAAGGCTCTGTCATAGTTCAAACTTACATCGTGTTTTTTCTTCCTCACTGTCTTAATATGGCATAATCAACATGCTAACACTGCTCATCCTTAGCATATACTCTATCTACAACTATCTGTGTTGACTGCTCCTAGACTTTTGTCCTCATAGGTCTCTTTATACTTTTAGGATATCAAGACTTAGATACTCACTAAGATCCTACAGACTGTGTTGATCCCTTTTGTGACTATTTTTAAGACTATTCACTATGCTATTATCACAGTACATATGACTGATTTTCATGCATATGTCTTCTATATCTTCCTTCAGCTACTCTACCCCATGGCGACTGATTGCTCCCCCCTTGACAATCATCTACTATCCCTTATGACTGTATTTCCACCTGTCTATTGTTTGCATTTTTTAGCTCTAAATAGAGCATTAGATGTGATTGTCATTTCCAACTCTAACTGAAATCTTTGTTTACCTTGGGATAATTTTGATCGTGCTTTTGGGACACACCATTGCTTACTGTACATTATCATTGTACATAAGTCTTCTCTAGGTTTTTTTTGTCTTTGTCACCTCCATTTAAAATGACAAAACAATAGTAGACTGTCAATCTTTTTTCAACCACTGTCAAGCTCCTCACTGTTTTTTTTTTTTTTAAACTTTCTTAAATGCTTCTTTACTGACTGTGACCATTATTGTTGTCACAATTGGACTACAATCTGCTCATATATATATTGTGTTCCCAACCCTAAAAATGGATCTTAAGGTCAAAAGCATACTATCAAAACCATGACAAACCTTCCATTGCATTCAGTCCTGACAGAACTTCAATATACTATACTCTTTGATAGAGATATTTTTTAAAAATGATTTAACACTTGAAAAAGTGCAAATCCTTATTGCATAGTAAAAGCCTCTCAAGACTGTAGAATCTCCTTCTAACTGATACAAACCCTCAAAGCTTTGAAAGATGATCTCATAAACTTTATAAGAAGGAAATGGGTAACTTTAGACAGTTATTCCACACCTTTAGGTAGATGTTGGAGGCTTTGTGATATAGTAGTGCATCTTATAGTGATATACTCCTATGAAATGCTTGGTGAGAAACCTCTTAGATGTGTCACTGTTCTGACTGCATCTTGGAGGCATGACAATCCACACTGCCCTCACTTCCGGACTGTCCTTGGACCATGGACTGATACAGTCAGCTTCTTAACCCTCATATTAATACAATTCAAGATCCTTAAGGACTGTTATAATTAACCTTTCTTCTTGAGTTTAGGTTTGAAATGACCGTTCCATCATTTCAACAACAATTTACTCACTATTAGAGCAAACACAGTGAACAACTTCAACAATCATATCATATAGTAGATGCAGAGATACAAAGGTAGACAGAGTCAATGAGAGTAAACAGTCAAATCTACAAGACAAGAAGGCATGCAAGGCACCATAAAGAGACTAGGAACAGTCTACAGGGTCATCATACAAGTTTCGAGATTTTCAAACATTGGAAGAAGTCATGAAAGATTTTCGAAACATTGGCAGAGTCTTGGATACACAGTGAATGTCATAGTGATCTTTTCCTGTTACATTTGTCCACAGAGGTCCTTGAGATCTTTGATTAGACATTGTGAAGACAGTCATCAAGGAGTAGCTTGTATTACATATCCCTGAACTGAGGGTAGGTCAAAGTATGCTCAGTCTTGTAGACAACAAAATACCTCTAAATCTACGACAGTCCAGTAGACTGTGGAAACATCAGTCTAGAAAGCAAATAATCAGCATGACAGGACTGAAAGATATACAAGGAACATGAGGAGCAATCTATTAGTAAAGAAGGGCTAAATCTAAATCCACAATGACAGCAAATAAGTTATGAACAAAAGCAGTCTATAGGATGACTTTTGTTGGTAGAATCAATCAAAGAGAAGCAGTGGGAGAATAGTCACAACAATGAAAAGATCAAGAGTTATCCCTCATGATTTAGTGCACAAATTCCATGTATGACTGTAATATTAGAGACGATTTTCAAATCATGTGGAGTCATGTTTAGTAGATTATCATGCTACAATAGAGAATAGGAAGCAAGAAACATAATCTCAGTGAATGGCATCATGTTGAGATCTCACTCAGAAGTGTTTAGGGGTTTTCAGACAAAGAGAATATAGTGGCTACTCACAGTTTCAGAGATGGATTATCAAGGATCCGTTGGTTATTAAGAGACACAACAAGGTTAAATGTAAAATTCAGAGGAGTAGTAGGTAAATCGTCATACAAATGCCAGGAGGACTCCAAAGGACTTATACAAGACTATTGTCTACAAGGTGTACAGGAATCACATAAGGTTAGTGGAGAATTATAAAGTATTTCAAGAGAACTATGCGAGCTCCTCATATACCAAGCCAATACTAGATCTTAAGGGTCAAGATAACCTTAAAGCGTGAAACCCCAATAGCCATTGCTAGGCTCAGTAGTACGACATGATAAGTATTTAGAAAGAAATCTGTCAGTCATTCAGTAAAGGCATATATTCATGTATATCGAAAGTAACCCAGCCAAAGATACAGATAGAGTTAGAGACCCTGCTAAAGTATCTTGCTAAAGAACAAAGAAATCCTAGATCAAAAAACTTGTGCTTTGAAATACAGCGTTTTGTGCATAAAATGAAGTTATTTACCTCAGACGTGAAAGAATACCAAGAGATTCATCATTTTCAGTCAGATAAAGCTACAAAAAATAGTCATATATGCACGAAAAACTGTTCTTTATCATAGCCATGCAAAATATGGAGAAATCCATCAAAATACAGTGATTTAAAAGCTACAAAAAAACATGGAAATCAGTATTTTGTTCCAGCAAAATAGTTTGTGGCAGAGTTTGTGGAATATGCCAGAGAGAAAATCCTTTCAAAGGAGCAAGAAAACCTCTTCAGAAAAGTCTACAGAGATCAAACCCTTGTCAGTGGAATATAAGCAGAGCAAGTTTACAAAGATACAAAGTGTAAAAGGATGGGCAGGAAGTTGTTTTTTGTGTTTTTTAGGGTTTCAAAGCCCTAAAGATCCGCTGGGTCTTTATTTTTGTCTTTTCTTTTGCATAAAGTTTCAAAAAATGGCTCGTGGTCCAACATATTTCATAATATAATCCCTAGGTGATGCAAAAGCTGCACGTATTCCAATGAGAATTAGTACAAAAATATAGGTGATCTGATCAAAGCCTTACTTTTATCCGAATATAAATTGTATCCTAAACTTTCTTGGATCGACATTTTAAAAGGAATTTTGTATCAGATTCTCTCGCTGTCTCATATATTTAATTTATTTTGCCCCCCAAAAATATGTTCATTTGGGAACATTATTGATAAATTTATGTTTTTGTTGAGGATTTAGGACGTGCTTTCTTGTTGTTGACGATTTAGTATTTCAAGTTTATGTTGATAAATAAATTGTTTTTGACAAAACATGGACATTATGAAATATACACAAGCAAGGTTTGTTTATTTTCCTTGATTTTAGGATTTTTAAGTTTTTAAAGGATTGCATGCTTTATAGGTTTTGTAGGGTTTCAGATGTCTACAGATTTTGGCAATTTTTTGGTTGAGTTTATGTTCAGAATGTTGAAGGATTGGCTCTTCATCCAACACAGAAGGAAGTGGACAGATGCCGATTTCAAATGCGGCTTGAGGGCTATAACAAGATGCAAGATACAGATGAAGAGATGGAAAGAAGAGCTAAAACAGGTGAAGAGCAGGCTGCATTATTGTCAGAAGAGTTAGAATCGATGGGCTAGTACCATTGCAGCAGATCTGAATCTGTAAGAGCAAAGAACTCAGAACAAAATGCAGAATTTTTGTGGCAAAAACTCAGAAAAGTATCTGAAGAAAAAAGGAACTTAACACTTATGGTTTCTTCAGAAATTCAGAGCTGAAAGAGAGAAAGATTTTCAGCAACCAAAGCTCTAAGGTTGATCAAGGGAGAGATGGAATCTTGCACAAAGCTATTAGAGAATGAGAAGAATGATCTGCAGAGAACGTTAGAAAAGGAGATAGATAGGCGGTCAAGTGAGTGGGCCTCTATGCTCGAGAAAATTAGGTCTGAGGAGAGGAGGATGAGAGAGAGGGTCAGAGATCTGGCAGAGCAAAATGTAGCATTGCAGAGAGAAGTTTCATCTTTAAATAACCAGGAAATGCATATAAAAACTCAGGTGAGAGAATCTCAGCAATGTATGGATGATTTGAGAATGAAATTAACAGATGCAGAGAATGAGATTATGCAATTAAGGGAATCCCTGTCAGAGGATTTATTATTTTGCTTGTCTTTAATTTACTCCACCCATTTGTTTAATCATGAAAACTCCTTCCATTTCAATCTGTACAGTTTATTAAGGGTCAAATGCAAGAAAATAATAGGATAAATTCTATTAAAAATAAATGCAAATTATGAAACAACAAATCAAAGATGTTTTGTTGACTTTTTGGCATTCTTTCATCTCATTTAAACCCTATTGAACTGAAGTTTGGAAATTTTTGAAATACTGCAGTTTAAACTTTATAGAGCATACCACATGGATGACTTACCTCCTGCTAAGTGTGGAGATAATTCAGATCTTCTCGACTCATTTAGATTGATAAATATTTGATTTTCTTTGTATTGATCTGTGTATTTTGTAATTCGAAACAATTAATATTATATTGGCTTGAATGTTCAATTTCAAGATCTTGACTTATCAATAATGTTATAGTTTTATGACTTCGTAAACATCTAGAGCCCAGGACAATTGAGGAGTGATCTTGTAGATCAGGAAATAGGCTTAATCAGAAATATGATCAGGGGTTGTACTTGTAAAGAGTGTGCATTGACATGCTTTTGCTATCAACTAATATTCTTAATACCTATTTCAGAGCGAGGAGGGGTTCAACCAACTACAACAAGAACTTAAAGCCAAAACTTTACTTGTTAAGACTCTACGGGAAAAATTATATTCCAAGGACGCTGATTTAGAATGACTTCAGGAAGAGGTTGCAACTTTGGTAAGTAGTCACAAGGTTTTGACAAGTAACATTGCAAGCCTACAGGGTAGGCTCAGTAGCTCAAACCAGAAAGAGAAAGAGTTGGAGCTCCTGGTATGTGTTGACATGTTTTTAATTGTTTATATTTAGGATGTCAAGAAAAGTTATATTTACTTTTGTAGAACATTATGTTTTGTACAGATCATGAGCACTAATGCTATGATCTATTGCATCAACAGCTTGCAAGGAAGGAGCATATCATCAGAAGTTTACAAGCTGACTTACAAGAATGTCTCAAAGAATTGATATTGTTAAGAAGAGAGATACCCAAAGTTTCAGAAGAAAGGGATGCCTTTCAGCAAGATGTAGAACAACTTACCTGGCAAAACATGAAACTCGTTGGTGAAGTGGAAGCACTTAAAATGAGAGTAGAGAAACTCGTCGAGGATGTACTAGTTAGGGACGGACAGTTGTCAATTTTACAGGAAAGCCTAAATACACAATTTTGTAGTAAACAGTAGTAGTGTTTGTGTTCATTCCATTTTCTATTGAAATTCATTTTTCAACATTCTTGGTAGTTGTAATCTATTTCTCACAAGTGTAACATAGCTGATTTTTAAAATAGTTTTACATGTCAAGGGATATTTAATAATATACTGTCATGGATAGAAGGGGTTCTTCTGTAAGAATTTCATACCGTGTTGTAAATTTTGAAAACTGGGAACTATCAGGTTTCTTCCCCTAACATATATGTGTAATATTGACTCCATTGGCAGAAAATTCAAGCTACCTTGTGACAAACATGGAAACGAGATGGTTTTTGTAACAGTTTTGAATTTTGTTACTCCAATTGAATTTACTAGGCTTGCTTCTGTACAAGCTTTCTTCTATTGTGTCTTTGGTTGGTGTCCATTGCATGGCTCAACAATTTTGTAGATTTTTTGTTTATCTGATTTTTCTTGGGTCAACTGTACTTCAGAATTCCTTGACCATATCCGTTTTAACTTTTGAAAAAATGGATACACTATGATTGGTATTATGTATTGAGTCTGAATTATAGTATCTAAAAATTACTAATGTAATATATTAAATCAGACAACATTATGTGAAATGGTTGGACAAAGCAATTTGTGCCATTTTTATGTGATAGCTTACTAGTATGTATTGCTTGCATCATATTTTGGCATTTATGTTGTACATTCAAAATATGAACATATTAGTCTTCAATATTTGAAAATTTGAATTTGGATGTGCATTTTGTTTATGTTTATTGATATTTGAGGCCTAATTCTTTATATATTTAAATGTTTAGTTTATCCTATTATGGATTGAGAGAGAATGCTAATATAAATGAAAAAAATGCAGGAAAACGATAAAATTGTGAATTGTATTGTAAGATGAATATCTGTACAAATTTTAGTGCATAGATACATAATTGTATGAGGGAATTTCACCACAAAGTGGAATTCAAATTGGCCATCCAAGCCATCGTACCAATACCAAACTAATGTTGGATTAGCATCATATGACACAGTCTACTAGGTAAGAGGGTTCTGATATTGAACAACATTTTCTACTTTTACTATAATTAATTTTTGAGAGAAGTTATTCATACCGCAACGAAAATAGTTTTGTCTGCTATATATTAAAAGACTTACATCAAGCAGATACAAGTCAAAATGTTGTTTTTGAAACATAGATGCATGGATGTTGTCTGTCTACAATAAATATGTTGAAGACTTTTAGAATAGTTTTTTTTTCAAAGTATACATTGTTAGTAATCGAACGCTAGCTAATTTGGAAACATCACTTGTTAGAAACTTAGAAGAAATATTTTTGTCTTGCTTAAAAGCCGAAACTTCCAAAAGACAGTTCTGCATGCTATAGTCACAAGCAACAAAAGCAATGTTGTTATTTTGTGATTGAATATGATGTTTTCTTGTGAATCTATTTTAGTGATTCTATCTGGGGATAGAATTGTTTTAATCTATCTTGATGCTATGTCTTTCTGACCTTAGTAATAGGATCAATGTTAAATGAACTCATCAATTTGCCTTTCCATACATTATGAGTAGGATGTGGCATTCCAAGCCTTTCATGGTGGCACATAGAATGAAGTTATATATTCACTTTATGTTTTTTTATTAAATTTCTATTTAAGCCAGTTTACATTGTAAAACATGTTCTCGGTTTTAGTTGTCTTGATTGAAGAAATACATATTTTCTTTCTTGTAATAGTTTTATAACACATGATATGTACAGAAAATAGAAAATGCCCATCTACCCAGAAGGCAACGGGTACTTGAAAGGAAAGCATCAAAGCTTAGAGATTTGAGCACAGCACTGTTTTGTTTAGATGCACACACCAAAATAACAACTTTAGGATCCTTACACTTAAGAACTATGCGAGCTCCTCAGATACCAAGCCAATACTAGATCCTAAGGGTCAAGATAACCTTAAAGGGTGAAACCCCAATAGCCATTGCTAGGCTCAGTAGTAGGACATGATAAGTATTTAGAAAGAAATTTGTCAGTCATTCAATAAAGGCATATATTCATGTATATCAAACGCAACCCAGCCAAAGATACAGATAGAGTTAAAGACCCTGCTAAAGTATCTTGCTAAAGAACAAAGAAATCCTAGATCAGAAAGCTTGTGCTTTGAAATACAGCCTTTTGTGGATAAAATGAAGTTATTTACCTCAGACGTGAAGGAATACCAAGATATTCATCATTTTCAGTCAGATAAAGCTACAAAAAACAGTCATATATGCACGAAAAACTGTTCTTTATCATAGCCATGAAAAATATGGAGAAATCCATCAAAATACAGTGATTTAAAAGCTAAAAAAAAACATGGAAATCAGTATTTTGTTCCAGCAAAACAATTTGTCAACGCACCTTCAATTTGTGACAAAGTATGTCGAATATGCCAGAGAGAAAATCCTTTCAAAACAGCAACAAAACCTCTTCACTACAGAGATCAAACCCTTGTCGGTGGAATTATGCCTCAAATCGAAACAGCTAGAGAAGCTGAGAATCAAGCTAGCCAAGAAGATTGCAGACTTAGCCTTCCTAAAAAGATGCCGAGACTGTGAAGTGATTCCTTCCTTCGGCAAATTGATGAGTTCATTTAACATTGATCCTATTACTAAGGTCAGAAAGACCTAGCATCAAGATAGATTAAAACAATTCTATCCCCAGATAGAATCACTAAAATAGATTCACAAGAAAACATCATCTTCAATCACAAAATAACATTGCTTTTGTTGCTTGTGACGATAGCATGCAGAACTGTCTTTTGGAAGTTTCGGCTTTTAAGCAAGACAAAATATTTCTTCTAAGTTTCTAACACGTGATGTTTCCAAATTAGCCAGCGTTCGATTACTAACAATGTATACTTTAAAAAAAAAAACTATTCTAAAAGTCTTCAACATATTTATTTTAGACAGACAGCATCCATGCATCTATGTTTCAAAAACAACCTTTTGACTTGTATCTGCTTGATGTAGGTCTTTTAATATATAGCAGACAAAACTATTTTCATTGGGGTATGAATAACTTCTCTCAAAAATTAATTGCAGCAAAAGTAGAAAATGCTGTTCAATATCAGAACCGTTTTACCTAATAGACTATGTGTCATATGATGCTAATCCAACATTAGTTTGGTATCGGTACGATGGCTTGGATGGCCAACTTGAATTCCACTTTGTGGTGAAATTCCCTCATACAATTATGTATCTATGCACTAAAATTTGTGCAAATATTCATCTTACAATACAATTCACAATTTTATCGTTTTCCTGCATTTCTTTTCATTTATATTACCATTCTCTCTCAATCCATAATAGGATAAACTAAATATTTAAATATATAAAGAATTAGGCCTCAAATATCAATAAACATAAACAAAATGCACATCCAAATTCAAATTTTCAAATATTGAAGACTAATATGTTCATATTTTGAATGTGCAACATAAATGCAAAAATATGATGCAAGCAATACATAGTAGTAAGCTATTACACAAAAATGGCACAAACTGCTTTGTCCAACCATTTCACATAATGTTGTCTGATTTAATATATTACATTAGTAATTTTTAGATACTATAATTCAGACTCAATACATAATACCAATCATAGTGTATCTGTTTTTTCAAAAATTAAAATGGATATGGTCAAGGAATTCTGATGTACAGTTGACCCAAGAAAAATCAGATAAACAAAAAATCTACAAAATTGTTGAGCCATGCAATGGACACCAACCAAAGACACAACAAAAGAAAGCTTGTACAGAAGCAAGCCCAGTAAATTCAATTGGAGTAACAAAATTCAAAACTGTTACAAAAACCATCTCGTTTCCATGTTTGTCACAAGGCAGCTTGAATTTTCTGCCAATGGAGTCAATATTACACATATATGTTAGGGGAAGAAACCTGATAGTTCCCAGTTTTCAAAATTTATAACACATTATGAAATTCTTACAGAAGAACCCCTTCTATCAACGACAGTATATTATTATATATCCCTTGACATGTAAAACTATTTTAAAAATCAGCTATGTTACACTTGTGAGAATTAGATTACAACTACCAAGAATGTTGAAAAATGAATGTCAACAGAAAAAGGAATGAACACAAACACTACTATTGTTTACTACAAAATTGTGTATTTAGGCTTTCCTGTAAAATTGACAACTGTCCGTCCCTAACTAGTACATCCTCATCGAGTTTCTCTACTCTCATTTTAAGTGCTTCCACTTCACCAACGAGTTTCATGTTTTGCCAGGTAAGTTGTTCTGCATCTTGCTGAAAGGCATCCCTTTCTTCCGAAACTTTGGGTATCTCTCTTCTTAACAATGTCAATTCTTTGAGACATTCTTGTAAGTCATCTTGTAAACTTCTGATGGTATGCTACTTCCCAAAAAGTTGTTGATGCAATAGATCATAGCATTAGTGCTCATGATCTGTACAAAACATAATGTTCTACAAAAGTAAATGTAACTCTGCTTGACATCCTAAATATAAACAATTAAAAACATGTCAACACATACCAGGAGCTCCAACTCTTTCTCTTTCTGGTTTGAGCTACTGAGCCTACCCTGTAGGCTTGCAATGTTACTTGTCAAAACCTTGTGACTCCTTACCGAAGTTGCAACCTCTTCCTGAAGTCGTTCTAAATCAGCCTCCTTGGAACATAATTTTTCCCGTAGAGTCTTAACAAGTAAACTTTCGGCTTTAAGTTCTTGTTGTAGCCGGTTCAACCCCTCCTCACTCTGAAATAGCTATTAAGAATATTAGTTGATAGCAAAAGCATGTCAATGCACACTCTTTACAAGTACAACCCCTGATCATATTTCTGATTAAGCCTATTTCCTAATCTACAAGATCACTCCTCAATTGTCCTGGGCTCTAGATGTTTACGAAGTCATAAAACTAGAACATTATTGATAAGTCAGGATCTTGAAATTGAACATTCAAGCCAATATAATATTAATTGTTTCGAATTACAAAATGCACAGATCAATACAAAGAAAATCAAATATTTATCAATCTAAATGAGTCGAGAAGATCTGAATTATCTCCACACTTAGCAGGAGGTAAATCATCCATGTGGTATGCTCTATAAAGTTTAAACTGCAGTATTTCAAAAATTTCCAAACTTCAGTTCAATAGGGTTTAAATGAGATGAAAGAATGCCAAAAAGTCAACAAAACATCTTTGATTTGTTGTTTCATAATTTGCATTTATTTTTAATAGAATTTATCCTATTATTTTCTTGCATTCGACCCTTAATAAACTGTAGAGATTGAAATGGAAGGAGTTTTCATGATTAAACAAATGGGTGGAGTAAATTAAAAACAAGCAAAATAATAAATCCTCTGACAGGGATTCCCTTAATTGCATAATCTCATTCTCTGCATCTGTTAATTTCATTATCAAATCATCCATACATTGCTGAGATTCTCTCACCTGAGTTTTTATATGCATTTCCTGGTTATTTAAAGATGAAACTTCTCTCTGCAATGCTACATTTTGCTCTGCCAGATCTCTAACCCTCTCTCTCATCCTCCTCTCCTCAGACCTAATTTTCTCGAGTATAGAGGCCCACTCACTTGACCGCCTATCTATCTCCTTTTCTAACGTTCTCTGCAGATCATTCTTCTCATTCTCTAACATCTTTGTGCAAGATTCCATCTCTCCCTTGATCAACCTTAGAGCTTTGGTTGCTGAAGATCTTTCTCTCTTTCGGCTCTGAATTTCTGAAAAAACCATAAGTGTTAAGTTCCCTTTTTCTTTAGATACTTTTCTAAGTTTTTGCCACAAAAATTTGGATTTTGTTCTAATTTTTTTGCTCTTACAGATTCAGATCTGCTGCAGTGGTACCAACCCATCGATTCTAACTCTTCTGACAATAATCCAGCCTGCTCTTCAGCTGTTTTAGCTCTTCTTTCCATCTCTTCATATATATCTTGCATCTTGTTATAGCCCTCAAGCCACATTTAAAATCGGCATCTGTCCACTTCCTTCTGTGCTGGCTGAAGAGCCAATCCTTCAACATTCTGAACATAAACTCAACCAGAAAACTGCCAAAATCTGCATACGTTTGAAACCCTACAAAACCTATAAAGCATACAATCCTTTGAAAACCTAAAAATCCTAAAATCAAGGAAAATAAACAAACCTTGCTTGTGGATATTTCATAATGTCCATGTTCTGTCAAAAACAATTTATTTATCAACATAAACTCGAAATACTAAATCGTCAACAACAAGAAAGCACGCCCTAAATCCTCAACAAAAATAAATTTATCAATAATGTTCCCAAATGAACATATTTTTGGGGGGCACAATAAATTAAATATATGAGATAGCGAGAGAATCTGATACAAAATTCCTTTAAAATGTCGATACAAGAAAGTTTAGGATACAGTTTATATTCGGATAAAAGTAAGGCTTTGATCAGATCACCTATATTTTTGTACTAATCCTCGCTGGAATACGTGCAGATTTTGCATCACCTAGGGATTACATTATGAAATATGTTGGACCACGAGCCAATTTTTGAAACTTTATGCAAAAGAAAAGACAAAAATAAAGACGCAGCGGATCTTTAGGGCTTTGAAACCCTAAAAAACACAAAAAACAACTTTGTGCCCATCCTTTTACACTTTGTATCTTTGTAAACTTGCTTTGCTTATATTCCGCCGACAAGGGTTTGATCTCTATAGACTTTTCTGAAGAGGTTTTCTTGCTCTTTTGAAAGGATTTTCTCTCTGGCATATTCGACATACTCTACCACAAACTGAAGGTGAGTTGACAAACTCTTTTGCTGGAACAAAATACCGATTTCCATGCTTTTTTGTAGCTTTTAAATCACTGTATTTTGATGGATTTCTCCATATTTTGCATGGCTATGATAAAGAACAGTTTTTCATGCATATATGACTGTTTTTTGTAGCTTTATCTGACTGAAAATGATGAATCTCTTGGTATTCCTTCACGTCTAAGGTAAATAACTTCATTTTATGCACAAAAGGCTGTATTTCATAGCACAAACTTTCTGATCTATGATTTCTTTGTTCTTAAGCAAGATACTTTAGCAGGAACTCTAACTCTATCTGTATCTTTGGCTGGGTTGCTTTTGATATACATGAATATATGCCTTTACTGAATGACTGACAGATTTATTTCTAAATACTTATCATGTCCTACTACTGAGCCTAGCAATGGCTATTGGGGTTTCACCCTTTAAGGTTATCTTGACCCTTAAGATATAGTATTGGCTTGGTATCTGAGGAGCTCGCATAATTCTCTTGAAATACTTTATAATTCTCCACTAACCTTATGTGATTCATGTACACCTTGTAGACAATAGTCTTGTATAAGTCCTTTGGAGTCCTCTTGGCATTTGTATGACGATTTACCTACTACTCCTCTGAATTTTATACTTAACCTTGTTGTGTCTCTTAATAACCAACAGATCCTTGATAATCCATCTCTGAAACTATGAGTAGCCACTATATTCTCTTTGTCTGAAAACCCCTAAACACTTCTGAGTGAGATCTCATCATGATGCCATTCACTGAGATTATGTTTCTTGCTTCCTATTCTCTCTATCAAAGAGTATAGTATATTGAAGTTCTGTCAGGACTGAATGTAATGGAAGGTTTGTCATGGTTTTGACAGTATGCTTTTGACCTTAAGAACCATTTTTAGGGTTGGGAACACAATATATATATGAGGAGATTGTAGTCCAACTATGACAACAATAACGGTCACAGTCAATAAAGAAGCATCTAAGAAAGTTTAAAAAAAAACAGTGAGGAGCTTGACAGTGGTTGAAAAAAGACTGGCAGTCTACTATTGTTTTGTCATTTTAAATGGAGGTGACAAAAATGAAAAAACCCAGAGAAGACTTATGGACAATGATAATGTACAATAAGCAATGGTGTGTCCCAGAAGCATGATCAAAATTATCCCAAGGTAAACAAAGATTTCAATTAGAGTTGGAAATGACAATCACATCTAATGCTCTATTTAGAGCTCAAAAATGTAGACAACAGACAGGTGGAAATACATAGTCATAAGGGACAGTAGATGATTGTCAAGGGGGGAGCAATCAGTCACCATGGGGTAGAGTAGCCGAAGGAAGATATAGAAGACATATGCATGAAAATCAGTCATATGTACTGTGATAATAGCATAGTGAACAGTCATAAAAATAGTCACAAAAGGGATCAGCACAGTCTGTAGGATCTTAGTGAGTATCTAAGTCTTGATATCCTAAAAGTATAAAGAGACCTATGACGACAGAAGTCTAGGAGCAGTCAACACAGATAATTGTAGACAGAGTATATGCTAAGGATGAGCAGTGTTAGTAGGTTGATTATGCCATATTAAGACAGTGAGGAAGAAAGAACATGATGTAAGTTTGAACTATGACAGAGCCTTAAAAATCATAAAAGGCTAGTACCAGCCCTGCAGACAAAGGTCAAGATAAAGAAGAAATGAAGTCCCACTGATCATTGAACAACCAATAAACTTTGTAGATAGTTGTCATTAGTAGTATATTGTCTGATAACAATCATGCATGTGGAAACAATAGCACTCATAATAGTGAAGGCATCTAATGAAAGTTAGTAACAGTCATAATAGTAAAAGAGACCACTGTCCTAGACAAGGAGGGAGTTATGACTATTAAGAACGAAGACTATTCGTGCCATGAGCATAGTGTAATATGACTGTATAACCCAAGGAACAGCTTTATCAGCCTGAAAAACAGTCAAGAAACACATGACAGCAGAGTAGTCTTAAGAATAACAAAGAGAAAGGTAAACAATCATAAATAATGATCATGCTGACAGTGAGGACCTTCACAAAGTTACTACCAACATGTTTGAGAAGTCATCTTTGTATTTCTAGTAACTTTTTGAAGGTCCTCACTGTCAGCATGATCATTATTTATGACTGTTTACCTTTCTCTTTGTTATTCTTAAGACTACTCTGTTGTCATGTGTTTCTTGACTGTTCTTCAGGATGATAAAGTTGTTCCTTGGGTTATACAGTCATATTACACTATGCTCATGGCATGAATAGTCTTCCTTCTTAATAGTCATAACTCCCTCCTTGTTTACGACAGTGGTCTCTTTTACTATTATGACTGTTACTAACTTTCATTAGATGCCTTCACTGTTATGAGTGCTATTGTTTCCTCATGCATGATTGTTATCAGATAATATCCTCCTAATGACAACTATCTACAGAGTTTATTGATCGTTCAGTAATCAGTAGGACTTCATTTCTTCTTTATGTTGACCTTTGTCTGCAAGGCTGGTACTAGCCTTTTATGCTTTCCAAGGCTCTGTCATAGTTCAAACTTACATTGTGTTCTTTCTTCCTCACTGTCTTAATATGGCATAATCAACATGCTAACACTGCTCATCCTTAGCATATACTCTATCTACAACTATATGTGTTGACTGCTCCTAGACTTCTGTCCTCATAGGTCTCTTTATACTTTTAGGATATCAAGACTTAGATACTCACTAAGATCCTATAGACTGTGTTGATCCCTTTTGTCACTATTTTTAGGACTATTCACTATGCTATTATCATAGTACATATGATTGATTTTCATGCATATATCTTCTATATCTTCCTTCAGCTACTCTACCCCATGGCGACTGATTGCTCCCCCCTTGACAGTCATCTACTGTCCCTTATGACTATGTATTTCCACCTGTCTGTTGTCTGCATTTTTTAGCTCTAAATAGAGCATTAGATGTGATTGTCATTTCCAACTCTAACTGAAATCTTTGTTCACCTTGGGATAATTTTGATCATGCTTCTGGGACACACCATTGCTTACTATACATTATCATTGTACATAAGTCTTCTCTAGGTTTTTTTTGTCTTTGTCACCTCCATTTAAAATGACAAAACAATAGTAGACTGTCAATCTTTTTTCAACCACTGTCAGGCTCCTCACTATTTTTATTTATTTTTTAACTTTCTCAAATGCTTCTTTACTGACTGTGACAGTTATTGTTGTCACAATTGGACTACGGGTAAGTGCAAAAAGATGGGGGGCCAAAAAGTGGCCAAAATAATTTGAAAAAAAATTAAGGCATAACGCGAGCGCGTTTTAACGCGCTCGCATTATATCGCGCTCCCGTTATGGCTTGGTAATGACAAGCCACAGGCTCATCATTACCGAGCCATAACGCGAGCGCGTTATAATGCGCTCGCGTTATGGGCATCTATAAATGAAAAAAAAAAGCAACTCAATTTCATTTCACTCCCATTTTCTCCTCTGCCCGCGACCTCCAAACCCTCAAAAACGCGATCGCGTTCTGCAAAACGCCAATCAACACAAAAATCTTGTCAATTCATCGCCAAAATGCCGCCGCGACGTTGAGCACGCCAAAGAGGTGAGTTATCTTTATTTTTTTGTTTGAATTTCTTTCTATATAGGTAGGTTTTTGTTGATTTTTAATGTATATTTCGTTAATTGTCAGGAAATGTTAATGCACCTCCTCCTCCTCCTCCTCAAAATCCACAAAATCCCGAGGAGGAAATACCTGCAGAACAACAACCTCCTCCATTCATTCCTCGACATGCCCCTGGAACACAAGATAATATAATAGGGCAAATTGAAAACAACAAAAAACAAATTGAAGATATAATTGCAAGGTTGAAAGATCCTTCCACTTCAACCTTGCATAGGTCCACGCTTACCGAATCTCTTGAGTCTATGTTAACAAATGTAAATTCAATTAGCAAGCAAATAACTAGTTGGACCGATAAAAAGAGAGAGTTTAGAGATTACTATGCAGATAAATTATCATACCAAGATGTCAAAAAATTACAAATTACAAAAGTAGACTTGTGTTCAATTTTCACAAACCCACAAACAAATCAACCTCCACCCATTACATGCAAGAGGTTCCCTATCCATTGGTGCAACAACCAAGCGATAAGGGACAATTTCAGGCAGAGGTGGTGGATGGTTTTTGACCATCCTCCATGCAATAACAATGAGGTCCCGCAATACTTTTTGAGGAAACTCTACTCCGAGTTTGTCCTCAATAAAGTGCCAAACTATTTTGATATGCGGGACTTCCAGGGTAGAGGTGGGGGCTCAGCACAGGATAGACCAGGGGCACGTCTTGACCCACAGCGGGTAGTGAGACGAGTAATCAGCAGACCAGCCCACGAGCATGTTTCTATCCCTTCCATTGTGAAGGAGAGTGTTGAGGTCGATACACTGAGGTCGATTAGTGCCTTGACCTAGAGAATCATAAAGCATGTCGATCCTGCAACACAGAGTGGGTTGGGAGATAGTGCGAGGAGTAGGGTCCCACCGCATACTTGCCAGGCTTGCGGGTCAGCCTGTGGTTATGACCCCATGGACAGTCAGGACGCAGGTGCACAGGCTACATCTGCAGCTGAGCAGATGGTGATGACAGATACCCTCCTGAGTGAGACTTTCGGCCTTGATACTCAGGTAAATATTAGCAAGTTTATTGAATTTAATTTATTAAATTTTATTTTTGAAATACAAGATTAACTAATTTAAATTGATGATTTTAATGAAATTTCAGGGTCATAGCGTTGATGCAGTTTTCAGTGGTTCTCCACCTACATTTTTCACTAGATCATCTACTGTCGAGGTATGTAACTAGTAAACAATTATAAATATTACATGTGAATAGCATCGTTATATGAATGGTATTCTAATTTCTGATTTTGGATGTTGAATAGGTTAACACTGTAGATTTCATGGCAACACCTGCCAGTGGTGGTGGACTTCAAAGCTTTACGGAGGTAATAAAATAAATAGTTTAATGAATGAATTGTACTTACTAAATTTTTGTATGTGATTTGTGTGTTTTATTGTGTGTACTTCCATGTTTAGATGAGCGTGTGTGTATGTTAGGAGCCATGATTTGCATCACTATTATAGTTTTCGTAATTGAATAATGTTGTTTTATTTCCAGATGATGCAGGCTGTGGATACACCTCCCCATGTTCATAGGGCAATGGAGCAGGGTGTGGCCTCTGCGATTCATAGCTCTATGGCATTGACAGGGGTATGAGGCAGATTAGTAAATTTTAATTTACATTCATTGTTATAGTTGTCTATTTTTGAAAAATCAAAAGATTATTGATTTGAAGTTTAATTTCTATCTGGATGGTTTCTATAGGACATGACATCACCAGGGCCTTTTCCTGCTACTGAGGCAAGCGAGCAGACAGATTATATGTTAGCGGTAAGTGATTATTTTGTTAAATGTTTCATTTTTTTATAACATGTAATTTCTATATATTAATATCTATACTTTTTTTTGTAACAGGTAAAGGTGCAGGAAGAACTAAATAGGAGGAGTAGCCCTCGGGTTCGTAGTAGACCACCCACATGCATGTCTCCATCCCTTAGAAGATCAAAGGCTGCTCGTGATTTATTCTCTTCACCAGCTAGAGGGGAATGACTTTTTATTGTGTTCCTCTATTGTATGCCTATATGGCATTTGTGGACATATATTTTGTATTGTACATAGTTGACATTGTATGCCTATATGGCATTCTTGTAAGCCTATATGGCTATTTTGTATATATGTTATACTTATATCGACAGATATTGATGTATGCGTACATGGATATTTGGTTAATACAAATCTTTTTTATTGATGGCGTCCATACTTGCATTATAAATCCACTTTTGAATGGATATTTGTAGATGGCTACTTCAAATATTTAAAGTCTGATTGTATTACATATGATGTTTGCATTTTCTTTGTTAGGCTTGATAGGCCATGGATTACATGATGGTGTTTGATGGAAAAGTATGGTACTAGAAGACTCTAGTTCATTCTTAATAGGCTTGTGATTGATAATATCTTTGCATGATTGCACTTGATCTTGGATCATGGGCATGTTGTTAGGATTTTGATTGCATTGTGATGTTTGATGGATAGGCATGGTGTAAGTGTAAGATACCCAACTAGTTCTATGAAAAATTTTCCTTACTTAAACACTTTTACTTGCTAACAATTCATCAACTACTTCAATAACATAAAGATATACATCAAGATAACTATTTGAATGAAACAAAATTAGAGTTGGGTACTTGTCTTGTTACTTGATTCAATCAACTTGCAATGTCTTATTACATGGAAAATGCTTTCAATAGCATGAAGTACAACTCATTCAATGGAAATACAAGGACAGGCCTTGAAGCCTTGATGTTACAATGTCTTCCTTACTTGAGCAACATTTGAAGATTTGGAATGTTCAACTCATCACCTCACAAGGTAGGCACATATTTGAAGGATTTACAGGTTTTTCTGACTTGGGCGCCAAGTTGAGGTGACCTCCTCCTGAAGTTGCGCCTTGTCAACATTAGGCGCCAATTAGAGTTATGGATGCTTTGGATTGTTTCCAAGAGTAGGCGCCAAAACATCATCATTATGAAAGTGTTTTAAATGCTAGGCGCCCAAATGAGCCCTCTGGAGTCTAGGCACTCCTTTCATGCATTCTGTGTTCTAGGCGCCAATTGAAAGGAGTGGAGAACAGGGCAAGCGCCTTCCAAACTAGGTGTTTCCTTGAGGTGACAAGGACTTAGAAAGTGCGCCTAAGGTGAGCGCCTTGAGTGAAAAGGTCTAACAAACATCTTTGAACCCCCTTTCAAGGTTAGGCGCATTCTGGAGGTGGAAACAAGTAGAAGGTGCGCCTTAGCTTCCTTTGTCAATTCTTGCAAGTCTTTGTTGATTAGGAAGGTGGAATGCTTCATTGTAGAATGAGTGCCTATCTTCTAATGTCCAAACTACTTCTTCTGGCTCACTCTGTGGCTAGGCGCCAGAGCTAAACTATTCACACAAGGGAGTGCACCTAGACTCACTTGATGTTTTCTTACTACTTCAACCCCTGGAAGATGTTCCAAGGTGTTCCCTTTTACAAGCACCTGACCTCCCAAGTTCCTTCATGTGCTATTCCTTGAAGGCGCCAAAACTGAGCTCCAGTGCCATGGGATTGTGCCTAACATCTTTGAAGAGTTTCTAAGCCTTTTGCAAGTTGATATCCCAAACTCATCTTCTAGGCGCAACAGGAGCTTTCCAAAGGAGTTTCCAAGTTTTAGACGCCAAGCGAGGTCATGGGTGAATAGAATTGCGCCTTAGGAGATGACTGGATCCTAAGCGTCAGTCTGGAGTTATAGTGGAATTGATATGCGCCTCAACTAGCTTAGGCACCCATTTGAAGTGATTCCTTTAACACTTCTCTGTCAATCTCAACTGCAAGGATGATCTCCTAATCCAATTTTGATCCTCTGGAGATGCAAATAGCTTTACATTTCACTAGGCGCCATCAATGATGATCATCAACCAAAGCGCATTTCAAAGGTGAGATAGGCAAGTGAGGCGCCAAACTAGTCCTTAAGACTTATCTCCTTCTATCAAGTCAATTTCAACTATGTGAGAGAGTTCTATTCTATTTGCACCTGGGCTAGGAGTTCACCTAAGAGACATCACTTAGCTTTAAAACTTTCAATCTATAGCCATCTGGGCTAGGCGCTCCAATGGAGGATCCTTGAACTCATGCATTGGCGCCTTCTAGTTCTAGGCACCCATTTTGGATGATTCATCCTGATACTAGCGCCCAAAATGACTAGACTCTCTTCATCATCCAATTCACTTAGAAGACTCAAGTTGGAGACTTAGTTGTCTATCCATGTTCTCCGGAAGATTCATTGTACCTCTATGCACTATCTCCTTCAAGGCACTCCTTAAAAACATTGGAAGTGCTCAGGACTTACCTTAGTCCAAAGCGCCACAATCCATTCCTTAAAGCACAAAGAATTCTCAAAGGCGCCCCTATTTACCTCTAAGCACTCAAATATCATTTAGATTCAAGGTGCACATTTAGCTCCAAAACGCAAATTTCCATCATCAACCCATCAAGGTGCATCATCTTCCCTTTGTATCCCCTTCAAGGCGCAGACATTCACTTCTTCACACTCAAACTCACTCTCTGGCGCCAGAATAGGTGTATAACTTCAAATAAGGTGCTAATCTTAGGTTTCTAAGTACTTAGTTTGATCTTAAGGCTATCCTTCCTCTAAGCACTCTCTTCAACTCCCTCACTGAAGGCCCTTTGTAAGTTTGGGCGCATTTCATCCCAAGGCACTTCAACATCATCCAAGGCACAAATTCACTCTCCAAGACAAGGTGCAAAAAACCCTATCCTAAGGCGCTCAAATCTTGCTTCTAGACCTAGGCGCACAAACATGAGATTAAGGATCATTCTGGCCACCATCACTTCCCTAAAGGCGCAAAATTGGTGTAGATACATTCCATTTATTAAGGATCATTTTGGCGCCCAAATCTTGTCAAAGCAAAGGATCAATAGGTTCTCTCTAAGGCGCACTCCAGGGTTTGATCTTGCAAGACTTCTCACGTCAAAATTTTGACCAAGACACTCAAGGCACTAGTCTTTATCATCTAACCCTACAGTGCACTTACTCATTATGATATACTCCTCAACTTTGTATTCAACCTTGCCCAAGGCGCATATTCACTATAAGGCATTCTCACTTTGTCAAGGCTCAGAGGGCTTCAACTTGCTAAAGGGTAGAGGTCTAGGCACATATCTGACTTGAAGCTCAAGGCGCTCCAACCCTCTTGCTCTGGAATTCCTTCTAGGCACTAAGTGACTTCTCCAATTCCTTGAAAATATTTGAAGTGTTTTACCTTCTCAAGGTGCTCCTTCGAACTTGACTCCAAGGTGTTATAATCTCAAAGGTGCTGACATCATCTCAACCAAAGGCGCTCAATGATTCATCCCATATCTAGGCGCTAGAACACTTAATCAACCAAGTCATTCAAGGCGCCATTCAGTAAACTCATCTTCCATGATATTCCTATCAAGGCGCATATCACTTCTCTCATGGGCTTTAGGCGCTCAGTTGAGTGTTTCAATACTACTTAGGTGCCAAATTCATTTTAATGCACCAAACACAAAGAGCTTTCAAACACTGGGTGCTCACAAAGAGTCTTCCAACCTTGGGCGCTAAATTAGGTCTTTGCAACTATCCAAGGCGCATATCTTCGTTTGAACAACTTATGGTGCCAAGACAACTTCTCATTAGGGCGCTCAAAACACTTGTGTTTACATTTGAAGTGCTTTACCTTCTTAAGGTGCTCCAGACTAACCTGACTCCAAGGTGCTCCATCATCATCCTTAAGGCGCTAAAAACATCATCTCCACTCTAGGCAAAAACATCATCCAACTCCTTAAGGCACTTCACTGTCAAAGTCTGAAGGCGCTCTACCTAGACCTTTCCCCTAGGCGCCAGAACTCCTAAGCGCTCACCAGATAACTCTCTTCTTCAAGGCGCAAATCTTCCTATACTATGATTGCCTCTGAAACACCGATTAACGTGATGTGAGGGTGCAAAGGCTACTCCAATCCTCAGTGAGCGCCTAGTTTAAACAAGGAGAAATAAAGCATTCAAAACTATCCAAACGATCATCCCCTTCCTAATGTCTTCACTGCTCCGGAAAACCTTGGCCAAAATGACACATAACAACTCCTATGAGCGCCCTTATGCCCTAGGATCATCTAGTTTGTGCGTCTTGTAATGAGGAGTTCATGTAAGTTTGGAATGAGCGCCTTGAATAAGTGTAAACTAGCCTAGAGAAGGGTATGTGCGCCTTGAGCACCTTGAGCATTCCAGAGATAACTGTGCGCCTAGAACAATATGAGCGCTCATGATGATGATTAACGCCCTGATGAGACTATGAGCGCCTTGTTCAGGAGATACCTTGTTTGATCATAAAATGCGTCTTGAGTCTTGAAGGTTTTGAGCGCCTAGGTGATTTGGATGTTGGGATGTTGGTATGCGCCCAAGATTGAGGTAAGTGAGCACTTGTAATGGAGGAAAGCAATGAGATGGAATGTCTTGTAGACATTGGCGCCCAGAGACCCATTTTTGCGCCTTTGATGATGACCATTTTTGCATAAGAGTTTAGCGCCTTAGAGTTGTAAACTTTCTCTTTGGGCGCCCCTGAGTGAATGTTGGCGCCTTGGACAACTAAATACGCCTTTGATGGAGTGAAGCCCAGAAGGGGAGTAGGAGGAAACCCAATCTTCAAGATTCATCAAGCTTCAAAGTTTAGGTCAGAGGTTATCCACTTTATCCAAGGAAGGTGTTATCATCTACACTCCGAGAAGGTAATGTCAAAGGCCATCATGAAGGATCACTTCATCAACTTCAAGTCCTTCAAGTTCAAGTCCTTTCACCTAGCAAGTCCAAGAGAGATTTCTACTCCGATTCATGAAGTAAGCTTATATCATCCTTATCTACTTTGCAAGAAGAAGAAACATTACAAAGTCAATCAAATGAGTTACAAGTACCATACATCCAATTGCAAGGAGTGAACCACCTTAAGGAAAAATAGTTCTCTTGAAGTTACTTGAAATGTCAAAAGGTATAGCGCCTCCAAATAAGGTCAGAGGTGAGGTTAGAGGTGAAATGCGCCTTTGGACCATTCTGGCGCCTTGGATGAAAAACCTATATCTTGAGCCCAAGAGGTAAAATTTGCGCCTTAGTGGATTTGGAGAGTTACAGAGATTAGAGAAAAGCGCCTTGAAGACAGAGTTGTTCAAGGCGCATGTGTGATTTGGTCAAAAACAGGCGCCTAGATTGAATAGGCTTTCATCCTGACTTAATACACTGCCTCCTTCTGACGATTTTTGGGGCAGCAGAAAACCTTTCACCACGGGCAAATGTCTCAGAGCTATAAAAAATCGAGAGAGGTTATTGTAGAGGCACTCTACGTGATCCCGTTGCCTTAGACGGAATGTTTCTAAGTGACACGGTTTTTGAGTAACATCTCGTCAAAGATTGCTGCCTTTTTGCACTTTGGACTCTTCAGGGATATCGTCGATACAATGTAGCTCCGACTGTTTCGACATGTTTGGGTGAAAAATAGGACCATGCCTAGCATAAATGTACCCATTCGGATGCGTTGGAATAGTCAGTTTGGTCGCATCAGGAGCTGGATGAAAGTTACACCCCTTTGCAACTTTACACTGCCTCCTTCTGACGATTTTTGGGGAAACAGAAAACCTTTCACCACGGGCAAATGCCTCAGAGCTATAAAAAACTGAGAGAGGTTATTGTAGAGGCACTCTACGTGATCCTGTTGCCTCAGACGGAATGTTTCTAAGTGACACGGTTTTCGAGTAACATCTCATCAAAGATTGCTGCCTTTTTGCACTTTGGACTCTTCAGGGATATCGTCGGTACAATGTAGCTCCGACTGTTTCGACATATTTGGGTAAAAAATAGGACCATGCCTAGCATAAATGTACCCATTCGGACGCGTTGGAACAGTCAGTTTGGTCGCATCAAGAGCAGGACGAAAGTTACACCCCTTTGCAACTTTACACTGCCTCCTTCTGACGATTTTTGGGGAAACAGAAAACCTTTCACCACGGGCAAATGCCTCAGAGCTATAAAAAACCGAGAGAGGTTATTGTAGAGGCACTCTACGTGATCCCGTTGCCTCAGACGGAATGTTTCTAAGTGACACAGTTTTTGAGTAACATCTCGTCAAAGATTGCTGCCTTTTTGCACTTTGGACTCTTCAGGGATATCGTCGGTACAATGTAGCTCCGACTGTTTCGACATGTTTGGGTGAAAAATAGGACCATGCCTAGCATAAATGTACCCATTCGGACGCATTGGAACAGTCAGTTTGGTCGCATCAGGAGCAGGACGAAAGTTACACCCCTTTGCAACTTTACACTGCCTCCTTCTGACGATTTTTGGGGAAACAGAAAACCTTTCACCACGGGCAAATGCCTCAGAGCTATAAAAAACCGAGAGAGGTTATTGTAGAGGCACTCTACATGATCCTGTTGCCTCAGATGGAATGTTTCTAAGTGACACAGTTTTCGAGTAACATCTCGTCAAAGATTGCTGCCTTTTTGCACTTTGGACTCTTCAGGGATATCGTCGGTACAATGTAGCTCCAACTGTTTCGACATGTTTGGGTGAAAAATAGGACCATGCCTAGCATAAATGTACCCATTCGGATGCGTTGGAATAGTCAGTTTGGTCGCATCAGGAGCAGGACGAAAGTTACACCCCTTTGCAACTTTACACTGCCTCCTTCTGACGATTTTTGGGGAAACAGAAAACCTTTCACCACGGGCAAATGCCTCAGAGCTATAAAAAACCAAGAGAGGTTATTGTAGAGGCACTCTACGTGATCCCGTTGCCTCAGACGGAATGTTTCTAAGTGACATGATTTTCGAGTAACATCTCGTCAAAGATTGCTGCCTTTTTTCACTTTGGACTCTTCAGGGATATCGTCGGTACAATGTAGCTCCGACTGTTTCGACATGTTTGGGTGAAAAATAGGACCATGCCTAGCATAAATGTACCCATTCAGACGTGTTGGAACAGTCAGTTCGGTCGCATCACGAGCAAGATGAAAGTTACACCCCTTTGCAACTTTACACTGCCTCCTGACGATTTTTGGGGAAACAGAAAACCTTTCACCACGGGCAAATGCCTCAGAGCTATAAAAAACCAAGAGAGGTTATTGTAGAGGCACTCTACGTGATCCCGTTGCCTCAGATGGAATGTTTCTAAGTGACACGGTTTTCGAGTAACATCTCGTCAAAGATTGCTGCCTTTTTTCACTTTGGACTCTTCAGGGATATCGTCGGTACAATGTAGCTCCGACTGTTTCGACATGTTTGGGTGAAAAATAGGACCATGCCTAGCATAAATGTACCCATTCGGACGGGTTGGAACAGTCAATTTGGTCGCATCACGAGTAGGACGAAAGTTACACCCCTTTGCAACTTTACACTGCCTCCTTCTGACGATTTTTGGGGAAACAGAAAACCTTTCACCACGGGCAAATGCCTCAGAGCTATAAAAAACTGAGAGAGGTTATTGTAGAGGCACTCTACGTGATCCCGTTGCCTCAGACGGAATGTTTCTAAGTGAGACAGTTTTCGAGTAACATCTCGTCAAAGATTGCTGCCTTTTTGCACTTTGGACTCTTCAGGGATATCGTCGGTACAATGTAGCTCCGACTGTTTCGACATGTTTGGGTGAAAAATAGGACCATGCCTAGCATAAATGTACCCATTCGGACACGTTGGAACAGTCAGTTTGGTCGCATCACGAGCAGGACACCAAAAATGTAAAAGTTGCTTTGTGCAACTTGACAACATTGACACTTTTTTGCAACATGACTCAAAGACTCAAACTGACCCCAAATGACTCAAAGCGACTTAAAATCACCTTGATTATAGAGGTCGAGGTGCTCCTTATCATTCATTCATTATGAGCGCCTTGGGAGAATGGTATATAGGTCATCATCATGATTGGGCGCCCTGGATCCAGAGTGTTGGAGAGATCATCAAATGGTGTCTAGTAGGGTGAGTTATGAGTTTGGTCGCATCAGGAGTAGGACACCAAAAATGCATAACATGATGATGTAAAAATGTGTACATATGTGTAAAAATGCAGGAGGAAATAAAAAAAGACAAACCTTACAAATTAATGTGCATACTTACAACTCAATGTAACATAACTTTACAAAATCAATGTGAATACTTGCAAATTAATCCAATGAACCATCTGGATCTACTCTACTCTTTATTGTGTCAAGTATTGCTTCATGGTCAGACTCACGCACCTTCCACAATATTTTGTTCAAAGGTCTACCCCGATACTTTATCAAATGAACATTGGATGCCACGACAAGGTTCGAGTAATGAAGAATCTTTCGATGCATGTCAAAGTCCTGAAATAGCCAAATATTAACACTCTTATGTGGGTACCTTCTAAGCCATGTTCCAGTAATAACCACTGATCCTGTAGGGTATTCGATGTTTTCTCCATCTGTAACAGGGGCCTCCAATTTCTTTTTGGCCTCAACACAACGACATAAGTAATAATCTATTCCCTCTTCATTATCTTCATCTGCAATAACTGCATATACGTGTCCTACATTGATATGTGTAGCAAATTAGATGAAATTAGTCAACATCACAAAAACACTACAAAGTAAGATGACATTACCTGGTTGAACTAGATGAAATTAGATGCATATATGTGCCCTATATTACCTGGTTGAACTAAATCTGAT
Organism: Cunninghamia lanceolata; assembly: GCA_027924645.1. NCBI lineage: Eukaryota > Viridiplantae > Streptophyta > Pinopsida > Cupressales > Cupressaceae > Cunninghamia > Cunninghamia lanceolata. The sequence continues at coordinate 2,200,200 of BSBN01001074.1, read as the reverse complement.
ATGTGGTCAAAGTCAACTGACGATTCCATCTGTGTTAGTTCCAGTGCCGTCGAGGGTCGATACGTGTCAAGTGGGCTAAGATAACTTAACTGCCATTCGTCAACCCACTCCTTTGACTCGCACTCATCCCAGACTTGAATTGTACAAGAAGAACAAAAGCATGACATCTTTCGTGTATGGATACTCCATGAACCTGCAATTGAGCTTCTGAAAGAGTGCATCTCATTTGATCCTGTCAATGTACAACAATCCTCATATGGTGCAATGTTAGTATCATCTATCAACCAAAAAAATCTACAAACTAAAGACTTACCTTCATTACCTGGACCCATGGAAGCATTACACCACTTGACAATCGATTTTGCATCTGTCAACTTTGCATTGTCTTTATACTTTAACTCTTCTCGTGCTATGGCTCTTTTGATACATGCTCCTGCACCATCATGCTCCCCCTTTCCATGCCCGGCCTCACAAAAGTTCCACATATGTTGAATACCTATAAAATTATGCCTCCTACTCAGCCAATAGAAATTCCGCGAGTTCTTGAATTGTGATGCACAATTATCTGACCATATGATATGCTGACTGAACGATATGCCCCTTCTAGCCAAATCATTGTAGAACACCTGAAAGCAACCTTGCACGAACTCTGTAGAATGCGTGCGATCATCACTAATATAGAAATGATACTCCCTTATGATCTTTCTGTCATCCTCTGTACTATCATTCGCATGAATGAATGCGATGTGCACAAATATAGAAACCTGTGTGGAGTTGTAATATTGTGATTGCACCTCACGCTGTGGCTGTAGACTGTAGTTCTCTGCAAAGTCGACGACTGAAACAATGCTACCAACCGAAAATGTGTCCTTGCATAACTTGAATTGCAAGTCCAACCATCGAGCTCTATGGGCATGTCTTGCATACTCATACACTATGCTGTCACGAAATATAGGCATAAACTGATACACTGGAATCTTTTCAATAACTAATTCACACTTCTTTGCTTTTTTACCATCTTTTGTATTGTATGCCACTGTTTTATACTTGCCAAACTCTACTAGTTCATTTCCAACTGCATGTGTTATTTCCATATGTTCACATATTGGCAAATGTTGCAAGCCACCGCAACGATGACATGTGCCATCCAAGCATAATTTCTTGTAGAATATTTGACCTTCCTCTCTTTCACATAAAATTCTTGATATGAAGTCTCTTGAAGATGTTGGTGGGGCACATATGGCACAACCCTGCAAATCATTGTTAGTATGCATATCTAAACATATAGACCTATAAGCATCAAAATGGTTAAAAAATTCAATATGTAATCTACAACAACAAGTAGTGCGTGTGTGATTTATCTTAACATAGAAAGGTTTTAGCATTTCAAAATATCTTTGACAAATTTTAATTTGAGGATACTTCTCTAGAAATTTACCATAAAACTGTGTTTGAGTCTCATCCAAAAAATGCTTTGGATGTGGCTCGCGGTTCTGACTACCAATTCTCCTTCTTACCACATCCCTTTGATTCGGAGATACCCTTGTGTAATTCTTCCAAAAGTCTTCAATTAGTGATCTCAATGCTTCAACAATTGGTTTATCTTTTCGTGGTAGTCTCCCCGAGAACGCCCATAATTCATTGGCATTAGTGTCCTCAATTCTTTGGCGTCTTCCAACGGCTCTTGATAAAGTTTTCCTATTAATTCTCAATTCTTGACTTGTCTTTCTAATGAGATGAGCTTTTCTTGTTTGACTACTTACTATAGTCGATGTAATCACACGCCGTGTTGCATTACTATCTTTTGTGCGTGAGGTGTTACCCACACTCTCATACGCACTCATTAGATTCTTGACAATAGATTTTTCACTTGAAGCCTTTGATGTTCTCAACCCAAGAATCTTCATGATAGACCTATACTTTATACTTCGCATCATTTCAACGAATAGTTGACATCTTGCAGTCTCATTTAACTTTTCAAAGAACAATCTCCAAATCTTATTAGCATATCTTCTACAAGTGCGTTTTGGAATCTTACCTTGCATTGGCTGCAAAATATTCTCATCAATATCAATCAAATACTTTGGCTTTCTATGCAAAATTCTAGGTGGTGTCAAGTTAGATAAATTCATCTCAACATTAGGAATTTCATCAATATTTAAATGAGATGGGTTAGATGGCATACCTTCGATCGAAGATGGAATAGATGACATACCTTGAGGTTGAGGTGGGAACGATGGCGTACCTCCTTCATCACATGTGAGTGATGATGTACTCTCAACTTGAGATGTGGTAGATGGTGTCCCTACATGTTGTCTTGCAGTAAAGGATGTGTCTCCAACTATGGTATTCAAATCTCTCGTACCACGAAGTTTTTGCATTCGTTCTCTTTGTGCTGCCAATACTATATCTCTTTGTGATGGTTGTGGTTCCTCTTCAATTGGTATGTCTTCATTTATCGTGTCCAATTTCCTCTTCTCACAAAGTTCTCTCATAGCCATTGCTTTCTTTGCATTCTTAGCTTCTATCTCTTCCTGTATTGGTTTAATTCTTTATCGTTTCCTCGGCATGACAGAGAATTTGTCTGTAGCATGATAAAGAGACCAATATTAGTTCCTAAGAAATGAATACATGATAATAGTGGGATTGTATTTTTTTTATGTTGTAAGGATTTATTCTTGTATAGTTTGACATCATGGTATGAACTAAGGTTTGTTTATTACACATAATTATTAAAGAGCCCAAGTGTAGAAAATATACATGGCATCATGTGAGATTGTAGGTTGCTTTCTCGATTGGGAATGTGTCTATTTTAAACATGTATGATAAAGCACGATAAAGTAATTCAATCCGAAATAAGGAAAATGTAAAGAACATTCATGTAAAGACTTGACATACCTAAAAAATGAAGATTTGAATGGAGAGAGTACCCAATTATGTAGTGTTTTTGTCTTCTTGCATCAAACTCCTCAACAATTTGAGTTTTTCACCACTTGCTTCCTTTTCAATGTTAAATTCTTAAAATTGAATCACAATTAACATTGCAATACTACAAAAATTGAAACTTGAATAGATATATATCAAACTTGGTTTGAAAACTATGTTATTTCCTCCTTCTCAAGTTGGCAAAGCAGAAAAGGTGGTGGAAAGATCATGCAAAGGTGGTACAATGTGTCAAATGTGCATGTGAACTTCCCAATAGCATGAAAGCACTTCTTTTTTGTCGAAGCACGTGTAGAATCAGTAAGAAAACAGAGCATGTGGGCCAAGATCACGGGGGTAACCACTTTTTTACCGTTACGCGCTCGTGTTTTGTCCTGCTATAGATCCCTAAACCCTCAACTCTGATCCCTTGACCCTCAACCCTCAATGTCAAATCCTAATCCCTCAACCCTCAGCGTCAAATCCTAATCCCTCAATGTCAAATCCTAATCCGTCAACCCTCCAACCCTATCCCTAATCCTTACAACCCTCAACCCTTAAATCTGATCCATCAACCCTCAACATCAAACCCTAATCCCTCAACCCTTAAATCTGATCCATCAACCCTCAACATCAAACCCTAATCCCTCAACCCTCAACCCTAATCTGTCATCCGTCATCCCTCAACTCTAATCCCTCATTCCTAAACCCTAAATGCTATCCCTATTCCTAGACCCTCAACAGGCTCGATACTATACCTTAAACCCTAATCCCTCTACCATCGACACTCTTATTTAACCCTAATCCCTTGACCATTAACCCTATCCCTCAACCTCAACCCTCAACCCTCAACTCTCAACATTAAACCCTAATTCATCAACCCTAAACCCTAATCCCTCAAACCTAAACCCTATCCCTAAACCATCAACCCTCAACACTATACCTTAAACCCTAATCCCTCAACCCTAACCCTAAACCTTGTCCCTAAACCCTAATCCCTCAACCCTCAACCCTAATCTGTCATCCGTCATCCCTCAACTCTAATCCCTCATTCCTAAACCCTAAACGCTATCCCTATTCCTAGAACCTCAACAGGCTCAATACTATACTTTAAACCCTAATCCCTCTACCATCGACACTCTTATTTAACCCTAATCCCTTGACCATTAACCCTATCCCTCAACCTCAACCCTTAACCCTCAACCCTCAACCCTCAACTCTCAACATTAAACCCTAATTCATCAACCCTAAACCCTAATCCCTCAAACCTAAACCCTATCCCTAAACCATCAACCCTCAACACTATACCTTAAACCCTAATCCCTAATCCCTCAACCCTAAACCTTATCCCTAAACCCTAATCCCTCAACCCTCAACCCTAATCCCTCATCCCTCAACTCTAATCCCTCATCCCTAAACCCTAAATGCTATCCCTATTCCTAAACCCTCAACAGACTCGATACTATACCTTAAACTCTAATCCCTTATCCCTAAACCCTCCAACCCTATCCCTAATCCTTATACCCTCCACACTCTACTTTAACCCTAATTCCTCGACCCTCAACCCTATCCCTAAACCTTTGACCCTCGAACCTCAACCCTCAACCCTCAACATCAAACCCTAATCCCTCAACCCTTAACTCTGATCCCTCGACCTTCAACCCTGATCCTAAACCCTAAACCCTCAACACCAAATTCTAATCCCTCAACCCTATCCCTAAACCTTCAACCCTCAATGTCAAATCCTAATCCCTCAACCCTCAGCGTCAAATCCTAATCCTTCAACGTCAAATCCTAATCCCTCAACGTCAAATCCTAATCCGTCAACCCTCCAACCCTATCCCTAATCCTTACAACCCTCAACCCTTAAATCTGATCCATCAACCCTCAACACTATACCTTAAACCCTAATCCCTTCAACCTCAACCCTATCCGTAAACCCTTAACCCTCGAACCTCAGCCCTCGACGTCAAACCCTAATCCCTCAACCCTTAACTCTGATCCCTCATCTCTCAACCCTAACCCTAAACCCTCAACCCTCAACATCAAACCCTAATCCCTCAACCCTCAACCCTAATCTGTCATCCGTCATCCCTCAACTCTAATCCCTCATTCCTAAACCCTAAATGCTATCCCTATTCTTAGACCCTCAACAGGCTCGATACTATACCTTAAACCCTAATCCCTCTACCATCGACACTCTTATTTAACCCTAATCCCTTGACCATTAACCCTATCCCTCAACCTCAACCCTCAACCCTCAACTCTCAACATTAAACCCTAATTCATCAACCCTAAACCCTAATCCCTCAAACCTAAACCCTATCCCTAAACCATCAACCCTCAACACTATACCTTAAACCCTAATCCCTCAACCCTAACCCTAAACCTTGTCCCTAAACCCTAATCCCTCAACCCTCAACCCTAATCTGTCATCCGTCATTCCTCAACTCTAATCCCTCATTCCTAAACCCTAAACACTATCCCTATTCCTAGAACCTCAACAGGCTCGATACTATACTTTAAACCCTAATCCCTCTACCATCGACACTCTTATTTAACCCTAATCCCTTGACCATTAACCCTATCCCTCAACCTCAACCCTTAACCCTCAACCCTCAACCCTCAACTCTCAACATTAAACCCTAATTCATCAACCCTAAACCCTAATCCCTCAAACCTAAACCCTATCCCTAAACCATCAACCCTCAACACTATACCTTAAACCCTAATCCTTCAACCCTCAACCCTAAACCTTATCCCTAAACCCTAATCCCTCAACCCTCAACCCTAATCCCTCATTCCTCAACTCTAATCCCTCATCCCTAAACCCTAAATGCTATCCCTATTCCTAAACCCTCAACAGACTCAATACTATACCTTAAACTCTAATCCCTTATCCCTAAACCCTCCAACCCTATCCCTAATCCTTATACCCTCCACACTCTACTGTAACCCTAATTCCTCGACCCTCAACCCTATCCCTAAACCCTTGACCCTCGAACCTCAACCCTCAACCCTCAACATCAAACCCTAATCCCTCAACCCTTAACTCTGATCCCTCGACCTTCAACCCTGATCCTAAACCCTAAACCCTCAACGCTAAATTCTAATCCCTCAACCCTTCACTCTAATCCCTCAACCCTAAACCCTATCCCTAAACCCTCAACACTATACCTTAAACCCTAATCCCTCAACCCTAACCCTAAACCTTGTCCCTAAACCCTAATCCCTCAACCCTCAACCCTAATCTGTCATCCATCATCCCTCAACTCTAATCCCTCATTCCTAAACCCTAAACGCTATCCCTATTCCTAGAACCCCAACAGGCTCGATACTATACTTTAAACCCTAATCCCTCTACCATCGACACTCTTATTTAACCCTAATCCCTTGACCATTAACCCTATCCCTCAACCCTCAACCCTCAACCCTCAACCCTCAACCCTCAACATTAAACCCTAATTCATCAACCCTAAACCCTAATCCCTCAAACCTAAACCCTATCCCTAAACCATCAACCCTCAACACTATACCTTAAACCCTAATCCCTCAACCCTCAACCCTATCCCTAAACCCTAATCCCTCAACCCTCAACCCTAATCCCTCATCCCTCAACTCTAATCCCTCATCCCTAAACCCTAAATGCTATCCCTATTCCTAAACCCTCAACAGACTCAATACTATACCTTAAACTCTAATCCCTTATCCCTAAACCCTCCAACCCTATCCCTAATCCTTATTCCCTCCACACTCTACTGTAACCCTAATTCCTCGACCCTCAACCCTATCCCTAAACCCTTGACCCTTGAACCTCAACCCTCAACCCTCAACATCAAACCCTAATCCCTCAACCCTTAACTCTGATCCCTCAACCTTCAACCCCGATCCTAAACCCTAAACCCTCAACACCAAATTCTAATCCCTCAACCCTCAACTCTCAACATTAAACCCTAATTCATCAACCCTAAACCCTAATCCCTCAAACCTAAACCCTATTCCTAAACCATCAACCCTCAACACTATACCTTAAACCCTAATCCCTCAACCCTCAACCCTAAACCTTATCCCTAAACCCTAATCCCTCAACCCTCAACCCTAATCCCTCATCCCTCAACTCTAATCCCTCATCCCTAAACCCTAAATGCTATCCCTATTCATAAACCCTCAACAGACTCGATACTATACCTTAAACTCTAATCCCTTATCCCTAAACCCTCCAACCCTATCCCTAATCCTTACACCCTCCACACTCTACTTTAACCCTAATCCCTTCAACCTCAACCCTATCCCTAAACCCTTGACCCTCGAACCTCAACCCTCAACCCTCGATGTCAAACCCTATTCCCTCAACCCTTAACTCTGATCCCTCATCTCTCAACCCTAACCCTAAACCCTAAACCCTCAACCCTCAACGTCAAATCCTAATCCCTCAACCCTAAACCCTATCCCTAAACCCTCAACACTATACCTTAAACCCTAATCCCTCAGCCCTCAACCCTAAACCTTATCCCTAAACCCTAATCCCTCAACCCTCAACCCTAATCTGTCATCCCCCAACTCTAATCCTTCATCCCTAAACCCTAAATGCTATCCCTATTCCTACACCCTCAACAGAATCGATACTATACCTTAAACCCTAATCCCTTATCCCTAAACCCTCCAACCCTATCCCTAATCCTTATACCCTCCACACTCTACTTTAACCCTAATTCCTCGACCCTCAACCCTATCCCTAAACCCTTGACCCTCGAACCTCAACCCTCAACCCTCAACGTCAAACCCTAATCCCTCAACCCTTAACTCTGATCCCTCGACCCTCAACACTATACCTTAAACCCTAATCCATATCCCTCAACCCTTAACCCTTAAAACTTAAACCCTATCCCTACACCCTCAACACTTGACACTATATCTTAAGCCTTAAACCCTCATCCCTAAAGCCTCAACCCTCAATCCTTAAACCTTCAACCCTAAACCCTATCCCTAATCCCTCTACCCTCGACACTCTAACCCTAACCTCGACATTAAATGCTAATCCGTCAACCCTAAACCCTAATCCTCAACCCTCAACCCTCAACCCTCAACACTATACCTTAAACCCTAATCCCTCAACCCTCAACCCTAAACCTTATCCCTAAACCCTAATCCCTCAACCCTCAACCCTAATCCATCATCCCTCAACTATAATCCCTCATCCCTAATCCCTAAATGCTATCCCTATTCCTAAACTCTCAACAGACTTGATACTATACCTTAAACCCTAATCCCTTATCCCTAAACCCTCCAACCCTATCCCTAATCCTTACACCCTCCACACTCTACTTTAACCCTAATCCCTCGACCCTAAACCCTTGACCCTTGAACCTCAACCCTCAACCCTTAATGTCAAACCCTAATCCCTCAACCCTTAACTTTGATCCCTCGACCCTCAACCGTAATTTGTCAACCCTCATCCCTAAACCTTAAATGCTATCCCTATTCCTAGACCCTCAACGGGCTCGATACTATACTTTAAACGCTAATACCTCATCCGTAAACCTTCCAACTCTATCCCTTATGCCTTAACCCTCATGATTAATAGCCTTGAATGTAAAAAAAAATTGAGTGGGACATAACACGAGCGCGTTATAACGCGCTCGCGTTATGTCAAACATGGCAAAAGACAGACTTGCGGGAAAGAAAAATGCAAGGCAAAACATAACGCGAGCGCGTTATAACGCGCTCGCGTTATTTCTTGCTTTGGGAATCCCAAGCCTTGGGCTTGGGATTTGCTTTGGATTTCCAACCCAAAGGCTTGGAGTGCCTTATGAACAGTCACAGACGTGTTTTTCTGTATTCTTCAAAATTTCACATAATTTCGTTCGTGCTAACCCTCAGATTTGCACATGTTTCAAGGTTGAACAAATCGAACACATGGGTAATGTTAGGCTTTCTCTTAGCTATTTGACGATGTGATTTTTTTCACATTTTAACAATGTTAAGCCTTTCATCTTTAATTTCTTTTGTTTGTGTGTCCGTTTTTATGCAAAAACCACTGTTTGGTCTTTTTTTCATTGTAAAATAACTATTCTTTCAAATTTCAAAAAAATTACATATTTAGAAACTAGACTCCATTCTACAAATATTAAAAAAATAAAAAAATGATTTTCAATTAGTTTTCAAAATTTATAGGGGTAGCACGGCCAAAATTCTGTTTTTTAGGATGTGTCCACTTTAAAAATTAGTAAAAAATCAAATATTCATCAAAAAATTATCAGAAAAATTGGGCATAAACTACATGCTATTAGCTAATTTCTCACTGAAGCGATTTTAAAAATACCCAAAAAAAGTTGACCTTTTGAGGGAGCCACAAAACATGCTATGTTATGTTTTTTTGACAGAAACAACACCAATTTCTGTGGCTCCCTCTTTTGAACCCCTTAATCTATGCCATTTTCAAAACAAAATAGTAGTTTAGAAAATAGACTCGGAGCACTACGAACATTGTTTCGGTTGCATCTCTAAATTTTGAGTGTAACTATGCTCAATTTCTCATCCAAGGCCAGTATTTCCTGATTTCAGAAAAAAAGTGGCCACTTAAGACCCCTTTTTGGCCCCCCATCTTCTTGCACTTACCCCTACAATCTCCTCATATATATATTGTGCTCCCAATCCTAAAAATGGAACTTAACGTCAAAAGCATACTGTCAAAACCATGACAAACCTTCTATTGCATTCAGTCTTGACAAAACTTCAATATACTATACTCTTTGATAGAGATATTTTTAAAAAATGATTTAACACTTGAAAAAGTGCAGATCCTTATTGCATAGTAAAAGCCTCTCAAGACTGTAGAATCTCCTTCTAACTGATACAAACCCTCAAAGCTTTGAAAGATGATCTCATAAACTTTATAAGAAGGAAATGGGTAGCTTTAGACAGTTATTCCATACCTTTAGGTAGATGTTGGAGGCTTTGTGATATAGTAGTGCATCTTATAGTGATATACTCCCGTGAAATGCTTGGTGAGAAACCTCTTAGATGTGTCACTGTTTCGACTGCATCTTGGAGGCATGACAATCCACACTACCCTCACTTCAGGACTGTCCTTGGACCATGGACTAATACAGTCGGCTTCTTAGCCCTCATATTAATACAATTCAAGATCCTTAAGGACTGTTATAATTAACCTTTCTTCTTGAGTTTAGGTTTGAAATGACTGTTCCATCATTGCAACAACAGTTTACTCATTGTTAGAGCAAACACAGTGAACAACTTCAACAATCATATCATATAGTAGATGCAGAGATACAAAGGTAGACAAAGTCAATGAGAGTAAACAGTCAAATCTACAAGACAAGAAGGCATGTAAGACAACATAAAGAGACTAGGAATAGTCTACAGGGTCATCATATGAGTTTCAAGATTTTCAAACATTGGAAGAAGTCATGAAATATTTTCAAAACATTGGCAGAGTCTTGGATACAAGGTGAATGTCATAGCGGTCTTTTCCTGTTACATTTGTCCACAGAGGTCCTTGAGATCTTTGATTAGACATTGTGAAGATAGTCATCAAGGAGTAGCCTGTATTACATATCCCTGAACTGAGGGTAGGTCAAAGTATGCTCAGTCTTGTAGACAACAAAACACCTCTAAATCTAAGACAGTCCAGTAGACTGTGGAAACATCAATCTAGAAAACAAATAATCAGCATGACAGGACTGAAAGATATATAGGGAACATGAGGAGCAATCCATTAGTAAAGAAGGGCTAAATCTAAATCCACAATGACAGCAAATAAGGTATGAACAAAAGCAGTCTATAGGATGACTTTTGTTGGCAGAATCAATCAAAGAGAAGCAGTGGGAGAATAGTCACAACAATGAAGAGATCAAGAGTTATCCCTCACGATTTAGTGCACAAGTTCCATGTATGACTGTAATATTAGAGATTATTTTCAAATCATGTGGAGTCATGTTTAATAGATTATCATGCTACAACAGAGAATAGGGAGCAAGAAACATAATCTCAGTGAATGGCATCATGTTGAGATCTCACTCAGAAGTGTTTAGGGGTTTTCAGACAAAGAGAATATATTGGCTACTCACTGTTTCAGAGATGGATTATCAAGGATCTATTGGTTATTAAGAGACACAACAAGGTTAAATGTAAAATTCAGAGGAGTAGTAGGTAAATCGTCATACAAATGCCAGGAGGACTCCAAAGGACTTATACAAGACTATTGTCTACAAGGTGTACAGAAATCACATAAGGTTAGTGGAGAATTATAAAGTATTTCAAGAGAACTATGCGAGCTCCTCAGATACCAAGCCAATACTAGATCTTAAGGGTCAAGATAACCTTAAAGGGTGAAACCCCAATAGCCATTGCTAGGCTCAGTAGTAGGACATGATATGTATTTAGAAAGAAATCTGTCAGTCATTCAGTAAAGGCATATATTCATGTATATCAAAAGCAACCCAGCCAAAGATACAGATAGAGTTAGAGACCCTGCTAAAGTATCTTGCTAAAGAACAAAGAAATCCTAGATCAAAAAGCTTGTGCTTTGAAATACAGCCTTTTGTGCATAAAATGAAGTTATTTACCTCAGACGTGAAAGAATACCAAGAGATTCATTATTTTCAGTCAGATAAAGCTACAATAAACAGTCATATATGCACAAAAAACTGTTCTTTATCATAGCCATGTAAAATATGGAGAAATCCATCAAAATACAGTGATTTAAAAGCTACAAAAAAGCATGGAAATTAGTATTTTGTTCTAGCAAAACAGTTTGTGGCAGAGTATGTGGAATATACCAGAGAGAAAATCCTTTCAAAAGAGCAAGAAAACCTCTTCAGAAAAGTCTACAGAGATCAAACCTTTGTCGGTGGAATATAAGCAGAGCAAGTTTACAAAGATACAAAGTGTAAAAGGATGGGCACGAAGTTGTTTTTTGTATTTTTTAGGGTTTCAAAGCCCTAAAGATCTACTGGGTCTTTATTTTTGTCTTTTCTTTTGCATAAAGTTTCAAAAAATGGCCCGTGGTCCAACATATTTCATAATGTAATCCCTAGGTGATGCAAAATCCGCACGTATTCCAACGAGAATTAATACAAAAATATAGGTGATCTGATCAAAGCCTTACTTTTATCTGAATATAAACTATATCCTAAACTTTCTTGTATCGACATTTTAAAGGGAATTTTGTATCAGATTCTCTCACTGTCTCATATATTTAATTTATTTTGCCCCCCAAAAATATGTTCATTTGGGAACATTATTGATAAATTTATGTTTTTGTTGAGGATTTAGGGCGTGCTTTCTAGTTGTTGACGATTTAGTATTTCAAGTTTATGTTGATAAATAAATTATTTTTGACAGAACATGGACATTATGAAATATACACAAGCAAGGTTTGTTTATTTTCCTTGATTTTAGGATTTTTAGGTTTTCAAAGGATTGTATGCTTTATAGGTTTTGTAGGGTTTCAAACGTCTGCAGATTTTGGCAGTTTTCTGGTTGAGTTTATGTTCAGAATGTTGAAGGATTGGCTCTTCATCCAACACAGAAGGAAGTGGACAGATGCCGATTTCAAATGCGGCTTGAGGGCTATAACAAGATGCAAGATACAGATGAAGAGATGGAAAGAAGAGTTAAAACAGCTGAAGAGTAGGCTGCATTATTGTCAGAAGAGTTAGAATCAATGGGCTGGTACCACTGCAGCAGATCTGAATCTGTAAGAGCAAAGAACTCAGAACAAAATGCAGAATTTTTGTGGCAAAAACTCAAAAAAGTATCTAAAGAAAAAAGGAACTTAACACTTATGGTTTCTTCATAAATTCAGAGCCGAAAGAGAGAAAGATCTTTAGCAACCAAAGCTCTAAGGTTGATCAAGGGAGAGATGGAATCTTGCACAAAGATATTAGAGAATGAGAAGAACGATCTGCAGAGAACGTTAGAAAAGGAGATAGATAGGCAGTCGAGTGAATGGGCCTCTATGCTCGAGAAAATTAGGTCTGAGGAGAGGAGGATGAGAGAGAGGCTCAGAGATCTGGCAGAGCAAAATGTAGCATTGCAGAGAGAAGTTTCATCTTTAAATAACCAGGAAATGCATATAAAAACTCAGGTGAGAGAATCTGAGCAATGTATGGATGATTTGAGAATGAAATTAACAGATGCAAAGAATGAGATTATGCAATTAAGGGAATCCCTGTCAGAGGATTTATTATTTTGCTTGTTTTTAATTTACTCCACCCATTTGTTTAATCATGAAAACTCCTTCCATTTCAATCTGTATAGTTTATTAAGGGTCGAATGCAAGAAAATAATAGGATAAATTCTATTAAAAATAAATGCAAATTATGAAACAACAAATCAAAGATGTTTTGTTGACTTTTTGGCATTCTTTCATCTCATTTAAACCCTATTGAACTGAAGTTTGGAAATTTTTGAAATACTGCAGTTTAAACTTTATAGAGCATACCACATGGATGATTTACCTCCTGCTAAGTGTGGAGATAATTCAAATCTTCTCGACTCGTTTAGATTGATAAATATTTGATTTTCTTTGTATTGATCTGTGTATTTTGTAATTTGAAACAATTAATATTATATTGGCTTGAATGTTCAATTTCAAGATCCTGACTTATCAATAATGTTCTAGTTTTATGACTTCATAAACATCTAGAGCCCAGGACAATTGAGGAGTGATCTTGTAGATCAGGAAACAGGCTCAATCAAAAATATGATCAAGGGTTGTACTTGTAAAGAGTGTGCATTGACATGCTTTTGCTATCAACTAATATTCTTAATAGCTATTTCAGAGTGAGGAGGGGTTCAACCAACTACAACAAGAACTTAAAGCTGAAACTTTACTTGTTAAGACTCTACGGGAAAAATTATATTCCAAGGAGGCTGATTTAGAATGACTTTAGGAAGAGGTTGCAACTTCGGTAAGGAGTCACGAGGTTTTGACAAGTAACATTGCAAGCCTACAGGGTAGGCTCAGTAGCTCAAACTAGAAAGAGAAAGAGTTGGAGCTCCTGGTAGGTGTTGACATGTTTTTAATTGTTTATATTTAGGATGTCAAGCAGAGTTACATTTACTTTTGTAGAACATTATGTTTTGTACAGATTATGAGCACTAATGCTATGATCTATTGCATCAACAGCTTGCAAGGAAGGAGCATACCATCAGAAGTTTACAAGCTGACTTACAAGAATGTCTCAAAGAACTGACATTGTTAAGAAGAGAGATACCCAAAGTTTCAGAAGAAAGGGATGCCCTTCAGCAAGATGCAGAACAACTTACCTGGAAAAACATGAAACTTGTTGGTGAAGTGGAAGCGCTTAAAAAGAGAGTAGAGAAACTCGACGAGGATGTACTAGTTAGGGACGGACAGTTGTCAATTTTATAGGAAAGCCTAAATACACAATTTTGTAGTAAACAGTAGTAGTGTTTGTGTTCATTCCTTTTTCTGTTGACATTCATTTTTCAACATTCTTAGTAGTTGTAATCTAATTCTCACAAGTGTAACATAGCTGATTTTAAAAATAGTTTTACATGTCAAGGGATATATAATAATATACTGTCGTGGATAGAAGGGGTTCTTCTTTAAGAATTTCATACCGTGTTGTAAATTTTGGAAACTAGGAACTATCAGGTTTCTTCCCCTAACATATATGTGTAATATTGACTCCATTGGCAGAAAATTCAAGCTGCCTTGTGACAAACATGGAAATGAGATGGTTTTTGTAACAGTTTTGAATTTTGTTACTCCAATTGAATTTACTGGGCTTGCTTCTGTACAAGCTTTCTTCTGTTGTGTCTTTGGTTGGTGTCCATTGCATGGCTCAACAATTTTGTAGATTTTTCGTTTATCTGATTTTTCTTGGGCCAACTGTACATCAGAATTCCTTGACCATATCCGTTTTAATTTTTGAAAAAATGGATACACTATGATTGGTATTATGTATTGAGTCTGAATTATAGTATCTAAAAATTACTAATGTAATATATTAAATCAGACAACATTATGTGAAATGGTTGGACAAAGCAATTTGTGCCATTTTTGTGTGATAGCTTACTAGTATGTATTACTTGCATCATATTTTGGCATTTATGTTGTACATTCAAAATATGAACATATTAGTCTTCAATATTTGAAAATTTGAATTTGGATGTGCATTTTGTTTATGTTTATTGATATTTGAGGCCTAATTCTTTATATATTTAAATATTTAGTTTATCCTATTATGGATTGAGAGAGAATGGTAATATAAATGAAAAGAAATGCAGGAAAACGATAAAATTGTGAATTGTATTGTAAGATGAATATCTGTACAAATTTTAGTGCATAGATACATAATTGTATGAGGGAATTTCACCACAAAGTGGAATTCAAGTTGGCCATCCAAGCCATTGTACCGATACCAAACTAATGTTGGATTAGCATCATATGACACATAGTCTACTAGGTAAAAGGGTTCTGATATTGAACAACATTTTCTACTTTTGCTGCAATTAATTTTTGAGAGAAGTTATTCATACCCCAACAAAAATAGTTTTGTCTGCTATATATTAAAAGACTTACATCAAGCAGATACAAGTCAAAAGGTTGTTTTTGAAACATAGATGCATGGATGCTGTCTATCTACAATAAATATGTTGAAGACTTTTAGAATAGTTTTTTTTTTAAAGTATACATCGTTAGTAATCGAACGCTGGCTAATTTGGAAACATCACTTGTTAGAAACTTAGAAGAAATATTTTGTCTTGCTTAAAAGCCAAAACTTCCAAAAGACAGTTCTGCATGCTATCGTCACAAGCAACAAAAGCAATGTTGTTATTTTGTGATTGAAGATGATGTTTTCTTGTGAATCTATTTTAGTGATTCTATCTGGGGATAGAATTGTTTTAATCTATCTTGATGCTAGGTCTTTATGACCTTAGTAATAGGATCAATGTTAAATGAACTCATCAATTTGTCTTTCCATACATTATGAGTAGGATGTGGCATTCCAAGCCTTTCATGGTGGCAGATAGAATGAAGTTATATATTCACTTTATGTTTTTTATTAAATTTCTATTTAAGCCAGTTTACATTGTAAAACATGTTCTCGATTTTAGTTGTCTTGGTTGAAGAAATACATATTTTGTTTCTTGTAACAGTTTTATAACACATGATATGTACAGAAAATAGAAAATGCCCATCTACCCAGAAGGCAACGGGTACTCGAAAGGAAAGCATCAAAGCTCAGAGATTTGAGCACAGCACTATTTGGTTTATATGCACACACCAAAAGAACAACTTGAGGATCCTTACACTTAAGAACTATGTGAGCTCCTCAGATACAAAGCCAATACTAGATCCTAAGGGTCAAGATAACCTTAAAGGGTGAAACCCCAGTAGCCATTGCTAGGCTCAGTAGTAGGACATGATAAGTATTTAGAAAGAAATTTGTCAGTCATTCAATAAAGGCATATATTCATGTATATCAAAAGCAACCCAGCCAAAGATACAGATAGAGTTAGAGACCCTGCTAAAGTATCTTGCTAAAGAACAAAGAAATCCTAGATCAGAAAGCTTGTGTTTTGAAATACAGCCTTTTGTGCATAAAATGAAGTTATTTACCTCAGACATGAAGGAATACCAAGATATTCATCATTTTCAGTCAGATAAAGCTACAAAAAACAGTCATATATGCACGAAAAACTGTTCTTTATCATAGCCATGCAAAATATGGAGAAATCCATCAAAATACAGTGATTTAAAAGCTAAAAAAAAACATGGAAATCAGTATTTTGTTCCAGCAAAACAGTTTGTCAACTCACATTCAGTTTGTGACAAAGTATGTCGAATATGCCAGAGAGAAGCTGAGAATCAAGCTAGCCAAGAAGATTGCAGACTTAGCCTTCCTAAAAAGAAGCCGGGACTGTGAAGTGATTCCTTCCTTCATCAAGATTTGCCACCGTCTCTGGAATCAGAACACCAAACCCATCTTCCATCGAGCAAGTCTTTCTCTCATCAGATCAGTCATCAAATCTACATGGGTGTCCATCAATATGCTGTCCTCCAGGTTATTCTACTTGCACCTCGAACTCGCTAACACTCTTCGTCCTGACCTTTGGATTCGCCTTGATTATTCCTCTCAGGCAATAGCTTCACACCACAAAGAGGAATGCGTAAGAAGGCAAAAGAAGAAGTTTTTCAGGTTGTTTCAAAAAGGTCGTCCTGTGTTAGAGCATCAACTAGTCCACACTGCCCATCCACCAGGCCGCCTTGTGATCCGACAGTACTCCAGGGTTCCAGCTTTACATCCTCCTCAGGTGAAGCCCACCGCTACAAATCTGACGCCATCTCCGAACACGCTCTATGTAAATGTCATCTATTTTCAGAATTGAACCAGTCAAACAGCCAATAGCATTTTTCTATTTCATTCACAACAAAAAGTGTTAAATATAAGAAAATTTTTCATTGACCAGAATTTACCATTAAATATTGAAGTGGATGACATTTAAGATCAGCCGAACTGAACAACGAGGCTCTCGTCTCAAACCCGGCGGATGGTTGCACAGAGGTGGCTATGAACGAACTGCTACATTTTCTAAATACTCTGCCCATGCCATCTTAATCTTCAGATTCAAAAGTCCCTCAAGTTGACTGCTCTCTGAAGAAAAGTCGATGCCTAGACATCTATGGAGACGTGCTTCAAAATTTACTGGCCATGTCACCCTAAAACACATTGGGACTTCCACTTAAACTTTTCTTTTTCACTAGAACTAAGAATCTGCTTTGTTTCTTTTCTTTGCCTTTGTTTCCGTACATGCTCAACATTCCGAAGTTCATGGCAAGTAGTTTAGCGCTACATCGATTCGAACCGCCGACCTCCTGGAGTCTGTGCTTAGCGTAAAACGACCGACCGGGCCTTGGAATCCTCTTACTACTCTGTGTTGGGACTGTGTACGGACAGCCGGATTTGTATGCGTTTAAATTTGGGCACTGTTTCAAAGGAAAGCTCCCGCCCAAAGTTCTGTTTTGGTATAACAGCTCTGAGTCGTAAAAAACTGCAGGTGAAGACCCAGACCAGCAGATTCTAGCCTCGTCTGGATAAAAGCAAGTTCAAAAGACCTGAATGGGTTTGCGGGAGTGTTGGCATCAACAAGATATGCGGGAGATATGATATCTAGTTTAATATCCTTCTAGTGAAAAACAAGGTCAGCCCCGATCTCTTGCTGTTTATTTATTCCTTGTTTCATATCCCTGTAGCTCTTTGCCACATTGACGCATCAAACAAGAACACATTTCTCTCAAACCGCGGAGCATATAAACCTTGAGAAACTAACATGAAACAGTCTTGGGGGTTTTCAACATAGAAACTAAGAGTGGGTGTAGCTGGGCATAGGGCAAGCTAGAACGTATGGAACGTATGGGGAGTAATATTTTACTGCAAGAAAGGGATTCACTGACAGGGCAGCTATTTGAAATTTCAGTAGGGAAATTGGGAGGCAAGGGTGGCCCAGAGCCCACAGAGGAGTCCAAAAAGGCACCACAGGCAGATCTGATAGTGCCATTCTCAAGCATCACATATACAGTAAGTGAGCAAGGCACCCCCTCCTTCATAACTGTGGGGGTTTTGAAGTCAATCCTGCATAAAAATCAGGGATATACTCAAGTCAAGAACACAGGCACCAGGGAAACCCTTGCATTTGTTAATGCCAAGCAGTATAGGAGGATTTTACAATGCAGGCAAGTTAAAATAACAAGAAGGCTAAAACAGTTGGAAAGCAACAAATTCATCACAATCCTCCTAAAGTTATCAAACCTCATTCAGGCAACAAATGACTCTGAGGCAATGCAAGAGCAGATAGAGCCACCCATGGCAGGGCATGATAACAAAAAAAACCTTGAAACTCAAATACAGTCAACGACACAGCTGGACAACAAGCTTAGCCCAAAGAGAGGTACTGAAGGTGGACGATCGAGGAACCTCCACAATAAGGACATTGAGATGGTGGAGCAATAGGAGGTAGAGGCAGAACTAGAGGCTGAAAACGAGGACAAACATGTTCAATACAACCCTGAGTCTACCCCGCTAATATGGTCATTAGAACTGTATGTTAGGGAGCTAATGGGCCTAAAGAGGAGGATTGAAAACATAGAGGCACTGGGGTTGATGAAAGATAACAAACTTCAAGAGATCACAGCAACAAACCAACAAATCACTTTCGAAAACAAGCTGCTTAAGGATCAAATTATCCAATTGCAAACAATCATGAAAATAGGCCAGCAAGAAATTTTAACGTTAAAACAAGAAATTAAGCAAATCAGCGTCAGAAATATTCCTATTGTAATAGAGGAGAAAGACATTACGTCGTTGAAAGAGTTTCAAGCAGCCATGGCAAGTATGGAAATCAAAGAAGCTAAACTAAAGGAGCAACTGGAAGAAGCTAAGATGTGGGCACAAGTAGCAAAAGGGCCAGCAGTGAATCAAAAAGAGCTCATAGAGAAGCATGTCAAGTTACAAATGTGGGAAGAAAAAAACAGGCATGACAAAGCAGCAAACATAATTATAAAAGGTTTGAAAGACCATGGAGAGGGGGAACACACAGGCAAGTTAATAAAGGACTTTCTCGCAGACAAGTTGGAGTGGTCAGGGAACATTCATCAAGCAAACAAGATTGAAAGAATGGCAAAAGAGGGCAGAAATAGGAATGTAAGAGTAACCTTGAAAAACACGGAGGACAAGAACATAATTTTGAGAAATAAAAGGTTCCTTAAAGGCACACAATACTATATAGACGAGGATTTAACCCCATCATAATTAGAAGAAAGGAGTGGGAGAAAGTGGTGGCAGCAAGAAAGGCAGGCAATGATGCATGGTTGTATAGGGGGAAAGCCCAATTCAGCAACAAAACAACACATGCTAAATAGGAAGGCGGGGCCCCCCAGGAACATCTCTTAATGGTAAGCTGGAATTGTCAGAGTTACCCTTGGAGGAGAGGTCCTGGGTTAGGGCCCATAGCAGAGGGAAGAGACTTCATTGTCATCACTGAGACGCATGAACATGAGGGCTGTAAGGTCCTAGAGTTTGAAGGTTATAGGAAGTTTTCAGTTTGGAATGAACTAATCGAGAGTGGCAAGGGACATGGTGGTGTGACAGTGTTGGTAAGAGAGGCTTGGGAGAGAGTCATACATGTTGAAAAAGAAGATCCAAACAAACAATACATATGGACAAAAGTGTTAGAAAAGGAATCTACAATATATCTTTCTGCATGTTACTTTGCTCCTCGTGGATCAAAATGTTATAAGAGAAAGAACCTAAACAAAGAGGATCCATATGCAGCCTTGAAAAAAGACATACATGGCTATAGTGCGGTAGGTGACATCATTCTTATGGGAGATTTCAATGCAAGGACAGCAAATAGCCAGGCTCTATACCTTAAGAGCCAAGAAGGGATAAAAGACAATCCTTTATGGTTAGAAGAGGAAGAGAATCAAAAGTGGGAAAGAGACTCTCAAGACAGAGAAGGTGGTATCTCTCAGTACGGGGCAGAGTTGTTAGGGATATGCAACTTGTACGATCTAATCATTTGCAATAGCCTCAAAATGTGGTCAAGTTCAGGGAATATTACGTGTCAAACGTACAATGGGCAAAGTGTGGTAGATTATGTTATTTGTTCTCAGAACCTCTTGGCAAGGCTAACTGAAATTGAAGTGAGAAAATGTCCTATAGAAATGAATTCCGACCACAATCCCATTCATGTAAAGATCAGCATGCAACAAAACACTCAACATCAACAGCAAAATAGATCACAACATAGCCAAGAGAAAATGGTACCCCCAGGCACAATCCTCCTAACACAAGAAAATTAGGAGATATTTAGAACAGCAATTGAAAAACAGATGCAAGGAATAAAAGATACCAGGACAGCCAATATAGGTAGGAGAACAATAGGCAGCGCTAAGTTGACATTGATAATTCATAACGCTCTCAACATGTGCAAGAGGTCTAGGCCTAAAAGAACCTTTAAAAACAGCTTTCCGGCTAACCCATGGTATGACGAAGATTGCAAGACAGCAAAAAGAAAGTTAAAAACCCATGGAAATAAAAAGGAATATGTAAAGTTGGTTAGAATGAAAAAAGAGGCCTACATGCAAGCAAGAAGAAAAGAGTTGATTTCTCTTGGGAAGAGCAACTCGAAAGGCTTCTGGAAAGAATTGCAACAAAAAAACACAATTGCTGAAAATGACATTACAGATTCCCAATGGTTAGAGTATGCAAAACAACTGTATGAGCGCGATCAAAGTAAAGATGTTCCCCCAACTATCAACTCCATGGTTAAACTATTTTCTACAAAAGACATTAAAGAGGGAATTAAAAAGCTAGCAGTGGGTAAAGCGCGTGACATAGATGGTTTACAGGCAGAATATATAAAATGGGGCCTGGAAGTTCTTACACCGCACATCAAAAGGATATTTAATGGGGTCATCAGGAATGGTTTCCCTACAAACTGGACGACCAGTGTCGTCATTCCTCTGTTCAAAAGTGGAGATATCAATAACCCTTCAAACTACCGCACTATAATGATCAATCCTCTTTTTAGCAAACTCTTTGGGAGTATGGTTGAACGCCGTATCAGTATGTGGGCAGAAAAAGAAGGAAAGAGAGCGAAAGGACAAGCAGGTTTCAGGTCAAAACACTCTACAATCGATCACTGTATTACCCTTAGACACTTGATTGAAAAGGTTTGGGACAAGCAAGGGGAAGAGGTATTCTGTTGTTTTGTCAACTTCAAGAAGGCATTCGACACAATTCCTAAAAACAAATTATGGAGCAGAATGGAAGAGCTGGGAATTCTAGAAAAATACAGGGCTGCTGTTCATAGGTTGTACGATCAAGTGCGTGCTAAAATTAGAACCAAACAGGGATTATCAGAACGCTTCGAGAGTGACATTAGGGTAAAATAGGGTTGTCCGCTATCTCCTACCCTGTTTGGCTTGTACATTGACAAATTAGAGGAGTGGATAGACAAGTTTGGTGGGGGGGTGTTTACTTGGCCAGCTATGTTATAAAGTTGCTTTTATATGCAGATGATCTTATCCTAATAGCAAAAATAGCACACGACTTGAAGGAACACCTGAAAGCTCTAGAATCGTTTTGCCAAGAGGTGGGGATGCAAGTGAACACCAGTAAAACTAAGATCATGATCTTTACCTTGAAAAGAAAGAAGGCTTTGATAGAATTTGTCTTTGATGGCAACCCCCTACAAGTTGTCAATGAATACAAATACCTTGGTCTAGATTTCCATAATAAACTCAGCTGGGAGACATGTAGAGCTAAAAGGATACAAGGGGGTTCAAAAGCTTTATTCTCCTTCCAAAACTAGTGCAGAAGGGCCAAATTGTGGGATTGGAAAACTAAGAGAACTCTTTTTGGGCTGCTTGTGGTACCGGTGGTGCTTTATGGTTGCAAGGTTTGGGGTGGTAACACGTCGGAGATGAAGTGGAGACAAATAGAGAGGCTACAAAAGCATCTAATCACAAGTAGCCTCAAAATTAAAGCATCGGTCCCGTATGAGATTGCGCTAGCGGAGGCCGGGGCTTTTCCGGTGGAGGCATCAGCATTGACCCGGGTGTTAAGTTATTTAAAGAGGCTTGAAAACATGGAGGCATCTCGATGGCCCAAAATAGCAGCGGAGGAAAAGTTAGAAAGGAGGAGTACATGGATGAAACAAAATGACAAGTGGATGAATAAGTGGGGTATTAGCATAAAAGAATGCCCAAATACAAAAGGGGAATATCAAAAAGTATGTGCAAGAAAAAGTCAATGTAAGCATGTGGACAAAGCAAGTAGGAAGGAAAAAACAATATTACATAACACATCTCAATCCCTCATGGGACCACACGCAAAAAAGCTACTTAGGAGCGAACATAAAACGGAAAGTGAAAATGCTAATGGCACAACTAAGAACTAGTTCGCACCAACTTAGATGTGAAATCGGAAGGTGGTCGAGGCCTAAAGAAGAATGGGAGGAGAGAGTCTGTTGTTTATGCAATATGGATTTAGTGGAGACGGAATGGCACTACATCATGGAATACCCAGCATACGAGGATATTATGGTCAACTATAGGGATACTCTGAATGTTGACTCCTTGACCAGCCTATTTGAAGAAGAGAGGTTATCTAAACTCGCGGTGTACTTGATCAAGACACATAGCAGAAGATATAAGATCCAAAAAGCAAAAGAGCTCAGTTGGGGGCTGTGTGTGTGATCTGCCTTTGTGGATTGGGGCCCCCTATGGGTTTTTGGCTATCTTTGCAAATTGTTTTGGTTTTTGTGGTCCCATAGGCTGTCTGGCCTCATGGACGTTATTAAAAGCCTTCATTCATTCATCCTTGAAATCTTCTCATTATGATGATTTCTCTCGTGTTTTGACCTTCTTCTCCACCACCGCCACGTGTTCTCTTTGTCATACTTCCCAACGTCCCCTTGTAAGTGACGGTCCTCTCACTTGATCATTAAGTTACTCCTGTCTCCTTAAAAAAAAGTTTGTGTTAGATAAATTCAGGGCTGCCATGTGGTCGAATCAGATTGGACGGAAAAAAGCACATTACATGAAAGAGTTCAATCCATATGGGGAGCATGGAGATAAAGCCTACTTATGTGCCGATCTCAAGGGTAAGGCTAGGATCTTAGTTGCTCAATTGAGAACCGGTTCGCACCATCTTAGGTGCGAAACTAGTAGATGGACGGTTCCCAAGGAAAGGTGGGAAGCTAGGACCTGCATTTTCTGCAGTAAAACTACGGTGGAAAGTGAGCGGCACTTTGTCACGGAGTGCAAGGCCTACAAGGATATCCGTATGCAACAAGATAATGACATGAATGTTGGCAGTCTAAGTGAGTTATTTGAGGAAAAGAGACTTCACAATACAACCCGTCTCTTGGTCAAGATCCATAAGAGAAGAGCAGACATCGAAAAGAACTTGATGGGGTCTTAATGTGTTGGTGCTTGGTCCCTTAGACTTCTAGTCTCGTGGACGTTATTAAAACTCATTCATTCATTCATCCTACTCTCGGTCCATTCTTCAAGACCCAATCCTACTCTATTGAGCTCCATTCCTAGCAACCAGCCAGTTTCCAGTCCAACCAAAAAATCATCCCATGATGATGTTATCCCATCCATTTCGACCTTCTTTTACTCCTCTATTACATGTTCCCTTCCTCTCCCTTGCCCCCCTTGCAGTCTAACACCTCTACTTCTCTTTCCTCTCCCCTGAATCCTCCCTCCAACCATAACTTTATCCAAGATTGGGAAAACAAACTGGTGGTCAACCTCTCTAATGTAACCTTAGACCCACTTGCTGTCAACCTTCTAAAAAGGGGTCTTGGCTTTGCCATTGCTCCTCATGCCATCCCATTTTCATACTTTCTTATCGATATTGAGAATGCCATTCACTCTTTATCTGATGATAGGGCTGAGGAAGTCAGGCAAGATTGTGTGGTTGCTCTAAGACACACTAAGCCACCCAAGTGCAACTTCCCCAAAGCTGAGCTCTGTGCTTTCAACAACTTATTGAGAAACCATGATCTCGTCATTGTCAAGGCAGACAAAGGTAATGCCACAGCCATCATGGATAGATAGGACTACATATCCAAAATGAGAGATATGTTATCTGACAATGACAGCTACAGAATCCTACCCCGCAACCCTATCTCCCAGATTTTTAACAATTAAAAGAACCCTTTCTCTTTCCTCTCTAGACGAAGACACCAAAAAGAAGATCCTTCCCACCAAAGAAGTAACCCCTCGCACTTATGGCGTTCCAAAAATTCACAAGGTTGGCATTCCTCTGCGACCCATTGTAGACACCATTAACTCACCCACCTATAAGATTGCGGCCTACCTTGCCAAACTCCTTACCCCTCTGGTCGACAAATCCAACTCCTTCATCAAGAACTCCTCCCATTTCGTTGATTTTGTCCAACACCAAAGGTTAGAAGAAAATGACCTCTTGGTTAGCTTCGACGTGGTCTCCTTGTTCACTAGGGTTCTGATCCCTGATGTCATCGAGCTAATTAGAAGTAAGACTAATCATGAAATAGCCTCCTTGGTAGAGTTATGCCTTAGATCCACTTTCTTCACTTTCCAAGGAGTAGTCTACGAGCAATTGGATGGAGTAGCCATGGGATCCCCCCTCTCTCCCATTGTGGCTAACATTTTCATGGAACATTTCGAAGATATTGCCCTTAACTCATTCCCCCTCAAACCAAAGTGGTGGAAACGTTATGTCAATGACACCAACATTTGTTGGCCCTGTGGTCATGAAAAGCTTGAAGATTTCCATTTACACCTAAACAACATAGCCCGAAGCATCTCCTTCACTAAAGAGCTGGAGACCAACAACCAACTCCCCTTCCTTGATATTTTTCTCTTAAAAAAACCTGATGGTTCCTTGGGTTGTACTGTCTTCAAGAAAGCTACCCATACAGATCTTTACCTTCATGCCGCCTCCCACCACCACCCTACCCAAAAAGCTGGGGTCCTCAAAACTCTAGCTACTAGGGCCTTTCGCATATGTGATGAGGATAGCTTAGACCTTGAACTCACCCACCTTTTCAAAGTCTTCAAATTGAATGGTTTCAAAAGCAAACACATCTCCAAGGCTTTCAAACAAGCCAAATCTCGTTTCTACTCCTTATCTAATGAGTCTCAACATTCAACCCATCCTAGGGCCTCTATCCCTTAAATAGAAGGCATTTCCAACAAAATTTTAAAGATTCTTCTTAAACAAGGCATTCAATGTGCCTTCAAACCCATCTCCACGCTTAAAAACCACATCCCTTCGCCTAAAGACCCTAGAGACCTCTTCCTAAACTCTGGAGTCTACAAAGTGGTTTTTTCTTGCGGCCACCCCTACATCGGTGAGACGGGTCGCTCTTTTCGCACAAGAATTAAAAAGCACAGTGCTGACATCACACATGAATGAATCCAAAAATCAGCGCTTGCCAAGCACTCCTCTAAAACCAAACACCACATTTGCCTGGAAGACACTCAAATTTTAGTAAAAGAAGATAACTACTTCAAAAGGAAACTTAAAGAAGCAATAGAAATTAGCAATCACCCCTCTAACCTTAACCGAGATGAGGGATGGAATATAAGTTTCTCTTGGCAATCCTTACTCACTCACCTCAGAAACCTATCGCCCCCCTCCCTTGATCACCTCACCTCTTAGTCTCCCTCCTCTCCCCTTCTCTGTCCTCCCTCCCTTCCCGTCTTATCCCTCTCATCCTCTTGTCCTTCCCCATCCCTCTCTTCCCCTAGCATGCCTTCCCTTGCCTCCCTCTGCCTTGGGCCAACCCCCCTTTTTTTCTCCTTCCCTTCTCCTCCCCTTGTCAGCTCTCCATGTGGATCCCTCAGCTTCCTCCTATAGTTTTTTCCCCCCTCTGGTTCCTCCACTGGTGTCTTCCGTGGTTGGTTTTTTCCCCTTCCTTCTTTCCCATGGCTTGTTTTCTTTCTCCTTTCTCCACTAGCACCCTCCTTGTCTCTCCCACCCACTCATACATTTTTCTTACTCCTTTCCTTGTCCTGCCTAAAAGTGCTTGGCTTTCTCATTCTTCTTCCTCCCCCCTCCTTGTTTCAATGAGGATCCTTGTCTCTTTCCCACTTATTCATGCCAAAAAATTTTCTTATCATAGAGTTGGTGGTTTCTTCGTCTCTCTATTCTCGCTTTTTGGTCCATTTAATTTGCTATCATTTTTTTGGTTTTGGTTTTTAGATCTTATTTCTCGTCCTGTTTTCACTATTCTCATTATGATATATAACTAATTTAGTATATTTATAGGACAAATATATTTGAATACTTATTTTCTTTGTATATATTTATTCTATTATATACTTCAAGTATTTATGGGTTCTTAGATCAGCGAGTTTTTTATGCATGTGGTTCCTATCATTATGACTCTGTTATTTGCTATCCTTATTGTATATTTTAGGGTTCGCCACTTTGTGTTGTATTCTTTATTTGGGTCTCTTAGATATAGACATGTAGTTGTGCTCTATTATTATCTAATTTCATATTTTTGTATATATTTTCTTTCTCTCTTCATTTTTCATTGTTGCCTTCTTAGTTTTTGCTTTCTATTGTTTTCCTCTGTATAGATGTTGTCTATATTATTTGGGTGACATCTATATTCAATTGTTTTCTTTGTAATTGTCTTTGGTTGTTTGGTCTCTCTCTTTTGGTCTCTAGCCTGTTGCCTTAGTTTTCTTTGTTTTTTGGCGCATTTATTTTGGCCTTCCTTTTTGGTTTAATCCCTATTTGTTGTGTTTACATGAACTTGTTGCTATATATATATACACACCACTCATTATTAACTTTTTAATAATCTCCTCAAACATCATAAAACCATATAAGGATGTTAATTAGTTTAGACACTTCTTTAGATGTTTATTTGGTTTTCCTTTTTCTTTTATTTTTAAATAGTATTATTCTCTTCATTGGCACCTTGTAGTGTAATAGGTGTACCTCCCCCCTCCTCTCTTCTTGGTTCCCGCATCACACCATTCCCCTCTTCTTTTTTAGTCTCATGTCTGCAATCTATCAGTTTTTTGTTCTCATGCTCTCTTTTCTCCTGATGATGGCTCACGGAGTGTGACCCGAAACGTTGAGGAAAAACAATCATACACAATTTAATCTAGAAGCATTTCTACAACATTCATGGACTATGGAAAATTAATGACTACTATAAGTAGAGCAAGTTTACAAAGATACAAAGTGTAAAAGGATGGGCACAAAGTTGTTTTTTGTGTTTTTTAGGGTTTCAAAGCCCTAAAGATCCGCTGGGTCTTTATTTTTGTCTTTTCTTTCACATAAAGTTTCAAAAAATGGCCCGTGGTCCAACATATTTCATAATGTAATCTCATGGTCCAACATATTTTTGTACTAATTCTCGCTGGAATACGTGCGGATTTTGCAGGTCTGGGCTTGTAGCAGCAGGAATTCTTTTCCTAGTTGTCCTAATTGTCCTGCGAGATTCACGAAGCCTTAATTGAGTGACCGGGCCGCCCCCATAAATTACGTTGTCCACTAGTTATAAGGAGTTCAAATTTGTCCAATTTCTCATGCCTTATTGCCTTATTTCAATTTATGCCATGCCAATTAGGGGAGAGGGGCTAGTTGCCCATCACTTGACCCCCCAATTAAATTTTTAAAAAGAACTAATACATGTAAAATACCAACCTAATAAATTAATACAAATGCACTAATACATGTTCACAACATTTGTACATGTTCATAATTCCAATAAATTAACGAGTGAAATTAAGACAAGTGCACAAATGTGATGGCGAGTGGTTACAGGCACATCTATGGGGCGACATGTTGAAATGACACTTTTTCGACCCATGTGCACATAACGCATCGTACAGTGAAATGTATAAGTGCCCAGAAGCTGAAAGAATAGCTTTAAGCTCTTCAATCGCATATGGAGAAACCCAAAAAAAATTGTCGAAATCCGATATGTCCAGCTATGAGCTTGACATGCACGAAGTTAGGGTGGGTGGCTATCGGCCCCTCTCCCCTATGAACCCTCGAGTATTTGCCTATGCTTTTTATTTAGAGCCAAAATTTTAGATTTTTTTTGTCGTTTTCTTACAAAATTATTAGTAGGGGAAACGGGTCAGCGAATAAATTGTGCACTTGATCCTCTAATTAAATTTCTAAAAAGAATCAATACATGTAAAATATTGCAAATGCACCAATGCAAGAAATTTTCACTAATTTGAAAATTTGTTACTATAAAAGTCTTAGAATTTCATTTTTATTTTAAAATATATTTTATTTTTAATCCAATAAATAAATAATTCTCAGCTTCATTATGTATCAAAAGTATTGTGAATGGTAAGTATAATTTGAATCAATATGTTAGCCATTTTAATCCTTATTTTAACATGTATAAGTTATCTTTTATCCATTATTACAACACAATCATTGTATCAAAATATTATTTTACTAATGTTCATATAATCAATTTGAAAGTTGTTTAAACCATTATAACAATAAATTTTGGCATAATTATTTGGGTCCTCTTAATGTGAGTAATTTTAACATTAACGTTTTGCAAGAAGGAGAAAGGTGAATAATTTAAAATTTGATTTAATGAAATGTCAATGCTACCACCATGAGATTAGTATTTCTGTGTTATTTTCCATTTATTTTTGTGTCTATTTTGGAGGAATGTTTGAGTGCAATAGCAAATTAATAACATATTGACAAGTGGTATATTCTTGTGTTTGGTTTAGCTCGTGGATTGATTTTTATGGATATCCATTTCACACTCATTTGCACTTTAGTGCATTTGTGCTTGACTTTGAGATTACCACCTTGCCCTTCAGTTCATTTCCAAGAGATGTGGAATCACTCAGTTCAATCCTAAGGTGTGCAAGAGTAACCCCAACATTTAAATTTTCAAATTCAAATTCCAATTTTCCCACCCCTTTCTACTAGTTGTTATGAGCCAACCTAGCACATGTTTGTGTGACATGTTACTATGTCATGGTATTTAAAGACATTTAATGCCCAATTAATTAATAAGGAGAATCAATAATCATTACATGTTTATTAGAGCACACTTCAATTCTAAAGGACAATAAATAATTAGATTGACATCATCGTCATATAGGTCATATGTTGGGATATGTGTGTCATGCACCTTATAAAGCTAATGTTTAATTTATTTATTATTCATTAATTAGTTGTGAGCCATCATGGAAAATAGTGTCCTATGATGGTCATGTTGCCATGTAATGCAATGTATGATGTGTGTAAGAAGTTGTAAGAGTATCTAATATCATAGAGATATCTATGAGCATCTAATGACATTGTAAGATATGTAAGGGCTTGTAGGAGGGGAATTGCATTGTTGACTTGACTTGTTGACCAACTTATGATGCATCATAGATCATCTTTGAATGGAAAGAATGGAATCAAAATAGAGTGCCCAATTTGATGAGGTGGTTATGACACCTTATGACAGGGGTAAGAGAATCTGCTAAAAATAATCGGTGGAGTCCTTTGGAATAGGGCATTGGAATTTGTGCCCATGATTTGGGCACCATTTTTGGGTCATGGTTTTAGCCATGGTTTGTGATTTACTACCCATGGTTTCATGGATTACTTCTCCTATTTATTTGGTGCTTGAGATGGAGGTTTCATAGTGTATTCTGCAAGTATTGTTTTGATATTATAAGTCAGCAAAAACTAGGGGCCAAACCCTTACAACAAAAGCCCAAAAAGGAACAGAAAAGGGTCAAGAACAAAAAGAGCCACCAAACCCAACTACAACATATACAGCATTAACAGCCGATAAGCAACAGGAAGTAAAAACAACAGTCTAACAACAGATAAATAGAAAGCAAGTAAACAAAGATAGGGAGAAACATGCTCTCAGCCTTTAGCCAGAAATTCATAAATCTTGTCAAACTCTTTAACTTTCTCTTCATCTGCTCCATAGGCAAGGGTGTCATGTTCTTGCAGCAGAGACAAGTTGAGCATAGCCAAGCGGCACAGCATACTGTTGATAAAGCATCTCATAGATCAGACCTTTTGCTCCACGGATTCCACATGGCCTCTAAGAACAACAATTTCATCCTCCGGATCGTCACCTTCTTCAGCCTCCTCCATAGTCACTTTCTCCTCCTCTTGAGCATTATCATCAGGTCCAACATCCCCTCCATCAGTATCCTCGTCTTGCGTCTCCTTTTCCTTCGCCCCTTCGGTCCCCTCCAAGATATCTTGAACCTCAATGTCATCACCTTTAGACTACTCCTCTCCCTGAGCAGAAGACCCGGAGCCACTTTCAAAGTAATCAATTAGTTTAGTCTAAGGAGCTAGTTTGCCGCCAATTCTTCCAGACCTTCTGACCCCCGAAGAGTAGCACTCATTCTTAGCTTTGACCCCAATTTTAGCTTTAGCTTTTTTTAGGGGTCCCTCACTGTCACTATTTTGATTCTTGTGGGCCTCCATTATATCCTTAACTTCGATAACCCCACTGTAGACACCATCTCCTTCAATTTCAGTTTCTTCCCTTTCACACTTCCTTTGGAGGTAGGAGTATACATAACCTTCGCAGTATTCTCCTCCAGGGTTTCAGAAAAGGAAACCCCTTTCAGTTTCTGGTTGTTGGGGGTAGAATGATAGGGCTCCTCAAAAGATATAGTAGTACTGAGGGTATCCACAGGGATTTCAACAATAGTGGGTTGAATTGGTTGCGGTGGGTCTAAGGCAAGATGAAACTTATACAGACGATGGATAAGGCCTTGATGAAGCAGAACTGGATGCTTTGAGAGTTTCTTATCCAATTTAGCTTTCACACGGTGGACAGAGTGTTCCAAAGAGGACATCAAATAAAAAGGAAAGCTAATAAGAGCATTTCTCCTAAAATGATTAAGCAGGGAAAGATGATAATTATAAAACCTAGTAAAATGCCCTTCCAGGGTGAAATATTTCATCAGAAGGTAGCACATCTCATCCCATGGCTCTAGGAGTTTTGTACGATCAAACTTTCTCTGATAAGGAACAAGTTCCTCCCCCTCACCCAGAAAAATATTTTGATTGTGGTAGTCAGCCACCTTAGCCTTTCTCTTCAGTTTCATTCCTTTCATAGAAAGGCCAGTAGCCATCACGATGACTTCCTCAGAAATTTCAAACCCTATCTTGTCAATTTTAACTCTGTGGTTATCCCATGACAGGCACAAAAGGGTTTTTGTCATGACAATTGAGGCATTCGAGGAAAGGAATAATGCCTCCTTCTTTACAATAGTGCCACACAACAACATTATCTTTGAATTCACTGCAAGAGATGGGTTCAATGCAAATTCTATCCCTCCCCCATGATCACCTTTTCTTCAAACCCACAGAGCAGAGGATAATAGCACTTATGAAAATCATTGGGTCTTCTTCTTTCTTCAAAGTACCCTCGAGTATTAACTCTACAGGCATAAAGAAGCAAGAATATGAAATAAATGAGGAAATTATTCGGCGTCCTTAAGTCATTATTACTTAGATTCGTTGCCTCATTCTCCAATTGTTACAAGTCCTTCCCATGCTCCAAAATCATACAATTAAACTTCCTATCAACATCAAATAGCCAACTTAACTTATCACGGGAGATCACCAGTGTCGAATTGGCATCTGTCAGAAAAGTACGCTTCATCATAATTGCAATGTCCTTTATCAGCCATCTTGTCTTGCCACAAGAGACCGGTTGTGCCAAGTTGGCATTCACAATGTGATGTCGCATCATTGGAAAGTTATATCTTTTTGAATTAACTCCCTATAGCACAGGGGATATTATTGCATTGGCGCCAACATCACCAATTTTCAAATTGTTGACCATGATTAGCAAGTGCATCAGCAACTTCATTCCCCTCTCTGTAAATGTGAGAGAAATCCACATGGGTAATACTTTGATTAAGAATTTAAATATTAGAAATGATATCCTTAAGTCTCCACCCACACACCGAAACCTTGGTAACAACATCAATTACAAATTTAGAGTCACCCTCTATATGTAGATTTTGTATACCCAACGTGATTGCCAGTTTAATACCCCATAAAAGTGTTGATGCTTCAACAAAGTTATACTTTGAAGACCTAATCCTCTAGCATAGGCAACAACAAACTCCCCTCTGTCATTCTTGATAACCCCACCACCACTAGCCTTACCATCAGATTTTGAAGCCCCATCAAAATTTAATTTGAGCCAACCAAACTTCGGGGGGCTCCATCTAGTATTCAATCTCATGAGTTTCTTTGAAATGTCAAAAGTAGGGATTTGATTAAGTATCCCCCAATTAGCAACCATACTTTCCTCTTGTTGGGTGAGAGGTTTGTCAATAGTTTTGACATGAGAATTGGTAAAACATTTAATAAGGCTCTTAGAGAAAGACTAGTAAACTTGAGAACAATCTTTGATAGAATCTCTAAAAATTTTGTTATTCCTTTCCTTCCACAGTGTCCAACCAATAAAGGGAAGGGTTTGGTTCCAAAGCTCCACTAACCAGGGTTGGGAAAATGTAGGAACCTAGTTAGTAATGACTTCCTTAATATCTTTATTGCAAACCCACTACAATCCAAAGTTTAGAAACACTCTACTCCATATTTCTCTAGCAAACTCACAATGCAGAATCAAATGAGGAACATTTTCCTCTTCCTTGAGGCACAAAACACATCTATTAACCAGAGAAAAACCCCTTCTTTGAAGATTATCTTGAGTTAAAATCTTATTATGAGCCACAGTCCACCAGAACATATTAACTTTAGGAATAATATTGTGGTTCCAAACTTTCCTCCAAATCTCATCACTATGATCTTCTGAAATCAGCAGATGGTAAGCAGATTTCACAGAGAAGAGACATCTTTTATCTGCAGTCCAAAGTAACTCATCTAATCTAGGAAAGAGAGGAATTCTGAATCTCAACAACATCTGCTAAATAGAATTCATTCAAGGGATAAGCTTAAGACGATTGGTACAACACTCAAGAAGGCTTTTCCAATGTCTAACTCCATTCCCTTGTTGGATATACTGACAAACTTTAGTACCAAAATAATGTTTGCCAATCTCAGCAATAACCTCGTTACCCTCTTGGACAGAAAGGGCCTTGTCAGCCACCCATGGATCCTCCCAAAAATTTATGAGGTTACCATCCCCTAGTTTCCACTTTAACCCCTTTTTGATTAGGCTTCTAGATTTGATCATTTTGTTCCAAATCACTGACCCCTGAGGGAGACCCTCCTAATAAAGGAAGTTATAATTATCAGCACCCTGTAAATACTTAGCTTGCATAATTATCCCCCATTCTTTATTGTTACTAATAAGATTCCAATTGATTTTGGATAACAAGGCTTTATTCAAAAATTTTATAGCTCTGATATTCAGACCACCATGAGTTTTGGGAAGGCAGACCCTCTCCCATTTGACCAGGGACATTCTCTTCTTCTCTTCCACACCTATCCATAAGAAAGTTCTTTGGATTCATTCCAGTTTGTCAACTATATACTTGGGCATTTTAAATAGAGAGAAAGTAAGTGGGAATACCTTGTAGAGAGGCCCAAAGAAGTTGCAATTTACCAACACTACTCAGAAGCTTACCTTTCTAGCCAATCAACTTCTTTTGAGTTCTTTCCAAAATACTATTCCAGAAACCCAGAGTAACTTTGTTGATAGGTAAAGGAATGCCAAGGTAGATTGAAGGAAGATCAGCAGCTACACATCCAAGGATGTTAATAATTTTCCTCTATAGGTCTCCCAGAGTGTTGAAGAAATAAACATTACTCTTATGGAAGTTGATGTGTTGACTAGAAGCCTTGGCACAATCATTGAGGATATTTCTCCAACTACGGGCTTCCAAGACTGAGGAAATGCCAAAAAGGATGGTATCATCCACAAACTGTTGAACAGACATAGGTGGGAGAGAAGAAGCTGGTTTGATCCCCACAATTTCCCTAGAAAGAACCTTAGAATGAACACATCTTCCCAGATCCTCAGCGAACATGATAAAGAGATAGAGGGAAAGAGGATCTCCCTGTCTAATACCTCTAGTGGGAGAGAAAAAACCTCGAGGAATCCCATTGACAAGAACCGATAACTTAGTAGTGGTAACAGCTTCTTAGATAAGGAGGGACACTTTCTCATTGAAACCAAACTTCTGAATAACTTTAAATAGAAATTGCCAGGAGACTCTATCATAAGCTTTAGATATATCAAGTTTCAGCACCATACCTGGGATCTGGCTTTTCACCATTGACTAGATAGTTTCATGAGTGTCTAAAACAACATCCAACATCTGTCTTCCAGGAAAAAAACCTTTTTGAGAAGGAGAAATGATTTTTGTCCAGAAGGGGTTGGAATCTAAACACAAGTAGTTTGGTACATAACTTTTAAATGGTGTTGCACAGACTTATAGGTCTGAAATCAGCAAGCAACTCAGGGTTGGGCTTCTTAGGGACAAGAATAATAAAAGTATTGTTAATCTGTTTTAGGAGTTTTCCTGTTCTAAAGAAGTCTCTAATAGCAGCTATAACATCATAGCCCACAATGTCCTAGAACTCTTGAAAGAATATTGGAGGGAAACCATCAAGGCATGGGGCTTTAAAGGGTCCCATAGAGAATAAAACTCCTCAAACCTCTTCCTCTGAAATTGGTTTCAGAATTTCAACATTATCCTCCTCTGTAATCAGGGAAGGAATATTATTAACGAGTCGATCCATTATCCACCTATTATCAGCATTGACAGCTTGTTCCGACAACAAGTTCTAAAAGAAATTAGCTGCATGATTACCAATCTCATTGTGATCAGTGATTACAATACCATCTTCCACACACAATTTAGAAATAGTATTAGATTTCCTATGTTTCATAGCTGAGAGGTGAAAAAAAGTAGTATTGTGATCCCCTTCTCTGAGCCACTGAACTCTAGATTTTTGTTTCCAGAAGAATTCCTTTCTGTTCATAAGGTTCTCCCATTCAGTAATTAAGTTGTTTTCAAATTGGGTAGTATCCTCGATAGAATCCCCTTGAGCAATTCTGGTTTGAATGTCAGCCAATTTTCTAGAGATGATCTTCTTTTGTGCAAACACATTCCCAAAACTATACTTATTCCATCCACGAACCTCTTGTTTAATATGCAAGAACTTCTTAACCAATCTAAACATAAGGGTACCTTGGACCAAGACTTGCCACCATCTAGATAGAAGACTTCTAAAATCTTGGTGTTTAATCCACATTGCTTCAAATCTGAAACGGAAAGGACCCCTCCTCTAATCAACCCAGCTAAGGAGAATAGGATTATGATCTGAAACAGTCCTAGGAATGGTTGAAAGAGTAAGGTTAAGATTGTTATCCCTGTTATTGGAAATGAGGAACCTATCCAATTTAACTTGAATCATTTGATCACCCCTCCTTCTATTGGACCAAGGAAACTTTTGATTCTGTAGCTCAATATCCAGAAGCCCAAAAGTATTGGTAAATTCAGCTAAATCAAGCATACTATAAGAGTAGTCAAGGATGCCTCCAAATTTCTCAGAGGGCTATAAAGGAGTATTGAAGTCACCCGCCAGCATCCAGTGAGAATTAGGGGAAGAGGAGAGGTGAACAGACAAGTACTTCCACAAAGTTTTCTGCAACACCTTAGTGTTGGGGGCATAAATATTGACCAAAGTCCAATGGAAAGAGGGCAAAGAAAAATTAACCATAAGACAATGCTTATTAAAGAAGGTAATCATACCTCTAAACTTGGCTTTATTCCACATCGTAGCAATCCCCCCAGAGGCACCAACAGTAGGACTAATACAAAAAGTAGCATTAGGCCAGATTTTATTAGCAATCATTTTGAAATTTTCCTCTGAAGTAAGAGAATATCAATTTTATGATCTAATATACAATTCTTGACTTCAAATTGCTTGAAGGGCTGTTAAGACCCCTCATATTCCACAAAAAATCCTCATTTAAAAAGTTTTTGGGAGTGACCCTCCAGTGTCTTCTGTTTACCACTGGCAATCTCCCTAGCTGCCTCCCTTTGTCTTGTTTCTCTTAAGTATGACCTTCCTGACTTAGGATCTTTTCCAACATCAGTAGACTTCTTTGACTTACGACCCTTCTTCTTTGGAGTAATCCATTCATCTTGGTCACTACTTTTTCCACTGGGCCCCACTCTAAGGGGTGGAATTGGATCAATATTCTATCTCGGGGTTAACCTTTCCTTACTAGGGTTTGCATGCTGAATTTCGATAGTCCTTACTCCAGAGTAGAAAGAAATTAGACTCTGTCTTAGAGAGGGTTGAGAGCTCATCCCTCCATTATTAAGAACAACCTCTAGAATGTTATCTCAAGGGGGTGGAGGGTCTAAAGTCACACTTTGAGCCTCATTATTTCCACCAGAAGCTTGAAGGTGTCCCTTCAAATGGGTTTCATTGTGGATCTCTCCATCTTCCAACACCGGTGGATCTTTTGAAGAATGCTGAAGATCTTGTTCCCTATCATTGTGGATCGGTCCATCTTCGACCACCGATGGATGTTTCGAAGAATGCTGAAGATCTTGTTCCCCATTACTACTCATTCCCTGCAGATCATGATTATCTTCCAATCCCTTATCCTGAGATTGCTCTGAGGAACTAGGGTTACTCTCCTCATTTTCCTGATTTGTGGGTTCCTCAACTTTCTTGAGCTTACAATGGGACATCAAGTGCCCCTTCTTTTTACAGAGTTGACAAAAGGTGGCATCATTGGAAAGTTATATCTTTTTGAATTAACTCCCCTATAGCACGGGGGATATTATTGCATTGGCGCCAACATCACCAATTTTCAAACTATTGACCATGATTAGCAAGTGCATCAGCAACTTCATTTCCCTCTCAGTAAATGTGAGAGAAATGCACATGGGTAATACTCTGATTAAGAATTTGAATATCAGAAATGATATCCTTAAGTCTCCACCCACACACTGAAACCTTGGTAACAACATCAATTACAAATTTAGAGTCACCCTCTATATGTAGATTTTGTATACCCAACGTGATTGCCAATTTGATACCCCATAAAAGTGTTGATGCTTCAACAAAGTTATACTTTGAAGACCTAATCCTTTAGCATAGGTAGCAACAAACTCCCCTCTATCATTCTTGATAACCCCACCACCACTAGCCTTACCATCAGATTTTGAAGCCCCATCAAAATTTAATTTGAGCCAACCAGACTTCGGGGGGCTCCATCTAGTATTTAATCTCATGAGTGTCTTTGAATTGTCAAAAGTGGGGATTTGATTAAGTATCCCCCAATTAGCAACCATACTTTCCTCTTGTTGGATGAGAGGTTTGTCAACAATTTTGACATGAGAATTGGTAACACATTTAATAAGGCTCTTAGAGAAAGACTGGTAAACTTGAGAACAATCTTTGACAGAATCTCTAAAAAAAATTTTATTCCTTTCCTTCCACAGTGTCCAACCAATAAAGGGAAGGGTTTGGTTCCAAAGCTCCACTAACCAGGGTTGGGAAAATGTAGGAACCTAGTTAGTAATGACTTCCTTAATATCTTTATTGCAGACCCACTACAATCCAAAGTTTAGAAACACTCTACTCCATATTTCTCTAGCAAACTCACAATGCAGAATCAAATGAGGAACATTTTCCTCTTCCTTGAGGCACAAAACACGTCTATTAACCAGAGAAAAACCCCTTCTTTGAAGATTATCTTGAGTTAAAATCTTATTATGGGCCACAGTCCACCAGAACATATTAACTTTATGAATAAGATTTTGGTTCCAAACTTTCCTCCAAATCTCATCACTATGATCTTCTGAAATCAGCAGATGGTAAGCAGATTTGACAGAGAAGAGACATCTTTTATTTGCAGTCCAAAGTAACTCATCTGATCTAGGAAAGAGAGCAATTCTAGATCTCAACAACATCTGTTGAATAGAATTCATTCAAGGGATAAGCTTAGGACAATTGGTACAACACTCAAGAAGCCTTTTCCAATGTCTAACTCCATTCCCTTGTTGGATATACTGACAAACTTTAGTACCAAAATAATGTTTGCCAATCTCAGCAATAACCTCATTACTCTCTTGGACAAAAAGGACCGTGTCAGCCACCCATGGATCCTCCCAAAAATTTATGAGGTTACCATCCCCCAGTTTCCACTTTAACCCCTTTTTTATTAGGCTTCTAGATTTGATCATTTTGTTCCAAATCACTGACCCCTGAGGGAGACCCTCCTAATAAAGGAAGTTATAATTATCATCACCCTGTAAATACTTAGCTTGCATAATTATCCCCCATTCTTTATTGTTACTGATAAGATTCCAATTGATTTTAGATAACAAGGCTTTATTCAAAAAATTTATAACTCTGATATTCAGACCACCATGAGTTTTGGGAAGGCAGACCCTCTCCCATTTGACTAGGGACATTCTCTTCTTCTCTTCCACACCTGTCCATAAGAAAGTTCTTTGGATTCATTCCAGTTTGTCATCTATATACTTGGGCATTTTAAATAGAGAGAGAAAGTAAGTGGGAATACCTTGTAGAGAGGCCCAAAGAAGTTACAATTTACTAGCACTACTCAGAAGCTTACCTTTCTAGCCAATCAACTTCTTTTGAGTTCTTTCCAAAATACTATTCCAGAAACCCAGAGTAACTTTGTTGACAGTTAAAGGAATGCCAAGGTAGACTGAAGGAAGATCAGCAACTACACATCCAAGGATGTTAATAATTTTCCTTTGTAGGTCTCCCAGAGTGTTGAATAAATAAACATTACTCTTATGGAAGTTGATGTGTTGACTAGAAGCCTTGGCACAATCATTGAGGATATTTCTCCAACTACGGGCTTCCAAGACTGAGGAAATGCCAAAAAGGATGGTATCATCCACAAACTATTGAACAAACATAGGTGGGAGAGAAGAAGCTGGTTTGATCCCCACAATTTCCCTAGAAAGAACCTTAGAATGAACACATCTTCCCATATCCTCAGCGAACATGATAAAGAGATAGAGGGAAAGAGGATCTCCCTGTCTAATACCTCTAGTGGGAGAGAAAAAACCTCGAGGAATCCCATTGACAAGAACCGAGAACTTAGCAGTGGTAACAGCTTCTCAGATAAGGAGGGACACTTTCTCATTGAAACCAAACTTCTGAATAACTTTAAATAGAAATTACAAGGAGACTCTATCATAAGCTTTAGATATATCAAGTTTCAGCACCATACCTGGAATCCAGCTTTTAACCATTGAGTGGATAGTTTCATGAGTGTCTAAAACAACATCCAATATCTATCTTCTAGGAACAAAACCTTTTTGAGAAGGAGAAATGATTTTTGTCTAGAAGGGGTTGGAATCTAAACACAAGTAGTTTGGTACATAACTTATAAATGGTGTTGCACAGACTTATAGGTCTGAAATCAGCAAGCAACTCAGGGTTGGGCTTCTTAGGGACAAGAACAATAAAAGTATTGTTAATCTGTTTTAGGAGTTTTCCTGTTCTAAAGAAGTCTCTAATAGTAGTTGTAACATCATAGCCCACAATGTCCCAAAACTCTTGAAAGAATATTGGAGGGAAACCATCAAGACATGGGGCTTTAAAGGGTCCCATAGAGACTAAAACTCCTCGAACCCCTTCCTCTGAAATTGGTTTCAGAATTTCAACATCCTCCTCCTCTGTAATCAGGGAAGGAATATTATTGAGGAGTTGATCCATTATCCACCTATTATCAGCATTGACAACTTGTTCTGACAACAAGTTCTGAAATAAATTAGCTGCATGATTACCAATCTCATTGTGATCAGTGATTACAATACCATCTTCCACACACAATTTAGAAATAGTATTAGATTTCCTATGTTTCATAGCTGAGAGGTGAAAAAAAGTAGTATTGTGACCCCCTTCTCTGAGCCACTGAACTCTAGATTTTTGTTTCCAAAAGAATTCCTTTCTGTTCATAAGGTTCTCCCATTCAGTAATTAAGTTGTTTTCAAATTGGGTAGTATCCTCGGTAGAATCCCCTTGAGCAATTCTGGTTTGAATGTCAGCCAATTTTCTAGAGATGATCTTCTTTTGTGCAAACACATTCCCAAAACTATACTTATTCCATCCACGAACCTCTTGTTTAATATGCAAGAACTTCTTAACCAATCTAAACATAAGGGTACCTTGGACCAAGACTTGCCACCATCTAGATAGAAGACTTCTAAAATCTTGGTGTTTAATCCACATTGCTTCAAATCTGAAACGGAAAGGACCCCTCCTCTAATCAACCCAGCTAAGGAGAATAGGATTATGATTTGAAACAGTCCTAGGAATGGTTGAAAGAGTAAGGTTAAGATTGTTATCCCAGTTATTGGAAATGAGGAACCTATCCAATTTAACTTGAATCATTTGATCACCCCTCCTTCTATTGGACCAAGGAAACTTTTGATTCTGTAGCTCAATATCCAGAAGCCCAAAAGTATTGGTAAATTCAGCTAAATCAAGCATACTATAAGAGTAGTCAAGGATGCCTCCAAATTTCTCAGAGGGCTATAAAGGAGTATTGAAGTCACCCGCCAGCATCCAATGAGAATTAGGGGAAGAGGAGAGGTGAACAGACAAGTACTTCCACAGAGTTTTCTGCAACACCTTAGTGTTGGGGGCATAAATATTAACTAAAGTCCAATGGAAAGAGGGCAAAGAAAAATTAACCATAAGACAATGCTTATTAAAGAAGGTAATCATACCTCTAAACTTGGCTTTATTCCACATCGTAGCAATCCCCCCAAAGGCACCAACAACAGGACTAATACAAAAAGCAACATTAGGCCAGATTTTATTAGCAATCATTTTGAAATTTTCCTCCGACATTTTAACCTCCTGAAGTAAGAGAATATCAATTTTATGATCTAATATACAATTCTTGACTTTAAATTACTTAGAAGGGCTGTTAAGACCCCTCATATTCCACAGAAGATCCTCATTTAAAAAGTTTTTGGGAGTGACCCTCCAGTGTCTTCTGTTTACCACTGGCAATCTCCCTAGCTGCCTACCTTTGTCTTGTTTCCCTTAAGGATGGCCTTCCTGACTTAGGATCTTTTCCAACATTAGTAGACTTCTTTGGCTTACAACCCTTCTTCTTTGGAGTAATCCATTCATCTTGGTCACTACTTTTTCCATTGGGCCCCACTCTAAGGGGTGGAATGGGTCAATATTCTGTCTCAAGGTTAACCTTTCCTTACTAGGGTCTGCATGCTGAATTTCGATAGTCCTTACTCCAGAGTAGAAAGAAGTTAGACTCTATCTTGGAGAGGGTTGAGAGCTCATCCCTCCATTATTAAGAACAACCTCTAGAATGTTATCCAGAGGGGGTGGAGGGTCTAAAGTCACACTTTGAGCCTCATTATTTCCACCAGAAGCTTGAAGGTGTCCCTTCAAATGGGTTTCATTGTGGATCTCTCCATCTTCCAACACCGATGGATCTTTTGAAGAATGTTGAAGATCTTGTTCCCCATCATTATGGATCAGTCCATCTTCAACCACTAGTGGATCTTTTGAAGAATGCTGAAGATCTT
This sequence comes from Cunninghamia lanceolata, assembly GCA_027924645.1. Classification (NCBI taxonomy): domain Eukaryota; kingdom Viridiplantae; phylum Streptophyta; class Pinopsida; order Cupressales; family Cupressaceae; genus Cunninghamia; species Cunninghamia lanceolata. Next base: position 2,158,193 of record BSBN01001074.1, on the reverse strand, counting down.
GTTCCCCATTACTACCCATTCCCTGTAGATCATGATTATCTTCCAATCCCTTAGCCAGAGATTGCTCTAACGAACTAGGGTTACTCTCCTCATTTTCCTGATTTGTGGGTTCCTTAGCTTTCTTAAGCTTACAATGGGACATCAAGTGCCCCTCTTTTTATAGAGTTGACAAAAGGTGGTCGCATTCTCATAAAGAATCAGCTGCATCCAGATCCCAAACTTTGAGTTTAGCTCAATGGACATAGGAAGAGGTTTGTGAACTTCCACATTAACACAAAATCTAGCATAAACACATTGGGATTTAGTCTGAGTGGTATTATCTAGAGTGACAATTTACTGGCTGAAGGTGTTAGCAATAGTAGAAAAAACTTTTTCATCCCAATAATCCAAGGGGAACCCTGGAAGTCTCACCCAAATTGGGGCAGTTCAGTTCAAATCAATACTGGGATCAAACCTTGGTCACCAACTACATAGTGTAGGTGAGTGAGTACCATTGAGCCACAACCCTCTTGCTAAAATACCTATCATGTCCTCTCTGCTAGTAAATCGAAAAAGAAAAAGCCCCCGCGCCATAGCGACAACTGTCACACTACCCTTAATGTGCCAACGGTTGGAAACCCATTTCTAAACCATCTTAATACTAGGATGAAGAGAAAAAAACTTACCCACAAGAGAGAGATCCATGGAGGCCGTGATTTCCTCAACCAAGTCGTCTGGTATGTCCAGGGCTATTCTTGCAGCCATTTCCTTCTGCACTGGGATCGCAGATGTATCTTTAGGGGAATGGTCCTCCTGTCCTGTCAAAACATTTTTCTAGAGCTTGGAACAGTCACTGCCCATCTTGGGCAGGGGTCCAGAGGTACTGCCTGAGGCAGTACCCTCCATCCCCATGTGACAGAGATTCAGAATCAAAACAAAACCCTAGAAACACATGCAGAGGCGGAGCGCATCAAATCTATGTTGTGCATGCAATTTAATCTCCTGTAAGTATTGTTATACTATTGGAAACTCACTAAAAAATTGGTGATGTGCATGAGGGTGTATGTTCTTGGATTATATTGTAATCACATTGTTACTAATTTTTTTATGGAAAATTTAAAAAAATGTTTAATTTTACTCAATTCTCATAAATATTCTAAGATTTTGGATCTTATTTATTTTTTATTTATTTAGTCCTGAAGATGTTCCTTCTTTATTAAAATCACAATATTATGTATCATTTATTGATGATTTTTCCAAGGGGAATGTATTTTTTTTCTTAGAACCAAATCTAAGGTCTTTAGATGGTTCAAGGACTTTAAAGCTCTAATGGAGAACTGGACTGGTAGAAAGATCTAGGTGTTGAGGACTAAAAATGATGGATAATGCTATTTAGCAGAGTTTAATAGATTCAGTAAAGATAATGACATAGAAAGACATAAAACAACTCCATACACCCCTCAACAAAGTGGACTTACAGAATGAATGAACATGATGTTGATAGTGAGGTCTTGGAATATGCTTAATGGGTCTCTATTGGAAAATAATTCTAGGTAGAGAAAGTTAGCACTACATGTTACCTATTCAACAGGTCTCCTACATCAATGCTTGTTGAGAAAACCCCTATGGAGGTTTGAATGTGCAAAAATCCCTCACTTCAACATCTTCAAGTTTTTGGTTGTGAAGTATATTCTCGTTTGCATAAAGAGAAGTGGTCAACGTTAGATAACAAGGCTATGAAATGTATCTTCATTGGTTAACATGTCAATGTGAAAGGGTACAAGATTTCAGATTCTATGGATGAATACTGTATATAGTCAAAATTTGATCTTTAGGGAGATCAAATCATCCCCTGCAATTGAGTAGCCAAAGGAGGATATGATGTCAATTGTGTAGCTATAGCCAAATACTAATATGGTTGAACCAAATGAATAATTAGAGGTTCATGATGGACCTAATGAGGAGGAGATCTTAGATAGTTTCAAAGAAGAAGAATCTCCACCTAAGCTTGTGAGGAGGTCCACTCGATAGAGAAGGCAACTAGAGAGGTATAGAGGACTTGATTTTAGATGTATTTTTGCTTTGAATATCAACATCAAGATGAATCTAAAACTATGAAAGAGGAAATGGAGATGGATGATAGTGAGTATTGGAGACTAACCATGGATAAGGAGATTGTTATGTTGAGAAAGAACAAGACTTGGGACTTGGTTTAGTTACCAAAATGAAGGAAACATGTTAGGTTTAAATGGGTCTTCAAGAAAAGGTTAAGTTCATAAGGTTAACATTTTGGGGAATTTTGTAGAGGCATTGATGAAGCCTATGTGCATGGAGAAGTTCAAGTAGTGTGGAGAGTTTATGGGCCTCGTAGTCCCTAGAAAATAGTTAGAAAGTTGGTGTTTCCCTTTTTCTTGCAATGTATATGACAAGTGGAAGAATGTTGGGGTATCTATGTGGCATACATCTTGCAATTATAACATTTGATTTATTTATTATTTATTAACTATATATGATCCCTCATGGAAAAAGGTTTCCCAATATGATGGTCATTTTACCATGTGCCAAAGCATCTTATGATGTTGTAGGATGCCTAAGAGATCTTATGATGATTATATGGTACATGTGAGAGTATGCAAGAGGGGAGTTACATTATTGACTTGACTTGTTGACCAACTTATGACACATCATAGAGCATCGTTGAATGGAGATAAATGGAACCAAAATGGAGTGCCTAATATAAGAAAATCTACTAAAAATAATTGGACTCATTTAGGATAGGAAATTGGAATTTGCGCCCATTATCTGGGTATCTTTTTTGGGTCATGGTTTTAGCCCATAGATTGTGGTTTACCACTCATGGTTTCATGGATTGCTTCTCCTATTTATTCAATGTTTGAAATGGAGGTTTCAAAGTGTATCTTGTGTGGTACTATTGTGCTACCAAAAACTCTACAAACACAGTTGATGATGCATGAGGGTGTTAGGGTTAGCTGACAGAAGATATCAATTAAGTGCAAATAAATATTAAATAGAGGAATGAAAATACACAGAAATAATAATAGCGAGAGACAAGTTTTAACGTGCTTCACCCAAACTCAGGCTACATCCACCAATAGAGAGTCCAATATTAGTATCCAATAAATCAAACTAATTACAACCAGCAATCCTTGCAACTCAATACCGCTACAAATGCTACAATACATTATCAACGAAAACCCTAACCCTTAGCCACTTTTATCAAGCCTTATGTCAGTTACAAAAATAGGGTTTTTTTATGTCGGCCAATAGAAAAAATAACTCCTGACGCCTTTACAAAATAATAGGCTTTGCCCCCCCTACACTCCCCTGTTAAATAATTTGGGGGGAAACCGCACTGATAAAAGTGGGGAAAATTTAACCTCCAAGTCTGATTAGGCTCCATATAATAACAGAGGGTCCATGTTCTTGGATTGCATTGTTACTAATAATACAAAAGACACTGACACCTTTGTTAGTAGGCTTTCCTAAAAAGGCCTCACAAAATATTTTTTTATACTATGGGATTGTAATATTTACATGTTATTGCTTTCATGAAATTGTTTAGATCATATTTTCTATATATTATCCTCACATAGATTAGTGTACGAAATTTTTCCACAATCTTATCTTCCTTTGATTATTTATAGGTATGTGTATGTTGTCTTGGATATTGGTCATTGCTACTAATCAAACTTGGCCAAGTGGTTTGACCTAAGATAACCCCTTCACCTAGCAAGTAGGAAAACTCCTAAATTGTGTCCTCATACACCACCTTGTCAAGTTCAACTATCTAGAACATGAAGGCAAACAAGTTTTTAGGAACATACTCTATCAAATCAATCTCTTACAACATAGATCAAATTTGCACGATACATCAAGCTTGCAACACTAGATCAAACTCACAATATGTAGGAATAAACTACAAAGCTTTGTAAGATAACATAGAACCTATGGCAATCATCATAATGGAAATAAATTATCTAATAGTGGAGAATTTATCCTTCTCAACTTCAACACCATTATGTTATGATTAAGGTGCCATCTACCTTGTAAATCTGATTAATTAATTACGCCTAATATTGTAATTGCTAATGCAATCATAAGGGATGAGGAATCCACCGACATGGTAATTTATTTTTACTGGTACGAGAATTAATTATTTACTTGCAAAAATAATTAATTATTTACCGACAGGTAGTTACTAGGTTACATTTATTGGCCAAAGCATCTTAGTAATAACAAATGAGGTGAGTTGGAGAATCTAGGCATCCATCTTTGGGAGAGCTATTATTGGTGTGTTATGACAACTATCATAAGTTGTAAGAGCATCTATGAAAGCTTAGAGCTTCCATAAAGTGTAACGGAATTTATGATAGCATATGATGATAATTATTATCCTCTATGTGACTATTCTTGGTCCTAGGCACCCATATTGAAGAGATGTCTATGACAGACGTAAGAGAATATATAAGAGAACTATTTTGAGCATGTAGTGTTGTAAGTATGAGGTTAACCAGTGTTGTCATTGATGTCAACATACTCATATTGCATTGGTAAGAAGGATTGGATGAGTTGTGTGCTATTGTTATTGAGGAAATTAGTCTCCATCTGGAACAGTGAAGAACAGTGATGAGAAGAAGGCAAAAGTACTATATAGGTTGAGGATCAGAGGATGCAGATTAAAGGGTTTGCAGATATGAGTCTTGAGATGTTTTAGTTAAGATTTTAGAGGTTCACATAAAGAATTGAAGAAGTTATGGTTGTTTGTGTGAAACCAGTTCCGGCAGGTGTTCAGAGGTGACAGAGGGTCACAAAAAGGTCCGGTGTGATCCGGAATTGTATTGTCCTATTTTGCGGATTAGGAGTGTTTGGGATGTCCTTGTGATGTACCATCTCGATTTGTGAATGGTTTGGAGGTTTGGAAGTACCTTTTGCATTGTGACAGTGGTGATAGACTGTGTTCTTGAAGCTCTGAATGATGAAGAGAAGAATTCTCGTAAGCTGATGAAGTGTGGATGTTCTTGTTGATTCAGGGAAGGTTATGATGATTGTTGGATCATGTCCAATTCATGTTGGCAGTCCGCATTGAAGTTAGAGTTTGGATTTGATGTAATGACCACCTGTTGTTGGTGTTCTTCTGGAGACAGGCCGACTGGATGTTTTACACGCCTTACGAATGTTATTATGGATGTTTGCCGACTTAGATGATTGTTCCTAAGTCGATGTCTTGTATAAATAAGGGTTTGTGAATTTAGTTTGTAGGGTGTTTGGTGTGGATGTGCGTGGCATAGCAAAAAGAAGTGCGAAAGGCAGAGCAAGTATTTTGGGCTTAAATGGAACTGATCCGGACATGGTAATGATGTCATTCTCCAGTTCAAGATTGTGACTCTTATAACTTTGTAGACAGTGTGTCTCTAGTAGGTAGTGTGCATCTTTGTGAGCAGTGTGCTTGGGCTGTGAGCCCTAATTGGCAGGTACCATCTTTTTCTTATTCTTCTAACAAAGAATAATCCTTGGGTTAATCACCCCGTGGTTTTTCCCTTAACCAGGTTTTCCACGTCAAAATCTTGGTGTCTCATGTGTTGATGTTTATCTGCTCTGATGTTTATGCTCTATGCTTTCATGAATGGTTAAATTGCTATGCTAATAAATAACACAGTGGATCTGATTGTTTAAATTGAAAGAAAGTTTAGGATAACTGATTCACCCCCCCTCTCAGTTATCAACAATTGGTATCAGAGCCAAGTTCCTCTGAAAAGAGCTTAACCGCTTGAGGAGATCCAAGATGTCATCATATAAGAAGGACAGTCCAAAGTTTGATGGAACCAACTTCACTCTTTGGAAAGGCCGCATGAAATGTCACTTGGAGTGTATGGGAAAGGCGTACTTATCCATGGTCACAAAACCCTATGTACCTCCGTAGGGTGGTCCGACAACTCTGAATGAAATCACAGATGTTGAAAATAATCTGTGGACCAGAGAAGCTCTTCTAAGCACTTTGACTGACTCAGAACTCTCAAATGTTATTGACCTACCAACTGCATATGAGATCTGGGTTAAACTGGAACTTCTGCATGAAGGAGATGAGTTTGTTAAGAGTGCAAGATTGCAAAGTCTCAAAGGGAAATTTGAAAGATTGAAAATGAGAGATGATGAAAATATCACTACCTTTATGCCAAGAGTAAATGAGCTAGTGTGTGGAATCAGGAATGCTGGTGGAACTTTGGATGAAAATGAGATTGTTTGCAAAATTCTAAGATCTCTTCCTGCTGCCTAAAAAATCAAGGTTGCTGCCATTGATGAATTCAGAGCCCATACAACTGTCACAAGAGAGCAGATGGCTGGCAAACTGGCTACATTTTAAATGACCGAGTTTGGAGATGATCACCCCAAGACTGAATCTGCATTCAAAGCCAGTGCCTATGTGAAAGGCAAACAGAGATTCGATCCGTGAGAGAACTCCTCAAGGAAGCTGTCATGGTATGAACAAGCAAGGAAAGATATGGAAGAGGAAGAAGTAGAAACAGCTCAACTTGAAGCCCTCATTGCAAAAAGACTGCCAAGAGGATCCGGTAAGTATGAAGGAAAATTACCTTTTAAATGCTTCAACTGCAATAAGATTGGTCACTTTGCCTCAAGATGTCTGGAAAGATCTACAAGGTCAGATTCTAACAGACAAAGGTTTCAAAAGAACTGTTATTATGTTCATGAAGAAGCTGATAATGAAGGAGTAACAGATGATGAATCAGAGATAGGAGACAAATCCAGAAATGAATGGGTGCTTATTGCTATCAAGGAAGAAGATCCAGCATCTATCAATCATAAGGGTGAAGAAAGAGCTTTGGCTGCCCAAGTTCAAGAAAAGGATGATTGGGTTATTGATAGTGGATGCTCTCACCATATGACAGGTGACAAGAACAAGTTCTTAGAGTTGGAAAGATATGAAAGAGTGGTAAAGTTTGGTGATAATTCAGCTGGTAGAATCAAAGGAAGAGGAACTATATCTTTTAATGGAAGAAACAAAACTGGTAATGTGTTGTATGTTGAAGGTCTAAAGCACAATCTTCTTAGTGTTGGATAGTTGGTGGACAAAGGTTATGATCTTCGATTCAAAGATGGAAAATGCAGAATCTTAAAAAGATCCAGAACAGAGATTGCATCCAGTACTCAAACTAAAGGTAATATCTTTCACTTAGTTGGTACTGATAAAAGTTATCTGCTTGTTCAAGTTGATCAGAGCTGGTTATGGCATAGAAGGATGTGTCATGTTATTTTTGATAACATCATTAGGATAAGCAATACTCAGGCTGTTAGAGATCTTCCAAAATTGGTAAAACCTACAAATGGTTTGTGCAAAGAATGTTAGCTAGGTAAACAGAGCAGAGTTTCATTCAAAAGCAAAGATCAGTCCTCTACCGGATTATTGGAATTAGTTCATACTGATCTATGTGGTCCGACAAGAGTCAAGAGTTTGCAAGGTGATAGATACTTCATATTACTAATTGATGATTATTCCTAGATAATGTGGGTCACCTTTCTGAAAGAGAAGTCAGAAGCCTTTGAAAAGTTCAAAATCTTCAAAGCTATGGTAGAGAATCAAACCGGATTAAAACTAAAGTGTCTGAGGTCTTATAGAGGTGGTGAATTCACATCCGGTGAGTTCATAGACTTCTGTGAGAAGCATGGTATAAAGAGATAGTTGTCTGCTCCTAGGACTCCACAGTAGAATGGAGTAGTTGAGAGAAAGAACCGGACCATCCAGGAAGCTGCCAGGACAATGATGTTGGAAGCAAATGTTCCTTAGATGTTTTGGAGAGAAGCTATCAGCACTGTAGTCTACACCCTCAATCGAGTTCAAATCAGAAATAATACCAATAAGACCCCCTATGAACTTTGGTTTGGCATCACTCCTACTGTGAGATATTTCAGAATATTTAGTAGCAAGTGTTATATTAAAAGAGATGAAGATCTAGGGAAGTTTGATGCTAGAAGTGATGAAGGAATTTTCTTGGGTTACTCCACTCAAAGCAAAGCATACCGGTGTTACAATAGGAGACTGAGAAAGATGATAGAAAGTACTAATGTGAAAGTTGATGAAGGGATTGAGAATCCCTCAAGATTTTATGAGTTTGATGAAGATGATCAAGATGGTGTTCAGGTTCAAGGAGCTCAATCCTCTCCGGTAAGTTAGAGTCAGACTGATCCGGTAAATCAGGAAGAAGAGATAGGTCTGAATGAGTATGATCAAGAAGCAGCAGTGCAAGATACTCCCAAAATTCCAAGGTATGTAAGACTAAACCACTCTGAAGATCAGATCATAGGTGACAGAAGCAAAGGTGTGCAAACTAGGAGGAATGTTGCTCAAAATCTAGATGAATGTTGTCTAATTTCAAAGATTGAACCTAAGACAATAAATGAAGCCTACAATGATAAAAATTGGACCAAAGCTATGGAAGAAGAGTTGATGCAAATTGAGAAAAATCACACTTGGGATCTTGTTTCTAGACCTAGTAACAAGAATGTGATTGAAACCAAATGGGTCTTCTGGAACAAACTAAATGAAGATGGTGAAGTAATTAGAAATAAAGCTAGATTAGTCTACAAAGGCTACTCTCAAATAGAAGGGATTGATTTTGATGAAAATTTTGCTCCAGTGGCAAGAATTGAAGTAGTCAGACTATTTCTTGCATTTGTTGCCTTCAAAGATTTCAAAGTGTATCAGATGGATGTCAAATCTACTTTTCTGAATGGTGATCTAGAAGAAGAGGTGTACATTGAACAATCGGATGGATTTCAGTTATCTGAGCATGGTGATATGGTCCACAAATTGAAGAAGGCACTATATGGTCTAAAGCAAGCTCCAAGAGCATGGTATGAAAGGCTGGACAAACATCTTTTGAAGATTGGTTTCAATAAAGGTACTACTGATAGTAATCTATATTTCAAAATTGATCATGAAAACATCTTGATTGTTGAAGTATTTGTAGATGATATCATTTTTGGGGGAAGAGACAGTATGTGTAAAACTTTTGCAAACCAAATGAAAAGTGAGTTTGAAATGTCAATGCTCGGTGAAATGAATTTCTTCTTGGGTCTGCAAATCACTCAGACAAAGAAAGGAATCTTTATCTCTCAGACCAAGTATGTGAAAGAACTATTAAAAAAATTTGGAATGGAAGATTCAAAGCCAATGAACACTCCTATGGCTACCAGATGTAAGTTGAGTAAAGATGATGACTCTCCTAAGACAGATCAGACAAAGTATAGATCAATGATTGGTGGATTATTGTATCTCACTCAGACTAGACCGAATATAATGCAGGCAGTTGGTCTTGTGGCAAGATTCCAGGCTAATCCCAGAGAATCTCATGTTATGGCAATCAAAAAAAAATTTAGGTACTTGAAAGGAACAGTTGAGTATGGTCTATGGTATCCCAGAGATCATGACTTTTCTCTTCATGCATACACAGATGCAGATTGGGCAGGAGATGTGGATGATAGGAAGAGTACAAGTGGAGGAGCTTTCTTTTTGGGAAAAAGGTTGGTTTCTTGGCGAAGCAAGAAACAAGATGCAATATCTCTGTCTACAACAAAAGCAGAATACATTGCAGCAGCAGGTAGTTGCACTCAACTTTTGTGGATGAAACAAATGCTAAGAGATATTCAAGTAGAATATGAGGAGCCTGTCACAATTTTCTGTGATAATTCAAGTGCAATAAATATTTCTAAGAATCCGGTATTACATTCTAAGACCAAGCATATATCTATCAAATTTCATTTTCTGAGAGAACAAGTGAACAAAGGTGAAGTCAGGTTGGAGTATGTGCCCTCCAAGGATTAGCTTGCAGATATTTTTACTAAACCTCTTCCCAAGGACTCTTTTGAGTATCTCAGGGAGAAGTTAGGGGTCATGGCCCCTTTGGTGATGCATTAGGATGCACTATTGTGCATCAGTCTGGTGGATATCACAGACATATCTTGTGATCCAGATTGATGTTGTGGAGCTGCTACTAAGGGGGGGCAGCTAGTATGATTCTGATGTGTTGGAATTGCAAGTATGAGCCCTTTGCCATTTATGTCAAAGGGGGAGAGAAGACATGTGAAAAACAAGTGGCTGATGATCAAAGGGGGAGTAGTAAAGGAAGAGAAGACATGTTGCTGATAGGGGGAGCTGTGACAGAAAGGAGAAGTTCTTGTCTTGATGGTTTTTCACATCATATGTTGCCATCAATGACAAAGGGGGAGATTGTTGCAAGTATGAGGTTAACCAGTGTTGTCATTGATGTCAACATACTCATATTGCTTTGGTAAGAAGGATTGGATGAGTTGTGTGATGTTGTTATTGAGGAAATCAGTCTCCATCTGGAACAGTGATGAGAAGAAGGCAAAAGTACTGTATAGGTTGAGGATCAGAGGATGCAGATTAAAGGGTTTGCAGATATGAGTCTTGAGATGTTCCAGTTAAGATTTTAGAGGTCCGCATAAAGAACTGAAGAAGTTATGGTTGTTTGTGTGAAACCGGTTCCGGCAGGTGTTCAGAGGTGACACAAGGTCAAAAAAAGGTTTGGTGTGATCCAGAATTGTATTGTCCTATTCTGCGGATTGGAAGGAGTGTTTGGGATGTCCTTGTGATGTACCATCTCAATTTGTGAATGGTTTGGAGGTCTGGAAGTACCTTTTTCATTGTGATAGTGGCGACAGACTGTGTTCTTGAAGCTCTGAATGATGAAGAGAAGAATTCTGGTAAGCTAATGAAGTGCGGATGTTCCTGTTGATTCAGGGAAGGTTATGATGATCGTTGGATCATGTCCAGTTTGTGTTGGCAGTCCACATTGAAGTTAGAGTTTGGATTTGATGTAATGACCACCTGTTGTTGGTGTTCTTCTGGAGATAGGCTAACCGGATGTTTTACACGCCTTGCAAATGTTATTATGGATGTTTGCCAACTTAGATGATTGTCCTAAGTTGATGTCTTGTATAAATAAGGGTTTGTGAATTCAGTTTGTAGGGTATCTGGTGTGGATGTGCATGGCATAGCGAAAAGAAGTGCAAAAGCTAGAGCAAGTGTTTTGGGCTTAAATGGAACTAATCCAGACATGGTAATGATGTCATTCTCTAGTTCAAGATTGTGATTCTTATCACTTTGTAGGCAGTGTGCCTCTTTGTGAGCAGTGTGCTCGGGCTGTGAGCCCTAATTGGTAGGTGCCATCTTTTTCTTATTCTTCTAACAGAGAATAATCCTTGGGTTAATCACCCCATGGTTTTTCCCTTAACCGGGTTTTCCACGTCAAAATCTTGGTGTCTCATGTGTTGATGTTTATCTGCTCTAATGTTTATGCTCTATGCTTTCATGAATGGTTAAATTGCTATGCTAATAAATAACACAGTGGATCTGATTTTTTAAGTTGAAAGAAAGTTTAGGATAACTGATTCACCCCCCCTCTCAGTTATCAACATGTAGGTGATATTCCCAAGATGGGGGCATTTGGATTTTGTGGCTTCTTCATGAATCTTGTAATTTCTATAAAACGAAGCTTTGGAGGAGTGCAAAGTAATGGGTTTGTTTGTGTTGTTGAATTTCTGAATCATAGTAAAACTACTAAAATATCCAATAAATTAAATGGAAATGAGACAAATGCAAATAAACAAAAGATATACCTTTGCAAACATATTTTACCTCATGCCTTCCATTGTTGCCTATCTTTCATTGATCTTGTGTGATTATGGAGCTCTCAGAAGTTGTACTTCCTTGTTGTTAAGATGACAAAGATTGAATGGCTATGTGGAGGATTATGCAATGAAACTACAATGCTATAACTAAGATGAAGGATGGAGATAATGATACGCAGCCATGGTGGATGATAATGAGATGATAATAATGGGATTGTAATGCAAATGAGTGGAGCCAAAGGCACGTTTGGGAGCTATGGTGGAATTCCTGCAGAGTAAGATTGCTAAAACTTGAGTGGTTTTTTAGATGGGTGTGAGAACCTTGCTTATATAGGCTAGGAGAGGCCAAGTCCAAGTGTCAATAGATCCATGACTGGAGGAATTTGTCTGTGGCATGTATGGTTGAGGAAGCTTGAGAGAATGTGCACAAATTAGAAGAGGACAAGTGTCCTGCCCCTTTCATGAGTTATGGGAGTTAACAAATCTAATTGGAGAGTTAATTGGATAGATTGATTAGATGACTGGGTTGATTGGAGAGTTGACTAAATTGATTGACCAGTGAACTCAATTGATTGATCAGATAACTGATTTGATTGGAGGATAAATAGAACATGTGGGTTAGGGGATATTGGCTAATTAAATATTAAAAATATTTAATTATGTGTGCAATCATGGTGAGGTGTAAATTGAGGTGGAAAGTGATGTGGATTTATGAAATTAGGACTTTGGGATAGAAGAATTTAGATGATTTTAATTAAACAAATTGATTTTTATTTAATTTTTGGGATAATGAACCAATCAAATAAATTAGGATATTTATTTAATTGACAGATGAATAAGAATTAAAATAAATATTAAATAATTTATTTAATTCGACATGAGCCATTTTTAGGTGTATACATTTTGCCCCTCTTTGATGCAATGTGTTTATCACATTGTTTCAAAGAATACAAGTTTTTTTACTATGATGCATGCCCTAGTTTGCCCCTAGTATAGGTTTTATGATGATAGGATGCCCCATCGGGAGATTGGTTGGGTTGGATGACATTAGCAAAAGGTGGACAAACAATCTCATGACATGTAAGATTTAACGACACAAAAATTTTAGGTGACGGAGAATGGTAAATGGGTAAAAAACATGCCCCACACTCATAAGGTTAAACACCTCCAATTAGGGCTCACTTGGCTATATATAGGTATGTGGGGTCACAATCCTAGTCATTTGCACACTTGTCTTTTGTGGAGAGGTTATAGGAGCTCTAGTGTGTAGCAGTGCCAAGCAGTCAGTAGAGATGGATCAAATTCTGATAGCAACTCACCGATTTGAGAGGATCCGACGATTTGGGCAGTCAGCAAACTATGGACCCTCAGTATGTACCCCTCGAAACTTGGTCAAGTTTGCATTTATGATGGTCAAATTTGAGGTCAAAGTCCACAGTTTTGGATGCACGGTTTAAATGTTTTAGCGCATATGAGAATTTTACTTGTGCATATGCTCTAATTTTGCGCATATGCTACCAGAATCGATGCATATGTAAATTTTTCACATTTGATTGTTATTTCAATGCATGTGTTTAGGGTTTACTTTCAGCTAAGTCTTTAGGTGCAATCAATCAGTAGTCCCGCACATGTGTTATAAAGTTACGCAAGCGTTATAACAACATACAAATGATTAGGGTTTTGGCGCATATGTTAAGAAAATGCACATTTGATATAAAATAGTGCAAATATCTCCTAATTCGGTACATGCAATTAAAGTAGTCAAAATGATTAGGGATTATGCACATCTGACACAAAGTTTCGCATCTAGTAAACAGAGTTGCGCATCTGATAGGTTTGGTAAAATACTTAGCTGGTTTGACAAAGTCGACATCGTGATCGATGTTGGCCAACTAATAAGTCATCTTCGAGATTGATTGAATCTTAGAAGAGATGATAGGATAGGTTTCCTGATAGGATAGCTAAGTATCTTGTTTGATTGGATAGATATGCGGCTAGTTTGTTGTGGTTTTAACGTGTTTTTGCTATCGATTTTGTAGGAGATCCTAGATCATGTTCTGATGTCTCGAGAGAGATTCCCGGTTACATAGCTAGTTAGACCTTACCTGAAGGATACCAATCATTTGGTGCTCCAATCGACTAGTTTATGGTATGTTTGCTTCATGCCCGAGATGCAGGCGAATCTCATATTACTGACTACTCTGGGTAAGAGGTACCATAGTGAGACGGTCACATTTCACTTGCTTATAGGAGAGATGATGGTGACCTTAGAGGATGTTCATCAGATTCTCTGGATTCCTATTCAGGGTGAGCTAGTTGAGTATGAGTTTGCTACTGGAGCTGGATTGGCCAAGTGTAGATGAGTGTTTGATGACCCCAACTTGGAGGGTACAGAGATTGATGCAGAGCACACAGTGGAAGCTCTCAAAACATATACTTTCTTTACTATCGACAAGATCATATGCCATCGGCTAACCAAATACCTTTTGCACTGAAGTCCTTCCTCATACCGATGTGTCTCTGACACCACTATCGCTATGACTTCTTCCGTCGGCGTAACTCAAAACCCTTCCACCGATCTATATCTCTTTTCGATAAGCTTAATACCAAGCTTTGCCTTCAGCGAGACTCCTTGCATTGGTTGACCCAAAGTCTTTCCTGCCGATGCATCGATGAACCTCCTCTGATCTGCCAATACAACTAATCCTGTATGTGCATAGCATGACCCGCTATTGCCAGTGAACTAATGTACCTGCCACACTCACTGTTATGCCAAACATTTGTACATGCATAACATGACTTACAATCACTTGTCCTCTTCACCACTGCTACCGGTCAACCTCTTGCATCTAACACAATGTATATGCGCAATGTATATTCTCAATATACATTCGGAACGTACATTCAAAACATGCATTCAGAATATGCATTCGGTGGGACCGTTGACTTTCTTTGTATCATACGAAATGCACATTCACCACATACAACCGCAATATTCACTTGCAAGATACACACAAACATACAACTGCGAGATACACATGAAATGACCCTCGACATACATTAGCGATATACACACAGAATGTATACCCGGTGAGACAACATGAATCTTCATCGATCTGAACCTCTGCAAACTCTATAGCTTCATAGACCCGTTTCTCCAACAATCTAGCACATGAAAAATGCTAGGATCTATCAATGTATCTTGTACACGATCCTACAAACACGAATGAACAAAACAAAAAACACAAAAATGAACTGTACAGCCATTCCACCGATTTAGAACAAATCTGACCGGTGGAATGGATTAAGAATCCATCTCGGCCACAAAATAGTAAATCAATTGCACAGAGAAAACCTAACGAAATCGAATGACAGAAAGATACACAAAACAGGACTTGTTTATTATGCCTTTCAGAAATGTACACACAGATGCTCTGTTTCTCAATTACAAATCACACTGATCTCTAATCTTTTTAATTTCAACTACAACTACTACTACTGATTACATTTGATGATCTTGGGCATTTATCTACTCGCCCTCAGTAATACTGAATTGACTCCAAGCGGCTGGGAGATCTAACGACCTCCAACTGCCTAACAACCTCCTAACTGCCTAACAACCTTTGTGATTACAGATCGACAAGTGTCCTTGGGACTTACAACATAAACCTATATACAAACTAAAATTACATGCATTGGTCAAACAAACCTTATTACATGAATGGTCTCATAGGACCTTATTTGAAAACAACAAAAATGAACATCAGACAGTTGAATGCCTCATGGAGGCCACTGTGGATTAGGTGCCCCTGCACCATACACCCCACTGACAAAAGAACTCATACCCCATGAGTTAATTCTTTGGCTTGCTCCACCTGTATCCTTTGCTGTCTCATGTCTTCCCCATGATCTATGGACTGCAACCTGCTTCCATGGAATCAAAGACTCATGCCTAGCATTGTAGGCTCTACTCACACCTAGCCATGAGTGACTACTTGCCACCAGACCTACCCTTTGCTTGCCATTCTTTCTTACTGTCATCTATACCTGAACACCTGCATTGGAAACCTTGGGTAATGCTTCTTGTACTGCTGTTATGGCAGAATATGTTTGTCTTTCAACTCTTGTTGGTTCTAGAGGACAAACAATTGTCCCTACTATGATAGCATCCTTGTCTTTCCAATCAACTAGTGGCTGCGTGCAGACCTGCTCGTGGACCTTCTACTGATCCATTTCAGACATCACCATCTGAGCTCCATTAGTCAAAATTGAAATCACCTTCAAACTTTGATCCTTAGCAACCCCACTCCCTGAGGTATCCTCAACTTGCTTTATGTCTCCTTCATTGAGCTGCAGAATCTCTTTCTTACCCACCAAGATGACCTTGGCTGCATTCTTTGCTTCAGCATCCTCCTGCAAAGGTGTCATCACAAAAGTTCTCCCATCATTTTTGATGGTGTAGGTATTAGCATATCCATCAATCAATGCTCGCCTATCAAATTGCCATGGCCTACCTAAAAGTAGGTGACAACATTCCATGGGCAAAATATCACATAAAATCCTATCCTAATATTCCCCAATCTGAAAATCAACATATGCTTAGTCATATACCAAAAGTGATTGATTATCACTCACCCAAGATGCTTTATAAGGAGTTGGATGGGGAATCCTGTAGGGACCCGCTTGATCCAAACTCGAATTTTCAAAAAAAAAAAAAAATCTCTATTAACAAGTCCATTCCAATTTACGCATCAATTCACAGCGTTCTCTGTCCTCTATGCACTCTTTCAAGGTCTCTGGTTGTGTTCTTAGAGTATCAAAGAGGTCTCGGAAGACACATATGGTAGCTCAATTAACTTGAGATTTTTTGGATACAGTGTATCAATTGAAGATGATGGTGTGGGAGTCCCTTGGTGTAGTGAATGAAAATCAGAAGCTTCATAAAGGCACAATGGAACAGGTCAATGAATTGGCCACTTTAAATAGTCCTTATGATAGATATCAAAACTTCCATTGAGTACTCAGGAAAACTTTCAGCCAAAACAGCCGTATGTTCACATAGAACATTAATTTCAGCCAAAACGGGCCATATGTTCAAAACTGAATATTCTTAAGCCAACCCGGGCTCTTCTATCCTTTGGGCAAATAGGTTCATGCAGAACCAGGTCCAACGGACCTTATCGCTACCTAATTCAGGTAGAACAAACAATGGCCAAAAGGCCTAGTGACAAAACGGACCAATTCTCTATCCAATACGGGATAAGTAAACACAACAGCCAACTGGGCTAAATAGGATAGGAATCATTATACTCTGGCCAGAGACTTCTGACTCCCTCGGAACCAATAGAGATTCAAGAGTCACTTCCTAGTGACCACAGTCTGCCCAGACACTGTGCTGAGGACGTCGACCAGGGAACACATAACATCAACTTGTACTCACCTCAGTTTACGGCAACGCTGGATACAAGTAATCCACCCCAGGGATTCTTCTGAGTACTAGGAGAGTTCTTAAGTGACCTAGATAACCTTTTAACTAGAGATAGAGATTATGAAGTTGATTATTAAAGAGTACCCTATATCCGAGGGACCTGAGTACTGGGGGCATCCTTCGCCATCCATATTGCCTACATACCTTGTATCCATGGGATCAAGGCCCTCTACGAATGCGATCTACACGACGAAAGCGAACATGTAGTTCTGTCTTGCACTATGTTAATGTAGCTGTGAGTGGGTACACAGTTCTTTGCCGATTGCCACCCACTCGAGTGATATAATGGACAGGATTCCTAAGGAACTATTTTGCAAACACACCTCCCGGGAGTGTTTGGCATTTAAGTTTTTCAAGTGTGAATAATTTACCTAACACACATATTTTCCCGATGAGATCTTCCCATTAATCGTCCTACAACAATTTTTGATAGTCTCACCTTTTCTTTTAATTAACCTTTTTAGTGAGGTATCCGAGGAGATTTTCCCTTCCTGCGGAGTTAACTTTGACATGTTCCTTATTACTCCCCGACGATTTATAGGGACAGTGCCCAGACGTCGTTGATGCAGCTATGTTAGGCGCAAGGTACTTGGTTCAACGCGATGGCATTACCCGTAAATGTGACCCAGCGGTACCGTAAATACCAAACACTGCGAATGTTTGTGTTTGGATGTTTATTTACAAGGTTCACCTAGATGAAAAGAAAACTTATATGATAGCTTATAAAGAAATGAGAAGAATTAAACTTCATTGCTTGCATGTAAAGAAAATGGCTAGATGTTTTGATCCATTCATAAATATATAAGGAAGAGTAAAGTAACGACATTCCAACAATTGTAATCATAATTTCAGAAGATACTAACTCACTTATGTTAATCACAATCATAAGTTAGAAAAGATACTATATCATTTAGTTTCATGGTGATAGGAGTTAATTTGTCATACATGAAGTGTTCTTTATTCAAAGTAAGTCATATATCAAATTAATCTTTATTTCCATTGTCGATATATTTGCAAGTAAAAGTTGACAAAAATTCTTGTTACTAAAACTAGTCACTAGTTGCTCCAAGGTTTTATAACCTTCCAAAGAACTTACTGATTCCCTTCATGATTCCTCTATAGTCATAACATTCATTCATTTAAAAGTACCCTTATTTTAGAACTTCATACTGCTAATTATTCATTTTCCTTAGTAATCTTTTAATTTTTTATTTAAGTTAATTGAATCTATTCCAATCTAAAGAAAGATGATGTTTTTAATTGTATTCAATGTCCAACATTTCTCATTGAGACAATGAATTAGATACTCAATCATAAGGGTCAACATTTGTTTAAATAAGTCATTTTGCTTTTGTCACATATGGTCAAGAGGGTTAATTTTCTAATGCAAAGATAATCAAAATCTATTGCTAGACTAGAGAGTTCGTGTAGGAATCATTATTAACATGATTCACTTGATTTCAAGGAAATATCTTAGTTTAAAAAAATCACTAGCATAAATCATCCATGTAACAATTGCATCAAGAACTTAATGAAAGGTTCAATTTATAGGAACATGATGGTCATTGCCAAAATATAGGAGTTATTACTTAAATCAATTTTTCAATATCTAATCTAATAATTATTTTAAAATGTACATGGGATTATTGATTTTATAAATAATGTTATTAAAGATAAATTCATTACTATACAATTATGCGTGTGAACCTCAAATGACATAATGAAAAGTGATCTCAGAAAATGAAATAATTGTAGCAATTTCACAAAATAGATTTGTGGAAAAGTCTCTAAAAACATTTAAGCAAATGCATTAAGCGGGTGAAATTCCAAAATCTACTTTGTTTATGCCTACGTGGGAGTTTTAGAACAGGGCATGGACCTGCAGCAAAGCATAAAGGTAATACCGGATGTTGTAGTTGCGAATGCCCCGAGACACGTGTATGCAAATAACATATTGTGAACGTGTGGTAGCTTTGCCTAAATGTTTGCAATACATGTTCATTGACAGTTAAAAATGAGTTTGGGCCATAATTCCTAGAACATTGGTACATCATTCTACCTGATTCAAATTTCACCTGAGCGAAACAGATAGAAAAATAATCGCAAATAAAGATACCTAATCTGGTTAATCTGGTAATTTCTCAGTTACAGAACAAATCTTTTCTTATAACTCTTCCTGTTTACGATATAAAATAGAATAAACTTCTAACCTTCTAACTCCTACTATTGGACGTGATAAGAAGTTAGGAAGAGGAACCTCTGAGGGACTGGGAGGATCCATGATATTTCGTGTTCCACCATCGAATTTGATTTTCACAAAATAATTTACTAGTTTGATAAGTATTGACTAATTGATCAAGATTTCTAAGTTTATCTTCGTAGTGTTGAATCCACCACAGACAATGACTATGACAAAAACAATCAATTTTATGAATTGAAAACTGATCAGGATATTTGCAAGGTCTATTCAGTCCTGGCATTTGTTTTTTAAAGAAAATATTTTTATAACTTCCTATAATTAGAGATCGTAGAAATCCCTATTGCTCTGGTCTTACGGATTTTCTTGGTTTTTTTTTTAGCTTACTCAATATAGTAACTGTGGAAGCACAGGTAAGACAAGCGAACTGTTTGACAAAAGCCAGTGAACAGCAAATTGTGGAAGCACAAATAAGACACCTGATCCATTCTCACAACAATATCAGCAAGAGATGACATCTTACAGAATGCTATGGTTTGAATTAATGAAACACTCTGAAACATATCCTAATATTGTAAGCTTTATTTGCAGTGCATACAGCCACGTAGATGCAATAAAAGCACTAACAACAATAACAGCAATATACGATTACCTCACAGCAATGCTCCTCTGGCAACTTCCCTTCCTAGCGTTCGGTCTCCCCAGATTTCTCCAGCCTTTTCCAACCAAAGATCCATGTGTCTTTCTTACTTTACAATTGAGGCATTTATAGAAAATTTCATGTATCCCTACCCTTGTTTTTTTTAATGCAAATGCATCCTCCACTCCTTTAATTTATTGATAATGCAGCCTCCACTCCTTTAGTTTAATGCTAATGCATTCTCCACTCCTTTAATTTATTGATAATGCAGCCTCCACTCCTTTAGTTTAATGCTAATGCATTCTCCACTCCTTTAATATATTGATAATGCATCCTCCACAAATCTTATCCCCCATTTCCTATGTGTAATCCATTTAAATTGTTTATAATTTATTTTTTAAATGAATATACTAATTTCCCTATTTTTTTCTAATTTCCCAAGTAAGAATAAACAACTCAACCCCCCACTTCCTCCATTAATCTAGTGGTCATAAAACAATGTAATCCCACTCAATAGGTTCCCCATTAAACCCCACTTGAAGAATAAAATACAAATGAGAAAACTTAAAATAACATAGAGTGGGTGACACAACACCCACATAAAAGGGAACCCCACCAAAAGGAGGCACATGGAGACAAGCCCACCATAATGAGGGGGATCATGGAGTGCTCCATGACTTGGAAGTGGGTATGAGTGTGGATTCCACTCATCCCATGTCCCCCAAGCTTCCAATTTTCGTCACTTAACCTCACCCCCAAGTTGAGGTGACCCTATGGCAGTTAACCCAAGGTTAACCTAGTCAAAAAGGTCCCTAAACCCAAGGGGTACAACCTAGGGTTGTTTTAAACCTAGTTAGGACTCCCAGGGTCAATTAAAACACAAAATAAAGGATCTAAAAGAATTACAATTTAAACAAGATTAAAAACATCATTACTTACATCACTTATCATAATAAAAGTAAATCAAAATATAATATACTTTTTATGTTAGTTTTCAAAAATTGAGTTGTGACAAATCCTTTCTATGTTCAATGTATCCACCATTTCCCTAGACACCATATTATCTGTTGAACCAGAGTCTATTACTACCTTGCATATTTTACCTTTACTTTTGCAATTAGTCCTAAAAAGTGCTCTCCTTTGTAGCATGTCTTTGGATGTCTTCAAGAGTCTTCTCCTTAGCATCAATGCTTCTCCATCTCGAACTGGGGTTGCACTCCCAATTGGAGAGTTAACACTTTCATCCACCTCCTCTTCTTGCACATATTGAACCCTCTTTTCATTCCTCCTATCACCTCTTGATGATGAACCTTGCCTTTCTGGACATTTGAATGCTGGGTGACCAATTTCATTACAATGATAACATCTCCTAGTGAAAACATTAGAAATTCTACCACCTCCAAATATGCCTCTTGTGCCTTTCCATCCACCCCTGAAATCAAACTGCTCTTGCCCTTTACTATTCTCTCCTCGGTTCTCATTGGCTTGTCTTGTTGTAGGGGTTGATCCTCCCCCTCTTATATTGTTGCCTCTTCCTCTCATGGACTTATCTTGTCTTCTTTTCATCTTCTCCTCAATCCTGATTGTCATTTGATAACATTCTTCCACACTCCTAGGGTTAGCCAAAACTAATTCATCTTGTATGTTCAATCTCAAACCAGCCAAGTATCTAGCAACCTTTTCAATCTCATTCTCATGATGACCAGACCTCATACTTAATTTATAAAACTCCTTAGTATATTCTTTCACATCCATTTCTTTTTGTCTTAAAAATTGAAGCTTTTTAAACATTTGAACTTCATAAACCTTGGGTAAGAATTTACCTTTGATCCTTGCTACCATCTTGTCCCATGAAGAAATATTTGACTGTCCTTGCTTTCTCCTCTCTGACTATAAGTAATCCCACCATACTAAGGCATGACCTCCCAGTTTGGTCTTTACAATCTTTACTTTCTGCTCCTCAAGAACTTCCTCACATTCAAAATGATTATCTAATGCAGCAATCCAATCAAGTAACTCTTCCTCATTTAAACTTCCACTATACTTTGGAACATCAATCTTTACCTTAGGTTTTCCATTCTTGACTGCTCTTAACAGTTTTGAAAATCTCTGATCTTCAGGATGTAGATCTTCATCTACATCTTCAAATTCTTCACCATCCTCTTCTTTTTCTGATTCACTTTCTTCCACTTCTCTTCTTTTGTTCGTCTCCAAGGCTACAAGCCTAGCTTGAAGGGCTTCTACAAGCTCTTTTATTTCCCTCATCTCTTTAGCATGCTTTTCTAAGATCAGTTGGGCAAATATTGTGGAGTACTATGAGCCCCTACCAGCCATATTAGCGGGTTTGATCGAAGGTGTTGTTTTCCCTGACAGGAGATCCCGTGGCTTCCAAGTTGGATGGGGGTAGACTCTAGAGGAAATGGTTCAGGAGGGGACATGGTTTGCTTGGGGTCCTTGCATCTTGGCACACTTGTACCATGATTTGCATCAGTTTGTATATGACGGAGCTGCGAGTCTATCTGTTGGTGTTTCGTTGCTTCAGATTTGGGAATGGATTCATATAGCAGTGACATGGCTGATCGGCATGGGGGTGAGGGGATGTGACATACCTTACTCTTATAGGTTTTAGGAGACTCTTTCCTAGCCCAAGATGGGAAAGCTAGAGTACTAGCGTCACACATTGGATAATGTGGATGAGGTTGTATGGCAGCCATACCTAGACTGCGAGGTGTGCGATGAGGATGTAACAGAGTTGCCCTATTGTTTTCAGACTCAATGGTTGATAGGGAGGACTCCCTATATACTAGAGTGCCACATTGTTACTCATGTGCTCTAACAGTTTGTTAAGATTTAGGGGATGCCCCAAGGTACAACTATTTTTGCTCAGACGCACAAGAAGCATCCATTGTGGGGTTCGGTGGCATCATATGAGACAGGGAGGATAGATTTTCTACAGATTCCATATCAGGCATGGAATCTGAGGCTATAGATAGTAGATGTAGGCATGACAGTAGACTTCAAAGCACACTTCACTACGCATCTTGTGCCAAGATACTCTAGACCTAGAGAGTGGGCCCCAAGGCTAGAGGATGACGATGATGATGACAACGATGCCCCTAGACATAGGAGGGCATGACAGCAAGGCAGGAGGGGAGGTTGAGGTGGCAGGGGAGGATATGATGGTGGTGGTGGTAGTGGAGGTCATGGAGGTGGTGGAGGTGATGGAGGAGATGATGGGGATGATGGTGGGCAGAGGCAGGTGAGACAGAGGAGGGTGCCCCAAATGCAAACACAGGCATAGATAGGGGTTATGATTTAGGGAAATTATAATTTAGGGTTTAGGGTTTATTGTTTAGGGGTTAGGGGTTCAGGTTTAAAGGTTTAGGGTTTAGGGTTTATAGAGAGAGAGAGGAATGATAGGGAGATATAGAGGAGATTGTCGAGAGAGATAGGGAGATAGAGAATGAGGCACATGGCTAGGGACATAGGGAGAGAGATTATTGAGAGGTAGAGGGATGATAGAGATAGGGAGATAGAGGTTTAGAGTTGCTTGGATTTAGGGTTTAGGGTTGCTTGGGTTTGGAGATAGTTAGATAAAGAGAGAGAGGAGACAAATAGGTAGAGATAGAGGAGACATAGAGGGGAGAGATAGGGAGAAGGATTGAGAGGTAGAGGGATGATAAAGATAGGGAGATAGGGGTTTAGGGTTTCTCAGGTTTAGGGTTTAGGGGTTAGGGGTTAAGGTTTAGCAACATTATTTAGGGTTTATAGTTAATTAGTGTTTAGAGGTTTAGGGTTTAGTGTTTAGAGAGAGGTGACCAATAGGGAGATATAGAGAGTGAGGTACATGACCAAAAACATAGCTGGAAGAGATAGGGATATGGAGAGTGAGGGACATGGCTAGAGACATAGGGAGAGAGATTGAGAGGTAGAGGAACGATAGAGATAGGGAGATAGCGAGATAGAGGTCTAGGGTTGCTTGGGTTTAGTGTTTAGGGTTTAGGGGTTTGTCAGGGTTTAAGATTTAGGGGTTTAGGGTTTCTTAGGTTTAGGGGTTAGGGCTCAAGGCTTAGGGGAATTATTTAGGGTTTATATATGTTTTAGAGGTTTAGGGTTAGGGTTTAGGGTTTAGGGGCATTATTTAGGGTTTACAGTTGCATATCAAAAGAAGCCTCTCTCTCTCTATATCCCTGAACATTAAATAATGCCCCTAATCCCTAACTCCTAAACGGCTTGAGTAACCCTAAACCTCTATCTCCCTATCTCTCCCTTATATCCCTCGACTCTCTATCATACCTCTACCTCTCAATCTCTCTCCCTATATCTCTAGACATCTCACTCACTCTCTATATCCCTATCTCTAGTCCCTCTGTCTCCTCTATCTCTCCCAATCTATCTCCTCTCTAGTCTCTCTACCTATCTATCTCTCCCTATCTCTTGCCTCTCTCTCCCCTATCATTCCTCTATCTCCCTATATCTCTAGACATCTCTCTAGTCACTCTCTATCTCCCTATCACTCCCCTCTGTCTCCTCTATCTCTCCCTATCTGTCTCCTCTCTATCTCTCTCTACCTAGCTATCTCTGCCTATCTCTCTATCTCTTGCCTCTCTCCCCCTATCATTTGACATATATATCTTCCTATCTCTCCCTTAATCTATTAATTCTCCCTCTCCCTTATCGATGAAGGAAATGAACAAGAAAACTAGGCCTCTTTCTCTCTAGTCTCTTCCTCTTTGCCTCTATCTATCTCCCTTATCAACATAGCAAATGGAAACAAGAAAACTAGGACATGAAATTAAAAGAGGGATGAGGATATAAATTGGTAGGATGAAATGGAAACAAGATAAAACTAAAGTTCATTGGATGGGAAGAATGATGAGAGGAGAGCTGGAAAATACTAAAATAGGGAAAAATTGGTGGGATCTAAAGTGAAATTAGAAAGGAAAAGGAAAACTAGCTAGGAAAGCTAGGAAAAGGATTTAACTAGGAGAGAGAGAGAGAGAGAGAGAGAGAGAGTCACACATTTCACATTTGACATCATGCTAAAAAGATCAAATAAGTTTTGTATTTCTTCTCAACTATTTCATTTCTCTATCTTAATTACTTAATATCTCAATATTTTATTCTATTCTCAACTCCTTGTACTTTAAAGTTTAATTAAATCTAGGATTGGACTTAAATCTTTTATTATAGGGTATGATTTATTTCCCTACATTTTTTTCAACTCGCAATTTCCATGCCTATGTTTAGGATTAAAAAAGATTGATTTTTTATTTTGAGATTTTTGTGGTTTGCATTTGTTGGAAGCAACCAAATGCCTTTAATTTTGCATTCCTAAGAAACATCTAGGATCCTTATTCTTGTATATATTTCCAAAATCCAATTTTGTTTTTCTATTTTAGGAGTAAGGTTTAAAGATTTATACAAAACATTAATCCATTATTATGTTCTTGTGTTGACCGTTTTTGGTCAGTTGTCGATCCTTTAAGTCACAACCTTAAGTCTTGATGTCTGTGGGTTGACCGACACCGTAGCCTAGTTGTTACCTATTCCTGCTGGTAATTCCTATAGTCTTATAAAATGAAAATCACACTATCGCGGAGCATGTCAGGATGATGTCATACCCGACCGCGATAGGCCACCACCTATCCATGTAACCTTTGCCTGCAAAGTGTTTGCCTTAGCCAATTGTCCACCGCCACATGTCAGTGTTGAGTGTTTAGATCCAACGGCTGCACGCCAGTGCAGGGAAATATTTTTAGAAGGAATATTTGCCACAAGATGGTGAGATAGAGACATGTGGCATCTGTTGATAACTGAGAGGGTGGGTGAATCAATTATCCTAATTATTTCTTCTTTTGAACTTTCTTATTAATCAATGCAGCATTAATTCAAACAAGCAAACATTACCATGAAATGGAAAAACACATGACACAATATTTTTGACGTGGAAACCCTATTAAGGGAGAAAACCACGGGGTGATTAACCCAAATCTCTATTAGAAGAATAAGGAAATACAAAAATGGCACTTGCCAATTAGGGCTCACTGCCTGAGCACACTAGTCACAAGGAGGCACACTGCCTACAGGAGACACACTATCTATAGGATCATAAGGATCACAACCTTGAACTGGAGAATGACATCTTTACCATGTCTGGATCAGTTCCATTTAAGCCCGAGTCACACCTGCTCTGCTTTTTGCTCTTTCGCTATGCCACACTCATCCGCTTCACACCTCACACTTTGAAATGAACTCACAAACCTTTATTTATACAAGACATCAGCTTAGGAACAATCATCTAAGTTGATAATCAGCCATAAGAACATTCGTAGGATGAATAACACATCCGGTCGGCCACCACAAGAACATTTGCAAGATGAACAACTCATCCGGTCGGCTAGTCTGAACAAGAACTTCATCCGAAAGAATATATTCAATTCCGGGCTCTACCACCAATGCGGATCAACAACACAACCTCAACACAATCCAAGAACCTTCACAGGCCTGCCTGAATGACCAGGTACATCCGCACTTCCTCTACTCACTGGAATCTCTTCTCTTCCTCATCTGAAACTTCAAGAACACAGTCTATCGCCACTGTCATACTGCCAGAGGTGCTTCCAAACCTCCAAACCACATACCAATCGAGATGACACATTATAAGGACCTCCCAAACACTCTGTCCAATCCGCAAAATAGGACAATGCACTTCCGGATCTCACCGGACCTTTTTGTAACACTCTGTCACTCCGGAGCATCTCCTAGAACCGGTTCCACTTGATCTATCACAACTTCTTCACATCTTCATGCGGACCTCTAAAATCTTAACTGGATCATCTCAAGACTCATATCTACAAACCCTTTAATCTGTATCCTCTGAATCGCAACCTATTGAGTACTTTTGCCTTCTCATCACTGTTCTTCACTATTCCAGATTGAGACTAATTTTCTCAATATCCTCAGCACATAGCTCACCCAATCCTTCTTGTCAATGCAATATGAGTATGTTGACATCAATGACAACACTGGTTAACCTCATACTTGCAACAATCTCCCCCTTTGTTATTGATGGCAACATATGATGTGAAAAACCATCAAGACAAGAACTTCTCCTTTCTGTCATAGCTCCCCCTATCAGCAACATGTCTTCTCTTCCTTTACTGCTCCCCCTTTTATCATCAACCACTTGTTTTTCACATGTCTTCTCTCCCCCTTTGACATCAATGACAAAGGGCTCATACTTGCAATTCTAACACATTAGAATCATACCAGCTGCTCCCCCTTAGTAGCAGCTCCCCATCATCAATCTGGATCACAAGATATGACTGTGATATCCACCGGACTAATGCACATTAGTGCATCCTAGTTCATCACTGGAGGGGCCATGACCCCTAACTTCTCCTGAAGATACTCAAAAGAGTCCTTGGAAAGAGGTTTAGTAAAGATGTCTGCAATCTGATCCTTGGAGGGTACATACTCCAATCTGACTTCTTCCTTGTTCACTTGTTCTCTCAAAAAGTGAAACTTGATAGATATGTGCTTAGTCTTAGAATGCAATACCAGATTCTTAGAAATATTGATTGCACTTGAATTATCATAGAAAATTGTGATAGGCTCCTCATATTCAACTTTAATGTCTCTTAGCATCTGCTTCATCCATAAGATTTGAGTGCAACTACCTGCTGCTGCAATGTATTCTGCTTCAGTTGTAGATAGAGATATTGCATCTTGTTTCTTACTTAGCCAAGAAACCAATCTCTTTCCCAAAAAGAATGCTCCACCACTGGTGCTCTTCTGGTCATCCACATCTCCTACCTAATCTGCATCTGTGTAAGCATGAAGAGAGAAATCATGATCTCTAGGATACCACAAACCATACTCCACTGTCCCTTTTAGATATCTAAAAATTCTCTTGATTGCCATAACATGAGATACTCTAGGATCAGCCTGAAATCTTGCCACAAGATCAATAGCCTGCATTATATCTGGTCTAGTCTGAGTGAGATACAACAATCCACCAATCATTGATCTATACTTTGTCTGATCTACCTTAGGAGAGTCATCATCTTTGCTCAACTTACATCCAGTTGCCACAGGAGTGTTCATTGGCTTTGAATCTTCCATACCGAATTTCCTCAATAATTCTTTCACATATTTGGTCTGAGAAATGAAGATCCCTTTCAAGAAGAAATTCATTTCACCAAGCATAAACATTTCAAACTCACTTTTCATCTGATTTGCAAAAGTTTTGCACATCCTATCTCTTCCTCCAAAAATGATATCATCCACAAACACTTCAACAATCAAAATGTTTTCATGATCAATTTTGAAATATAAGTTACTGTCAATAGTACCTTTGTTGAATCCAATCTACACAAGATGCTTATCCAACCTTTCATACCATGCTCTTGGGGCCTGCTTCAATCCATACAATGCTTTCTTCAACTGCAGACCATATCATCATTATCAGACAATTGAAATCCATCCGGTTGTTCAATGTAAACTTCTTCTTCCAGATCACCATTTAGGAAGGCAGACTTGACATCCATCTGATATACCTTGAAGTCTTTGAAGGTAGCAAATGCAAGAAATAATCTGACTGCTTCAATTCTTGCCACCGGAGCAAAGGTCTCTTCAAAATCAATTCCTTCTATTTGAGAGTAGCCTTTGTAGACCAATCTAGCTTTGTTTCTGATTACTTCACCAACTTCATTTAGTTTGTTCTGGAAGACCCATTTCATTCCAATCACATTCTTGCCTCTAGGTCTGGGAACAAGGTCCCAAGTATGATTTTTCTCAATTTGCATCAATTCTTCCTTCATTGCTTTGGTCCATTTTTCATCATTTCAAGCTTCATTAACTGTCTTAGGTTCAATCTTTGAAATCAAATAGTATTCATTTGAATCTTGAGCAATTCTTCTCCTTGTTTGTACCCCTTTCCTTTTGTCACCTATGATCTGATCTTCAAAGTGATTTAGAGTTACATACCTTGGAACTTTGGGAGTTTCTTGCACTACTAATTCTTGATCAGGCTCATTCAGACAAACTTCTTCTTCCTGATTTACTAGATCAGTCTAGATCTGAATTTCAGAGGAGGATGGAGCTCCTTGCACCAGAGGATCATTCTGATCATCTTCATCACATTCATAGAATCTTGAGGGCTTCTCCATTCCTTCATCACTTCTAGCATCAAACTTTCCTAAATCTTCATCTCTTTTGATATAACATTTGCTACCAAATACTCTGAAGTATCTCACAGTAGGAGTTACACCAAACCAAAGTTCATAAGGAGTCTTACCGGTGTTGCTTCTGATTTGAACTCAGTTAAGAGTGTAGACTACAGTGTTGACAGCTTCTCTCCAAAACATCTGAGGAACATTTGCTTCCATCATCATTATCTTGGAAGCTTCCTGTATGGTCCGGTTCTTTCTCTCAACTACTCCATTCTGCTGCGGAGTCCTAGGAGCAGATAGCTGTCTCTTTATGCCATGCTTCTCACAAAAGTCTATGAATTCACTGGATGTGAATTCACCACCTCTATCAGACCTTGGACACTTCAGTTTCAATCCGGTTTGATTCTCTACCATAGCTTTGAAGATTTTGAACTTCTCAAGGGCTTCTGATTTCTCTTTTAGGAAGGTAACCCACATCATCCGGGAATGGTCATCAATTAGCAACATGAAATATCTATCACCTTGCATACTCTTGATTCTTGTCAGACCACAGAGATCAGTATGTACTAATTCCAACAATCGGTAGTGGACTGATCCTTGCTTTTGAAAGAGACTCTGCTCTGTTTACCTAGCTGACATTCTTTGCACAAACTATTTGTAGGTTTTACCAATTTAAGAAGATCTCTTACAGCCTGAGTATTGCTTATCTTGATGATGTTATCAAAATTCACATGGCACATCCTTCTATGCCATAACCAACTTTGATCAACTCTGAGAGGATTGTGCTTCAATCCTTCAACATACAGTACATTACTGGTTTTGTTCTTATTCAGATGACTTGAAGAACCGGATCAATCCTGATCTGTAAACATCTTGCAGATCTTTCAAAACTTAACCATAATATGTTTGGATGTTACCCTTATGAACCCTTCAATCCGCAACTCTTCTTGTGCCAGTTCCGGCACCAATTGACTGGCTGGGGGAACAAGGTTTTCTTTGTGTCTCCCCCTAAGCCAGAGCTCACTTTTCAGTTTCTGGAAGGAATATCAGCACCAGAGTCTGGTGCGGATCCAACCTCTACATTCTCAATACTTTTCTTCACCCAAATCTTTCTCATCTCATTTTTAACTTCATCTGCATTCATCTTTTGTTTACCCTTATCTTGATTCTGATTATATACCAAACCTCTTTTGTCCTGATTCTTGCTTCTGCAGACTTTTGCATTATGACCGGACCTATTACAGATTTGGCAAACAACATTTCTTTGCATATTTGACTGATATCCTCTTGATCTGCATTGATTAGCCATATGACCTATTCTATTGCATGCAAAGCATCTACCATTGAATGATTTGTTCATTTGCATATTTCTACATTCATGAGACTTGTGACCATACCTTTTGCAGTTAAAACACTGTCCAGAGAAGGATGAATTAGTCTGATTCATTCTCTTTCTGCACTGATTAGCTTTGTGACCAAAGTGATTGCAGCTGTGGCAGTATCAATTGAAGGATGGATATCTTTGAGCATTAGGCTGTCTTATCGAAGGTCTTCTAGGCCTGTTCCTTGGATTTTCTGATCCAAAATTTTTCTGACCGGATCCAGAGCTTTCTCCTTTCTCATATCCCAAACCACACTTGTCATCTGCCTTCTTTTGACTTCTAAGAAGAACTTCAAGTTGAGCAGAACTTATCTTGAATTTCTCTTTATACTCATTTGTTGTTTGAAGATCCCTTTTTAGAGAGACAATTTGATCATCAAGTTTTTCTTCATTATCTTTAGCATCTTCAAGATCAGATTCGAGATGTCTGATAATTCTATCCATCTGGTGGCAATCTTCTGATTTCTCCTTGAGAGATTGTCTTAGATTATCTTCAATTTTTCTTTTCTCTTCAACTTCTTAAGTAAAGTTTATAACTCTTGATTCCATTTCATGTCTTACCATAATGATTTCTTTTGATAACTTTTCACATAACTTGGTTTTTTCAGTCAGCTCTTCATTTTCATTACTTTCTTCACCTTGTCTTGCCAATTGCTGAAGCAGCTCCTTTCTCTTTTTCATAGAGAGACTTAATTTGTCTTTTAGTTCTCTCATGAAATCATCAGCCTGTTTCAGTCTTTGCTTTAATTCATTGACTTCAGAGTTTGACTGTTCAAGATCCTCAAGGGCAGTCTTGAGTTGCTCCCTTAAACCATATGGATCCATTTGGAGTCCTAGATCTTCCTCGGGCTGTTAGACTCTGTTAGGAGGAACTTAGCTCTGATACCAATTATTGATAACTGAGAGGGGGGGTGAATCAGTTATCCTAATTATTTCTTCTTCTGAACTTTCTTATTAATCAATGCAGCATTAATTCAAACAAGCAAACATTACCATGAAATGGAAAAACACATGACACAGTATTTTTGATGTGGAAACCCTGTTAAGGGAGAAAACCACGGGGTGATTAACCCAAAGATTATTCTCTATTAGAAGAATAAGGAAATACAAAAATGGCACTTGCCAATTAGGGCTCACTGCCCGAGCACACTGCTCATAAGGAGGCAAACTGCCTACAGGAGACACACTATCTACAAGATCATAAGGATCACAACCTTGAACTGGAGAATGACATCTTTACCATGTCTAGATCAGTTCCATTTAAGCCCAAGTCACACCTGCTCTACTTTTCACTCTTTCGCTATGCCACACTCATCCGCTTCACACCTCACACTTTGAAATGAACTCACAAACCTTTATTTATACAAGACATCGGCTTAGGAACAATCATCTAAGTCAGCAATCAACCATAAGAACATTCGTAGGATGAATAAAACATCTGGTCAGCCACCACAAGAACATTTGCAAGATGAACAACTCATCCGGTCGGCTAGTCTGAACAAGAACTTCATCTGGAAGAATATCTTCAATTCTGGGCTCTACCACCAATGTGAATCAACAACACAACCTCAACACAATCCAAGGACCTTCACAGGCCTGCCTGAATGACCAGGTACATCCACACTTCCTCTACTCACTAGAATCTCTTCTCTTCCTCATCCAAAAATTCAAGAACATAGTCTATCGCCACTGTCATACTGCCACAGGTGCTTTCGAACCTCCAAACCACATACCAATCAAGATGACACATTATAAGGACCTCCCAAACACTCTGTCCAATCCGCAGAATAGGACAATGCACTTCCGGATCTCACCGGACCTTTTTGTAACCCTCTGTCACTCCGGAGCATCTCCCAGAACCGGTTCCACTTGATCAATCACAACTTCTTCACATCTTCATGTGGACCTCTGAAATCTTAACTGGATCATCTCAAGACTCATATCTACAAACCCTTTAATCTGCATCCTTTGAATCGCAACCTATTGAGTACTTTTGCCTTCTTCTCATCACTGTTCTTCACTGTTCCAGATTGAGACTAATTTTCTCAATATCCTCAATACACAGCTCATCCAATCCTTCTTGTCAATGCAATATGAGTATGTTGACATCAATGACAACACTGGTTAACCTCATACTTGCAACAGCATCCACCAATTAAAAAGTAAGTGTCATAAAGGCGCATGGGTGCTATGTCGCACCATCGCGTGGTAGGTATATGGTGGGCCCTCCTTGACACTGATGCCACAAAGAGGTGACACGTGTCCAGTCCATGCTGAAGACTTGGCTCATTCCCATTAAATGTTGACTTGTCAACCAAGATGACTAAGATTATCAAATCTAGTCAGCGAATCAAAGTCGTAGATTTCAGGAAAGGTAACGAAAGATCAACGCTCCAAATTCAAACATGCAAACAATGAATATATCAAATGACTGTGGCATGAGTAGAGTTATGGTTGCCGCGACCTCCATTAATATACAGAGTGGTATAGGAATTCGATGTTATAACAACATAATTCAAGTTATTTCCTATCATTCTTCAAGAAGTAATCATAGTCAGAGCTAGAGAATCATTAGAACAAGCAAAGAGAAGCAATTCAAAGCCTCTGCGACATCCAAAACCAATAAGTCATTGTCTCTCCCCTGCACTTAGTTTTCTATCTGTACGAATTCTCTGAAACATTTAGGGCAGCTGTTCATTGCATAAACCCTAGGTTGCTTGCTAAAATACAAAATGAGTTAGTCTGGTGAAGCTTCAACCTCCAAACGTAGCCTTGATGAAGACATCATGATTCAGTGTCCTGGCTCGTCTAAAAGACATTTGACAAATTTAGGAGAGGTTGGTAGAAATGATAAAATATATGACCTTTGTGTAGATTTTAGAGATGCTAGGCTCCCTATGTCTGCTTGGAGTTTGTTTGAGCATTGGCACAAACGAAGTGACTACAGAGCCCTGGTCTGCCATGCTTGGACATTAGACTTGGCCAAATTGATATGCCCTAATGTCTTCATAAACACAGACTTAGTGAGAGCTATAGCAACTAGGTATGACCCTAAGACCATGTCTGTCTTGTCTGGAAATGGTAGTGTTATCATTAGATTCACAAAGGCCTACATTGCTACTGTCTTCAATCTTAATTCTACTGTTGGTATACCTATAGACTTGAATGCTTTTAGAGAAAAATACAAAGGTCTTAGGTATGCATACGGATCTTACAACTTGGCCAAGCATAGATTGAAGGGGGTTGATGGAGCTCTGATCAAAATCCCTGTCATAGAAGAGGAACCTCTCTGATGCAGCCTGTTCATGGAATATTTTGTTAAAACTTATCATAGCTTGTGTCATGTGCTCGGGAGAGATGCATCAGATAGAATGTCAGTGCCTCTAATGATGATGGCAGTATATATCCAAGATTATGAAGCCGACAAGCCATATGATTATGTAGGGTACTTGTCAAAGAAGATGCATGAATAGATGATGGCCATTAAGAACAATATGTATACTCCAGGCCCCCATGTAAGGTTCACTTGGTATTCATTAATGTGCCACATGATTATGTTTTCTCTATTTGGCCATTGGGGCAAGGAATTGCATTTGAGAATGACTGATGAAGAAGGCAATGCCATGCCAGTTCAGATGTGGACCTACATGCTAGACATGCACTTCAAATATGCTAGTTATGTCGCCTTTGAGGAGCATTTTGTGAGGAAAGTATTGGGATTCTTGGAGCCTGTTGTAGAAAAGATACCAAAGGAAATTAAGGACTTTCTAAGACCAATGGAGAGAACCCCCCATCTAAATATCAATCACAATTGGGAGATTGGTTTTTACATGAAAATACAACCTATATCAGAATCTATGGGTGTGAGCCTCCACCCTATTCCTTAACAAAATTTGTGCCTAGAAGAATAGGATTTATGGAGATCATCAAATAGCTGAATGCAACAAATAAGGAACATTTTAGAAAGCATAAGAAGGGATCTCTTATCCCAGCATCTCTGAAGCTTCATGATTTTATTACAATTGACAAGAATGGTTTAGACTAGATCGGTTTCATGTTGCAATGTTATAGGATGAATATGGAGGCAATAAGGCTCTTTGATCCTGAAGGCTTTATTCATGACACAAGGCATAAAATTGGCAGGCCTAAATATTCACACCATGTCCTGCTTGATGAGGATACGGTCAGAAATTGTGAATCAATGCAACAAGTGTTTTTCTTGAGAAATAAATAGAAATTGATAATGGATGCAGAGAAAAGGAAGAAAAATGCCAACTCTACATATCAAGGGGCGTTCGTTGAAATTCAAGACCCCATTGAAAGAATCAAAATGTTCTTTGAAAAGGGAGATGGATTGATTGTTGAGGCACCTGCTAGAGAGGAAAGGCCCACTTATCAATTGAGTACTTCCAAGGGCAAATATATTAGGAAAAGTTCCCCTGACTCCCCTGATGCCCTTGCCCCAAAAAGAGCAAAGATAATTGATCTTGAGACAGAAGAAAAAATGGAAGTTGTGAATTTGGAGGAAGAGGTGGCAGAGGAACAAGATCCACAGCCCCCACATTAACTGCATTCTCCCCCAAGGATACCACCATATGCCTCCCCAGAGAATAGGTTGATAAGGTCCACAGTAAACAATGAGGTGGACACTGAAGATGTGAGGGAAGTGGCATGCAATCAATTTATCTCTGATGATGCATTCATTTCCACCCCAGAATTCAAATCCTTTATGTTGAGAACGAGGAGTGAAGAGTTCCAGAGAGGGATAGAAGAAGCAAAAAGTGGTGCAAACCCTTTAGAATATGATGCTATCACAAGGAGGGATTTGGGTGAGGTGAACAAGGATATCAGTGCCATGACTCCTGAAGATGGGAGATCACTTGTGAAGAAAAGAAAAATATTACTATTGCCACACTGGACATTATCAGATGCTATCACATTTGATACCATTACTAGGGATGATGCAGATGTAAGTGGAGAATAGGCCAAGAGAACGTTGCAGGGTGCTATCTTTGACCCTAAATTTGATACCTTGGCTATCTGGGCACTGGCCCCAAATGATAAGAAACCAAAGGTAGGATGGAGGAATTAATTGGTAATGTGATTATCAAGAGGGTGTTAGACACCCCTGCTCCTCAGGCAACCAATTTGAATGTACAAACAATGCATTTTACAAAGGCAACAATACCTAAACTGTAGAAAGATTACAATGAATTATTGGGGAAATACATAGAGGCAATGGCTAGGCTTAGTGCCTATGAGAGTCAACCTCAATTGGAAGCTAGTCCATCCCAAACTCCCCTAATCATACAGACTGCAGAATCATTGCCAGTGGACACACAACCCCTGCTTCAAGAGATAAAGGAATTGAAAGAAGAGAATAAGAAGTTGAATGAAGGAATGGAAGGTAAAACGAAGTATATGGCCACAAATTTATTTACATATAGAGTTAAGAAGATATTGGCCAGGTTGGAGGAGACCCATAAGTCTTACTCCCTATTAAGGATAACATGTGAAAAACATGAGTCAGGCAAATAGAGGCTATCAGCTATGAAGACCAAGTGGCTACCAAGGACTGGGAAAATTAGTGAATTTCTCAGGTGTTCTAGATATGATTCATAGGCTCCTCCTGAGATGTAGTTGGTAGTGGGAATGCTGGAAAATTTTGAGGAGGTGGCTGCTTATCAACTAAAAATGGTACAATATTAAAGGATAAAATGCAGCAATTGAAAAGTTGGACACAAAATGGTTGCCTCATATTTTAGAAGCTGATGGGACTACAAAAGACTTGAATAAGTGGAGGAAGGAAATCATTGATAATGGTAATAAGTTAATTCCAGCTTGTTACAATAAAGGAGACCCAGCTCAACATGTGTTACGTTGGACACTTGAAAGACTACACATGGTAGACATTACATTTGACTTATTTGGTAAAAGTGTCTAAGGTATCCTAGATGCACAGTATGTCAGCCACAATGGTAAGATAGAAGAAATCATCTCATTTCCTTCGTCAGCTAAAAGAACATACAGTGGGTGGGAGGACAAATATGGATCTAAATGATGATAACTTGGCTATCATCTTCCAACCACAACAATGTAGATCCCCAGGCAGCTCCTCGTGTTTCTCAAGGCCAACCACTCCTTCCTTTCTGTTTCCTTTGGTGCAATTAATATTTCTCCAATGCCTTTAGGTGCTTCTCTGTATTCATTGAATTTGAAAGACAATGTATTAATTGCTGAGGTTACATGTTTCTGTTATATAATAGAACTGTATCACTCATTTCTTGTTGTTGAAGACTTGGAAATTTTTGAAGAATTAAGGAAAATGCAAAGCTTTATGAGCTGTTCTATTCTCTTCGCTGTGAGTTTATGAGTTGTATGTTCATTTCTCTATCTTAATTACTTAATATCTCAATATTTTATTCTAATGATGAAGAAGAATATTATGATCATGATGTCTTTATTAAAAGTGTTGAAAATGAATAGAAACATGAGATCGTTGATAAATTGAAATATTTGTGCAATCAATTAGCTAATATAGATGATTATATGTCCACTTCATTTTTCATTGATGGTCTTACTCAAGTACTTATCACAATTAGATAACATGGCATAGATACAATTAAGGATATATATGAAAAATAATTAAAGATAAACAAACTCCTCATGTGGTAGGCACCAGTCATTCTCTTTTGAAAATCATTCCCTTGTATAAATTTTCAAAATACAATTTTGTTTTTCTGTTGTAGTAGTAGGGTTTAAAGATTTATAGAAAACATTAATCCAAATCACATGCCAGATTGGGTTAAGTGAAGTGGATGATTTGATTGACAAAATTACATAAGCTCCTTAATCTGTTCTCAAGTCACCAGTAAAGTTGAAAGTAAATTATCATTGGTGAAATAAGGTAACACCCACCTAGGCTTGAACAGAGCCTAAAGTGCAAAGAATTTTAATTAATCTGAGCAATTCTATTAGTTGGCCAAATTCACATATAAAACCTAATCATAAGATTTGGCATATCTTTAGGGTAACATACATCAGCAACAGAAGCATCTGCTCTCAATGTTCATACTGCTATGTTTACTCATGCTGCTGTGAAGAAGTTAGAACAAAGGCTGCAAGATTATGAGAAAACTCAGAAAGCAATGAATGATGAAGTAAACAAATTGTATTTTGAAAATGTGAAAGTAAAGAAACAATTGCAAGCTACAAATGGATAAGAAATAACTCAAATGAAAGTGGATTATGCTTGATTTCTCCTATGATATCCTTTGATTACTAGGGGTAATGCATCAACTTTACTTTCCATCTCATCAATTCTTTTAAGGATGACATCTATGTTGGAAGGATGAACATTAGGAGTTATGATTAAAATCAGAGTGGAAGTGGCAACATGAGATAATACGGGGTGTATTTGTGTAGTAACATTATTGCTCAATTTCGTAAAGGTTTGATATAAGTATTTGTGTAGTAAGATTTATGTCTTGCCTATCCATATGTGCAACATGTGCATCATGATGAAAAACATCTTCACCATTAAAATATGTAGTAGTCATCAAATCCTCAATCATAACTTCCTCGCAAAATGAGGATTACATTGAGGCCTTGACATTCAAGCAATATATAAAGCAATGAAAAGGAAATTGCATCCAAGTAATCCTAATTTTTTCTTCCAACAATTCATACCAAAGATTGAACAATTTAAGGATATTGCAATAGGTAATTTGTATCGACACAAATAATATTACTGAAGCATTTCAAAGTTTAGGCCATAAGAATCATCCTTTTTTAAACATGGATTGCAAATAATTCTAAAAATTTAGAAGTCTTGGTCATTAACATTATTGTCTGCTACAATGTCATCCAGTGTATCATTGTCAATGTTCATATGTTCTTTCAAGTATTTAATATTATCGTCATCCTCATCTTGACCTTAATCATCTTCATCATCATTGAAATCTGACTGTAGACCATCTATATTGTTACCAGATGTATTTGGATCATCATTTTGTATACCATCCATATTGTTGTCTTCCATAACATCATCCAACTCTGGATTGTTGTCTTCTTGTGCTTGAACATAACCATCTTCAACATCATCATGGATGTCAATTTCTTCGATGTTCTCTAATCCCTCTCTCTCATTTTGTTGGCCATCATTGTTTTGCTCATTATCCACTAATGCATCATCAAATACATGCCTTAATCTTAGATCATAATGTATGAAAAATATCCATTTTGAGTCCAAAATATCTTCATAGAAAAATACCTGCACATGAACGAGATACATATATTAGACATATGGTATAACAATTTTATTGATTAATAAACACATGTATATATTCACAATAAATTATCAATTAATAGATTAATGATCACTACTGCTTCTTGTTTGAGTTAAAGAAATACCTGCTCACAATGAATTGGTAGAACATAAGGCTCCTTATCCTCCGATAGGAAACATGAGGAATCTATAGAAAACAATCCACTATGGGTATCATGTCTTTGTGTCCTCTCAAATGCTTCATACCATCTACACTTAAAAATACAACATTTAAAAGAGCGGTAATCCAACTCAATAATCTCTTGTATTTTCCCAACATATTGTAGATTCCCTTCAATTATATTCTTATCATTTGAGCTTGATCGACTGGATTTCTTGAAGTCAACCATGATGCCACAATCTAAGGATCGTCTCTTTACATCTACACTTTCTACATGATAATGTCAACCATATGCCCACATTGCTGGATATTTCCTCACCTGTGAAAGACTATTTATTTCAGGGAAAACAAATATAATGACGAATATTAAAATATTTAATAGTGTCAAAACTGTAAGGAAACAACATTTTATAAAATTCCAACTGTACCTTTCTTTCACATCCTCTAGGCATGTTGATTTCATCTTCTATTATGTTTGAATCTATACCTGCATCTTCTATTTGATTTTGAATTTGTTCAATAACCCATTCTAGTGTGCAATCTTTGCCCCATTCCCCAAGCAGATCAATGGGAAGTTGAGTATTCCTTTGGTTCGATCTCTTAAATTATCTCCTTGCTTCTAACACTTCTCTCTTTTTATCATACAGATCAATCCATTTGTTCATAAAGTCCATGTGGTACAGAATGAACTTGTCGAGTATAGCAATTTCGTCTACACCTATTACATGTCAACATGTTTATTTCAAACTCTAAATGTCATGCTGTAAGTTTAACAAATAAATTATAGAGTAAATTAATGATTGCAAGAAAAGAAACCACATTGATCATGAATTTACTTACTAATTTCTACTTGAACACCATTAGATTGTGGTTTTTCTCCATCAATAATATCTGATGCTCATTTTTCATCCCAGAAGTGTGGCTCATCTTCAAAATCCTTACCAAGGAATTCACACAGGAAGAAAAATGCTTCATTCAATACATACCCTTTAGCCATGCAACCTTTTAGATATGCCTTTTGTCAGACATATCTTTTTAGAGTTTTCATATACCTCTCAAAGAAAAACATCCGCCTCTTTTATATGACACCTACCAATTCAAGGACCTATTTGATGGGGGACGTGATATGTCATACATTCTTATGCCTTTCCATAGTAGTTACATCTCATCAATAAAAGGCGCAAGATAAACATCCATGTTTTTAACTTGATGTTTTCCTGGAACAATGAGATTCAACATTAACACTCATCCATGGGGGAATATTGTATAATATCAATCCAACTTGCCAAACACTATAATTTGAGCTCAGGAAAGAGAATAGGCACACTTCATCAATTCCAAAACCAAACCTGATACTACGGGGTTCATCTTTGAATTTTCTTGGCCATTTTTCCTCTATGTGTTTCATTGCTTTGGAGTCGGCCAAAATTTACATGAATCCATCTTTACTCCTATTCTTTGTTTGTCAGTCCATTAATTGTGCAAGTGACTTGCAACGAAACATTCGTTGAAATCTAGATATAATTGGTATGTGACGTAAAACCTTCTTTGGAACTATAGGACCTTGTACATTTGTACGATATCTCTTATGTTTGCATACAAGGCATTCTACTTTAATTTGATATTCATCTCTGTATTATAAAATGCAATCATTTTTACATGAATGAATTTGCTTATATTCAATCCCCAACTCAACCAACAACAGACACGCCTCTCTGCAAGTTGATGGCAACACATTCTCTTTAGGGAATATTTTAGTTTTTAGTGTCCTGTAAATTGCCAGAGATTAAATCAATTGAATGTTTGACTTATGATGAACATGTTTGATATGTCAATCTATACTAGGACTGTTTATATACAATATATGGTTTTAAAATCCCCTTAAAGAAATATAAACGAAGTTGATGAATGTTTACGAATTATGTACACCAATTGACAATTACAAAGTAAGAAATAGATTTCAACTCACTTCAGTAGGGTAGTCAATCCTTTGTCTGACCAACCAAATAGTGACTTGATTTCTAACAATTTTAATGTGCGTGCTAGTTTTGAGGTTCTACTTGCACCCGATTTGAACACGGGTGTCTTCGCTGCTTGCTTGATGGAGTCTTTCAGGTTGTTATCATCAACATTACGTTGGTGGTAATTACCCCTACTATCATCGTTACTGTCAACCATATGATCATTATTGTCATCATTGTTTTCATCCCCAAAGAAATATGTAAGCATTTCATTCAATCCTTGTTCATGCAGTGCATTTTCACTATCATGATCATCATCATTAAGGCTAGGTGGCATGTCATCAGTGTATGTGGATCTCATAATCTCTTCAAATCTCTCAGGTGGTAGTATTCTCTTCAATAATGCTCTTTTTGCCCTGGTATTATTTAAAGGATGGTTTGGATCATCCCATCTAAATCTTAATAACTCAGTTGGATCTTGGGTATTAGTATGTGTTTCATCAACATATTCTACCTATCAACAAATGCAAGCATTATTTAATGTTTGGCAACAATTAGATAAATCATAAATGTATCAATTTCAAAGAAATATAATCAAATATGGCTTAAAAAATATAAATAAAAATTGTATGAACATATATATATCAATTGAATAATGGAACATTATTTTATAGACTACCTTTTTATACAATAATTTAAATAAAACACAATTTTGACAGCATAGTTTATAAAACATCAGTCCACACTCATTTATTATTCTTTGGTTTTCTACCCTTAAGAACATCCTTAGGGAGACCTTGTTCTTCCCTCTTCTTTCGCACAGGAGTGCATTTTAAGAAGGGGTAATCAATCAATAACTCATCCCCAATGGTAAGGTCCATAGTAGCCTCAACCATTAGCAATCTCTCAACATCTCTTTCCATTTCTCCATCTTTATCATTAATAACCTCAACAAATTGACAATTCGGTCTTACAGTAGGGTCCCTTCCCTTACTACTATTTATAAATCCTGCAATATTTTTGTGTGTGTATGCACGCCCATCTATATACATAAGATGACCTCTATTCATTTCTTTTCCACTTTCCAATTGGAGATGATGTGTATACATATTCGAATTTAGACCATATGCTAACATGCTAGGCTTATATTCTGCTAGCCTTCTCCATTCACCACTGTAATAGGATGGACCATAATATGGCATTAATCTCCTAGTGGTTTGTTCTGAATTGTTTCTATCTTTAGATACCACATGAACATTTTGGGCAATAAAGAGGCCTAGATTCGCTCCATGAATATTGGAGGGTCGTATCATGTAGCTGTATCCCCAAAATTGAAATACCTCATACACTCTAGGTAGCTGTTGATCACTAGGCCAAGTGCAATATAGTCGATGATCAAATGTCTCTTTGTAAATTGATCTCAAACTCAGGGGCAAGTCATCATCTCGATCACATTCATTTTCATAGGGTATGTATTCCACCGTCCCCTTGTCTTTAAGCAAATTATGCATCTTTAAACTGGTTCTTTTGTTGCTTGTTTTCATCAATTCCTCATCTTTCGAGCTGGTATATTGGCACATATCCATGAAACTTTAAACCAAGAACTTTATCCTGCAAGTATCCATTAAGAAAAAAATTAGTTATTTAAATAATATAAAATAATGTTTAAACGAAGTATACATGTTATTTATATCAATTTAGAAAATTCCTTACCACAATTCCTATTGGATTTGAATCGATTGTAGGAGGCATACTACTGACTGGAAGCTCATCATATATGTAATGTCTTTATACAATCGCTCGTTTGAATTGTTTCTTTCCATGACATGTAGAACATCCACAAACAACAATTTTCTCAAAGTATTCATCCCATGTACTATAGTCCTGACCAACCTCTTGTTCAATGCAATCATTTATTGTGTCTGCGGGATCCATTGTCATATCCTCTTCCACCCACTGTCGTCTACGTGATTTAATAGTTTTAGGTCCACGTCCACGTACATATCTTTTTCGTTTGCTAGTGGAAGGCTCAGGCTCTGTATTTGCTCCAATCTCCATCTAAAATAATCAACAACATGCATTAATTTATGTCAAGATTGGATAATACATTATAAATTTCAATAATACTGTGAAAAAAGATGGACGTATCACAAAATTCCATCACATCATTTTTTCCTAAGGAAATTGGATTTGAGTACCTAATTTCCTGCTTCATCCATTGTGTCCTCATTTGATATAACACGATCTATTGCCATGGCCTCGTCTGGCCCCTATAATACACAACATAGTAAATAATGTTTAGTACACCAATTATATCATTTCAATGAATATGCTATCCAATACAAAACCTCACTTTAGTCATATATTTGACATATTGATATCATGTTTTGGCCATCCTAATTTTCAAACTTTTACCTTGATCATAGAATCACATTTAATCACCATTCCTGTGCATTTTCAACTAATAAGTTTGACCATAGAGGTCTCGTGGATAGAAAAATGACTTTATATCCTCTATGTTGTAGCATTTGTGAATTCATAAACACCTTCCTCCTTTGGTTGAGGTTGCTTTCTCTTCTTACCTCTATTGTGTCTGTAGATTCCGTTGTCATATCTATTTCCACCCACTTTCCTCTTTGTGATTTAGTAGTTCTACGTCGTCCACGTCCTCTCTCCATGGCCTCCTCTGGATCCTATAATACACTTGAATTTATCTTGTTAATACACTCGCTTTTCATTAAGATGCACTATGAAAAACAAAATAGGACATTGCAACATTTTGCTTTTCAAAAAAAGTTTACACGCGAAATCTTGACAACTAGAGCTCAAATCTTATGATTACAAGATGACTACAAATTCACATCAAAAAGACATTTATTTCATAGTTGACTCTCCTTTTTCTTTTATGGGTCATTTTAAGGTAATCTATATCTCTCCAAGTGGCCATAAAACCCTCAAAACTATCATAGAACCCTCAAAATAGTCTCAAAGAGTCTTTGGCACAAAAAATTTAAATTCTTGATGGAGGGAAGGATAATTTGGATGTTAATTTTGAATCATGTCATTCGATCTTTGTTAGATTAATCCTAGCTATTGGATATTCTTTAATTATAGGGACTTTATGTTATATTTCACCATTACCTTTCACTCCAAAATTAATGGTTTCCTTTGAAGAGAAAACCCTCCATTAGCTATCATAACTTCAACCATCTGTATTTAGGGATGTTGTCATCATGCCTTAAGGATTGATAAGATCTAAGGAATAACTAGATGTATAAATAGGACTATCACAGGTATGTGAGGAAGTGGAAGGTTGTCAAATAGTGAAGGAGATAGTTCATGGCCTCTTAAACTGAGCCTCAAGATTATAGTGAAGTCACATAATATAAACAAAGATTGTCATGACTTAGCTAAAATGTTGTCAGTCTCCTATCACATATCTTAAGGTTGTCCTTAATCCCAAATCCAACTCTCAAATGTTAGATGGAAGGTCATGGCTCCAACTAAAATAATTGGTGTCAAAATGATAAGTCAGGGGACGATCATAGTGTTGATCTACTATTGTAGTGGGATCATGAAGATTAACATTGTAGAGGTTGTCATACCATGAGGCATAGGTAACAACCATAGGAGGTTTAAAAGCAACACTAGAAACATTAAATTATTGTCATAGTACACCTAGGATAGCTAGGTATGCATTCATAGAGTTATTACTATAAAACTATCTCATTAATCTTGTGACCAGGTTAAGTCACTATCGTAGTAACAATGTAGTTAGTCATCAATCAACATGTTGTCTTTGCATTTCAATGAGATCAATTCTTGAAAAATGA
The DNA here is from genome assembly GCA_027924645.1 of Cunninghamia lanceolata. NCBI lineage: Eukaryota > Viridiplantae > Streptophyta > Pinopsida > Cupressales > Cupressaceae > Cunninghamia > Cunninghamia lanceolata. Next base: position 2,113,403 of record BSBN01001074.1, on the reverse strand, counting down.
CAATCCAGAGGTTAAAGAGACAAGTTGATAACTTACCTAAGTTGTCATGTTCTTGAAACCTTGTCACTATAAAGAGGAGATATCTAGAGAGTAATGTCACAAGGAAATAACCAAGGCATGCACCATCATGAGCCATAGGGACAACTTACTACACCATCCAATACTCCATTTGAACTAGCTACTATCATTAATTCACATTATTGGGGACTGTCATGAAGAATACACCATGCATAGGACTGTCATAGTCAAAGTGGAGAGGATTGTCTAGTCATTGTATGACTGTCATAATAGCTAGTGGATTAGTTACCATGCTTCAACCTAAAATAGGTTAATGAGAACATAGAAATGAAAATTACAATACCATAAGCACACTCCATAAGCTGCCAATATAGTCCCAATATCATGTCATCATGATAGTAAGAGAAGAGTTGTTTGGTTTTTCCAAATCCATATCACTTGCATAAGGATTGTCACCAACCATATTTGTAAGGTCATGAAAGAGTGAGTCATTATTGAGCTAATCATAAGAGAACCATGAAGTCAAAATGCTATCATGGAAACAAGATATAGTTACTTATTATAAGGACAATCCAAATTTGGTGAGGTTACTTTTTTATCAACTTCCAAGCAAAATACATCATTTTGCACTGATTGGCGCTAAATTAGGTGCACTTTGTGCCACCTTTTGTGCCCCAAAAAGATTACATTTCAGCCTAAAAGTCGGCGCTAAATTAGGTGCACTTTGCGCCACATTTTGCGCCCAAAAAAGATTACATTTAGGCCTCAAAGTCAGCTCTAAAGTCGGTGATAACTGCTCCGACTATAGCGCTGACTACTAGATCAAAAAAATTTTAAAAAAATTCCCACCTGCACATACCCCCCCCCCCCAAAAAAAAAACTTTATTGATTTTTGGTGTTCATTTTTTGTTTAGAGATCAAGTGTTTGGCATGTAGAGATCGAGCGTTAGGGTTTTTTGTGTTCACCCTTATTTTGGCAATGGTGGGACCTGTAAAGGAAAAACAAAAAAATAAAAACTTCCTGCCTGAATTATATGAGAAATTAGATAATTACAGGAGAAAAATGCCGCGTGAATTAGAGGAGAAAAAAATAGAAAAACATGGCGTGAAGAGAGGAGAAAAAAGGGAAAAACAAGCAAGGAGATGAGAAATTCTATTTATTTTGTGACACCATAGGTAAGGTTACAATTACAATGAAAAAAATTTCATTCCCAAAAATATTTTTGTTTCAATTAAATGGAGAGGATTGTGAAGAAAGGGTTGTGAATATTGTTTTGTTTACAGGCGAATCATTCAAGTCTCATCTGGTTGCAAAGGAGGAGGGTAAAATTGTAGACATTGCATTATTTCCTCTGCATCCGAGAGAAGTGAATGCATTTTTCCAACCCCAATGCCCAGGTTCTCTTATCATTCCCATCAATAGCTTTCTCATAAGACAACTTTCTCTCTTCATTCCTAAAAAAGTAGTCAAGTGCTTTAAGACAAGTCGATTGTGAGAAAACTAAAATTAGGGCATTTGAGACGAGGGTGAGCAAACTAAAATTAGGCCCAAAACTATAGATTCCCTCCCAAGGCACCATTTGATTCATAGGAAAACAACTTCATGATTTGCTCTACAAAGTAAAGGTCAAAAACCTTGAGGAATATAGAAAAATTGGATGAAAACTTTCATACCTAGTAGTGTGTACTTCGTTTGCCTCCACAGATTGAACAAAAATAATTTGGCCTAGGTCACCTCAAAATATCAAGCAATAGAGGGAAGAGAACAAAGGGAGCAGACTCTGGCCACAATAAGGTAATTCATTGTCAATTTATAAATTTGTAAATGTTTCCATTGTTTCTTTGATTTTTAGTTTTTAGTTTTGTATTTGTAAATTTAAAACAAGAAATTATATATATATATATAGGAGCATGAGACTGATAAAGATAAAGAGGCATTGGCTTCCATATTGGGGGTAGAGGTAGTGAACAAATTGGATGGTGTGGACTTGACAATGCTTGCCAGATACATAGAAAAATGATCTAGTAAAGCCCTTGAAACATTACAACCAAATCAACAGTGTCAAAGGGAATTCATTGATTCTCAACCAGTCCTGGATCGAGCAAAAGATCTAGGAGGAAATCAATAACAATAACTTCTAAGAATGTGGAACAGGGAATAGAGGCTTCGAATGTCCAACCCACTCCTGGGACATATACTTCTTCAACCAGCACGCCTTGTTTTACATCTTGCATTGGTACCTACGATATCAAGATAGAATAGAATGTGGTTTCAGGGGAAGTTTGATTGACAAATGCTGGAAAAACATTTGTGAATAGGTTGAAGGAATCATGCCTTCAACGGTTCAAAGACCATCTACATTTTCCATTCTCAAAGATACCCATGCACTTGCAAAAAGAAGTTATCCAGGACATGGAGACTGGATTTACCACAGGTTGGTCTGTAAAGAAGATAAAGCTACGAATGTCTCAAAATTGCAAGAGATTTCGGTGCAACCAAACAAAGAACATAAAAAAACTCACTCCTGAGCTAAGGCTCAAAAAAAGGCCAATTGATGTAAGTGTGAAAGTATGGAAAGAGCCTGTAAAAGCATATGAGAAGTCTGATGCATGGAGGAAGTCCAGTGAGGAGACTACACATGTATTTGAATTTGGTCATAAGATTATATCAAATTTATTAAACAATTTTTAAATTTTATTTGTGCATAGTTAAATTGAATTAGTATATGTTTCAGGACAAGGCCTCCAAGGCAAGGCTTGACAAACTTAGTGCTACGCCAATACATCAATACATAAAGGATAGAAGAATTTTGTTAGATGTTGTAGTTGCAACTGTCCTGTTAGACATTTATGCAAAATGTGGAAGTATAGACAAGGCATGTGAACTATTTAACGGAATGCCTCAAAGAAATGTGGTCTCATGGACTGCAATGATTGTAGGATATGTACAAAATGGATTTGTTGAAAAGGCTTCAAAAATTTTAAAGCAAATGCAATTGGCTGGTGTAAAGCCAAATTCCACAACCTTTTCCACCATCCTCCCTGCCTGTGTCAGAATGAGAGATTTGGAATAGGGTATGGATATCCATCAATACATAAAAGATAGAGGAATTTTGTCAGACATTGTAGTTGCAACTATCCTGTTAGATATGTATGCAAAATGTGGAAGCATAGACAAGGCACGTGAATTGTTTGATAGAATGCCTCAAAGAAATGTGGTCTCATGGACTAAAATGACTGCAACATATGCACAAAATTGATTTGTTGAAAAGGCTTTAGAAATTTTAAAGCAAATGCAATTAGCTAGTGTAAAGCCAAATTCCACAACCTTTGCCAGCATCCTCCCTACCTGTGTCAGAATGGGAGCTTTGGAATAGGGTATGGACATCCATCACTACACAAAGGATAGAGGAATTTTGTTAGATGTTGTAGTTGCAACTGCCCTATTAGACATGTATGCAAAATGTGGAAGCATAGACAAGGCACGTGAACTGTTTGACAAAATGCCTCAAAGAAATGTGGTCTCATGGACTGCAAAGACTGCAGGATATGCACAAAATGGGTTTGTTGAAAAGGCTTCAGAAATTTTAAAGCAAATGCAATTGGCTGGTGTAAATCCAAATTACACAACCTTTGCCACCATCCTCCCTACCTGTACCAGAATGGCAGCTTTGGAATAGGGTATGGACATCCATCAATACATAAAGGATAGAGGAATTTTGTTAAATGTTGTAGTTGCAACTGTCCTATTAGACATGTATGCAAAATGTGGAAGCATAGACAAGGCACGTGAACTATTTGACAGAATGCCTCAAAGAAATGTGGTCTCATGAACTACAATGACTGCAGTATATGCACAAAATGGATTTGTTGAAAAGGCTTCAAAAATTTTAAAGCAAATGTAATTAGCTGGTGTAAAGCCAAATTCCACAACCTTTGCCACCATCCTCCCTGCCTATGTCAAAATGGGAGCTTTGGAATAGAGTATGGACATCCATCAATACATAAAGGATAGAGGAATTTTGTCAGATATTGTAGTTGCAACTGCCTTGTTAGACATGTATACAAAATGTGGAAGCATAGACAAGGCACATGAACTATTTGACAAAATGCCTCAAAGAAATGTGGTCTCATGGACTGCAATGACTGCAGGATATGCACAAAATAGATTTGTTCAAAAGGCTTCAAAAATTTTAAAGAAAATGCAATTAGCTAGTGTAAAGCCAAATTCCACAACCTTTGCCACCATCCTCCATGCCTGTGTCAAAATGGGAGCTTTGGAATAGGGTATGGACATCCATCAATACATAAAGGATAGAGGAATTTTGTCAGATGTTGTAGTTCAACTGCCCTGTTAGACATGTATGCAAAATGTGGAAGCATAGACAAGGCACGTGAACTATTTGACAGAATGCCTCAAAGAAATGTTGTCTCATGGACTGCAATGACTGTAGAATATGCACAAAATGGATTTGTTGAAAAGGCTTCAAAAATTTTAAAGCAAATGCAATTGGCTGGTGTAAATCCAAACTCCACAACCTTTGCCACCATCCTCCCTCCCTGTGTCAAAATGGGAGCTTTGGAATAGGGTATGGACATCCATCAATACATAAAGGATAGAGGAATTTTGTCAAATGTTGTAGTTGCAACTGCCCTATTAGACATGTATGCAAAATGTGGAAGCATAGACAAGGCACATGAACTGTTTGACAAATTGCCTCAAAGAAATGTGGTCTCATGGACTACAATGATTGCAGGATATGCAAAAAATGGATTTGTTGAAAAGGCTTCAGAAATTTTAAAGCAAATGCAATTGGTTGGTGTAAAGCCAAATTCCACAACCTTTTCCACCATCCTCCCTGCCTGTGTCAGAATGGGAGCTTTGGAATAGGGTATGGACATCCATCAATACATAAAGGATAGAGGAATTTTGTCAGATGTTGTAGTTGCAACTGCCCTATTAGACATGTATGCAAAATGTGGAAGCATAGACAAGGTACGTGAACTGTTTGATAGAATGCCTCAAAGAAATGTTGTCTCATGGACTGCAATGACTGTAGGATATGCACAAAATGGATTTGTTGAAAAGGCTTCAAAATTTTTAAAGCAAATGCAATTGGCTAGTGTAAAGCCAAATTCCACAACCTTTGCCACCATCCTCCCTGCCTATGTCAAAATGGGAGCTTTGGAATAGGGTATAGATGTCCATCAAAACATAAAGGATAGATGAATTTTGTCAGATGTTGTAGTTGCAACTGCCCTGTTAGACATGTATGCAAAATGTGGAAGCATAGACAAGGCACGTGAACTGTTTGATAGAATGCCTCAAAGAAATGTTGTCTCATGGACAACAATGACTGCAGGATATGCACAAAATGGATTTGTTGAAAAGGCTTCAGAAATTTTAAAGCAAATGCAATTGGCTGGTGTAAAGCCAAATTCCACAACCTTTTCCACCATCCTCCCTTCCTGTGTCAGAATGGAAGCTTGGGAATAGGGTATGGACATCCATCAATACATAAAGGATAGAGGAATTTTGTCAGATGTTTTAGTTGCAACTACCTTGTTAGACATGTATGCAAAATGTGGAAGCATAGACAAGGCACGTGAACTGTTTGACAGAATGCCTCAAAGAAATGTTGTCTCATGGACTGTAATGAATGTAGGATATGCACAAAATGGATTTGTTGAAAAGGCTTTAGAAATCTTAAAGAAAATGCAATTGGCTGGTGTAAAGCCAAATTCCACAACCTTTGCCACCATCCTACATGCCTATGTTAGAATGGGAGCTTTGGAATAGGGTATGGATATCTCTCAATACATAAAGGATAGAGGAATTTTGTCAGATGTTTTAGTTGCAACTACCCTGTTAGACATGTATGCAAAATGTGGAAGCATAGACAAGGCACATGAACTGTTTGACATAATGCCTCAAAGAAATGTTGTCTCATGGACTGCAATGACTGTAGGATATGCACAAAATGGATTTGTTGAAAAGGCTTCAGAAATTTTAAAGCAAATCCAATTAGCTAGTGTAAAGCCAAATTCCACAACCTTTGCCACCATCCTCCTTGCCTATGTCAAAATGGGAGCTTTGGAATAGGGTATGGACATCCATCAATACATAAAGGATAGAGGAATTTTGTCAGATGTTGTAGTTGCAACTGCCCTGTTAGACATGTATGCAAAATGTGGAAGCATAGACAAGGCACGTGAACTGTTTGACATAATACCTATTAGCTCCTAATGAAAGTGTTTGAAGTTTGAAAATTATGAATAGGATTGTGAAATGATATTTGCGATGACCAGTGCTTTCATCTATTGGGCAATAGAGTCAAAAGTTAATGGTATATGGATCCCTATAATTGGTTTAACTCAGATTACTAGGCACTTAGGTGAATCTTCACCTTGTGTAGATGTGCAAAGATGTTGAGTTGTAATGTTCTTCTTACTGATCCCAATGATATTTTCTTAAATCGTTGTGATCATAGGAAAGGATTTTTATTCAAGTGGAAAGGAAACCTAACAAGATGACCAATCCTAAAAGATTTTTAACTCTTAGGCAAAGACCAATAAACACATGCAACTTTAGTAGGAATTAAATCAACTTTCCACAGAAAACAATTAAATTGATCAGATAGAAACAGCAATTGTGCTCTAACAAATTAAACATACCCTTGATATATTAATTTGAACTAATTTAAGAAATCATTCTAGAGACAACCACACAGCTCATAAACATGAAATTCCACACAACAATTGAACACCAAAAATATAATCCACCAGATAACTTCTACTCCTTTGCATTAAATTATAAGTTCATAGCATATGAGAATATAACATAAGTATTGCAGGTTTTAGATTTGCATATATATATTAAAGAGTCTTGTAATTGTTCTCATAATTTGAAGCGGCCTTGGAATCCCTTATTTATGGGATGTGAAACAAGCTTCAAGCTGAAAGGACATGCCTTTTTATATACATACTCCTAACTAATGCAATGATTAAGGAAATAAGAAAATAATTTGCAGATACGCAAGGCGATCAATACTGTGCTTGGTTATTCATCAAAGATAGACTCCTGACCCATAGGTCTAGCAAAGTCATCTCTTCAGGATCAATATTGACATGTCCAAGGTATCTACTCAAAAATGTATCTCCGCACTCCTATATATTCACTTTATCCTGGATATAAACATGTTTACTCTAGCCAAGTGATCAATGTACTCCTATTCAACACATGTATCTGAAGCAATTATATCACTTATAGCAAATTCCAGGGCGAACATCTTCTCGAGGCACTGATAGGTATCATCCAATGCTTTTTCTTCATCATTCACCTTATCCAGGAGTGGTTGCAACATCTGGCTCATTTCTCTTACCCCGTCATCCTTATCTCAAAGATCACTTCCAAAAAAGAAGTTTGGAAATGTTAACTCAAGGTTTTGATCAAAATCATTTAGGTCATCAGTCAATGTAGTGTTATACTTTTCATGCTAGACAATTAAGTTGTTATATTCCTCAAGTATTTGACCCTAGAGACCTGACTTAGCGCTTAATTCTTCTTTCGTTTCTAATAGCCTCAAATGAAGCCTTTTATGCTCTTGATGTGCAAGATATGTCCTTTTATGCATACTCCAGGTTTGGTCATTGAACTTCATTATTTTATCAAATCTCCTTTTGATCAATGTTGAGGCCATGTGGTATTTGATTGATTTTATCTTGACCTCAAGTTGTTCACTCTTCTTTTGAAACTTTTCTACTTTGGCCTTCCAGTAATTTGAATCGGCTTTTGCTTCAAGGATCTTTTGATCTTTTTTCAGGTAGGGTGAATAAGAACTTGAAGGCAATCTATCCTTGTAAGTGGCCACCTCTTGTCTTAGTTTTGCATTCTCAGCCATATAAGCATTGTTTTTCTTTATCAACTGCTCAATCTAAGCCTTAGTAAATCTTGCCACATTGATATTGAGGTCAGCAGGTTCAAGAGGGTCTGTGTCCCCAACTCTCTGGATCAACAAATGGCCAAATGCTTCATCAAGATTATTTATAACCTAAGGTTTCTTATGTGAAGAATAGAGGGACCATATTAGCAATATCTTTTTATCAGGATCATAGCCTGATCCATTCTTAATCTTATCCAATGCCTCAATACTAAGATGCATTTTCTTTTCTTGATTCTTTTTTAAGGTATAAAAAACAATGGCTGGAGTCATGTCCCACCCAAGGACCAATACCACTCCTGCTTCTTTGATCAATTGTCTACCTTTCTCTTGTGTCATATCATTCATGGCATTGTCTATTTCTGACTAAAGATCTTGTAGAACTTCCTCTTGAACTTCAAGAGTAATGTCATTCATCCTTTCCCTAGCCTATTTTCCTTTGTACTCATAAAGGAAGGCTTTAAATTCTGAGGTTTTAATGAAATCAACATCTGCAATGAATTTCTGACTGGCCAAATATCTCACATCATCTGTTAATTCATAGAAGTTTCTATTCTAACTTCCTCTCTATCCATAAGAGGCTTATATTCTTCAATAAGTGAAGAGGATGCTTGCATGTCTTTATTTTTCTCCTCTTCACTTTCTTCTTCAAAAGAAATTTTTGGAGTTTGTTGAGGAGATAATTGGCAAATAGGAATCTCATCTTCTACTTGAGTTCCTTCAATTCTTCTTTCATTTCTAATAGCCTCAAATGAAGCCTTTTATTCTCTTGATGTGCAAGATATGTCCTTTTATGCATACTCCAGGTTTGGTCACTGAACTTCATTATTTTATCAAATCTTCTTTTGATCAATGTTGAGGCCATGTGGTATTTGATTGATTTTATCTCGACCTCAAGTTGTTCACTCTTCTTTTGAAACTTTTCTACTTTGGCCTTCCAGTAATTTGATTCAGCTTTTGCTTCAAGGATCTTTTGATCTTTTTTCAGGTAGGTTGAATAAGAACTTGAAGGCAATCTATCCTTGTAAGTGGCCACCTCTTGTCTTAGTTTTGCATTCTTAGTCATATAAGCATTGTTTTTCTTTATCAACTGTTCAACCTGAGCCTTAGTAAATCTTACCACATTGATATTAAGGTCAGCAGTTTCAAGAGGGTCTGTGTCCTCAACTCTCTAGATCAACAAATGGCCAAATGCTTCATCAGGATTATTTATAATCTGAGGTTTCTTATGTGAAGGTTAGAGGGACCATATTAGCAATATATTTTTATTAGGGTCATAGCTTGATCCATTCTTAATCTTATCCAATGCCTCAATACTAAGCTGCATTTTCTTTTCTTGATTCTTTTTTAAGGTATCAAAAATAATGGTTGAAGTCATGTCCCACCCAGGGACCAATACCACTCCTGCTTCTTTGAGCAATTGTCTACCTTTTCTGGTGTCATGTCATTCATGGCATTGTCAATTTTTGACTGAAGATCTTGTAGAACTTCCTCTTGAACTTCAAGAGTAATGTCCTTCATCCTTTCCCTAGCCAATTTTCATTTGTACTCATAAAGGAAGGCTTTGAATTCTGAGGTTTTAATGAAATCAACATCTGCAATGAATTTCTGACTGGCCAAATATCTCACATCATTTGTTAATTCATCAGAAGTTTCTATTCTGACTTCCTCTCTATCAAAAACATAGGAAGGGACATTTTGAATCAAATCTACAACATTTTTTATCAATGTATCCAACCTTTCAATAGGATCTTTCACATCCATGAAGGCTCTGCTATAAGTGGGATCTTTGGCTATCCTCCAAGCCTCAGCAAGTATTATCTTATAATACAAATCTCTTCTTTCAATTACAGCTTGCTCATCATAGTTTCTAACCAGGTCATCATCGACAAATAAAACATGGTCATATCCTCTAAGCTTTTGTTTTGTCTTGACACTGTTTATGAAACCTTCTGGATCAAATCTTTCTCTGCAACTCCCTGATGGTAGCGTATAATGTTCCAATTTTTTGTCAATTAACTTGGTACCCCTTGTCGGACACAACTGTGAAATCACCAAAACATAGAGTGCCTAGCAAAAAAGACTACTTATTATGTCTTTTTAAGTGCATAAAATCAGAAAGAGCAAGTTGTCTTACAATCTCTAGATAAGCCACCCTATCAGGACAAGTTTTAGTAGTAGTAGAGGAGACCCTTCAAACCCAAACTCTCTTATTTTTGTAAAGTCAGTGTAAGAATACCAATCAACGCAATTATGAGCAAATTTTCTAGTCTCATACTTGTCCTTTGGTCTCAAAAACTTCTGAATTTCAAGTGATAGGTTGTAATTCTAAGGATGCCCTAAGTGTTTATACACTAGTTTCACGAAGTACTCTTCAAAATATATATAATGGGATTTGTCACACCTGCTATCCCATATGGCAATCCATCTTTGGACGGGCTTCACATCTCCATTTATATCCAAGTTCCTTACTCCTAGGCATTTGTCCCACAATCCCCATTTTTGGCCTTCATACAAAACCAGATGCATTAATAGGGAGTAATGCCTGAATTTACTACCTCCTCCCTTGATGGAAACCAGTTTGTTGTGAAGGGTACTAGCTAAGAACTTAGCATAATCAAAATGCAGGGCATGTTGGCTTTGGATATCAGCTATTAAAACCATGGGAGCTACTTCCATAAACATTTTGGCCTCCACTCCTAACAATTGGCATATAGAGAAATAAGTATACTGAAAGTATTCTTCAAATAGTTCAATGGAAAATGGCGTATCCTCTGCAACTGAAAAAACCCTTAATTTGTTGTTTCCATCAGGAGGTCAGTGCATATGCAACCTCCATCTTTTGTAATTGTTACTCAAGTTATAATATTCACCAATTAAATCCCTAATTCTGAGTTTCACATCAAAGCTACTATCTAGTTGGAACACAATTGAAATGTAGTCTCAGGTGACAAGGAAAAATCTCGTACCATCCTTCAATTCAATCATGCAGTTCTGCGGGTTGTAGCTTTCAGCTAACATTTTTAAGAATTCCACATTCACAAAAACATTTGGCACTACCAACTTTCCTAAATTTAGCCACCATGGGTTTGACACAGGGGGACGCCTATGCATTTTCTTGTAGTGGTAGATGAAAATATCATACCCCCTTACATGAGTCCACACATCTCCTACTTGTTTGTAATCATCCTCTAATTTCTCTGCGCTTGGATTTAATTGGGCATTCCTCTAAGATTTTTGCCCTGATTTTGGACATTGGTCTATTAAGTCCTTGTTCAGGTGTCTTTCGTTTAACTTTTGCCTTTTAGCCTTAGGGTTATCAGATGTTTCTTCCATGATGGAATGCAAGAGAGTTTTCTTAGATGTAATTCTAAACCATAAAGCTTAAGCTTCAGAATACTTACTTGGAAAACTGAACTATATTAGTTGCAGATGCTTTCCCCAGCTCCTGTGCTTGTGTACTGAACCAAATATTTCAAGATTTCCCCTTTTACTCTACTCTGATCATTAATGGACACTTTCAAATCATCGAGGAAACATTAAAGTTTTGCAACATATCACCTCCAGTCTCTTCGCCAAAATAATAATTTTGTTTGAAGCATTTATTATTTCTTTATTTATCGGGACCTCGTTATAGTTCAAATGGTGGTCTTGCCGAAATCCCCTCCTTTCGATATATGTGCCTTTCGTTAATGTTTTCTTAATTATTGACGTGTTCATTTTTCTGAGGAGACTGAATATGGACTCCCTTCAACACTTAGAAATATCGATCATTCGACAGGACATATCTCTAAGTCACCCCATCATGCTGAAATGGAATGTTACTTCTATATTTTGAAATCTCATCGATAGGTTCCTTTCGGGCCGGAATGTCGAAGAGACCTCAGAAAGATTCATCCCAACACTCCGATATCTTTGTCTCTTCAAACTTAAAATGTTAGCTCAAAATACTTGTCAAGTGTTCATGTATGCGGATATTGATTTAATCATTTTATCGATGTGACACATTAAAGGTGTCACACCGACCTCCCGATCACCTTTTAACATTTTTTGAAGAAGTCCTGCCGATATGTCAAAGGTTCTTCCATAAAGACTAAGGCTTTGACACACCGTATATGAATTTTTCATGGGTCAAAGGCAGATATGGTGGGGACACTGATTAAATAAATGAAAATACATGGCTGGAAATGGATCTTATGGATGAATTCTTTAGGGTTCAAATTTTTGTCCCAACACATCCATCAATACATAAAGGATAGAGGAATATTGTCAGATGTTGTAGTTGCAACTGCCCTGTTAGGCATGTATGCAAAATGTGGAAGCATAGACAAGGAACGTGAACTGTTAGATAGAATGCCTCAAAGAAATGTGGTCTCATGGACTGTAATGACTGCAGGATATGCACAAAATGGATTTGTTGAAAAGGCTTCAAAAATTTTAAAGCAAATGCAATTAGCTGGTGTAAAGCCAAATTCCACAACCTTTGCCACCATCCTCCCTACCTATGTCAAAATGGGAGCTTTGAAATAGGGTATGGGCATTCATCAATACATAAAGGATAGAGGAATTTTGTCAGATGTTGTAGTTGCAACTGCCCTGTTAGACATGTATGCAAAATGTGGAAGCATAGGCAAGGCACATGAAATGTTGGACATAATGCCTCAAAGAAATGTTGTCTCATAGACTGCAATGACTACAGGATATGTACAAAATGGATTTGTTGAAAAGGCTTCAGTAATTTTAAAGCAAATGTAATTAGCTAGTGTAAAGCCAAATTCCACAACCTTTGCCACCATCCTCCCTGCTTATGTCAAAATGGGAGCTTTGGAACAGGGTATGGACTTCCATCAATACATAAAGGATAGAGGACTTTTGTCAGATGTTGTAGTTGTAACTACCCTGTTAGACATGTATGCAAAATGTGGAAGCATAGACAAGGCACATGAACTGTTTGACAGAATGCCTCAAACAAATGTTTTTTACTAGATATGGGGGTATCTCCCTATATTAAAATATAAAAAAAAAAGTTACATAGAAAGCTAAGGCATTACATCTAGTGATATATATAACCTATGCCTGCAAAAATATCCACCATCCTAGCTATTACATTTTCATCAATCAGACCCAGGTTGGCTTCCAGTCATTTTTAAAACTCTCCTATGTTATTTTCTTTCTCCATGCCCTTTTTGTAGAGGGCCCAGGCTTTGTGCAGCTTCACCTTCTTCTTCTCCTCATTCAGGCTGAGGGTGACAAGAGAAAATCCCTATTCGGGCTCTACTGCCACACCATCCATGGCAGTCCTAACCATGTCCATCAGATCTTCCCTCACCAATCTCATCTTAGCTCTTAGCCCCCAGAGCCTTGCTCCCACAACCTGTACATAGTTCTAGAAAAAATGTTCCAGCACTTGTCCATCATGTGTGTGCCCTCCTGACCAGAAACCAACCCCAATCACTTTCAAGATGGCCACTTTTTCTTCATGAGAGGCTTTGTTGAATAGGTACGCAATTTGTTGCCCTCCGGTTTCATCCTCCTCCCAGTGACACTCCACTTTAAAATGTTGAGGCATCGCTTTGTTTAGACCATTCTTGAGAACAAACAACATAATCTGCTTCAATCTTGCCTTAGCTTAAAAAGAACCCTGTGGGCAAGTTCTCCCCCGACCTCCAATCCTGAGGATCACCATTCCATGCGTAGGATTTTGCCACCTATGGGAAGGTGGTACATTCACATCATTTGGACCACCTCCATTGGCAAGTTCATTCTTAGAGTCTGCCATGGTATCCTGCTTGAGGATTCTCCTGTTTCTCCAACAGCAGCCTCTTGTTTTATAGAAGCCTTGAGAGGCTTCATCAAAGCTTGTAGATCCCAAGGCTACCAACTGATTTGCACTTTAGTAGTACTTCTACACTCATTTTGCCCACCTCCATTCAGACTCACTTCCATCCTTTCCTTCAAGAGATTGATGTGTGACAAACCTTGCACTAGTAATTGATAGGAACATCCTTTCACTTTTGCAATAGTGGGCAATTTCATGAGTCTCATGACATATGGTGCAATTAGGTATCTGTTGAGCAAGAGGGAAGTATATGGCATTAATAACTTGAGCTCCCACCACTAGATAGTTTGTAGTTGTATGCCCCTTAGGGTGGCACTTTGTTCATCATAAACAAAAATGGATAGAGGAATTTTGTTAGATGTTGTAGTTGCAACTGCCCTGTTAGACATGTATGCAAAATGTGGAAGCATAGACAAGGCATGTGAATTGTTTGACAGAATGCCTCAAAGAAATGTGGTCTCATGGACTGTAATGATTGTAGGATATGCACAAAATATGGAATCATAGACAAAAAACGTGAACTGTTTGACAAAATTCTTCAAAGAGATGTCATCTCATGAAATGCAATGATTGTAGGATATGCACAAAATGGATTTTGCAAGGATGCTCTCAAAATCTTTGAATTAATTAAGCACTCTGAAACATATCCCAACATTATAAGCTTTGCTTGTATTCTAGGTGCATGCAACCATGCAGGTTTAATGGATGAGAGCTTTACATACTTCAATCACATTTGTAACCCTTATTGCATTACACGTACAGTTGATCATTGTGTCTGCATGGTTGACCTCCTTGCCCATGCTGGTTATCTTGAAGACACCCTAAACCTTATCTTTCTAAATTTCCAAATTTGCCCTATTCCCGCTCACATTGAAGACCTATGAGTGGGAATAGGGCTAACATTTTTTCTTTCTAAAATCGGCCGGATAAAGCCATATTGCTAACTTCATTTTTTTTAAAACAAAATAGACCTTTATCTTAAGGTTACTCATGAACCTTAAGATAAATAATTATTGAAAAAAATCCGTGCATTCCTTAATGACATGTAAGAGAATTTAATCAATTGCTACTTAAAAACTCTTTAATGTTTCTGTCTAATGCAGATTATTAGATTAATAGTGAAAAAGAACATACATGGACAAACCAATTTGTGGCACTTAAGGTTATGTAATAGAATTTATAGTTGATAGTTAAATTTATAACAATTTTTTTTATGATCTTTACTAACATTTATTAGAATTGTTGCATGTTTTACATCATTGGAATGACATATTAGCTATAACTTTTTTAAAATTTTATAATGGTATGTGCACTTTGATATGATGTAATATGATTATGGTTTCGTTTCATATGTTGTAATATTAGATATATAACAGAAAAATAAATTATTGCATGAAATAAATAATAAATTTTTATTTTAAATATTTTTTTTGTAGAACGGGTCTTCCAGAAGATCAAGATGATCCCCATGATAGAGATCCAGATTATGTTGGTTCTGGTACAGATCACATGGCAGAGGATGATGATGACGCAGATACAGAAGGCACCGAGGTTGATGACGATGAGATGACGACGATGATGATCATGATGATGATGATTACGATGGTGATGGTGATGATGAGGTAGTTGCTGGTAGTAGCCAGTGACATTCATGATCATATAGACTGCATCATGGATCATTGTTGATATATCGTTATGGTGCCTCTTTTCATGGTCACTATCATATGTATCATTTTCACAGCCTCCAGTACCATATTAATGAGTTGTATCATAAATTTATGTATCATTTTGACTTATATCATTTGGACATGTATCATCTTGACTTGTATCATTTTGAGTTACATAATTTATCATTTTTACTTATATCATTTGTACATGTATCATTTTGACATGTTATTGATCTACTGGCATATTTGACTTTCACTTGTTTTAGTTATATATGATGATGATCTTATCAGTATTGACTTGCCAATTTATATATATTGAAAGTGGTCAATGATTTTTGGATGGATATTTATTACGTATGATGATTTTAATTTACTTCTCAGGATGGATGTTGTCAAATTCAATTAAATTATAGATATGTGACTCGCTTGTTTTAATTATAGAGATGATCATGTTATAATAATTATCTTGTTATTTAATCATATGAGTTATTTAAAAGGCATGATATATTTAACTAATTAAATTGAAATAAAACATATTAAATTAATAAATGTAAGAAAAACAAGAAGCATTTTTAGAAGCAAAAAAGGAAGCAACAATGGAAGCCAAACTAGAAGCAATTTAGAAGCAACAAAAGATGCAAAAATAGAAACAACAAGCGACGTTATATCGGAAGAAAAACCAAAAGCAAAATTGGAAGCAACAATGGAAGCAAAACTGGAAGCAAAATTGGAAGCAAAACTAGAAGCAAAATTGGAAGAAAAAACGGAAGCAAAAACAGATGCAAAATTGGAAGCCAAACTGGAAGTAAAACTGGAAGAAAAATAGGAAGCGAAACTAGAAGCAAAATTTGAAGCAAAACCGGAAGCAAAAGTGGAAGAAAAACTAGAAGCAAAACTAGAAGCAAAATTGGAAGCAAAATCGGAAGCAAAACTGGAAGCAAAATCGGAAGCAAAATCGGAAGCAAAATCGGAAGTAAAACTGGAAGCAAAATTGGAAGCAAAATTGGAAGCAAAACTGGAAGCAAAACCAGAATCCAACCTAGAAGCAAAACCGGAAGCAAAATTGGAAGCAATAGTGGAAGCAAAACTGGAAGCAAAACCGAAAGCAAAACTGAAAGTAAAACCAGAAGCAACACAAGAAACAAAACCAGAAGCAAAATTCGAAGCCAAACTGGAAGCAACAAAATCCAGTGCTAAACATGGCACTAAACCCAGCGTTATAATCGACGCTAAACCTAGCGTTATAACCGGTGCTAAACCCGGCGTGAAATCTGGTTTAAAAGTGAAATGCAATTGGGTGCTGAGTTTGGCACCGATAGAAGTGTCCAATTCATGGACTCAAATGCACTAAATTCTGGTGCTATTTTAGGCGCTAATTGCTTGTTTTGTTGTAGTGTAGGTACAGCCACAAGTGCAGGCATAGGTACAGGGGCAGCCACAAATGCAGGGCCAGATACAAGTACAGGGTCAGGCTGGACAGGTGGCTACATTACGAGCCCAAGTGGCTCAGCTACAGGGAGAGATTGGTTAGATGAGGTAGTAGATTATACAGCTGTAGGGGGATGTCATGACTACTATTTTAGAGCGTGACACTGCGATATAGAGCTATACTAGGGCAGAGACCCTATTACAACAAGTGCAGTAGACGATAGCCCAAGGTCCACACAGTCAAATTATGACAGACATGGTCAGACCAGGGCAAGAGATCTTTTACTGGAGGTCTCTGTACGAGTAGGCTATGCCACTAGGGAAGAGGGTGAGCAACTTCCACACTAACTCACACAGTAGGTCGAGGCTGACACAGACAGAGAGTGTAGGGATTATGAGGCCACCACTTCCTTAGGGGCCACCAGGGGCGGGTCTAACAGGTCCTCATCCTCCTCCTCAGTAGCCTCAGGATCCAGCACCTTTCGGAGCTAGTTCCACATAGACTACTTTTTGGAGACATGTATCATGTGATGAGCATTTATTGTTTGTATACACCATTTTGACCAGTCGAGATAGATACTTTTATGACATCATTGTATACTTGGATTTTATTATTATTTTGATTTATGATGTTGTTCTACATGAGTTCAACGAACTACATGCATGTTTTCTTATGGATAGATGTTTCTTACATGTGATGGATGTTATCTATTATGCTTATATTGTGATGATTCTAATATGTTGATGCTATGATGCTTATGACACTAATGATATGATGTTTTTATGATGCTACATGATGACTACTATCTATGTGTTAATGATATGTGCAATGGTCATATATGCTTATAGTGTATGATGAGTTGATGCATATGTTTATGAGTTTTTCATGCCCTACATGATGTGTAATTTTCTATGTATGATGATGTAATATGCAAATGGTTTGACAATTGATATGTATGTTTTTTTTTTTAGTTTTGATGTTACATGTTATGCAATCTATGTGGATAAATGACATAACCATCATGATCTAAATGTTTAAGACCACTAATGCATCTAAATGATAATGAACTAATGATGGACAAACTTAGAATATGCAAGATGAAAAAAATGATGTATTTTTGTTATGCCAAGTATACTCAATCATAAATGAACAACACTTAGAAGGTTTTTAGAAAAAAATATTTGGACAAATGTGATGGGCTGCAGAATTAGTCTCTTTTATGCTACTTTTTATACTTCATAGACTTCTTTCATAGCATCCTTTAAGACATTTATCCATGTTTGCACTATGACATGTTGACCTTCTTTATACTTCTAAGACCTGAACTTATAATATTAATATGGAATGTGATGATCATATTATCTAATGAATGAATTAGATATATATATATGTATAAAAGTATAAATGAGATGTTTTTATGGTTAGTTATGGAGAATGCTTGTGGTATATGCTTTGAGAACTAATTCTATGTGCATAATTGGATGTGTCACAATGAGATTGAGCATTTGTAGTAGGTTGTAGACAAAGGAGTTAATAGAAGTGTGAGTTTCAATGCTAAGAATGCAGAGACAACTGAAGACAATTATGGAGCATCATGGATAGCAATAAATTAAGGAGTGGATTTGTTTCAAATATGATTATGGACATTGTTCATGCATTAGACTTCTAATTTGATTTGAATTCTTCTTCTTATAGTCAGTTAGAATAAGAATGTGATCTTGACTCCACGACCTAGTATCTAGGCATGGTAAATGATCAGAGTTAGTTAATTAATAAATAAGGCTCTCCCTCCATTTTTGTATAGTAAGGGGAAGATGAGATATATAAGGTAGCAGAGTCAAGTTGTTGAGAGTTTAGTTATCAATTCCTTTTATATGTGTAAAGACTCAAGCATGTTACATTTATGGAATACAATCTGGATATGACAGAAAAGATTTCATTGTTGAACAATTTGATATGAGTTGATTCTGCGCATGGAATAAGTTAAGCTTCAATATGTATTACAAAGATACGTAGAATCTAGATTAGATTTGGTTTCATTTAAGGAAGACAGTCTCTTGAGCTGGCCAATCAAGGTACTGATTCTCTCCTTGTTTATTTCATTTCAGTTAATGTTGGTTTATTAGTTTTCTGTTAATAGTAATTTGAATTCAAGTTAGTATTATGTTTTGATCAAATAGATATAGTTCATGAATAAATGCATATTAGTGTGTTTACAAATCCTCCAGAGGTCAGCAGTTAGTCATTTCATTCTTGTCAATTCATTAAGTTAATTCTACAGTTTCCCTGTTGTAATAGTTATCTTCAGACCTTGTTGTAGGTACCCGTAGCAACTAGGATTTATAGATGTTTTCACTATTTTGTAATTCTGTCAATTCTAACAAGGTAGATTTGTTTGTTTAAAGTTAAGATAGAATGATTTAGGAACCATATGAGCCCTGAAGGCATATACTTTGCAAGTACCATCATAAGCTTATGCTCCTTGGTCGATAATTCAATGTAGGAATGCATATTGATAGAGTGGACTGTTCAGATAGGTTTCCCCTAAATTAGTTAAGTCTACAACACATTAGTT
Organism: Cunninghamia lanceolata; assembly: GCA_027924645.1. Classification (NCBI taxonomy): domain Eukaryota; kingdom Viridiplantae; phylum Streptophyta; class Pinopsida; order Cupressales; family Cupressaceae; genus Cunninghamia; species Cunninghamia lanceolata. The sequence continues at coordinate 2,093,935 of BSBN01001074.1, read as the reverse complement.
TTTCTCTACATTTTTGGCACCATTGTCGGGGATGGTGCTAACTTTTTAGGCTCATTTTGTATTTATATGTTTTTTTTATTCCAACATTAGAGTAAAACACCTTTCAGGAAACACCAGAAAATACACTAACATTGTGCAGGACCGCTGGATTATAAAGCCAAAAATATTATATGCGGAGGCAGAGAGATAGCCGAGGTAGATTCCTTCCTTCAAGTTCACCAAATAGTGAAGAAGCAGCCAACTTTATAAATTATACAGTGGAAGGTGCCGGAGAAGAATTTCCACTGACATCTTCCTCTGCATCTTCACTGGCTTCTTCCACATCCAGGGGCAAAACTTTTAGAACCATGGTAGATGTTGCAGTAGATGATCCGCCAGAACAAGTGACATTTGAGTTTCCTATCCCAAACCTAGCACGGGATGCCACTCTCAAGAACACACCACCTTTCACATTGCCTGTCTTCTATGGTTTGATGATTGAAGACCCAGATACTTTCTTGTTTGAATTTGATGTCCTGTGTAGAAGCTATGACTACACCACTGATCCCTATAGACTCAAACTATTCCCTGCTACATTAAAAGATGCTGCTCTACGATGGTTTATGGGATTAGGGAAAGATGTCATTCCGGATTGGGATAGATGAAAATAACATTCCTAGCAAAATATAAAGACTATTGTAGAGGACATGATAGAAGGAGAGATGACATCTTCAGGATGTCACAAAACGAGGATGAGCCACTGGAGGACTATGTTGAAAGATTCCAGTTTGCCTTAAAGAAAAACCCTCAGAATAGACTGTCTGAAGAATCACTGAAGCTGGTCTCTTTTAGGGGAGTCAATGAAGACTGCATGGATGCCCTATATCTCATTGGAACAGGGGATATATCTCAACTTCCCTTTGAAGATGTCTGTAAAGCTTGCATAAATTATTCAAGGACCTTCACAAGAAGACCAAGGGATAGAGCAACCATTGCAGGCAAGGCAACCAATCAAGTTTCAAGAGTGGAGATTAGCAATCTACTGTCCAACATGAAGGAAGACATTATAAGTCATATGGCTACACAGTTGGACACCCTCCACATTAAAAAGAAACAAGAAGAGGCAAATGCAATGCTCATTGAATACTACCCAAGTTGTACACAAAGGAAGGCCAACTGTAAATGCAAAAGGGTAGCCAGTATCTAGCAAGAGAAGATTGAAAGGCCAGAACTTCAACCATTTGAAGGTGACGATGGGCAACTATTCTTTATTGTTCAAAGAAGACCTTGGTAGCAAAGGCAAGGTATGCCCCCTGATCCACTTAATTTCATCTTTTCCTATTTTCAATTTGGAGGGCTTTCCAAGCCTCCTAACACTAAGGGGAACCTTATACTTAGGGTCTTAATTGAAACTATCTTCCACGAGCTAGACTGAAGGGGGTTTAGTAGGGCATAGAGCAAGATGGTAATGATATAGGTGAAAGATGATCCCTTGGTGTAGGGGCAAGGCTACCACCTCAGGATTACCCTCGCGGGCCTTTTTGGTTTGGAGCACAGAAGACTCAAGACCAGAGGGTAGATAAAAAGGAAAATTGACCAAGATTTTATGGCAAAAGTGGTTTAACAATGCAAAGTGATAATGATAAAAAACCATGTATCTCCCTTCCAGAGTAAAAAACTTCATGATTAAGAAACATGTCTGATCCCAAGGGCTGATCAAGCTCTCATGTTCGAAGCCACCTTGGAGTCTAATTTGATTCTCCCCTTCCCCGTAGAACTAGTTCAAGCCTTCATTATCTTGAACTCTTGTCTGTTTCTTGAGCCTATTTCCTCTTCAAGGAAGACCCATAATGATGGCTATAGATTCCTCAGACACCACAAACTAAACTCTACCCACTTTCACCTTTCAATTCCCATCCCAAGAACTAGCAAATTGGGCTGATAGGTGCTCATCATAGCCATTCAGGCTTTCAAGAAAAGGGGTCACCCCTCTCTCATAAGCTATGCTCTAGACCTATAAATCTTCCTTGAAATCACCAAAATTCATAGGCTCAGTTCTTATTTTCTCCCAACCCATTTTCCTACTCAAGCAATACTCAACGCAAGCAAGGTAGTTGCACAGAATAGAGAAGCACAGAACGAACAATCTAGAAAGGTAATTATAAAACTTTAAGCCCATCTCTCTACTTAAAATCCCAAGCACATCCTTCCCATTCCCGAGGGCGTTAGAATCATTATTTCCTTTAGAAATTGACTCGTGCAAGCCCGTCAATGCCAACTCTTCTAATGGTGAGTAAAAAGACCTTTTAAATCTATAGTGCCACCAAACACGTTTACTGCTGAGTTAGCCAAGGTCAACATAGGTCTCAATAGTCCACATCACTAGGGGGTGAGTGGGGCTCCAACTGACGTCATCAATGCCACGTCTTCCCTCAAGGTGAGAGAAGCCCGAAAAGACTCCGCACAAAGACATACAAATTATGATAATAGCCATGATGAGTTAGTGAGGCGCCTTGTTCTGAATGCTAACTTTAACATTCAGGGGAAGATTGTCAATGTTTCTCCAACATCTTAGGGAATTAAGACTAATCCCAAGATTCGCCATTAGGTTAGCAGTTCTATTGCCCTCTCTCTATACATACGTCTCACTTCACTGTCTTTGAAACTTAAGAGGAGGGCTTTTATATCCTCAACTATATCTTCCATCTGCTAACCAACTCTAGCATTTCCTTTAACAACTTTGATGATAATTTTGGAATCTCCTTCCACTATAATATGTGTGATGTCTAAAGCCAAGGCAATTTTGAGGCTCGAAAGGAGAGTCGTGACCTCTGTGATATTGTTGGTATTTTCACCAAGGCCCCTCGCAAAAGTAGGCGTGAGGGCACCTTTATCCGACCTTATTGTTCCCCCTCCACTCGCCAACCCAGGGTTGCCTTTAGCAACACCATCAAAATTAAGATTTCACCAACCAACTAGGGGTGGGGACCATTTAATGTTAGCCCTAGCTCTTTTCTTACTACCATCCACCCTACAAATGCTTATCGAGATGGTCCGTTGATTAATAATGTTTGTTTTCATAACATTGGGGGGACTTTCCGCCGCTTTTAAAGAGTTGTTGGTGATGATGTCTTGTAGAAGTTTGACAACTATGCAGAACACTTCCTTGGGATCTCTAAACTTCTCTCTAAAGAGTATGTTATTCCTCTCTTTCTAGAGGCCCCAAGACAGAATGGGGGGTACCTGGGCCCATATTTCCCTACAAATGGGATTTGAGAAAGGAGGGTACTAGGACCTAATCCAATCTTCCAGATCCCCGTTCTAACACCAAGAAACACCAAGGATATTCAAGGCAAAGCACCAGACCTCCCATGAGAAGTCATAGTGTAAAAGGATATGTGAGACAGTCTCGTCATTTTTCATACAAAGAACACATCTGTTGGGAATTTGGAATCCTCTGATCCTAAGGTTATCTATAGTTAGGATTTTGTTCTGCACTGCAAACCACCAAAAGTGATTAATCCTTCGTATAAGATTATGATTCCAGATTTTCCTCCATAAATTATCACCAGTTTGAGGTAAGAAAAGTTTATAGGTGGATTTAACAGTAAAACACCTAGACTTCTCTTTAGCCTATAGAAGTTTATCTTTTTGTGGGAAAAGAGGAATTCTGAACCCATTTAGAGAAAGTTGGGTTTCATCAGCCAACCTAACAAGATCAGCCTGCCTCTGGAAGAAGTCTGACAGTTGTTTCCATCCCCTTTTACCAGGATGAAAATAGTCCCGAACCAACCAACCAAAGTGGTGCACAACTAAATTAACTAGCCCTTAAATATTTGGTACCCTCATTAAAGGCCCTCCATTGGCCCAATTGTCTTACCAAAACCTTATAATTTCACCATCCCCCAGTTTCCACTTAACGCCCCTGAGAAGCATAGTTCTACACTTCATAATGTTATTCTAGATCATAGAGCCTTTGGGAAAATAAAATGCGAGTAAAAGATCCTCAGGAGCCAAGTTCCCAAAGTATTTGGCTCTCATAATGCTACCCAGTCCTTGCCTCCGGCTAAAAGGTTTCACCCGACCTTAGTAATAAGGGCTTTATTAAGTAGGTTCAACTTTCTTAACCCTAACCCCCCTAAATTTTCAGTCTACACACTTTATCTGCTACTTGTTCTAATGGCCACAATGAGTTTGTGACTGGGTTGTGACATGGATTTTCCTGAGACAAATCTGCATGAAGTTGTGATTTCTCTCATTCAAGGTTCCTTGGATGCTAGTTATGTGAAGGTGTTGAATGGGAGTTCTCCCTTTTTGGTTGGCAAGAAGGGGTTGGGTTGTGGCTCCCCTTTGTCCTATGCAGCCATTGCTTGTTCAGGGTTTCCTTCTTGCCCTCCTCTACATGGCAAAGTTTGACCCCTTCCTTATTCAAAATCCTCCCTTGTCGTGGTTTGTGGACAAAATGTGATTGACAATGAAAATATGTATACTCATCATGCCTTGATATGTAGATTTGGCATCTTGTGCCATTCTCTTCCTAACTTGCATCAATGGGTTTTGGAGTCTTGGAAGCCTCTCCTTGAGGGTAGAACTAAGCTATATCCTTATGTTAGGGGTTTTTTTATCATGACCACTGATTCTTCAAATGACATGGAGTTGGTGTTGGAAGGAAGGTTATGAATGTGGGGCAAGCATTCCTTCTCACTCAAGCCATGGTTTCCCTCTTTCAATCCTCTTACAGAGACTCTGAATATTAGGCCAGTTTGGGTCAAATTGCCTAATCTCCCTCTCCACTTCTAGGAAGACTCCTATTTTAAGGCTATTGGTAATACTATTGATTGTTTTCTAAAGGTTGATTCAACTACCACTAACAACAGCCACACTACCTATATGTCTCTATTCTAGTGGACATCGACATCTCAAAATCTCTTCTAGGGGATATTATCTCAATAGTGGAGGATAGGCCTTGGACTCAACTACTTGATTATGAGGGTCTCACATTCCATTGTAGACGATGATTCACTATTGGACACCTTGCTTCTAATTGTCCCCATTTTCATCGCAAGAATGTGAATGCAACTACATTGTGATGGAATTCCCTTCCTCAACACTTGACCGTTGGTGAATTTGATGTTTCCAACTCTTAGGATGGTAGGTCTTCTCCTCCCATTCCCCTAATGGTGTGTCACAATGAGGCCCTGGTGGATCCTCTTAAGGTTGTTCCCCCTAGGGATAGAGCGGCTCTAGCAATTTCCTCAAATCCTAGTGAGACTTCTTCAGACTCAGTTCTGATAACTCCTTTGTCAAATCCCATTCCCCCCATGGCATGTTGTGATGGGATCCTTGCTTCTAATCTATCTATGGATTATGTGCAGTATTCGACATCTTCAGTTAGACATTCTCCCTCATCGCGCAAGGTGACTCTAGTTGGGTGGCGATAGAGGATATCCCTCTCCTTTCACTTCAATTTGAGGATTTAGATAATGCTGTGTCTTGAATAACTTTTCAAAGAAGAGAGGTCTTCAAAAATATGTATCATAATCCCATACTCGATTTACGGTGTGTGGATTGCAAGGACGAGGTATGTGCGGCATCCAACATCTTCAGTTAGACATTCTCCCTCATCATGTAAGGTGACTCTAGTTGAGGTGGCGGTAGAGGATATCCACTCCTTTCTCTTCGATTTGAGGATTTAGATAATTGTGTGTCTTGGATAATTTTTCAAAGAAAGAGAGGTCTTCCAAAATATGTATCAGAATGCCTAACCCGGTTTAGGTTGTGTGGATTACAAGGACGGGGTCTAGCGTTGTGTAGGATCTTGACACTATAGTTTTGTGGATTTTGTTGGGTTGTTATGTTGCAACAACTTGGTTGTAATTGTGTTATTGTCTAGCTTATGATAGTCATTGCCTAGTCTCTGTAAAAGGTTTCAAGTCCTTTCAAAACCTACTTTACCCCTTAATAAAAAACAAATCATTCATAATATCCATGCCATGTAGTAGAACTAAAAGTTAGTCATAGTTAGCTCCCTAGTTCACAACCTAATTGAACTTGATGTCAAATTAGATGACTAAGTTCACTAGACTAATCGTGTGAATTAACTCTCAATCACCTTAAATAAATGGGGTCAACTCTCAATCAAATTTAATTAACATTTAGTTAGGATTTCATCACACCTGGCCTAAGAAAAGGCAATCGTGTAATATAATGTTATGGGCAGAATCATTTAATATTAGAAATGCTTTATTATTCTTGCAACTTATAGTGTAATACTATCAAATTGGAAACCCTGTTTTGGATGAGTTTTATGTGTGCACAAGGTTCTTGGATGAATTTCGTCACTGAACTCAACAAGGTCAAAGGGAAACAAGAAATGAGTCTTTATCTAAAAGTTTGACAATTTTAGAATTTCTTTGGTGCATACTATAGAAACCATTTCAAACACTTCTTTAAATTTTTCTACTTGTTGAAAGGATACAACCTATTAGATATACCTTAGATTAAAACAAAAAAATCAAGGAACTAATCCTCCTCTAAGGGTTTGACGATTTTAAAAGTGGCTTTAGTGGATAGTACAGAGACTAACTTAGAATCTTCCTTAGATTTCTCTCCTTGTTGGGGCTTTGTAGTTTAATGGCTTTCAACATTCACTTTGTAGTAACTTGTCTAAGAGGAGTACTAATTTGAGTGGATGGAAAATTATGATTAAAAATGACCCAAACTAATCCAAGGCTAAAGCTAAAGCTACAATTCATCTAAACAATATTCCAAATCCACAATATACTCTCTTAATACAAAGTAGTGTTCTTTAATAAAATATAGATAACTAAAGCTAAGAATTAAAATGACAATGCAAACTAAGAAACCTGATGCAACAAAGATAATATGCTTAAGAAAAAAATCTTACTCTGTGTGATATAAAGCAAGCCACAAAATGATTAAGACACAAAAATGCAAGCTAGGTGCTACACAAGTACAATGATTGACTAGGACAAGACCAAAACATAACAAGGACAAATGAGAAATGGTAATGCAAGGTTAGAAAAAAAAAAGATGCATACAAGTAATATGAAGTTGTGATTTAAGTGCAATGTATCTTCACTAGGACAAGATACAAACTTACCCAAATAACCTAGAAAACCATGGTAAATAAATGAAACTATGCAAAATTAGCACAAGCAAAAAATTGCAAAAGTTATGAAAATGTTGATAAGAATGTGAAATGACAAAAAGCAAGAAAGTGGATTAAAATATTCCTAAAACATGCAATATGTGACCTAATATGCATAAGAAATCTAAAATGTGATGTTGAAGACAAGAAAACCACAAACGCAAAATATTGAAAATGTTGCAAAAATTGCAAAACTAAGAAAACTATGAAAAGTTGTCAAATTTTCTAAACTACAAAAATTGCAAATGTTAAAAATTGTCAAAACAATAAGCACAAGGCTGAAATAAAATGGGTAAGAACAAAAGTAATTAAAGGTAAAACTATGAATGGTACAAAACAACAATGATAAATGAGAGGAAAAAAAATCTTGATAGAAATGGGGAGCGACATGTGTTTGTCGTAGAAGAGAGAGAATGCCAATTATCCAAACTAGTCAAAATCCCTAAGTAAAAGATTCAAAACTAAAGCTTCAATGGCATGAAAAGAAAAAAAAAACTACATTGTAGATCACAAGAAACAATATCCAATAATTACTAACAATTTGCTTGACCCCTCATAAACTGAGGAAAGAAGTGAGTTTGTTGGGCGAATTCAAAAAGGTTCATGGGGTGAAATTGAATTCACTCTTACATAAAGAGAAAACTACATCGTAAACCGCAAGAGATGGCATATGAATGATTACTAATGTTTTCTTGACCCCTCATAGATTAGGGAAAGAAGTGAGCTTAATGGATGAATTCAAAAAGGTGCGGGGTGAAACAAAATTTTAAAGGCATCTGTAACCCTCTATTCACCCATCCTAAACAGGTCTACATTTTTTTTTTGTATAAATGGTCACTAAATCAACAATTCATAGGGCAAAATCACCAAAATCACAAACATATCTACTAATCAATTTTGTAACTACCTCAAATACCTGCCTATAGTTTGACAAAATCTCAAAATGAAAACATTTATTTCATCTATAATTTATACATGAGATTGAATTAGCAACACTATACCGTTTCTCTCATATACCAGCAGATAATTGGTAATTTTTGAAATGGAAAGCTTCACAAAAGACATACAACATTCAGAGGAGATTCACACAATACGCCTATCATCTCCATAAACCTAACTTGCATTCAATGTAGAATGTGTAACACATAACACCAATTACACACTGCATGCTAGATAATATGATAGGAAATAAAGCAAAAGAACAACCCCATCATAAAAGATAAATGAGGAAACATGATAGCAAACATGTACATTTCCCATTGCGCTAGAAAGCATATAGTTAGTTGCAAGGAAATAAATCAAGATTATAGCTTTGCTCACAAACAACAACAGTGAATCAACCTATAACATGACATATCATATCTCAAAATCTTGAGGCACTTCTGACCAACATAACTCTATGAACTCAATCCCATTTCACCTTGGGTCCAAAACTTATCCAAATCAAGGTGCTTAAACATAAATGTTGCTTAATAGGGTGCTTAAACTTACCAATACTTCATTGATTGATCGCAAGACTACAACGTTGCTGAAAAGTAATATAGGTTTAACAATGGAATTGTAGAAGACCAAAGGAAAATTAATACGATATTGACTAAAAGAAAGTGTAGTCTATGCAATATCACGCATGCCACAACATAAAAATTATGGTCAATTAAGCCAGATAAGCATGCACAAATTTTGATAGCCACAAACCTCAAAAAGAAACCCAAGAGAGCATCCTTTGCTTCTGCGCTCAATCAATTATCAAATAAATGTTACAAGATATTTTATATAACGAAACATATTGTCCAAATAAACCACCAACTCCAACTGAAAGAGATTGCATAAAGAAAATGTTTTCATGATAATTCTTGAAAGAAAAAAATCCAACCTCATCAACAAGAGGCATGGCAGCCTCATATAATGCTTTGAAACAAGGACGTGTATTAGACAAAAATTGCTATAAGCTTTATGGCATTCAATCATTTCTCTGGATCTCCCAACAGGCAAAACAACTACCAAGAAATCAATTTTGAAAACAAATATTTCGTCTAAAAAAAAAATTAATATGGTTTTACCATACACCTTTAATAGACGTGTAATATACAATGGACAGAACAAACTTCAATGGCAAAATACTATCCAACAATTAGAGTGCCACTTTCTGTATATGTAGAAGTTAAAACCCTTCCAGCATAATTTGCAAGAAAGAAATTTCTGGAGAGTTTTGTAATTGTTTCAGGCATTTCAATCCCAAAAGAAGAATCTCCAAGCAGTGAATTTTTTTTTTCTTGCAAGATCAAATATTTAGTGGTTCAAACATTAGCTTGGTTGATCCTCGATATTTATATCATATATTCAATGAAGCCAGCTGCCCATGTTGACCACAAGGAAAATACTATTTGATGCAATAAAACCAAGCTTCATTAACCTGCGAAATCAAAATGGACATCAGCATTAATGTCTCCAACAAAATCATAAAAATTGAACTGCACCTGAATTGCCTTTCTATGTTCCCTCCTATTTCAAAAACAAATGTATTTCTCAAATACATAGCTTGTTGAGAAAGGGGAGAGGGACTACTACAGAAGTTTCGGTCATATTAAACAAAGGGCCCAATACTGAACCTCCATATTAATTACTCACTAGTAACTAGTTTAAATATTAAACCAGATGCTATCGAGCTAGTCAAATTCAGTACAAATCCTGAAAGTAAAGACCAGGTCCATCATATTATTTTTTTTTCAAATATAACTTAAGAATTTTACTAGAATTGATCATCCATTGAATCCTTTTGAAATTTTACTAGAATTGAAAGTCCATTGAATCTTCTTGACATACAAGGCCCTGGAATTCCTCCTTTAAGACCAAACCACAAGATGACAAATTATCACAAACATAACCATGCTAGTTAAACTCAAAAATAGTGCAATTAGAAACTCCTAATGTTATTTTTGGCATCTCAGTTACACTTGATATACATAACAAAAACTGAATACTCCACCATGATTAATATTTCTTTCATAGCACCCAAAAAGACTAGAGAGAGAGTTTCACCTTGCATAGTCTAATTAGATGCTGAACTAAATGATTAATTTCAACAAAAGTATATAATATGTGAGAAAGAACTGAAACTAAGAACTCTGAACTCCAATAACATGCTCAAGACAAAATGCTTAAAAACCTTGTTATTCATTTATCAAAACTAACACAAGATATTGTCTATCATGCACTAAGGCTGGTTTAAGATCTTCATCACTTTTCAGTATCTGTGAAGTATAACCGCTAATAGAAAGATGGAAAAAGCCTGAAGATGATGATGTATTTTGGATGCGAGGATAAGTCTAGATATGTATAAGGCACGGAGATCGATAATCCTTTAGTACTTAAGTGTAAGGATCCTCAAGTTGTTCTTTTGGTGTGTGTATCTAAACAAAACAGTGCTGTGCTCAAATCTCTGAGCTTTGATACTTTCCTTTCGAGTACCCGTTGCCTTCTGAGTAGATGGGCATTTTCTATCTTCTGTACATATCATGTCTTATAAAACTGTTACAACAAACACAATATGTACTCTTCAACCAAGACAACTAACACCGAGAACATGTTTTACAATGGGAACTGGCTTAAATAAAAATTTAATAAAAAACAAAAAGTGAATATATAACTTCATTCTAACTGCCACCATGAAAGGCTTGGAATGCCACATCCTACTCATAATGTAGAAAAAGGCAAATTGATGAGTTCATTTAACATTGATCCTATTACTAAGGGCAGAAAGATCTGGTATCAAGACAGATTAAAACGATTATATCCCCAGATAGAATCACTAAAATAGATTCACAAGAATACATCATCTTCAATCACAAAATAACAACATTGCTTTTGTTGCTTGTGACGATGGCATGCAAAATTGTCTTTTGGAAGTTTCGGCTTTTAAGCAAGACAAAAATATTTCTTCTAAGTTTCTAACAAGTGATGTTTCAAAATTAGCCAGCGTTCGATTACTAACAATGTATACTTTTGAAAAAAAAAACTATTCTAGAAGTCTTCAACATATTTATTGTAGACAGACAGCATCCATGCATCTAAGTTTCAAAAACAGCCTTTTGACTTGTATCTGCTTGATGTAAGTCTTTTAATATATAGCAGACAAAACCATTTTCGTTGGGGTATGAATAACTTCTCTCAAAAATTAATTGCAGCAAAAGTAGAAAATGCTGTTCAATATCAGAACCCTTTTACCTAGTAGACTGTCATATGATGCTAATCCAACATTAGTTTGGTATTGGTACGATGGCTTGGATGGCCAATTTGAATTCCACTTTGTGGTGAAATTCCCTCACACAATTATGTATCTATGCACTAAAATTTGTACAGATATTCATCTTACAATACAGTTCACAATTTTATCGTTTTCCTGCATTTCTTTTCATTTATATTAGCATTCTCTCTCAATCCATAATAGGATAAACTAAATATTTAAATATATAAAAAAATTAGGTCTCAAATATCAATAAGCATAAACAAAATGCACATCCAAATTCAAATTTTCAAATATTGAAGACTAATATGTTCATATTTTGAATGTACAACATAAATGCCAAAATATGATGCAAGCAATACATACTAGTAAGCTATCACACAAAAATGGCACAAACTGCTTTGTCCAACCATTTCACATAATGTTGTCTGATTTAATATATTACATAAGTAATTTTTAGATACTATAATTCAGACTCAATACATAATACCAATCATAGTGTATCCGTTGTTTCAAAAATTAAAAAGGATATGGTCCAGGAATTCTGAAGTACAGTTGACCCAAAAAAAATCAGATAAATAAAAAAACTACAAAATTGTTTTCAATTAAATATCTCAAAACTTGTAGTCTACAAATAACGCCTGTAGAATTTTAGATTTAGGGGATAAGATCCAAAATTGAAGTCAACCGAAGTAAGGGAACAAGTGGGTCGACGTGGACATAGTCTCTCCAAAACAAGGGGGATGTTTTATCCCTATAGCTGAAAAAACAGAAATATGTGGTTCTTTTCCAATTTGAACCTTCCTGCAACAAATATATGAGTGGACAATGTACAAAGTTGTGACACAGTTATTGCAAAAGGCTTTTACACACAATTCTCCATCATCAAAGCATCCTTTAAGAGTAACTATTGTTTTCTTCACTAGATTTTCACTTTGTCAACAAAGTTTGATTCTAGTTTTTATTGTATAGAACTACTATAGATGTTGACTTAGAATGATCATAAGATCAAACATATATTTATTTTAATCAAAAGTTTACTTTGCTCTTATTCCAATCATTATAAAAAAAAACAAGTTCAAGGGAAAGCCTTCACAAGTAAACAGGGCTTCGTAGGAGTTAGGAGTTAGGGCTAAAACAAAATCTCATTTGCAGTTTAAGTCCTTGGGTGGGTTTTAAAACGGCTTATAGTTATAATAAGTACGTTAAAGATGAAAGACTATATGTTCCCAGAAGGCTTGGGACAAGTGGTGGGAAGTGAATATTTCACATTTTAAACCCAGCTTCAATTCCCATATGCTCTTGGGCACCTTGTAGTAGCCATTGGCACACCTTGAGAGAAGGATCAAACTTAGTAATGCATAGACCTTAGACCAACCTTATGTTTCCATACAAGCCTCTAGAGGTAAAGATCGAGTGTAACCATATGAAATACCTAAGCCCACCCTCATGTTGTTTATAAGATCTGCCCTATGTTGACCCTAACATTTAGTCCAGCTGGTGTGACTCAAATGGTGAGGCAGAGCAGAGCAATTACCACAATGAAGCCCAGGTTCAAATCCCACCTAGAACATGGTGTACCTGCACTCTGTGATAATGCAGCCGTGATAAGCAGGCCAGAAAACAAGTACTCCCACCTAGGGAAGGAGGCCTTGTTTGTGTCCCCTATTGCCCTAAGCCCAGTGATTTCCAAGATTTAACAATAAAAAGAAGGATGAAGAGCTTACTGTATGAAATTTGACTTGTGGTTATGAATTGCTTAGATATACTATAATAGATACTGACAAAAATATCAAGGGGATCCCTGTTACATGTAGCATAGGGAATTTGTGCCAACGCTCCAACTTATAACTTCAGAAATCATATCAGTATGCCATTTTTAATACCACTGCTATGAATCACTTCCCTAGTATCCATATCCCCAGAACATAAAGAACAATTTATTTATTTTCCTAAAAGGGTTATCACACAATACAACACCAGTCTAGTGCTAGAAAGATAACAATAACCAACAACACTAGTAGACACCTTCAATGTGGCAAGAGAATATGACCATCATTGGAGATCCGTATGGTCACAACCCATGGACTTCCCTAAGCCTACAAACTACCAGTTTGCTCTCTACATTAAAGAGACTAAAAGTTCAAAATGATAAAACTTAAAGCACTAGCAGATATCCACACTCAAAGGGGACATCTGACTGACTGAGACCTGCCATTTTGAAATTTTCCGTAAGAAATTGGAAGCAATTGCCTGTTATTTTACAATACGTGAGAAGCAAAGTAAAATATTATACAGATTTCAATAATTTGGTGATAACTTGATGCATGAATTGAAAGCAAATAACAAAAAAATTATATTAAGGCCAACAAATGACTAAAATTAGCTAGGAAAGGATGTCAAGCATCCTTACATATAATGTAATAAAAACAAATACCCCAACTCCCTCTACATATTACTCAATGTCTGCAATGCAGCATCTATAAGAAATTGATTTCATAAAAGCTAGCTGAAAACAGCAAATGAAGAAAGCATGATAAGCAATCTATCTCCGGCACATAAGCAATGTCCAATACAGTTTGATATCACTCACAATTGCACTACCTCAAGACTTACACAACACTAGGCATCTATTTGTATCAAAAAGCATCAAATCTGACAACCTGAAAAGCAAATAATTGATAAATGAAACCCTAATGACCAAAAGCATTTCTATCGAACCCACTTATCTCTCCAACAGTACCAAATCTAGACTGCCAACTACAAATCATTCAAAAGCTGAAGAAGACTCACTTGCAAATTATCTTCACACAAAGATCATTCATGTCTTTTGTCTAGCCTTTTCAATCAGAGGTTTGAGTTTCTTCCTTTCAGCCAACATTCTGAGAAAATTGAACAAAAATGGTATGTAATTGTGCTTCCTACGAATATTCTCAGTCCTCCACTTCTTGAATTTTGCTTCCTCAAACAAGATCTTCTCCTTGACAATATCAATGTCTGAATCTATTTCCATGAGAGACCTGTCAAGCACTTCAACAGTAGCACTATGTCTTCCTAGCCCAGAATCTACATCCATCCTGTCTTCTCCATTGCATTTTGTGGCTGCCAACTGCTGTATAATCTGCTCTTTCCTACTTTGAAGATCATTAAGTTCTGCAGTATATATATCTTTTCTATTTTTTATGATTGCCATGAGGTTGAATCTTATTTCACTTTTGGAATATTTTTCAATGCGTTCTTGAATTACTGGTTGAACCATCTTCAACCATTCTAAGCTGTCTCGAGCTCCATTGAACTGTCCAAGACTGATGGGCCCTTCCTTCAACCCGTCCAACTCATATAATATGTTATCAACAGGTATATAGCTTATGAAATGATATACATCATCATCTTTATCAGCAAGTTTCTGTTCATCAGAAACAAAGGGTTCTGGTCTAGCAAAGCTGTTGTGAGCAGTTCGAATTGCTTCACTATTGTTGATAGCAAGCCCTTTGAGCTCAGGTGGAAAATTTTTGGTAAACTCCTTCAAATTTGACAGTTCAGGACCAATATCAATATCTCCACAATTCATGAGAATCGAAAGAATTGCCTGAGTAGCACAAGCATTATTGATCACCTGCAGCAAACCATGTACAACATCACCATATTGAAGTAGACACCCGCAAGAACTTCATCATCCTCAAGTAAAATATATCATATATATTACAAAGGTCTTCCGGTTGTCTAACAAAAGAAATCACCTGGCTTGCAAAGAACAAATTTGGACTATAATCTTCCATTACAGTTCGATCGTCTTTCTCTCCTGGCCTCCACTTGAAAAGGAATATTAAGCCATAAACAGGCCTGCAGTGTAATATGATCAGGGGCCACAGCAGATATTGTAATTCATTACAAAATAAATACATATAAAAGCTAAACAAATTGCTTACCGAAGATTGCTTAGGGACTCCAAGTCTAGTGAATATAGCTCTTCAACCTGTGATAAAATAGCCTTTATAAGATTGATCTTGCTTGGTTACAGGGTAAGGAAAGGGTTTATATTTGGATATCTCATCAATTCCACCTGACAGTAGAAGAAACACTAAAGAAAGCAACTCATGATCAAAATGTTTTCTTAGAAATGTGGAATAACATGTTTTCGTAGAAATATGCTAGATCAGTGTCATTATGAGCAAGACCACAAGATACAGACAAAAATGAACAAAAATCACAGTGACAAACTAGACTTTATAGGATTGGCCTTGCTTGCTTATAGGGGAAGGCAAGGGCTTATATTTGGAGGTCTCACTTCCATATCTCATATATTCCACCTGACAATATAAGAAATACTAAATAAAGCTACTTATGATCAAAAAAGAATCCAGGCAATTGATCAACCAAATAGATCAAGGTTGATAATGAAACTTTGGATTAACATGAGGTAAGTGTAGATTATGATGCTTTTGGTAAAACTCTGTAGAATTTTTGAATCAACATTTTGGATCACATTCCGTGATCCATCAGTAGGAAGAGGAACAAATAGAGTGATAGATAATATATTATATACCTGTTGATAACATATTATATGATTTGCAGGGGTTGAAGGAAGGGCCCATCAGTCTTGGACAGTTCAATGGAGCTCGAGACAGCTTAGAATGGTCGAAGATGGTTCAACCAGTAATTCAAGAACGCATTGAAAAATATTCCAAAAGTGAAATAAGATATATATACTGCAGAACTTAATGATCATCAAAGTAGGAAAGAGCAGATTATACAGCAGTTGGAAGCCAAAAAATGCAATGGAGAAGACAGGATGGATGTAGATTCTGGGCTAGGAAGACATAGTGCTAGTTGAAGTGCTTGACAGGTCTCTCATGGAAATAGATTCAGACATTGATATTGTCAGCGAGAAGATATTGTTTAAGGAAGCAAAATTCAAGAAGTGGACTGAGAATATTCGTAGGAAGCACAATTACATACCATTTTTGTTCAATTTTCTCAGAATGTTGGCTGAAAGGAAGAAACTCAAACCTCGATTGAAAAGGCTAGACAAAAGACATGAATGATATTTGTGTGAAGACAATTTGCAAGTGAGTCTCTTCAGCTTTTGAATGATTCGTAGTTGGCAGTCTAGATTTGGTAGTGTTGGAGAGAGAAGTGGGTTAGATAGAAATGCTTTTTGTCATTAGGGTTTCACTTATCAATTATGTGCTTTTCAGGTTGTCAGATTTGATGCTTTTTGATACAAATAGATGCCTAGTTTTGTGTAAGTCTTGAGGTAGTGCAATTGTGAGTGATATCAAACTGTATTGGACATTAGGTTGGATTTTGGACATTGCCTATGTGCTGGAGGTAGATTGTTTATCATGCTTTCCTTGTTTGCTGTTTTCAGCTAGCTTTTATGAAATCAATTTCTTTTAGATGCTGCACTGCAGACATTGAGTAATATGTAGAGGGAATTGGGATATTTGTTTTTATTACATTATATGTAAGGACGCTTGACATCCTTTCCTAGCTAATTTTAGTCATTTGTTGGCCTTAATATAATTTTTTTGTTACTTGTTTTCAATTCATGGATCAAATTATCACCAAATTATTGAAATCTGTATAATATTTTACTTTGCTTCTCACATATTGTAAAATAACAGGACATTGCTTCCAAGTTGTTACTGAAAATTTCAAAATGGCAGGTTTCAGTCAATCAGATGTCCCCTTTGAGTGTGTATGTCTGCTAGTGCTTTTAAGTTTTATCATTTTGAACTTTTAGTCTCTCTTTAATGTAGAGAGCAGACTGGTAGTTTGTAGGATTAGGGAAGTCCATGAGTTGTGACCATATGGATCTCCAATGATGGTCATACTCTATCGCCACATTGAAGGTGTCTACTAGTGTTGTTGGTTATTGTTATGTTTCTAGCGCTAGACTGGTGTTCAGTCAGATGTCCCCTTTGAGTGTGAATGTCTGCTAGTGCTTTTAAGTTTTATCATTTTGAACTTTTAGTTTCTCTTTAATGTAGAGAGCAAACTGGTAGTTTGTAGGATTAGGGAAGTCCATGAGTTGTGACCATATGGATCTCCAATGATGGTCATATTCTATCGCCACATTGAAGGTGTCTACTAGTGTTGTTGGTTATTGTTATGTTTCTAGCGCTAGACTGGTGTTGTATTGTGTGATAACCCTTTTGGGAAAATAAATAAATTGTTCTTTATGTTTTGGGTATATGGATTACTAGGGAAGTGATTCATAGCAGTGGTATTAGGAATGCCATACTGATATGATTTTTTAAGTTATAAGTTGGAGTGTTGGTACACATTCCCTATGCTACATGTAACAGGGATCCCCTTGATATTTTTGTCAGTATCTATTATACTATTTCTAACCAATTCGTAACCACAAGTCAAATTTCATATAGTAAGCTCTTCATGCTTCTTTTTATTCTTAAATCTTGGAAATCACTGGGCTTAGGGCAATTGGGGACACAAACAGGGCCTCCTTCCCTAGGTGGGAGTACTTGTTTTCTGGCCTGCTTATCAAGGCTGCATTATCACAGAGCACAGGTACACCATGTTCTTGGTGGGATTTGATCCTGGGCTTCATTGTGGTAATTGTTCTGCTCTGCCTCACCATTTAAGTCACACCAGCTGGGTTAAATGTTAGGGTCAACAAAGGGCAGATCTTATAAACAACACGAGGGTGAGCTTAGGTCTTTCATATGGTTACACTCTATCTTTACCTCCAGAGGCTTGTATGGAAACATAAGGTTGGTCTAAGGTCTATGCATTACTAAGCTTGATCCTTCTCTCAAGGTGTGTCAATGGCTACTACAAGGTACAATATAGGATTGGCCTTGCTTGCTTATAGGGGAAGGCAAGGGCTTATATTTGGAGGTCTCACTTCCATATCTCATATATTCCACCTGACAATATAAGAAATACTAAATAAAGCTACTTATGATCAAAAAAGAATCCAGGCAATTGATCAACCATATAGTTCAAGGTTGATAATGAAACTTTGGATTAACATGAGGTCAGTGTAGATTATGATGCTTTTGATAAAACTCTATACAATTTTCTGAATCAACGTTTTGGATCACGGTCCGTGATCCATCATCAGGAAGAGGAACAAATAGAGTGATAGATTGCAGAATTAGGTCTATAAAAAGAGAGGGTGGATTGAAAGAACACAAAAACCAAGGGTTATAGGAAGAGACAAGATACACGCTTATCATCAGGAAGAGGAACAAATAGAGTGACAGATTGCGGAATTAGGTCTATAGAAAGAGGGGGTAAGCTGAAAGAAGGCAAAAACCAAGGGTTATAGGAAGGAACAAGATGCATAGTGTAGATTATGATGCTTTTGGTAAAACTCTGTAGAATTTTTTGAATCAACGTTTTGGATCACACTCCGTGATCCATAATCAGGAAGATGAACAAATAGAGTGATAAATTGCAGAATTGGGTCTATAAAAAGACAGGGTGGGTTGAAAGAACACAAAAACCAAGGGTTATAGGAAGTGAAAAGGTTAGAGATTCTTATACAATGGGAAGTGAAAAGCCAATGGCAACGAAAACTCTTGTTCCTTCACAAGAGTAAATATTAACCCAATCTTTTGTTCAATCTCATTGACAAGTTTTTACACAAATTCCCCCAAAAAAATTACCACCTCTTAATCACGGTTCTCCACCTTCCCCTATACACCTTTCTCATGGCGCCCCATTACAGAATCCAATTATTCCTTCTCCTGCACAAGAAGTTTTTCGAGAAAAGGAATCTGATTTACCAACTTCACCTGCGAAAGATCAAAATCCTATTGAACCTATTCCTAATGAGCCATCATCTACTCCATTTTCGAAAAGAACCCCCTCCCAGTCTAAGCATATTTCTTCACCTATACAAAATGAAGATCAGATATAGCAAGGCAAAGATCAAATAGTGCAAGGCATTAAACAGATTTAAAAAAACAAGGAGGATACTAAGCCAGACAACGAAGAACAAATAATCCCAGGAAAGGAGCAGGTATTACAAAATGCAAGAGAAGAGATTGAACAAGAAGATGAACAAATGAGAGAGGCTGAACAAACTATGAAAAATATTGAGCATATGATTCAAAAGGATTTAGTTCAAGGGGAAATTTCTCAACAATACAATTTTGCTCTAGCCATGGCTCCCACTTGGCTAGATATTACTATTAAAAAGAGGAAAAAGTTTGTGAAGCCATTGACTGATGACATTTCATCTATTTATTCCATGATTGATAAGTCCCCCTCCTAGCAATAAAACTAGGATTATTTCTTCCATTTTACAGATGCTCAAGGTTCCAGAATTGTTGAGATTGCAACTCCTACAGTCGATAGTGATGAAAGAGAATTGTTACCATTGGAACCTTGGAAAACAAACTAGAGATGCCAAAATTCGAGATATGCAAACAGCAATCACTACTGTGGTGTCAAGGATGGACAAAGATCATAAAACTAAACAAGATTTAAAAGAACAGGTAAGGCGTTTAATGACCTACATCAAACATTTGGTTAGGCTTCTACAATCCTCTAGTGACCATATTGCCATTCCAACTATGGTTTCCAAAGAAAACACCTCGACTATATAAGAAATGAAATGTATTACAAGTGGCAACAAGCAATGGCTAAATGATTTACTTATATATAGATCGAAAGTGATCAATGAAGCCATGGAATTGCACAATGGGGCTAAAGAAGATTTTGATCTGATTAAAGACTTGTTGAACAAATTTAAAGGAGTTACAAATCTACTGAGACAACCTCCCACATATCAAGGCTATGAAAAAAGTTAGTTTTCACACACTAATCAATGAACGCATCTTGGACAGGGCTGATTTTTCTCTGCTACAGGAATGGATAGAGATAATAAAATTGAGAACTGATTTACTTGAAGAAGGGATTAATAAAATGGAAGTTGTTCATAGAGTGGAAGTTGCTCATAGAGAAGTTGTTGATATAATAATGGATACTCACAATTTAATTGAAAAAACAATAGGGAATTATTATCAGGAAGCCCAAACTATCAACAATGTTGATGCTCTTAAACAACATTTGATTGAAGCAATTACTCAAGGCCTTAGCCAATTGCTCAGCTTCAACTCATCTTCTTTAGACAAATTGGTAGGAATGAAATTTCCATTTAAAGAATTTCGAAGACAGGCGACCAAGAGACAAGTAAAAGCCCATCAAGTTTCAAGTGTATACACTTCTTATTGCTTTTTCTACAGATATGTTGAAGGCCTAGATATGGATAAAATCAATGAAACGTAGACAACATTTGAAGATTATCAAAAGAAACAAAGTGTCCTATATAATACGGTTATCTTTGAAGACATCAATGTCGATGGAGAAACTACTAGTCAGGATTCAACAGCATGAACGCCTGTGATTGTCATCAAGCTGTCAAGTTTAGGATCAGAAGTAGTGATTAAATATTTATGTCATTTATAATGTTTAGACTAATTAATGTTTCAAAAGACGAGTTTCACAGATATTATCAAAACTTATATTTTTATTTCCTGCAATTGCTAGTCGGTTATGAGGCTATAAATGTACAGTTTTGCAATTGTAAAGGGTTGGAACTTACAACAAACCATCTGTAAAGTTGTATTTGAAGTTAGACTTTGAATCTTTGGATTTTTCTAGGAAATAATAATATCATTCCTGAATTCTAAATCGCGTGATATTATTATTATATCTTTTCTTATGTTAGATATGATTGTGGATATATCGTTTTTTATGTTGGATAAAAATACTTCTCCTAGAATTCCCTTTGCAGTTTGTGAGAATTTGTTGCTCATTTCATCGACAAACCCTACCTACATACATCATCGTCATACTCTGTCTTCTATTTGATGAATTGATGTGTGCTCTACTTTTCTGAAATTTGCATTTATATTTGAAATTCTTGAAAAGCCTTAAAATTACTTTGAGATATACGGTGTTTTTCTTCCTATAAACAACTTCTAATCTGCAATAAAGGCAGCCTCATTGTCTTGAGGAGGGGTTTTTACCCCAATAACTGTTGAGATTTGACAAGACAAATCCATTTACCAACAATTCTATTATTACCAATAGAATTGTTGCAAAAAACCCATCCACTTGTAGTGCCTTGCAAGTTGTAACTTGGTTTGTGCTTGCAAGTACTGGAGAGGTTGACAATCTGTGTATACAATGGTTTCCTTGCTCATCAAGTAGTGCTTCCACTTTTTCACCACTTGGACTAGATCAAACAATTCTTTGTCATATGTGCAATAATTTAGGACTAAACCACAAAAGAACTCTGAATGGTAGCATATTGGTTCTTACAACAGCCCCCATAGTGTAGTTACTTGCATCCATTTCCACTTCTAATGATTGTTGCAAATTAAGCAAGGCAAGAATAGGCGCATGGCTGATTTTATGCATCAACTCTTCAAATGCCCTTTGCTGTTTTGTGCCCCTTTTAAACACTTTCCACCCCATGTTATGGCATGCAAAGGCACTGCTATGGCTGAGAAAGCCTTAACAAATTTCGACATATATTGCACAGCCCCAACAAAACTCCTAGTTTCAGTGACATTGGAAGGTCTTGGTCAATTCACAATGGCCTCAATATTTGCCAGATCAATATTGATTTTTCCATTACCAACTACATGATCAAGATAAACAAGTGATTGTTGTGCAAACTCATGTTTCTTTCCATTTAACATCTTGCTTTCCTTCAAAATTTGTCAGACTTGCTTGAGATGAGACATGTTCCTCATATGTCTTACTAAACACGAGGATATCATCCATATACACTATGAGAAAAGAATCTATAAGTGATCTAACTATCTCATTCATTAACCTCATGAAAGTTGTTGCAGTATTACATAAACCATATGGAAGCACAAGCCAATCATAGAGTCATTCTCTTGTCTTGAACATTGTTTTCCATATGTCTTCTTCTTTGATCCTTACTTGGTCATATCCAAATTTGAGATCAAGCTTCGAAAAGTACTTAGCATGTCGTAGTTAATCCAAGAGATCATTTACTCTTGGCAGCAGATACATATTCTTGATGGTAATCTTGTTCAAGGCACTATAATCCACAGATATCTGCCAAGTACTTGGTCTAATCACCCTTGTTCAATAAGAGCTTTCAGCTGCATCTTCACTTCATTGGTCTTAATTAGGCTTTTCTGGTGCAAACCCATGCTTGGAAGAGGACAATCGGGTAGTAGTTGGATATCCTGCTCCTTGGCCTCTTGGAACAACTTGGACAACTGTTGTATGACCTGATCCACAGCCCATGGACTGATTTTATTTCAGCACCCTCTTTTTCCTCTTTCCCATGCAGCAACAACAAAGCAAACTTTCTGCTAGAATTGAATAGTCTCTTTACTTGAGTGGCACTCACCATAGAAATTTTTGACTTGATAAAGAATTCGACACAATCCAAAACCAACCTATAGTAATTCTTTCTTCGGAAATGGATGTCATCCCTGGTGTAAAGATAAGGACTCCCAAAAATGACACGACATACATCCCATGGTATCACATCACCAACTACCTCATCTACAAAACCCAGACTCAGACAAGCCTTTATTTTGCATTGCTTATTGATTGAAATATCTTTCCCCTACCTCATCCATCCCAAGGAATATGGATTAGGATAATTTTCAGTCTTCAAACCAAGTTCCTCTACTAGCTTATCTGAAATCAGGTTTGCTTGTTAACACATGTCAAACAGAGCATCCACTTTACTTCCTTTCAATTGAACTTTTATATGAAAGAGCTTGGTTAACTCACCTTCACTTTGAGACCCATTGATTCCCACATATGTACCATTTCTCATAGTGGCACATGACAACCAATCATGTATGTAGCAGCTGCAAGCATTTTTATTCTTCTTTTTCTTGTTCCTTGAAGGAGCCAACTCCAAATGTAACTTACAACATGTTTCCCTCATGTGCCTATCTTTATCATAATGTGTGCAATTTCGTTTGTCCTTACCCTTTGTAGTAACAGTGGTTATAGCATTCCTCTTACCCTTCCACTTGCCTTTTCCTTTGTTTTTTTTTACTGCCTTGCTGCAGTCCTCTACCCTGCTGTTTATCAGAGAAAGAAGTGCTCCTTTTCTTGTATAACTCCAAATATTGGGCTTAGACACAAGCCTTGTCCATATCCTTTGGTTTGGCCATCAACACTGGCATCTTTGGGTGTCCACACAAGCCACCAATATATTTTATGAGCATTGCCTAGTCCATAACATCCTTGCCCAGCTGAACCACCTTCTTTATAAACTCACTCACATACTCTTGTATATACTTTGGCCTTGTCTTTGACTATAGTAGTGCCAATGAATGGTTCTCTCTTCTTCATGACATATAGAGTAAAACAATTTCTTGAGCAGCCCCTTAAAATCATCCCACTTAGGGATTGGTGCTACTTCCCGCATCTACAAAGAAGAGGCATATCATTCATACCAGGTGAGAGCGTGTCCAAATAGCTTTAGCCATGCAAAGGATAAGTGTTGGTGAGAAATCATCTTGTGCAAACTGAAGTAGACCTCCATTTGTGCCATCCACACAACACCAAGAATCATGTCGTGCCTCTGCATGCAGCTACTTGCTTCATGTGCCACTCACGCAATGCTTGGAACCATGCAATGCAGCTCAGAAGACATCATAAAGCTCTTGTGCAACCCTTTGCATCATGTGTGTAATGTCTCCTTTTGGGATTGCCCTAAATTTTGCCCTAGAATCAAAATTTTAATATAGTGAGGGTTATAACTAACCAATTATATGCTTGAAGCCATATAAAACTTGGTTTAGGTCCTGCAATCATGTTAGACAATATTGGAAATATAATTCAAATGATCAAAACATATATAATAAATATCTTATCTATTTAAACCATGTAAGATACATAACTATTTCAAATCTATATAAACTACACAATATCTATAGTGCATGATAGAATATCGGCCATAATGCATAGTGGAAGTTTAATCATAATAGGACTTGAATGAGAAACATGATAAGTCCGCCCGAAGCTATCCATGCTAAGCCCAAGAGCAGATATACCATCCCTCTTGGCCCCAAGTGGTAGAAATGCGGGCATCCAACATGGGGTGGGCTACTTAGTGGATAAACTTGTATCTGCTTTCCTTATCCATGCTACCTTATCCATCCCTCTTATGATTGAAACTCCTTGAATCCATCTGAACAACCAAACCATGTAGAGATTAAGGAAAATCTACAATAGGAGGCCCATAGATTTACTTTTCTAAGCCCAAGGGCGGACACTCACCCCCTTGGCTCCAAGTGGCAAACACACAAGCATCCATCATGGAGTGGGGTACTTAGAAAGGAATCTAGTTTCTGCTCACCCTATTGGTATTTCCCCCTCTCCTCATGGTTGCTTGAAGAGAATTACAAACACTAAATACATCTAGAATCATAGAGATTATATAATCATAAAGATACTATTATACACCATAATCATGATAGAGCATACCACAATATCTATTAGAACATAAGACTGCTGTATTCTCAGAAACAGATGTGCTGACTGCTCAAGCTGTCCCTGTCTGCTAAGTGCAGATATATTTCTCAATGTAATCTGATTCCTTGATCGCTTGATGATCCTACTCCTTTGGTAGTGTCCCTCCCTTTATATCCTCACAGTGGAGGAAGAGAGACAACTGTTCAACATATTTGTCCCTTGGTAAGGGATATGTCCCTCTTCAAACTCGAGCTGCCTTATCAAAAAGTCGCTCCTCTAACAATATTAATTACTGCTCTTCATAAATACAGGTCACAGCTATTCACTAACTAATCACTGCTCTCAATGTAGTCACTGCCTTTGTTTATTAATTCAAATCGCTACACTATGAATGCAGATCATACCTTTAATTATCTTCATAATTGCATGTATTAACAAACTCTTTTGTTTTGTATATATGTATCCAAGGCACTTCAAACAAAGGAAGGTCGGCCTGATTTCAAGTCGGCCCAGAGAGGTATGTCGGCCATTGTCAGTTAAAATGAAGATTGAAAAAGGGACATTTCAGGAGCCAACTCCAAATGTAACTTACAACATGTTTCCCTCATGTGCCTATCTTTATCATAATGTGTGCAATGGCGTTTATCCTTGCCCTTTGTAGTGACAGTGGTTATAGCATTCCTCTTACCCTTCCACTTGCCTTTTCCTTTGTCTTTTTTACCGCCTTGCTGCAGTCCTCTACCCTGCTGTTTATCAGAGAAAGAAGTGCTCCTTTTCTTGTATAACTCCAAATATTGGGCTTAGATATCTGTAAAGCCATTTCAAACGAGTTCAATGGAAAGCACAAGATGCAGTCCACACAATGATCAAAGATGAAATTGGCTCTTCAAGAACAACAAACATTTATGTTCAACCAATTCGCTTAAGTCCTCAAATGGGTGGTTCCATCAGCTCAATCGTCGATTAAAGCCTTCGGTGTTTCAGGCCTCCCCTGGATTCCAAGTGAATTTAGGCGTTCTTGTGTTTGAGTGTAAAACAGATGCAGATGCAGTAGATAACTGATTAGATCAGTTAGAGTCATATTTCTCTATGAATAATTTTTCTGATGAAGAAAAGATCAAGATCACACTTCTGAAAGCCTCTTCACTCGTTAATAAGTGGTGGTAAGCCCATGCTCTACAAGAGAAGGGCAAGGCATATGTTGAACATTATAGAAAGGTCTATAATATGCTTCTCTTGGGGAACAGTGATGTTTAGACAAGAACAGAGCATGAGCGGGAAACTCCTAATAATGCCTATATTCTTGACTGGAGGGTCATCCAGTTAATTAACACCTTTCTCTGATGGCTCATATAGAAGACCTAAAGATTCAACTACTTTCTTAGGCGTGACAGTGCTACAGGCTGCTGAATCAATCATACAATTATATATGAAGAAATACAAGTAATTAGAGATACATAGAGTTGAGAGGGCTTTGACTTATACCTACAATAAGTGAATTTATCTGTGATATTTTGTGGACATTATCCTCTATTTGCTTTGAAGAGTTGTTTGTTGGCTTTCTTGATACGCACTCTCCGTAATGCATTTTGAGAGCTTCCTGGGGAAGACTGACATGAGCTAAGATCATAAGTGCATCCCATATGATCAAATTGGCAGGAGTTCTTTTCATTAGATCCACAACATTGAAGGGCTCTGAGCTTGAAGCTCTTGACTGCTGAAAGTTCCTTGGTCATTCTTTCTTGGACTTCTCCACAACAATACATGAACTCTGCTTTGCTTTGATGGAAACATATCCTACCAAGGAGTATCTGAGAACTTCTCAGATGAAGTGGCTATCTCCTTTTGTGTATGCTTTTGAGTAGCCCTAAGTAGATGTTCCACTGGTTGAACTGCAAGACCAGTTACAACATTCTTCTCTCCTCCACTTCCAGATTCAACAGCCCTTTTCTTGGCTCTCGTCGAATAATCTGATTTAACTTGCGGTTGAATATTGGCTTGCATACTGTCATTGACGACACAAATATTTGATTCCTTCCAATAGGTTAGTGCATTACTCAGGCCTAACTCTTCAGCAAATTGCTCTTGTGACTATGATAGGGATGTCTTGGCTATCAAGAATTGTTGCAAGCACACAGCACAATTGTTTGAATCATGGGCCCCATTGCAAGACAAACACAAGAAATCTTGTGCCTCTATGAAATTATTTTGAAGTGATGGAATAGCCACAATTGCTTTACAGATATCTGTAGGAAGGAATATATGCTTGACAAGGGGTTCAGATTCTTGGAAGATAAGGATTGTACTGAGGTAATTGAGATCCAGGCCGATATCTGTTAGTGTGATGCCCTTGACCCTAATTATAGCCATAATTTTGATGATTATTGCCATAAAATGCCTTCTGATGATTTTGGGATTTTGCTTCTTTAAAACAACCAACTCATTGGAAAATCCACTCATGGTATTCTTGATCTCATCTAAATCATTGCTGAGGAACGAAGGCTGCTGTGTGTGAGGATATTGGGAATGGTTTTGTCGATGACCACATCCTGATGTGGAGAGTGCTTACAATGGAAATGAAGGCTTAAGTGATGAAGCTACCAAAGCAGGTTGAGGATAAAGCGAAACTTCAGGAGGACATGATATTTCTGGGAACTGAGACATGGCAGGGCTTGCTGCAATTCTTCCTGCTTAAACAAGGCAGTTCTCAGCTTGAATAGCAACTTCATAAGCATCAAGAATAGTTCTTGCACCCATGGACTGGATCATTATCAAGATTTCAGGGTTAAAGGCCCTTAGAAAGTATAAGACTGCCATGCATAATAAAGTTCTAACCTCTATTGGTATCGACTTTAAGGTTTTCTTAAATCTAATACTAAAATTAGACATGAACTCCATGGGTGCCCTCTGATTGTGTTTAATTGCTCCACTAACACTAGATTGTCTCCCTTTTCTTTGAACTGATTATAAAATGACCTTCCCAAGGCATCCCAGATATTACATAGCAGGCAAACTCCTAGACCAATCTAATGCTTTGCCCCTAAATGATGCTACAAGTAATCTGAGGGCAACATCTTGTTCAATAATATGATACAAGGACCACAAGTTTGACACATTTTGAATGTTGTCTAAAGGGTTGGAAAAGCTATCCCCATTTAAAGAGATGCAATGCTTTGAGTGCAGCAATAGGGATATCATTCCACTGTGTTAGGTTTAATGAGCTTACCTAAATTCCAGGCAGCAAAAGGCTCAATTCTAGGTTGTGCCATCTGTAACTGTTGTATAGTAGGGACAAAGGGAGTTCCTTGGGAAGGAGTGGAACTTAGGATACGGGGAATTGAAACTCATTGGGATAAGAGAGAAGAAATGGATGGAGATGAAGCTCAAAGGGGGTTCAGTATCAAACATATCTCTTCTTGCATTCTCTTCAGCTTTCAGTATGTATCTAGTCTGCATGCTTCTTATTCACAACCAGTCCCTCCAGAGATCCTTTTAGAAACAGCAGAGTGACCAAGTGAACTTAGACAGAGTTTCTTGAAAGCCAGATGACTTAAGATTTTACTAACCTTGAAATTCCAGATCACTTAAGTGATATACTAAGCAAGCTATAACAAAGCTAGCTAGTATATAGATATGCCAGTCATTGCTGATAGTGCAGATCACCAAAATCTTCCAACAAAGACACATACATGACTACATCAAGCAAATACGACAGGTCTGTTTCTAGACAGATTTGCAGGAATGCTCAGCTTGTGACATTCTACAAGCACAAGACCTTTCAACATACACAGCCAGTCTAGGCCTGAACTCCAAAGATACTTACAATGTAGGAAATTCTTAAAGAGAAGGTCCCCCCAGGGCATGCCATTTTTTAGTTGATGTTTCTAACTGTAAATGCACCTCACAATAAGCCTCAACCTATGTTGCCGAATCGGCCCTTTTCCCTACTGATTACGGGTACAGTACGTCCCAGAATCGGGTACAGGCCAAAAACGCCATGGAATCGATTAGGGTTCGTATTGGTGTGGCAGGCCTCTCCCATCTCTGAGGTAACGGCTGGTACTAGAGATGGAGTCAATTGGAGATAGCTGTGTAGGAGGAGGGTTTGCAGCGGAGTCGGACATCCGAACCGATATATCAATCATCTGCTATTCAGGGAGCCTCCTTAAGTTTTACATGATCCTCCGCTCCAATATGAAAAGTGCTCATAAATTTTAATATTTAGTATTTAGTATTTAGTTAATAGAGTTTTATTTTAATATTTAATGTTTATAAATTTATTTACTATTAACTTTTAAGTATTAATTAAAATTTAATATGGTTTTATTTAATATTTGGTATTTAGCAAGGTTGCACAGAGACCCGTCTCCGACCCCCTGGGACGCGTCTCAGAGATTGGTACACGTCTCCTGTCTCGGAGACTTGACTAGGTACGTCTCCCTTCGCTGGAGACTTCTGGTCGTGTCTCCCACTCATCTCCAAGTACCCTACATCAATAAAAAGGCGTCTCCACTTTTTTTCTTTTTGTACCTTTTATTTTTTCCGTTGTTTTCTCACAAGCTCAATGGATTCTTACTCCTACAGACTTCAAACCTCAATACTAGTGTCTACAGTAATATCTATACATTAAGCTATATTAAATTGTTACAAGTAAGCTATAAACCTATAAGTAATATATATACAGTAAGCTATATTAAATTGTTACAAACTTACAAGTAAGCTATAAACTTAAACTTTACCAGTTCTCTTGTTTTGATAGTTCAATGTCATGATATTTTCAGTTTTAATGTTAGCATATTAATAAATTAATAAAATTATTAAATTATATTAAAAAAATGCCGTCTCCAAGTACCCCGTCTCCTATTTTTCAAAAACAGACGTACCGGCACCAGTACCAATCTCCCATACCAGTACCAGTATTGGTCTCCATGCAACCTTGGTATTTAGTATGTAGTATAGTATTTTGTATTTTCAAATTTAAAACTATATCATTATTTTATAAATAATATTTTAAACTTTAAAGTATATTAAAATAGAGCATATGAAAATTTAATAATTTAATAGTATTTAATATTTATTAATTTATAAGCCTATAAGGTATAGTATTATTAATATAAAATTATAAATTTAAAAACTTGCAACATTATACATATAGTATTCTTAATTGAAATTTATATATTGCAAAGTGCAAATTTAAATTAAAATTTAAAATATTTAATATTAAACTTTTTTTATAATAAATTATTAGATATTAATATTAATTTTAAATTTAAAAACAGTATACAAATTAAAAATTTAATTCTTGTTTTTTGGCTTCAAATATGTATATATTTATGGTTTTTATATGGTTCTTGTACGCTCCCCAAAAAATTTCTGCTGTACCAGCGTACCATACCCACGTACCCATACCCGATTCAGCAACTTTGGCCCCAAACAGTTGGGAAGCTTCAATAGAGTAGGTTCTGAAGAAGCAACCTCTGGATTCAAGTAGGATTCCCCTATCTTGATGTTAAAAACTTATATCCAGAAAACCTTAGAAGAGAAAAGGGGTAGGAGAATGCAAAATGAAAAATGGGTGTACTAGATGCCAAGATAGTTATAATCGTATGACTTGCTTATCGGTATAACACAGAAATTAAATTCTATAATATATACACACATTTTCGGCTGAAACAGAGCTATAAAGTACAAAACACGAGGAGGTATCAGAATTGAGATAAGAACACAACACAGGAAACAGAAAATAGTCGCTAAGCATTCATAATCATATACGAAGAGATATACGCTGAGTTTCACCCTTGAAGGCTTTACAACACTTGCAAAAAATAAAACTAAAGTTAAGATCTTAACTATTCTAATAGAGAGTTAAAAAGATGAAGAACCAAAAAGATGGTTACATTGAGCGATTGCTCTTATTTATAGCAAGAACAGAAAACCTAAAACTACCATGGCTATTCCGTTTTAGAATCTAAGTTCCAGGTCGAGCACATCTCAAAATGCTTTCAACAAATAATCCACCCCTACTTCTTCTATTAGTACCTCACCAGATGATCCAGGTAGCCTTGAAGTCATTTTGCATGACGATCAGCCACATATCCAATTGTGTAGACCACTTCTTCCCTGACGATTGTTTGTGTGACCACATATGTATAACAGTCAATTTGTCTTATTCTACTGCAAGATCAGGTTTGATACTTGCTCTATTAGAGGCAATTATGATTCCATGAGGTTTGTCTATGCAATATTTACATCAGATTTTCACCTTGTGATACTTTAAAATCATGCTGATATGTCTTCTGCCTCTTCTTTGTCATTTTCTAATGGATGTGCGAGCACTACCATGCTGGAGCACAAGGTAACACATCCTTGAATCCCTGTCATTAGATCTAAAGAGATCAATGGTGCATGGACTGTTAAGCGATTTAGAGCAGTCAAAGCCTCGAAATCTGCAGTTGTGCCATGTGGAATCTTTCGTCTAAGTCGCCTTCCTTTGGCCCCACCATATTTACTTTATGAGGCAAAGGCATTTATGTCTTTGATATGTCTAGCCCCTTTATAATCAATTAACAAATGGTGGAGCCCATTCATTGTTGACTTTTCTTCTTTGGTCGGCATGCCACTCATTCTGATATGGGACCCTCTGACACAAGGTTGTCAGTTAAAAGGCTCCAAATGTCAGCCACGTGGAAACACTCAAGCCCTAGGGGGGATTATTTATGCTTTTGAACCTTTTAGAACTTACCATTTTATGATTCTCACTCCTGACTCCACACAGAACCCAAGCGAGTTATGACCACGGTTAGATTGAAGCCATTCAACAGCCAACGGATATTTTCCCAGTCTCAGTTGTTTGCCAGACCAAAAGGATCCACAAGCCCACCATATGGTCAATCTATCCATGTTGTCCTCCTTTATTATTAAAATACTCAAAGCAAGGCCTTGAAGCAAGGCCCAAGTGTCTGAAAAAAAAAACCCTTAATACTCCACCTAAGAAGCATCTTTCTCAGGCAATTTTTAACTCTAATCTTCATTTTAAGAGTTCGAATGTGGATGTCTTTGCCTGTTATATCTACTCGGAGGATCTTTGGTAGAATAGGCCTGCTCATTGCTTTCTCAGATGCTCAGCAAGTGAAGAAAAGCTTGCAACTGGATGGCCCTTTTGTGCAGTATCAACTGTAACAATACATCAAAGGTCAAAAGCCTTACAAAGTTTTGCTAGAGGCTCTGAAAATATGTTTGGCATGATTTTCCAAGAAATATAAATTCTTTTTAAATTAAGTACAAGCTCGCTTTCTGCCCAAACATGGCAGATGAGATTTTATCTCTACAGTAAGAGATGCCACAAAATGAAGGAAACTGTTGTTAGACAAAATGAAGGAAACTGTTGCTAGACTCAACAATCTGCCCCAATGTATGGAGATTATAGATAGGGCCCTCAGCATTCATCTCCCTACAGGTCCAATCATCAAGGATGATTCTGGGGATGAAGAAAAAGCTAGTGTGCTGTTCCTAAGGACCACATTCATGTAGACTAAGTTGTAATGATCACCAATTGTACTCAACAAACTAGTTTTATGATAAATTTCTTTCAAGGCTGATTTTCTGCCATAATGGTAGCAATCTTTTGTGTGATTTTGATGTTTTATTAAAACCCTGTCCTTTATGGTTTTAAGCTTTCAAAGTGTCATTGTTTGTGAGAGAATGTTGCTAAAAGAGAGATCACTGATCACCTCTCAAGAGTAAGAGGAAGTGAGAATTTCAAATTATGTTGAAAAAGATATTGTAATGAAAGAGAGATTCATATCATGTCCTTTCTTTTTGCAATGTGATTAGAAAGAGTAGATGTGCAGGTAAGGGTATGATTCACGTCAATTGATTGTGCAACACAAAGTAATTTTTGTTCTTTTTGTATGATTATTGAGTGAGGAAGTGATCCAACGCGCAGCTTGGGTCATCCAGCACAAATCCCAAGTTTGAATTCCAAGCTACAGTGCAGAAGTTATGATCTTGACAAGTGAGGGAGCCAAAAATAAATAACTATAACAATTATTTTCAATTTTCTAATAAGTTTGTCCTTGTCTGACTGCCCATTTCAACTTCCAAGAGAGCACAAGTCACCACCAAGAGCAGTAACTCTTTGAGCCAGAAGCCTAATTTACTATTTTTGGTAAGTTTTGAGTTTTATTTTGATATGATATAAAATATATGAATTAGAATCAAGAATTCAAAGTTCAAGGCATACATCTCTCATACAAAGATTGCCCTTATTATATACATTCTCAATTGCAGTTAAATCCTATTTTGTTCAACAATTTCAGTAGTTGTTGATTCTGTTTGATAGTCAAATTTTCTCATTTTACAGAACATTAAGTTCCACAGCTAGTCTACCATCCCCTGAATTACAAACTTAATTCAGATAGGCAGCAAAGCTTGTTTTGATCCTACATGTACCATTGAATGCGATCAAGATATCAGAAACTCAATTGAAGACAAGAATTTTGTTTGACTACCTTCCTACCAAATGCAAACAATCACAAATGGGTACCAAAGAACAAACAGCTGACACATCAACTCCCTTCAAGGTGTTGATCGAAGAGGCTCTAGAAAAATAAAAGGTAAAGATGTTAAGTCAATTTGCACAGATTCTTCAAGACACGCCAAGTGCACCACAGGCCACAACAGATAGGCCATTCGGCGGTCCTAAACCCTTCAAAGTTCTAGAAAAAATTTATTTTCCTGAATTTGAGGGAAAAATTAATGCATATGTAGTTGAAGATTGAATTTAGAAATTGAAAAGTATTTTTTTTTAACAATTACTTGAATGCAGAGAAGATCACACCCTTCTAAAAGACGAGCCCCATGTTCACCAATGGTGGGAGGCTTGCTTGCTAGCCAAGGAAGAAACAAGGGAGGTAAACCTATACTATGATAAAGTGAATTCCACCTAGCAAGAATTCATGAGGGACATTAAAGAAGAATTTTTTTCCAAAAGAAACCTAGGAGAAAAAGTAAATGACCTAAGTTGCTGATCCTAGTACAAGAACGGGTACAAGTTCAGAGTTCGACTACGCGAACACGGCAACATATATATATAATTTATTATATTATATAATCAACTAATAATATGATATATAATTATATATAATTTATTATATTATATAATATATAATTATAATTTGAGGGCGGTTCGAGAGTCCTTCCACACAAATATAATATATAATTATATATAATTTATTATATTATATAATATATAATTATAATTTGAGGGCGGTTCGGGAGTCCTTCCACACGATGGGGTGTGGAAGGACCGGGGTCTTCGACTCAACATGTGTGGGGAAGTTTGGTGGACACAGTGGACTCTTATGGACACGGTGGCAGACAATGGTCATTTTCAAAGAGGGACATTTGTATCATTTCGAGGGCAGTTAATACCAACATTCATGACTTATCATTTCCCAATAAGTCGAGCAGTTCCAAGCTAGTGTGATTCGACGGAGGAGACGGTTCTCACACGGGGGCGGATGTTTAGAGTTCCGGTGACAGGTTGTTTGGTCAGTGTTTAGGACACTGCCATCATTAGTAAGCTTGCTTCAAGATCAACGAGTGATTCTCAGCTTCCCTTATAGCTTTTGCATCCCTTGATTCGCATTGTAAAGAAATGTCTACAAAACCAAAGGTATTGTTATTCTCGGCGGATTGGATCAGGTGTGGCGAGATGGATACTCCCATTCGACTGGTAAGTTCCAAGAGGCAGATGGCATTTTTGGGAGGGATCACAGACCTTCGCCTCAAACGCACTCTCAAAATTCAGGATGAGTTGGTGTTGGGGGTGGTTAAAATGGTTTTGGGGAAGGATTTCATGGAGGGGAGAGAGCACTACCGGGTAGACTCTGATATCAGCTCTCGATTTGTCACCGCATTGTTGGACTTGACTCTGGCAAAGACTTGGGTGGAGTCGGTAACGCGCAGGCTCTTCATTCCCAGTGTTCTCGGCGGGCTAGACGAAGCGTTAGCAACGGTGACCTATGGAGCGGAATTGCCTCGGCCCAAAGACATCCATCTCCTATAGCAACCAAGTAGTGTGGTCAAATATTTTCCCTTTATTCTAGACCTGAGAGGTGAAGATTTGGTATGGTTTAGGCAGAATGCTCGGACGGGGGCCAATTACCTATTAAAGGTCTGTCAAATTCTGGAGGCGAAGGGTTTCGATTGGGTTGAGGAATTCAACCTAAAATTGCATAAATTTGAAACAGAGGCATGAGATCACTAACAATAGTATAATTGTCTGATAATAGTTTCAATGTCTTGTTTGTTTATAGTTTCAATGTCTTGTCTGTTTGTAGCCAGTGGTCGAGAGTTTAAAGAAATCTTTGTATTTACTCTGCTATGTAATGGTCTATGTCTATACTTAATCTATATTACAATGTAAGGGTCTGGCCATGCGCGGCTAATAATCAAGGGTTTAGGTGTTCTTAGGGGTTGGTGGGTTGCAGCCAGTAAGATGCCTTTTGAATTCTCAGATACCGTAACACTTTATTTGATATCAATATACAGAATCAATATTATGTAGCAAAAAAAATATATAATTATAATTTATAATTTTATTTATAAATTATAGTTTATAATAATATTATATATATTATAATTATATATTATATAATAAATTATAATTTATAGCGTCCACCGAGCAAAAAAATAATATATATATTATAATTTATATTTTATAATTTATTATTATATATAACTAGAATTTATAATTTTATATACATTAAAAATTATAAAAATAATAATACTCATAATAATTGTGTTTTAGGAAATGCGCGAAAATTGCAAAAACAACGAATTGTGCGCAAAGAGGGATGAAGGGAAAGAGAATGAGTGGAAGAAGGATAATGGCAAGCAGCAGAGGTCGAGGTCAAGTTCTCCCTCTCCAGTGGCGAATGAGAAGGATTTTATTGCTGGGGATAGGAGCTTTGAGGGAGAGGGCAGATCCAAAATATTGGATAATAAGCAGTTTAGATAAGAAGCAAAAGGTAGAAGATTTGTTGTAGGTAATGTTAATATAGAAGTTGATAAAGAGGTCCCTTGTATCTTGCATTCCAAATAAATTTCTAGATTCGAAGATAGAAAAGTTGAAGAACACAATTAAAATTCATTGGAATCTAGTCGTCGATGGAGAGAATTAAGGCTTGGATAAGTCAAAAATGGCATTGCCTTAAGCCAGAAGTTAGCTTATGGCTTTAGGGTTTTTGCAAATTATCTTTGAATCGAAATATGATAGGAATACAATGCTAAAAGGAGGGCCTTGGTTTATGGGGAATGCGGGTCTTTATATCCACGCTTAGTCACCAGGATTTGACCCTCATTCGGAATTAATTCAGGATGCTCCTCTGTGGATTAGAATGTACAAGCTTCCCCAGGAATTATGGTTAGAAGAAACCTTCAAAATGATCAGGGACACACTTGGAGAATATATTTTTGTTCTAGCGCAATTGGGGGTAACCAATTGGCTACTTACGCCAAAAATTGTGTTAAGATTAACCTAAGTAAACCTATCAAACACTCTATTAAGTTGTCCTTAATTTTGAGAGAATGGAACAAAGAATTGGATTATGAATGTTAATCCATTAGGTGTTTCAAATGCTGGAAAATTGGCCATCTTGCAAGCGATTGGAAGGACCGGAAAAAGGATAATTGGTTCAAGAGGAGCAAAGGGCGGTGGAAGTGGAGACGATGGGTGAAGCCCCCAAATCTGATTTGGAGAAAACAAAGGAAATCCCTTCTGAGATCCCCTCTTCTCCAATTCGAATTGCTTTCAAGGAATTAGAGCTTAACTATACTAAGGACTTTGGCTTGGAGCCAAGAGAGATAGGGGAATCAAGTCCAACAAGAAATATTCTGGAAAATGTAGACCAAAGAATTTATGGGAACAATACTGAGGTGGTAGCGGACTTATTGGAGAATAAGGAAATTTTGGAAGATTGGAGCATCGCGACAAGAAGGGGAAGAAGAACTGGGGCTAAAGGCCATTCTTAGGTGGATGTCGAGGGAGGTAATAGCAAGGGTACCAAAACTAATACCAATAAGGCTAAAATGAAGGCATTAGAGTATTTGGAAAATGGCACTCATGATTCTATGAGGAAATTAGTCAAATCAGGAGGCAAGCACCTCTCTGCCTCAAAAAAACAATGAAAGTAATTAGCTAGAATATCTATGGCCTAAATGGCCCGAAAAAGCGCCACCTTCTTAAGCAACTCATTGAGATGGAGATTTCAGACATTGTTTTAATTCAGGAGACCAAAATTGTTGAGGAAAGCGCTAAGGATGTTCTTCCTCGAGTGTGAAGGAATGGAGATGGATTGATGACTAATGAGAATGGCACAATTGGGGGCCTTGTTGTTCTTTGGAATACAAAGAGGTTTACAGGTATGCTTGTGTCTCAATCCCCTAATTTTATCACTGTCAGGTTTAAGGATGTTTTGGGTAATGAGTCTTTTTTGTTTACCAATGTTTATGGGCCTAACTCAATTGGGGAAAGAGCAAGGGTGTGGGAAGAACTAAAAGACTTTAGGCGTCAAACCTCTGAAGTTAATTGGGTTCAAGGTGGTGATTTCAATGCTATCCTTTGCCCGAAAGAAAAGCAAGGTGGCAAAGCCTCCTTCTCTACTGGACCTATGGATTTTAGAAATCTATGTGGGGAGGCTGCATTAGCAGACATTGCCCTGAAGTCTGTGTGGTTTACTTGGATTAATAGGAGAAGGGGGTGTTGCCCTATTTTACCTTCAGGCCAAATAGTCTAAAACTCCCAAATCCTGCATTCCTTCCATAAAAAAAATCCGATCTGAGATACCTTAAATGGAAGGAATTTCCCCTCCAAAATCCTAAAAAATTCTAAGTGTTTTCTTCCTAGAAATTTGCCTTATTAGCAAACTTGGTTGTTCATGAACCATCCAGTTCGCTGATCAGCAGGTTTGCCGATAGGCGAATTCGCCAATAAGGAAGACAAGGGAGGAAATTTCATGAAGAAATACAAGGCAAAAAGGGAAAGAAGTTAAGTGCTTATCGACCAAGAGGTTCTCCAATGGGCAGGTTCGGCGATTGGGCGAGGCACTAAGAGAAAAAGTTCTTTAAGGAAGAAAGAGTTAAGTTCATTGGCAAATTTAGTGGTTCGCGAACTGCCAAGTTCGCCGACCAAGAGGTTCGCCAATTGCTGACAAGATAGGAAGATGGTTCGCATAAGTAGAGAATCGCTATTAAGGAAAAGGAGAAGGTTCGTGGGAACCGTAGATCGCCAATAAAGGAACAAGGTAGAAGAAAGATAAAACCTGCCAATAAAAAAGGGGATGTTTCATTAAGTGAAGAAGAGCCCGATGGCATAAAGTGAAAATCAAATGGCAAACGGTGCCAAAAAGGGAGATTCAAAAGTCAACACTTTTTGAAGTGTCGTAAAAGCTTAAAAGGGGCAAGATTTCTTGGGTGTTCCAAGTCACGCCTCCACACAACGCCATTGTTGCAGGTTGAAGTAAATTGCAGGTGGATGAAACAATGCCCAAAAGTTAATTTTGCAAAAATTTAATGAGGTGGATGAAGAAATGACATGCTGTGCAAGCTCCCAAACTAATGGATTTCCCTGGGACACATTTGACTAAAGTCCCTCCTGCATTAAAATCTCGTAGCAAAAGACATGGGCATCACCAAAAAATTCACAAATCTCCTGACAGGGCCAAGGGCCGATTTTAATGCAGTATTGGCGACCTAGGTACCTGCAAAAACATGTTGACTAGGTTTTCTCACTCCCAGAGCTGCACCGTGGAGGAAGAGGCTATATATGCATGTGTTGAAGATGTATTTATGTCTGTTGTTTTCCTAGGTCATCACACGAGTACAGGGATTCCTTTGCATCAACGAACCTTGTGACATCTTCCAAAACTGAGTGGATTTAATGCATTGTGCTCCATTTTGAGGCTTTGACGTCTCCATTTTCGGCTCACCAATGAATGGGAGTTCTCATTTTGTGTTTATATCTTTTGCGTAATGAATCTTTCTTCTTTTGTAATGGCTTTCTAGCTTTTATGATCAATATAAACTGTTATTTTGCCTCTCTAAAGCTTTACATTGTGTTTAATTGAAGATGGTTGGCTTATCTTGCAGATAAAGCAGTCCCTTTTGCAGCTATAGTCTTCTACCCTAATCTTTGCAATAGCTTCTATGAGTCTGTGTGAGTCTGTTTCAATTTTGAGATCATTGTTGTGTTAATTCAGGGTCAACTAAACAATAAATCTGGGTGCATCACCATTTCCTTTTTTGTATTCCTTCTTCCCCTTTTCTTTGGTGATTAGTAGCATAGGTTTAGTTAATTTTCTCTTGACGTTAAGTCCAGAAAGAGGAACCAGCCTTCTCTGGAGGTTTGGTCTATTTGCAAGGGTCCCACACCTTGAGACCAATCCCATGTTTCACTGAATTTGTTGGAACTGCCAAAAGCTTCAACAACAGGGTGCAAATTCAGGCGACAACAGGGGGAAGATAATATTTTGTGCAAGTTAAACAAATTCGTGGTATCCTCAGACTGGTTGCTTTCCTCTATCTTCTTTTGTTCTAGGGTAGTTCATTTTGGAAGCTCGGAACATTGGCCAGTGTAACTAATCATGAATAAGGGTAAAAAGCCTTAGGGGTGTCCTTTTAAAATGGAAGCTTTTAGGTATGAGCATTCTGACTCCAAAGACTCTTTAATAAAGTGGTGGAAGGTAGATATTAAAGGTTGTAATAGATTCATTCTTCAAAAAAAAAATAGAAATGAAAAGGCAAGCTAAAGTCTGGAAAAGAGATATCATGGATAATTTGTTTGAACAGAAAAATAAGGTGGAATCTGATTTGCAAAAGGCCGAAGTTGATATTTCTAAAAGCAGGCTAACTACAAAGCTTAGAAATATTGAACTTTTATTAATAAAGGATCTTAATAAAATTTTGAGAGTGGAGGAGACTTTTTGGCAACAAAAATCTAGAGTCAAAAATGGTTAAAGGAGGGGGATGGTAACACCAAATTTTTTCATCTGGCCACAAATATCAGGAGACAAATTAATAAGATTGTCAAAATTCAATTGCCTTCAAAATATGTTGTTGAGGATATGGAGGCCATTACACTGGAATCTGTGAATTTCTTTAAAGAACTATTGGATTCGGCTCCACAAGAAGATCAAGAAGCGCAAGAGTATATGTTAAGGAATATCCCTTGTTTGATTAATGGTGGGCAGAATGAGCAATTTATAATGCCCTTCTCTATGGAAGAGATTCGCAACACCACCTTCTCATTGGGGGCCAAGAAGGCTCAGGACCAAACAGCTTTCAGGGTAAGTTTTTTCAAGAGTTTTGGGAGGTAGTGGCAGGAAATGTTTGGAAGGCTGCTGAGGAGTATAGAAGCAAGAAAGCAATTTTAATGGCTTGAAACTTCACCAACGTCGCTTTGATTCCTGAGGTTAAGACTCCAAAAATTTTTGATGAGTTTAGACCGATTGCTTTGTGTAATACTATATACAAAATTGTTTCTAAGGCTATGGCAATCTGGCTTAAGAAATGTTTGGGGGGGATTATTTCTAAAGAACAATGAGGATTCCTGAAAGGTAGACAGATTGTGAATGGCATCATCATAGTGCATCAGAATATTAATTCTATCAAATTGAAGAAAAAAAAGGCATGCTCATCAAATTAGACATGAACAAAGCTTATGACAGAATTTCGTGGGATTTCTTGATCAAAGTTATGCGGAAATTTGGATTTTGTTTGGAATGGTGCAATTGGGTATATAGTTGAATTTTGTCGGTCTCATATGCTCTACTTATTAACAGCTCCCCAACAAAGTTCTTTCATGCCAAGAGGAGATTACGACAGGGTGATGCACTCTCTCCTTTTTTATTCCTCATTGTAGCTGAAGTTCTAGGCAGGTCTCTAAATAATGAGCGGGAGAGAGGTAATCTGGAAGGGCTTCAGGTCTCTTCAAGTATGAGGAATGTCTCTCACTTGCAATTCTTAGATGATAATCTTCTATTTGGAGAAGCCACTACAAAAGAAGCCAATTATATCAAGAAAATTCTAATGCAATATGAGTTGGCAATTGGCCAAAAGGTGAATTCTTGTGATATCTCGTTGTTAAGGCATTGTTTAAATTAAAGATTTAAACATTATGATAAAAGACGGTGAAGTTGCTTTCGTAAAATGTGGTGTTTAGTCAATTTGAATGATAAAGGTAATTGTGTATGTATTAATATTTAAAATAAACATATATTATATTTAATAAATAATATTATTATATAAATATTTTTATACAATTAAACTATAATTTATAATATGTTTATTAACAGGATATATTATTATATAAAATAAATATAAATAGCAAATATAATTATTAATAATATAAATATAAATGTTATCAATTTAAATATTATTATAATTATCATATATTGTAAATATATAAAAATAAATATAATTACAATTATAATGTGACTTCATATAAGACTGTCTTATCTAATGATATATAATATGCAGCGATTCATAAAATGATGGCCGACCTCCTAAAGTAAATGACGCATATTGAGGAGATGCTACAGTTGGCAACGATTAGTTTGCAAAGGGCAGCGATTGATATAGGACAGCAATTAATGTAGTGAAGTTGAAAATTGTTAATTATTAAAGGAGAGATCCATATAATAAGACACATCGATTCAAAAGGGGTTGCCTCCTTTGAATACATATAAAAGCATGGAGAAGGTGTGAATTGGAAAAGGCAGAAAATGATATATATATTTCTGAATTTGAAAAGAATATTTCTGATACACATATATATGCTGAACAGCAGGGAAAAATCAAGAGGAAAAACAAATATACAGATCTGCAATCAAGATATAAAGGAAAGGCATAAAGTTGAGGAAGGGTCCATTAATCTACTTGTGGTAGGATCTATATGGGAATTTAATGTATTGTTTAGATATGATCATGCATATTGTTCTTTATAATTTATGATATCATCTTCATAATTCATTTTGTATGGCTGATAGGATTATTTGCAGATATGAAACTGATTAGTTTATTATGCACATATCTTTACAATGATGGGACGAGAGAAGATTGCAAAACGAGTACGGTGACGGGGCCCTCTTCTAGGTACGACACCCAAGAGGGGACAAGATGAGCCACATGGGCCAAAGGAGTACTGCCTTTTACTTCAAAGGGTACTGCCTTAGGAGAGTTGGGCTACCAAGACACCCTTTTGAAACCTCACTCCCCTATCATGGTATAGCAATATAAGGAGATCAATTATGAGGAAATGGGGAAGATGGCAAGGTGAGGGGATAATGGATAAATTAGAATCCTCACTAAGTAGGCCACCTCATATGAATGGCATGGGCCACATGAGGCCAAAGGGGTACTGCTTTTTAG
This sequence comes from Cunninghamia lanceolata, assembly GCA_027924645.1. Lineage (NCBI taxonomy): Eukaryota > Viridiplantae > Streptophyta > Pinopsida > Cupressales > Cupressaceae > Cunninghamia > Cunninghamia lanceolata. The sequence goes on along the minus strand of BSBN01001074.1, from coordinate 2,051,648 downwards.
TTCAAAGGGTAATGCCTTTGGGCCTAGAGAGGCTAAAACACCCCACCAAGTGATGGCAAGATGAGGGGATAACAGATAAATTAAAATCCTCACTAGGTATGCCACCTCATATGGATGGCATGAGCCACATGAGGCCAAAAGGGTACTACCTTTTAGTACAAAGGGTATTGCCTTTGGGCCTAGAGAGGCTAAGACACCCCATCAAGTCACTCTCTTCCGTGTTCTCCCATGGTTGAGCATCCCTAAGATGAGATATTAACTAAGATTTACTATGTAGTTACTGATGATTAATCATGATACTCTATTTGATGAGTTATTATTGTAATTGATCTCTAACTTGTTTGCAGAGATTAAATCAAGCCAAGGTACTCTCTAAATCAATTGTTTCCTGGGGAAACTGAAGGTTTAGGATAAAATTATTATAATTCTTATTAGGGACATTACATACACCAATATTTATCTTGCTTACAGTATTTGATTGGTAAGTTGTAATCCTAACTTGTGATTCGAGGGCAAGATTTAGGGTAATCCCAAAAGGGGACATTACAATTCTTCCAAATCGACAATTTTCTTTTTAAGGGATAGATGTCAAAAAGGATTGGAGGTACAAAGGATTCTTGGTTTTGAGGTTGACAAATTACGAAGTAAATGCTTGGGGATGCCCCTTGTGGATATAAGGACTTCGAAGGTAGAATGGAAGAATGTTATTGACAAAGTCCATGGTAGATTGGCTTCTTGGAAAGGTCGATGGCTTTCATTGGCTCAAAGAATCACTTTGATCAAGGCCTCTTTGGCCTCAATCCCTGTGTATACCATGTTTGTCTTCCAAATTCCTAGTAAGGTGGCTAAAGGTTTGGAGACAAAATTCCTAGTAAAGTAGCTAAAGGTTTGGAGGAGATGCAAAGGAACTTCCTTTGGTGCAGCAGTGAGAACTCCCATAGGTATAGTCTGGTTAAATGGGATGAGGTATGCAAGGCGAATATGGCTGGATTAGGGTTCAAACAATGCAAAAAGATGAACAAAGAATTAGGATCTAAGTTGTGTTGGAGGATTTATGAGGAGAATGATAGGTTTTGGAGTAAGGTTTTGCAATCCAAATATCTTCCTTTTGGGGTAGATCATCTCTTCAAGGAAGCTGATTCTCTTCCCCAAGGTTCTAATATTTGGAATTTCATTAGATTATGCTGCAAGCTGATTTCCCCTTATATCAAATGGAGATGGGGAGGGGAGATAAAATATTTTTTTGGTGAGATAGTTGGTTGGAAGATAGTGCCTTGCAAGACATTTAGAGATTTAGGCCTTTGGTGTCTCATTTTGAAGATAGTATGAGTGTTTTGGTTAAGGATTTCTAGGAGGAAAGTGTCACCTCTTTGAAGTCGAGATTCCTTTTGCCTCTGGTGCCCGAGTTGAAGGAGGCTTGTGATGCTCTTTAGATGAAGCTTGATAATTGGCCCATCCCTATGGTAGACAGAGAAGATATATGATGGTGTCTTTGTTCGATATGCTTTTCTTCGATTCTTCTAAAGCTCAAAGAATCCTTCTCATTCTCTTGATCATAAGATGTGGTATCCTAAAGGGCTTCCCAAGGCCAAAATGCTTTTTTCTGGAACACTTCGAGAAGACGTGCTCTCACTTGGTTCAAACTTCAACGGTTTGGTAAGACTACCCCCTCCCTATGTGTGTTGTGCAAAGCAAATAGTGAAACCAATCATCATTTATTCCAGCATTGTGATTTCTCTAATCAGCTATGGAGTTGGTTTTTGAGGAGATGGTGATTGAATTGGGTCAATCCTCATATCCCAAGCCTTTTGGCTAGTTGGGATATGAAAATTAAGAGTCTTGGCTTGAAGTTCATTTGGGACTGTTTTTCGGCCTTAGCGGTCTAGAATGTCTGGTGGTCTAGAATGTCTGGTTGGAACGGAATAGAAGTTTCTTTTTGGATAAAGAGAGATGGGTGGAATATATTTCGGACAAAGTTGAAACTGCTATTAATGAGTTGGGAGAAATTCATAAAGATGATTTTTGGTCCCTTTCTCACGAAGAAGCTGGATGGGCAGACAAGTGGACTAGATTTCGATGGATTGAGGACAATAAGAAGAAACAAAATCATAAGGGCCCTCCCTCTAGTTGGCAGTGTCCAGAGGATGGATGGGTTAAGTTTAATTTTTATGGAGTGGCTAAGAACAACCCGTGTAGTGCAGGGGATGGAGGAATCTTTCAAGATAAAAATGGTCAACCCTTAGGTATGTTTGCTTATGATTTTGGTAGGGACTCTAATAATATGGCAAAAGCTAAAGCCTTGCTATAGGGTATGATGATAGCAAGAGATAAAGGTTGGGAAAAATTGTGGACTGAGGGAGACTCCAAATTGGTGATAGGAGCAATGAAAGGAGGTAACATTCAAAATTGGAGATTGTAATCAATATTGTTTGAAGCAATTATATGAATTAAGTGCTTTGAAGATATTAGATTTTCACATATTGGTAGAAAGGGGAATGCGGTTGCGGATTGGGTTGCCAACAGAGGAGTCAATTTGAAAAATAGTAGTTATGCCATTGTTTATTGGTGGAACAATTTTCCTTCTAAAGAAGTCCTTCTCATCCAAAAAGACTTAATGGCAACTTCTCCCATTAATGGGATAGAATGACGGCTGATAGGACAGTTGTTTTGAGGTAGCGGGGCATGCGGGGTAATTATGTGAAGTAATAGTTTTCAAGTTCAAGGTATTTGTTTTGAAGGCGAATGAACGACATATTGATTCTCATCTTTGCATGTTTTGGTTGCTCTGGTGTGGCGATATCTCATGGCATCTGCGGCTAGAGCTCGCCATTTAGGTGGTAAGATGTTAGGTGGCAGGAATGGGAAGGAGGAGGCTAAGACTCCCAAGTAGAGGAAATGACAGGTGTCTAGAGAAAAGGCAATGGTGGACCTCATCATGTTTGCAGATTAGGAAATCAAGGACCCTGTGCTCAAGCAGTGGATGGTTAGAATCTGGGAGTTGGCTAAAGAAATGGATGGTTCTCCAAGGGTGTGTATTCGTTTGGCAATGGCCAAAATACATTTGACGCTACTCAATCCCTTTCTTGTGTGTCTATGCTTTCTACGACTGCTAGTTCCTACTTGCTCCATGATGACATTGGAGACATGGCGCATAAGGCGAAGGTACATTTTAATTGTTTACTGGAACACCTTCATGCTATTAAGAGGCGACAAATATCTCTTTAGTTGGCTGTCAAAACGATTGCTAAGAAGCTACAAGTCTCTCTCCTTGAGGATGAGATTCCATAATTCTAAAAATGCTATGATGCAGAAGATAAGGACGAAGGCGTGGAGACTAATGTTTCAGGTCAGAAAGTTGCTTGTTATAAATGTAATTGTGTAGTTGAGAGTGTAGAGAGGCCTGTGTAATTTGCCTCGACCCCTCCTAGGTTCTCATACTTATTATATATACATTGATATACAATGGGTTGTGGGTAGTTGTTTACTATGGCTTCAATCGTTTTGTTGGGTGACAATCAAGTATTAAACTCTTATTGTTTTGCTTGATTTGATCTCCTCCAACTGCTAGACTCTGTGGGACTTATGCCTAGATACTAGGGTTTCCGCAATTTTGATGGTTCCTGGACCTAAACCAAGTAATATTATCAAATACTCATAATTGTCAATAAACAAAAGATTTAAATACCTCATAATTTAAAAAATATATATCATAAACATCGAACGAACTAGGGGAGACTAAGGTTTTTGGATTTTCCGTTTTATTATACGTCAACCTTCAACCACAATAATAATTCTCACATAGAAACAGTGAGACGACGACAAAATGAGACGATGGCAAAATGAACTTTCAACACTTAGATAACAACACTTATGGCATTTTTTTTGTTGGCTCTCACCTAGATACACACCCACAACGAATCCCCCACCGTACTGGCCCCGCACCCATACTATACCGATACAGGAATGATGTGATAACCAAAAGAACCTAATAACATAAAGTAAATCCAATCATAGCCACTACAACAAAAGGATAAATCAGTTGAGGAATACATTAACACTATCCATATGTTTGTTTGCAGAACTTGGCACCAAGGACTCTAAGAAGCACCAATACCTCAAGTACCATAATGGTCTTTACTGCTACATCCAAATGGAGATGGTGTTTCTAACTATTGAAACATTGAAAACTAACTACCATTATGTCATTTAGATTGAAGAAAAACTCAAACCCACAGGTAAGAAAGATTCCTCTACAAGTACAAACTACAACCAAAGGAAAACTGCAGCACCAAGCCTTTAGGAAAGCAACAAAGAAAAGAAGCTTTGATACAAAAGCAAGAAAAGAAGCAAACACCAAAAAATAAATGGCACACACAAGATGACCCAAAAGGACACCAGCCAATGATGCAAGATTCACAAGAGATTGTGGCATCACCAAAAGGACTATCAAACCAACAAGACTCTTTTGACAAAGTCATGGGATCTAGAGATAACTTCCATGTTTCTACCTACAGATCAATTTGTGCAAAGAGAAGAGAAGCAAATCATTGATGAATAACCACATTCCAGCATCACACCTACACAAGCCTTGCCACAGAAGGACATGGAGCACCTATTCCACTTACATATGCAGTTGAATAGGAAAACCCTACACTTCATCCTAAACATTGAGAGTCAAATGGACTTGGTCTTTGTTGAATCGTCAAAGCAATAAAGATGTTGAACTTGCCAACAATACCTCGCCTATATGCATATGCCATCAAATGGGTGAGTTAGAGCAAAGACACTCGTGTTACTTGCCAATCGTGTTAGTTGACAATACCATAGTTGGAAAACACATTCTCAACGCAGCCTCGGCAACACAAAATTTTGACTCAAACTCGGGACTAGGCAAAATCTCAGCAAAATTCAGCAAAGAAATACAAAACATAATTACACAAAAAAAGATAAAAACTAATGCATTTAGATAACCCATAAGTCTATTATAATTATCAATGTCATAATTCAAAGATTACATATGTCATATGACCCTCAAACTAATAAAATATGCTTTCATTACAGGACTTGGAGAATTTTTTACAAGTCCTTGAGATTTTTTCACAAGACTCAATTGAGTTTTTTATAGGACTCGGTGAGTACTCGACAGAGACTTGACACGTTTTGCTAGGAGACTTGCGAGTCGCACCAAGTCTATTGAATTTTCGCTGAGTTTTCAAACTATGGATAGTACCATCTACCATATTCTATCAAACCATTCGAGGATGAGGTGGTCTATGACGTGGCACCCCTAGGCACATGATATACAAGTGCCATGCTCTCTGAGGCCAAGCCTCAGAGTGTCATCATCACATTAGATAAGATGTCATGTCCCTAACTTATATTCACACAACCATTCCAAGAAAATATCAAAGTACCACGTATCCGAACAATGTAATATAGGAATGTAAATATGATAAATTCAGAACACCAATTGTTTAAACCAAAATCTGATTTCTGCCCTAGGTTTCTGCACTTGACAAGTCTGCCCTAACCCTAGCTCTGCTCAGAAAATCAGACTTGGAACCAATATAGCTTTTACCATGAATTATAATCAACCTATCAATGTTAGACATAACAAGAGATTTGCCCAATCATGTAGATACTTTCCACCGTAAATTCACACATGAAGCTTATGATAATACATCACAAATCACAAATACACAGTCTACTGGAACAGTATTAAACCCGCTAACATATACTGCTGTAATTATGATGTCAAATGAATGGCCAAATAGCCCAGCTATCAAGTAATCTTCAATGGGAACAATTACATACCAAAATAGTAACAAAACTAGCCTTCCAAGTAGGCAAATACACATGAACAGTGTGATGTGAAAGTCTGGTCTCAAACCCTAATTTGCAGCAGTCCGGAATCTGTCATAAATCAGTCATGAATCTGCCTAAAAAGCAGGTCGCTCCTGCACCAAACAAATCGCCCAAGGTTTATGACAAACCCTAAGCAAGTCGCTCCTCCAATAGGGCTTGAATCGACCAATATATATAACCTCAAAACTAGTGCGCTCCAGCTGATATAAGATTCTGTCCTTGGATGTTGATTCGCTGTCTCCTAATGGTGTTGGCTGTCTTAGAGATGAGGTTCGCTGCTACCCTAGCCTTTGAAATTGCTGCTACAACTCTAAACTTCAGGTCTTCAATGCTTCGCATTAAGCAGATATGCAGTGATAAACTTGATTAAAAGAATGGGGCCATCTCCATTCCAAATAGAGGGGTCATCTCTTCCAAATTGAAATAAGCTAAGACACCTTGTGCCCAAACTGTAAGAAGCAGACAAGATAATTCGCTGATTGATGATTCCTTTTGAATGCCTCCAAGGATCTCCTTTATATACACATGTCTTAATCCCTTTCCTTGGCCGACCTGGGATAATGATCTTTTATTTTGAATTATGATATCCTTCCCTATAGGGCCGACCAGCCTTATGAAGCCTAGGTGCCCAAATAAAGATATTTATTTGTTACCTTTCTTTCTCTACCAAGCGCCAATGACAAAGCATAGTTATCACTCATCATGAGTCGTCCCAAGGTATGAGAGAGGGACCTCTAGAAGATAGGCGCCATCATCAAATGATAATAATAATCCACTACGTCGCCCAAGTCCAAAAGCAATGTGGACCTCTTCAAGGTGAGTGCATGCATGAATAGGACCTCAATGAGCGCCCAAGTGATCTCCATGGTGATCTTTGTAACAAGGATGAACCTCCGAGGCATCAAGGTGAAGTAATGGTTCCAAGGCAAGGCATTCATATGAAAGTCCATAAGATGCATGTCCATACTCCAATATGAATCTATATGAAAGCTCTCGAATCCATTGGAAAGCAAAAAAATTTGCAAGATGGTGACCATTCCGAAGAAAGGGACATGACATAAGGAGAGTTACATGATACCAGGAGAGGCCCCTACCAAATCAGCATCTCTAATCAAGACAAGGCAATGTCAACACATAATTGGTCAAACCAGAACATTGGTCCTCGTGATCAAATCTGATGAAGATTGGAAGGTCTCAACAACCATGCGTGTCACAACACCAACTCTGACAGCACAACAAAAACAGATGGACTATGTTTTACCTCTTTACCTCTGCATTGTCAATTGAAGCATCTAACTGATCTAGTTCCTAGCAAGCCACTGCAAAATGGACCATCATACAAGTACTCAGTTCTTGAGAATGATGGATCAAATGTCAAATTCATATCAAGGCCATATTCAACCAAGTGCCTCACCTTGCAGCCACCTGATTGTACTTGCCCAAAAGAAAGAACTTGGCAGCTCTACATTTATTGTCGGACCTTGAACAAGATTGGTGTCAAGAATAGTATTTGATCCCTTGAATTGATGACATCCTCAACCAATTCAAAGGGGCAAAGTTCTTTACGAAGATTAATCTAAAGTCAGAATACCATCAAGTGCCTATTGAGCCAGCTAACACCTAGAAGATTGCCTATTTCAGTGGTTAGTCATGTCGTTTGATCTAACCAACATGATAACCACATTCATGGGGGGTATGATAAATGAGGTCCTACAACCCTTCACATATTCTTTTGTGGTTGTTTACTTAGATGATATCCTCACCTACCATAAGACACAGGGGGAGCATCTGCAACATGCTCAACCATGTGCCATAAAATGTTCCACACCGACATGGAAAAGTGCTTTCTTGGTATGGAGAGGATCCACTACCTTAGCTACATTATTGACAGAGATGATGTATGTGTTGATCCAGAGAAGGTCCAAGTAATCAAAGATTAGATTGCTCTAAATAATCTCATAGAAATAGGGAGTTTCTTGGACCTAAACAAATTAAATTAAAGGTTCATGCTCCACTTCTATCCCATTGCATGGCCTCTCAACAAGGCAGTGAAAAGAGGGGCTAAGGCAAACTTCGTATAGACAAAGGCACAACAACAGTCATTTGCAAAACTGATGCAAACAATAAGTTTAGCACAAGTCCTTGTTTTGCCAAATCTGCAAAGTCTTTTGAGATTGAGGCAAACACCTCCAAGAATGCACTTGGTGTGGTCCTCACTCAGCATGGGCACCTCTAATCGCCTACCACAATGAGAACTTCTCTGGCACAATGTTCAAGTGTCCAATATATGACAAAGAGCTCCACGCATCCATTGATGTAGCACTACATGTGTTGGAAGAGGCCTCAACCCACGTGAAAAGGGAACTAGATAAAGCAACAAAGTCTGTTGAATGCATTTAACACAAAAAGCAGCAGGTTCAAAAGATTTTGCAGAAAAATAGTGAAAAATACAAGCAATATCATGATTAGCTTTATGTCACTCATTAGTTTCAGATGGGAGACAAAGTCTGGTTGCATCTTCAAAAAGAGCGGCTCAATGGTCCAAACAGGAAACTTAGACCTTTGCCATATGGGCCCTACACCATCATCAAGTAGACCAGTGATAATGTGTTAGAACACAACCTGCCACCTTACCTCAGGTTGCATCCAGTACTCAATGTAGAATTACTTCACCCATATTTTTGAGCGCTCATGGACATATCAGATGTCGCTAAGCAACTACAGAGCACAAGGCTGAACAATGACTGTGTCATTCCAATGACTACAATTCAAATCATTTGATATAGTTGTCAAAGAAATGAAGAATCAACACATTTATGATTTCACTCCATCAGGCGGTTAAGGCTGGACAATTTTCACATAAGGGAAAATGGATCATCATGGACCAAATTCAGGCAAAGTTACCTCATTTGGTGCAATTAGGAGCAATGGGGCCTATTGCTTCTCAAGGATGAATAAATAATCCAAGGAGCAACTCAAGTCATCCAAGCGACAATTCTGAACATAATTCTGAACTTTTCCAAAAATCTTATTTTACAATATTTTCTACATTTTCTTATTTTACATTTTTGAGGCCCTTCCGAGTGGAATTTGCCCATGGGAGTGCCCTTAAGAGCTGAGAAGCATTTCTTTAGGGCGTTAAAACTAGTTCACAACCTAAGCTTTCCAACCCATATCCAAAGATTAAATTCCAGACTACAGTGCAATGTGCATAAGTTATAACCTCGACAAGTAGTGGTACCAAAAATAAATAACTCCAAATACTATTTCTGTTTTTCTAAAAAGTTTGTCCTTATTGACCTCCAAGAAGGACACTAGTCACCACCAAGTGGGGTGACTTTTCAATTGTCACCAAGAACCCTAATTTACTATTTTTAGTAACTTTTTAGTTTATGTATTGAAAAGATATAAAATAGGTGAACTCAAGTTAAGAATATAAGTTCAAAGCATACATGTCTTCTACAGAGATTGTCCTCATTGTATACACTCTCAATTGAAATAAAATCCTATTTGGTTGAGCAATTTCAGTACTGTTCAACTTTAGTTTTTTATAATACTTTACATTCTACAGCAAGTGTATTGTCCCTTGAATTACAAACTTAATTCAGATCACAGAAAAAAAGCTAGGGCAAGAGAGAATGTACTGCCTGAGGGGTTGAATGATCTGATTAAGGATTGTCTGTCTGTTTTTGCTTTCTTTCTCTGCTATTCTATGTCAGTGAGTAGCTGTTATTATTTTGAGGAGAGAAGTCAGCAGTAGAAGAGAACTACTTCAGAGATCCTGAGACCTGCCATGGGATCTGCAGAGAACTTTTGAGCACTGTTTTTGTTTGGCTGATTAGAGCTTTGCTCTGTGGATTGATTCTTGGGACTGTCTCTACAAATGAGTAGTTCAACCACTGTTCATGTTCAACAGCCTCCATGTGATCTCAGAATTTATGATTTCTTTGCCACTGATTGAATAGAGTTCTTATGACCTCTTACCGGCTTCACTCTTTTTCTTTTCTTTTTTGACTCAAGTTGATGAAGTAAATACCTCCCAAGTAGCATCTCCCCAACATTTATTGCGGATGTAGGGTCTCTAACTCTTGGTATCTATCTTGAGCCAAAAAAAAGCATATGATAATATTACCCAACAAATTAGACATCTTTTCAATTGAGGAGATCTCCATTAATGGAGGAATAGGTATAGATTCTAAAATTCAAGGGAAAAATCAAGATAACAAATTATGACATCCTTAAATTGGATTGGATCCGAGCACCGATAATGTTTTTAATGTATTCTATTGTCATTGTTCTCAAGCTTCTATATATAAAAAAATAGTGTTTCACTTTACAACTTCAAGGAAGGCAAGAGGATGTCATAGCTTGGGTTGGCAGCATTACAATTCCAAATATTTAATATTGGCTATTCATTAAAAAGCCAACCCAAACAAACCTAAGACCATTAATCTTTAAGTAAAAATAGAACACACAATAAAAAAGCCTGGTCTCATGTTACAACTGCTTTTATGAGCAATCAGTCATCTTATTAGTGCACATTAGAGAAATCCGGCACCAATACTACAATTACGAATACATTGCACCCTTGTTCGGTCAGAAAAAAAAAAGGAAAAAGTCAGAACTTCTATGTCATGCTCACATTAAATTTTGGGTTCAGAATAGAAAAATCATGCAGACCCAGACCTACATGATTTATCATAGATAATTGCATAACACTCTTCAATATGTGATGGAAGATACATCTGCTGCTTTCGTTTGGTCATTTAAGTGAACAAGGCTAGCACCATCCATATGAAAAATATCTCCGTTGTGCCTAAAACTGATTTAAATTAATCCAACAACATAGCCTTGTATATGAATCTGATTGGCCTACCTACCAGTTAGTTAGTTCTCCTGGTCCTCTTTGGGTCTACCAGAGTCTTTGCTTCTTGTGCTTTCTGGTTGTATTCTGGGGGCTGGTGCCTCTTTTGTTTCATTTTAGTAGAAATTTCTTTGTCCAAAAAAACATACCCTTCTATATAAAGAATGAGTGTTTTACTCCGTTTAAAATTAGTCATTTCTAATCATAGCAAAACCATAAGTACCTGAACTCCTTTGACTTGCATATGTTGAATAAGTTCTGTGAACACGCCTGAGTGTGCCATGCATCCAAAAGGTAAAAGAAATCCTCAGAAATGTTTCAATGTTCTAGGAACAAAACATGTATCTTATTTTTGACATATGCTACTACAAAATTCATTCCTATTCAATTTGATGATTGATTAAAACAATGCAAATGAAACAGACATTGCCAAATCTTAAAGACAACACTCAACAGGCTCTAGACACCGAACTGGAATATTAAATCATTTACACCATTTTGGCCAATAAAGAAAACAAACCTTCAAATAATCATCAATATCACCCACTGCATGGCCTTCCTTGCCAGAAACTTAAAACATTTATATGAATATCATGACTAGCACATCGGTATTGTACCGTGACCGCATATCAGAAACACGTCCCTATCTTGCAGGCCCATGTGGAGAAGTCTCTAGACATTAGGAAACTTCAAATGAAGTTTCCTTCCATCTCTGTAAGACTCCTAGAAACATCCCTTGAAAAATGGGAAACTTCCTATAGTGGTTTCTCAGATATATCATATAAATTAAACTGGGTTTTCCTATAGTGCTGATATGTGGTTGACAAAAGCTAAAAGAACTAAAGAAATACACTAATAGACTTGTTATATTCTATTTTTTGCATTAAAAAATTACAGTGTTCCACAGGGACCCGTCCCCCCCCTAAAACCACCCGTCCCCAAGTCCGGGACGTTTCCGAGACTTGGGGACGCCTACGAGACGTCCCCCCACCGCCGCCAGTACGCGGGAATCTTCACGGAAACTTCGGGTACTTCTGGACGTCCCCAAGACGTCTCAGGGACTTCTTGGACGTCCCTCGAGCGTCTCAGGGACTTTTGGACGTCTCCCGCACTGGGGGCAGCGAAAAGTTTTTTTTTTTGGTTTTGCCTTGGACTTAGAGCCCAGGTCCGAACCCTAAGGAGGTGTTCGACCATTTTAAAAGCTAAAAACTCTCATTAAACTCTCATTCTTCATTTTATTTGCTCAATATGCAATTTCATGTTTTGCAACCGCTAGGTGAAGAAGAGGAAAACCAGTGAAGAGAGCGGGTGAAAGAGTGAGTTTGAGGTGTTGCAAGTGCAAGAGGGGTGAGAAGGAGAAAGAAGAAGAGGAGGAGCATTCTACACCAAGTGTGAAGGATTTTTCAAGCACAAGGTAAGTTTTTATGACTGTTTTTTTAAGTTTTTTCATTTTTTTTTTGTTTTTTTTTTCTAAATTCTTAGTTTTAGTTTTGATTTTCATTTCAATGCCCATTGTTTTTTTAAATTTTTTTCATCTTCCATCGAGATTTAAGTTTTAAGTTTTAACATCAAATTTCAAAATTTTATTTTCAAATTTGTGATACTAGGCTGAAACTAGGCACTTATTGAATTCATTTGTTTATTCATTATTGCAGTGTCATAATGAGCTCTCATGACATGAGTGGGGATGAGGTTCATAGTGATCCTAATAGTGGAAGTGAATATGCTCCTGAGGCTGAGGGGAGTGACCATGGGGTTGAGCTTGAAGCCAATACTAGTTCCATGGCAAGTGAAGCAACTAGTTTAGATTGCCCTTCTGCACTACTGGCACCGTATGCTAAGGGTCCTTTTGATCGCAAATCCCCTCTCAAATAGTTTGCAACAAAATTACTAAATAGGAAAGGGTTACCATCTAGTGGCACAAGGAGGTGGAAGTGCAACTTTTGTGCTCTAGAGTGGTTTGGGAGCATCACTAGAGTTAATGCACACCTTCTTTTCATTAGAGGAAAAGGTGTAGACATATGTTCTTTTTTGGCAAAACAGCAAAACATCAAATACAAAGTTGAAATAAATAAGTTATGGGGTGTTCCTGATGATACTACAGCTGCACCTGTGCATACTACTTTGCACCATAGGGCACATCTTCAGCATAGCCAGCCACAGAGTTCTAGCCATAGTTTGCAGACGAGAGTAGGAGGGACACCAGTTTCTTCTTCCAGTGCCTATGTAGGAGAGGGGAGGGGGAAACGGAAATTGCAAACTCAAAGTAACCCCATAGCAGATTTGTTTAAAGTGCAGCTCAAGGATGACACAGATGATGCCATTGGCAAGTTCTTCTTTGCCAATGCCATCCCATTTCATGTTGCTCGATCTCCTTATTATAAGGAGATGATATCGATGGTGGCAAGGGCAGGACCATCATATGTGCCACCAGGTGAGATGAAATTGAGGACCACGATCTTGGATAAGAACTATTCCAAGATCAATTTGTTGATGGAGAAGATGGAGTGTTGGGTCAAGACAGGATGCAGCATAGTCATGGATGGGTGGACAGACATTAGACAGCGTCCACTCATTAATATCATAGTTACATGTACTGAGGGCCCATATTTTCTTAAGGCAGTTGATTGTTCAGGGCATTGCAAAGATGCTCATTTTCAGTTTGAGGTCCTCAAGGAGGCTATTGAGGAGGTTGGGCCACAAAGTGTGGTCCAAGTAGTGACAGATGCAGCACATGTGTGCAAAGCTACAGGGAGACTTGTTGAGGCAGCTTATAGGCATATTTGGTGGACTCCATGTTGTGTGCATGCCATGAACAATGCACTCAAGGACATGGGGAAGATTGGTTGGATTAGAAAAGTGGTAAATGATGCGAGAGATGTGCAGATGTTTATCTGCAACCACCACACATCACATGCACTCTTCAGGGCCTTCACTAAGGAGGAGTTCCTGAAACCTACTGATACGAGATATGCTTCCTATTTCATTCTCTTGGAGAGAATGATTGAGTTGCAAGAGGCACTGCAACTCATGATTATGACAGCAGAATGGAGTAGGTGGGCCGAGTCTAAGACAGAGCAGGGTCTGAGGGTGAAGGATAGAGTGAAGAATGATGTGTTCTGGGCTGATGCAAAATATATTGTCGCCATCATTACACCAGTTTTCCAGGTAATCAGGTATGGGGATGCGGATGGATCTAACCTTGGAGAGGTGTATGAGTGCATCGATTCTATGCTTGATCAGATGAGGGTTGTTGTGCGACAGAGGGACCCCACATTGGCATTCTACCATGAGCACATTCAGCCAATCATTCACAGGAGATGGGAGAAGCTCAACACTCCCTTGCACATGGCAACCTATGCACTTAATCCTAATTGGTACTTGACTAGGCCTAGTAGAGTGACACCAATACAGGATCCGAAGGTGAAGGCGGGGTTCTTCAGGTGCATTGAGAGGATGTATGATGATGTAGATGCCAACATGATTTGCACTGATTGGACCAAATTTGCCACTCTTTGGGGTTATTCAAATGTGGCCAAGCTGGATATGGTAACTATGGCGCAGTATGACCCAATTTTGTGGTGGACTTGCCATGGATCGGGATATTTGACTACCACTCTAGCCATCCGATTGTTATCTCAGGTTTCTAGTTCTTCAGCTGCTGAGAGGAACTGGTCTACATATAGCTTCATCCACTCTCTTAAGAGGAACAGACTTACCTCTAGGAGAGCAGAGAAGCTTGTGGCTATACATAGTGCTTTGCGTCTCATTGACCGCAAAACACTGGTGTACAAAGAGAGTCCAACAGCACGATGGGATGTAGAGCCAGAGGAGCCATCACAGATTGATGAGGACGCTTCAGTTTCGGCTTCAGATGCAGGGCTGGTTGGTATCAGTTTGGCAGAGCTTGACCGCGAGGATTCTAGTAGTTCGAGTGATGAGGAGTTTGGGGACGATTAGAGGCCTCCCTTCACTACATTTTCATTTTTGCATTTTGTAGTTTGTACTTATTTTGATATCATCATATGCTACTCATTGTAACCATCTTTAAGACTTTATGATACATTGTTATGATATTATGATGTGACATGTTATATTTTCTGTTTTCGATATAATAGAAATCTCAAATTTGACAATTTCATTTGTCAAATTCGACAATTTCATTTGTCTTTTAGTAATAGACTAATAGTATTCAAGTATTTAAAATGTTAGTATTTGCAATTTTGTTATTTTACTAATTTGCCAAAGTTTAATTTGAAATGTTATTCTTAAACATCTTTTTATATCTAGTTATTCAAGTACCATATGTATATCAGCGCCGCCCCCCCCGCCGCCGTCCCCAAACTTAGACCCTTTGTCCCCCCGTCCCTGAGACCCGTCCCCGTCAGGAAACTCCGTGGAACACTGAAAAATTACAAGTTATTTTTGTAGCAGAAAATTTTCCTATCAAATCCCAAAGAAGTAATAGTACAAAGAGTAACAAGAATAAGGCTTAAGATGTGTACATGCATTGAAGTTTTATCAATTGATGGAAAATATAGTTATCTCCAAGGACCCCTGTACCAGGTTTTTATAATAATGCATTCCCCTCCCAAACTCTATCTGCCATCTCCAGGTGATCATAGTTTAAAATATAATTGTTTATATTGTGATTATAATCATAGTTCGTGTACTTCGACTCAGCAATACAAACATTTCTGACCCAGCAAAAACACGGTAACCTAAAAAAATACTTACATTTATTTAAAAACACAAATTTTATGCAGAATACAATCACAAAATGTATTAAATGAGTCTATTAAATGTCGGGGAAGCGTTTTCTACTAGATTTGAATACAAATAGAGTACAAAACTGCATCATCATGCAAATACAATGGCTAGCTGATACTATTTTGAATTTATGACGATTGTTTTTAAAAATAATTATCATAAATTGCATATCTAAGCAAGTTACAAATTACAAGATTTTACAAGGCATGTAGGGTTTACAAAGGTGAAAATCTATGTATTTTCAATGCCAAAATCATGTGAAAAACTCACAAATACTCAACTATGATTATAATTATCAAATATTGAGATAAACATTCTAAAAGAATTAAGACAATTTGGCGTAGACTACCAACTGGGTTCACAAAAATGAACTTTGATGGTGCTTCCAGTGTAAACTTTGGAAAAGCCAAAGCAAGAATCACTCTTCATGATGAGCAAGGGGGTTTCATTCAGGGAGGCTCTCTCTTTTTAGGGCAGCGTACAAATAATGAAGTTGAATAAGAGACAACAATAGTGGGTATTGCACTCGATTGCTCCCTCGAACGTAAATGCCTATGGATCAAAGGATACTCTCAAATCATGATTAACAATCTCCAAAAAGTTTCCTACCTAAATTGGAAACTAGGAAGATTTCTTGAAGAAGCTCAAGCTTTATGTTAGACTTTCGAGGAAATTGGCTTCTCTCATTGCCTCTAGGAGGCAAATTCTGCAGTGGATCTCTTGGCCAATCATTGTTCATCCAGCCCTGCTAACGGCAATTTTCAGTGAGGATTTTGATTTGTGGATGGGCAGATGATTTGATGTCGCCCCAATCCCCAACACTTCACAACTACCAAGTACTTCGAGATCGTGATGTCAGGCGTTTTTGGTTTTCCTTGCTTTCTGGGCATGTGATTTGTGATGCCCGTGATCCCCAAACCTCGACATTTCATGTTTACTCAAGTCTTTCAAGATCGCGGTGTCAGGGAGGTGCTTGTTTTTCCAGATAAAGCGAAAAGTGATTTGGCGAAGACCCAATTTGTTAGGGCTCAATGAGTTTGCCTTCCCGATTGTGGCGCACTTTGTTTTTCTTTGGATTTTTGACTTTGGGGATTCTTCTAATCCCATTCAAAAATGAAAAGATATTTAGCAACAGTCCGATGTGTCGAAGCCCAATGAAATGGCCTTACCTTTGTATTTCATCGGGGTTGCAGGGAGTCTCCTACTCCCGACTCTAAGGAAGATAGTTTGGCAAAAGCCCGATGTGCCAAAGCCCGATATGGTCCACGTTCCCTTTGTGTTTTTCGAACTTCGGACTTCGGGGAGGTGCTCAAATCTCTCTCAAATGGAGGAATATTCAATGGAAGTCCAATTGTCGAAGCCCAATAAGTTCTTTCTTCGGACTTCGAAGTTTGGGTAGTCTCTCGATCTGGTTCAAAAGCAGATAGATATTTGGTGATGGCTGATTCTCAAAGCCCGATGGCTTTGCTGTAATGTCTCATTTTTGGCGCATAGACTTTTATGCGCATTATGCTTGTTCCTAGTCTTTCGGAGGCTATCCGACATGTTTGGGAGAATTCCAATGTCCTTGAACGGTCATAGTTCAATCTTGTAGAGCAGTTGTTTGTCCCAAGTCTTCTATTTCACTATGGTATGGTCGAAGTTGTTCAATCAGTGCATTTCTAGGCTTTATACAACTTGGGACTATTAACTAGATAATTAATTAATATTTCGCTAAGGTTGCCTAAGGTTGTGATTAATTATAGCAACTTAGTGTAATATTAATTATAAAAGTGGTTTCCCCTTCTGGAAGTGGATTATTTTTCTATAACATTGAGCTCAGTGATTGTTCAAAATTTCAGAGATGCTTTCTGATATTTGATCAAGCTCACGGATTGCTCTCCAAGACTCTTGGAGCGGCCATCTATTTTTGGAAAGTCACCCGGAAGGCATCGTTTCGCATCCCAAACCCTACAGAGCATATTGGTTCAATTTATTTGGCATATGGATGAAGTTTCGGATTTTCCGCAAAAAGTGATATTTAATGAGTTATTTTAATTATTATTTTCACTTAAGCTCCTAAGGGTGAAAATAATTAGAAGGTACCTAAGTGTTATAGCTCATTGGAAAGGTAATTAAGTGTTTTAAATGTTAGGCACTTAAAAAGAGGGTCTCACACATGATATATTATTATTTTTTCAAAAAGGTCTTTTTTAGAGAAGAAATATGAAGTGGTAAAAAGAAAATAATATTATATTCCTCTCAAAATGTTATAAAAGGGGGATGAGAGCTCATTTGGAGGGGGCTTTTTCGATTTGATATTGTTATTCTGTCGGATTGAACCTGAGAGTTCTTCCTTTTTCCTTCTTGAGGACGAAAACCCTCTTGAAGATGATCAGTTTCGGTGGTGAAAGATCCACCCTAGCTAGTGTATGGTGATTTCACTCAGGAATCACATGGTGCTTTCATAGATTTTGAGAGTTGTGAATTGAAGATTGATTATCGGGTTTTCATAATTTGGATGGATTGTTTGATGTGTTTATTTCAGTCATTAGAATGATTGTTTGAAGATTGCTGGGAAACCTTTGCTGGTTGTACTTCATGGCTGTCCCAGCACAGGGTTTCATATAATATTTTGGAGTGATTATTGATTGCTTTGGTTTTCAAATTGTTTTGAGTCCATTAATCTTTATTGGACGCCTATAATGCAGCCTTTTTTGAGATCATATGGTGCAGTTTAAAAAAGATCTAAAGCCAGCCGTACCCATCTGGCCGTACATGCTAGAGGACGGATTCTTTGGGGAGTGATTGATGCATTTTAAGATATGATTAATACTAGGATAAACGCCATTTGTGTAGGCATCTTAATATGCTATTGTATTTCTTGTTTATGCTGGATTATCAGTGGGCCGGGCTGGCCGTACTCCTACGGGAGCGCCGTACCATGTCTAGGCAACTTTCCTTTGATGGTTGGGAGTGAATCTTTAGTATTGGACAGTTATGGAAGACTTTGTTTTCTAATATGTTTGGAATATGAAAGTGTGGTTGATGAATAGATTTCAATCCATGTTGTGTGATGTTTTCTTGCTGATATATGCAGTGAGATCAGTCCGTACAGCTGTGCCTTGCATGGGAATAAGTGGGCATGAACAGTGGGATGTCATGAATGGGAATCCTTGTGGTTTGAGGAGCTTTGATATATGGCTATCATCCACTGAGGATAGTTCAAATGTTGTTGAGGTTGTTGTTGCAAGGGTCTGAGCATGAAAAATTGGGGTTTTGGGACTGATAAGAAATAATTTTCAGCGCTGTTATGGTAACTACAGTCCTTAGAACAGCTACAGCAGTGCCTTGAAAACTTTGAATCTGAGGCCATTCTTTATATTCTTCATATTGGTACATTCATGGTGGATTTTAAGACTCTTTAATGTTTTATTCATGTCATCATTTGGCTTTGTACTCTAACTGGTTGCAGCTGTGACACTTTGTGCAAGTCAGGGTCATTTGGTTGAGTTTGCAAATTCATTCATAGCTTTGTAATCTTTAGTTTGTCGCAAACACATATTATAACCCCTGGATGGTTTACTGCCAGTGTGGAGGAATATCATTTTATCTTTCTTATTTAATCACCCACTGAATAAGTGAAGTATTCCCACTGAATAAGTGGATGCCTGCTGAAAAGCAGATGCCTGCCATTTAGCGGATGATTCTATCATTTTATTTGCAAAACTTAAATTTGTCAGCCAAAGCATTGTATGCTCTCACCTTGCCCATCTTGGGAACTTGGTGATCAGAAAGTGTGCAGGTTCTATTTGGTTGCATTACTTGTGCTAACATTGTGATATCATTGTACAAATTTGAAAAAAATTTGGGGTAGCATATTACATTCGCCTTCTCCATTGGTGCGTGTTGTGACCACTTTACAACATCAACCCCAATTGCTAATTGGGTCCCCCTCTTTTTTGACTTGTCTGGATTCTGGCTCTAATCCCGAACTCTCCGGCAAGATTTCAGGATTGGCTCACCGGTGATCGAAGAGGTGAACGCATAGATTGCCTCCCGCAAAGGCCTAAAACCCTAACTGCCCGTTCTGGACTGTCCTCAGGGAAGAGTTTTGTTTTTTCCATCCTCAGGAAATGAACCCACTCCACTCCCGGCATGAAACTCAATTTCGGTCTTGTTCCAAGACTCCATGTCCCACTCAGGAAGTCATTCCTGGACTCCAGTTCAAGAATCCAGCCCGGAGGTCAATTCTAGAGTCCTGTCCAGAAATGCATATCCCGGAGTCTTGAATCAAGGAATTTCTACCCGGAATCCTATTCTAAGGTTTTATCCATATTTTTATCTCGACTAGACCCGGAATTCAACAAGGACTGTCACTCCTTGGCATGATCATCCTTCAGTCATAGAACTCACTACCCGGCCCGACAACTCCAGTCCGAAAGTTCAATCCAGGGGATATCCTTCTGATCCCAACCCGGCACTCAACCTCATTTCACAAACTTGGAAGACTCTCAAATCAGTAGGATTTTCAGGACTTAGGGCGATTTTAGAAAACGATAAGTATTCAGAGAACCCCTCCGGAAGCTGGAAATGCAGACCTCTGAACATTCCTAGTCGCATATTCCAGTACCAACTGGAATATGCGCCCAGGACAAATTTTTGTCCTGGTCACATAATCCAGTAGGTACTGGATTATGCGCCTAGGACAATTTTTTGTCCTGGTCGCAAAATCCAGTACCTACTGGATTTTGCGCCCTAGGACTGGAGGTGTCCAGTTCAGCCTCCTGACCTGTCCAGTCAATCTTGGCTTGAAAATTTGTCTCTAACTCCTCTGTGGATGCCTGAATCTTGGAATTCACAGTTAGGATGGAAGGAACGAACTCTGTATCTCGCCATAGAAATGAGATATTCCTCGAGAGGATGGAAGAAACGAACTCTAAATCTCGCCATGGAAATGAGATATTCCTCGAGAGGATGGAAGAAACGAAGGATGGAAGAAACGAACTCTGAATCTCGCCATGGAAGTGACAGATTCCTCGAGAGGATGGAAGAAATGAAGGATGGAAAAAACGAACTTCGTATCTCGCCATGGAAATGAGAGATTCCTCGAGGGGATGGAAGAAACAAAGGATGGAGGAAACGAAAGTCCCGTGTTTCTAATCCCGTATCGATAGTTGAACCTCCGTTAAAACAGCTCAAAGTGTACCTGCTGCAAAACTGAAATCCTACTCAAAAAAACTGAAGAAAAGGTATTTCCAAGGCCAAAATCCATAAAACTGGAACAGGCAAGGTCAAAAGCGCAGAATCCTTCACCTACTGAAATGTGCGCTCCAGGACAATTTTTGTCCTTGGGCGCAAAATCCTTGACTGCTGGGAATTTGCGCTCTCCTGGGAACTTAGCCATTTTTCAGTGTCTCTTAGGGTAAAGGTATATTAAAAAATATATTTAAGTATAAGAATTTCTTATACTTTATATATTTTTCAATATACCTTTCAGGGTGTTTGAGATAGGTCTCGAATCCACCGGATTTAACATGCAAAATCTAGAATTTGGAGGATCTACCAGATTTCAGACTTAGTCAATTTTTCAGGATTTCAGACTACCAGACTTAGTCATTTTCAAGATCTCAAACATACATCAGGATCGGTCTCAATGTTCATTACTTGAATGGAATTTGATCAAGACTCTTCATTACTGCAAGTTCATGTTCCAAAATCACTCCAGGACTGGAAGGAATCCAGGACATCAAGAAAATCCAGGACATCAAGAAATCCAGGACATTGGAAAATCCCCGACATTAGAAAATCCCCAACATTGGAAAATCCCCGACAGATGAAAATCCCCAACCACCTGGAAATTGCTCCCTGACCTGGAAATTCCTCTTGTCCATGCCTGGTAACCCTGGAATGAAGGCGAAGTTAGTCCAAGTGTGAAGGATACCAGAAAGTGAAGAAAATCCGTTGTTTATTCAGGAATTCATTAGTCAATTTGATTAATTATGCAAGTTTAGTTCATGTTTTATCTTTTGATTGCATTGCATTTAAGGACCTTGTTCATCATGACTACTTGAGGTTTCCCTTATTTTGCAGGAATCCAGGACAAGGATGAGCTTCCATGAAGACAGAGCTCAAGGATGATCAAGGACTATCTCAAGCATCATGGAGTTCCAATACCGGAGAGGACTACTTCCAACGCTAGACGAGGAGACATGTGAATTCCACAAGAAGAAAAGAGAAAATACACTTCATGTCCAATATCAAGGATTCCAGTTCCGGACAAGAGGATCAATCCTTGGAGAGCCAAGAACAAAAGTACAGTTCACCATCCATTAGGAAGAACGGGAATCCACGCCAAGGATGAGGAATTCCAATCCAGGACAGGGAATTCTATTCCACGACAGGGAATTCCAACTCAGGAAGGAATTCCATTCCAGGACCCTAAGAAAAGTGCGCCCTTGCTCAAGGAAGGATTCCTCCACAGAAAGTTCCTTGACCCCCTGAATTTGCGCCTAGGAAGAAAATCATTCCTGGTCGCAAAATCCTGTTCCAAGTGGAATTTGCGACCAAGGAGCAGGACAAACAGAGAGTTGACTGGTCTCACCTACCTACCAAGCAGCTTAGTTAGCTTGGCGTCCAAGACAAGTGGCAACATCGCATGGAGCCTATGAGATATTCATCCCTATCTCTTTAGGGTTTGCACAGATTTTGAGGAAATCTGATCTTTTTTCACCTCCTTGTTTGCTAGCTAGCCTATATAAAGGCTGAGGGATGCCTCATTGTATCTCTCCCTCTTTTTCTGATTTTATCATTCTGATGCTCCTAGAGCACCTTAGTAACTAGCTTTTATTTCTGCATAATCTTTATGAGCTGAAACTCCCAGAATCGGTTGGACTGTTGTGATACAGACTTCTGAAGTAATAATATATGCATTGAAGAATGGTGTTCATATATTTCTTTGGATTTTTAGCATGGTCTTATTGATTTCTTGGAGCAAATCTGAAAGATATTGAAGTTCTCTCTTGTATTTTCTTACTTTCATTAGATAGATGCGATGGAAATGTTCTTGTTGAGTGATTGAAGTTGATTTGTTCATACCATTTGTGATCTGTAGCTTGCATATCACTTTGTATGGTTAGTCTGAACGTAATCCATGCTTAACTTCGGTTGTTTCTATATGATCAATTCCATGTTCCATGACAGGACAGTGTGAAAATCTCAACCTCCACCCCAGAAGATTGCACCATCCCTGCCTAGCTGTTGTCTCATGACGAAGCAGAGGACTGGTTCCAGTTTCCATCTTCAACAGCAGTCATTTCCATTGATTAGATTCCTAAACCCTTACCCCATCTTTTGCATTTTCTTTTAGATTTTCGTTAGGATTAGTTTTCTAGAGCCTCATTGCCAAATCATCCGCCTCTTCAAGAGTGAAACCTAGGAATTCCAAGTTGTCCATTTGTGAAGGAATTTCATTCACCCACCAATCCGAGTCCCAGGAGTGAATTCCATGTCTACGAAGGAGTAAGCCCACGTAAGTCCCCCTCGTGATTACCAGCAAATCACATCATTCTACTGAGTCTATCCCTGTGCACGTCAAGCCCTGACATAAAAGGAACCTTGGAGCAGTCTCATTCGATCACATAGTTCAACGTCTGAGAAGCTTTATTCAAAAGAGGATAGGATACCCAGTATTTTATTCTAATGTTGTTGCAATCACAAAAACCTCATCAACAGTGCGTTGTATGGGTTTGTCGGTGTTGTGGGGAGTCTCACACCCCCAATTATGAAGAAGAGTACTTGGCGAAGGCCTAATTTGTCAGGGCTTGACAAATTTGACTCCCCTATCAATTGGCTTTGCAACACGCGACAAGACGCTCCAACGACTCTCTGGGCCACCATTAATGATCATTTTGGAGCCCAATGGCATGGTAGGTGAGTTCCATCCACCCCAAGACTATTGTGGATCTTTCCATAATGAATTTATGTACCAAGGCATGGGCAAACACTCCAAATCTGTTGGGATTTCTGGCACAACCCATGTGGACGTGATGCAACATTTATGGGCGACCAACAAACATGTTCACCACTTCAAATCCGCGTCAAAGTTGCAACAATTAATTTTATTGCTATATATACATGTTCTAAAGATGTAATAGGGGTTGGTCATCGAACCAATTTCTTGACTGTCAATGTCTCAACAGTTTTCTAGGGCATCAAACAATGCAATCTGACTTGTATAGGGGTAAATGTGCACCTTGTAAAGCATGGGAATGTGTTTCAAAGACAAATGCATGTAATGGTATGTCTCTAGTGCAGTTTGTAGTTATTTAGGAGCGTTTTAAATGCATGGTTACTATAAGCCTGTGAAAATGAACCATCCGATGAGAAAATAAAACAAATTAATCTACTCAATTCATTAAAACAAACTACCTCTAGATTAGAGTAAGGAGACCATGCATAAAAATGAAAACAAGTGATGTCATCCTCTCTTGCCACATTTGTTGGTATGAATGTAACACGAGTTAGAGAAATAAGTGACAATATTTTAATTCATTGCAAAGCTTTTGTGATGCTCCTTATTTCTGTTCCATGTAGATTTTTGCATTATTGCTTGGATTACTAAGAATATTTGTTGCATGAGATGAGATATATGCATTGTATGATGATGCACATGAGATTCCATTTGTGTTTTCACCCCTGCACCTCTTTCCTTTCTGCAAATCTATGACTTTGTTGCCCAGTGGAGTAGGCCCCAGTCTAATTGGTGAAGGGCTAACAACCTTTTAAATTTTATAAATCTCTCCCTTGTTCTTAGTATGAGTAGGTTTTGGTTCCACCACATATGCATGATTTGGTTTCGATTCCACCACATATGCACGATTTAGTATTGTAAACTCAGTCATACCTTATGCATTTCGGAAATTGAACATTGTTAGAGAATCATGTGTGTGTGTTCTTCTCTCTTATCCTTGTGTATGCAATGCTAAGTGGATTTATCTGCTGGAGAAACAGAGTATAGCTGTCAGCTTTGGCTGGAGGGTAAGAGTGAATTTTCATCTATTTACCAGAGATCTGATAGGTTTGTATGTAGCTAGTGCTGACATGAACTTAGTGACAATTATAGGGGTTCATAGCACATTGGGCATAGCTGCTTGAGGACCTAATGTCTAAATTGTTTATGTTGTTGAAACCTCAGGGAATACGCCCCTTGGCCTTGCAAAGCCTAAAGACGAAGGTGAGTTTACCCACTCATAGCAATTGGTCCATTCATGCCACTATCTAATCATAAGCCTTACCCATTGCCTAAGTACAACATCCTCCTGGCCTTAGGTTTTGTTGTTAAGTCTTTACGATTGGTGGAACTACATGTTTGAGCACCAACAGTACCTTCAATGGCTCATTGGGTTTGGCTTTTGAAACTCCTGCTTCCCCTTCAATTCATAGATGGAAGAAGAGGTTAAAGATTCCTCTCCTGTAGTGGCAATTAGCGAGGAGTTGGGTTTGGCTTGCAAGGAAACATTTGTGGTGTAGAAAGAGCATGGGGAAATGAGTTTTGTTATGCTCTTGGTAAGATGATGGAGCATTTAATGGTTACTCATAACCATGGCCACCTAGAGGCTTCCAGCTCCTTCACAGTCCCCTCCTTCAAGGATGGCACACTGGATAAGGTCTTAGAGAGACGAGATCTTTCATGGTGTGAAGTTCCCAGCTTTGGATCCCTTGGCCCTAGGTCCTTCTTCTAGTTTGGTTGGAGAAGGGACAAACGTTGTGTAAGTTTAGAACCTCACAAGCTGGAATCATATGGAGATAACGGCATGGGTAGATGCGTAATTTGTTAGACTCCATTCTTATTGTTCTTTTTTTGTGGCATAAGTCGCATTTTTTGTTGCTCTCTTGTGGTTGGGTTTGGTAGCCAATTTCATTGGCTTTTTTGTTTCAAGTTTTCAACTGCTTGCTCCCATAGCAATTCATGGCCTCGCCATGTTTTAGTTTTTCGCTCTTGTAGCTATATTGCAAATTTTTATATATTTGACTGTCGGGGTCGTGTTTTTGTTAATGATCTTTTCTAGAGCTAAGGCCCCTATAGATCCCCCACTAATTAATCAAAAAAAAGATAATTATCAAATATCAATCACAAGTAAAAGGAAGAAAAGAAAGGTGAATGGCAATTGAGCACATAGGAGAGGAGGGCAATGGAACAGTGAGAACAGAGGACATAGGTGCAAGCAACAGGGTTGGGCCCTCACTTTCATTTTGGCCCAATATTATCGGCAATTCACAATGATTGTTACGTGTTCAAAATCAGAAGGTGTCATGGTGGCAGGGAAGAAAGGAAGATCTTCAGTGGACAAGGCGGAAGAAGCAGAAGATAGGTCAAATAAAAGAAAGCCCTCTTTTTAACAGAGCTTCCTCATCTCCTCCAAGCCCAAGGCTCTGGCCTCTGTTGGAGGTGAGCAGGTGTTGTTGGATGAGAGATCTGCTATCAGGCAGATTTACCATGAACGTAAGAACTCCCTCTACCCTTTTCATAGATGTGGTGACTTTTGTAAGCTTTAGATTTCAAAGGATAACATTATTCTTTTGCCTGCTTTGGTGGAGGTGTTGCCTTCTGTGGTTTGCCAAATAAGTCATTCTACTATCATCTCTAGCATGGCAGATTAGGTTGCTGATGCACCAAGGATTCCAAAGGAGAAGAGTTTTGAAGAGTTGAAATAGAGGAGTCTGCTTCAATCTAGTGAGAAGAGATGGGAATCAATTTCCTTCTTCTTAGGGATTATTTCAGTTAACCTTGCAGAAGAGATTCTGGATCTGATCCTCTTTGATGCCTGTGTTGAGCAAGTTTCTAGGGATCTGGGAAGTAGATCCCTTGTTAGCAGATATATGGGCAGAAGACCAAAGTCAGCAGAGATTATTAGATGGATGTAAGTCACTTGGAGCAACACGGAGTGCCCTTCACTGTCTTTGGTGTCTAGGGGCTTCTTCCATGTTTTATTTCAAAATGCTAAAGATCATGACTTTGTCTGGAATAATGGTCCATGGTTTTGTGGGTGGGTTGGTGTACTAGCATGCCCCCAGAAACCCTTTTTTGACCCGGAGGTTGAATCTATTTCCAGGGTTCCTCTATGGATTTGTTTGTATAGGCTCCCTATGACTATGAGAGATCATGAAGAGATCAAGCTTATGGTTGAGAAGATTGGTGATTTTGTGAGGATCAATATGGAGTAGGATGTTTTAAAAACAACTTTGCAACGGTATGCATTGTGGTGGACATCTCAAAACATGTTTTACATCCTATTCGTATTGTGTCTTTGTATGGTTGTTGGACTCAATATGTGAATTTCAAAGCGTTGCCTTTCAATGCTTCAGGTGTAATAAGATTGCAGAGTGTCATTCCCAAAAGCATACTAGATCTGGTTCATTTCTTTTACAGAGATGGATCCCAATAGGCAGAAAGTGTAATGAGGATTCGTGTGGTGGAACCATGGATGTTTTATGGCAGTGGTAGGCTTGCAAAATCCCTCTCAAGCTCAAAACTCTCTAAAGGATTTAACGGATCATGCCAAGGATTCTCCAAAATCTTGTGGTAGAGGGCCGGAGAAGCTTGATTCAGAGGTTCTAAGGCAGCAGGGTCGAGGCAAGGAAGCTGATATGGGTTTGTTTAATGGTGATGGTTCATGGCTCTTAGATGACGATGGTTTGGTACTGATTGATCTTAGTCCTTCCTCAGAATTTCTCGAATGTCAAGGGGCCTTGGGTTTTTTAAAGAAAGGAGTTTCTTTATGAAAAAACACAAGAAGAGCAGTCGACAAAAATCTCAAATAAAAAGACTGCAACACGAAGCAATGGAGATGATTGATGAAGGATCTCAATGGACATTGGAGGATGTATTATCCCGTAAGGGTAGGAGATCAAAAATGTGCGGTTTCCTGAGCTGGTTTCTTTGTTCCAAGATTTTTTTCTCACGGGTTTTTGTTGGGTTTAAACTTTAACCTTTTGTTCAGTGTAGTTGTGTACTTAGTAATAGTTTGTTTTTGAGAGGTCTTTTGTTGTTTCTCCTTGTTTCTTCAAGTTTTCAAATTGTTTTTTTAGGTTCGGTAACTTGGGTGAGTTTTAGCCCTCTCTTTTGTGTTCCTCCATGGTTGAAGCCTTGAAGGATTCTATGTTTGTCTCTTGGTCTTTTTGGAGGTAATAATGTCTTATCTTCTTTTAAGGCAAAGGCCCCATTAGAAACCATTACTAATCTATCCAAAAAAAATTCTAATATCATTATAATTAATCGTTGCTTTCCTCAGCATCTATTTCAATACTGTAAAATATTTTTTAATTTTTTAGCATTTTAGTATTTTACATTCTTGAAAGTTGTATATCCAATGTATAATTACTTTTTCTAGGTTTAAATCATATATAGAAAATAAAAATTTGCCGTCTCCAAATACTCATCTCCATTTTTTTTGAAATGACATACAAATACAGGTCCCCATCTCCCATACCAGTAGTAGTTCCCATCTCCTCGTACCCATAGACTTATCATATTGATGACCACACACAACAATAATTTTGCAATCACAAACAATAATCTAGGGGGAAATACACCTCAGTCATTGGCTTGCTCTTACATATCTTTGGTTTTAATTTTCTCTACAATTAAATTATAAACACATGTATTCAAATTTCTCTTGGATTGATCATAAAGGGTTCTTAATTGGTTCCTTCAAAACTTTATATAAAGTTACTTAGCAAGATTCAATTGGAGAAAAAATAAGTGATTCTTCCCAAATCGGCACATATAAAAGTTTGTGTTCTGAGGGTTAATGGAACATACACAGAACAGATACAATAGGGTGTAATCTAAGAAACTTGTTGGCAATGGTTTAAACTTTATACAAAAAACCAATTAACATCTTATATACATTTTAAGTTGATTTGAATATAGTCTTTGGAAATCACTAACAACCAATGTAAGTCTTTTCTGAGGTTATCAAAAAAGAGTCAGATTTGATATTTTTGTATATAAGAGTTAAGCATCAATTTGAGATGCTTCCCTTAGTTCTAGCATGTGAAAGATCAGAAGATGCAATTGATGATTTAAAAAAAGCTGGACTGCTCAACCTACAAGATTTTTCTCAGGAGCATATAAATGAAAACAAACCGTCAAGCATCTTTCTAAAATACTTTTCAGCATCTTATTTTAGAAAGAAGGCAAAGATAAAAATTAAGTTTGATGTTTGTTTGCATCGCAGGTATCTAGTAAACATTTCTCAACTAGCTGCAAAAAATGCATACTTTTGGTATAGTGATACATGCTATACAGTAATATATGCAATGCAACAGTCCCATGATGCAGTTGAAACCAGGCTCCCTAATTAAAGGTAGCTGATATCGCAGCTCAAAAACAAACAAAGATTTTTATTTTGACAGCATCATTATGACAGTCATAATAAGACAGCTGCAAAGCTTGATAATGTACCAGAAGATGAACAGTTTGTTTCATAACCAGTAACAAGAACAATACAAAGACTCAACTCCCAACTCAACAGTAGTTTAATTCTTCATTAACTTGAAAAATCCACTCCTTCCTTCAGTCTGGAACAATATTGGAATTCATTACGAATTGATACCTCAAAATTGACACAGAAAATTCATATCAGAAATATTGCCAGACTAGAATAGCCATGACCTTCTTCACAAATTCCTCAAAGTCTTTGAACAAACATCTTCTACAGAAAACATTCTTCCACAACTTCAACAGAGAACACCTTCATGACTTCTACAGAAATACACTCTATAACTTACTACAAAAACCAGGATAACCTCTATGAATGACTTTCAAAAAGTCTACGGAACTTTTCCATGCTCAACCCAAATGCCTCCAACAACATAATAAAGGTGAGAATCTCTATTTTTAGTGATAAGAAAGTGGAAGCCACTGTGAACAAGTGAAATGAAAGCGCAGGAAACCGCCGATACTAAAATGAGGAAACACACCAATGTCATTTAAGAGAGTCGCTAGACAAGATGATGCCATTAGCCACCGCTATTATTCTCCATTAGCTGCCAATAATCCACAAGGATTTAAATCACTCATTCACTTAGACTTATCAATTGCAGGTCCCAGCATTTAGAATGCCCAGCAAATCAGAAAAATAACGCCTGTCCTTAGTGGAGCGACCAACAATAACTCCTCACCACACAGATGCTATCAAAATAATTAAGCCACCAGAAGTGACTTATTACTACGCTGATACTCTATATAGAGAGTCGCCAGCAATTACATTATCAGCCCAGATTTATATCAGCCTAGGAAAAGAACTTGAACACCAACAAACTTAAAGGGGAAGAACCTTCAAAAACAACAAAAATCAAAAGAACTGGACTATGAAAGAATTAGATTCTGAGCAGGTATGCTCCTGCAACATCCCAATGGCACTATCATGTTATTCTTAGATGACTGGAAATAAGACGTCAGATTTAGTTTCTTAGCCATAATAGAAAAACTCCAAGTCATTTGTGATTCTTCCCACTCAGAAAGAATAATACATCATAAACCCAATTGAGGACTTCGACTATGTAACAGAGGCTTGATGCAAAAGGATCAGCAGTAAAAACAGCCAATGGTGAAGAATAATGCTGGAGCATTAAGACAAGTAGAAGGCATCATCCAATTACTTGCCACTCAATATTGATGTCACCTGAAGGAAGATAATTATGCAACAATCAAAACATAAACATGGATGAGAAAGTAGCTATATCTGGAACCTCTTTTCAAAGGCAATCTTATAATAGAGAGTGTGGAGGGCATGAATAGAATTAGAGGAAAAAATAAGGTAGAGAATGAAGATAGTAAGGAAGGATAAATACAGTAGATAAAGTAGATTTGTGGTTTTAAAGTCCTTGTGTCCTGACTCTTATTATTTATGAAGTTCATTTTGGGTTTCTTGTAGCTTCCTGCTATGTCAGTGGTATCAGAGCAGTTAAGTCTCTGTGTTTTGTGTTTTACTAAGAACCATAGAAAATGGATTAAAAGATTTATATTAAAGAGGAAAGGTGCATTATTGTACATAGCCCAAGAAGTAGCAAAGACAGTTGCATTGGCCAATATGGTCAAAGTGAAAAAATTAGATGAGTTAGAAGAGAAGATATGGTACAGACAGACAAGACCAGATACTAGATAAGTCAGCAAAATTGGACACAAAATGGAAATTCTCAAAAAAAGCTTAAAGAGATAGGAGGACAAAGAAGAGAAGACCAGCAGGTTGTTAATGTTGAAAATTGGATGACTGAAGTGCATTTGCACCCTGAAAATAATGTAGTCATGGAAGGGACAATGACTGAAACAAGTTGTCCATTTGAAATAGACATGGCAGAATTGATTTGTTACCCAAAAAAGGGTAATGTGCTTTGTATTAACCCCAACTAATTTTTTTGAAATTTTTACAAAATATAGAAAGAAAGCCCTCACACTTTCTGATCAGCCAAATCCCAATGTGGGAAAGGTGAGAGCATAGATGTTCGGAAACATTATCTAGAAGAATGCAACACTCGAAAAGTAAATAGGCAGCATAGCCAACCAAATCAACACCTCTTTGATGGACAAGTATGCGTATATGCTCAAGCCAAACTCGTTGATTACAACTACAAATCGGGTCAATGCCAAAATGGCAAACTACAAGCCGATATGGATCAACCCCAAAATGGTGGATAATGAAATGCAATCACTTGGCGGCTACGCCATCCAATCGATCATTACAGTGCAAGTACAAGAATGTAAATGAATTCGGCGAAAAACCTTCTGGATCGTTACAATGTTAAAACAGCTCAATCTGGCGCTAAACTGCACAGAGATTACAATATATAACCACCTGAAACTCTTACTAATTAATCTTCAAATCTGCAACTTGATAACTCATTTGAATGTAATTCCAATCAGCAGACTTAAAGAGATATTATCAGCTCTATTTTGTAATGGTAAATCTACAACTGATATGTTGTATTACTGACCTTATTTTCTACCATACAAATTTGAAATACCATCCAAAATCTGATGAAAAGCTGTTAATATAGCTGAAACCTCATAATAATAGTCCCTTAATGGTACGGGGCCCTTTTTGGCATAGTACGACACTTCTTTTTCTTCCCAGACTGATGCGACTCCTCCAAAAATGCCCCACTCATTTTATTAACGGCAGCTAGGAAATGAGGCGGCTAGTATTTTAGGAAAAGTACAACCCCAAAAATTTAGAAAATATCAGCCTTCATTTAGTACAGTCTGCAATAAGAATTGTACAGCCTACTCCAAGGAAATAATCTTTTTCACCAAAATGTTAAGATTTAGATTTGTAAACAAATGAACATAAGCATCGCTTAAACTAAAACTTCACACACTACAAACTACTGCACATGGAAATCTGGAACATACAATACTATTTTTTTGTATTTTCAAAATATATAAAATCACACCAACAAAGACATCATCACACCAAAAACACCAACGGAAATTACAATGCAATCAGCTCACTAGAAATTCATGCAATGGAATTTCTCATTAGGAACTTGAGGGGTTTCATCTTCAATCCCATATGCCTTCAGGGTTTTTGTTCTTAGGGCAGCCTTTAGTGTTTTCGTCCTTCAAGCAAGAAGTTGGGCACAAAGCTCAAATTCTGATAATAAGTTTATAAAAAGATGGGATCCTTCAAATGAGCTCTCATCCTCCTTTTATAGGTATAGGAGGAAAACAAAATAATAATATTTACTTTTTTGCCCTAACTGAACCTAATTTTCAATTACCTTTTGTAATTTCTCGTCCAACTAGAAGGAATTAACTTAACATTACAAAAGGCTTTATTTACCCCATTTAGGCAGCTTGAATAATAATAATAAAGTGGCCTTTTTACAATGCTAAGATAAATAATATTAAGACCAACTTTAATTATTATTTTAATTTATTTCCCATTCTCACACTAAACTATGGAAAATACCAAAATGAACTAATTAAATTATTTCAACAAAAACTACTAACTAAAGCAATGCAGGAAACATGAAACCACTAAAAATGGTGCTCTCCAAGGTTTGTGGACCCTTTCAAGAATCTTGGACCACTCCAAACATGTTGGAAACGACTCGGAAAAAAGGATCATGACAAGTCCACTCCGCTCAAAATTGTTTGTCCTCAAGCAATTGCAAATATGGATGCTACAAAATTTGTGGGCCTTCCCATGTTGCATCTTCTACAAGAACATTCTTCCACTAAACCAAATACTCTATGATGCTTTTGTTTCTCAATTTCTTTTCCCTTACATCCACAACTATTTCAGCAACCAAAATCAGTTTGTCTTCTTCATCCAATGGCTCCACTGAAGGTACAATATGTTTTCCAAGTGCCCTTCTGAGACAAGACACATTGAACACATTGTGAATCTTACTTCCCTCAAGCAACTCCAACTCATAGGCAACTTCACCAACCCTCTTCAAAATTATGTAAGTGCCATAAAAATGAGGGTTGAGTTTTTTAGATTCACCTGCCTTTAGGAAAGATTGTTTGTATGGTTGCAACCTCATCTCTCCAACCTCATCTCTCACAAACACCATATCTCCAACCTCAAATGCTCTCTATTCTATGACGATCTACACACATTTCATGTTGATTTTGTGTCTGCTGGAGATTATTCTTGAGTGTCTTCAAAATGTCTTGGCTTTGCCTGACTAAATCACTAGCTCTAGGGACCCTACTATCAGACAAAACAAGGTCAACAAAACTCCAGGCTTCATACCCATACAAAGCCATGAATGGAGTCATCCCAATAGATATGTGATAAGTAGTGTTATAACAATGCTCCCCCAGACGGAGCCATTTGATCCATGCCTTCTAACCACTAGTTTGTTCACAAACTTAGTTTGGGGTTGTTAGCTAGTATTGGGAATGAACTCGATTTTTGTCAAATGAAAGAGCTCTTGCCAAACAAGCTCAAGAACGAACTATCTCTGTCACTCATGCTATTCTTAAGTAGTCCACGAAGCCTAACACTTCTTTGAAAAATGGATCAGCAACTTATGGTGCCTTCAAATCTGAAGAAATAGCAAAGAAATGTGCATACTTCGTGAGTCTATTCGCAACAATATATATGTAGTCCTTACCTTGGATCCAGCGATGAAATCCATTGAAATACTTTTCCATTTCTCATTTGGAATGGATAGGGGTTGTAGCATACCAACAAGAAATGTTTGCTCAATCTTGTTCTACTGACAAACAAGATATTCTCTAATGTGCTTAAGGACATCATCCTTGAGTCCTTTCCATGTGAACCTTTCCATGATCTGCTTACAAGTCTTGAAGTAACCAGGGTGGCCAGCCAAGGGAGTATCATGAATTGCTCTTAGAATCTTTCCCTTCGCTCTTGATTTTGGCATCAAATAGATTCTTCCCTTGTAAAGAATGAGTTCATTGAACATAGTGTACCCGTCATCCAACAACTTCTCTTCCAAAACATCAATTGCAAACACTTTCTTAACATACTCTACTATGATTTCAGCCTTCCAATCAACTAAAATGTTAAGACATTCAGCACAAGGTTGCCTTCCTAGTCAAAGCATCAGCAACAACATTTTTCTTTCCTTAACATACTCAATGTCAAAATCATATACTTGAAGTTTGCTTACCCACTTTTGTTGACATTCGTTCAAATCCTTTTGACTAAGAAAATACTTCAAGCTATTGTGACTATCTTGACTACAAATCGGCCACCTACCAAGTATTGCATGAACTTGATCAATGTGTGCATAATGGCCAACATCTTCTTATCATATATAGAGAATCGTTTTTCCACCTCCTTAAGTTTACGACTCTCAAATGCAATTGGATGCTTATTCTGCATAAGCATTGCTCCAATCCCTTCTCCAGATGCATCACATTCCAAAACAAAGGGAAGGGAAAAATTAGGAATAGCTAACACACGACACAAGCTCATTACCTCCTTCATTTTATCAAAAGCTCATTGTGCTGCCATGTTCCATGTGAAAGCTCCCTTCTTTGTTAGATCTATCAAGGGGGGGATGGGGCAGCTGAGAGAAACCCTTAACGAATCTTCTGTAGTAAATGCGAAGGCCAAAGAATCCTCGCAGTTGTGTCTGAGTCTTTGGGGTAGGCCAATCCAAAATAGCTTTGATCTTCTCCATATCCACTTGCACTCCTTTTGCACTGATGATATGCCCCAAGTATAAAATATTTGTCATTGCAAACTCACATTTAGACTCTTTTGCAAAAAAAAAGTCTATTCTTCCAAAATTCCTAACACCTCATCAATGTGTTGTAAGTGCTCCTCCCAAGTCTTACTGTAGATAAGAATGTCGTCAAAGAAAACAAGGACAAACTTCCCCAATTGTTTGTTAAACACTTGGTTCATGCATGACTGGAAAGTTTTGGAGCATTTGTCAAACAAAACGGCATGACCAGAAATTCATAGTGTCCATAGTGGCACCTAAAAGTTGTCTTGAGGATATCCTCCTCTCGGACTAGAAACTAATGGTAGCCGGATCTAAAGTCTATTTTTGAGAAAATCACTGCTCCATGAAGCTCATCTATCAATTCATCAATCCTGGAAATTGTGTATCAATTTTTTATAGTCTTCTTATTCAATGCTCTATAGTCGATGCACATCCTCATTGTGCCATCTTTTTTCTTCACAGGGACTACAGAAGAAGCAAAAGGACTTGAACTAGATATGATGTGCCCCATGTCCAAAAGTTCCTTTATTGCTTTTTCAATCTCCTCCTTATGCCTCCTAGAATAGCGATAAGGAGTAGTAATGACACGCTTGGCACCCTCCTCCAACTCAATAATTTGCAAAGCCTCTATCAAGCGGTCTCCCTAGAGGAATGCCACGGAAAACCTCACTATACTTATCTAAGACATTCTATACATCCACATGGTATGATTTCTTGCCTTTTAGAGAGTTTGTCACAGACACCGAGCACTGTGCAACCCAACCTACTTGTCCATGACGAAGAGTTCTCTCCACTCTCTTTGCAGATACAATCCTTGGTACTCCATTCGTCATTCCACGAAGTACCACTTGTTTTCCCTCAGATTGAAACTTCAATTACATGGTTTGGAAATTCTATGTGATCTCTCCCAATGAATGCAACCACTAAATACCCAAAACCATGTGTCTCCTATGCTGACCACATAGAAGTCATCCTTCATATCATATCCTCCCAAAGTAAGATTCAATTGAGAGATCTTTCTGGTGCAAGGGATGGTGAAACCATCGACAACCATCACATTGAAACCTTCAAAGTCTTTTGTTTTGAGACCTTGCTTTGCCACCAATCCCTCATCTATAAAATTATGAGTTGCACCAATGTAAATGAGTACAGTGCCTCTTTGTCCCCGCAAGACTCCACGAACTCGGAAAGAATTGTACTTTGGAGTGCTAGAGAGCTTAGCAAGGGTGCTTCCTAAGATTTCTCCTTTCTCTTTTGATTTTTCTTATGCTTCTTCAATCTCCAATTCAAGTTCTTCTTCGCTCTATGAAACCAAGGCTCTTTGCAATTGAAGCATAGTTTCTTCCTTCTCAGCTCATTCTTTGCCTCCATGTCTTGCCTTGGTGGATAGTTCTTGCGCTGATGTACATTCTTATAAAAAGACTTATTTGGAGGGAAAGTCTTCTTCTGAAACTTGTTCTTTGCTATAGAAGTCTCAAGTGCTAAGGCTCTCTTAATTTCCTCTTCTAAGGAAGGTGGTTCAAAGGCTTTGACCAATCCCTTTAGAGATTCAATTAATCCCTCGATGAAAAGCATAGTCAACCTCCTCTCAGTGATATCAAGTACCATAACAGACAACTTCTGGAATTTTGTCACATAATTCTCCACTAAGACATACTGTTTGAGTTGGGCCAACTCCCTAAAATGAACGTTTGGATCCTTCCGATCAAACCTCTCAATCAATATTTTGCAGAACTCGTCATACAAGTTGATGAATTTGTGGCCTTGAGTACCACCATTCATGTGCAGTTCCCTCCAGATGCAAAGTAGCAAACGTGATAGCCTCATCTTGAGCCATAGGCTTGAGAGATAGGCACGTGTCTAACTTTTGTACCCATGACCAAGCAATACATTTGTTGGATCCATCATAGGTTGAAACTGTCAACTTCCCCAAATGTTGATGATCCATTTGCCTCGGTTGAGGTCTAAGCTTTGGTCTAACTACAAATCTAGCTTTCTTCGTATTCATGAAATTTGTGAAAGGCATTGCCTCTTGAATCTCTGGTGGAAGTTTTTTGTATTCAACATAACATGCAATGATATCTTCATTGAAATTGGAGCTTCTACCACAGGAGCTTCCTCCTCTAGTTGTAGGAAGGTGGGTCGGAGAGGTCTATTAGCGGACCCAATCACTATTCTCTAAGTGTTCTTATTAACACTTATTTATGTTGTTATTAGCTTCAAAAGAACTTGACTCTCCATTGTGATTATTGGGAGTGTTCATATTGCCATTCATTTTTTGAACCGTTTGTGACATCATTTCAATCATTAGATTAGATCGAATTTATTTTCTGCTCTATCATCATCTTCTATATATCTCCTCTCTTTCTGTTATATTAGTCTCTTTTGGCCCCCAAATCTAAAGATGAAAACTCAACCTCTTGATTTTCAAGAAACTGCAATCTCTTTTTGATTTCCCTCTGATAATATCTATTTGGTTTGTCACTGGGATGCATATGAAATATAGCTATGCATCAAATGGTTATCTTTTGCACAGGCTAGCAAGACAACCAACTTCGATACTGCTGTAATAACCCCAACTAAATTTTTTGAAATTTTTACAATATAGAAAGATGCCAATGCAAGCCCTCGCAATTTCTAATCACCGAAATCCCAATGTAGGCAAGGTGAGCATACGATGTTCGAAAACACTATCTAGAAGAATGTAATGCTCGAAAAGTCAATAGGCAGCATAGTCGACCAAAACATACATGCAATATAGCCGACCAAATCAACACATCTTCAACAAACAAGTTTGTGTATATGCTCAAGCCAAACTAGCTAAATACAACTAAAAAAATCAAACTCATGGCTGCATAAGTCTAAAATAATCTCATGAAATTCAGATTTCAGTGATCTCAAAATGAGATAGCAACAACAAAACTGAAATCTTTTGAGAACAATAAGAAATTTAGGCCATCTACAATCAGAATAAGTCAAAGTTATGACCAAAATTTCTCTACAATCAATCATTATGTATGTAAATGAACATTTATGATGGCTGATTGGATGAAGGACAACAGCTTCATGACATAAATTTGACTCCAAATTCATCCATAAAACAATCTTACCTACACCACTATCCTGCAAATAAACTCCATTATGAAAGTGAGCCATCATAGAACCTAATCCATTGCATTCCTGAAACTTATGCCCATCTTCAACGACTGATGAAACTTCCAGCTAAAGAAGTTTTTGTGCACAGTAATATTCCATGAATGCTTTGCACCAGGATCCCATATCCTGTTACTATCCTCCATGTTACTTACATCCAATTGTTCATCATTCAACATGAGGAGTGGATTATCATGTGTTAACTCAACTTCCGTCCTAGAAAAAGAATCATCAAATGATTGGAAGTTGTTTTCAGCTTTTTGTTCACACAATTCATCAATTTGCTCCAACTTTGTATCTGCTACTTAGGAGACTGTCCTAAGTCAAAACTTCTTTGGAGCAAATCAAGCTCTTCCATTATCAGCTTGCCTTCATCTGCTCTAACAACTCCAACTTGCTCCTTGAATTGGTGTACATCTACAAGCTGACTTTCAACTTCTAAGAGAGCCATTTGGGTACTCTCTAAAGAATCCATAGTTGTTTTAAGCTTAAATGTAAGCTTATTAATTTTAGCATCTCTTCCCTTCAATGCTTCACCTATTTGATCAGCAAACTCAAGAACATGATCTCTATCAAAAAGTAAGTTCAAATAATCTGATTTCACCGTTTCTAAAGCCTCTCTGACCATACACCAATCTTCAATTAAAGATCCTTTTTCCATGCCCATTTGTCTCCTTTCAACTTGTGCTCTCCAAATGTGATCTTCAACAAAACTATGTATGCTATCCAAGTGTGTTAAAGATTGAACAATCTTATCTTCAGTGACCAACAAGTGATTCTTGAAATCAAAAGTTGCAACAACAATGGAGGCTGATCCAAATTCTTCAACAAACTCTTCATCAAATGACTCTTTTGAAAGGACACTTGGTTCTTCAATTTGCATAGAAGATGAGTCTTCTTCTTCACTTTCATCAAATGTTATGGCAGCATCCAATTCATCGCCGAGGGCTGATTTAAAGTCTTCAACATCATACTCTTCATCATGAGTCTTTGAGGAATCAAACAGTTCTACATTTGGCATGGGAATTTCCCACTCATAATCTGAATTACCTTCACAAGCATAGTGAAGATACTCCTCGTCAGGGGCTGTCCTGAGAGTTTCAGCAGAATCAATCTTTTCATCTTTAATGATTTCATTGTTTCCCATGTCTTCTACAATATACTTTGCTTCAATGTTCTCAGGCTCACTTGCAAAGTCACCAGCAAGCAATCTATCGATCATCTTCAACTCATCAATTGTAGTGGCATCCTTAGGATCTTCATCAAATGAAGGTCTTGCTAAGTCCAACACTTTTGGCTCCTCGTCAAAGCAAGGCTCAGCTTCACTAATTTATGTTGTAGACTTCTCCAAATCAGCAAACTCTTCTATGCATGCTTCTTGATTGGTGATCTTCTCTTCATCATACAAAGGCTTAGTCTTATGTTTTTCAGGTATCAGGACTTCAACTTCTCCCTTTTTAGACTCCACATCATCCGAAAGGAAAGAAAATGTGGTGAAGATTGTCGGTTTGTCTTCTTTGTCCTTGCACTGATGGTTAGGCTCCCATGAGTCTTTGCATAGGAAACAAAGACTTCTTCTTCTAAGTTCATTCTTACTGACTTTTTTCTTTTCTGAAATGAGAGATTTCTTGTTCAGTGGGCTGAAAGGTGATGTCGTGGAAAAGTTCTTGGTCTTTGCCATTGGAGTAGTTAACTCAAGATTACATAAAGACATCTTCTTCATCTCCTCTTCCTTCCTTACCTTCTGAATGTATTATATAAATCCCTTTTTATCAGGATTCCCCTCTTTGATGATTTTCAAGAAAGCATCCCAAGGAAGTTGTTGCATACAATCATCTGATGGTCTTTCGTACTCATCAATAATCTTAGTGGCCTCATGATGATACTTCCTTTGATCCAACTTCTCTTGAACTGCTCTTGCTAATTCATCCTGACTTTGCCTAAGAGAATCAAATAGATCATCTGTCTCACTTCTCTTCTGAAGAGATGCCATGATCTCTTAACACTACTCAAAATCTTTCAACTGCCCAACTCTGAACACAGATGCAAGTGCTGATCACTCACATGCAAAGCTGAAAACTGACTTGCTCAACTGAAAGATCTACAACAATTTAGCTCCCAACAGGCTGGCAAGAACATACCAGCTCTGATACCACTGTAACAATCTACCCCCAATTTTTTTTCAAATTTAACAAGGATGATCAGCGTTAGCATCAAAAGCAAAACCAACTAAAGGCCTCACACTTTCTGATCACCCAAATCCCAAAATGGGCAAGGTGAAAGCATACTGTACTTAGCTTATACAAAGCAATTATGCAACAATGAAATTACAATTCATCCACTGCGGTGGGCATCCACAAGATGTGGGAATTCGCCACTTTCAGTGGGTATGAGAGCAAGAAAGACAAGTACAAATCATCCACTTATTCAGTGAGTATTCACCACTTATGCAATGGGTAGAGAGAAATAGAAAGAATTCAGTTTGCCCACACTGGCCATAAACCATCCAGGGGATTATTATGTGATTGCATTAAAGGAAGATTACAATGAAACTATTACAATGATAACCAATAATGCATCATATAAATCTAGTAATGTCACCCCTGAAAATCGTGACAGAAGATCATTACCCTGCACATTGTCTCTGCAAAATACATGGATTTAGATTGCCAAAATGAAATGGATCAAACACAAGCTGGACTGAATTTAAATGTTGACTGCTGACATGTACGGCTGACCTGAAACAACACTTTACAAAAAATTAGAACTTTATTTTTTCTTCACAAACAATACCCTAAACTGTTATCTTCAATCTGCAATATCCATATCATAACAACAACATCAAGTCACACCCTATTGAATAACAATACACAGCCAAATGTCCACAATCAGAGCCGTACAAATCAGAGGTACGGATGCCTTTGAAGGAATTCCAAACACATCTTAATCATATAAAACTATCCCCAATCTGATCAAACACTCCCAACAAACATTTCTGAGTACTTATACCTCAGAGATAATATCAACTATTAACTTTTCCTGAGCAGGGCCGTACGGCCTGGAAAGGTACAGCTGCTCATAACTTATTAAATACTGCATCAAAAACCTCCATCATACTCTTGAAATCAGCATCTAGGACAAACAAAAACATCACTATCAATTTGATTCCCAATAGCAGCTTCAATAATTTCTAAGGATCATCAATTTCATTATGCAGTTATACGGCCATCATAGTACAGCCATAACAGAAACCAAATCAAAACTCTACAAAGACATTTTCAAACACTCCAAAAATGATCTAAAACATATAGCAATACTACAAAACTGATCCACAAACCAAAAACTACACAAAATCATTCAACTCCATTAAGCTCCATGGCAAACTCTGTATAAGCTTGCTCCCAATCCACCTTCAACACAATGGTGATTCCTGTCTGAAATCACACCAAACCTCAAGAGGGTTTTCGTCCTCAAGAGAAATGGAAGAACTCGCAAGTTCATTCCGGCAACATAACAATACAAATCATCAGCATAAACAAACAATGAGCCCATCACCTCCTTTTATACCCTTCTTGAGGGAAATAAAATATTATTTCCTTTATCCCTTCATATTTCTCCTCAACAAAATATAAAAATAACTCATTATGTGTGCACAACTTAAAGTCACCTTTTTAATTAAAAGCTCCTTTTAGCTCCGAAGACCCCCTTTATCAAAATAAATGAAATATTTGATCCGAAGGTCCCAAAATGAAGCATCCATGATTTAAAGCTTTCCATTCCCTTTCCAACGAACTATAACACTTAAGTGTTAAATGCACATTTCCCAACCTTTTTAACTTGAGTGCAATAATTAATTGTTTAGCTCATTAAATCAACTGAATTTACAGAAAATCCCAAATATCATCAAACTGCAAAAGTAAGCATACCAACATACTCCATGATGTTTGGGAAGATGAATGATGCCTTCTGGGTGACTTTCTAAAAATAGACGGCTTCTCCAAGAATCTTGGAGAGCAAACCAAAAGCCCAATCCAAAATCTGAAAGCATCACTGTCACCTTGGACATCCACTGAACTCAATGCCAAAGAGAATTAATCCATTTTCCAAAAAGAAACCCACTTTTATAATTAATATTACACTAAGTTGCAATAATTAAATATAACCTTAGGCAACCTTAGTGAAATATTAATTAATTATCAGAATAATAGTCCCAAGCCAAAATAAGCACTAGAAATGCACTGATAAATAACTTCAACCAATTCTTGATGAAATAAAAACTTGAGACACACACAACTGCTCTGCAGATAGAACCACGACCACTCCGAGAACTTTGGAGTTCTTCCAACATGCCGGATAGCCTTCACAAGAATACAAACAAGCATAATGCACACAATAATCAATGTGCCAAAAATGAAACATTACATAAATCGCACAAAGATTATAATATATAACCAACTGAAACTCATACTAGTTAATCTTCAAATTTGCAACTTGATAACTCATTTGAATATCATTCTAATCAACAGATTTAAAGAGATATTATCAACTCTATTTTGTAATAGTAAATTTGCAACTAATATGTTGAATTACTGACCTCATTTTCTACTATACAAATCTAAAATACCATCCAAAATCTGATGAAAAGTTGTTAATATAGATGAAACCTCATAAGAACAATCCCTTAATGGTATTGTGCCCCTTTTTCGCATAGTACAACACTTTTTTTTCTTCCCAAATTGATGCGACTCCTCCAAAATACCCCACTTTATTAACTTGTACGGCAGCTAGGAAATGAGGTGGCTAGTGTTTAAGGAAGAGTACAACCACAAAAATTTAGGAAATATCAGCCTTCATTTGGTATGGTCTGCAATAAGAATCATATGGCTTCCTCCAAAGTAATTTTTTTTTTCTAGAATGTTAAAATTTAGATTTGTAAACAAATGAACATAAGCATCGATGGAGTCTGAGCACGTTCAAACAGCGGCGACTAAGAGCGGACCCCCAAGCGTGCATTCGGATGTGGAGTCTGTGTCTACATGCGGTCACCCAATGTCCCTGGCGCCTATTTGCGAGCACCAAAAGGAAATCCATGTTGGGGGGGGGGGGGGGCGGGGGGGGTTCTTCTCCCTCTAGGCGGGAAAATCCCCTGTTGACAGATTTAAATGGGGCTACTCTGCTTCAGACTTTTGTGCCAGTTGCAGGTTCGCATGTTGAGAATGTTGGTCCATGCGCTGCTAAGGGTGCTTCAGGCCGCCCACTGAAGTCATTTTCTGAAGCTGTCCTCATTTCTAGAGATCGGGCTCGTTCATCACAGGCTAGGGTTAGGCCTATGCCTTGTGCCCGTTCTTCTCCTATGGTGACGTGTGGCCCTGAGGTCTCAGAAAATGAGGGTTTTTATATGAAGCACGGAGTGATCTACAGATTCAATGGTTTATGGCCCTCTCACCCCAATCTGCATAGCTACGTCTTGGAATCCTAGAAACCTCTCTCTGTTGGACAGATCGAGATTTACCCCAACGCAAGGGGGTTCTTCATAGCGACTTTTGCTTCCTTTGAGGAGAGAGACTTAGTGCTGGACAAGGTTTGGATGTGGGACGATCATTAGCTGTCCATCAAACCATGGGCTCAATCATTCAATCCTCTCACTGAGCCGCTTAATACCAGACCAGTATGGGTTCGACTAACGAATCTTCCTCTTCAGTTTTGGAAGGATTCTTGCTATGAAGCCATTAGCAACGCTATAGGGCGTTCCTGAAGGTTGACTCTACAACCTCTGATTTAGAGCATACTACAGTTGCTCGCATATTAGTGGATATTTACATCTACGCAATTGTTGGACTATGAGGGTCTCCCTCTTACGTGCAAGAGATGTTTCTCCATTGATCACTTAGCCTCTGGATGCCCTCATTCTCGTCGCAAGGGTGTGGCAACTTGGTGGAAGGATGCACTCACTAATCATTTGACTGATTGTGCTTCCCCGACGGATGTTTCCTCCCAAGAGGGCGAGCCTTCTCTAGTGGGTGATTCTTCTCAGGAGAACGATCTTTCCCAAGATTCTTTGTTGCTCGATCCTCTTGTGGAGCTCGTGGCGACCAGGACTACTACTACTGATCTTACCGAGTCTACCAGACCCTAGTCTCTGGCTGCCTCTATTGGGCCTCCATCTCCCTTATTGGCCTTGTCTACCACAGGTCAGACTACCACTTTGTCAATACCTAATTCATCTTCTATGATGTCGACTTCTCTCTCGACACAAGATTTCTCTTTGGCTACGGTGATTGTTGAGGGTCCCCTCCTCTCACCTCGCTCTGAGGACTTAGACTCATAGATTTCTTGGACTGTTCAAAGAAAGAAGAAAGGACTCCCAAAGTTTGTCGCTGCATCGTGACAGAGGGTTAAGGGAGTTCGGTTTTTGCCCTCGAGATATGGTGTAGTTTAGATCCCTTGTTTTGGTTGCAGCTAGGCTGTTGTTTCTATACTGTTTGTTAGGGTTAGCCGGCAGAAGATATCAATTAAATGCAAATAAAGATTAAACAGAGAAATGGAAATACACAGAATTAATAACAGCGAGAGACAAGATTTAACGTGGTTCACCCAAACTCGGGCTACATCCACCAAACAGAGAGTCCAATATTATTATCCAATAAATCAAACTGATTACAATCAGCAATCCCTGCAACTCAATACCGCTGCAAATGCTACAATACAATCCTCAAACCCTAACCCTTGGCCGCTTTTTATCAAGCCTTTTTGTCGGTTACAAAAATTAGGGTTTTCTTATGTCGGTCATAAAAAATAGGATTTTTTAAGTCGGCCTTAGGATTTTTTAAGTCGGCTC
This sequence comes from Cunninghamia lanceolata, assembly GCA_027924645.1. NCBI lineage: Eukaryota > Viridiplantae > Streptophyta > Pinopsida > Cupressales > Cupressaceae > Cunninghamia > Cunninghamia lanceolata. The sequence continues at coordinate 2,006,961 of BSBN01001074.1, read as the reverse complement.
TAAAAAAAATTTTATGACCGACATAAGAAAACTCGGCGAGGATACATGGCTAGTGTACAGTACTTTCCTGATCAGTCGCCACCTACCAACAATCTCCCACTTGGAGACTGATCAGGCTCCACACCAAAACAATCTCCCACTTGGAGACTGATCCTGGACGACACCGCTGCGCATGCAGCGCCCACTGGAAATAAGCACCCTGGACTCTACTGTTCAATTTTTATTGTGTTCAGTCTAGAAGACCAATCGAAGCTGAAGAGGAGCTCAGCTTCTCCCTTGTCACTGCCTTTGTAAACATATCCGCTGGATTTTCATCTGTATGTATCTTTTCCAGCCTTAACTGTCCATTATTCAACACCGACCGAATAAAGTGATACCTCAACTGTATGTGTTTGGTCTTTGAATGCAAGGCAGAATTCTTTGCAAGATGTATGGCACTCTAACTGTCTATATACAAATAACTGTTAGCCTGTTGTTTACCCAATTCTTCCATGAAAGATTGCAGCCATATCATCTCCTTGCTTGCCTCTGTTGTAGCTACATATTCTGCCTCGGTGGTGGATAAAGCAACCACCTTTTGCAACCTGGAAATCCAACTCACCGATGTTCCTCCTACAGTAAAGACATAACCTGTAGTACTCCGCCTGGTATCAATATCCCCTGCCAAATCTGAGTCGACATAACCTGCTAAATCAGTATTAGAGCCCCCAAAACATAAGTGTTTATTAGATGTACCTCTCAAATATCTGAGAATCCATTTGACCGCATTGCAATGCTCAAATCCGGGATGACTCATATACCTACTAACAACTCCGACAGCATGTGCAATATCCGGTCTTGTGCATACCATGGCATACATTAAACTTCCTACAGCTGAAGCATAGGGTATCTTGGACATTTTCTCTTCCTCCTCTTGTGTCTTTGGACACATCTCCTTAGTCAATTTCAAATGACTAGGCAAAGGTGTACTGACAGCTTTGGCATTCTCCATATGGAATCTCTGCAACACCTTTTCAACATAAGCAGCCTGAGATAAAGTCAATTTTCTGTTCGTCCTATCTCTGCAAATTTTCATACCAAGGATTTGTTTTGCTGCCCCCAAATCCTTCATATCAAATGACTGTGATAACTGATGTTTTAACTCTCTGATGTGATCCATGTTAAACCCAGCTACAAGCATGTCATCAACATATAAACATAAAATGATGTAGCTGTCATTATCCAACCTCTTAAAATAAACACAATGGTCAGAATTACACCTACTGTAGCCTTGCTCAGCCATAAAACTATCAAATTTCAAATACCATTGCCGAGGTGCTTGTTTTAGGCCACACAAGCTTTTTTTCAATATGCACACTTGTTTCCCCTTACCTTTGACCTCAAATCCCTGTGGTTGTGCCATGTATATCTCCTCCAAATCACCATGGAGAAAGGCAGTTTTCACATCTAGTTGTTCCAAATGCAAATCTTCAGCAGCCACAATACTTAAAACAGTACGAATAGAAGTCATCTTGACAACCGGAGAAAATATCTCATCAAAATCAATGCCCTGTTTCTGTGCAAATCCTTTTACAACTAACCTGGCCTTAAATCGTTTCTTACCTCCATCTTCCTCTTTCAGCCTGTAAACCCATTTGTTTGGTAAAGCCTTTTTACCTACAGGTAACTTACATAATTCCCAAGTCTGATTTTTCAGCAAGGAGTCCATTTCTTCTTGCATGGCAAGCTCCCACTGAACTTGTGTATTCACCTGCATAGCTTCATCATACCCTTCTGGTTCACCAGCATCTATTAACAAAATAGAATACAAAGAGGGAGAAAACCTTTCAGGAGGTCTACTTATCCTTGTTGACCGTCTAACATTCACTGGAGTTTGTGGTATTTCTGGTTGTTATTGCGGAGCATGAGGAGCCACTGGAACATCACTATTTGGAGTCTCATCCAGCACCACATAATCCTTTTCTTTCTTCTCATGCTGCTGCAACTGATCTTTGTACAACACCTTCTCATTGAATATAACATCCCTGCGTCTCACAATTTTCTGATTTTCAAAATCCCAAAGCCTATAACCAAATTCATCAATGCCATATCCAACGAAGGTACATTTTTTTGATTTCGCATCCAGCTTGGTTCTATTTTCAGAATCTATATGTGCAAATGCTTCACAGCCAAAGGTTTTCAGAAAAGAATAACTCACCTTCTTGCCAGTCCATGCTTCCTCTGGAATACCACAGCCCAAAGGAACTGAAGGACCTCTGTTAATTAAATATACAGCAGTGTTGACAGCCTCTGCCCACATGTTTAAAGGCAGTCCAGCATGCAATCTCATGGTCCTTGCACGCTCCATTATTGTCCTATTCATGCGTTCAGCCACTCCATTTTCCTGTGGAGTCCCTAGAACCGTTTTCTGCCTACGAATTCCATTAAAGGAACAATAATCTTCAAATTCTTTGCTGCAATACTCACCGCCATTATCAGATCTGAGACATTTTAAACTTTTACCTGTCTCATTTTCAACCAAGCTTCTCCATTTCTTAAATGTTTCAAATACATCAGATTTCTGTCTAAGGAAATAAATCCAGACCTTCCTAATTGCATCATCTATGAATGTAACATAATACCGAGAGCCACCAAAAGAAGATACCTGAGCTGGTCCCCATACATCTGTATGCACAAGCTCCAACTTTTCATTTTTCTTTTGCTTCCCATCTCTGAGAAAACTGACCCTCTTTTGTTTTCCATACACACAACTTTCACAGAAATCCATATTAATACATTTTAGACCTGGTAAAACTTTCTTAGAATGAAGTACCTTCATACCTTTTTCACTCATATGCCCAAGTCTGTTATGCCACAGTGTTGTTTCAGAACCTGCAGCAACTTTTCCAGTCTGTTCCTGCAAACCTGCAGCAACTGTTCCTAAACCTATTTGTTTGTCCTCTATAAAATCTAAAATAGAAGGAACAGTATGACCTGTACAAAGATATAAGGTGCCTACTTTTACACCTTTTGCTACTACTAAGGCACCTTTTGAAACCTTCCAGTTTTTATCAGTAAATGTAACAGTGCAACCTTGTTCAGTTAGCTGCCCTGCTGAAATTAAATTCCTACTGAGCCTTGGAACATGCCTCACCTCTTGTAGTAGCCAATGATTCCCATTCTGCAACTTAATCTTGATTCTTCCCTTTCCAACAATCTGACAGGGTTCATTATCTCCCAAATAAACCAGCCCAAAATCCCCTTGGACATAATCAAGGAAATAACTTCTATGGGGCGTAGCATGAAATGAGGCCCCTGAATCTAAAACCCATGAATCATCAGCATTATCTAGGGAAAGAATCAAAGCATCATCTTCAGACTTATTGCTTACCACATTTGCTTCCTTATTGCCTTCTTGTTTGTCTCCTTTATTTTTCCGAGACCAGCAATCTTTCTTCAGATGACCTGGTTTTCCACAGTACCAGCAATCCTTCTGTCCTCTGGTTTGGGATCTTTTGTCCTTTGATTTTCCTCGTGACTTCCCATGACCTCCAGAACGTTTTCCTCTCTCCTTTGATCTACCCCTGCTTTCTGTGTTCAAAACACTGCCTGATTTGGATCCACCTGAGCTTTTCTTACGAATTTCCTCACTCAGAATAACACCAACAACATCATCAAATTTTAGGGTATTTGAACCAAAAACAGAGTTACTAACCGCCATTACCAAACTATCCCAGCTTTCAGGCAATGAACATAATATCAAGAGAGCTCTAACTTCTTCATCAAATTTTACATTTACAGAAGTCAATTGACTAACAATCGTATTAAATTCATTTAAATGACCTGTCACAGATCCACCTTCAACCATTTTCAAATTAAACAACTGCTTCATGAGAAATACCTTATTTGAGGCTGAGGGTTTTTCATACAATTTAGCCAAAGCTTTCATCAGACCATCTGTTGTCTTTGCTTCCGTTATATTGAATGCCACCGACGGTGCCAGGCACAACCGAATGGTTCCCAGTGCCTTTCTGTCAAGAAGATTCCAATCCTCATCAGACATTCTTGCCGGTTTCTTGGTTACTCCTTCCAACGGCCTCCATAAATCCTTTTGATAGAGGTAATCTTCCATCTGCATCTTCCATAACTGATAGTTCTGCCCATTGAATTTATCAACCTTCATTTTACCCTCATCCGCCATTGCTCCCACTCAACCGTGAGACTTTCCTGCAGACGATAATCGAACACAACCCGCTCTGATACCACTTGTTAGGGTTAGCCGGCAGAAGATATCAATTAAATGCAAATAAAGATTAAACAAAGAAATGGAAATACACAGAATTAATAACAGCGAGAGACAAGATTTAACGTGGTTCACCCAAACTCGGGCTACATCCACCAAACAGAGAGTCCAATATTATTATCCAGTAAATCAAACCGATTACAATCAGCAATCCCTGCAACTCAATACCGCTGCAAATGCTACAATACAATCCTCAAACCCTAACCCTTGGCCGCTTTTTATCAAGCCTTTTTGTCGGTTACAAAAAATAGGGTTTTCTTATGTCGGTCATAAAAAATAGGATTTTTTAAGTCGGCCCTAGGATTTTTTAAGTCGGCCATGTATCCGAACCCCGGCGAGGATACATGGCTAGTGTACAGTACTTTCCTGATCAGTCGCCACCTACCAACAATCTCCCACTTGGAGACTGATCAGGCTCCACACCAAAACACTGTTTCTTGTTGTTTATGGCATGTTTATGGTTGTTTTGGTCTACCCTGGGGGCCTTGTTTGTAAAGGGTTCAACCCCTAGTTGGCTGCTTATCTTAATCAAAAATAAATGAACATAAGCATTACTTTCGTCCTCAATCCCAATGCCTCCAAGGTTTTCATCCTTAGGGCAGCCTTTAGGTTTTTTGTCCTTCAGACAAGAAGTTGGGCACAAAGCGCAAATTCAGATGATAAGTTTGTAAAAAGATGAAATCCTTCAAATGATCTCTCATCCTCCATTTATAAGCACAAAAGGGAAATAAAATAATAATATTTACTTTTTGCCCTAATTGAACCTAATTTTTAATTACCTTTTGTAATTTGCCGCCCAACTAGAAAGAATTAACTTAATGTTACAAAAGGCTTTATTTTCCCCATTTAGGCAACCTAAATAATAATAATAATAATAAAGTGGCCTTTCTACAATACTAAGATAAATAATATTTAGACCAACTTAAATTATTATTTTAATTTATTTCCCATTTCCACGCTAAACTACGGAATATACCAAAATGAACTAATTAAATTATTTCAACAAAAACTACTAACTAAACTAATGCAAGAAACATGAAACCACTAAAAATGGTGCTCTCTAAGGTTTATGGACCCCTCCAAGAATCTTGGAACGTTCCAAAAATGTTAAAACTGACTCAAAAAAAGGAACCAAAGTTGCATGGACACGAATACGGAATCGGATACGAATATGGTATCAGATATGGATACAACTATTTTTCAAGACCCCTAATATGGATACGGCTAGATATAACATATATATATATATAATTACCAATAAATATTATTAAGTAATTTTAAATTAATAATAAGATAATTTAATATAAAAAATATTTAACAAATATATTATGTATTAATAAATTAAACTTAATAAACAATAAACTTAATTAAAAAAATTGCAATCTAATGATAAACAATATTAAACTTAATAAAATTTTAATAAATTAAACTTAAATTAAAAGTTAAATGTATTAAACTTAACAAATAAATAAAAGTTTACAATGTAATGTAAAACAAAAAAGTCAAAAATCAAAAAAAGTATCACCAATTAATAAAATTTGCCTCTTCATCCATTGCTTGTTGACATTATATCTCCAACTTTAGAATGAACACGATTGTTTGAGTAAATACAATCGCATAGAAAAACATATTTCTGATTGTGTGCGTGCTGGCCCAAAGTAGTTCCTTGCAACAAGAAATCAGCATGCCAGGTCATGGAGTAGTTGCTTGCGGCAATTTTTAACATTCTAGGGTTAATATTTTGGGATATGACACAAATATCATGAGAATGTCGTATCTACTTCTATTCGGCATGGCAAAAAGATAGGGTTTTTTTGGTATGGCCGGACAGAGTATCCAAGACATATCTGAGTCGTATCCTATGAGTATCCATATCTGATACACGTACCAGGGTAGTGGGGGTGGCATATCCTATAACTATGAAAGGAACATGACACACCTTAAGAGTTCACACCTATAAAGGAGTATGCATGTGAATGAATGCATGGATAAGTTGAAAATGAAGAAGAAAATCCAAAATTGGAAAGGGAGAAGAGAATGCTCTTTTGAAGATTAATGACAAAGTAGAATAGAAGCATGAATAATGTCACATGAACAATGTTACATGAAGGGAAATAAAATTAAAGCTACGACTGATTTGCAAGCTGTAGCAGAAATTACTTCCATGCAAAATGAAAAACAAGTGTGAGAAAAAAAGAGAAATGGGAATTGAAATTACGCTCCTTGATCAAACTAATGAAATGTCCCATGGAAGAAATTTTATTCATCAATTGCCCGCGACTTATGTTAATGAACTGAGAGGTGGAAGTAAATAAGACAATTGGAATCTTGGATATAAAAGGAATTGGGAAGGCATATTGCAATAGAAACCTATGTAGAATTTTTCGGTATAATAGGCGAGATGTTTTGGTTGATGGAGAAAGAAAAAAAAAGTGAAATACAAATGAACTAGGATGTTGAAATTTCTTGCAACCGAGGTAGCATGATGCAGTGGCATCAACAGTAAAAACTCAGAATCACCCTAAATAAAGTAGGAGCATTAAGACAAGTGGAAGGCATCACTCAATTCCTTGATGCTTAACATAAATGTTGCATGAAGGAGGATAATCATGCACCATCGATAACATAAACAAGTAAAAGAGTAGCTATATTTGGTGTTTCTATTAGAGGCAATCCTATATCTATATAAGAGAACTAGCATGTGCATAGCATTAGACGAGAAAATTTGGGTAGAAAATGAAGGTAGAAAGGGGGGATAAAGATAAAGAATAGATATAGAAGATAAAATTGATAGTTGTATTATTGTCAAAGGTTGTGTCTATAAATTAGAATGTAATCCCTCCTAAACAAGAGGATAAGATGTAGTTGTATAGGAAATGAAGAAACAATACCATCACTTGAGAGAATTGCACTTTTAACTTTTTATTTGTGATAAAACGTACACACACACACACACAAATTCATACATAGATATACATATGTGTATATGTTTACATATTGTTGAGGAGAAAAGTGCACACCCTTACACTTTTCCCCACTTGTTTTACACCACTTTGTGTGAATGTCTTTAATACACATGGTCCTAGCACTTACTTTGTCTCTTTTGGCACACTTGCTAACCCTGAACCCAAATCTATCACTCTATTATGCCATATCATCTCAATCTTAACATTCCTAGCTCATTTCCCAACATTTTTATTCCCTAAACTAAATTGTAGCCATAGCCTCGTCCCTTTATTTTCAAATTTAAATTTAACCATTTCCCACACCAACTCTTCTAGAATCCGACAATTAGGTCATCAATCAACGCATAATAGGTTTCAAAGTGCATCTCTAGGCTTGTATTTAAAGGCATCATTCTTGCTCACTTTGATTATGATAACAGGAGATCAATAATTAGGGCAACACATCCACATTAAAGCATATTAGTAATTGTCGTATCGATTACAGATTTAGCTACGGGATTCTACTCTATCTACATTAGCATCGCACACTTTTGTTTATTTCTATTTTTCGTTACTGTTGAAACAATCCAGGGGCCTAACTACTAGCGAGGAAGATGAACGCTTTTCTCTCTCATAGAAGATCTAGCAATGCTTCTTCGTACCAACCAATTTTCCTTACACAAATATACATCAAGTGAACATCTTCAATTACCTAAGGTCTAATTCTACCCAAGACAAAGTTGCACCGTTAGGACAAAACCTCACTAGCTAGACCACATCACAAGCATGATCTTGTCCCAAGCCCTCAAATTCTAAAGTATTAACCATCATAGGTTATGATCGCTTATCCAATTCCAAATTTCAATTTTTGTCTATATCACAATTTTTGTCAAAGCCTACATTGCATCAATTTCGAGGTAAGCCCTAATCCATCTTAGCAATTTAATTTATTTTTGTCTTAGATTACTAAGTTATCATCCTCAATTCAATAATTTATCTAAGGCTTGAATTGTAATGATTTATCCCTTAGATATATTTGTAGGGTGTGTTTTATTTTCCCTACACTTTGGTGAACATGATGATGGGCACTTAGTGATACTGCGAGGGGGGGTGAATCAATATATCACAATCTTTTACTTTTTCCAAACTTAACAATCACAACCACACATATGCAAGATCTAGTAATTAAGAACACAAAGAACACAAGATTTTACATGGAAACCCTTTCGGGAGAAAACCACGGCACAATATTACTTATATATATATATATATATATATATAATCTTCTTTCGTAGGCACCAACCTACTAGAGGCTCCAACCTCTATTTGATAGGCTCCAACCTAATAATTCTTCAATGGCTGATATAGTTTACTTCTTCACAAGATCTTCCTCTCACATAACTGTTTACACCTTTCACAAATCTAATCACACACTTCCTTCCCTTACAAATCTAATCACACACTTCCTTCCCTTACAAATCTGATTACAATTATGCACAATCTTCTTTACACAAAACTGATCATAATCATGGCATTCTCTTCACATAAATTTCTACTCATATCAACATACTGTCACATACATTCGTCATAAATATATTTTCATTTATCCTTCATACACAGGCTGTCCATATAATCAGTATAGATCTGAATTACACTTCATTTTCTGCCCCTTACACTTTTTCTAACTCTGCTCTAAAACTCAGAAAATATTCATTGAATTCTTGCTTTCAAGGTCTCCTATCTTCTTGTCTTTATATGGCTTCAATGAAGGTAAATGACATACCCTTTCACAATGATCACCACCTTTTTATAATAGATATAACTCTTCAAGGGAGTCGCTGCCTTACTTTTGTCTTTTTGTGTAACCAATAGAAATTGCACCTCTTTACTTCATAATATTGTATCACTTTATCATTAACAAATCGTTCCTCCTTTTTGCTTATACATAAGACAAATTTGTCTTATATGAGGCGCTGCCCTTTCATCTCTTCCTTTTTATCCTTATTGAATCGCTGTTCTTCATAAACCTTATAAGTCGCATCATATAACTGTTGCTCCTCTAGTAATTCTCTGCCTTGGAAGTCACTGTCATTTCACTAATGGAATCACACCATACATATAATCTGATCGCTGCATTTATACTAGTAGGCCATCTCTTATTAATAACTTTATTTTATGTATTGGTTGGCCACCTATAATTTATCAATCGCTTGACATTCTCCATAATCGCATCACTATATATATAACATATGCTTATTCTTGATTGCTCCATATTGTCTCATTCATGGTGATTTAGAAATGAATTCAAATAGTCTTATGTATTGTCCTTATCTTCACTTTAACGGAGTCGACCTCTTGGAGGTTTACATTCAAATTTAAGACTTATCCTTAGCACCAATTCCACATTGTTTAAATCTTTAATTTAAACAATCACATATCTACTAGTTGTCCTTCAAATCCACAATCTTCCAACGGTAACGTGTAACGGGTAACCCTTAATGTACCAGGCATTTTTCCTTGACATCAATGACAATCTTATGCCTTGCATTCAATGATATTGCTACGTTTGATATCAATGACAACATATTCCAACAATCTCCACAACGATCTTTTAGACGTCAATCTTGCCAACAATCTTGGTCTTATGTCTTTGACATTAGTGACACCAATCTTGTTCATGCACCTTCTTGACATCAGTGACAACATTTCCAACACCTGACACTTCCACGTCCATCCTTTTGTCAAATTTGGTTAAGCAATCTACCCAAGACCAAAATGCCTTAAAACTAATCACATAACCTACTTGCTCAAACAAAAACAAAGAGATCCGAATGAACACCAATGGCTATTCCATTCAATAATAAAGTGTCCAAATACAAGAAAGAAGTTTGCATTTATAGAAAATGCAACAAGGGGACGAGGATGACAACTCGCCCTCTTAGAAGTGTAACTCCTAAGGAATGAGGCGACACCTCAATGTCCAAATGACAAACGTGTGACCCCTATAGAAGAGGGTGACACCAAACACTCCCAACAAGACAAGCTAACTCTACCCAAGTAATATCCTACCTAAGTAAGCTTAACATAAGGTGTCATAAATGCATAAATACACCAACACCCCCCTTAAGCACAACTTAGGTGGGTAAAGATAGGACACAACAAAATAGTGCTATGTTAGGTACCCATGCCTAAAAAAAACCCTGCCAAAAAAAGAGAAAGACAAACCCCCAAAGAAGACAAAGAATGTCACAAAAGATAGTTTCATAACGAGTGTTGAAGTAGGCCCCCCTACATCAAACAATGCATCTCCCTTTCGAAAGAAAGAAGCCCCAGGTTGTATATCTACTAAATTCCCACTTCAAAGGTGGATTGAAGGGTGGCAAGATGAAGATCTCTAGAAAATTTTCACATTTCTCCATGCATGTGTTGAAACGGGACCAAATATAATCAATAGACTTAGGTACAACTACAAGATGTGACATTAGGAAAGCATGTTGAGGTAGAGAGAGAATAGGAGAATTTGTAGGTACCCTTATAACATCCAAAGAATTTAATGAAACAATAGAAAAGTTGTCATCAAGATCCCAAAGGTGAGATTTTACAAACAAACGTGAGATGTCTGGTAAGAATGCATCCCAATGTGGTGGATCCTATAGACATGAATGAACTTGTTGAAGAGAGTCATTAGAATCCTTCAGTGAAGCCGTGGTATTTGTAGAAGCAAGGGGACAAAACTCTATAGTTGTCTTTGTAACATTAGTGTGAGCAATGGCAACCAGGGAAACATCACACAAGGATCGAGGTTCAAGTGGATCTCCAAACAACTACCTAGTTATGTTCCAAGCAATATAAGGACACAATGTGCTCAATGCGATGTAATATGTCCTTGGAAATAGTAAGACATATTAGTTCAAACTGTCATTTTTGTTGTACCACGCAACCTTCTATAGAGTATCACTTGGCTCCACAATGAGTTAATGTGTGTGGTGACTCTTAATCCCTTCTCACCAACATGTATAGTTATAGTGATTCAATGTGACAACAAAAAAAAATTAAACATAATGGAACCCCCCCCCCCCAAAAGTCATTTAATGAGAAGACATCCCAAAGCAAAATAAGGTGGGACTTTTTGCTCAGTACGTTTACAAATGGCCTGACCACATATTTCAGAAAAACGGCTGAAAATAACTAAGAATTGATTACGTATTTTGGATTCCACACGAAATTTTATGCACTTTCAAAAAAAGGCCCTCAAATCCGAACTATGGATCAAAAGTTATGCTCAATCAAAGTTCTACCTATCTAGTGGGTGAGGAAGGTTGGATGGGTAGTGTTGTAATGAAATACCTTGCACATGAGAAGAATATAATAAGAAATACATTGTGATTACTTGATAATAATTGAGAATAATAAGCCACTTCAAGGGAGCAAACCTCCAAAAGTCTCCAATAAGAACACAATTCACAACATGATGATCATAAACTAACCACTAGCTCCTACACATACCATACTTATGCCTTGGATGCCACCCAAGATGACATAACTACCTATATAAGACCATATAAATGATTATATAACTTAATTAAGGGTTATGCTAGCCACACGTCGGCTACACATATCCCAATACAATCAATAGGTTAAGGGTGTGGCATGCATTCGCTCTTCAAAGAAGCATTGTCCTCAACAATGATCAATTGTGGATGCTGTTGCACAAAATCTTCATTTTCCTATGTACCATCTTCGACTGGAGAATTCTTCCATTTGATCAAATACTATGTGATCGTCCTCATCTATAGCCTCCTAGTGCGTGTTTGATGGATGCTATTTGGTTCCAAAATCATTTTGCCCTCTCCATCAAGCTATTGGTAATTCAGTCTAGGCTACAACTCTATGTCCGATAACCTACTTCAAGCATGAAACATGGATGACCAGATGTATTTTTGTTGACATGGGTAACTCCAATTTGTATGCTACACTGTCAATCCTCTATAAAAACTTATAAGGACCATAATACTTGTGTGCAAGCTTGTTATCCTTCTTTTGTTGTTTCAGTGACATTTTCTTATATGGCTATAATCGCACAAAGACCCAATCTCCTACTTCAAAATTCCTTTTATTGGGGTGTTGATCCACTTGTTGCTTCATTCTATTTTGTGCCATTGCAAAGTTCTACTTGAGACTAGCGAGTGCCTCTTGTGGATGTTGGATGTGTTCTTCAACCATTCAAACCTCTTGGGTCTGCCTGCAATGAAGAGGCGATTGATGGTGGATGGTACCCATATAGTGCCAAAAACGAAGACCTTTTGGATTAAGTATGGAAAGAAGTGTTGTACCACCATTCTGCTAGTGGTAGCCATTGCACCCATCTCTCTTGTTTTTTTGAAGCAAAACATCTAAGATGGCCCTCAAAGCACTTGTTAACTTGTTAACCACCTAAGTTTGTCCATCTTATTGGGGATGATATGAAGAGCTATAAACAAGTTGCATGCCCAAACATGAAAATAAGTCAATCCAAAAATTACTTGTAAATATAGGATCACGATCACTAGATCTGACTTTTGGAGTCCCATATAGTTTCTAAATAGTATCCATAAAAGTTGTTACTAAAGTGCTTGCTACAATTGGGTGTGTCAAAGCACAAAAATGTGCATATTTGGTGAGTCAGTCCACAGCAACCATGATGACATTTTTTGCTTCAAACCTGGTCAAACGTGTGATGAAATCCATGGATACCTCCTCCCACCTTTGGCTTAGAATAGATCATGGTTGCAAGACTTAGAGTCTCCCCTTTATCTAGCTAGCATACCATGCATTCTACTACAAATTTATAAAATACCCTTTGAGACCATCCCAAAAGAAATCTTGCTTGATTCTATGATAAGTCTTTAAGAATCTTGAGTGCCTACCTATTGGAGAAGCATGTAGTTTTACCAAAATCTTAAACTTAACGTTTGAGTTCTAACATAGGTACAACCTATCCTTGTACAATAAAGCATTTTCTTTCCATGCAAATTTGTCTAACACACTTGAATCTTGGTAGAGTTTCTCAATGAGAGTTCAAGTATCCATGTCGTTCTCCCACTCTTCTTGTGCCTCATTTAGCTAATTTGCATGTAATATGGAACTACCATATAGTAGTGACTTTGTGGGTTCATCCCTCCTAGATAGAGCATCAACCATATCATTCTCCTTTCCTTTTTTATCTATGATCTCAAAGTCATATCCCAACATCTTTGTGACCCATTTTTGTTGTTCCTCAAATGATGACCTTTGTTCTAATAAGTATTTGAGACTATCATGATTTGTCTTTACCTTAAAGTGTCTTCCCCTTAGATAAGGTCTCCATTGTTTGACTACATGAAAGATAGCCAAAATTTCCTTCTCATAAACTGGCTTCAACATATTCTTATCTTTGAGTAGGCGACTCTCAAATGCTATGGGTCTTCCTTCTTGAATGAATATTACTCCAATGCCATGTTTCGAAGCATCACATTCCACAATGAATGTTCTAGAAAAATCTTGGGTAGCTAAAACTGCAATTGTGTGCATGGCTTCCTTTGGCTTCTCGAATGCCCTAGTAGCTGCCTCTTTCCACTAGAAGGAATCTTGCTTCAACAAAGTTGTGAGAGGTGATGCTATGCTACCATAATTCTTTACAAATCGAAAATAGTAACCAATAAGCCCTAAACTATGACCTTTTCCATTCTACTATGGCCTTGATCTTATGAGGGTCAACCTTAGACTCCCCCATGTGAAACAATATGACCTAGATACTTCGCTTCTTTGACTCCAAACATACACTTGGATGGCTTAGCATAAAGTTGATGTTCAAAAATGTCCAAAACCTGATCCACATGTTGCAAGTGTTCTTCCCAAGTTTTGTTATATATTAAGATGTCATCAAAAAATACCAAAACAAATTTATGCAAAAATGGCCTAAAGATAGAGTTCATCAAAATTTGAAATGTAGATGGTGCATTTGTGAGGCCAAAAGGCATTACCAAAAATTTATAGTGGCCCTCATGGATTTGAAAAGTTGTCTTATGTACGTCCTCATCTCTAATTCTACTTTGATGATAACATTATCATCAAAGATCGAGTTTAATAAAATAAGCAACACCATTAAGCTCATCTAACAAATCATCAATTACTGGAATGGGAAACGTATCTTTTCTAGTGTACTTATTGAGCTCTCTGTAATCAGGACACATTCGCCAAGTGTCGTCTTTCTTACGCACCAATACCATTAGAGAGGAGTAAGCACTCTGATTATGCCTAATAATACCTATCTCTAGTATCTCCTAAACCATCTTAAGGGAGGGGGCGATGTTGGGTGGTTGGCTTCCTGGTACTAATTAAATGGCATGACCATGATCTCTTGTAGGAGGCAATCCTTTTGGCATATCTCCAAAAACAACTGAGTGACTATCTACAATTACTTGCAAATTTGGTTGTCTAGGAACCCTTGACTGATAGGCTGCTAATGAGAACGATTGGACCACGACACCATCCACCCCTTTGTTAAGCATCTTTTGCATTTGATGAGAGCTTACCATTTGTGGAGACTATGCACACAACCCTCTCAACTTAACTATCCTGCCCTCTAAGTGAAAAAGCATGAATACCTCCTAGAAGATCATCTCAATTGTCCCCAATGTAGTAAGCCATTGTACTCCCAACACAATGTTTGTTGCAACCATGGAGATACCAAACATCAAGCAATCGAGTTTGTGTTCTCCCAAGGGCAATTTAACGGTACGGCATTTCCCTGAGCAACTAACAATACCCCCATCTGCTATCAAGTCCTGAAATTCTAAAGCTAGATATATAAAACAATTCAGACAAACAGCTAACTTCTTGTTGATGAAGTTGCGAGTGCTTCCTAAGTCTATCAACACTATTACTCCCTCGTTCTTGAAGAAATCCACTACCTTGAGAGTTTGTGGGGTTTTGATTCCAAAAAAATGCATGATAATAAATGGTTGGTTGGGTATCACCCGAGTCCTCATTTGGTCATTCCTGCACTCTAATATTGTTTCTTCCTCACTCGACCCTTCAATGTAGAACAATTTCTTTTCAATACATTTATGTCCTCGACTGTATTTGCTATCATAGTTAAAACATAACCCTTTTGCTCTCTTCTCTTCAATTTGTTGTGCAGTTAGTTTGGTAGGCTAAGAAAATGACTATGTAGGAGTACTATCTCTTATGTTTACAAACCCTAGCCTTTTGTTGGCTGAGAACTTTTCCTCTACCTGCCATCACTCCTTGTGACACAAGAGTTGGATTGAACATGCTTACCTCATATTTGATGTGGTCCTTTAAAACCCCTAAAAATAATTCCTTCAAAATTTCCTCTATAACATGCTCCACTCTTAAAGACAAAGTTTGGAATTGTTGAGTATAGTCCTTGACCATACCTGTTTGCTTTAATTTGGTAAGCTGCATGGAGTAGTTATCCGTAAGATTGTCGCCTTAATGTGTAGTGAGTTCCTCTTGGAAAACAAACCATGTGACAACACATCCCTTCTTTTTCTTCTCCACATTGCCAACAATACCAAATGACTTAGTCTAGTTCCAAGTATAGGGATGCCATTGCAACCTTCTATTAGCATGGAAAATGATGAAGATCAAAGAACTGCTCCATTTGGCAGAGCCAATTGGTTGCATCCTTGCCATCGAACTTTTCACATATCCATCTTCGATGTAAAGTGCCTAGCCATAGAATTATTTGGATGACAATCCATCTTTAGATCTAAATCAATCCCAAAAGCATCATGTCCCTTAGAAGACACATCTTCTTCCCAAATCTTATAATGTCAATCCACTCACTCAAAGTCCATAGAACTCTCAAGAGAATCAAATCTTTTCACTAATGTCTAGATATCTTCACTCTTAGCGAACCCTTTCACCTCCTATCTCAATGATGAAATATCATCCTTAAAAAATTCCACATCTATGGAACCATTCTCCTCAATTATTATATCATCCTTGACTAGAGATTTTCTAGGTGTGACAGGATTCCTTCCCTTGACTCTTGTTGAAGCCCCTGACATGGTGCAACAAAACGATTTTTCGATAAATTACACAAAACAAATCCAAATAATTTGAAATTTTTGTTGTAACTTATTAGGGCCTAGATCTCACTTTTCAAAAAATATCTCCACAAAATCTGCTGATTTGCAGCCTTGGGAGCAAATTTGATGGAAACCCTAATTTTGCAATAATTCCTTTAATTGTGCTCCAAACGACCTCAAATCCAGATTGTAGCAGCTTCAATATGTCCTTGATCAACCGTCCAAAATTCAGGAGAAAAAATCATTGTTTTACAGCCCTAGGAGAGAATTTAGTGGAAACCCTAATTTTGCAATAACTCCTTCAAATCTGCTCCAAATGACTTCAAATCTGAACTACAGCAGCTTCAGTATGTCCTTGATCAACCCTCCAAAAATCAAAAAAAAAAATTGCCAAATTGAGAGATATGCACTTCACAATTCAACCTCCTAAATAAAAAAATCATCGCCTTGTTTCTTACCTTCCAAATGCCAAGATCATGCTTTGATACCACTTGTAATGAAATAACTTGCACAAAAGAATATAATAGGGAATATGCTACAATTACTTGATAATACTTGACAATAATAAGCCACTTCGAGGGGGCAAACCTCCAAAAACTCCAATAAGAACACAATTCACAATATGATGATTAAAAACTAACCACTAGCTCCTATATACCATACTTATGCCTTGGATGCCACCCAGGCCAACTTAACTACCTATATAAGACTATATAATCATTATATAACTTAATTAAGGATTATGCTAGCCACAAGTCAGCTACACATATCCCAATACAATCAATATGTTAAGGACATAGCAGGTGCTCTATGAATGTGGTGCTCGAGTGGCATTTACATGGTATCGAGGTGGCGCAGAGTTGGCAATTGATTATGCTCCTGAGTGCTAACTATGCAAACAACGTGGTAGCCTAGGTAGAAGCTGACTTAGCACATGTGTAGCAACTAACGTGGCGTACGATGCTTGCATGTCACTACTAATGTGACAAATGAGGTGGCAAAAAACCTATTGACATGTGGTTGTCCAAGTGGCAATCAAAGCTCAATTATTGCATGCATCGCACCATACAACAAGTGCATGAGGGTATGTAGCACTTTGATGAGCATTGTACAAAGTGCTTTAATGACGCTCTCCAAAGTGCTTTCAACAACTCTCAATAAAAGCGTTTTTAATAAAAGGAACCTTTTTAATTAAAAAAGTATTTAAAACTTTTCCATTCCCCTCCTCATAGAATGTGCAAACATGAAACCTATGATTGTACTGTAATGTATTTGCCTTGTCTTTTGTGCCATCCAAGTAGAGAAAACTAGGGCTCCAAGTAAGGTGCTCCATTTTTTACGATTTGGCAAGCAATCCTTAAATCAACTTGAAACTCTAGTTATTTTGCCTCCATGTGTCCAATTTGGTTGAAACAAAAGCCCAACCTGACTACTTCAAACCTTATGGACACAATGGTGAGCTTGGATTTGTTCTATTATTCATCAAAAACAATCTACAAATAATCACTACAAACCGCAACAATCTCTCAAAAGAACAAAAATGAACTAGCCTAAGAGCATCAAGGCTCTGATACCATGTAAGATTTGGCTAAGCAATCTATCCAAAACCAAAATGCCTTAAAGCTAATCACATCACCTACTTGTTCAAACAAAAACAAAGAGATTCAAATGAACAACAATAGCTATTCCATTCAATAATAGTGTCTAAATATACGGGAAAAGGTTACATTTATAGAAAATGCAACAAGGGGAGGAGGATGACAACTCACCCTCCAAGAAATGTAACTCCCAAGGAATGACACGACATCTCAATGTCCAAATGAAGTAAGTGTAACTCCTAAGGAAGATGAGATTGGACACTCCCAAAAAGACAAGCTAACTCTATCTAAGTAATATCCTATCTACTTAAACTTAACCTATGGTATAATAAATGCATAAATACACCAACACCTTTTGGGTAGACTTTTATGTTTTTTCTCGAATTTCAAATATTATTGCCTTGCTTTTACCCATCATTTTTCAGATCTAGTTGCTCCTTTTGCATTTAGTGTCTTATCTAGGGTTTTGGTCCTTAGTTTATGTTCACTTTCCAGATCCCCCCTAGAGTGATTTCTATTGCTAGATCTTAACCACGGATGCCTTCTCTTTCATTCTAAACAAAATCATTGCTTTTTCCAATATGATTCATGATGATGATGTCTCCTTTTGGGTATATGATAGTGATTTAGGTCTATGTACATCCCTTTATCCTATTGATACATCTACAGATAATGATACCCCATCTGTTTTAATTATTCATGATGTTGTTGGACCTAATGATGACGGTATCCCTCATATAATCCATGATATAGTCCTTCCTCTATATCATTGGATTCATGATGCATTGATGATTTATCTAGTGACGAGCTTAGTGATACTTGCTTAATCAATGAACATCCTTTATCCTCTCCCTCACATGATGTTATTGATGGTTCATTGTTTCATGATGATTTGGTTCAAGTTATTTCTAATGCACATATTATTAGTGATCCATGATAAAAGCATATAGTAGAAATGAAGATGCAATCTTACATGTTTGATCATATTTATCTTCATATTATGAGCATATACGTGATGATAGTACATTAATGAATGCCTTTGGAGATACTTTAGTTGGTAAAGCAAGGCAATGGTTCGATTCTTGTCATGTTTATTATACATCATTTCATGCTTTATTATGCGCTTTTATAGATTACTTCACTCTTGGCCCTAGAGCATGCTTGTATAGTGATTATAATCTTTCAACCTCTAGTGGCCATTCCTTAGGAGATCTTATGGAGTTATATATGTTTCATGATGATACAACATTTTTAGATACCTATAATAATTCTCCTATGGACCGTTTTATGCCTTCTCGTGATACATCTCTTGAGAACTATGATGTACATGACTATCATATTGTTTCATTTACATATCCCATTGACCAACATGAACAAACGCATGGCTTAGACATACATGAAGAAGAACTTGATGATGATATCTTACAATTTTTATCAGGCTTATTTGAAGATGATGTCCAAAACATTAATGGTCGATCCATTACATCTTCCTCAACCCTTACACATGGCATGAATACACATAAGGCTATAGGGCAAAACATTGATGTTACACAAGCTCCTCATATGGTGTGCCATACTTTCCCATCCCTTTCCAAATCTTTAGGTCCTATCCCTACTCATAATTTTCCTTTAGGTTCCACATCACCCTCCATGTTTACTCTTACTCCTATTTCTTTGGCCTATGATCATTCTTCTCCCATTCTCCATATTATTCAACACTTTCCTATTTCTTCCACAACCATTCCTATACCTAGTTTTAGCCATACAAACCTTATGTCTCAACCCATTTACATTTCTTTCACTACACATATCCCATTTGTCTCTTACCACTCACTCTTTGTCCACCCATTTGCCTTTTATGTCTACCACTCCTTCCTTGATAACCCCTACACCACCTAACCTATAGGCCACCATCATAAGCGAGTTGTAAAAGACCGATAAATGTATCAATGATTTGCAAAAGTCTATTACAAAGGATATAACATGTGAATTACAACATAATACATTGGGATATAACATATTGACTTACTCTTTACCAATTGGATTTGTGGTGCCTAGTTCTACAATGCATGATGGTAGAAGGGACCTGTTGTGACCAAATCACACATCGCCCCATTGCAAATGGGGACCCCCTTTTTTTTGAAGCTCTGATGCTTTGTATGAGATCTTAGATGATGCCTTAGGTTCGTTTCCTCTGCCAAT
Source organism: Cunninghamia lanceolata (assembly GCA_027924645.1). Lineage (NCBI taxonomy): Eukaryota > Viridiplantae > Streptophyta > Pinopsida > Cupressales > Cupressaceae > Cunninghamia > Cunninghamia lanceolata. The sequence goes on along the minus strand of BSBN01001074.1, from coordinate 1,986,857 downwards.
CCAACAATAAGTCTCCCTCCTAGAAGATTTTGCTTTATAACTGGAGGTCTTATCTGGAAGGTGAACTTGCAATGTTGAAGAATTACGATCAAATCCCATCTAGATATTGAGTTTTGAAGTCAATCCTGAAGAATGTTTGAGATCCTGATAAGACTAAGCCTGGAGCCTGAAATCCTGAAAATCCTGAAAAAATGGCTAAGTCTGAAATCTGGTGAATCCTCCAAATTCTATATTTTGCATCTTAAATCCGGTGGATTCGGGACCTATCTCAAACATCCTGAAAGGTATATTGAAAAATCTCTAAAGTATAAGAAATTCAATCTCTAAACTTATACTTAAATATATTTTTCAATATACCTTTACTCGCGCGATCCTGAAAATACCTAACGATTTCAGAGGATTCAAAATCCTGATCTAATGCGACTGGACACTTAAGTGGCACAAATCTGGGCGCAAAATCACGAAGGAGAAGACACTCGAGCCAGAGGATTTGAAAACTCAATCTAATGCGCCAAGTATTAAGAGGATTTTGATCTTTCATCTAGTGCGCCATTCCTTGAGCAAATGAAAACGAGTTCAAACTAATGCGAAATTTAGAGGATTTTAGACCTTTAAACCAATGTGAAATGTTTGAGAGGGATCCTATGTCTTGAACCAATGCGAAATACAAGAAGATTCCCTATCCTTGATCTAGTGCGAAATACAAGAAGATAACAATATGCTGATCTAATGCGAAATGCAAGGCAAGAGGATTCAAATTCCTCATCCCATGCGCTTGAAGGAGAAGAAGAAAATGCCAACATACAAGAAGATTATCAAGACCTTATCTAATGCGCCAACAAGGAGAAGTTACAAACATTTAATAATTTTTGCCTTGGGAAACGTGAAAATTGCTTTTATTAAATAAAGATCAAATCTAAATTAAATGTTCGTGCACAATAGTAAAGGAGGTCGGCCTAGAGAAAAGGAAAAGTTTTTTAAGCAAATTATGTATATATACCTCATTTCCTTTTCATTTTTATCATTTTCAAGAGCAGATTTGTTCTTCAAGAGCAGATTTTTCCTCAAGGGGCAGCAACAAGGGTTTTTGTTCGCAAAAGGAAGTCTCCCAAACATTCAACACAAGCACTTAAAACTTGATCCAAAGAGACCTAAGGAAGAAGGACTCAGTTAAGGTTAATTGCACATTAAAGGTGAGTGCCAGAGGATTTCAAAAGCCTATCTAATGCGCTAGATCTCAGAGGATCTCAATCCTTGATCTAATGCGCCAATCCAGTCAAGTCTCCAAGATGAAATCTAGAGGATTTCAATTCTTGATCTAATGCGCCTAGCTCCAAGGCGAAAACTTGAGGATCTTCAAGGCCTTATCTAATGCGACCTCATGAGGGGAAACTCTAGAGATTCCAAAAGTCTATCTAGTGCACCCAAATAGTTTCAATGTGAAGTTTGAAGGATCCTTGTCTAAGGCGAGAGTCAGAGGATTCTCCAACCCTCATCCAATGCGCCCTACTAGAAGGAAGGTAAGATTCAAGGTTAAGCCTCCAAGGTTTGAGTTTTAAAGGATTTGCAAGTCTGATCTAGTGCGCCAACTATAGGAATACCTCTAAGCTTTCAAGTATCTTCCAAGGTTTGAGTTTAAAGGATCTTGAAGTCCCAACCAATGCGAAAATCTTGAGGATTTTCACCCTTCATCTAATGCGCAACATGAGGTAGTGATCAAGGTTTGAATCTAGAGGATCCTCCAAGGTCAACCAATGCGCCAACATCATGAGGCTTTCACCAAGCTCATCCAATGCGCCAAATATCATGCATGATCTACTTCAAGACAAAGGTCATCTAAATTCTTCAAGTTTGAAGACTTCAACCTAGTGAAGTGATGCGCCATCTCCCAAACCCTTTATCAAAGCGCTCAACAAGAAGAAATCGGAAGCGGTATCTAGTGCGCCCTACATGGAGACAATAAAATTTCATTGAAGATCTCTAGTTGCCCATCTAATGCGCCATTCCCTTAAGCGAGTAAAACTAGGTGTCATCTAAACCAATGTTGAGAGGATTTTTATTCCTCATCCAATGCGAAATGTTAAGAGGAATTCAAACTTTGATCTAAAGCGCCATACATAAGGATTTTGAGGGTGTCTAAAGTGAAATGCTTGAGGATTTCAATCCTTCATCCAATGCGACTTCTAGAGGATTAAAAATAGTGGTTTAGAATGCAAATTTTAGGAATTTCAATGAAGATCAAGAACTTGTTATCTAATACGCTTGGCTTGGAAATGCATTCTTGTATGTTATAAATCAAATATTATCATGTTTATCAAGGGGATTGATGCTGTTCCTTTACTTGTGTTGCAGCAAAAAGGAGGAATCATCTAAAGATCAAGTGATAAGAACCTTTGACAAGCAAGGAAAGAGAAAGAGCAAGGCATCATGTAGCTGTTTCAAGGGTATCCTTCATCATCCCTGTGTTGGAATTCTTCATCAAGTGGCATCAAGTTGAGATTGTCTAGAAGACATCCACCCGAAGGACATCATCTTCATCAAGGCTTCCTAAGGTATCAATTCTACTTCAAGTTCTTCAACCTTCAAGAGAAGACATCAAGTAGCTGCTCCACCATAAGGAAAGTGTTATCATCAAGCAAGAGCATTCATCCATCAAACTTCAAGACTCTTCAAATTTCCAAGTCCAAGAGAGTCTCCTACTCTTCATGAAGAAATCAAGTGTCATCATCTACTCTCTAATCTACATGAAGATACATCGAAGAAGATTCACATCAATCTATCTACAAGAAGAAGGATCATAAAGTTAGTCAAGTGAGGCGACAACTATCATACATCCAGTCAACAAGAAGAATGAACAAGGCAAGATCCACAGGATGTATTCTTAAATATACAAGTTCAAACAATCACATTGAATACATCATTACAAGTTGATACAATTTTCAAAGTATGCTGAGTTGGCACTTATGTGGCAAGTACACATCATTTAATTTTGATTAGCCACATTATTTAATGCATGCAATGTATCATTTAATGAAAGAAGCCAAAGGGATTCCTATGTGGAGGAATATTTTAAATGCTTTCGCCTTACCTTATCACATTGGAAAACGTGCCTTCATTGCCTCTCTCTTTTTGCTAAAAATAGCAAGTTGTTGTAACTACCTCTGAGGTGGCACGATCTAGACCCTTGGCTATTGAATCAATCTTAGCCATTCATTGTAACCTGGACGACTATATAAAGGCCTTGTTGCCTCATTTGTAATGGATTAGAGATATGAATTAGAGGAATAGATTAGAGAGGAGTAGATCATTAGCAGTAGTAGAGAGTAGATTTTAAGAGTAGAATAGAAGAGACTCTCAAAATTCTCTGAGAGGGCTGGAGATTGTTGTAAATATTTTCCAAGATTAATGCAAAGACATTGGAGCTACTTGTTTGGTGTTAAGTATTATCTTGTGGAGTATCATGGTTTCCTGAATCTTGATGGAATTAAGAGATGTTTCAAATAGTTTAGAAATAGATTAGAAGTGCATTGATGTAATGAATATGCGTAAAGATATTTGATGAATTCTTCTGGTTCATACTTTTCGTGTATTGTCGAAGGCAATCCACTTTGCAAAGTTAGACTGAACCTTCATTTTCTTTAGTTCGGTTGTGAATGCTTGTTCAAATTGCGCCAGCTGTGGGTGTTTGGATGGAGATTTACAACATGAAAATCCTTGAGTTTCCTTAGAAGATTGCACCGGCTTCGTGTAGTTGTTGGTTCTCATGGCGAAGTGAAGTCTGGTTTCATGAGGAGTTTGTCTATCTTTACATGTTTCATTATCTCATTGTCCTTAGATTAGCCTTCTAAACCCTTACCCCCTTTTTCATTTTCTTTATCATAGAAGCTCTGTATATATGTCATCCACACTGAAAGGAGGAACAAGCTGAATGAAAGGAGAAGAGTCTGCGTAAGTCCCTTTGTGTTTAACAGCAAAATCATACTTAAATCGCTGAGCTGTCTCTTACCGAAAACATCAGAAGGAACCTTGGAGTCATCTCGTTTGATCACTTAGTTTAGCATCCGAGAGGCTTTGCTCAAGAGAGAGTCAGATACTCAGTATTTCACTCTATTGTTGACTTGTTGAAAAACAACCATCAACAGGACCCATTAGCTCCCATGCATCCCTTTAATGATGAGTGCTTACTTGCTAAGTTGTTTCCACAAAGCTTGAAGAAATGTGCACTTACTTGGTTTTATTCTTTACCTCACGCTTCACTTATTTTCTTTGGAGACTTAATCAATACCTTTGTTAATCGGTTTCAATACAATATTGAGCCTAAAGTGGCGTGTACAATTAGCACAATGCAAACAAGGACAAAATGAGATGATCAACAATTATGTGCTAAGATTTCAAACTATCAACAAAAATGAGTTTCAAACTACCTAAAAGTGATCTCCAACGTGTATTTATTAATAGTCTCTCACCCATCATTCAAGAGAAGGTGAGTCTCAATAATTATAGTTCATTTTCTAAATTATGTGCTAACATATGCTATTGTGAGCTTCTATTGTTGAAAGATGATCTCATTCACTATAGCATCTCTAGCACTCTCCCTCATTCCCATGAGTTACAATCAAAGCCAAAATTTTGAAAATGGGCGCAATGAGAGTGGATTCAAAAAATGTCAACGCCATTGATGATTATCATACATTCACTAGCTTGGCAAATACTCCACGTGTAGTTTTAAAACAACTTTTGCAACAGCAACTTATCACTTTACCTCTTGTCAAACACACTGACACATCTACAAGTGTCATGTTGCATTTCAAGGCTAATTATTTATGTGATTAACCTTGAACATGTGGACTAACTACAGGTAGCTGCATCACTCAAACATAAAATTCAAGATCTTATTGACAAAAATGTGATACAAGTAGAGGATATTCATGATCATGAAAATAAATCTTTAGCACCTCAACATGATGAGTCTAATCAAATAGAAATGGATGATGAGGAATCCTCCAATGCTAGTGATAATGAGTCTTTTTGGTATTATTAACAATAGTATACATAGCACATCTTACATCAATGTTACAAACGAAGCTATAAACATGATGACGAAAAAATATACAAGCAAATATCCACTAGAGAATTTCAAGAACAAGGGTATGTAATCCTAGTAACAACATTTAGGCTAGTTACTCCAAAGAAGACATCACAATTGGCACATTTGTATTTTACTTCTATTCATAGAGACACTTAATGATCATACATGATAACCATCAATTTTGCATCAAGTCATTATAGAGGATAGTCCCATGGTGGGCATCGATCCTATTGAGTTAGACCCATTTCCACCTAATTACATTAACATTATTGGTTGATCTCTTTCTATATTTATCACTCACTTTTCTTATACAGCATACTATTACATACGCTATCTTCATGTTCTTTCCATGCTTTTCACTTGGGGCCAAGTTATTAATTCTTATTGCAGATTATATGTCTTTACGCTTGCTCATTGGGAGGAAAAAGTGGAGGCATATTTTCATCCACATCTTTCATTCACATTGATGGCACACACAAGTAAGTATACAAAAGGTACGCATTTGTACTTAATTTCATATCATCCTCGATCTTTCATATTCCATTTTTCTTTCTCTCCTCCATTTATGGCCACTCCTATGTGGTACACACAATTCAAAGGGGGCACATCATTACTAATTCTATTCTCAATTTATGCACAACTTTCAAAGGTTGGGAGCACTTGTTCTAGTGATTCAGATTCCAAAAGCTTTATACTCTTTTTATCATTGTTATTTTATTCATTTCTACATTCGCATGCTTGCTTGTTTAGATTTGCATGCACACCAAAGTGGGGGCAAAATGTAGAGGAGAAAAGTATATACCCTATACTTTTCCCCACTCGTTTTGCACCACTTTGTGTGGATGTCTTTAAAGCATGATCCTAGCATTTAATTGGTCTCTTTTGATGCACTCGCTTACCCTAAACTAGAACCCAAGGCTCTATTATACCATATCATCTAGTTTTGAGCATTCCTAGCTCATTTCCCAACATTTTGAATTCCCTAGCCTAATCGTAGCCACAACCTCAGTCGTGGCCTCATCCCTACACTAAACCACATCCATGGTCTCAGTCCTCTATTTTCAAATTCAAATTTAACCAATTCTCGCAACGACTCTTCCAGAATATGACCATTACCCATCATCCAACATGCCAAAGGTTTCAAATTGCATGTTGTGCATTGTATTTAAAGGCATCATCCTAGTTCATTTTGATCATGATAATAGGAAAACAACAATTAGGACAAGGCATCTGCATTAAAGCATATCAGTCATTATTGTATCAACTGCCAATTCAGCTATTGGATTCTATTCTATCTATATCAACATCTAACACCTCAATTTATTTCTATTTTTTGATATCATTGAATCAATCGAGGGGCCTAATTGCTAGCAAGAAAGTTGAATGCTTTTCCCTCTATCATAGCAAGTCACAACGGTGCTTCTTAACACCATCCAAATTTTCCTTATACAGATTTACATCAAGCAAACATCTTCCTCAAGTATCTCAAAGAGCCTCAACACTATGATCTAAAGCTCATTGCTCCCCTCAACCCCCAATTTACCAATCTTGCCTTTCACTATTAATTGACACTTTTCCCTAACATCCCAAACTTTAAACATCAGTCCAGTGTCCTTAAAACTATACTGACAGAATCATAGTTGCACTAGGGTTATCTTTATTCCCGCCTCGTATAATCCTAACAATACAGGCTTACCAAAAATAATATCCACAATTGTCTTCTTGCCAAAATCTTTGTTTTAAATTGTTAAACCCTAGAAAATCTTCGTTGTAAATCATTGAACCTTAGAAAATTTTCGTCGTAAACCCCAAATAACCAAACCCGGCTGAATGGCAGTAGCGCCATACTAATCTAGCCAGCCCTTTGTAGAGGAACGAGGATACATGCCAATGCCAACACCAGAGACTCTGCAATAGCCTCTACCCCATGGTGAAAAAATATTCATTTTAAAACCCTAACAGTACAAACCCTAAACAATCCAAATTAGATAAGGTTAAAATCCACTAAGAACCCCTGAACCCACGTCCAAAAATAACATAAAACACAAAACCTATCACGGCAAACCCGAATCCTAGGCAGAAACCAGCACAGCCCTAAGTTATACCGTACCAACGATAAAACCTAGAAGCCCATAAAACAAGCTATTTCATGCCACTGCATTCATGTAAATATACTGCTCAAAAAAATCGAACGGGAAACAAATAAAAAACAAAAAACAAAAAAAAATGAAAGAAACTAGGCTGAAACAACAGAAATGACAGCTTCTTACCGGAAATGATGGCGATGCCCGCCTGTTTACTCTTCTCTATATGTAAAATAATAAGAATCGGTAGAACATAGAAAACTTACCGGGATCCGACTCAATAGTGCACCAAGACATCCTGGAGACTAGTCTTCGGCTGCACCAGGGAGATCACCGCTAACAATTTTATAAAATAAAGAGAAAGCTGTTTCCAAAACGTTGAAGAGATATTATCAGCCTCTTAAATTTTAGGAACGGCAAAACAGAATAAGAATATAAAACAAACCGTTTAAAATAGGGCAGAGATGTGAAGCCAGCCCTCACACAAAATCATTGCTATAAAATTACATAAACCACACCACTTACTTGTGGCGCCTGGATAATTATAAGACACTGAAAAACAAAACTAACTGTAATATAGAGGCGCCTCTTTCAGATGGTTAAAAACGAAAGAAGGGTTTATTGAACATTCAAATAAAATTACCTGCAACAAGTCAATCCTTTTGAATTTGCCTGCAAAACATTAGAAAAATGTTCAAGTTTTTTTTAGCACATTCTAAAAAAATTGTCTGCCACAAATGGTTGTGAATTTTTTTTTGATCAAATAGGGATTTATATTAATTATAAAAGTCTTTTATAGTATACTATACCCTTTAAAAAAAAAAAAAATTAAATAGATATAGAAAATAGTCCATCCTTTTGAATTTACCTAAGACAGAAAATGTGTTTCCCCACAAATGTAAAAATCAAACCCTCAAATGTGAGAATGGACTTGAAAATTAGAGACTCGTCACATGTGACTTCCGGAAGGTCGGAGAACAAAAGAAGAACTGAAAGGAGAAGCAAATTTGATTGGGTTTATTGTCTTATGGGCTATTTTTAGCCTCATGAATGTTAAAGGTTATTCAATTCTATTCTATAGGTTGTTTTATAGGATTGATAAGGCTTAATACCAAGCCCTCAGTAATAACTTGGATACAAAATTATTTTTAGTGGTGATTAATTTTATTTTTCTTTTGGGTATTGTATTCTAAATTTTTTTTTTTTTTTTTTTTCCTATGGATGTCATCCACAAATTGGTTTTCGATGGAGCACTTAATATTTATCTTTTTTTATATGCAGTGATCTAAATTTTAATATTCTATTTTAATATTCTAGATGCTTTCAGTGTAAAGGAGTATGTTAATGGACTATCTTTAGCCTTATAGACAAAAAATATATATATTCTATTTTACTAGACAATTTCAAGAGTATATTTTTGGAGTTTTATACGTCAGTTGGTCTCATGGAGGTTATTAAAATCTTTATCAATCTATCTAACAAGTTGGTTACAGCCTAAAGTTAAGTTGGAAAGGGGTTGTTCATCTATATGTTGAGATTGCTAATTGTAGAGGTAAAAAATGCATATTTTTATCTTTAACTTGTTTATATTACTTTGGGTTGATGTCTTCGATGCATGATTTTAGCACATAATTTAGCTATTTTTGTGCACTCACTAACCTCATCTACCACTCAATTATATCACCTCTTTCTTCAAAACTTGTTTCATTAGCTTGCCTATCTCCCATAGACTAGATAACACATGCGATATTATCCCCTGGATAGGTTCACAAGTGTGATCACGTCCCCCTATATCCAAATTTCAAATTCTTGATTTCCAAGGCTGACAATATTGGGATCTAAGTTGTACCCATTAGTATAGGTGCCAAAAAAATTAATTGTGTCTAGGGTTGTGTATATGAAGGCATCATCCTAGGACACTTACACATAATGGTATCATCACATAATTGAGCAACAATGCATCAAAACAACAAGGCATTTCTCCTTTTGTGGGAGTTGGTCATTAGTCCTGATTTGTTAGCATTGGGCATCAACAACCGACCAACCAACAACTATTGAGTAATCAACATGCATTATCAAGGCACACTCTAAAGACATCTTCTTCATAGCCATTAATTGGTTTTCATTAGGCTTTGATAAGAATAAAGAAATATCTCAACGACATCCATTGTGATACAGTCTTACCTAGAAAAGATTATCAAAATAGAACCAACTATTGGAAACTTGTCAGTTTTGTCATTGATGTCAACATCCAGCAGCTGGTTCACTTGGTTTCCAAGTGCTTTTGAGAAAATTTGATTAGTCTCTAAGTGCTTTTGAGAAATTTTGAATAAAAAGGTGCGCAATGTGATAGAGGCGTGCTCAGTGGTATGCTCTGCATTTCTTTATAGTTGAAGATATGGTTGTGTGGTTTGGAAGTGATAATCAAAGGTGTTCAAAGGTGTTATATCCAGAGTTTCAAATTCTAAATCATGTGGCAGTGGAAGATGTGTTCGATAGAGTGTTTGATTGTGAAGAAGGTTGTCTTAGAGAAATGAGATTGCTTCACATTTCTCTGCATTGAGGTTTCTTGTCCTGCGGATCTGGGAATGTGCTTATATTGTCTATATCTACTTTCCCTTGAAGTTTCTAGTGTTGGGTTACTCTGCAAGATCAATTTTTGTGTTGATGATTAGTGGTAGTGCATCCCGGTGTGCAAAATGAAGACATACTTTGTTTCAGTTGGTTGTGGTAGTGTTGCAGAAGATAATGATGATGCTGGAATATTCTGGAAAGATGTTTTGATGTTGTGGAATACTTCCTTGTAGTCCACATGATGTTTTTGGTCTTGGAGAAGCATGAATTTGGTTGTTTGTTGTGTTAGCTCAGGTTTGGCTGATCTGACCTACTAGCACTATTTGCAGAGGTACCTTGCGGTTTGTGGATGTGATGAACAACATGGTGTTACAGATTTGAGTCCTAGTTAACCCTTGGCATGGTCCACATTCACTTCATTCCATCATGGAAGTGTTTAGTGTCAACCTAATTGGTGTTGCACGTTTGAGGTGCACACGTTTCATAAGGCTAACCTAATTGAGTGTTTAATGTCCCCAATTTCGAGAGCATCAGAGTTTGGAAGATTAGCATATTATTTGACCCCCGTAGGCTAATGGAGTTGTTCAGAGGGTCCTATTTGGTAGTTATTAGGGTGTTTCCTTCTCTGAAGCTCAGTTTGGTTAAGGTTGGGCCTTCGTTTGGTGTTCCAGGACTCAGTTATACACACTTACTATTCATAGTAAGACTGTGGTTGTAGAAAGGGACCCCTGCTATTTTTAGTAAGGCGATTAGATGCACAAAGGATACCATGGTGAACCCCCAGGTTCAAACAATTGAGAAATGATGTCTGATTATGGAGACAAGTGATTTTTAATTATTATTAAAGGTAATGTTTAATAATAATTAATTATTATTAAAAGGACATCATGTGATTAACAGACCTTATATTATAAGGGGGTTATAATGATATTTTTTTAAAGGTGCATATAATAATGACTTATTTGACTTTATTAAAAGGGGGTCATTTAATGATATTAAAGCCAAATAATAAAGTCATGGATTCAAGTGCTCGAGTGAAGTTATATTATAAAGTTAACAAAAAACAAATGTTTTTAATATTTTTTAATGAGCAAAAGCTTCATGGGAAGTCATGCCATTTGGAGGAGCATATATAAGGCTTTGAAAAGTCTTTTTCAATCATTCTTGATTATTCATTTGTCGATTTTACACTTCACATTTTGAGAGTTTGGCTTTGTGACAGGAAGAAACCAGGGTTTCTGCAATCTCTTGGCATTGGAGAGCAAAGTATCTTCATTGTTCAAGCTACCTGAGGTTGTGAAATAACTTTTGAAGGTTGCATACATTGGTGGCTACAGCCAATGGTCACAACTGAGCTAATTGGTGTAGTTTTTGTAACGGTTTGAAGAGATGTCATTGATAAATCTGAAGACATTTATTGTTGTTGCAATTATTGAAGATTGTTCCTTGCTGGTCGTACATATCTTACAGCAGGCCGTACATATTTGAGGGCATTTGGAGGAGTTTACATGTGGTTTTGTTGCTACTCTTCATTCATATAAGGTCACCTTATATCTGCAGCATTACTCAACCTTTTAGAGAAGTTTGTGGAGTATTTGGATGCATTTTATAGTTGCTCCAGCCATAGCCATGGTCGTACCATGTTGAAGGAGGACGTGGGTGTCTTGTGTGTGGGTTCTACTCTAGATTTGTGACATCTATCACCTCTAATCTTGGTGTTTAGGGGCATAAATACCTCTACAGTATTGATACCTAAGATTACATTGCATTTTGTGTGGATTTTAATGAATTTTCATAGCTTATGTTGTTGGTTCGGCTACAACACTGGCATGAAGTTGTGACTCTTGATATGGGTATGTACTCATAATTCATATTATGCTATAATATAAATTGGGTCTTCAATATTTTGGTGATATATGTTATAGTTTTTCTGGGTTTTGTTTATATGCTCCATATTCTGTGTTTTTATTGCAAAAAAATCAAACATGCAAAAACAAATATAAAACCCTAGACCCTCAACAAGCAGAAAACACAAAAAAATCTTGGTTTGCAAGTGTCCACCTGGGGTGGGACATTACAGTGGTATTAGAGCAGTTTCCTTCCATCCTTTTGGGTGAGTCATTAAAATTCAGAACAAAGGAAAAATGGCTTTAGATAAATCCACAATTGATTTTATGCATAACCTATATGATCTGATGAGGGATCCAGAAATGAAATAGGGTTTTCTAAGGATGTTTGGAAAATCTATGTAGGAGTACAATCAACACTGAGAGGGGGGTGAATCAGTGTTGACTCAAAAACCACAATTTATGACTTTTCAAACTTGACAATGAAGTTTATCAAAAATTGACTTCAATACTTGAACAACCAAAATCAAATGTTCAATCATATGTAATTACAAAAGACATGAGATCATAACACAAAGAAATTAACGAGTGGAAAACCCTCCTAGGTAGAAAAACCACTCAAAACTGCCTCATTGGCTTAAGTAAAAACCTTACTGGTTACAATTTTTAGAAGCACCAACTTCAAAGAGCACCAACCCCTAATACATACAAATAGATCTCACTGACCATACAAGCCTCACTGGCTACAAGATGCCTTACTGGCTGAATTGTGTCTCACTGACAACTGAAAAATCTCACTGATCTATAAGCCTCACTAGCTAATCACAAATCAGATGACAAAATATTGATTTCAATTCAGGGGATTACCCTGATTCACTAAAGCACATAACATCTAGATTTTTACAATTATCAACATCAAACATTCTCCTTCAAATTTTCACAAATTCTTCGATGTCTTCAATACTATAACCTCTGTGATTCTGACATGTTTTATACCTGTAATCACCAATTTTAATCTAAAAATATTCACCTCTAAAGACAAATCACCTCTACAAAAATTGTGATATACTCCTAAAGGATATTAGATCTTCAAATCAATTTCATATTTCAATCATCATTAAATCATTTGCAATATGTGAAGAACAAACTATCACTGCAAAAATTAAGAGTTTTCAATCTCTATCATCAAATATGTCTCTGCAATTTTATTTTAAATCTGCCTCCATAAGAAGCATGCACTCTGCCTTCATAACACCAGCTTTCTCAAACTTCATAACACCATAACAAATCTTTATGATAAAAAACTTTGTTGCAAAAACTTCTCAAACCATTTTCATATCATATGAAAAAGACACACTCCATAGTTATAAACCTCGGGCACACACAAAAATCATTCCATCTTTTTTCTCAGTTCAAAATTAGAAAGAAGAACACCGAACTCTACAATAAAAGAGGAGGAAAAAATCTTGTTTTTAGGCTTTTATTACAACTCACCCGTCAAATTTAGCAACTTATCCTAACCATCGGGCTTCTTTTATCTTTTAAATCTTATCCTTTCGATCTTGTATACCCGCCATCTATCATTTAAATACAAGTCGTTGATACTGTTTTTCCCACCAAGTCTTTTAAGCCATAACCCGATGACCAAGCACTCTAAATGTTGGAGCCAATTTTAGAATGAAGTTGATACCCTCAATTTGTCACTTAAGTGATAATGACCTGTTCGACCAATCAACAGACAAATAGAACCAAAAGTGTATGACGTGCTATCAAGGGTTTGTAAAAGGTGACTTAGGTTTATTTAGGACTGTGTGAACATAGGCTTTTAGGTCTTTGATTCTTAGGTTTGTTTAGGATTTAAATCTTAAGACCTTAAGGTTTTAAAGACTTTAGATTTCTATGATCAAAGGAGTGAAACCTAGCATAGACAAAGATGTGAACAAATGTAAAAACTCTAAGAAGAATCAATAACATGTTTAAGATATGGCAATACTACAACAACTAACGAACATTATGAGATAAAGACTTATCAACACTTGATCCAACTCTTGACTCTTGTCCTACCTTCACACAATAACCCTACTACAATGGAACAACTTATAATTTCTTCACCAAGATATACTGAATACTGTAACTACCATAGAATACCCTTCACATTATGAATATGAATATGAATAATGAAGCATGAATACCCTTCATATTATCACGTGCTTAACAAGATCAACCTGACAACCTGAGATAACCAAGAAGCCAACTATGAAGATAAAGAACAAGACAACAATAATCTGATTGTCATGATGAACCAACCAATGTCACTTCTACTGAAAGCATGAAGATCACACATGATTCCAACTGCATACCACCAAACACTATCATTATGCCATTTGCAACTGTCTAAAAAACATGATGCCATTGTATACCACTGAAATGAGCACCAGAGCCAAACCAATGAACACCAGCTAGAAACATCAAATGCCTCCAATGATATAACAAACACCTTTTGTCAAGTCATCATACAACACTATCAAACACCTTTTGACATCAATGTAAAGACAACAACCAAGATCATTACAACAAAACTCCCCCTTTGTCTTTGACATTGATGGCAAAACAAATATGCAAGACAACCCTATAATCATCTCCCCTTTTTTGACATTGAATGTCAAAGGCAAACAAGAACATTTCAAAGATCATACCTGTGATAACATATCTGATGTCTAATCATTTGAAGAAGATAGACAAGAAGGTAACATATCAGATCTAAAATAAATGCTCTTAACACTCTCCTCTGTCAAAGATCTTCTATCAACTCTATCAAAGGATGGACTGTCCTTGGCACAATATAACATAAATTGACATTCACTGTTTTAAGACCTCAATTCAAACTCTAAAATACCACTATCATTGTCCTCTATCCTGTCAACAGTAGTTAAGAAGATACTTAGTGAAATGATCTTTGCCACCAGAGTATAATCTCTGCCACAAGAAAAATACAATGTCTACTGCAAGAAATACAATCTCTGTCAACACTACAATACACAAATATTGACTTTTATGAAGTTCTTTATTGATATGAGGATACAAAGCAAAGATCCCTCAGTCAGAAGCAAAAGAACACAGTCACTGCCATAAAAGAATATAGTCTTCTAATCACTGTTCACTGTACATTGTAGAATCAAAGATGTCAATTATACCAATTGAAAGAAGACTGTCTGAGACACTGAGATACCAATTGTTAGGAACAAAATGTCATTTGAGTGAAAACAAGAAGGAAGCAGTTTATATACATTGTCTGAAGATTCAACTTCATCAATCCAACAAAGACGTCAAAAAAATGAGTATGATCACCACAATAGAAGTCATAACCTTCTCCAACAAGAAGACTAGTCAAACTTCAAACTCAACATCATCAAACACAAAGAAAACTGATATGCACTTTATCAACCATCAAATGAAATTCAAGGCTTCAAAAAGACATTGACAACTACTCCCCCTGAATCCAACATCCTTGAAATTCATCGAAGAGAAGCAAAGGATAGAACCCCTAATCTTTGTTAATAGTGAATGAAGAATACCTCTATCTCAGTCAACTGTAACTTTGAAAAACTATTGGGAGTGACCTTTTATTTGCCATGCTTATTTGAAATAACCTTTGAGTGAAATCAACATTATTTGCCTCATGTGATATCACCATAACTCAAATGAGAGAATCACATCATATCAAATATCAACTATGTGTCAACTGTGTGCCATATGTATGCCAAACTGAATAAGAACAAACAAAGGTACTCATTGTATGATCATCAATTATATTATGTGTCAAACAACATCATAAGTAGCCAACTCCAAATAAGCCATGTCAAGAAGATCAAGAAGTGACTTCATATGACTGAACCAATGCAAATCAGAGTAGGATCTCAACACATCAAAGCAACTCTACCAACCAATATGTTGTGCCATACCAAGACTATCAATATACTTTGAAATGAGCTTTATTACTGTCACAGAATCATTGTCAAAGAGCCAGAAGATACACTTCATTAACTATCTAGCATTCAAGCAAGAGATCCATATCACTGACCATTGTCACACTATGAACTGTCACTATCTCATGATTGAAGAAATTATGAAGATCCAATGACAGAACCAGACATGAACCACCCATTATTCATCGAACTTTGGTATATATGTATCACCAACATCAGAAGAAAGTATGTCCTATAGTCAGCAACACTACAACAAAGCAATAGAGGAAACACGACAACATAAGTCTACAACAAAAAATTTACCAGAGCATCAAACAATCAAAGGTCTGCTACCATCAAGTCCTAAACCAACAAGCCTGACCCCCCAAGTTTGCTAAACATGTCTGCACCTGTCTCGTGCCATACAAAAAATCTAGAGATACTCTTTGCAATATACTACTCAAACACCATATCAATGACCTTCTCTAAATAAGACTGTCAACCTTGCTCTTGAACCTGTTACACTTATGTGAACTTGAGATATGAAGAACTCAATCACACAAGGTACTTCCAACAACAACCCCTCAAACCACTATGTTGTACTAACAAACCAAGATATCTACAGAGCTCAAACCACTATCCTCTTGAAGCATCAAACACGTGAAGAACAACATGATGCATAGCATGATCACACATGAAGACATCCTCAATCACAACATAATTCTTCCTGATTATTTTTGACCAAAAAATAAGGACCACATCATCAACTTGATTCAAGCACAAGATGTGAAGAGGAGGAGACAATATGATTTTGCAACAAGACAACACATCTACTGAACTTCCTAGGGGTTTAAAAAAAAATGAAACAATTTTACAACTCCCCCTATCTTTATGCTTCTGTGTTAAGCTATTATGCATGTTTCTTGTGCAGCATGCACAATATTAGGCTTAATCTTTTCTTTCACTTGTTTTAGCCTCCAAACTTTCACAGGTTCTTTCTTCTATTCAGGTTTCTTCATGCAAACCTTTTCAACCTTTTTCTTTTTCCAATCATTCAAACCAGGTGATGTAATTCTTCCATACATTTTGCAACTATATGCTTTGTGTCCAAGAGTGTTGCAATTATAACAAACTATGTTACAATCATAGTCAAATGACTGATAGTACCTCTAAACACTCATGTTAAGCTTCCATGCAGGATCATACCTTCTATGCACTTGTAACAAACAATATCAATATTCCTTCTGCAATCAACTACTTTGTGTCCAAAATTATTACAATTATAACAATAACCATTAAATGAATAATTATACCTATACATGTATGCTTGTTTTACTAAAGCAATTCTTCTAAAATTTCTTCTTCTTTGATTATACATTTTGCCTTTAGGAGTAGCAATATGATAATTCAAATCAATTTTCTTTCTGGGAGTCTCTCTGACTTTAGAACACTCTCCTTCAAAACCAAGTCCAGTAGTGTCTCCATATAGTTTTTGTTTACCAAGCATCTCATGTAGCTTGCTTGTGATTTCTTCAAACTCCTTATACTTCTTAGATAAAGCCTTGAGACCATCCTACTCTTTTCTTAGATTGATAATATCACCTTCTAATTTTAGATTCTCAATCCTTTTAACTTCAAGGTCAAATTTTGAAACATCTGCTATCCTCTTAGCTTCCTCAACCTCTATCTTCAGACTGATAATCAAATTGTTTGAGTTATCAATTTGTGTCCTTAAATTTGCAATCTGAATACTTACCTCTTCAAGATTAGAAAGTGCTTTGTCTTTGAAGTCTCTTTCTTGTTGTAGCTGCAACATTAATTTTAGGTTCTCCTTATAATTCTTGAGTTCACTCAGAGCATTAATGAGCTCTCCTTCCATATCAATCTCACAATCTTGTTCATCATATTCCTGATCATCATCACTTATGATGTTAGCTTCTTCTAAAAGAGATTTGTCCTCAACATCTTCATGTGAATGTCTTCTATCACTGTTATTCTTCTGAGATAACAAGTTGTCCTCTTCTTTATCATCACCTTGATAAATTCTTTTCAATTCTCTCCATATATCCTGAGCTGTAACACAATTCATAACTTTACAAAGAACATGATTAGATAATCTAGGTAAAATAGCCTTATTTGCAATGTCATTGTATTCATGAGCCTCTTTATGACTTGTATCATTAGGTGATAGAGAAGAAATAAAATAGCCATTCTCTATAGACATCCATACACCATATCATAATGAAAATAGACATGCTTGCATCCTAAAACACCAAATAGGAAAGTCTGAACCATCAAAGAAGGGAACATCTAAAAACACTTTCTCTTCAACCTGTGAGACATTTCTATCAACTGATAATGTATCAACATCTAGAATTGATATAGATTACACCTTCTCATCAGAATGAGACTTGACATTTCTCATGTTCTTATTTCTTTTGCACTTACCCATTATACTCCACCCTCAAGATCTACCCAAGCCGATTAGACTATAATAGGGACCCTGTGCTCTGATACCAATTGTAGGAGTACAATCAACACTGAGAGGGGGGGTGAATCAATGTTGAATCAAAAACCACAATTTATGACTTTTCAAACTTGACAATGAAGTTTATCAAAAATTGAATTCAAGACTTGAACAACCAAAATCAAATGTTCAATCATATGTAATTACAAAAGACATGAGATCATAACACAAAGAAATTAACGAGTAGAAAACCCTCCTGGGTAGAAAAACCACTCAAAACTGCCACACTAGCTTAAGTAAAAACCTCACTAGTTACAATGTTTAAAAGCACCAACTTCAAGGAGCACCAACCCCTAATACATACAAATAGGTCTCACTGACCATACAAGCCTCACTGGCTACAAGATGCCTTACTGGCTGAATTGTGTCTCACTGACAACTAAAAGATCTCACTGATCTATAAGCCTCACTAGCTAATCACAAATCAGATGACAAACTATTGATTTCAATTTAGGGGATTACCCTGATACACTAGAGCACATAACATCTAGATTTTTACAATTATCAACATCAAACATTCTCCTTCAAATATTCACAAATTCTTCAATGTCTTCAATACTATAACCTCTATGATTTTGACATGTTTTATACCTGCAATCACCAATTTCAATCTGAAAATATTCACCTCTGAAGACAAATCACCTCTACAAAAATTATGATATACTCCTAAAGGATATTATATCTTCAAATCATTTTCATATTTCAATCATCATTAAATCATTTGCAATATGTGAAGAACAAACTATCACTGCAAAAATTAAGAGTTTTCAATCTCTATCATCAAATATGTCTCTGCAATTTTACTTTAAATTTGCCTCCATAAGAAGCATGCACTTTGCCTTCATAACACCAGCTTTCTCAAACTTCATAACACCATAACAAATCTTTATGATAAAAACTTTCGTTGCAAAAACTTCTCAAACCATTTTCATATCATATGAAAAAGACACACTCCATAGTTATAAACCTCGAGCACACACAAAAATCATTCCATCTTTTTCTCAGTTCAAAATTAGAAACAAGAACACTGAACTCTGTAATAAAAGAGGAGGAAAAAACCTTGTTTTTAGGCTTTTATTACAACTCACCCATCAAATTTAGCAACTTATCTTGACCGTTGGGCTTCTTTTATCTTTTAAATCTTATCCTTTCGATCTTGTATACCCGCCATTTATCATTTAAATACAAGTCGTCGATACTGTTTTTCCCGCCAAGTATTTTAAGCCATAACCCGATGACCAGGCACTCTAAATGTTGGGGCCGGTTTTAGAACGAAGTTGATACCCTCAGTTTGTCACTTAAGTGACAATGATTAGTTTGACCAATCAATAGACAAATAGAACCAAAAGTGTATGACATGTTATCAAGGGTTTGTAAAAGGTGACTCAAGTTTATTTAGGACTGTGTGAATATAGGCTTTTAGGTCTTTGATTCTTAGGTTTGTTTAGGATTTAAATCTTAAGACCTTAGGGTTTTAAAGACTTTAGATTTCTATGATTAGAGAGCGAAACCTAGCATAGACAGAGATGTGAACAAATGTAAAAACTCAGAGAAGAATCAAGAACATGTTTAAGATATGGCAATACTACAACAACTAACGAACATTATGAGATAAAGACTTCCCAATACTTGATCCAACTCTTGACCCTTGTCCTACCTTCACATAATAACCCTAATATAATGGAACAACTTATCATTTCTTCACCAAGATATACTGAATACTGTAACTACCATAGAATACCCTTCACATTATGAATATGAATATGAATAATGAAGCATGAATACCCTTCATATTATCATGTGCTTAACAAGATCAACCTGACAACCTGAGATAACTAAGAAGCCAACTATGAAGATGAAGAACAAGACAACAATAATTTGATTGTCATTATGAGCCAACCAATGTCACTTCTACTGAAAGCATGAAGATCACACATGATTCCAACTACATACCACCAAACATTGTCATTATGCCATTTGCAACTGTCTAAAAAACATGATGCCACTGTATACCACTGAAATGAGCACCAAAGCCAAACCAATGAACACCAGCTAGAAACATGAAATGCCTCCAATGATATAACAAACACATTTTGTCAAGTCATCATATGACAACATCAAACACCTTTTGACATCAATGTAAAGACAACAACCAAGATCATTACAACAATCTAAATGAAAGGATAAGAAAAAAGAACCGCTTCAAAATGACTTTCAACTTGCAGGTGATCATGAACAAGGAGTTGTAGTAGGCAACGGGAATGGATCAGAATGTGATGATAAAACCTTATATATTGATAGTAGTTTGGCAGAACCCCCATAGGATACTTTTAGTGTTCAGGGAGTTGTAATCATCTATGAGAACAATTCTGAATCTTATGATAGCAGACATACTTCCTTGCATCATCATGAGACAACAGCCATTTTTTGAGAGGATGATGGATGTGTGGAGTTCCCTAACATTGACACTCAAGATCTGAGTGTTAAAAATGAATTATGTGATGTTGATTCAAGCTACAACAAGTCTGATTTTGCAAATCAAACCTTAGAAGATGTGAATGGATCATAAAATCTACTTGTTGGTGATGGGGAAGAAGTGTGCAATGATTGTGTCCAATCAATAGTTTCTATTATGTATTTTGAGCCATCCTATGAGGTACATAGCAGTAGTGCCTTTGATGATGTTGTGTGCAAAGTCGATAGTACACATGATGTTGCTTATCATTTAGGGAGTGAAGATGATACAACTTCATATCATAGTGCAAATTATACATCAGAAAAAGTGCATGATGTTGATGAGTCCCAGGAGTACAGTCAATTGGTGGGACAACTGAGGGTAAACGAGGACCAAATTGATGTAGCCATTAGACACTTGGATGACACTATTCATTTTATGGCTAAGTATTGCTGGAGGATTCCACGAATACAGAACAATCCCAAAGGAGGTCTTTCCCTTGTAGGTTATCATGCTCTAAGAGAGGCGTTGATGGAAACAAAGTCCAATTACATGCAGCTACTCTCAGATAGGGATCACCTACTCATGTTTGGCGAGACTTGTCTTGATGCACTCAAAGGGAAAGAGAGGGAAGTGGATAAGCTTACTGATGAGCTTATGGTCATGGAGAATTCCTTGAAGAGCACTCGGGAGGCTCTTCAAGAGTCCCAGTTTCAAGTTGTCGAGCTTTGTGAGGAAGTGAGTTTGGCTTGTTCAACATCAACCACAGCAGAAATACAGTCATCTAGCGTTGTCATGACATCTCATGATAGGGGTGTTAGTCTCTACATTGGTGGAGTAAAGATTGCTATTAGAGAGACTTGTGCTGAGGAGGCAGAGTCACGTTGGACTAGTGTGCTGGACCAACATGATGCTCGATCACATTTGCTTGAGGATTGCAGACCGTCTACGGGTGGGAACATGTCTCCTACATTTGTCAGCAATTCGGGTAATGCCTTGGTTGAGGTGGATGGTTGGCGTGAGCCTATTGAGTCACCAGGACTCAAGGAGCAGTTGATAGTTACCGAGGACAGGGTTGTCCAAACCTTATATTGTTTCAACAACACACATAAGTTTGTGGAGCACCTCCTGTGGTCAACACAATTGGAGGAAACGCAGACGAGGGTAGTAGTTGGTCCTTCCATATCTAGTCTACAGACCAAAGTGTGTGCTTTGGAGGGAATTAAGTCAGATTACCTTCAGTTGCTATCTGATCGGGATTTTGCAGTTGGGTTTGTAGAGAGGTCTTGCAGAGTACCTGCCCAGCTAGTCCCTCAGAATCATTGACGTGAGCCATCTCCTGATTCCAGTGATGAGAGTGATGAGGTGAGTATTAGCCATGACTATGATGGTCAGCCTTTGACACAGGCTAGTGTATTCTACCTTGACTGCATAGTTAGGAGTGCTCATCACTTCTCCTTTAGTCCACACATGGAGGATTTGTTGATGTGTCGATGTGGATTAGCTCAGGACTTGTACCATCCATTGTGGGATGGAGATTTTCCATCTTCAAAAGATGGGACTAGAGGTTGCAAGTACCTGACTTAGTTGTTTGCGGGGGATTACTTGCAGGATTAGAGGTGGAATTATCATCATGCAAATGAGTACCTGACAAAGTTTGCCACTTTTGGGTTTCTATTGGAGATAGGGTTTCAGGGAGGTTGTAGTGGCAGTAGGCATGATGGCTTAGTTTGTTATCACATCCATGGGAGTTTCACAGAGGTTGTAGAGAGATATTATGTTGTGGATGCTCCCAAATATTCATGTCTTTTAAGGTGGATGGATGTGAGGTTCGGTTGTTTTGGGATCCAAGTGGCGATAGATTTGGCATGGTGTATTGGGTGGATTCCAATGAGTTGCTTCACCATTCTCAGCATGGTGGGGTTTTTATCAGAGTAGTGCAGTGGAGGTCAACAGGTGATACACTTAGCAAACTTCTGTTCTAGCTATGGGATCCAGGGATTGATTTGGCTGGTGGATTGCTTCTTTCTTCTGTCGGGGTTGACCTAGTTAAAGGATCAATGGTATCATGTTGACGCCACAGGATTTGGATGGGGCATTCTATAGGATGATCTGGGATCGTGGTATTCAGTTGAGCATTGATCATAGAGTTTGGGATCCTTCTAGTGCATCAGGATTCTAGACAAAGCTTACTGGTGATTTACACGGCATGTACAGTGTGTAGAGATCCTACAGTTTCATCTTTGACTTACTTGTACATGAGCTGATATTGATGCACAAATCTAGTGCGCATGAGTCGGATAGTTGGTATGACATTTATCTTCTCACAGTTATGTTTATGCTAGTGCTACAGGAGTTGATTAGAGATGTGTGGGATATTTCACAGTTCTTCCTTTGGGCCTCTGGTGGAGTGGAGTTTCTTTGTAGTGGAGATTGTTTGGGGACAAGCAATTTCAAGGAGAGCGGATTGTAATGTCCCCAATTTCGAGAGCATAAGAGTTTGGAAGATTAGCTTATTATCTAACCCTCGTAGGCTAATGGAGTTGTTTAGAGGGTCCCGTTTGGCAGTTATCAGGGTGTTTCCTTCTCCGGAGCTTAGTTTGGTTCAGGTTGGGCCTTCATTTGGTGTTCCAGGACTTAGTTATACACACTTACTATTCATAGTAAGACTGTGGTTGTAGAAAGGGACCCCTGCTATTTTTAGTAAGGCGATTAGATGCACAAAGGATACCATGGTGAACCCCCAGGTTCAAACAATTGAGAAATGATGTCTGATTATGGAGACAAGTGATTTTTAATTATTATTAAAGGTAATGTTTAATAATAATTAATTATTATTAAAAGGACATCATGTGATTAACAGACCTTATATTATAAGGGGGTTATAATGATATTTTTTTAAAAGGTGCATATAATAATGACTTATTTGACTTTATTAAAAGGGGGTCATTTAATGATATTAAAGCCAAATAATAAAGTCATGGATTAAAGCGCTCGAGTGAAGTTATATTATAAAGTTAAAAAAAAACAAATGTTTTTAATATTTTTTAATGAGCAAAAGCTTCATAGGAAGTCGTGCCATTTGGAGGAGCATATATAAGGCTTTGAAAAGTCTTTTTCAATCATTCTTGATTATTCATTTGTTGATTTTACACTTCACATTTTGAGAGTTTGGCTTTGTGACAGGAAGAAACCAGGGTTTTTGCAATCTCTTGGCATTGGAGAGCAAAGTATCTTCATTGTTCAAGCTACCCGAGGTTGTGAAATAACTTTTGAAGGTTGCATACATTGGTGGCTACAGCCAATGGTCACAACTGAGCTAATTGGTGTAGTTTTTGTAACGGTTTGAAGAGATTTCATTGATAAATCTGAAGACATTTATTGTTGTTGCAATTATTGAAGATTGTTCCTTGCTGGTCATACATATCTTACAGCAGGCCGTACATATTTGAGGGCATTTGGAGGAGTTTACATGTGGTTTTGCTGCTGCTCTTCATTCATATAAGGTCACCTTATATCTGCAACATTACTCAGCCTTTTAGAGAAGTTTGTGGAGTATTTGGATGCATTTTATAGTTGCTCCACCATAGCCATGGTCGTACCATGTTGAAGGAGGATGTGGGTGTCTTGTGTGTGGGTTCTACTCTAGATTTGTGGCATCTATCACCTCTAATCTTGGCTTTTAGGGGCATAAATACCTCTGCAGTATTGATACCTAAGATTACATTACATTTTGTGTGGATTTTAGTGAATTTCCATAGCTTATGTTGCTGGTCTAGCTACAACACTGGCATGAAGTTATGACTCTTGATAACGGTTTGAAGAGATTTCATTGATAAATCTGAAGACATTTATTGTTGTTGCAATTATTGAAGATTGTTCCTTGCTGGTCATACATATCTTACAGCAGGCCGTACATATTTGAGGGCATTTGGAGGAGTTTACATGTGGTTTTGCTGCTGCTCTTCATTCATATAAGGTCACCTTATATCTGCAACATTACTCAGCCTTTTAGAGAAGTTTGTGGAGTATTTGGATGCATTTTATAGTTGCTCCACCATAGCCATGGTCGTACCATGTTGAAGGAGGATGTGGGTGTCTTGTGTGTGGGTTCTACTCTAGATTTGTGGCATCTATCACCTCTAATCTTGGCTTTTAGGGGCATAAATACCTCTGCAGTATTGATACCTAAGATTACATTACATTTTGTGTGGATTTTAGTGAATTTCCATAGCTTATGTTGCTGGTCTAGCTACAACACTGGCATGAAGTTATGACTCTTGATATGGGTATGTACTCATAATTCATAGTATGCTATAATATAAACAGGGTCTTCAGTATTTTGGTGATAGATGTTATAGTTTTTTCTGGGTTTTGGTTATATGCTCCATTTTCTATGTTTTTATTGCAAAAAAATCAAACATGCAAAAACGAATATAAAACCCTAGACCCTCAACAAGAAAAAAACACAAAAAAATCTTGGTTTGCAAGTGTCCACCTAGGGTGGGACGTTACATTAAGATTATTTTAGGTTGTGCATGATATAAATGCAAGATGAAGTTGAGTGGAGCAAGGCAGAGAAGATGATGCGAATGTGAATCAAGGGTGGTGAATTGAGTGTGATCTTAAATGCTTATAACTCCCGAATGTAGTGAGCAGAAGGTGTCTATATTTTCAATTTGCTTTAAGTTGCTGGAGGCAGTGAGCCAAAGGTTGTGGATGGCAAGAAGTGGTAGTGGTTGATCTCCCCTATTGCTTTGAGATAGTGAATTTCTCTATAACAGTCTTCTTCTATTCTTCTCTCTTGTAGACAGTGAGTCCTTCTGGCAGTGAGCCTTTCTTTTGGCTATGAGCTTTTCTTTTGGGAAATGAGCCCTTGGCAGTGAGCCTATTTGTTTTTGGTGTTACTATTCATATATATGTGTGTGTGTGTGTGTGTGTGTGTGTGTGTGTGTGTGAGCTAATCCTCATCGTGGTTTTTCCCTTCTTGGGTTTTGCATGTAAATTTGGTGTTCTTATGTGTTTGAATGTGTTTGCATTGATGCTTTATATGTTTACATTTTATAATGCATGATAAGAGATTGATGATTGGAATAACATTGAAGGTTTAATGTTTTAATACATAATTGATTCACCCCCCCCTCTTAGTTGTCTTGTGCATTCTAACAATTGGTTTTAGAGCAAGGTTCCTTGAAGAAGCTTAACCGCTTGGGGTAGATCTGGATTGTGCACAGGAAAGGTATGGAGGTTCCAGTGTTTGATGGAACAAATTATACTTTTTGGAAGACCAAGATGGAAAGCTTTCTTGTCCCATTAGGATATGGCGTATGGAAGATTATTGACAAAAATTATACTATACCTACTAATGGTCCAAAGGATGAAGATGAGATTAAAGAATATGAAAACAATGGCAAGGCAAGGAGTGCTCTTTTGAATAGTCTTTCTAATTTTGAATTAATGAAGGTAATGAGATACAAAACTTCACATGAGCTCTAGAAGAAGCTGGAAAGTATCTATGAAGGAGATGACAAGATCAAGCAAGCAAAGATGCAGAATTTGAAGGCCAAGTTTGAAACCCTAAAGATGTCAGAGGATGAAAATATTGCAAGCTACATGTAGAGAGTGGATGAAGTTGTCAACTTCATCAATGGTCTTGGTTGAAAGTTGGAGGAAAGTGAAGTGGTAAAGAAGGCACTTAGAACTCTTCCAAAATCTTACAGTGCTAAAGTTTATGTTATTGAAGAAACTCAAAATTTGGATAATTATTCTAGAGATCAAATGTTTGGTACCTTAACTACTTTTGAGATAAGAGAATTTGGTCAAGATGATTCAAGAAAAGAAACTGCTTTTAAGGCTAGCAAGATAGAAAAAAATGTTAAATCAGATCCATATGACTTTGATGAAGTGGAAGAAAAATTTGTAAGCAGGTTGAAAAGGGGTCTGGAAAATATAGAGGTAAGTTACCCTTCAAATGTTTCAACTGTGGAAAGATAGGTCATTATGATTCAAAATGTCTGATCAAAACTTCAAATGACAAATATAAGGATAACAAAGGTAAATGTTTCAAGAGAAGTTATTATGTTAAAGAAGATGATAGCATATTTGATGATGAGTCTGACTATCTGGATGATGAAAGTAATAAATGCTTGTTCATGGCTTTGAATGTTGGAACTAATTCTGAAAGAGGTATGAAGGAAATTGCTCTGAAAATAAAGCACAATATCAAAGGAGCTTTGGTAACTGCTTTCATGCAAGAGAAGAAGAAAATCATTGGATAATTGATAGTGGATGTTCAAATCACATGACAATAAGAATAAGTTTGTTAAGCTTGAGAAATTTGATGGAGGTTTTGTTAATCTTGGAGATGATACATATGCTAAGATTTGTGGAAGAGGTTCAATCAGTTTTGATGGCAAGTACAATACAGATGACGTTCTCTATGTCAAGGGTCTCCAGCATAATCTTCTAAGTGTAGGACAAATGTGTAGCAGAGGATATAATCTTGTATTTCAGGATGGTGGCTGTGAAATCAAAAAAGAAAGCTCTGGAACTCTGGTTGCCATAGGATCAAGGACAAAAGAAATGTGTTACACCCTTAATATTGGTGTACATCGGGTTATGAATAGTTGGATTGTGGCTATCTTAACTCCTAATTAAGTCATGTTATCATTATTATATTATTATTTAGTTAGTTAGGTCGGCCTAGGTCTTATATAGGGGTGTGTTTATTCGGCCTAAGCATAATTAGGTATATATAGGAGGATGTGTGTCTTATTTCATCATCATATTGTGAAGTGTGTTTTCATTGGAGATATTTGGAGGTTTGCCCCCTTGAAGTGGCCTATTATTCTCAACTATTATCAAGTATTTGCAACATATTTCATATCATCTTCTTATATTGTGTAAGTTATTTCATTACAAGTGGTATTAAAGCATGATCTTGGCACCATAGAGGCAAGGTTTTTTCTCAATATTAGAGGTGATTTTGGGAAGAGCATATCTTTCAGATTTTAGTGATTTTTTCTAATTTTTAAAGGGTTTGGAGCCTACAGTCCAAAATTTGGAGAAATTGGAGCAGAAATAAGTGAGTTATTACAAAATTATGGTTTCCACAAAATTCACTCTCAAGGCTGCAAATCTACTTATTTCTTGGAGATTTTCTGGGTGAGAGGTATTTTGGCCCTAGTAAGTTACAATAAAATTTTTAGAGAATTTAGGTTTCATTTGTGTGATTTATTTCAAAATTATTGGTTCCAATCATGACGGGGCCTGCACTAAGGGGCAAAAAGAATGTTGTCACACCGGGGAAGACTCCTGATAAGGATGGGGTAAAAATAAAGGATATTAATCCTAATGAGAAAATTAGTAAGGTCAAGGAAGTCATTTCCTCAATGAAGGTGAATATGTGTGACCTACGAGGAGATATATCAGATCTATGAAGCATGTAAGTGCCTATATGAAGGAACCAAGAAAGGAGTTCTCAAGCAACCAAGGTGAAACCTCCAAGTCAACTAATACTGACACAAATTTTAATACTCCTATAAGATCTAGGAATTTGTTTCCAAAGGTGGATATGCGCAAGTTCGATGACAATGATCCTCTAACATGGAAAACCAAATGGAGAATTTTTTTGAAGTACATCAAATCCCAAATGGACAAAAGGTCACAATGGCTTCCCTATATCTAGAACTAGATCAATTCATTTGGTATCATTGGCTTTGTACTCATCGAAAGAAGAAGGGTCTCACTGTCTCATGGTTAGTTTTTACGGAAGAACTCCAAGCACAATATAGCAATAGTGTGATAGACAACTTCTTTAGCCAACTAGCTAAACTTCAACAAACAGGGTTAGTTAAGGATTATATTCGGCAATTCCAAAATATATCCTTAATAGTGGATACAATTACAGAGGATAACTTGAATGATTTATTCTTGGGTGGTCTCAAGGATCACATTCAACATGAGGTACCCATGTTTTGTCCAAATTTTATCTCTGAAGCAATGATTATGGCGAGACAAGTGGAGGAAATGTTTTTGGCTAACAGAAGGGAGGAATTACCTAGTAACAAAGTTGACAAGGCTCTTGCATCATCATTTACTTATCCTATTAGGTTGACACCTAAAAAATTGGAAGAGAAAAAGGCCAAAGGGTTATGTTTTAACTATGATGAAAAATATCATAAAGGACATAAATGTGATGAGAAGAAGTTGTTTTACATTGAGGCTACCTATGATGAAGATAAGGATGAAGAAGATCTAGTGGTGGTGGTAGAGGACTCTAAAGATGTCCAACCAACTATCTATTGTCATGCACCATTAGGTATTAATAACCCACAAACACTCAAGGTAAGGGGTTTCCTTAAACAACAAATAGTGATAGTATTGATTGACTCAGGGAGTACACATAACTTCATCAATAAACAACTAGCAACAAAGTTAAATTGTTTTGTCTACCCTACCCCTGAATTCTAGGTTATGATTGCAAATGGTGGTATAATCAATTGTTCAGAGAAATGAAATAGTATTAAACTCACCACGGGAGACTACATAATAGATAGCCCTATGTTTGCTATACCCATGGCTAGAGTAGACATTGTTTTGGGAGTTTAATGGCTTACTACCTTGGGCACAATTGAGATGAATTTCTAGGAACTATTCATGCGCTTCTACTCTGGGGATAAAAAATATGAGCTAAGGGGTTTATGTGCAAAGAGTCCACAATTGGTAAGTGCACACCAAATGTCATTAAAAAAAGATGTGGATAAATGTGTGGCTCAAGTATTGTCAAAGGAAGTGCAACAACCAAAGATTCCTGCTTCACCTTTTAGGAAAGTAGTTACAATTTCGGATCATAAGGGGGAACTTGATTTGTATGAGCCTCATAAATGTTCAAAAATGACTGACAACATAGACTTCAAATTGAGGTTAACTAAATCAGAAATCATATAACCTTTCTACCATATATCTATCTTGGAGAATGCTAGTAGACTCAAAAGTCCATCCAAGACAGTGTTACCGGAGCTCGATGGAGAAGGAAGAATCATATTGGAACTAGAGTGAATTTGTAAAACATGCACGAAGAAGCTGAGGAATAGAACTCTCACTGAGTATCTCATCCAATGGAAGAATTTACCAGTTGAAGAGGCCACATGGGAGGATAAGGAGTTCATTCAAAATAATCCACACTTTATTAGCATTGAGGGCAATGCTTCTTTGAAAAGGTGGGGCATGCTATGCCCTTAATATTAGTGTACATCAGGTTATGAATAGTAGGATTGAGGCTATCTTAACTCCTAATTAAGTCATGTTATCATTATTATATTATTATTTAGTTAGTTAGGGGTGTGTCTATTCAGCCTAAGCATAATTCAGTATATATACGAGGATGTGAGTCTTATTTCATCATTATATTGTGAAGTGTGTTTTTATTAGAGATATTTGGAGGTTTGCCCTAAAGTGACTTGCTATTCTCAGTTATTATCAAGTATTTGAAGCATATTTCATATCAACTTCTTATATTGCGCAAGTTATTTCATTACAAAATGTATATCAGCTCAAAGGTGCTAATGGTATGTGCCTTATGACTCAAATTAATGAAAGTTGGCTATGACGTAGAAGAATGTGTCACATCAATTTTGATAGCCTAGTGAGGATCAACTCTACTCAAGCTGTGAGGGATTTGCCAAGAATTACAAATCCTATCAATGCAACCTACAAGGAATGTTAGATTGGGAAGAAAATAAGGAAGAATTTCAAGATCAAAGAATATTCTACCATTAGATCTCTGGAGTTGGTGCATACAAATCTGTGCAAACCTACAAGAGTAGGAAGCTTTCAAGGTGATAGGTATTTCATGTTGTTGATTGATGATTACTCTAGAATGACTTAGGTAACTTTTCTCAAAGAAAAGTTAGAAGCTCTAGATAAGTTTAAAGCATTCAATGTTATCGTAAAAAATGAAATTGATCTGAAAATCAAGTTTTTGAGGTCTGACAAAGGTGGTGAGTTCACCTCCAATGAGTTTAACTACTTTTGTGAAGATCATGGAATAAAAAGGCATTTGTTAGGCCCTAGGACTCCTCAGCAGAATGGAGTTGTGGAGAGGAAGAATAGGACGGTTCAGAAAGCAACAAGGATAATGTTGAAAGAAGTAAATCTACCAGATATCTATTGGAGA
Organism: Cunninghamia lanceolata; assembly: GCA_027924645.1. NCBI lineage: Eukaryota > Viridiplantae > Streptophyta > Pinopsida > Cupressales > Cupressaceae > Cunninghamia > Cunninghamia lanceolata. Next base: position 1,956,139 of record BSBN01001074.1, on the reverse strand, counting down.
GAAGCTATTCACACTGCAGTCTACATACAAAACAAAGTGCAAGCAAGGGTCAACAGTTCAAAGACTCCATATGAACTATGGTATGGAAGAACTATTGTAAAATACTTTAGAGTGTTTGGAAGTAAGTACTACATCAGGAGAGATGAAGAAAACTTGGGAAAGTTTGATATAAGATTAGATTAAGGAATCTTCCTTAAATGTTCTACAAAGAGCAAGGCTTATAGGTGCTACAACAAGAGGTTGAAGAAATTAGTGGAAAGTGCAAATGTCAAAGTGGATCAAGAACCATATCAAAGTTCAATGCTAATAGAAGGATATGAATCTAATGAGACCCTTGCAAAGAAGAAGAAAGAGAAGAAGAAAATAAAAAGGAGAAGCAAGTTGATGAAGAAGATGCTTCGGAAAGGATTCCTAAGACCCCTAAGTATGTGTAGAAGAATCATTTTGAAGATCAGATCATTGGAGATAAGAACAAAGGTTTATTAACAAGAAGAAATATTGCTATGGCAAATGAACAAGTAAATTTGTGCTTATTGTCTAAAATAGAACCCAAAATAGTGACTAAAGCATGCAAAGATGAGCATTGGATCAAGGCTATGGAAGAAGAATTGATGTCGATTGAGAAGAATCAGACTTGGGAAGTTGTCCCAAGACCAACATACAAAAATGTGATAGGAACTAAATGGGTCTTCCAGAACAAATTGAATGAGAATGGAGTAGTCAAAAATAAGGCTAGGCTTGTGTGTAAAGGCTACTCACAAGTGGATGGAAAAGATTATGAGGAAACATTTGCTCCAGTGGCAAGATTAGAGGCCATTAGAATGTTCTTGGCCTTTGCAACTCATAAGGACTTCAAAGTTTATCAAATGGATGTGAAATCTGCTTTCTTGAATGGAGAATTGGAAGAAGAGGTATATATTGAACAACTAAAAGGCTTTCAGTTGTCAGATGATGCAAATATGGTTTGCAAATTAAAGAAGGCATTATATGGACTCAAACAGGCTCCTAGAGCTTGGTATGCAAGGTTCACTAATATAATTTGGCAAATAAATGACTACGTGACTAAAAATTTGTCACAACAACTAAAAATGACTAAATTCTACTAATTTTTTGCAACTCAACTATAAATGAGTAAATAAATGACTAACTTGGTTGTCAACTAAAAAATTATTTAGTCATACAAATAAAAATGACTAAATAGTTAGTCACACAAATAAAAGTGGGTAATTAAAAAAAAACTTCGAATTGAAAAATTATTGGCAGGATGCTAATCATTTCCTCTCCATTGCTACAATTGAGAAATTATTGGCAGGATGCAAATATTTCCTCCGCTGTCCTTTCGTTAGTTTGAGTGTCGAGAGCCTCACAAAGGAATGTAAGCTCGAACTGATATCTTTAGTACAAAAAATCCTCCATCTTGTTCTCGCGAGATGCTCATTAATGAACAAGTTTGCCATGTATGAAGAGGATTAGCATTTGAAGCTCAAGCCTTTTTGTAGACATTTGATGGATAATAGAGGACTTCTTTGGCAAGTATAACTTTAGGACACAAGGATATCGATAATGTAGTATGACTCAGTGCAGACTTCTTCTTGTATTTTGGTGTTTTTTGAGTTTATATTAAGAAGCCCTATAAAGCTTCCAAATGTAAGGGTTTTTGTTTAAAATGTCATGTTTTTTGTTTAAAGCGGTACATATGATGTTCTTCTTCACAAACATACAACTTCTCCTCACTCCTCATCCATACTCCAAGAGATCAAAATAGATGTTCATTGCCAACTTCCTCTTTATTTTTTGGTAGTTGTGATAAAAGCTCCCAAGAAAATTTAATTGCACTCCCACAAGATTGCCACACCAGGCCCTCTAATCTAAGCTTAATTTCTATGGTCATTATCAAATTTTATTTGCCTCATTTAGTGATAATGATGATGTTAATTATTCAACGCCTACACTTTGATATGGACTTAGGGCCTACTTCTACCTCAAACCATGGTTTCCATCAGTTTTATCTTCCTTCAAGACGAGTCTTCCTCTCACATGGTCATTTTCAATGCTGGTGATATAAATTGAGTCTTGTTTGACATATTTATGGTTTTATGATTTGAGGATCACCATACTAAGTTAGAATCTTCTGGTGTGCTTATTGGTCAACTAGAATCCATAGTGAATTCATGAAAGAAAAATTGTTGCACTACTTGTTAATTAGAAGTTCAATTTTTATGTAGCTATAAAAGAGAATTTTATTGTTCATATATACTAATATAGCTATTCCTTGTGCAAAACTTGTCAATCATCACTTTGTTTTGCATTTCCCTTTTTCTCGTCCTTCTGGCCCAATCATGTACTCCCCATTCCCATGGTAATTTCCTATTCAAATTATATTCCTTGCATTTTAGGGGAGCTTCTAGGCATTCACTTTTTAGATTTCCACATACTCCCTCTCCCCTGCATCCCCAAAAAATAGAATTGGAGGGCTCAATGAAACATTGAACCATAGAGAGATGCATAAATGTGTCTGAATGTGTAGCTACTTCCCAAGTCAATGCATTGGTACTTGAAAATATAAAGAGAAAATAATGCAAAATGTCTCTTCAATGGCTATAAATTGTTCATATCTAGGTTTGCTTAGTGTTTTTTGATTTTCTTTATGTTTAAAAAAAATTATATTTTAAATGTCCCCACATCCAGGGAGCATACTCTGTAATCAAGGCATGTCCCAACCCTGCACCAACAACATATGGGGTACATACAAGTAAATACCTAATTCAACAATTTTTGACCTAATGCAAATGCCCATATAATGGTGATTGAGAGAGATTTGCATATATAATTTACTCTATACATATATACATACATTTGTATATCTATGTTTACATGTATACACATATACATGTACTTGTGTGTTTGTATGTATATACATATAGACACATATATGCATGTAAAAATGTGTAGATTTCTATATATAAAGAGATAAGTGTAACAATGATAGCTCATTGAAAGAATCACTTGAGTATTAAATATTCCAAGTGGTTAATCCTAAAAGAAAAGATATCTAATAGAGTGTATATATGTATGTACGTAAGTGGATATGAATATGTATGAAAATGTCTTTAACAAATACATATTGAAACATATCAACTATCAATATGTAGAGTCTATCTCTACCACAAGACATCCTTTATATAATGGTGTGTATATCCCTGAACAATCAATATGCTAGGTGACCAAGCAACAACTCAATAACATTGCAGAAAAATTCCTTGCTTAGATTACCAGGGATTTAGGAGTTTACATTGCCTCCAATATACATATTCTATTTACAGATTTACATAAAATTCTAGACATTTTTCTTTTCATGCTCCCATATTTCCGCATCCTCCAATACATTCAAATATAAACTGGTTAGGTCTGAAAAAACCTTTATTTGTTTCTGATTTTATCTAGGTAGTACAATTAAAGTTTACCCTCAATTATTTTTTCTTGGTGCTCTGTATTTGACCTACTGAATATATTAGATAAGATTTGTGTTTTTGTCATTTAAATGATGAAATGTACCTGTTTTCCATGTAATTTTAGAACATGATTATAGGGATTGAAGGATAAGTTTGTAATTTTAGGGTTACTACTGCTCAATCTATCCCTTAAGGACTATCATGTTTTACCTCTTGACCAAGCATCTCCAAGTGCTATCCCATTGCCCTTTGACAAAAACTGCTCATTGTCTTTCTTTTTAACATGTCAAATTATTGGGGCATACAAGGGATTCTGAACCTGTCTAAATGTTTGAGTGAACAACCAATTTAACAGGCAACTAGATAATAAATTATCGATGTGATCCTACTAAAAAGCAGCTTGTTTTGATTGGAATTACTTTAGGAGCACATGAGGTGTGTATTATCTAATGGCTATGATATTATTATATTCCTTAATTGATGGGGTTTATGATTGTTATTGACAGTAACAAAATTCTATGGACAGAGGCCACAACTTGTCAAGGGGAACATGTAGTTGTTTTCTATAAAGCAGCAGTGAAGTCAAGCTCTAGAAGTCCATATAGCCGCATTTGCATCATTTAAGGTAAAACTCTCTTCCACTCTTTGAGATTATTTTCTCTACCATATTAGATGCTTCTTTCTTGTTGTGCTTCCATTTTCATCTTGTCTCTAAAATCTATGGAGTTTTTCCTAACGTTGATTTTGTTTTTCTGTGGATTGTAGGCAATGAAAATTCTTCCATCCTTATTTCCTTTGCTTCAAAAACAATCACTGGAGGGTAACTCACTTCAAAGTTACATGTGATTGAGCTGGGTGCACAACCAGGTATTGTATTTTGTTGCTTCTTGATTTGCAATTTGAACTAGCTTAAAGTTTGCAGAGTTGTTGGTTTTTCTATAAAATAAGTTATGTTTTGATATTGCGGATGAGCTATAGGAACTGTAATCCTATATGCATTGCATAAACTTGCCCATGGTTTGATCTTCTTGCACATTCACTATTTTTGCTAACTGCCCTCTTGAATAAATGAAGACCTCCTGCCTAGCCCACTATCCTCTCTCCTTGTGAATGATGACTGCCTTGTGAGAAGAAGGCTGCCTCAGATTGGTGATTGTTTTGCTCTTTGAGTGATTGGTGATTGCCACCTTTTAAACTCTTTACACCATTATATACTACGACAATCAACCTTTGTAACAATCACATACAATCCTCAATCTGATAGCTTAAAATAGTATATACATGTCTCATTGAGCTGATTCTTTATTGTAAACAAAAGGGGAAATGTTGGTCTGCTTTTACCCATATTGCATTATGCTCCTTTTGACTGACCATGGCAATATTTTCTCCTTAACTTGAGATCTCACTGCCTTAAACTCAAGGCTTCATTACAAAGTCAAAACCCTATCAAATAAATCACACAAAATAGCAAATGTGTTTTGAAGAACTAAGCATACCCTTGATATGTTAATTCAAATAACCAGGAAAATGCAATATGGAGACAACCAAATAAAGTATCAAAGATAATCAATAAGTAATTGAGAACTAGAAGTAATGGCACCAGAAAAATGCAGCTTTCTATTGATATGCTTCAAAGATCAGGACTTACAATGTCTCTTTTCAAAAATCAAAATTCCTAGAGAGATTTCCCAAGATCTTGGTTTCCTTCTTATAGGGGTTAAGGAAGCTACAAGCTTCAAACCTTTCACATTCTAAAAATGTCTTTTCAAATACCCACCCCTTGATACAACCTATTACAATATATTCTTTTTTGACAAGTCTTAAAAAGACCACAATTATATTTTGAATACAAATTAGAAAGCATAAAAATAGAAAGAGACAAAGAGGAGGACATCCAAGATTTGATGGTGCCTATTGATGCCAACATGATGCTTATTGCTCCCCTGCCTGATCACTCTTTAGCTGCAAGATATTTTTTCTCCCATTAGAAAACAACATAATCACTAGGTCATTTATATTCTTGAATCTGGAGTAGGTTGGCCTGGTGATCTTTCCATCTTTTGTCCAACAACACTTTGATATCCATGACAAACTTGACATCCAGCATCCAGGGCAATCACCCTATCTAGAATAACATTGAAACTGAGAGTATTTAAGTTGTCATCCTTTTTCAAGAAATCAATGATTTGAGAAACTATCTACCTAAACTCATTCTTCCATGCATCAAAATCTTTGATCTTTTCATCTTCTATCAAAATGGAAGGAATAATCTGGTGCTTGAAGGTGGCAAAAGAATCAATCTTTGCTTGCAGTTTTGGCTCTCACCATTGACATACTAGAATTCATCCATGATCATTTTCACCATCTTCTCGATTGGCTTGAGTGAAGCCAAAGCACCTAGGTCTCTTTGTAGAACCTTGTACAAAGTCAACAATGTATGGTGTGTAGGTTGTCATTTCTTGTATATTGGGTCCAAAACAGAAAGATTGGCCTTCAACTGATCAATGGCCTGAGATAAGGAGGAATAACATTCATGCACATCTTTCAACTTATCAACAACCAATTTTACTTTGTATTCCAATTTTTTTTCAAATACTTCAAAGATTTTTCAATCTGGCTTCATCCTTTGTCTTCTCATTCTGCTCTTTCAATTCTTCAATTTCCTTTTCCAACTTCAATTTTAATGCATTCAACTACTCAATTGGCACTGTAGCATCACTGGTTTCTTGTGGCACAGGGGCTTGGTATGACACAATAGCTTGGCTCTGAGAAGAACTAGCATCCTTCATTTGTTGCTTGCGTTTGACATTTTCTAGATATAATGCGTTCACTTGATCATTCAACTCAATCTGAGTTTTCTCATAATCAAGCAATCTTTGCTCCAACTTTTTGATAGCAGTTCGAGTGAACATTGCAGAGTGCATGATAAGAGTGGTTGCTTCAAGAATTGATGTATCTTGGAATGTTTTTACTATGCTTGTTCCCTTCTCTCAGACTACATCAAGTAATCTTGGCTTGTTGGTGTTTTTCTGTGTGGCCCTTATTGCTAGAGTTTTTGTTTTTGGGTTGAACCCACAACCACTGACACCATCCTCGTAATCAAATTCTGAGACCATCATGGGGTCATCCTGATTTCTTACTTGGTCCAATAGAAACATTTTCTTCCATTCAAGGCTAGGGATGATCAACATGTTACTCTTCAAGACCAACTGTCTAGCCTCCTCGGGGGTAACATTTATTTAATCAATCTTCATTTCTTTGAAAGTTTGGGTCACAATCTGTTCATGCTATGATTCATCAGCACCCATCTTATTTATCTAAACTTTCTCCTCAAACTCCCTCATCTTTATTTTCAACCAGAAGTCTTTGAATTTTGGAGTATTTATGAAATCATCGTCCTCCATGAACCTCATTAAGGCCATGACCCTTTCATCTCCTTGTAACTCAGGCTCACCTTGTCCTTGTTCCTCCATTCTTGCTTCAGGTTTGTGGGCCTCTATTTCTTCACCAACCAGTGGTTAATCTACTTCTTCTTCATCTCCCATACGCTTTAGAATACTGGCCACCTCCTCAATATCTCCAACTCCTTCAATCATTTCATATGGAACCAATGGAGAAACATCATCAATCTTTTTCCTTTTGGGAGGAGGTGAATCAGAAACTGCAGGATCTTGAACTGACATTGCATCAGGGCAGGCTCTTGAATTACAACTCCTGGTGGCCTCTTGACTGGGAGCTTTGTAGCCTTTGTAGGCTCCTTTTCAGACGTGTCATAGATTCTTTGAAAATTATCAATGACCATATTTATTCTCTTCAAGGGGTCCTTCTCATCAACAAAAAATCCTTCAAAATTAGGTTTTTTCTTTCTCCTGTCATCCTCAATCCTTTTTACAATTTCCCATTTCCTCTTTCTATTATACACTTCATCAAAAGTGACACAATTTCTGATCACACCCTCATCAAAATTGATTTGATGGGATACCCCCATTCTAGTAAGAATGACTTGCCTGACAAAATTCATGTGACCCTCTCGATCAAAAACTCTTTCGGTCCCTGATTTCAAAGAATACTTAGCCTTCAAATAGGCCTACAACTCTTCCAAAGTGTTTGAACCAACTGACCAATCACCAAACATGGTAGAATCAGGAAACAAAGTGCCCTTCTTTGCCTTTTTCATCACATCCTTCTCCATCCAAAGCATCTGCCACATGAACTCAAGGAATACAATTTTGTCTAGCACAAACTTTGGCAACACATGGGGTGGTTGAGTACACCATAAACTCTTATTATTGTATGGTCTGGCAAGAAAAACCAATCAGCAAAGTTATGCTTATGGCCTTATGCTGGCCTATGAGCAAGAGGCCTCAACATCTCTTTGACCTCTTTGGTCAATCTAGGAGAAGGGCAACCAAGTGAATTCATTATTCTGATTGCAAACTCATCATGGAACACTACATAATTACAATTCTTGCAATGAATATCCCATTTGTAGCACCAACATTGTGTTGGCAACCTTTGCCTCTTTTGGTCAATCATACTCGAATCCATTTTCCTGGTCCATTTTCCCCTATTCTGATACAGTATAAAGTGACACAACAAGGAATAGTATTTGAAATCAAGGGGCTTCTTGTTTTCTCTGATCTGCAATAGACCACCATGCATCTTCTTTTCAATATATGATGCAAAATCATACTTAATATTCACCTCTGGATTATGAATCCTCATGCCCATCATCATCAAATCCATAAGTATTTTGTCTTGGGCATCAATACCCAGCACCTAACACAGAGAAAAGTATGTCCTCTTGAAATAAATAGCAAAATCATCAACAACAAAAGGCTCAACAGCAGTGAATGGAATTTCAATTCTTCTGTGTTATTAGCCCCTTTTCTCATGCACATGGGCAATTCATCATTCCTATGTGTTTTTCTAAGCCTATTATATTCTTGTTCACTCTTCTTCAAGTCAACATGTGTGAGGGCTTGCTTACTAACTATGAAATAATCAATAATTGCATTTCTGTCCAATGCTACCAATGGTGACCCATTAGGCAATCTAATTGTCCTAGTGGCTGGACGGTAGCACTGTGCCAATACTCTGATCAATTCAAAATCAACAAACACATTTGGAACTAAAAGTTTGGCCAGATTCAGGTTCTAGGGGTTGGTAACAGAACCTCGACCATCTTTTTTTCCACTAAAATACCAAAATAGAATCCAACTAGAAACAGGAACTGTGGCATCTTGACAACCCTCTGCTATATCCTTAAATTTGGCAAAATGTCTAACAGTTGCTGTTGAAGGGACCACTTCTTTTCTTAGGGGCAGGGACTCAGCTTTCTTACTTGTGGATTCAGATTTTTTGGGTGCCATTGTGTTGATACTTTTATGAACTAGGGGTTTGATAGTTTTTTGATCTACTGAACCAATTTAAGCAAAGTACCAACCGAATATCAACTTTTACGAAGAGGATGATGAAATTGACTTACCTAGTTGAATGAAGTTTGCAGAACACACTTCAAATCTTGAGCTCACCGTCTAGAATCAACACTGCATTTGCTTGAATGACGAAATACAAGGGAATTTTAGGCTTTATTTTGCTACGAAGCTTGTCATTTTTCCATTTACTCTAGTTCATGCTAGGATTGAGCAAATCTATGTGTTTAAATCACTTCAAACACAATTTGTTGATCATCATGATCGGACAAACAAAATATTTCACCAATTTTACAGTCATTTCAATGATTACCACATACACACCACCATAAATGATGGTAGTTATCTTTTACAGTGGGAGAACACTTGGCAGACATCTTTTAAGGCGAGAGAACACATGGCAGTCATCTTTTTACCATTTACTGTTTATCGCTACCCATAGACCTAGTGAGGTCATTGTTACGAGACAGCGGGGTAACCTGCATCATTTTGACCTTTACCGTGTTACCTCACACCAAGGGAGTGGACATTGCAGGGTCACAATACCATTATGTTTATTGACTTGTTACCTACCATAGTACTGCAAACTATTTCTTTGACCATCGCAGGACCGCGGTATACTAAACATCACTCGAAGCCTTTCACCACACTATTGCACTCCTTCATTGAAACTATCACAGGGCTGCGGTATTCAACACTTACATAACTTAAACTCCTTATACCGCCATACCACAAACCTAACTTGAGGCCACCACGGGGGTGCAGTGTACTATTTTCCTCTGCTGCTTCTTACTGCATTACCACCGGTTATTCTCTTGACTATCGTGGGACTGCGGTGAAGTATCATATGCCACTTAAATTATACCACCAGCCCGCCACTTCATTTTGAGATTGTTGCGAGGCTGCGGTAATCAATCTCTGCATACCGTGATGCTGCAAGTGCAATCTCTTCATGCTGCAGGATAGCGATAACTACTCCCTTGTTATCCTTGGTTCCCGCACACCTGCTAAGACCTTTTGAGTGACCTGCAAGACTGCAATGAGATACAAAAACACATCAATGGTCAAAAATACAAATATCTTTCACATGGGCTTGGTATGGGGTGCTTATGAATGACTCTTGGAATAATTTTAAAAGAAATATGGATCCTTGAGATGGATTTATGGAAGGAAATTTGCATGAAACCAAGTGGGACTATGAGAATTTTGAATGGTCCTAACAAAGACTATATTCTCAAAATTGTGACTCCAATTGCCTAAGGCTGTCAAGTTGGATTTCGGCATGCACACGGACCCTTCCCTCCTTGCCATGGGGTGATCCACCATGTCACTATCGCTCACGTGGAAGTAGCCAATTGAGAGGAGGTGAGACACAGTGGGGTCTGGCTCGTTGGAAAGCTAGACTTAGTGAAGAGGGGTCAACAAGTTCTGTGGCCTTTGTTGTTGTGTGCTAAGTTGAATGTTTCGTTCAATTGTAGTTGTAGTTGAGATAACCCTATAAACCGAAGGGTCACTGGTTTCTATTCTTTTGTTAGGGTTTCTTATATTCCATCTCTGTGTGGGTAAGCAATTTCATTTGTTTATGTCCTCTTGTCTTTCAATGCATTGGATGAGTTATCGTTATATCTGGAGTTGTCTAGTTTCTTCTAACAATAAGAGGACAAATGGGTCTCTTTGTGGTAGAACAAATGTCTCTTGTTGTGATCTTGGATTGATCTCCTTGATCTCATCATGGATAGCCCTCACCCACTCTCCTCTCACTCCTAGGCACATTCGTGAGTCAGGATGGAGGTAGACGTGTGATTACTAACCTTAACTAAATTTACAGTTTTGACTCAGGGTTTAGTTGACTGAGGGTTTGGCTATGTTCTGACTTTGTGTTTATCTTATGATGTGATCAAGGGTTTGATTGAATCATTTAACCATGGTTACCTCATGATGGAATCGAGGGTTTGCAAGTTTGTCTATTCTAGGGTTTTGATATGCATGCAAAGCTAAATGATATGCAAATGTATTTTTTTGTATATTTTTAGTATTTTGGAAATGAAAAGTACTCTTTAATCTATGAAAGGGAAATATGAATGCAATCTAATATGACTTTTCCTAATGTAAGTTTAATCTATGTTTTTGGGTTTTTGATTGTTTTGAAGTAATCTAATCTAAAAAGGAAAAATGCTTCTTCTAATAATCTAGATCTAGAAATATGAAAACAATTATTCTAACATGCAAGATCTAACTATCAGGGAAAAAGCAAAGATTTACTGTTCCCAAGAGCAAATTTGGTTTTCTAATTACTATTAATTGAACAAAACAATGAAGGAACTTGAAAGAAATGAAAATTTGTGTGACTCCACTACCCTTAGAAATCCTTGATATTGGCAACCTCAAGTCCTTTTGCAGCAGTGAGAGATCCTCTTGAGGATAAAACGACACAAAGAAGCAAAAAGAAGCTTTGATGAAGCTTGAATGAGCTTAATTAGAGCTTTGGTTGAGCACAATGGCATAGAATGAAGCAGTGTAACACTGCTTGTTTGAACAATGAATAAAGTAAAAGGCACCTTTGTCTTGTAAGAGCATTTGAATGCTAAATTAGAGAGCAAAAACTAGCAAGAGTTGTGTGCACAATGGATTTGGCTGCCTTTATGCTTGAGGGAGGGGGGTATTTATAGGTTTGAGGAATGGGATTGATTGAGAAGTTAACTCATTTGATTGATGAGTTAACAAGGATGATTGGGGAGTTAACAAGGTTGATTACCTAATGAAATCATCTAACTATGTAGTGATAAATCAATTATAACGTATCACTGAAGAGGAATTGGAGATGAGAGAATGCATCAGATTGATTGAGTTGTTAATTTGAGATCAAATGGAGCTAATTATACATGTGTGGGTGCATGAAATAGCCAACTCCACATTAGGCATCAAAAATCATGCAAACTGGAAGAAAAACAGGTGAAAACGAAGCTAAAACGAGTGAGAAACTCAAGTCTTTCCATAGTTGTAAACATGACAAGGTCACCCCTTTTGCCAGTAGGGTCAGTTGGGGGGTGACCCTGGGTCGTCTGGGGGAGATCCGGGCTGGATAGGATTTTCTAAAGAAAAGCTGGGGGGAGATGAAAGAAGAGAAGAAAAGGAGGGGTTCTGACTCCGGAAACAAGTCAGTCATGTGCAAGAATCCAAATCTCCACTTGCACCTGCAGGATCTCCTAGGGGAGATCTAGAAATAATAGGGCTAGATTTGGATTGGTTGAGCGGAATTGAAAATTGAAAGTGGGAGATGGAAAGGGGGGACTTCTAGAAGGCTTCTAGGGGGTGCAGAGGATGAAAAACATAGGGGAAAGGTGAAAATTCACCTACAAGATGCTCACAAGGCTTAGGAGCAAGGTTGAAAGCCCAAAAAATGCAAATAGACAAGCATTAAAAAAAGATGCGGAGAAGCGTCGCAAGTGACGAGAGAGAAATTGACAAAGAGGAAACCAACACAAGACAAGAAAGAGGACACGTCATCAAGAGGTTTGCTGCTTAAAGGATATTATTTCATGCTTACATGCACGTGACAAGGATTTGAATCATCATAGGGGTCCTCGTGGAGGCTGTGTGTGATTTTTGTGCTTACATATTTGCCCCCTCGGGGACGATAGTCTACATGAAAGGTAGGTACCGTTTTTTAACTAGGCCTTACCTGTTGTCAATTTTCCTGCAATTTGTACCTACAATAAATAGTATTAGTCAGGCATTTAAATATATCAAAACAAATAATGAAAACTAAATTGATGAACTTACCATGAATCATTCGAGTTCGACTAGCTGTTTCCTTTTGTCGGTTTGGACCTGTAGGGATGAAAGCACACAAAACAATGCATGAAAGAGATGCATAAAAGCAAATAACTAATCTAGAAATGCATAAATGAAACTAAGCTAAGGGCAAACAAAGCAAGTCAAATTGTGAGATTAGAGAGAAACAGCTACGGAATCGTTCGTGTGAGTAGTCATTAGAAAGGTTTTGTCAAGAAGATTCCAAAGATGGTTGCCTCTTCTTTAGCCGTAGAGAATTGGGTATGCAAACAGTGAAAATCCCTTCTTTAAACCCTAGTTTAAATTTTATGAAAAATCTCTTGAAATTATTTATTTTTGATGATTTTCTCTATTGCATTGTATTTGTCTCGTCGTTCAAAAAAAAGATAGGTTTTTCATTTTCTAAAATTGGTCGAAAAATGAAGTTTTTAGAGCAATTTTTGGTTGAGGGATCTTCCTCTAGGGTGGCCCCTTTTGTCAAGAAGGTCGCCCCGGGGAGATCCTGTCTGACAACAGGTTTGCCTGGGGGAGATCTGACAGAATAGCAGGGTTGCCTAGGGGAGATCCTGCAAAACACCTAGGTCACCTAGGGGTGACCTTGTTGGGCTGATTTTGACTAAAATTTCATGTTGTTTATTGCTTGCTTTTCTCTGATCTGACATGTTTCAGTTACTGTATTCGCCTGTTTATTGCAAATTTGAGGGTTTATATGTTTTTTGTGTAAGGTTTTTCTGGAGTTTTATGATTTTTAGGGATTTTTACGAGTTTGCGACATCTAATCTAAAGTTCTCTTCTAATTTTATAGGACATGCGTATTCGATGGAATGCCTGCCAAGAGTGGGGATGGCTCTCAGGGATGTTTGCTTTGTTGAGTGATGAGGATCGTGCTATTCTAAGGAGCGCAGGTCTAGCTAGAGTTTGTCACATCCCTGTTATTCATCATGTGTATCGTATATGGTGTGACATTCTGACCTACTGGGATGTAGACAAAAACACATTCAAGTTCCCATAGATCTTTAGAGAGTGGACCATCACTCTGTATGATGTGTATCATATACTTGGGGTTCCTATGAGAGGATAGCCTTTAGTTCTTCCAGTTAGCGAGTCCTTCGAGGACAAGGCTTCTTGGGCTGCATTCATGGGGGTTAATCACCCCGAGGATCAGATACGAGTTCAGCTTACTTATGTACCATGCCTTCACATCCCACTTTTGAGGAGATTCTTGATTGGGTTGATTGCATCGAGGCTGTCGGGAGATAAGGACTCAGCTCATCTAAGATGGTGTTGGGCACCCATCATTTGTTATATTGAGGAGGGAACAATTTATGCTTGGGGACTGCACATCTTGGCCACGGTTTACAGAGACTTCTACCAGATTTCACGATGAGGGGCTCTAGCTTTTAGCCACTCCTCTTTGATCATGACATGGATATTTGATCATATGAGGCCCTATCAGAAGCTCATTTTGATTCCAGATAGACACTTACTGAGAGTAGTGAGGTGGATGCATGTTAGTCACTTTGATGCTTCTTTACCCACTGTTGCTACTCTTACAGATGAGGACATGATCTTTGATCCTTGTCATGACATGGAGGGATCCTAGGCTCGTGATGGCGAGGTCAGAGAGTACTGTTGTGGAGTATTCAAGATTTCAAACCATAATGGTCAAGTTGAGGCTCATCAGGTTGATCGTGTTTCACAACAGTTTGGCAAGTATATCCCTGAGGACTTACCCCTAGTGTCCACTTGCTACATGATTGTCCAGGAGGTGGGTGAGATTGGACAGAGATCAGTCATTTGGACTCCTTTGACTCTTGGAGTCTTCATTACTAGAGTTTAGAGACAAGGACAAAGGAGAGGGAGAGGGACTCCTTCTCGATCTCTGATTGTGGATGTGGACTCAGAGTCTCCTGATGAGGACTATGTTCTAGATGATGATGATTCATTAGACGAGGTCCTTCTCGAGGATGAGGATTTTTATGATGTTGATGATTCAAATGATGCTCCTGATATCCCCGAGGGTCCTCCTATTGTTCCTTGACCTCCTCATTCAGATGAGGTGATGCGACAATTTGACCCTGATTGGTAGCTTGGTGATCGACGTAAGTTTAGTCTATTTGCGTTTCGTACTTTTGTATCTTCTCTTTTCATAGGGAACTGACTTGTTTTTCTTTCAATTTTCTCTTTTAGGTAATGTCAGAGAGTGGAGGGACTTTGTTCGTGAAATTAATGTCAAATTGGCTTCTCCCTTCACTAGGATGACTCATGACCGTCTTTTAGATGACCCTGGTGTGCCCCCTGCTACTAGGTGACACACTGACATTTTTGTTCCTGTCTATCATGGATGCTAGATGAATACAAAGTTGAAGACCCAGGTTTACACCCTTTGAGAATCAAGTACTCCGAGAGATGGCTCACCTTAATTTTGGATGACGTGATACTAGTATGGCGGGGCCTTCACAGTCACATGCTCACAGTAGAGCACATCATTCTCATAGGTCTATTGGAGGGAACCAAAGTCTGATCTCTTTTGGAGGGACGAGTGGTATTTGTAGATGAAGGAGCCAAAGTCCTGAGGGTTTTGTTGGAGGGAACCGTCTTTGACTTTCTTTCTTGAAATCATGCCCCCTTGCATGGGGAGCCTCTATTTCTTTTGAGAGCATTTTGTCCTAGCTCTTTGATAACCTTGTATATGTAAACTTTGGTTGTCTCTATGAAAGTTTATCCTTTTATAGTTTTCTCCTATCGAATTTGTACTCATCTCTTATGCATGTTTGGAGGTTTGGGAACTTTTTGATTACGTGTTTGATCTTTTCAACTCTTTTAATGATGCTAGTACGACAACAATGACATATTTTTGTAATTTTTTTTGTGGCATATATATGAGATGCAGTTTACGATATGATAATGCAAGAACACAAGTGTAATATGGTGGAAGGGGGATAAGGTGTTTGATTGTGATGGTTTATCTTATCCTCCTGTCACCTATGACATTCAAGGACTTTATCAGCCGCGTAGGAGATCTACTATCAGTCCTTGGGTCACTTATACCATCAAGGAGAATTAGATTTGTGTAGTTTGATTGCTTGATTATGCCCAATTATGCTCAAAACCCTAATTATGCAAATACGGAAGCAAATAGACAAATTACTGAAAATGCTGCTACAGAAAGATGTAAAATAACAAACAAATGTGTACCCATTTTCAAAGTTTGGGAAGTGGAATAGTTGAGGACTAATGAGTGGGCACCCTAGTCCAGTGCCCTAATTTTTGTCAGGATCTAGGAACCTTGTCTGCAATCTATTCTTGTTGTCTTAGATATTCTTATGTTACAGGATCCAGAGGACTAATGAGTGGGCGCCCGAGTCCAGGTCCCTATTTTCATCTTTGATCCGCAATTCTGACACTCTACAACCCTTCTCTGTAACTCTACTTTTCCTACTTCTTCAACTTGTAACCTGCAATCATAGAAAAATGGGGAGGGGTTGTGGTGTTTAGAGGCTTGCCTCAGTCAAGCCTCAAAAAGACATTCAAGTCTTCCGAACACCGTTATTAGATAGAGAGTGTGTATCCCGATGGGATAGAGGCAAAAACTGAATGATAAATTCTTGAAAACATAAATGATATCACCTTGTAGTGAAGATCTCATGGAAGGAAGAAGCTCTTCATGCCATGAGGAGATGGATGCTCAAATCTGCAAACATAAACACAATAACAATGCTCTGCTCTACAACACAATGAATATTTTGAATGCTCTAATCACAAAAATGTCTAAAGATCACAATTGCCATCCAGTTTACAAATCAATGCCTAAACATGCTTATATATGCAACTACAAACATTATCACCAAGAATTTTGTAATTCAAACTTATTGTGTTAGCCTATGAACCAAATAACGGTTATAAACCGACACTTAAAATTTGGGCCTGACCTAAAATAGGGCAGGACTAGGGTGCAGGCGCCCGAGTCCTCTCCCCCTATTTTAGGCAGGGTTTGTCTCAAGGGATCCCCCTAGGTCCCATTCATCATGAAACTTAGGGGTTTTCTCATCGAGATGCCAAAATATGATGCAAGATGTCCTAAATGTAAATCAAGGACTCGGGAGCTAAACCTTAAGAGGGAAAATCCCCCAAGGGGATATCTTCTGACGTTACATTTAGCCCCCACTTTAATGTATGTATAAATGCAAGGCCAATACATGCATTAAAGTACGATCAACAAACACAATAAACATGCCAAGCATGGAAAAGACACACCAATCATAGAGAAGACAATAACAGGCACTCAAAACATGGAGAAGACAGTTACAGTCATGTAAAACACAGAGAAGACAACATTGAATGCAAAGAATACAATGAATGCATGGAAGACATGAATGCTTTCTTTTCTTTTCTTTTTCTCATATATATGAAATGCAGATGCAAGTACAAGGAAAGTAAACACACCACCCATAATGTAAGAGGGACTCATTGTCACCAGTCTTTAAGACTGCATATGGGGCAACAAACACGCCAAACAAATGAAGCATGCCAAACACACACATACACACACACACACTTTGAAGACACAGAGAAAACATGACAGACAAGCGATGGAGTGTCCCTATTTCTAGGTTTATCACCATCTCAGGCACATTATAGGCACACACCGATGATTGGGCTTCGCCACAACAATTGTCAAAGACACGCTTAAGGGTTGAGTTAGTCACAAAACCGCTCCCCGCCTCCATAGAGGACTTTTGAAAATGACAGGATGTGCACTCTCTTCAAGAAATACACCATCCCCACCTTCGTAGAGGGCTTAAGATGATTGATGATTGATTTCAAACAAAACTCAGAGTGTAGGAGGGACTCTTCACCACCAGTCTTTAAGACTGCACCTGAGGACAAGCACATTGCTAACATCTACAACAGACAACTTACCTTATATATGCCCCACCTTAAGGTGGTTGATATCATGTATTGATATCAAGCACGTTAAGGTAGGAAGAAAACACACAAGGGAACATAGACTCTCGTAAAGCCCATGCCCCCCAGACGTGACATGTACTTTATGATCACCAAATGTTCCCACAAACACATCCCCGCAAGAAACATGTTAGTGTCCACATAATCATGATAAACAACAATGCATATGAAATCTGAGGAATGCAAGATTCAAGATAGACAAAGTGCACGGAGCAACAGTATTGTTATGTTTTGTAAGTGAGATAAGACACCATCAAGATCACTATGCAGAATGCACAGAGTACTTCTACTAGCCAAGCGTCGGATAATATATATCAACCCCATCGTCATATAGGAACTAAGTCCAATTTTTAATTTCTCTCTAAAGGGACGCTAGGTCCACATCAGTATAATAAGTTTTTCGTCATCCGCTCGCTAGATAGAAACACTAGAGGAAGGTAAACAATGAAATAAGAGAGGAGAAACAAGTGCCTTAGGGACAATCATGTAGGAGGGTGCCCCCAAGTCACCAACTGCAATGCTATGTCCGTAAGACACAACACACAATAATGAAAAGAGAGAGGTAATATAGAAGAATGCTAATACAAATAGAAGGTCACAACAGAGGTGGTCTCTTGGTATCCTGAACCTTACAAGAGAATCAGGGGTCATCCTAGGAGGCCTAAACAACACATAACACATCACGGGTGAAACACATCATGAGAGATAAAGGGTTAGAAATACTTACTTGTAGGGACAACCTTATTAAAGGTTATCGATGATCAAATCATCATCAACTTCCCACTCCTGAATGTTGGAGGAAAGTGGGACAAGGTATCATAGCCCAACTCTTGTCCTTGTCTTTAGGTTGCTCATTCTTAGGATCATCTTTATTTGGTTCAATGTTTGGTTCAATATTTTTCTTGTTGAGATGCAAGTTGTTGGGCATAAGCTTGTCACCTTCTCTTCCTTTCTTTTGCTTGTTGATTTCTTTTTGTTCTACCACTTATCTCTTGTAATATAGGGTTTTGCTCTTTCATAGGTTTTTACGTTTTAGAAGAGGAAGCAATAGGATCAAATCACATTTGTTGAGGTGGAATGCTTTGTTTTCGACAACTACCTCCCAATCCTTATAAGGATGGCGGGGGAGGAACCTCAGCATAGGGTCCATTTCCTTTCGGTCTAGGATTCTCTTCAAATGTGGGTTGTTTGTCTCTTGTTATTTCTTGCATAGGAGGACCGACCACCTTATGTAATAGTTTCATTTTGTAGTTTCTATAGCTCAAGAAGTTAAAATTTGTCCATGGCTTTGGTTCCATTTTAGATTTGTCCCAAAAGTAATCGAGTGTAAAATGTTGTCTTGTAACCAAAGGCTTATACTTATTGTGAGGAACAGTAATCACATGTCCATTCAAAGGAAATTTTAGACAATTATGAATTGTTCAAGGGACAACTTTCATAGCCTTTAACCATGGGTGTCCAAGTTTTATGTGAAAGAGATTAGAAACAGGGACAACATCAAACCATTGTTTTACAGATTTCTCAAATATAGTGACCAACAATGATATCTTCCCGGAAGTGTTTTAAAAGGTTCCCTTATGTGTTTTAATCATCATATCTGAAAGGTCATAAAATATTTGAATCAAATTATGTGAATAGAGGAACTCTTTTGTAGCCATATTAGTCATGCAATTAGGATTGTTAAGGGTTCCATCCACAAGATTTCCCATTATTTCACAGTGATGTAAAGAGGTCCTTCAGTGTCTCCAATTGTTCTATCATGAGTAAACACAATTTCAGGTTCAGGGACCTTTCTCTTCATGTGAGGCCTAGGAGGGAACCTATTGTTATTATTGCAATTAGAAGCCATTTGTATATGTGCTCAAATCTATGCAATATCATATTTTAATTTTTTTCAAAAGTATGCAAATGACAAGTGCAAAACTATGTGTGAAAATGACCTAAAATGCTTGATTTTTTGTACTTTTTCAATGCAAATATATGAAAGAAAAGGTGTTGTAAGGAATTTGATTAGGGGAAGAAAATAATATGTCTATTTTCAGTCCAATAAAGAAATAAAATCCTTCACAACACACTTGTGATGCAAATCTAGGATGATGATGAGTCAAAACCTAGTAAAAATGCCCTAAAATATGCAATTTTTCACAAATTTTCAATTCCAAGACCCAATGAAAGGGCTATTGTAAGGAATTTTAGGAGGTACAGAAAATAATAGCATTAATATCAGTCACCTCAAGTGATAAAACTCATCACAACACACTTGGAGTGCAAATCTAGAGAGTTGATAAGGCCAAATCTAGTGAAAATCAAGGTTTTTCAAACCCCAGGTTTGAGATCTTAATGCAAAATGCTATATGAATGTCTTGAAATATGATTTATGATGAAATTTAATTCCACTCAGATTTGAAAATAATTTTCAAATTCTACAATGCAAAATGCAAGTGCAAATCTAATGAAAAATCAATGAAAAATGCTAGTTTTTGTTGAAATTTTCTATGTAAAAATGCAAATTTTTGAGATCTAAATACAAATTTACACTAAAATGAATCACTACAGCCAAATGAAAATTTGAATGAGTGTCTAAGATTAATAGAAAAATCTGAAACAAGATTTTACCTACAAACCCTAGTTTTTGAAATTACTAGGTTATATGAAAAATTCAAAATTTCCAACAAAACCCTAGCAATTTTATGATGAAAATGCAATGCAAGTGATTGAATTTTTGTAATTTTTTGCAATTTAGCTCAGATATAATGCAAAAAAAAATAAAAATTAATGAAATTCAAATTAATTGATGCAAAATGCAAACCCTATAATGCAATTTTTTTCAATTTTTTCAAAAATTTCAATTTTTTTTTGTAATTTTTCCAATTCAATAAGATGAATGATGATATGAATGAATAAAATAACTACAAATATGAAGCAAAACACTCAGCAAGGTGCCAAAAAGTTAAACATGGGTTCACCAAAATGTAATATGGTGAAAGAGGGATAAGGTGTTTGATTGTGATGGTTTATCTTATCCTCCTCTCACCTATGACATTCAAGGACTTTATCAACTGAGTAGGAGATCTGTTGTTAGGCCTTAGGTCACTTATAACATCAAGGAGAATTGGATTTGTGTGGTTTGATTGCTTGATTATGCCCAGTTATGCTTAAAACCCTAATTATGCAAATACGGAAGCAAACAAATAAATTACTGAAAATACTACTACAGAAAGATGTAAAATAACAAACAAATGTGTACCCATTTTTTAAGTTCAAGAAGTGGAACAGTCGAGGACTAATGAGCGGGCACCCTAGTCCAGTGCCCTGATTTTTGTCAGGATTGGGAACCTTGTCTGCAACCTGTTCCTGCTGTCTCAGAGATTCTTCTATTACGGGATCCAGAGGACTAATGAGCAGGCGCCTGAGTCCAGGTTCCTATTTTCATCTTTGATCCGCAATTCTGACACTCTACAACCCTTCTCTACAACTCTACTTTTCCTTCTTCTTCAACATGTAACCTGCAATCACAAAAAAAATGGGAAGGGGGTTGTGGTGTTTAGAGGCTTGCCTCAGTTAAGCCTTAGAGAGACATTCAAGTCTTCTGAACACCATTGTCAGATAAAGTGCATATCCCAACGGGATAGAAGCAAAAACTGAATGATAAATGCTTGAAAACACAAATGATATCACCTTGTAGTGAAGATCTCATGGAAGGAAAAAGCTCTTCATGCCACGGGGAGATGGATGCTCAAATCTGCAAACACAAACATAATAACAATGCTCTGCTCTGCAACACAATGAATATTTTGAATGCTCTAATCACAAGAATGCCTAAAGATCACAATTGCCATCTAGTTTACAAATGAATGCCTAAACATGCTTATATATGCAATACAAACATTCCCACCAATAATTTCGTAATTCAAACTTATTGTGTTGGCCTATGAACCAAATAACGGTTATAAACTGACACTTAAAATTTGGGCCTGACCCAAAATAGGGTAGGACTAGGGCGCGGCCCAAGTCCTCCCCTTATTTTGAGCAGGGTCTGTCTCAAGGGATCCCCCTAGGTCTCATTCATCATGAAACTTAGGGGTTTTCTCATCGGGATGCCAAAATATGATGCAAGATGTCCTAAATGCAGATCAAGGACCCGAGAGCTAAACCTTAAGAGGGAAAAGCCCCCAAGGGGACATTTTCTGACATTACAACAAGAAATTTTGAAATGAAACTGTTACTCTTACTGAATGTCATTAGGTATGACATTTTGAGTTTATTGCTTTGAGACTCTTTTTATGATTTTTGGCATGAATGAAATGTGGAACAAACAATGTGGTTGCTCTTAAATATGATTTTCAATTTAGGGGATTGCGAGTTGTCCTGATATAAGAGACTTATTCAAGGCTGTGAGATAGGCTTTAGAAAAACTCAAGTGGGGAGTGAGAATGATTATGGAATGTTTCTGATTTCTAGACTTCACTAAAGGCTAAACATTGATCCTTATCTAGATAAGACAAATTGATAAGCTTTCAACTTTAGACAAGTAGCCAATATTATAGGTGTTCGCTAGACTTAGATCATTACATGGCAAGCAATGTAGACCTGGGTACAGGATAAAAAGGAAAGAACAAGGTTCCCTTGGTAGAAGATGATCCTAGAGACTACTAGACTCTTTGGTTTTGCTCAGCTAGTGCGTGTGTGTGCTTTGTACCTTTCTTTCTCTGTTAGAATGTAACCCTTGAGGCTTTGAGCTTAGACTGATCTCCACCCAAGAGTATGGACATTCGACAATCTTCTCTCTTTCACTCTTTTTTGTATTTCTTTTTTTCTTTTTCACTTTTTTTTGTATTTTCGTCATTTGATTTTTCCCATTTTTTTGGATTTTGACTTTTTAAGAAATGAATGCTTTTGGAACTTTGATATGCAATACTTTGATCTCTCAAATATCACTTTTCAATACTCTTATTTTGATCACTCATTTTTTTATTCACTCGAATATTACACTGCTTCCTTCAGAGTTTTGATCTTCTTGACGTTTTTGGCCAGGAAAGATAAGAGGTTGAGTGCCACCTAAACTTTTGTAGTCTGGTTGGACTTCTCTAATACTGGGGAAGAATTGGGAAGGTCTACTTGCAAGTTTCCTTTGAACAATGTGGGTTTGAATACTGACTTTGTTTAGACCTAACATCTTGACTCATTAAGATTGGGATCAATGTAAAGCTAAGAGCTAGGCTTTGATTAGTACCACTAGGAATGAAAAGGGGATAATGGTGATTTGTGAAAATGGGGAATCTCTAGGTCTTGAAAGGATGACATATATCTAGGCAACGTTAGACTCCTTACTAAAAAGAAAATAGTACAAGAGCAAGTCACTAATTGTAATGCAAGATGAACAGAATGATATAGAAATGCAAGAAACAAATTTTTTTTTGACATTTTTTATATTTATATTTTTTTATGTTTTATGATTTTTTTGGTATTTTTAGACATAGTATTTCTTGAGGTGAAAGGCATTAACTGTTTCGCCAAATTCTTCTCCCTCCATTGTGCACAAGAGATAGGCACCGTTTCTGACGTCTTCTTTAACCATGTAAGGACCTTTCCAGTCTTTCAAAAAAGATCTTTTTCATCTTCTTTTCTTATTCTTCATGCTACCTCTTCTCAAGACAAGTTCTCCTATTCTATAGGGTTGGTTATTTGAATTTATTGCTACCAACTCGGTGGTTTCTCTTGGCAGCGTGAGACGAAGTAAGTCTTGAAAGGCTTGTTGATGAGAAGGGGTCCAATACAAGACTCCATCACAATTCAATAATTATGCCAATAGGTTGAACTATTCTTGCATGTGGATCTTCACATCTATTCTCTCTTGGATTCTTTTCGAGAATTGGAATAACTCAAGGGGAGTTTGTGGCTCCCTTTTTTCATCAGGAGGGACAAGGCTTATACTTGTCCTCCCATTCGGTTCTGGTCTTAAGTCCATGGCATATCTGATGTAACTTTTTGGTAGTTCAAAAATGATAGGGTCATCGATGCCAACTGTCACTCTCATCTTCCATTCTTTGTGAAAAATACCTTCACTTTCTTCATCTTTGTTGGGAAGTCTTTTGATCATTTCGATTTGTACTAGAGGTGCTTCCCACTCGCCGAGTTCATTTGATTGAATTGAGGCATAAGTGGTTGGCTTCTCTTACAGTTTGGACACCATGAACATCTTAGGTAGCATTCCTATGGCATTGGTTGATTCATTATCAATAGAATGTGCCTCCTCCATGGGTGTCATTGGTCGATGTGAATCCTTTGTTGGTTTGAGAGACTCATAAGACTTTGTTTCTTCTAGTGTCTCAGGGACACGTGATTCACTTAGCGGCGATAGTGGAGTGTAACTTTCTATTTTGTCTTCCTCAGCATTTGAGAAAGCGTGTGGGTCTACATTTCTAAGATCTAATGTAGTGGTTTGAAACACCTGTCCTTCGGTTCTATGAGGCTTCTCCCCTATGCAAGGGAAGAGTTTGTAGGCCTCTTGGAAGTCGATCATGAGTACCTCTATGGGGAATTGGAGTGGTCCGTCCTGCTCAATCAAGTCCATGATCTCAATTGCCCTTTCTTTAGGGACCATTTCCTTTCATTTTTGTAATGGCTCATTCTCTAAAGTTTTGATCTCTACATCATTTATGGTCTTTTTTGGGATTTCCATTCGTTTTATGCATATCAACTAAGGTGTAGGATTAGGGATGGTTAACTTGTTGGTAGGGAGTTTGTAGTCTATGGAGATACCTATGCACTTGTTTGGCATGTTTGATTTTAACATGCTGAAAGGTTCTGAATCTCCCTTTGTGACATATACTTTCCCTAAGTGTAAGAATCGAGCTTCTTGAAACAATGTGGATGGCACAGCCTTCATTCTGTGTATCCATGACCTTCCAAGAATTAAGTTATATCTCGTGTCTTTATCTATGACATAGAAAGTGATTGGAATGGTTTTGGGTCCCAAGGTCACTAGAAGGGTAATTTTACCTATGGTGGCAACTTTTAGATTATCATATCCGCTTAGAGTATCTTTTGAGGCAGTGATATTAGTGTGTCGATAGCCCATCCTCTCTAATAGGGAGAAAGGAACTATATTCACTGTGGCCCCATCATTGATTAATGTTCGTTTGATGCACGTA
This sequence comes from Cunninghamia lanceolata, assembly GCA_027924645.1. Lineage (NCBI taxonomy): Eukaryota > Viridiplantae > Streptophyta > Pinopsida > Cupressales > Cupressaceae > Cunninghamia > Cunninghamia lanceolata. The sequence continues at coordinate 1,931,335 of BSBN01001074.1, read as the reverse complement.
TCATAGATCCACACTTGAAGATATAGTGCAGGGTCCCCTTTTTTGTTAACTCTGCCTCAGAAGGCATCTGTTGTAAGTTGAAGAAAAACCCTGGATCTTTAAGTTCTGAGTTTGGTGGGCCGAGGTTGTAGTCCATATGATTGATTTTCTCACTAGGTGGTGATGTAATTTGGTCAAGGTATTTTAGACCTATTACTTTCAGTAATGTTGAGTGATGTGAAGGGGAGTTCCTGAGTAAATCAATGAATGAAATGTGAGCATATGTTTTCTTTAGGTCTTCTATGAGCACATAGAGTCCGATTGGAGGTGGTATTGGTTCTACTACCGAGATGATACCTTTGTATGCTTCTATTTTCTCATTTTCATCCTCATGGTCTTCCTTATCTTCTTCATTGTGCATAATCTTGACTAATCTCATCATCCTAGCTTCTCCTTTTTGTCCTAGTTGCGGAGGGACTTCAAGGTTACTACTCTCAGCTATCTTATTTTGGTTTGTCGTTTCTATATCTTTATGCATGGGGAATGGGTCTTGATAAATTCTCATGTTTGTGTTTTGCAGTGCTATTGGAGCCTAATTTTATCTTGTATCTTTATTATCTAGCATGACTTCTTGTGGGTTTAGAAACATCTCTATGAACAAACGTTGTTGGTCTTCCAGTAGCCTCGCTATGAATCTATTGTACTCTCTACAAGATTCTATGTTGTGCCCCCTCGTTCTATGAAAAGAACAAAATTGATTGAACTCATATGGGGGTCTTTCATATCTTCCATCGTTTCCATTCCCGTTTCTGTTGTGGTTCCAACTTTGGTAATTGTCTCAAGGGTAGTACCCGTTGTTCCTAGGTTGACTTATGGCATTTACGTTAGGAGGATAGAAATCTCACCCATTGTAATTATCTCTTACATTTTTAATCGAGGGTTGGTCTGTCACCCCATCTGTGGTTGCACTCCCATTTTTTTAAGGATTTTAATGATAGAGGTATTGTTTCTTGTGTCTTCCCTCGTCAGTTTTCCATTTGACCCGTAGACTTTTCTACCACTGTCAATGGCGGCTTGGTCAATCCTCAAAGTACTTTCCAATGCCTCTTCGTAGGATTTGTATGGTAATTTTTGAACATCTTCTCTCATGTCCTTGTTAAGGGCATGCAAAAAGAGGTCACACAGTTTTTGATGGTCCATGTTTGGAGCACTAGTTGAAGAATAGAGGACTTGCCTCCATTGGGTGATAAAGTGGGCTACAGATTTGTTTGGCTCTTGTTTCATTGTGAGGAATTATCTGATCCCTGTTTTAATGAGTTTGTTCATGTCAAACACCATGACAAACTCTCCAATTAACTATCTGAATGAATGGATTGAAGCTTTTGGTAGGCGATAATACCAATCCAGAGTGATGCCTTTAAGAGTTTTCAGAAATATTTTTGCTACAATCCCATCCCAAGGGAGGAGTTCTCTTATGGCCATGGTGTAAGCTTTAATGTGGGAATCCAGATCTCCTCCTTTGAACTTTGGGAGATCTGGAAATGACCGAGGTAGTTGCACGCTTATTATGTTTTGGTACAAAGGTTCTTTCAAATATTCGAGATATGTTCCTAGAAAGAAACTTTGAGATTACGAGGTTGATAGTAATAACCCTATAGGTGGGTTTTGATAACCCATTGTTGGATTTGTTAGATTATTCTGAATGGGAGGATTCCCATTCAGACATGTGTCGTTGCTGGTGTTTCACAACTAATAATTGAGGTAGGGGGGATTTTGAGATGCCCCCTAGTCCTGTTCATGGGATTTTTGCGTTCTTTTTGGAGTAGCTTGCTCTACTTCCAAGATTCTAATTCTTTGCACTAGAGTTGGGACTAAATCTATAGGAGTAGCAGCTCTAGGTGTTTCTTTATTTCTAGTATTTTCTCCTCGAGTATTCTCGTGGTGATATGCTTTTTCTCGTGCAACATTTTCTTTTTGCTCTTCTCTCAAGGTGATCCTCAATGCCTCTTGAGTGTCTTTGGCTTCTTGTAGATGTTTTTCTAACCATTTAACTTCCTCATCAAGATGAATACTTAATGTGCTTGTGGAAGGTTGATCGGGTCGATGTATCTCTGACCTTATCCTTCTAGCTTTATGTGGCACATTTGGTATGGCCGAGTTGTTCTCCCAAGCTGGGTTGTTAAAAGATATAGAACGCTTGGATTCTCTTTGATCTTGTTCATAATCAGAATCTTCATAGTCATAACAATTGGTGATTGGTGCATCAGGGTGCGGCAACACATACTTGTTGAAGGAAGGAGTTTTTGGTTCTCTTGAGGGAATGTTCCCTTGGTTTAAGTTAGGTTTCATCATATTCAAGGGTGCCATAGACACCACATAATAAATGGAATGGATGATGGAGTAAGCAATAGAAGCTGAAGCAGCTATGAAGAGCAGTGAAAGAATGTTTCGAAGTTTCTGCTAAATGTTTGAAATGGGAACACAAACTACAAAACCAAAAGATTCTATACTTCACATTAGGTTCACCAAAATATGTATGCTCCAAATCGTGACTCCGATTGCCTGGGGCTGTCAGGTCAGATTTTGGCACACACACAGACCCTTCCCTCCTTGCCATGGGGTGATCCACCACATCACTCTCACTCACGTGGAAGTAGCTAGTCAAGAGGAGGTGAGACACGGTGGGGCTCTAGCTCATTGGAGAGCTAGACTTCGCTGAGAGGGGTTGGCAAGTCATGTGGCCTTTGTTGTTGTTTGCTAAGTTGAATGTTTCATTTGATTGTAGTTGTAGTTGAGATTGTGTATGAGGAAAATCGAGAAGTCAAATGATAAAATCAAAGTAATGATAATAACAACTCAATAACCCATAACATAAAGAGATCGATCTAAGTAAAAAGCTAATACCAATGAATAAATCAAATAAAACAAGAAAGACTTCACCTAGATTGTATTGTTCTCTTTGTAAGTATGTGGATTGTTCAATAATGTTGTGAAACCATGTTTGCAACAAACGAATGTAAGTGCTCAAAGTATTCAAAAGATCGATCTCAAAATATCGTAAGGTGCTCAATGATGTGATGTATGCTCAAAGTGCTGTAAAGGATGCCTGAGAATAAGTGATCGGAGAGGATTTGTGAATGAGATGAGGGGAGTTTATATAGGTTTCAAATATGATTAATCAACGGATGAAATAAATTCATGGAATGAAAGGTTGAGATAAATCAAATAACTCATGATGAATGTGCACACGACATGTGTCACTCCAAAAAGGTATTTTTATTAAGATAATTACTTTTTTGAGAAAGATAGAATTTGATATCATAAATTAGAATGCTTTTTTTTCTAATTCATGAGTTGATGAAAATAAGATAAATTAAAACCAATTAACTTAACTTTAGATTTTTTTTTTTAGAGTTCTAAAAATAAGACTGATTGTGCACGAGTTAACATGATATTTTTAGAGGAATTAGAAAGATAATTGAAATTAAATAAATACATTTATTTAATTGATTGTGCATGATAGAGGAATATGAAGATTAGAAATAAAATACTTGATTTTATTTATTTTTAGATGATTGAGATAATTTAAATAAATTTGCATGATTTATTTAAATTTGGAAGAACAATTTGATTTAATTAAATAATGTAAAATATTTAATTGTAGATAAGAGAGGATTTGTGATGAATTAATTAAATAATTATATTTATTTAATTAATGTAGACTTGAAATTTGGAAAGGATAATGATTTAATTAAATAATGAAAATTATTTAATTTTGGAAGAATAAAGTTAATTTTGATGAAATTAATTAAATAAAATAGAATTTATTTAATTAATGTTGAGTTTTGGAGTTTTGGAAGAATTTGATGAAATTAATTAAATAATTTGATTGTTTAATTAACGCTAAATGCATGTGATTGGATAGATTTGATGAAATGCAAGTGATGTGAAAAAATGTCATTTTTGGGTGTCTACATTTTGCCCCTCTTTGATGCAATGTAGTTTATAGTGTTGCGTCAAAGAAAATGATTATTGAAGACATGATACAATTTTTGATGCCCCAGTGTAGCTAGCTGCCCCTGTGTAGTTGGCGTAGGATGCCCCCTCAAGAGGAAAGACAGGGAAGTGACAAAAGGACAAGGTTGACACTCGACTAGAAGATTGTGCATGAGATAGGTGAGGTTGGATAGAAGAAAGTGGAGATAGAATAGAACATGATAGAAAGACAATTGATCGATCTTTGTTTTAAAAACTATATGATGATATGGATAAATGGATGGTTAAATGGATGAGCTTGTTGCAACGGTCTCACAAATGTTTATAAGAGCAATCCTTATTTTTGATATAGCACGTGGATAGTTTGTCACCAAGGTATAAATGACCAAGGTGCTATGATATCCAAGTGCATGGACGTTGACTCTGCAAGTAAGTGGTTTGAACTTAGATCCCTTAGACATCATATAACCTTGTTGGATATGTGAATGAGCCATAGTCTTGAACATAAAATAAACTTCAATACATGTAAATGTAAGAAGAATATTAATATGTAAGATGCTAGGTCGTAACACACATAAGATAAATATGCTGCTAAGAAAGAAGGTAAAGATCATTCCTCAAACACGGCACACAAAAGCAATGACTATGTCCCCAATCCGTACGGCATTGCAACATACCAAGATATAGATAAATCAAGGTAGTTTTGAATTGGTAATGGACAAAGGAGCGAAAGATAAACCAAAAAGCAAATTGACTAATTTACAAAGTAAACATATAGCCAACATATTCTCTTGCCAAAGAGGTTGCTCATGATAGATTGGATTGGTTGGGTAGATAACAACCTTATCGTAGGAACGATGTGTCCGTTAAAGGATGTTATCTATTTGAAAAGATAATGTCTAGTTTTAGGAAATGCAACATATCGTATAAGACACGTGTGTTGGTCTGGTTTCAATCATGGAACATTCTATATAAGACAAGTGTGTTGATTTGTTGCTTGGTTGAGATTGATTTAGCTGATGTTGGCAATCGATATGTAGGACAGTATGTGGCTCTGTAAGTAGGTTTCTTTGCTTCAGGTTTGTTAAGAACTTTTGCTTTGAAAGGATGTGTTTGTTTGTTGTTTTGCTGCTTAAGTTAGTCAAGTCAAGGTGGATGGATTTTGATAAATGGAAGACTAGAAAGATGACATGTCAATGGATTGAGATGGGTGAAGAATGATGAATCGTATGTTCCTGAGTACTAGATACATCCTTCATATTCCAGACTGCCTACATACCTTGTATCCACGGGATCAAGGCACATTACGAGGAAAGATGAAAGATGATAATATGTAGTTCTAGGTAGAGTGATGAGATGGGTCAAGGTGTTTGGGCTTGGGTAGGTGAAATGATGATATCTTATGTACCTAAGTACTAGATACTTCCCTCGTATTCCAGACTGCCTACATACCCATATCCATGGGATCAAGGTATCTTAAGATTGAGATGAGATGATATGTAGTTTTGGTTTGTGTGATGATGTAGGAAAAGTGATGTCATTGTGGGGATAGGGTTGAAGTGCTTGTGTTGTCATGTATTTGTTGATGAACCACAAACAAGGAGCCATTCCAAGACCTAGGTGGAGGAAAGAGTTGCCCCCATTCTAGTAGAGGTGTTGTTATGGTTAACTTACATAGGATAACCATGGATGATAGGAAGACACCAAAATTTTGACATAGGACAAGACAGTGATAACTGTTGACCTAGATCAAGACGTGGGATGATGACGATGGACATTGACAAATTTCTAAGCTATTCTAGATGGGGAGATGGAAATGCAAACAAGGTCAATGGTTTTATTATGGATGGATGGATGAATTTTGTTGTGAAATCATCATGGAATGAAGAAGACTTGATAGATGATGGATGCTGACTCTACACATAGCGCTTGTTTGCTAGGTTTTCACTATGGTACTTATCCAAGGCGCCTGTTTACCAGGTTTTCAACATAGGACGGATTATTTATTTTTTTTTTGACATGGATACTCTGAGGATCAAGCATAAAACTTCTTGAGATGAACACTGTCAAGAGGCTCATCTAGAGGAATCCCGTCAAGTGTAGCTAAAGTATAATCTCCTGATCGATATGTTGTTGTGACAATAAAGGGTCCTAACCAATTAGGCTTGAACTTGCCCTTCTTTTCTTGATCTGCTTGATTTCTCTTATTTTCTTTTAAGACTAGATCACCAACTTGAAACCATATTTCTTTGATCTTTTTGTTGTAATTACGCTGGAGGCGGTTTTGATAGACATGGAGATGATTAAGTGCGACAAGGCGTCTCTCATCTAGTAATTCTAGCTTAGCTAATTTGGAAGTGCGATACTCCTCTCCATCAATCTAGTTCTGCATGGATACTCTGAGGGATGGGATCTCAACCTCTATAGGTAGGATGGCTTCAGAGCCATAGACCAATGCATAGGGTGTTGTACCAGTTGGTGTTCTTATACTAGTGCGATAGGCCCATAGGGCAGGATTGAGTTGTAGGTGCCAATCACGACCAGCTTCATTGACCATTTTCTTAAGGATTTTGAGAATGGTTTTGTTGGAAGCCTCAACTTGGTCATTACTCTACAGATAATAAGGAGCAGAAAAGCGATGGATATTATATTATGTGCACAAGGCACGGACAGCTTGGTTCTTGAATGGTCTCCCATTATCAGTGACAATGGCTTGGGAATACCATACCGACAAATGAGGTAGTTAAGGATAAACTTGACTATTTTCTTACCGGTGATATAGGTCATGGGAATGGCTTCAACCCACTTCGTGAAGTACTCAGTGGCAATAATGATGAATTTGTGGCCATTGGATAAGGATGGGTGGATTTGTCCTACGAGGTCGAGACCCCATTGTGAAAAAGGCCATGGAGTAGTCACATGTTGTAGTTCATGAGCTGGTACATGAAACCAATCTCCATGTGTTGGCATTGTAGACACTTCTTAGCAAACTATAAAGCATCTTGCTCTATTGTAGGCCAATAATGCCCTGTGTGGAGTATCTTCTTAGCAAGATTAGGACTGGTAGAATGTGTGCCACAGACACCTTCGTGTATGTCTCGTAAGGTAGCTTTAGCTTCGTCCGTGTTAAGACATCATAAGAGGATACCATTGAGACTCTAGCGATAAAGTGTATCACCCAGAATGGTGTAACGGGAGGATCAACGGATAAATGTTTTGCGTTGGGTTGATGATAGTTCAAAGGGAAAGGTACTGTGTTTAAGGTACTCATAGATATCTTCATACCATGGGGAATTAGGACCAACAAGTTCACAGATGATTTCAGTAATTGGAACATCGACGGCTGATATCAACATTTGCTCGATCAAGAATTCACATTTCTGTGTGTTTGCGGGCATGTTTATAAGTGACCCTATAGAAGCCATAGAGTCTGTAGCCTTGTTATGTTCTCTTGGAATTTACTCAAATGTGATACTAGAAAAGTGTGGTTTGTAGGTATCCACTAGTTGCTTGTAGGGGACTAACTTTTCATCTTTTGTTTGGTACTCATCTATGACTTGTCGAATGACTAGTTGCAGGTCTCCATATACCTGTATTTCTGTGATATCCCATTGAACTGTTGTATTGAGACCTATGAGGAGTGCCTCATACTCGGCTATGTTGTTGGCGCAAGGAAATACAAGCCGATATGACTTTGGAATATAGTCATTTTGAGGTGTGATGAATAAGATGCCAGCCCCTGATCCATGCTCTGTAGGAACCATCAAAGTAAAATTTCCACATTATTGAGGTAGAAAGAGTGAAGAGATTCTCATCAGGAAAGTCAGATACCATAGGATGTATATCTGTCATGGGTGCTTCTGCTAGTTGATCTGCTAGGGCTTGTCCCTTGATTGCTTTTTGATCCACATACTCTATGTCAAACTCACTAAGGATCATGACCCATTTAGCTAGTCTGCCTGTAAGAGCTGCTTTTGCTAGTAGATACTTCAATGGATCAATTTTGGCTATGAGATTTGTATGTTGGTTTAACATGTAATGCCGCAACTTTTGGGAAGTGAACACTACTACTAACACAAGCTCTTTCCATAGGAGAGTAATTGAGTTCATAACCCACCAAGGTTTGACTGATGTAATAGATTGCATGCTCTTTTCCTGACTCATCATGCTGTGCTAGAAGAGCCCCTAGGGCTGCAGTTGTAGTTGAGATGTACAAGATCAAAGGCCTACCGGCGACTGGTAGTATCAAGACAGGAGGTGTAGCTAGATATTCTTTGAGCTGATCAAATGCTGCTTGACACTTATCATCCCATCGAAATGAGACATCCTTTCGAAGCAAGTGTTGAAATGGTTGACATTTATCTGCTAGCTGTGAGATAAACTGCCTAATAGACTATAACCTTCCTTGAAGGCTCCTTAATTCTTTGAGGTTCTTTTGTGGAAGCATTTCCACTATAGCTTTGATTTTTGCTGGATCTACTTCAATGCCTCTGCGAGATACAATGTATCCCAATAGTTTTCCTGATGCTACCCCAAAGACACACTTCTTTGGATTGAGTCTCACTCGGTATTTTTTGAGCTTGTCAAAGATTTGTCCTAGAACCTATATGTGATCTGCCCTAGAAGACTTTGCCAGTATATCATCAATATAGTCTTCCATGATGTGATGAAAGAGATTGTGAAATATCACTGTCATTGCTCTTTGATAGGTTGCCCTTACGTTTTTAAGACCAAATGGCATGACACACCAACAATAGGTACCCCAAGGACAAGTGAATGCTATTTTATGTTGATCTTCTTCTGCTATCATTATCTGATTGTAGCTAGAGAATCCATCCATGAGAGTGTTAGTGCTCATTTTGGCCTGGAGATTGAGCTAGCGTGTGGAGGGTTTCTTCATTCAAACCCTAGGTTTTCCTCTTCATCGGCGTGAGCTTGGCCTATCGGTTGGAGTTTTTTTTAGTTCCACCGATGCGGTGGGTCTCCCCGATGGAGTATGTTTTATCCCTTCATCGATGTGACATGAAGTATCAGCCCGTGTTTTTTCTATTATTCCGATGATGTATGTCTGGCCAATGGTAATTTGAGGTATGTTTGTGTTCATCGGTATGATGTTGTTCATCGGCGGGCCTCATTTTTGTTCGGCCGATACGTAATGTTTGGCCGATGACGTGTCATCGGCGTGGATCTCACCAATAGAGGGTGTGTTTTGTTTGACCATCGGCGAGACTATTGTGATCGGCGGAAGAGCTTTTTGTTGCTCCGATGGTCTTTGTCTCGGCGACGAGGAGATTTGTGGAGCTGGTATTGGGGTGACGGGGAGGATTGTCTTGGCGACAGCAGTAGGCATCGGCGTGAGCGGTGTTATCAGCCAAGGAGTTTCTTGTTGCTCCGATGGGTAAATGTCTCGCCGAGGGAATGACTTGATGATGTTTTGGATGGCCATCGGCGTAACCTTTGCGATCGGTGGGAGGATTTTCAGGTTGGCCGATAGTGTTGGTCTTACCGACAGGGGAATGTAATGTTGCGGTCGGGGAGACTTCTAAGGTCGGTGAGAGATTTTTGGGTCGGGCCGACGGTGTTAGTCTTGGCGATGGGCTCTCAGGTGAAGGCTTGTGTGTCGAGCGCGGCAAAAGCGCTCGACACTTAGTATGTTTGCGGCCCCATTTATAAACTAATAAAGTGATCTCTTCACCGTGCATGTGGGATTATTCCCCTGTGTAATTTCAACCTGTAGTGATGCGCGTTTTGGCGGGAAGCTCCATTTTGAAAGCTGCGACAGTTTGCTCAATGGCTGCGGGTGGTTGAGACCCTTAATGGTGACGATGCAGGGATGTGGGCAATGGTACACATGGTCAAGTTGCCTGATTTTTGAATGAAGACTCCAGATAATGGCGCGTGGCTCGAGGCCCCCCTTTGTCTGCTGCATTAATATTTTATGAGCGCCATTCCTTCTGAGGACTGTATCTAACGTTTTTTATGTCCATCATGTAATTAATTCCTGTGAGTACACCTTCTGGCTGTTTTAAGCAGGAAGTGTTACTCATTTTGAGGTTGTTGAAAGTTGAATGTTTTGGCTCTGTGATACATACAGTTGGTTTTGGTTGCTCTGTCCATAAAAACTTGTGAGTTTATGTATCTCCTGTTGTATGCTTTGCATGAATCCACTGATTTCATGGTTAATTCTATATGAGAAATGCTATGTTAGCATGTGTTTTGTTAATTCTGTCTCCGTTATTGCATGTATCTTTCTTCTGAGTCTGAATATTTAAGGAATGTTTAAAACTCTAGAACATGGAATTCCTGTGTTGAATGTCTGATCTTTTAACTTCTGCTCAAAGGGGTAGATTAAATTGTTCTCAGATTAAACATTGGGAAGGGTATACTGCAGTATGGATGCCATAAATATAGATAGCTTAACACTTTGTATTGGGAGATATCTGTAAGGCAGGTATCATATGTGTCCCTTTGAAATCCAGTTTTAGCTGTTCATGCATATCATTCACAGGTGTATGTCTACTGACTCCAGGCCCTGGATAGGCACCAATCTTGCTTTGTGTTTGTGTTACAACCATGTCCAGCTTTGCATCCAAACTTAAAATCAAAATCAAAATCTAAAACATTCTTTAGGACATTAGAATTAGTTTTAGGATCCTCAGTCCTCTGTCTACAACTGCAAATAGGCCCAAAGCTAGCCCCTTTGCTCTTATCTTTCAGTTTTGGTCTACTTACAGGAGGACTTATCTGCTTTCTATCAGCATCCCAGCCTTTGTGTGTATATCCTCATGGATGTTGAGTAGGGAATACCCCCTAGGTTTTGCAGAGCCTGAAGAAGAAGAGGAGATAAAATATAGAGTCTATCTCCTACACTGTTGGCCCCTGGCCCAGAGATCCTGTTGATCACTAATGGCTACCTTGTAGGGAAATCTGGGAATAAGCATCCAGTCTGGGAAAAAACCAACAGAAATTGGCGACTCTACTGGGGATGGTGATTTGAAAATTGTTATTTTTGTCCTCCCTGGTGAAATATCTGTGTGCCCATCTGAGTCACCAACAGAAATTGGTGACTCTGCTGGGGATGGTGATTTGAAAATTGTTATTTTTGTCCTCCCTGGTGAAATATCTGTGTGCCCATCCGAGTCACCAACAGAAATTGGCGACTCCGCTGGGGAATTTGTGAAAGAACCCTGAGTTTCAAAAGAAAACAGTTCCTAGTAATAGGTGGCGACTCTGAAGTAATCTCCCAACCGGTCAAAGTAAAATTTATATGCAGGGGAGAAGATCCCAACAAAATCCTTTATTTGAAGAGTTACCGGTAACAAGAAGATTGATGTACAGAAGAAAGGGAGCTGTCTCAGTCAGTCATGAGGGTTCCCCCAGAAAAAATGATGATACGCAAGATAACCCTAGGCCATCAGGACAGCATGTGCCTTACTTTTCAAATGCAGAAGCTGATATTCAGGGTGCATATGAGAGGCAACAGGGTGGTAGCGTGAGAATGAGGTCAGAGGTGTTCCAAGAACGCCCATTTCTAGACCCTAGTGACAGGTTTGAAGAGGCAGAGTCTCTGAGGGATGATGAAGATGATGACCAGAATGGTATGAGACCATCTACCTCTATGCCTAAAGAAGAACAGTTAGCTGAAGAAATCAGAAATTTGATAGCAGAACTAGAATATCTACAAGCCATGAAAATCAGAGATGACATGAGGCAGAAAGTGCAAGCTTTAAGGACTGCCCAAAATGATTCAATTCCTACCCTTCAGAATGCAAATGTGCAGAGATATCAGCAAAGAAATGAAGTGCAACATCAGCATAATGATGAGAGACAAAATGTGAATGATGCTAGGATACCACTGAACAATGTAAGAAACCAGAATGCAAACGGAAATATTAATATTAATCAGTTTGACAGACAGCCCATGCAGTTAGATAGATTCAGACAGCTGGTATTTGATGGTATTCCTGGGTATCCTAATCCCATTGATAAGCATCTAAGGCTGTAAGTGCCTAAATTTTCAGGAAACAACACTGTGTCAGGAGAAGATCATCTAAAAGCTTTTCAAAATGTCATGGATAACTTTAAGGTTGAACATGAGGATGTTTTCATGAAGTCATTCATGCAATCTTTAGTAGATGAGGCAAGGGAATGGTATAAGAATCTGCCTGACCGGAGTATTTCATCATGGGATGATTTTAAAAGGATGTTCAAGGAGCAATATGGTGACAAAACTGACCCTAGCTTTTTCGTAAATGAGTTTACCAGTATCACTAAAGGGTCAAATGAGCAGGTTGCAGATTTTAATGCAAGATTTATTAAAGTGTTAAACAAATTGCCACATCACATGAGGCCAAATGAACCAATGTGCATAATATTGTATATCAATGCCTTTGATGCAAAAATTGCATATGGATTAAGAGATAAGAGCCCTACTACTCTCAGGGATGCTTTTATGATTGTAGTGAATATTGAGAACAACAGGAAGGCATCAGGCAACACAAACAGAAGGGATGATATGAAAATTCTACAGAATCCAAACAAGCCTCAGAACACTCAAGGTAATACATCTGCCCCTAAAGATAAGATAGACAAATTGGCAAATGTTGTTAAGGACCTAAGCTACAGACTAGCTAGAAGTGAAAAAGGGATAGGTCCTGATAGGCAAGTCTATCAAAGGCAGGAAAAGAGGCCATCATTGCATGATATGCCTTATAATACCAATTGGCATAATGGTAAGCCTATATTCCCACATAACAACACAAATCAGAGATCTCAACATGTCAAAGAAACTCCTGATCCTCTAAAGAAAGCTGTAAATATTGTTGATGATACTCTATGGTGTATAATTTGTCAGATGCCGCATTCACAATCACAGTGTGTGATTGCTCAGTCCTTGTATGATAATGCTACATCTTGTAATGAATGCAATGAGCCACATTATGTGCAAGATGATGATGTTAATATGATGTCCATAAGCAATGGATACCATCTTTATGATGCTGATGAGAGTACAGATAATGGAATTCAGGCCTGTCAACAGGACTTTTATGATGAAGGTAATGAAGACAACTATGTGTATGCTCAGAGCTCGCATAATTTTCTAAGTAACTTACAACGACCTTCTGATGAGGAAATTAGGGCCCTCACAGCTGCAGCAGTGGCCCAAGTCAAGAGTAACTACAATCTTAGAGGTAAAGCTCAGTTAAGCAGCTCACATTAGCCAGAAGGTATTTCTGCAGGTCAACCAGTGCATGGTCATAAGGGAATTGAATCACAAAAGAGGCAGTGGGTTAATAATAAACAGAATTTTAGACATAGAACAGGTCATGAATCTCAAGGACCGGAGAACAGAATCCCCCAAGCTGAAGATCAAAGTAAAGGTTCCCAAGACAAGAATGATGATCAGGGAACTATGAAAGTAAAAGCTAAATCAGTTCAGGATAAAAACAAGATTGTGGAGCAAGCTACAACTGTTATACAAAATTATGCTCCATTTGATATAGCTCAAGTCCTCTCCCAGGTAAAAGTCTCTGTTCCACTTATGGAACTGATGAAGGTTGAAGAGATCAAGAATAGGACAATATCCCTAATTTCAAGGGTGCCTTTTCAAGCTAAACAAAATGTTCAGATCCAGGGTGAGAAGCATGTCATGTGTAATGAAGAAGATGAGGCTCTTGAAGTCTATTTAGGAGTGACTATGACAAAGTGTCCTTCACAAGTGGAACCATTTTATGTATCCCTGGTTATAAATGGAAAAATAATAAGAAATTGTATGCTTGACTCTGGAGCATCTACAAATGTCATGCCTTTAGTCGTCATGCAACAAGCTGGATTGAAAATCAACAAGGCATGTGGAAAATGTTACGCTATGGATGCCAGAGAGGTACCAGTTATTGGAATCATGAAGGATGTAGATTTCAAACTGGCAGCATTTCTTGAAAAGAGATATAAAATGAATATAACAGTGGTTGACATCAAGCCATAGTATGGTATGTTGCTGTCAAGAAGATGGGCAGCACTAATTGGTGGAAGTATGCAGCTGGACCTGTCATATGCCATGATTCCAATGAATGGCAGGGATGTTAAGTTAATCAGAGAACAAAGATCATCGGAGACAGTGGAAGACCAAGAAGCAGAGGAATAGATATGCTTTGTAAACATTGACTGTGATAACTTCAAGGTTGTCTCAGATGATAGAGAAGATAAAAAGAAAAATGTCTGCATTAAAGAGCTGGACCAACAGGGTCTGTGGACCTTGTATTTTGATGGAGCTTGTGCAAAAGAAGGCTCTGGAGCTGGAGTTGTTTTCCTGTCTCCAACTGGTAAGCTCCTCAAATTTTCTTTCTTGCTAAGGTTTGTTTGCACAAATAACATTGCAGAATATGAGGCTTTAATCTTAGGCCTAAATATAGCTCTCAAACATGGAATCAAAATGCTAAGAGTATTTGGGGATTCTGAGCTGATTGTATCCCAAATTAGAGATAGGTATGCTTCAAAAAACAAAAGATTGAAACAATACAATCATGCTGTTTGGGATACCATTGAACTATTTGATGCATTTTCAATAGGCTGGGTAGAGAGATCAAAGAATGTTATGGCTGATTTCTTAGCTAATGTTGCAATAAGGCCAGATGACATCACTCTGTCAGATGTTACAAATGTAGAAGTTAAAATCAGGCCTGCAGTACCAGAAAATATATGCAGTTGGCAACTGTTTGATGATGATAGGGACTTGTTAAAATTTTTGCACTGCATAGATGAATATGAGAATCAAGAAATTGATTTCCAAGCTTTTGTAGAGACTATAGATGGAAAAGAAACTCTTGTGGGAAAAGAGATAATTCAATTGAAGATTAATAAAATCCCTAGAGGGTTAGTAGCTTTGGAAAGAGCTTTTGACAGTAGAGACCAATTGGTCACAAAGACATCTCCCACAAACAAGGAGGATTTGGAAGAGATAAATTTGGGGACATCTCAGGCCCCCAAGAAGGTATACATTGGTAAGCAGCTCAAACCACACATTAGGAGTATGCTGATTGCATTACTGAAAAGGTATAAACATGTTTTTGCTTGGTCATATGAGGACCTAAAAGCCTATAGGGAAGAACTATTCCAGCATGAGATCCCATTGAAGTCTGGAGCTAAGCCATTTAGATAAAGGCAAAGACCTATTAATCCTACCTTAGCTCCAAAGATGCAAGAAGAACTTAAAAAGCTTAGGGAAGCTGGAATAATTGTGTCGATTAGACATTCAACTTGGGTGTCTAATCTTGTCCCAGTCAGGAAAAAGAATGGTGATATTAGGCTTTGTGTTGATTTCAGGAACTTGAATGTATCCTCTTTAAAGGATAACTATCCACTGCCTAATATGGAAGCTATGTTGCAGAGGGTGACTGGTTGTGAACTCTTGTCCATGATGGATGGATTTTCAGGTTATAATCAGGTGAAGGTAAAGGAATCAGAACAGTATAAGACTGCCTTCACCACTCCATGGGGAACTTATGTATATGTTAGAATGCCATTTGGACTAGCAAATGCAGGTGCTACATTTCAAAGGGCAATGGATGTTGCTTTTGCAGGGTTGATTGATTCAATCCTGGTTGTGTATCAAGATGATCTGACTGCTTATTCAAAGAAAGAAGAGCAGCATTGTTTGCATCTAGAGAAGATTTTCATAAGAGCACTAGAGTATGGTATTTCTTTAAATCCAAAGAAGTGTACCTTTGGGGTAGTTAAAGGAAAACTCCTAGAGCACATTGTTTCCAAGGATGGAGTTAGGATAGATCCAGAGAGAGTGGCTGCTATTGACAGAATTCAAATGCCAAAGACTGTAAAAGGAGTTCAGTCCTTCTTTGGACAGATAAATTTTGTTAGGAGATTTGTTCCCAACTTTGCAGAAACCACAAGGAACATTTCTAAGATGATGAAGAAGGATGCAACTGTCAACTGGGAAAGTGAAGCAATTGAATCATTTCAGAGTATCAAAGAGGCAATCAAGATGGCCCCTGTTCTTAAATCTCCTGATTTTTCTAGGCCATTCCAATTGTTTTCATTTGCTTCCTTTCACACTGTTGTTGCATGTTTGTTACACAAAAATGAAGATGGTTTTGAGCAGCCCATAGCTTTCTTCAGTATGTCCTTGCAGGCTTCTGAGTTGAAGTATGATATTATGGAAAAACAGGCATATGCACTAGTCAGAGCCATCAAAAGTTTCAGACCATACCTGGTAGGATCACATATAATTGCATATGTACCCCATGCAGCAGTCAAAGACATATTCACTCAACAGGAGGTGACTGGAAGAAGGTGCAGATGGATAAACAAACTACAGGAGTTCAACATAGACATACAAGTTACCAAGTTGGTAAGAGGACAAGGATTAGCCAAGATGATGGCACAGTCAAGCTTGGAAGCATGCCAAGTTAATGCAGTCCAAAATGAGAGTGTAAATGTATCAAGATTTGAATGGTACAAGAATATTATCTACTACTTGCAAAATCTGAATTGTCCTTCCCATTTCAGTGACAGTCAAAAGAGGACTTTAAAGTTACATGCAATCAGGTATGTTATTGTTCAAGGTGAGCTATACTGGAAAAACCCTGATGGTGTGCTGCTGAGATGTGTGGATGAGGATATGGCTAACAATATTTTGAATGACATGCATAAAGGATTGTGTGGTGGACATTATACTGCCCAAACAACAGCTCATAAGACTCTCAGAGCAGGATATTGGTGGCCCACTCTCTTTTCAGATGCACAGAGGTTAGTAAGGAAGTGTGACCCTTGCCAAAGATTCTCAGGAAAATTGAGATATGATGGTTCTTTACCCCTTAGAACTGTAACTGTGGATGCTCCATTTCAGCAATGGGGAATTGACTTCATAGGGGAAATTGCAGACAAGTCAAGTGGGGGACATAGTTGGATTTTAGTGGCAACTGATTACTTTACCAAATGGATCGAGGCCATTCCAGCTAAGAGAGCTACAAGTAAGGTGGTGATGGATTTCATACTGGAAAATGTTATCATCAGGTTTGGAGTACCATTCAAGATAGTCACTGATAATGCTATGTGCTTCAGATTAGATGAATTTGTTGATTTTTGCAACAGATATGGGATAAATTTATCATATGCATCACCATACCACCCACAAGGAAATGGTCTAGCAGAATCAAGCAATAAAAGCATCATGAAAATTATCAAGAGGATGCTGGACAAGAATAAGAGAGCTTGGGATTCAAAATTAAGGTTAGCAATATGGGCTGACAGGGTGATAGTAAAAAAGGCTATTGGAATGTCACCCTTTGAGCTGGTATATGGTGCATAGCCAGATTGCCTATAAACAATCTCCTGCCAGTTTACAAATTCATCCAAGAAAATGATGAGGAGATTGAAGACTCCATGACAGAAAGAGTGAATCAACTGGTTGCACTGGATGAGAATAGAAGGAAAGCACACCAGATCAATCTCAAGAGACAACAAGATGTGAAATATCTATTTGATAGGAGAGCTACAAAAAGGAAGTTTCAGGTCAATGATCTGGTGCTCATTTGGAATGCAAAAAATCAGGACAAGGGTAAACATGGTAAATTCGAACCCTTATGGATGGGCCCATATCAGATTTGCAGCACTCATGGGGAGGACTCTTATTTCCTCCAGGCCCTAGATGGTGAAGTTCTGGAATTGCTTGTGCATGGCCAATTCCTTAAGTTCTATTTTGCATAGATGACTTGTCGCTGTGCACATTTGTAAAAATATGTATATAGTGTAAATGTTCTGTACAGTTTGTCCTTTTTGGCTTTTTGCCTAGTCTGCCCGGAGATCTAGTTCTCGCTGCAGGTTTTCACCTGCATGTCCCCATTCGGAGCCAGTGTTAGTGCTCATTTTGGCCTGGAGATTGAGCTAGCATGTGGAGGGTTTCTTCATTCAAACCCTAGGTTTTCCTCTTCATCGGCGTGAGCTTGGCCTATCAGTTGGAGTTTTTTTTAGTTCCACCGATGCGGTGGGTCTCCCCGACGGAGTATGTTTTATCCCTTCATCGATGTGACATGAAGTATCAGCCCGTGTTTTTTCTGTTGTTCCGATGATGTATGTCTGGCCGATGGTAATTTGAGGTATGTTTGTGTTCATCGGTATGATGTTGTTCATCGGCGGGCCTCATTTCTGTTCGGCCGATATGTAATGTTTGGTCGATGAGGTGTCATCGGCGTGGGTCTCACCGACAGAGGGTGTGTTTTGTTTGACCATCGGCGAGACTATTGTGATCAGCGGAAGAGCTTTTTGTTGCTCCGATGGTCTTTGTCTCGGCGACGAGGAGATTTGTGGAGCTGGTATCGGGGTGACGGGGAGGATTGTCTTGGCGACAGCAGTAGGCATCGGCGTGAGCGGTGTTATCGGCCAAGGAGTTTCTTGTTGCTCCGATGGGTAAATGTCTCACCGAGGGAACAACTTGACGATGTTTTGGATGGCCATCAGCGTAACCTTTGCGGTCGGCGGGAGGATTTTCAAGTTGGCCGATAGTGTTGGTCTTATCGACAGGGGAATGTAATGTTGCGGTCGGGGAGACTTCTAAGGTCGGTGAGAGATTTTTGGGTCGGGCCGACGGTGTTAGTCTTGGCGATGGGCTCTCGGGTGAAGTCTTGTGTGTTGAGCGCGGCAAAAGTGCTCGACACTTAGTATGTTTGCGGCCCCGTTTATAAACTAATAAAGTGATCTCTTCACCGTGCATGTGGGATTATTCCCCTGTGTAATTTCAACTTGCGGTGATGCACGTTTTGGCGGGAAGCTCCATTTTGAAAGCTGCGATAGTTTGTTCGGTGGCTACGGGTGGTTGAGACCCTTAATGGCGACGATGCAGGGATGTGGGCAATGGCACACATGGTCAGGTTGCCCAATTTTTGAATGAAGATTCCAGATAATGGCGCGTGGCTCGAGGCCCCCCTTTGTCTGCTGCATTAATATTTTATGAGCGCCATTCCTTCTGAGGACTGTATCTGACGTTTTTTTATGTCCATCATGTAATTAATTCCTGTGAGTACACCTTCTGGCTGTTTTAAGCAGGAAGTGTTACTCATTTTGAGGTTGTTGAAAGTTGAACGTTTTGGCTCTGTGATACATATAGTTGGTTTTGGCTGCTCTGTCCATAAAAACTTGTGAGTTTATGTATCTCCTGTTGTATGCTTTGCATGAATCCACTGATTTCATGGTTAATTCTATATGAGAAATGCTATGTTAGCATGTGTTTTGTTAATTCTGTCTCCGTTATTGCATGTATCTTTCTTCTGAGTCTGAATATTTAAGGAATGTTTAAAACTCTAGAACATGGAATTCTTGTGTTGAATGTCTAATCTTTTAACTTCTGCTCAAAGGGGTAGATTAAATTATTCTCAGATTGAACATTGGGAAGGGTATACTGCAGTAAGGATGCCATAAGTATAGATAGCTTAACACTTTGTATTGGGAGATATCTGTAAGGCAGGTATCATATGTGTCCCCCTGAAATCCAGTTTTAGCTGTTCATGCATATCATTCACAGGTGTATGTCTACTGACTCCAGGCCCTGGATAGGCACCAATCTTGCTTTGTGTTTGTGTTACAGCCATGTCCAGCTTTGCATCCAAACTTAAAATCAAAATCAAAATCTAAAACAATCTTTAGGACATTAGAATTAGTTTTAGGATCCTCAGTCCTCTGTCTACAACTGCAAATAGGCCCAAAGCTAGCCCCTTTGCTCTTATCTTTCAGTTTTGGTCTACTTACAGGAGGACTTATCTACTTTCTATCAGCATCCCAGCCTTTGTGTGTATATCCTCATGGATGTTGAGTAGGGAATACCCCCCTAGGTTTTACAGAGCCTGAAGAAGAAGAGGAGATAAAATATAGAGTCTATCTCCTACACTGTTGGCCCCTGGCCCAGAGATCCTATTGATCACTGATGGCTACCTTGTAGGGAAATCTGGGAATAAGCATCCAGTCTGGGAAAAAACCAACAAAGCATTTCATGACCCATAGTCAAGTCTACTATGAGATCAATGTTCGGTAATGGAAATTCATCTTTGGGACATGCTTTGTTAAGATCTCTAAAATCATTACACATGCAGATGCCCCCATTAGGTTTAGCCACAGGTACAATGTTTGAGACACATTCTGGAAAATCAATAGGCCTGATGAACTTCTCATCTAGCAACTTCTGTATTTCCACTTTTACCAAGAGAGCTATTTGTGGATGCATCTTCCTTAGCTTTTGCTTGACTGGTTTAATTGTTGGATCAACTGTGAGATAGTGAACTACTAGCTTCGGGTCTAACCCTGGCATATCTACATAGGTCCATGCAAAGTTGATGGTTCTTTGTAAGAAGAAGTTGTTAAGATTCTTGTGCTTTGCTTCTAATAATGATGTTGCAAGGAATGTTATCTTAGGATTTTGCTTTGTGCCAAGATTTATCTCTGTAGAATCTTCCACTAGGAGAACTGATTTCTCTTGATACTTCGATGGTAGGGGAAGGTCAAATCCTCCATCCTCAGGTGCCACAGTTGGGTTTTCACCTTTGGATACATCCTTTGTTTTTACTATTTTATGATCGGGAGGTGCCACAGTGTGGTTTTCACCTAGAGATCTTTCTTTATTTTTACTTTTGCGATTGGAGGATTTGGCATTCTCACCAAAATAAGTTGTTGGCTCTAGTTCCATTACAAAACCAACTTTGTGATTGCCAAGAGGGATACTATCCCAGAGTCCCATGAACTCAGCAATAGCTTCGTCATTTTGAAATACATCTAGAATGGGGGACCCTTGTTGGTCCCAATCGATAAGTTCAGGGTATACAAGTGTGACTTTCTAGGTGTTGGTGGTGGATGTTTAGGATGTAGATGATAGCATAAAAATGGAGGATTTTGTAAATAGGTCAGTCATATGGAGGGAAGAGTCATCGATGATATCCTCATTAAATGTTGAATCGGCGGGAAAAGTTTCTGCCACCTTGTCGAGAATACCCTCGATGTCCAAGGCGCGTGGTACCTTCCTACCAAATCCTAACCCCTTTTTGTCTAGTTTCTTTGTCACAATAATGGGTTCCATTATTCCTTGATTCTATTTCCCAAGGCCACCTTTGCCTTTATAGCCCATGTTTTTAACTATCCTTAAGCCATTGCCATATTGCTTGATTGATATTGTGACTGGTTCTTTCTCCTTATAGAGCCAAGAAGAGATGTCTTCAATAGTTTCCCCTGCCAATAATTTTCCTTCTTGAAATTGGGTTAGAGATGCTGGGGGAGGAATTGCTACTTTTTTAATGTCTTTGGCAATGGGTGGTTGGCCATAAGATTTAGGGGATAAAGGCATCCGCCCTACACAACAAGATTTTAAGATATCATATTTTCCAAAGCCAATATCACAAATGTGAGCTTTGATTTCAGGAATAGGATGAGGATTCAGTTCAGTTGCAGAGGCTTTTGTCAGATTTTTAGGGTTGACATATAGTGGGGATTCATGGGCTTTGTCATTATTGGGCACTTGGTTGCAATTCTTATAACTGCCTTGCAAGACATGATAGAATTCAAAAGGATTAGGGTCACCTGGGATAGTGATCTCCGTACCATTGAATGGGAACTTGAGAGATTGATGGTACGTTGAGGGAACAACTTTCATGGCATGGATCCATGGGTGTCCTAGGATAACCCTATGACCCGAAGGGTCACTAGTTTCTCTTCTCCTTTTAGGGTTTCTTATATTCGACCTCTGTGTGGGTAAGCGATTTCGTTCGTTTATGTCCTTTTGTCTTTCTATGCATTGGACGAGTTCTCATTGTATCTGGAGTTATCTAGTTTCTTCTAATAATAAGAGGACAAATGGGTCTCCCTGTGGTAGAACAAATGTTTCTTTTTGTGGTCTTGGATTGATCTCCTCGATCTCATAACGGATAGCCCCGACCCACTCTCCTCTCACTCCTAGGCACATTCGTGAGTCAGGATGGAGGTAGATGTGTGATTACTAACCTTAACTAGATTTAGGGTTTTGACCTAGGGTTTAGTTGACCTAGGGTTTGGCTATGTTCTAACTTTGTGTTTACCTTGTGATGTGATCAAGGGTTTGATTGAATTGTTTAATCGTTGTTACCTCGTGATGGTATCGAAGGTTTGCAAGTTTGTCTATTCTAGGGTTTCTATATGATGCAAAGCTAAATGATATGCAAACATGTTTTTGTATTTTTTTAGTATTTTGGAAATGAAAAGTGGTCTTTAATCTATGAAAGGGAAATATGAATGCAATCCAATATGACTTTTCCTAATGCAAGTTTAATCTATGTTTTTGGGTTTTCGATTGTTTTTAAGTAATCTAATCTAAAAAGGGAAAATGCTTCTTCTAATAATCTAGATCTAGAAATATGAAAACAATTATTCTAACATGCAAGATCTAACTATCAAGGAAAAAACAAAAAAATACTATTCCCAAGAGCAAATTTGGTTTTCTAATTACTATTAGTTGAACAAAACAATGAAGGAGCCTAAAAGAAATGAAGATTTGTGTGACTCCACTACCTTAGAAATCCTTGATATTGGCAACCTTGAGTCCTTTTGTAGCAGTGAGAGATGCTCTTGATGACAAAATGACACAAAGAAGAAAAAAGAATATTTGATAAAGCTTAAATGAGCTCAATGAGAGCTTTGGTTGAGCACAATGGCATAGAATGAAGTAGCATAACATTGCTTGTTTGAACAATGAATAAAGCAAAAGGCACCTTCGTCCTATAAGAGCATTTGAATGCTAAATTGGAGAGCAAAAATTGGCAAGAGTTGTGTGCACAATGGATTTGCTTGCCTTTGTGCTTGAGGGAGGGGGTATTTATAGGTTTGAGGAATGGGATTGATTGAGAAGTTAACTCATTTGATTGATGAGTTAACAAGGATAATTGGGGAGTTAACAAGGTTGATTACCCAATGAACTCAACTAACTATGGAGTGATAAATTGGAGATGAGAGAATGCATGAGATTGATTGAGTTGTTAATTTGAGATCAAATGGAGCTAATTATGCATGTGTGGGTGCATGAAATAGCCAACTCTACATTAGGCATCAAAAATCATGCAAACTAGAAGAAAAATAGGTGAAGACAAAACTAAAACTAGTGAGTAACTTGAGTTTTTCTGCAACTGTAAACATGGCAGGGTCACCCCTTTTGCTAGTAGGGTCACTCCTAGGTGACCATGGGTCACCTGGGGGAGATCCGGGCTGGACAGGGTTTTCAAAAGAAAAGCAGGGGGAGATGAAAGAAGAGAAGAAAAGGAGGGGTTCTACCTCCAGAAATAGGTCAATCATGTGCAAGAATCCAAATCTCCACTTGCACATGTAGGATCTCCCAGGGGAGATTCGTAAATAATAGGGGGAGATTTGGATTGGTTGAGCGGAACTGAAAACTGAAAGTGGGAGATGGAAAGGGGAGACCTCTAGAAGGCTTCTAGGGGGTGCAAAGGATGGAAACATAGGGGAAAGGTGAAAACTCACCTACAAGATGCTCACAAGGCTTAGAAGCAAGGTCGAAAGCCCAGAAAATGTAAATCGACAAGCGTTGAAAGAAGATGCCAAGAAGCGTCGCAAGTGACGAGAGAGAAATCGACAAAGAGGAAACCAACACAAGACAAGAAAGAGGACATGCTATCAAGAGGTTTTATGCTTTAAGGACATTATTTCATGCTTACATGTATGTGAAAAGGATTTGAATCATAGTAGGGGTCCTCGTGGAGGCTGTGCGTGATTTTTGTGCTTACAAAGACCACATTTTTTTGAGGCATTCTATGAAACAGTTCATGTGCCTTGTCCATGGTTCCACATTTTGCACACATATCTACCACGATAGTTACAACTACAACATCTGACAAAATTCCTCTATCTTTCATGCTTTTATGGATGTCCATACCCTCTTCCAAAGTAATACTCTGCATTTTATTATATTGGCACAACGTCAACTAAAACTGAAGCCACAAAGACAATTTAGATATTTAGAAATTTTAAAGGCTACCGAGTTTTCTTCTTTTAGCTAATGGGCAATTTCTTTATGTGTAAATTTCTCATTTCTCTCATCTTTCCTCATTACACAGGTTGCTTCTCTTACACTATTTACCCTTGTGACATTATATTCAACCATTATTCCTATTTCATTGTATGTGTCAATTGAGGTAAGAATTCTTGTTTAATGAAGTTTGAAATTCTATTTGATATTCAAATATGCTTAACATGGAAACCATTTTAATTTTCTTAAAACTGCATTTTTGTATTTGACTTGCTTCTTTTTTTAATGGCATCTAGATGATAAAGTTTATCCAGTCTACTCAATTCATCAATAAAGATATACTTATGTATCATAAGAAAAGCAACACTTCTACTTTGGCACAGACATCAAATCTAAACGAGGAGCTAGGACAGGTTTGTGCAATTCACAATTAAATGTGTTTGAAATAGATAGTTTAACAGTTGCTTGATAAAAATTTACAAATAAAGCTGAAAAATATGTTTTTGTATTAAAGTTTAAAGTTTAAACCATTTTCCAATTTGTTGTTTGTTAGAGTTTTTGTTAGTCAAAACCCTCTCTTCCCTACGAAATAAATTCCTGGAACAAGTGAGAAAAATATCATGAGTGTTATTGAGTCTCTTTTGGGATAGCCTTACTGTGCCACCTAGATTTGGTAGACCATGAAGGGGGCCCACAGCTTGGAAAGTTCAAGCCTAGTTCTGCAACTATGCAGTCCATGAGACCACATTTTTTTGAGGCATTCTATCAAACAGTTCATGTGCCTTGTCCATGGTTCCACATTTTGCATACATGCCTACTAGGGTAGTTGCAACTACAACATCTGAAGGAATCAAGGCTTCCATATACTTCAAGGAATCAAGGAATCAAGGAATCAAGGCTTCCATATACTTCAAAGGAAATTTTATTGAATGCATATCTTTTTTTATGATCTTGTTTATCAAGTCCAGCAATTGTTAGTTTTTTATTGATAATGTTCTAAAGATTTTTCATTATGATCCAACTGGGAAAACTTAAAAAAAATCATTGATCGAGTACTAAAAACTATATTTTTGCTTTGCAAGTCCTCTCTTTGTTGTTTACAAAAATCCTTTGTATCATGGTTTCACCCACAAGGAACAATTATGATAGTGATATGACTGTAAAAGAATAAGAGGACCTTCTCAAAAGGTAGTGATAGTCATTTGAGGCTGAGCAACACTTAAAGACCCATGGATGATAGGGTTACATTGAGAGCCATAAGTAGAAGACACAGGGATGTTTGAAACAATATAGTGAGAAGAGTGTGAAGAGATTGGATAGTTTCAATCTAAGCTGGAAACACAAAGTGAAGGTCTTGATCAAATGACATCATGGCAATGACAGTGTTTCCAAAACAATTATGAACATGGTAGAAGCACTCCTCAAACTTGAGTGAATATGTTTGCAAATGAGGATGTATGATAGTGAGGATTGAAAGGACAATTTGTGAAAGAGCTTCTAGCTATGCATGAAGAAAACCTACAAGTGACTGTCAAGGGACAGAGATTCATGCAAAAGATAGTGATCATGCAAACATTAAAAGATAGTCTTAGAGTCAATGAGAAGAACTATGCAAAGGTTACAATCTTGTTAGTGTCTCAAGAGGCATTTAAAGGGGTAAGGAGATAGCCTTCTAGTATGGATTTGACAGTGCCAAATCTCATGATAGTCAAGAGTCTTCATGTTAGATGCATGAACACCTAGGACAATACCATAGAGTTGGCACACATGAGCAACAACAAGGTTGAGGGTTATCATGAGCTATCTGCCAAGACATATATTTTGGAATAGTAGTATCATAATGGGATGTTGATTTCTATATAGAGGTGATGATATGATATGTAAATTGTTCATGATAGTGATGTGATAAGTGATAGGACCAATTATGGACTGTGTGAACTTGTAATAGTTTGGCAGATGACATAGAGTGCATACCTAGGTAACAGTAGTAGTGATGAACTATTTTCAAGGAATTTGGAAAAGATACAGTGATGTCAAAGGTAGTCAAGGCATTCAATAGAGGGGCAGTGTTCTATGTTGATGGGAGGTAAAGTACAAGTGAAAGCATGCCAGAATAATGAGCTAGGTAGTGGCAGTCATGAGGCATTGTTATTTTATAAAGGGAAAATGCATGACAGTAGGTTGACAAGTGATTGGACAATGCATTTCAAGAAGCTACAAGTTTGATTAGTACAATGCATAGCCTAGTCATAAGGCAATGTTGAATAATAGTCCATGACAATTGAGGCATCCTACCAAAGATGATAGTCATCAGAGGCATAATTATCAGAGATAAGGATAGTTTATTGCTACAAGTAACAATTCACAGTGGTAGCTTATGAACTAGAGCAAGTTGGGCGCATAAGACAAGATCTCTACAGAGATGACAGTGTGATATTGAACCAGGAGAGTGAGCTTCATGCAGGGACAATCATGGATTTGTGAAGAAGACATCTATGAATGTCTTTGTGCTTCTATGCTCAGTGATACTCAGAAAATCAGTTTCTTGCTCATTCTTTGAGCTGTGTATTATAACCATGAAGGTTTTTTTAGCAAAGAGAAAGCATTGTAACTTATTTTCAGATCTGTATGCTGTTTGTAAGCATTTTCTATCAATAAAACAAGTTGTTTTTACCTTTTCAAAACTGTTTCATTGTGCAAGCTTCAAAATGGTTGATGTGATTTTGTGGTGATGCTTCTTCCCCTTGATTAAAATGACTAAATATACTACTAATTGAGGTTAATTAATAATTAAATTAACTAAATTTACTACCAATTGATAGAAATCAGTGAACAATGAATAAAAATGACTAAATATACTACCAAATTGATCAAAATTATGATTAAAATTAATGACTAAATACACTACGAATGGACATAAATTAGTGAATAAAAATGACTAAATAAGTGACCAGTTAACAACAATCAATGACTAAATTAACGACTAAATATATCAGTGAATAAAAAATGACCAAATAAGTGACTAGATTACAACAATCAATGACTAAATCAATGACTAAACATACTACCAAATCGATCAATCAAAACAACCAATAAATGACTAAAAATGGTTTAGTCATCAATGTGGCTGCGTTATAAAGGACTGACAATAAACTACTAATGGTCACGTGACCATGTTTGGTCATTTATAAAAAAAATTTAGTAGTCTTTTCAGTCATATTGTTGTTTCTGTACTAGTGGTTGGATAGGTACCTGCTGCAACAAGGATTCAAAAAGGGCATTGTAGATAGCAATTTGTACTTCAAAATTGAAGAAGATCAAATCTTGATTATGGAGGTGTATGTTGATATAATCTTTGGAGGAAATGAAGGTTTGTGCAAGAGATTTACAGAAGAGATGTAGAAAGAATTTGAAATGTTAATGTGTGGGGAAATGAATTTCTTTCTTGGATTACAAATCAACCAAACAGAAAAACGTATTTTCATTTCACAGTTAAAGTATGCTAAGGAAAAGTTGAAGAAGTTTGGAATGGAAGACTCCAAACCGGTATGCGTGATTGATAATTTGAAACAACTGTAAGAATCTAATAAGATATCACAATTAATCTAGAATTCCTACTCAAATTCAATTCACCAATGAAACTAAGAAAAATGCAGAAAACGTGAATTATACCTTGCAAACTGATTTATCCTTTTCGTTCCACTGTCTCCTATCTTCTCAATGATCTTGTTGATTACGATATTGCTCTTAGAATTGTACTTCTTTTTTTTTCAAGATGACAATGAGATGAATGGAATTGTGGACTCAAATGCAATGTAAACAATGCAAACTATGCTAATGACGAGGATATGAAGCTAATGATAAAAGCCATTGATAATGATTGATATGAAGATAATGATATGCAACTAAATGATACTATGAAGCTAGATGATAATGCAACAATGGAGATTATGCAAATGGGGGGCCAAAGGCACGCTTGGATACTTGATGGAATTTCTACAACATGTAAGAACTATAGCTCTTGTGATGCAAAATGAAGGTGAGGAGCTTGCTTTTATAGACCAAGGAGGGCTCAAATCCAAGTATAAAAAGATCCATGGTGGAAGAATAAGTCTTGTCGCTTGTATGGTCAAGATCAAATTGGTTGGGATGAGGGAGATAAATGTGGAAGATGTTCCTACTACGATGACAAGGTGGAGGAATACGTGGAACCATAAGCCACATGTCATGATGCTCACAAGGACCATTGAGATAAAGGTGGAAGACCATGAGAAGAGCATGGAGGAAGGAGTCTTTGGTTGTTGGAATGTGAGAGGGAATATATGATTTAAAAGACAAGTGTCTTTGACCATGTTTGATGGTTGAGAAGAAATAGGGCACATGTTGAGGGGATAAAGGACTAATTAAATATTAAGAATATTTAATTATTGGAGCAACATGATGAGGTGTTCAATGATGTGTAAGATGACTAGGATGAGATGATGTGGATTTTAGACATAGGACTTTGTCTTAGAGAAAATAATTAAATAATTTAGAATTATTTAATTAGATATGTCATTAGAGGAATTTAAGATACTTAATTATTAGAAGAATATGATGAACGTGAACCAAATAAATAAATTAAGATATTTATTTATTGCTAGAAGAATAAGAATAAAATAAATATTAAATATTTATTTAATTTGACTCGAGCCATTTTTATGTGTATACATTTTGTCCCTCTTTGTGACAATGTGTTTTATCACGTTGTTTCAAAGAATACAAATTTTCTAGTACGATACATGCCCCAATTTGCCCTTGGTACAGGTTTGATGACGGTAGGATGCACCCTCAGGAGATTGGTCGAGATGAATTTCGCAAAGGATAACGAACGATCTCACGATGAATCAAGGATGAATGACATGATCCACAGGTGAAAAATTCGGGTGATGGAGAATGAAAAATGATGAAAAACATGGCATGCATGTGCAAGGTCAAACACCTCCAATTAGGGTTCATTTGGCTATAAATAAAGACGTGGGTCTCTTTTCTATTCATTTGCACACTTGTCATTTGAAGAGAGATTGTAGAGAGCCCAAGAGCATAGCAGAGCAGAGTAGTCATCGAAGATGTAGTAGATTTCGATAGAGAACCATAGGTTCAAGAGGATCTGGTGACTCAGGTGGCCAATAGAGTACGAACCCTCGGTATGTATGCATGTAATTTCACTCGAAGTGCATTTATGAGGGTCAAGTTCTAAGGTCAAAGTTGCTGGTTTTATATGCGCAAGATGATTGTTTATGTGCATATGATAATTATGTCTACGCATATATCCCGATTTTGCGCATCTGAGAGCTAAATCTGTGCATATGAGTTTTTTTCGCATTTGATAAATAATATTGCGTATATGTTTTGTTTCTGCGCATACAGTTAGGGGTTCTACGCATGGATTATGAAGCTACACATGTGTGGTAAAGCTATGCTTATGTCACCAAATTCTGCGCATATACCTAAAATCATGCATACGATTAGGGTTTCTGTGCATATGCTACAAAGTTGCGCTTCTAATAGACAGAGTTGCACATCTAAATTAATTGGTCAAATCACTTAGTTGATAGACTCAGTTGGCATCATAATCGATGTTGGCCAACTAATAGGTTATCTTCGAGATTGATAGAATCTCAGAAGAGATGATAGGATAGGTTTAACAATAGGATAGATAAGTAACTGGTTTGATAGATTTGATAGATATGCAACTTAGTTGGTTGCTTGATTAATGCGCGTGTGTTATTTATTGCTGGATGAGCTCGATGTCATGATGTCGTGAGAGAGGTTTCCCATTACACAGATGTTACGACCATATTTGACAGAGACAGTCACTTAGTTTTTACAGTTGGGCTTTGGTATGTTTGCTTTATGCTTGAGATTCAGGCGAATCTAGGGATGTTGACTGCTTTAGCTAAGAGATTCCATAGTGAGCATAGTACATTTCACTTGTCGACAAGAGAGATTACAGTGAGATTGGAGGATGTGCATTGGATTCTATTGATTCTAATATAGGGAGAGCTATTGAAGTACGAGCCACACTTAGGAGCTGGATTGGAGAAGTGATAATGAGTGTTTGATGATGAGGACATTGAGGGCACAAAGATTAGCTGGGATGATATGGTTGATTACTATGAGCCCTTGACGTCGATACTAGCAGGGTTGATAGGAGGTGTGGTCTTCCCGGACAAGAGATCACATAGATTTCCCATTGGATGGGGGAGGACCTTGGAGAGGATGGTGACTAAGGGTACACGGTTTGCCTGGGGTGTTTGCCTTCTTGCACGTCTATATCATGATCTTCATCAGTTCATTTATGATGGAGCTGCGAGTCTGTCTGCTGGAGTTTTCTTGTTACAGATTTGGGCATGGGGCCATATAGCGATCACACAACATATAGGTATGAGAGTGAGAGGTGTAGACAGACCCTATTCATACATGTATCAGGAGAGCCTTTCCCAACCCAAGCTGGGAAAGCTTGAGTACTAGAGACATGCATTTGACAACATAGATATAGTTGAGTGGCGACCTTACCTGGACTGTGAGGTGTGGGATGAGGATGAAATTGAGCTACCATATTGCTTTCAGATGCGGTGGTTGATAGGGAGGACTCCCTACATTCTAAAGTGACATATAATTTCTCGTGTGTACTAATAGTTTGGTAGGGTCCAGGGGATGCCCCAGGGTACTACTATATTTGCTTAGATACACAAGGAGCATCTATGATGGGGTTTTATGGCCTCCTATGAGCAGGTGAGAGCCGATTTCTTACAGATTCCCTATCAGGCTTGGGATTTACGACAAGACATTGTGGATGTGAGGATGACTGTGGATTATGCAACACATTTCATAGTGCATCCCTTTCCTAGATACTCTGGACCTAGGGAGCTAGCTCCTAGACTAGAGGACGAAGATGAGGAGGATGACAACACTCCATGGTGGAGGAGGAGGTGACAATGAGGTGGGAGGGGTGGTAGAGGTGGTCGAGGTGGAGGGGATGATGGTGGGGATGATGATTAAGGGGATGATGGAGGAGATGATGGAGGGTAGGGGAGAGTCAAACAGAGAGTTGAGGGGGCACCACAGGTATAGGTTCAGCCTCAGGTACATGTACAGGTATAGGTATAGGCATAGGTTCAAGTGCAGGCACAGGCTTAGGTGCCAACCCAGGATGATGGACAGATTGCATCTTTACGAGCCCAGGTGGCTAAGTTACAGAGTCAGGTTGCATAGATGCATGGGTAGATTTCCCAACTGCAAGGAGATGTTAGAGTGGTGAACTTGGAGCAGGATACCGCTATTTAGAGGTATACTAGGGAAGAGACCCTACTGTAATAGGTAGAACAGACTGTAGCCCAGGGTTCCCACGGACAAACTATTTTAGAGATGGTCTATGTAGGCCAGGAGATATTCTATTGGAGATCATTATATGAGCAGGCTGTGCCCCCAAAGCAGAGGGTAGGGAGCTTTCACCCTAGTTCACACAGTAGGTCCAAGCGGACATAGTCAGAGAGTGGAGTCATGGGGCCGCCACCTCCTCAAGGGTCACTAGGGACAGGGGCCTTCAGGTCCCCAACCTCAACAACCAACACCTTTTGGAGGAAGTACTGCATAGACATTTTTGAGACATGTATCATTTTGTATACACACTATATTTGATAGCTCGAGATACACTTTCATGATATCATTGAATACTTGGACATTTTGTTATTTTGATGATGATGATATATATGGGTTCGATGGACTATATGTATGTGTATTATGGATGGATGCTTTCTATATGATGGACATTATGATTATGTTTCTATTTTGATGATTATAACATGTTGATTCTATGATGTTCATGATATTGATGATATGATGCTCCTATGGTTCACATGATGACTTATATCTACGTGTAATGTTTTGTGTAGTGATTCTATATGCTTATAATTTATGATGACCTAATTCATATGTTGATGATTCTTAAATGCAATACCTAATGTTTACTTTTCTATGTATGATGATCTAATGTGGAAATGCTATGACAATGATATCTATGTTTTTTGATTTTTGATGATAAATATTATGTATGAGACCTATATGGATATATGACATCACTATATGAAATTGTTTGTTAACAATCATGATCTAAATGTTTATGTAACTAATGAACTTAAATGATATGAACTTATGATTGGACATGTTTATAATATGCAAAATGATAATGATTTATTTTTGTTATGCCAAGTATACTCCATTATGAATAAAAGAACACTTAGACAAATCAGAAGAATGACTTGGACAAATAGATAACTTAGAAGAATAATTTGGATGAATGAAAGAAAAGATTTGGATAAATGGATAATGTGGATGAAATGAAAGAAAGGACTTGGATCTTAAGCCACTTGGTAAATGGTATTTATGGAATGCTTATAAATGAAATGAAATGCAAACCTAACATGCACAAATGAGATTTAGTCATCTTGTATACAAATATTTGAAGTACTTTTTTCATCATTGAGATTTTAAAATGTTGTAAGGAAATACAAGCATCTAGGTATAATTAAACCATGATGACCTGAGTATCTCTTACATGGATTTTGATTTAGCAAGTTAATACAAGCATCTAGGCAAAATTGAACCAAGATGACCTAAGTATTGCTTGCATGTATCAACAGACAAGGATTGCACTCTTTCATGCTTAGACCCATAACGTCCTCAATGATCTTTTTGTTGATCATGTTGTTAGACAAGTCGTCACATTACTAAAGATTAATCTTCAAACAACAAACAAATGAAAATAATCATCCTCATCATAGCTCCTCTAGTCTTGGACATCCTCAAGTAGCATAGGAAACATGATAATGAAAATCAAGACCTAAGACGTAAACTCATAACAACCATCAAATCTTCTTGCCATAGATATGTTTTCTTGCCATGATAAAAGATATAGCCATCCTGATAGTTTAGGCACATTGTTGTCTGATATAGGTTAATGCCTTGTGTTAAGTTTTTGTTGGAAAGGTTTGTTTGTAGTGCTGCATGTTGTCTGGAGATAGTATCACGATCCTTATTGTTATCCTCTGAGATTGTGACATTCAATAATCCAATTCTATAACTAGATCAAAGATTTTGCCCCAAGTCAAGTAAAGGATCTACTTATTATGGATGAAACATATGGATTGAACAGATGGCATACTCGATGTGACGGACCCTAAGGGAATGACATAGTGCCTTGGGGGTTCATCGATGATGGCCTTGCGTACGTGACAACACAGAGGCAATGCAATTTGACTATGTGGACCATGTAGACCTAAGACCTCGGGGTGGGAAGCCTCGGGGGCTCATCAATGATGGCTTTGCCTGCGTGATAGCTTAGAGGTGATGTAGTTTGATAATGATACTAACAATGGAGTTGGGATGGATGACACAATGGATGAAGGATTAGATGGATGACCTCATTTGATAAGGCAATAAAGGCGATCGAGCAACAAGACATGGTAAGTATTGTTATGCGTTCTGATGGATGCAGAAGAAAAGATGTAAAAAGACTGAAATCCTAAAAGATGGAGGAAGCAGTTTATCACAAATAGTGGTTGTTTCCAAGTTTTCACCACTTTCTTTTATTGCAACATTTTTTTATGAATGCTTTTGATTCTCTTGCATTTGGGTTTTTAGGTATAAAACTTGCAAAGATGAATATTGTTGATGGGATCATCAAACAACTCACCTTTTGATGTTGCTAATTGGTATGCTCCTGATCCATAGGCAACAATGATTACATAAGGACCAAGCCAAATGGGTTCAAACTTGCCTTTCTTATCCCTGTCCTGCTAATTTCTGGGGTTTTCCTTGAGAACTAGGTTGCCAACTTGAAAGACTCTGGGCTTTACTCTGTGGTTCTAGCTTCTTAACATCCTTTGTTGATAGGCTTTAAGATGATTAAAGGAATTTTGTCATCTTTCCTCCAACAACTCTAACTCCTAAAGTCTAGAAACCCGACACTCTTCATTAGTTATTAGACCTTTTAACAATACTCGCAAAGATGGTAACTTGACCTCGATGAGCAAGATTGCTTTGGAGCCATAGACTAGGGCATAGGGTGTTACACCTGTGGGTGTGTGGATACTGGTACGGTGGGCCCATAGAGTAAGATTTAGTTGGATATGCCAATCACGGCCAGCATCATTGACAGTCTTCTTCAAGATTTTCAAGATTATTTTATTAGATGCCTCTATCTGACTGTTTCCTTGGGGATAGTACAGGGTGGAGAAATGGTGTTGGATATGGAATTTGTCACAAAGTTCTTTGACATCTTGATTTTTAAAAGGTCTACCGTTATCAGTGATAATGGATAAAGGAATGCCATAGCGGCAAATGATATAATTCAGGATGAATGAGGTAATTTGCTTGCTTGTGACATTGGTTAATGTTGAACTGCACCAGACAATTGAGAGGGGGGGTGAATCGGTTGCCCTAAAACTTTAGCCAATTATGAACATCAAATTATCAATTACTTATAACCATGAAAGCATGAAATGAGAAGCTCAACACATTAAAATAATCAACACAGGAGACACCAAATTTTTACGTGGAAAACCCTAAAAGGGAAAAACCATGTGGGTGTTAGCCCACAAAATATATACGATATAGCACTACCAAAAAATAGAGGCTCACTACCTATAGGGCTCATTACCCAAAATGCTCACTGCAAAAATGGTTCACTGCCGAATTTGTGAACTGTTTAAATAACATCTAATTCATGCCAGGGTTCAGTTCCATTGAAGCACAAATGACTCGTTTGCTCTACTCCTTCGCACCTTCGTACTTATCTTTTCATATTTGCAACTCACTCACTTTTTTGCAACTTGGTTACATGCTTTTATACAATTCATCAACCTTGGAATGTACATCAAGGTCGACATTAAATTCATCAACCATTGGAACAATCTCCAAGGTCGGCATTACAAACATTCATAAAATAGGTCTGGACCTAATACAAATTTAGCTAAGGAAAAGTTGTAAGAATGTATTCAGATCATGCCACACCTTAGTTGGGACTCAAACACAATCCTCCATGCCATGACATGCTTCTACAATCTTTAATGCTTCTCTGCAAATAATGAATTCAACCAGGTCGGCCAAGACTTATGAGAGCACTAGGTCTGCCAAGAACATTATTCATTCATGATCCAACTTTCTCTTTGCAGACCAATCCAAATGTAGGAACATGATCAGGAGACATCCACAAGCACATTGTAATCACCAGGAATAACCAGACAATCTCTAACAACTTTGTCAAGAAGATTCTTCAAACTGGAGCGCAAGAACAACACTACCAGCCACTGTCATAAGTAAAAGATAGCTTGTGGACCACCAAATCATGAACCATTATAGTTGAAGGCACTTAACATCATCACAGACTTGATTCCAGAACCACAGACCAAAATACTTCAATGCGGAGGAATGCGGAGCAAAATACTTTCACTCTATCTCAACTGGATACATAGAAAAAGCAGGTTTAACTCTAGTGAACACAACTCACTCAAATCTTCATGCTAGAGGCTCAACCTTGGAATATAACATATTTAGACAAGATTCTAAATAACTTCAAATCTGTAGGCAAAGATCTTCATCCTATAGGAAATGCAAAGCATTTTTCTGGACTGTTCTTTTGCATGTAATGCACTATTTTAACTGCAGTTCACTATTTTTACCGGATGAACTAATTTTGTCAATATCCTCAACATATACAAGCAAGTAACAAAATGAAGGCACAATTGACACCAATGGCAACACAGATATGTTGACATCAATGACAACACTGATTAGGCACATACTTGCAACAATCTCCCCCTTTGTCATTGATGGCAACATATGATGTGAAAAAATGAAAGGACCATCAAGACAAGATTCTCCCCCTTTCTTTTTACACATATGCACTCTTTCTCCCCTTGATTTTTTCACATGATTTCTCTCCCCCTTTGACATAAATGGCAAAGGGCACATACTTGCATACTGCTGCTCTGATTCTTTGAACTTGCTCTGTCATCAACACTTATTTCAACATCTAGCTACTCCCCTTGAGAAGTAGCCCTCAAGACATCAATCCAAATTAAAGAATGATACTTTGAGCTTCACTAGATTGATGCATTGCTATGCATCTTAGTTCAGGGCAGGAGGGGTAATGACCCCTAACTTTTATCTGAGATACTCAAAGGTATCTTTCAGCAGAGGCTTAGTGAAAATGTCTACAATCTGATCCTTTGTGGACACATATCCCAATTTTACTTCATTCTCTGTCACCTTCTCTCTCAAAAAGTGATACCTTATTGATATGTGCTTGGTCTTTGAATGCATCACTAGATTCTTTGAAATGTTTATGGCACTTGTATTGTCACAAAAGATTGAAATAGGATCTTCATATACAACTCTTATATCCTTAAAAGTATGCTTCATCCATAGCACTTGAGTGCAACAACATGCTGCTGCTATGTACTCTGCTTCTACAGTTGACAAAGAGATTGAATCTTGTTTCTTGCTCAGCCCTGAAACTAATCTGTTACCTAAGAAGAAAACACCTCCACTTGTACTCTTTCTGTCATCAACATCTCTGGCCCAATCTGCATCTGTATAAGCACTGAGAGTGAAGTTATTATCCTTTGGATACCATAAGCCATGATTCAGAATACCTTTCAAAATACCTCAGGATTCTCTTAACTGCCATCACATGTAAATCTCTTGGATCATCTTAAAATCTTGCAACAAGACAAACCTGCATGCATAATATCAGGTCTAGTTTGAGTTAGATAAAGCAATCCTCCAATCATGGATCTATATTTTGTTTGATCAGCCTTAGGTGATTCATCAAATTTTCTCAAGGTGATTCATCAGATTTTCTCAACTTGCAGCTAGTCGCCATGGGAGTACACATCGATTTGGAGTCTTCCATACCAAACTTTTTTAACAATTCTTTTACATAGATTGAGATATGAAGATTCCTTTATCTAATTGATTAATTTGCAGACCTAAAAAGAAATTCATTTCAATGAACATGGACATATCAAACTCTTTTTGAATTTCACCAACAAATTTCATACACATACCTTCATTGCCTCCAAAGATGATATCATCAACAAAGACTTCAACAATCAAAATTTGATCACCATTGATTTTGAAGTAGAGTTTACTATTATTAGTACCTTTATTGAACCCTAACTACAATAGGTACTTGTCCAACCTTGCATACCAGGCTCTAGGAGCTTGCTTGAGTCCATACAAAGCTTTCTTCAACCTACACACAACATCTCCTTGGTCTGACAACTTAAATCTTTTCGGTTGCTCAATGTAAACTTCCTCTTCCAACTCACCATTCAGAAATGTAGACTTTACATCCATTTGATACACCTTAAAGTCTTTGTGGGCTGCAAATGCTAGAAATATTTTGATTGCTTCAATCCGAGCCATTAGAGCAAAAGTCCCTTCAAATCTATTCCTTCAATTTGAGCATATCCCTTTCACACATCTTGCCTTATTCCTTACAACCTCTCCATTCTCATTCA
The DNA here is from genome assembly GCA_027924645.1 of Cunninghamia lanceolata. Classification (NCBI taxonomy): domain Eukaryota; kingdom Viridiplantae; phylum Streptophyta; class Pinopsida; order Cupressales; family Cupressaceae; genus Cunninghamia; species Cunninghamia lanceolata. The sequence continues at coordinate 1,893,790 of BSBN01001074.1, read as the reverse complement.
ACTTATTCTTGAAAACCCATTTGGTACCAATAACATTTTTGTCAGCAGGTCTGGGAACTAATTCCCAAGTATCATTCTTTTCTATCTACATTAACTCTTCCTTCATGACTTTTATCTAGCTTTCATCATTTCATGCTTCATTTACAGTCTTTGGTTCAACCTTTGAAAAGCAAACAGTAATTCACTTGTTCTTCTGTAGCTCTTCTTCTTGTCAGCACACCTTTGTTTTTGTCACCTATAGTTTTATCTTCAGAATGATTAATCCTTACATACCTAGAAGTCTTGACAACATCTTTCGGATCCTCTTCTTCATCTTGACTATCTTCTTGCTCATTTTTCTCTTCATTTACTATAGTCACAAGTTCGTCTGGTTCATAGTAACTCAGGTATGATGTTCTTTCCTTGTTTTATCCACCTTTACATTTACACTTTCAACAATCTTTTTGAGCCTTTTGTTGTAGCACCGGTAATCCTTGCTCTTGGTAGAGTGTCCAAGGAAGATTCCTTCATCACACCTTGCATCAAACTTCCCTAGATCTTCATCTCTTCTGATATAACATTTGCTTCCAAAATTTTTGAAATACTTTACTGTAGGAGTTTTTCCATACCACAATTCATAAGGAGTTTGAGTACCATTACCTTTCACTTGAACTCTTTTTGGATGTAAACAACAACATGAATAGCCTCTTTCCAAAAGACTTCTAGTAGATCTCCTTCCTTCATCATTGCCCTAGTAGCCTCCTGAACTGTTCTATTTTTCCTTTCCACAACTCCATTTTGTTGAGGAATCCTAGGTGCAGATAACTATCTCTTTATCCCATGCTCTTCACATAAAATGTTAAATTCATTTGATGTGAACTCACCTCCTCTATCATACATCAAGCATTTGATCTTCAACTCTATTTCATTCTCAACCATTACCTTAAAAGACTTGAACTTCTATAGGGATTCTGATTTGTCTCTTAGAAAAGTAACCCAAGTCATGCTAGAATAATCATCAATAAGCAACATGAAATACCTGTCACCTTGTAGACTTCTCACCCTTGTAGGAGCACATAGATCTGTATGCACTAGATCTAGGAAACTGGTAGAGAATTGTTCTTTTCTTTTGAAACTTGTCCTTGTCTGCTTTCCCAACTAACATTCCTTACAAATTGCATTGGAGGGTTTCACGAGTTTTGGTAAATCTCTCATAGTCTACCTGAACTTATCTTTACTAGATTATCAAAGTTTATATGACACATCCTTCTATGCCACAACCAACTTTCATCTGCCTGGGCTAGTAAATAGTAATCATTAGTTCCTTTTAGTTGATAGATGCTACCTTTTGTCTTCTTACAGGTGGCAATCATAGTTCTGGAGCTTTCCATGATTTTGCACCCATTGTCTTTGAATCTCAGGTCATATCCTTTGTCACACATCTGACCAACACTCAAAAGATTATGCTTCAAACCCTTCACATATAAGACATTGTTGGTATTATGCTTTCCATCAAATGAAATAGATCCTTTTCCACAAATCTTACCGGTTGCATTATCTCCAAACCTAACCAGTCCACCATCATATTTTTCCAAATTTACAAACTTACTTTTGTCACCGGTCATGTGATGTGAGCATCCACTATCAATAATCCATTCATCTTTATCTTTCTCAACCTGAATAGCCAAAGCACTTTCTTCCACTGGTTTTTCTTCCTTAACACAACTAGCAGGATTAGTAGACACAGGATCTTCTTTAATATCAATAAATAGACATTCATTTTCACTAGTATTAGCATCATCAGACTCATCATCGGTCCCACCTTCATCATCAAAATCTTTGACATAGTAACATTTATTTGGAACTCTGGGTCTACTCTCATATTTCTTCCTATTCCTTTCAATTCTTTCAGGACATCTGGAAACATAATGACCTACTTTACCACAAGAGAAACATTTGAAAGGTAGTTTAATTTTGAACTTGTCAGAGCCTCTTTGCAACCTCTCAACAAAGTTGGCTTCAATTTTATCAAATTCATCATCATCCACCTTATATTTCTCAGCTCTAGAACTCCTTTCTGAAGTACTAGCTTTAAAAGCTGATTCAACTTTTGGCAGGGTATCACCAAATTCCCTCATCTCAAAGGCTATAAGCTTTCCAAGCAACTGATCTCTGTCAATAGTTTTCACAGACATAAACTCTTCAATAGCAACTAACTTGTGACTATAGGACTTTGGTAGTGATTTGAGAATTTTCATCGCAATTTCCTTATTATTGAGAGTTCCTCCCATACCTTTTATTCCATTGACAAGTTCATCAACTCTTTGCATAAAGGCTATTATGTTCTCATCTTAATTCATCTTCAAACTCTCATATTTCAATTTCAGGCTTTGTAGCTTCACTTCTCGTACAAAATCATCTCCTTCACATAGATTTTATAGCTTCTCTCATACCTCATTTGTAGATTCAAGGTCCACAAGTTTTGTCAACACCGAGTCACTTAAGGAACTTAGCAGAGCATCCTTTGCTTTGATATCCAACTCATATTCTGATATCATCTTCAATTATCAAACCACCTTTAGGCATGACAAATTGTGACTGTGTAGCTATCCATACTCTATAACCAAGATAGAGGAGATGGCTTTTCATTCGTACCTTCCAAAGTGCATAATTTGTTCCATCAAAATGTGGAGCTTCCTTCTTATACGACATCCTAGGTCTTCCTCAAGCTATTAGACTTTCTTCTGAGGAACTGACTCTGATACCAATTGTTGAATTGGACCGGACAACTAAGAGGGGGGGTAAATCAGTTGTCCTAAAACTTCAGCCAATTATTAACATCAAATTATCAATTACTTATAACCACGAAAGCATGAAATGAGAAGCTCAACACATTAACATAATCAACATAGGAGACACCAAATTTTTATGTGGAAAACCCTAAAAGGGAAAAACCACGGTGTTAGCCCACAAAATATATATGATATAGTACTACTAAAAAATAGAGGTTCACTACCCAAAATGCTCACTACAAAAATGGCTCACTGTCGAAGATTGGCTCACTACCGAATTTGTGAATTGATTAAATAGCATCTAATTCATGCCAGGGTCCAATTGCATTGAAGCACAAATGACTCCTCTGCTCTACTCCTTCACACCTTCACACTTATATCTTCATATTTGCAGCTCACTCACTTTTTCGCAACTTGGTTACACGCTTTTATAGAATTCATCAACCTTGGAATGTACATCAAGGTCGGAATTACATTCATCAACCATTGGAACAATCTCCAAGGTCAGCATTACAAACATTCATAAAATAGGTCTGGACCTAATACAAATTTATCTAAGGAAAAGATGTAAGAATGTATGTAGATCACACCACGCCTTAGCTAGGACTCAAACACAATCCTCCATCCCACGACATGCTTCTACAATCTTCAATACTTCTCTGCAAATAATGAATTCAACCAGGTCGGCCAAGACTGATGAGAGCACTGGGTCTACCAAGAACATTCTTCATTCATGATTCAAATTTCTCTTTACAGACCAATCCAAATGTAGGAACATGATCAAGAAACATCCACAAGTACATTATAATCACCAGGAATAACTGCACAATCTCTAACAACTTTGTCAAGAAGATTCTTCAAACTGAAGCATAAGAACAACAATACCAACCACTGTCATAAGCAAAAGATAGCTTGCGGATCACCAAATCATGAACCATTGTAGTTGAAGGCACTTAAGATCATCACAGACTTGATTCTAGAACTGCAAACCAAAATACTTCAATGCGGAGGAATGCGGAGCAAAATACTTTCACCCTATCTCAACTGGATACTCAGAAAAAAGCAGGTTTAACTCTGGTGAACACAACTCACTCAAATCTTCATGCCAGAGGCTCAACCTTGGAATATAACATATTTAGACAGGTTTCTAAATAAGTTCCAATCCACAGGAAAAGATATTCATCCTACAGGAAATAGAAAGCATTCATCTGACTGTTCTTCTGCATGTAATGCACTGTTTTAACTGTAGTTCACTATTTTTACTGGATGATCTAATTTTCTCAATATCCTCAACATCTACAAGCAAGGAACAAAATGAAGGCATAGTTGACACCAATAGAAACACTGATATGTTGACATCAATGACAACACCGATTAGGCACATACTTGCAATAGTTAAGGGTACGGCTTCGATCCACTTAGTAAAGTACTCAGTGGTGGTTATTATGAATTTATGACCATTTGATGATGGGGGATGAATCTTTCCCACAAGGTCGATTTCCCATTGGCAAAAAGGCCAATGAATCATTAAGGGTTGCAGCTCTTGTGCTGGTGCATGTATTAAATTTCCATGAACTTGACATTTCTTGCACCTTTTCACAAAATGATAAGAGTCTGTTTCTATACTTGGCCAATAGTATCCCATACGCATAAGTTTCTTAACCAAGGTAGGACCGCTAGAGTGCATTTTGCAAATACCTTCATGCACTTCTCTTAAGGCAGTTTGATATTCCTCACTTTCTAGATGCCTAAGGAGAGTACCATCAAAATCTCGTCGATAAAGGTTGTCAACAATTATGGTATAGCAAGCATCTTGACGGATGAAGGTTCTTCATTGATTATTGGATAAACCTAATGGTAATGTATTATCTTTGAGGTAAGTATAGATGTTTCCATACAAGGGGGAATCAGATCTTACTATGTGACATATGATTCATGTTTTAGGGATATCGTAAGCAGGATTAGACACTGGCTCCACTAAGAACTCATAACGTGACTAATTTTTTAGTATATCTAGGAGGGATGCAATGGTTGCCATGGCATCTGCAACTTTGTTCTCCAGTCTTGGTATTTGTTCAAAGGAAATCACAACAAAATATTCTTTGAAGTCATCTACCATACACTTGTAAGGTATTAACTTCTCATCCTTGGTTTGATAGTCATCATTTACCTGATTGATAAATAGTTGTGAATCTCCATACACATGAAGCTCTCAGACTTTGCATTCTATAGCCATTTTGAGACCAATGACTAATGCCTCATATTCTGCCACATTGTTGGTACAAGGGAAAAGTAGTCTATATGATTTCGAGATTGTATCTCCTTGAGGTGTGACCAACAAAATGCTTGCTCCTGACCCATGATGTGTATAGGATCCATCAAAATAGAGTTTCCATGTTTGGATTGTTATGTTGAAGATGGCTTCATTTGGAAACTTAAAATTTAATGGATTGCCATCATTCAATGGTGCATCTGCTAACTGATCCGTAATCACTTGGCCTTTTATTGCTCTTTTGTCCACATATTCAATGTTGAACTTGCTGAGAATCATTGCCCACTTTGATAGTCTGCCTATCAGAGTAGCCTTACTGAGCAAATACTTCAATGGATCTATCTTTGCTACCAACTTGATTGAATGTGTGAGCATATAATGTCTTAGTTTTTGAGATGCAAAGACTACAACAAGGCATGCTCTTTCAATAGGAGTGTATTATAGCTCATAGCCTACCAATGTCTGACTGATGTAGTAAATAGCCCGTTCCTTTCCTTCATAGTCCCGCTGTGCCAGTAGAGCTCCCAGAGCAGTTGGTGTAGCTGAAATATAAAGAAAAAGTGGTTTGCCTTGGATTGGTGGCATCAAGATTGGTGGATTCATCAGATACTCTTTCAAGAGTTGAAAGGCCTGATCACACATTTCATTGCATCTGAAAGGAATGTTCTTGTGTAGGAGATGAGTAAATGGATGACATTTGTTGGCTAATTGTGAGATAAACCAACGAATAGACTGTAACTTTCCCTGCAATGACCTCAATTGACTACTATTTTTAGGTGGTGGCATGTCCATTATTGCTTTCACTTTGGCCAGATCCACCTCAATTCCATTGGCTGAAACTATATATCCTAAAAGTTTGTTGAATGTAACTCTAAACACACACTTCTTTGGATTCAAGCAGATGTTGAATTGCTTGTCTCTGAAATATATTATCTAATACCTGCAAGTGTTCTTCTCTTGTGAGTGATTTGCCTAAAATGTCATCTACATAATCTTCCATGATGGTGTGCATCATATCATGGAAAATTGTGGTCATTGCTCTCTAGTATGTTGCTCCTACATTTTTCAGTCCAAATGGCATCATGTTCTAGCAATATGTACCCCATGGACATGTAAAAGCGGTCTTGTGTTGGTCTTCTAGTGCTATTTTGATCTAATTGTAGCGAGAAAATCAGTCCATGAGAGATAACATAATATGCCCTGCTGTCAGGTCCACAATGATATCGATATTAGGCAAAGGAAAATCATTCTTGGGGCAAGCTTTATTAAATCCCTAAAATCATTGCAAAGTCTGATCCTTTTATCCAGTTTTGAGATAGGAACAATATTGGAAATCCATTCTGAATAGTCAATTGATCTGATAAACCTGACATCTAACAGTTTCTTCAATTCTTCTTTCACTAACAATGCTATATGCGGATGCATCTTCCTTAGCTTTTATTTTACTGGTTTAGCTCTTGGAGCTAGTGATAAATGATGCATTATGAGATCTGGATCAAGTCCAGGCAAATCTAAATAGGACAAAGCAAAATTTATCTGTCTCTATTTGAAGAATTTGATGAATTATGTCTTTTCTTTGTTAGATAAAGATTCTGCTAGATGGATTATCTTTGGATTGTCTTATGTACCAATGTTGATAGGTTCTATTGGTTCTGTCAAAACTGAGGACCTCTCCTGATGTGTAGGGTTGGGGAGAGAGTCAAGCCTTTCATCCCTTGGCATGTCAGAGAAGTTTTCACCTTCAGATTCATCTTTTATTTTGTTTTTTTCTTGATCTAATACTGCCACAGAGCGGTTTTCATCATAAGATCTATTTTTGATTTTTACATTTTTGTGACTAAAAGACTTGGTACTCTCTCAAAAATAAGCCACGTCATTAAGTTCTATAGTAAAGCCAACTTTATGATTTGTCGATGGTAAGTGATCCCTTAGTTCTAGATAGTCAATAATAGCATCGTCATTTTGAAAGGTATCTAGTTCGGGGGACTCTTGTAGTTCCCAATCTATAAGTTCAAGATGTACTAATGGTATAGGATCATCAGGTTGGTCTGACTCAAGGGTAATGATGGTTAGGATGGAGGAGTTGTCTAGATTTGTGGGGGTATTTACAAGGTCTAAAATAGTACTCTCCTTAGTATTATCTATCAAGTGTGACATCCGAGCTTCCTCTTGGGACTCACTCTTGGTATTTTGCGAATCGAACTCTAGCGATCTAGACCTTGAGCTTTGAGCCTCATGGTATGTATTTTTTGAGCTATATGTTTGAACCACATCAATGCCCTTGTCTTCACAAGATAGCTTAGAAAGACTATCCCATTCTCATTCATTAGATTCCGTCTCACTTCCTTCTTGTAGTTTGTGAATTTGCTCCACTAAGTTAGTAGTAGCCTTTTCTCTTTCTTTTCCTTTATACCCTAGCCCTGTAGTGTCTCGGGCCGATAAGGAAGAAGGTTGTATGTGTTCCATGATACCTTCTTTTCTCAAGTCTATGGGACTATGACCATTACATCCCATTCTCTGTCAGCTAGTAAAACCTGGGCCATATTGATCAGTTTGTAATTGGTGTTGTTGTCCTTGTGGCTTGGATTCCATATCTTTCTCTTTGTATAGCCATTAAAGGACATCTTTCTCATCACTTTCATCTGATAGATTACCCCATTTGATAAAAGGACCTTTAGGAGTCTTCAAATACTGTTGTTTGGTCATAGATGGTTTTCCATAAGACTTAGGTGATAGGGGTAGTTGTGCAAGATAAAAGGTTTCTTCAATGGAATACTCTCCTATCCCTTTATCTTTGAGCTTGATTTTTAGTTTGGAAGTTTTAGATGTAGAAGATATTAAACTTGGGTCAACAAGGGCTATAGAGGATGAGATTGTACGGTTGGTAGGTATGACAACTTCAGGCTTTGGTTTGATGGTGTTGCAGTATTGAAATGGATCTGAATCACCTTGGATAGTAATCTCTTGGCCGTTGTAGGGAAACTTTATACATTGATGATAGGTGGATGGTACGACCTTCATCGCATGTATCCAAGGTCAGCCAAGGAGAATATTGTAGGCTAGTTCCATGTCAAGTACTTGGAAAACCACATCTTTCTCTACCGGTCCAACTCATATTGGCAAAAAAATAGTGCCTTTACATGTTCTTTTTTCTTCATCATATGCCTTGATCATGATCATCTTCTTTGGATCAACAACATTCTCAAAGAACCCCAATGCAAGGATTAATCTTAGTGTACATATATTTAAACATGCCCCTCCATCTATAAGGACCCATTTTATTCTATGTTTATGAATGAGGGCTTCAATGTGAAGAGATGCATTGTGAGGTTGAGTAATGGACATGTCATCTTTTTCGGTAAAAGATAGGAAATGGGGTGTAGTGAGATGTCCTACCATGGCTTGAAATTTCTCTTGGTCAAGATTTGTTGGCACGGTGGTTTCCAATAGAGCTTTTCTAGGATAGCCTTATGGGATGGTGAAAGACGCAAAAGATCCAATATAGATATATGTGTGGGTGTCTTTTGGAGTTGGTCTAGGACATTATATTGGTTGGATACAGAAGATGGTTTAGGTGGAGCCCCTTGGAGAGTAATCTTTCCACGATGAGTGGTAACATTACAATTAGGCTTGTTATTTATAGTGATCACATTTACATGTGAATCACTTTCAAAGATATGGTTAACAGTTTATTCATATGATACCTTCATGTAATTGGCATTGTTACCACCATTATTGTTTTGTTTAGAGGAACCTCCCTTCTCATAGTTAGGGAGCAAATTCTTGAATGCCACATGTTCATCATTAGATGTATGTCCATCAATGGATAAATCTCCACGGTCTATCAAGTCTTGGATGGTGTTTTTCAATCATTGGAAATCGTTGGTTTTATGACCTTTGCTTCTATAGAATTCATAAAAGTTGGAATCTATCCACCAAGAGGGTTTGAACTTGGTTTCATATTCTCTTACCATAGGAAGCATTATGAGGTTGTTTTCTATGAACTTCCTTAGGGAAGATTCAATTGATTCACCCAATGGTGTAAATTCTCTGCGAGGAGGAAAGTTTGTTGGTCTTGGTTCATTATTTGTGGATTTGTTTGGAGTAGTATTGTTGTGTGGACTTGATAGATTTAGAATAGGTTGTTTTAGTGTCATACATTTTGCGTCTACAACTCCATCATTTACAATGTTCTTATTCTTAGTCCAAAACCTTGATTTATTCGTATTGTTGCTTGAAATGGGGACATCCTTATATTTTTCTTTGTCCTTTAGCTATCAAAGCTTTCTCTATAAGTGATCCCATTTCAATGACCTTGATAAAAGAAGTAGGACATTGAATTTGGATTTGATAGCTTAACTCAGTGTTCAAGTTATGGACAAACATTTCAATCATTCACTTCTCTAGGATGTCGTAAGGACATTTACTTGCAAGTTGTCTCCATATTCGCAAGAAAGTGGTGAAGGACTCTCCACCCTTTTGTTTGTTGTTGCATACATCTAACATTAAAAATTCATGTTTAATGTTATAGGAGAAGTGTGTCACAAACATGTTCACTAGTTCATTGAATGTTCAGATTCTGGGAGGTAGACAGGAGAACCATTCCATTGCTTGACCTCCTAGGCTATGTGGGAAGAGTCGCATTAGATATGTCTCATTATGGGTGACTTCTAAGCATGCAACACTAAATTCTCTAATGTGGTCATGTGGATCACCTTTCCCCCTATATTTGTCAAATTTAGGGACTTCAAATCTTGAAGGGAAAGGTACCATGACCAAGATTTTGTCAAAAGGATATGGGGATATATCCTCTAATGAGTAATGTTTTGTGGAAGTTCTCGTTTGTAAGTCAACAAATTGTTGTTGTAAGGCTTGAATTTATTGTGTGAGTGTATCCAAAGGATTTGACATATCCTTAGCCTTTTCATTCTTGGGAGCTTCTTTTTCATTTTTGGAAGCTTATGTTTCATTTGATGAGGTTGTTTCTCTCAATTTTCAAATGTAAAAATTAGTGGGTATCTTAGCTCCTTGTTGTGCAAGCATGAGGAAGTATTTGTGAGGGTCTATTGTTATGACCTGATCCATCAATTTTTGAAATTTTGGATCTTGTAGGGCTTTAATAAGTTCTTCTTGGTCAATTTCTTCCTCTCCATCACTAGAATAGTGTACACTATTGTTTGTGTAATCCATTTCTTTTCTTCTATTGGTTTGAGATCTAGTTTCAACCATACAATGTTTGATATGAATGAGTTGGATGAGAGACTTGTATGTGTAAGTGATGTTTTGATGGGGTATTAGTTTGGGGTGAAAGATTGGATTGAATGTGTTGGTGATAAGATTTTCTAAAGGTGGAGTTTTAATCTTTGTTCAAACAATGGTCTTGAGCTATGATGTATAACTATCCAAGTGTTGATCCAAGGTTAAGTCAAATAGGGATGATAGGAATAACTATTGTTGTAGACTAACCTTGTCAAGATGCATAGTGTAGTTCCTAGATAGAGGATGATTGATCCTGATAGGGAAACTAACCAAATTGTTTGTTTGAATAGGAAGATCCCAATAGCACCTCTGGGAAAATTTGTTTTTGTTTTATTTTGGAAAGGCTAGATATGGGATGTAAGTGAAATGTTTTGAAAATGGGTATGGGATGTATTTTTATGGTTAAAATGACTTCTCAAGTGAATTCTAAGCAGAAATGGGTATCCAAAATTAATTTTGTTTTCTTCTCAAAACTTCGAGAATAGCTCACTATTATGGATGCATAGGAACATGGTGTAAATGTATAGTAGGATGTGTTATATGCTCACTTCTGAATGCGCCAGAGTAGAGTGTAAATGCGCAACAGGATGTTGTATATGCGCATTTGAAGTATATGCATAGCAAGAAGTTTCAAATGCACAACAAAAATTTGCAGATGCATAGTCGATGTAGGAGCATCCCTAGTTCAAGAGAAATCTTGCATCAACCAAAAAACATTTGCATTTAAGTTTGTTTGCAGTTCAGTTTGTTTCTTTTCATTTTCTAGTTCAGTTCAGGTAGCTTAGTTAGTAGCAGTTTCTATAGTTTGGTCTGTATTCTATCGCAGTTGCATTTTAGACCTTGTGGAGCTGGACTTAGCATCTAGACATGTTCATCTACATCATATGCAATTCTTAGAGCATTTGGATTAGTTACTGGAAAGATATCACTATCAGAAGATCAACTATTTTCTCAGAGTAGAACATTTTGACAGTCTCAGACAATCATCTAAAGGAGAAGACATGCAGAGCATTTCTTGACTTGTGGAGCCTAATGACACATCATTCAATTATCTTTGGTTTGTGGCAACCTTCCCTGAGATCCGCACACCATTCCATTCATTTGCGGAGGAATTATTCATGTTTAGGTCTGACCTATTTGTGTACACACATTACAACTCTTCATTGGAGTTTGTGATCTTCCTTGGTCAATGCAGAGGAATCTTATGTTCTGGATATGATATATAAGGATGTAATAGATCCCTAGAAAAGTAGTTAGCATAATTCTAAGGATTTAGAAGATAGATAGTTTTGGCTCTTTCACAAAGGAACTTTAAAGCTATATCTTGTGATATTATGTAATCAGGCCTGTGAGCCGAATTGTAAGCCCACATGTTGCCGGCTGATCTATATTTGAATTCTATGATATACTGAATGATTGAATCTGCATTTGTTTCATTTTTTTGAGTTGTTTTCATTGTGTTTACTCTTGCTGCATGGTTTGGATAGTTCATTATGTGAACCCTCCTACCGTGACTGCACCAAGTGGTATTAGAGTGAAAATTCAAATCTTTGGGAGCAAAGTGAATGAAGTTGGCGAGGAAATTCCATAAGGTCTTTCGATGGACAAATTGCCAAATTGAGGCACATTACTTGTGTCGCAACCGATCGCCGATTGTGAGGCAGTTGTCACCCTATAGCCTGATCGCCGAACTTGAGGCAATTTGCACTTGATCCTAGGAAAATGTCATCGAGGAGAATTGCCACTGTTGGAACAATGGCTAGTAGGATGGATGAGATGATGGAAATGATGAAAATAATGAGAATTTGATTAGATGCTATTGAGGAATATAGGTGAAGATGATTGACACCGAGACCTAATGTTGAAAGTGATGATGATGAGGAATTTCAATCTGTTGATCAAATTGGCAAAACCCTAGGAGGCTAGGAAGAAGAAGAATCAGATCAAGTAAAGATGCTGTGAGCTATTTCAAAGATTGGGAAGAGACCTAGAGTTGATGTACCTAATTACACTGGCAATTTGAATCCTGAAGAGTTGATTGACTGGATAAATGACATGGAAGAATACTTTGAGTATGAAGAAATTGAAGATTCGGAGAAGGTGAAATTCACAAAGACAAAGTTGAAAGGACATGATGCTATATGGTGGAAAGAAGTTCAATTGGATTGAAATAGGAGAGGAAAAGAAAATATTACAAAGTGGGATAGGATGGTGACAAAATTGAAGAATCAATTTATACCTGCTGACTATGAACTGGAGCTGTTGAAGAGATTGAAAAACTCGAGACAAAAGGAGAAGTCTGTGAAGGAGTTTACTGAAGAATTTCATAAGATGATTATAAGGATAGGACATAGTGAAGAAAGCAAAGAAAGTGGCTAGATACATCAATGGACTAAGATTTAACATTTAAGAAGAACTAAGCTTGGTAAGGATGACATCTTTGGAGGAAGCATATCAGTTTGCCCTAAAAGTTGAAAAAGAGGTAGGATCAGAGACAGAGAGGAAAAGGAGGTAAATTTCAGAGAGGTAGAACATTTTTTAGAGGAGACAGATCACATCTGGAGTAGAATAAGCTGGACAACCCATTCAAGAAGGAGGACAGAGATAGCAATGCCTACCGGAGCAATGAAATTTTTTTTTGTCATAGAGGTAATTATAATTTGTACTAGAATGAAGGGGATTTGATAGGAGAACATTCAGGGGTAGTTGTTTCAAGTGTGGAGGTGAAGCACATAGAGCATTTGAGTGTAATCAAGGGAGTACAAGCAAGAGAACAAAAAATAGTGGAAGAGCAGCCTATGTGGAAGAAGAACCTGTTGGATCACCGAGTTCAATTGGCAAACCTAAGAAAGGAGATTCATTGGTGATGAGGAGAGCTCTTTCTCAAGCAGAGACAAATGAGGAACCACAGCAGAGGAAGAGTTAATTTAGAACTAGATGCAAATCAAGAGGTAAGTGTTGTAAAGTTGTAATTGATAGTGGTAGCTCAGATAATCTAGTTTTAGAGGAGATGGTGACTAAACTAAAGTTGGAAAGATTGAAACACCCTAAGCCCTATCATATAGCATGGATTTAGGATGATCATAAGGTACTGGTGAGTGAACAATGTTTGGTGAAATTTCATATTGGATCTTATCATGATGAAGTCTTGTGTGATATTATACCTATGGATGTTTGTCATATCTTGTTGGGTAGACCTTGGCAATATGATAGAAAAGCTATAAATGATGGGAGAAAGAATACATATACTGTAACCTCAAATGGAAAGAGAATTACTTTGATTCCTTTGGAAGATGATCCTAAGAGTGAATTATGTGGGAATGCTAGAATTTGTTTGGTAGATGGAAGAAAATTTTTGGATGGTTTGAGACATGAGAATATGTGTTATGATTTGAACCCTAAGAAGCCTGAAACATTGAAGGAGACTGAAGAATCACAATTGGAGGAGATAAAGGAGTTGCTGATAGAGTATGAAGACAATATTTTAGACAATGTACCTAAAGGATTACCACCAATTAGGAGTATCAATCATCACATGGATCTTATATCGGGAGCAATTTTACCTAATAAAGGAGCACACAGAATGACATCGGTAGAGAATGAAGAACTGAATAGGCAGATGCAAGAATTGTTGAGGAAAGGTTTGATTAGAGAAAGTTTGAGTCCTTATGCAGTACCTACAATGTTAGTACCAAAGAAAGATGGATAATGGAGAATGTGTACCGACTCTAGAGAAATCAACAAGATCACAGTTAAGTATAGATTTCCTTTACCTAGGATGGATGATATCGTGGATTGTTTGAGTGGAGAAAAATATTTCACAAAGATAGATTTGAAGAGTGGATACCATTAGATCAGAATCAGAGAAGGTGATGAATGGAAGACTACTTTTAAGACAAATGAAGGATTGTATGAGTGGTTAGTGATGCCTTTTGGATTGACAAATGCACCTAGTAATTTCATGAGATTAATGAATGAAGTTTTGAAGAATTTTTTTGGTAAGTTTGTTATTGTATATTTGGATGACATTCTAATTTTTAGTAAGACAAAGGAAGAACATTTGCAGCACCTTAAACAAGTTTTGCGAAGACTGAGAGAGGAGAAATTGCTGATAAACATCAAGAAATGTAGTTTCATGAAGGAAGAATTGGTATACTTGGGATTTGTGATTTCTACAGAAGGATTGAAGATGGACCTTGAGAAAGTAAGAGCAATTGTTGAATGGCCTACACCGGAGAGCATTGGAGAAGTCAGATCATTTCATGGCTTAGCTAGTTTCTACCAGAAGTTCATCAGAAATTTTAGCTTAGTTTGTAACCCTATGATAGAGACTGAGAGGTGACAGAAAAGATTTCAAGTGGACATCAAGAGCACATAAAAGTTTTGAGTTGTTGAAGCATAAAGTGATAGAGCAACCTATTTTGGCATTACCAGATTTCAATAAGGTATTTCAAGTAGATTGTGATACAAGTGGAAATGCAATTGGATTAGTGTTAAGTCAAGAAGGTAGACCTGTAGCATATTTCAGTGGGAAGTTCAATGATGCAAGGAGAAGATATTCAGTTCATGATCAAGAGTTCTATGCCATAATTCAAGCCTTGAAGAAGTAGAGACATTACTTGTTACCTAAGGAGTTTGTGTTGTATACAGATCATCAAGATTTGCAATATCTAAATATACAAGGTAAGTTGAATCAGAGACATATGAGATGGGTAGAGTTCATGCAGAGTTATACTTTTGTGTTGAAGCATAGGAGTGGTAAATCAAACAAAGTTGCTGATGCCTTAAGTAGGAGAAGAAACTTGTTGACAAAGATGAGAGTTGAAGTGATGGGATTTGATGAATTGAAGAACATGTATGAGGGAGACACTAATTTTGTAGAACCTTGGAAAGCATGTAAGAAACCTGTTGTGATAGATAGGAGTAAGTGGTTGGATTATTTCATTTAGAAAGATATGTTGTTTAGAGGAAATCAATTGTGCATACCCAGAAGCTCCATGAGAGATAATTTGATCAAAGAGAAACATAATGGTGGATTGGCAAGACATTTTGGCATTAATAAGATAGTAGCCTTGGTGAGTGAAAATTACTTTTGGCCTCAGATACATAAGGATGTTAGGAAATTTGTGCAGAGTTGTAGAGTTTGTCAAGTTGCAAAAGGGAGTAATCAAAACACTGGATTGTATCAACCATTGACATTACCGAAGAGACCTTGGGAAGATATAAGCATGGATTTTGTGATGGGATTGCTTAAGACATAGAGAGGACATGATTCAATATTTATAGTGGTGGACAAATTTTCAAAGATGACACATTTCATACCTTGTAAGAAGACAACTGATGCAGTGCATGTAGCAGACCTATTTTTCAAATAGATTGTGATATTGCATGGATTACCTAAGAGCATAATTTCAGACAGAGATACAAGAATTCTTGGCTACTTTTGGAAGACACTTTGGAAGAAGATGAAGATAGATTTGAAGTTTAGTTCAACATTTCATCCACAAACTGATGGACAGATAGAGGTGGTGAATAGGAGTTTTGGAAACTTGTTGAGATGTTTGGTTGGAGAGAAGGCAGGAAGTTGGGATTTGGTTCTTTCACAAGCAGAGTTTGCATATAATAATTCCGTGAATAGGAGTATCGAAAGAACACCTTTTGAGATTGTTACTAGAGCAAACCCTAGAGGAGTTACAAAATTGAGAGATATCAACATGGAAGAAAAGAGAAGTGCAGAAGCAGAAGAATTTATAGATCACATGAAGGCAGTGCATGATTAGGTTAAGAAGCACTTGGAGGAGGTGAATAGTAAGTACAAGGAAAAGCCAGATGAGAAGAGAAGACATAAGGAATTTATAGTTAGAGATGAAGTGATGGTGTACTTGAGAAAAGAAAGATTTCTAGTTGGGACATATAACAAGATGAAGAAGTTTGGACCTTGTAAGATACTTAGGAGATTTGATTCAGGAAATGCATATGAAGTGGAATTACCAAAGACATTGGGTATATCACCTATTTTCAACATTACAATTCTATATTAGTATCCTGAATAAGAGTTTGGTGATAGTATTGAAGAAGAACTCTGGTGACAATATTAAAGAAGAACTCTGGTGACAGTATTGAAGAAGACTTGAAGAAGTAGTTACCACAACAAGCACCAGAGTAGATTGAAGACATTTTGGGAAACAGAGTTGGATGTAGTACCAGAGGAAGATAATACAAAGAATACCTTGTGAAGTGGAAAGGCAGATCCGAAGAAGATTCATCATGGATTTCTTAGGTTGAGGTGGACCGTCTTGGTTATCCCCTAGCCCTGACAAAGTGAGGGACTCACTTTTTCAATAACCTTGGATATCTGATGCATGGGCATCCCTAGTTCAAGAGCAATCTTGTATCAACCAAAAAATATTTGCATTTTAGTTTGTTTGCAGTTCAGTTTTTTCCTTTTCATTTTCTAGTTTAGTTCAGGTAGTTCAGTCAGTAGAAGTTTCTGTATTTTGGTCCACACTCTACCGCAGTTGCATTTCAAACCTTGTGGAGATGAACTTAGCATCTAGACATGTTCATCTACATCATATCTGATTCTCAGAGCATTTGGATTAGTTACCAGAAAGATATCACTATCAGAAGATCAACTGTTTTCTTAGAGCAGAACATTCTGTCAGTCTCAGACAATCAGCTAAAGGAGAAGACTTGCAAAGCATTTCTTGACTTGTGGAGCCTAATGACACACCATTCAATAATCTTTGGTTCATGGCTGACCTTCCCCAAGATACATACACCATTCCATTCATTTGCAGAGGAATTATTCATGTTTAGGTCTGACCTATCTGTGTACACACGTTACAACTCTTCATTGGAGTTTATGATCTTCCTTGGCCGATGTGGAGGAATCTTATGCTTCAGATATGATATATAAGGATGTAATAGATCCCTAGAAAAGTAGTTAGCATAATTCTAAGGATTTAGAAGATAGATAGTTTTGGATCTTTCGTAAAGGAACTTCAAAGCTATATCTTGTGATATTCTGTAATCAGTCATGTGAGCCGAATTGTAAGCCCGCGCATGTTGTCGGCTGATCTGTATTTGAATTCTATGATATACTAAATGACTGAATATGCATTTGTTTCATATTTTTGAGTTGTTTCTATTTTGTTTACTCTTGTTGTACGATTTGGACAGTTCATTCTGTGAACCCTCCTACTGTGACTGCACCAACAGTTCTACTAAAATGATTAGATTTTGATCAAGTTTGAGTGTTTTTGGCATGTTTTTCTAAATGACCTATTATTTTTCTTATGATGATTTTCTCTATTTTTGGGCAAGAAAACACAACAGATAGTAAAATTTGATGTTTGTTTGTGACATTTAGTGTTTAACACAAATTTGAAGACATGTACAATCCTAGGTGAGAAATGATACTACTTGTTGAATCCCAACTTGGATTTCTCTAGCCACTTAAACAAGGTAGATAGCTAGAAGCTTGGTGGCACTGGCTCCTCCTTACATGGCACACACTTCTTGGCCACACCAAGTTTCATTCCCTCGAAGAGGAATTTCTACCTCTACACATGAATAGTGAAAATGTTGGGCGCTTCGAAGGTCCGACCTCCTGCATCAACAAGTAAAGGGATTTTGGCCTCTAAAACAATTGGTTCCTAGTGACTTTGAGGGACCAACACCTTGCAAGCATGTGGCAAGCTACCAAAAGCTTTGACCAATCCTACTAAGAGTATCACATACTTCACACAATGTGAAAATTATTTTCATAAAGTGTTAGTACAGCTCTTTTCGATTTGGCACCGTAAGGAAAGGCTGACGTTGGTTAGGACTTGGATTTCACCTTATCCCTCTTATATAGTGGTTCAAAGGAAAACTCGACTTAAGGTTGCCCCTCTTGGATGAAGCGCAATCCAAGAGCAAGCCTTTCTAAAGGATAACCAAGAAATGATAGATGAGTCTGGCTTTTTTGATCACCCAAGATGTTGCAAGGGGAGAGCATATGCTTATCACCTTTGCAAGCATGACAAACACTTGTTTATTAACTGCCTAGATTAAGCTAAGTGTGGCTAATCTAACAACACACAATGCCATATTTGCATGATAGTATTAAAGGAAAGATAGTCAAATTTAGCCTCTTAATTAAACTATGTGATGATTTGTATGCAAGATTGGATGAAATTACTTCCCCCTATTTATGCTATGTTTGGATTGTATGCAAGATTGTCCAATAAAAACCCCCTAATTTAGACTATGTGATGATTTATGTGCAAGATTGTATGCAAAATTTGTCCAATTTAACCTCCTAATTTAGACTATGTGAAGATTGTATGCAAGATATAATTACTTCCTCCTAATTTAGACTAAGTTATGATTGTATGCAAGCTTGTATGCAAGATTGTATGATTACTCCTATTTTAAACTAGGTAGCACTAGATTAACAATGTATGAGTAAATGATGTCTAAACCAAATCCCTAAACCTACAAAACCAATTGTCAGTAGTTTGAATACACTTCTTCGACAATTGATGATAGCTAAAACAATAATTAGTATCAAGATTTTTAAAATCCTATAATAAAACTTGACAGAATTGGATGCACAGGAACATACAATAGATGCACAACAAAATGAATCAAATGCGCAACAAGAAGTGTCAGATGCATAACAGAAAGTGGCATATGTGTAGGATTGGTATTTTTCTTCACAAATGCATAGGACTGGAACTTGAATGTGCAAGAATGACTTGTTACGACTGTAAGGACACCGAAAACTCAAATTTGGAAGTTAAAAATGGGGCAAGGCCCCAAGATGGGTGCCAAAATGTGATTGATAATTTGAAACAACTGTAAGAATGTAATAAGATACCACAATTACTCTAGAATTCCTACTCAAATCCAATTCACCAATGAAACTAAGAAAAATATAGAAAACATGAATTATACCTTGCAAACTGATTTATCCTTTTCGTTCCATTGTTACCTATTTTCTCAATGATCTTGTTGATTATGATATTCTCTCAGAATTTTACTTCTTTGTTTTTCAATATGAGAATGAGATGAATGGAATTGTGGACTCAAATGCAATGTAAAAAATGCAAACTATGCGAATGATGAGGATATGAAGCTAATGATAAAAGCTATTGATAATGATTGATATGAGGATAATGATATGAAACTAAATGATACTATGAAGCTAGATGATAATGCAACAATGGAGATTATGCAAATGGGGGGCCAAAGGCATGCTTGGATACTTGATGGAATTTCTGCAGCATGTAAGTACTATAGCTCTTGTGATGCAAAATGAAGGTGAAGAGCTTGCTTTTATAGGCCAAGGAGGGCTCAAATCCAAGTGTCAAAAGATCCATGGTGGAAGAATAAGTCTTGTCACATGTATGGTCAAGATCAAATTGGTTGGGAGGAGGGAGATAAAGGTGGAAGATGTTCCTACTATGATGACAAGGTGGAGGAATACATGGAACCATAAGCCACAGGTCATGATGCTCATAAGGACCATTGAGATAAAGGTGGAAGACTATGAGAAGAACATGGAGGAAGGAGTCTTTAGTTGTTGGAATGTGAGAGGGAATATAGGATTTAAAAGACAAGTGTCTTTGACCATGTTTGATGGTTAAGAAGAAATAAGGCACATGTTGAGGGGATAAATGACTAATTAAATATTAAGAATATTTAATTATTGGAGCAACATGATGAGGTGTTCAATGATGTGTAAGATGACTAGGATGAGATGATGTGGATTTTAGAAATAGGACTTTGTCTTAGAGAAAATAATTAAATAATTTAAAATTATTTAATTAGATATGTCATTAGAGGAATTTAGGATATTTAATTATTAGAAGAATATGATGAACATGAACCAAATAAATAAATTAAGATATTTATTTATTGATAGAAGAATAAGAATAAAATAAATATTAAATATTTATTTAATTCGACTCGAGCCATTTTTATGTGTATACAGTATGTACTCCCATGACTACTAGTTGTAAGTTAAGCAAATATGATGAATCTCCTAAGGCTGATCAGAGCAAGTACAAGTCAATGATTGGTGAACTGTTATACCTAACTGCTACTAGATCAGATATCATGCATGCAGTTTGCCTTGTGGCTAGATTTCAATTAGATCCTAGAGAGTCACATGTTTCAACAGTAAAGAGGATATTCAGATACTTGAAAGGCACTCTAGATTTTGGCCTATGGTATCCCAAGGATAATGATTTCTCCTTGAGTGCATATAAAGATGCAGATTGGGCAGGATGTACAGATTATAGAAGAAGTACAAGTGGTGGTGCTTTCTTTCTTGGAGGCAAATTAATCTCATGGTTGAGTAAAAAGCAAGATTCAGTATCATTATCTACTGTAGAGGTAGAGTACATTACAACAACATCTTGCTGCACTTAGGTGTTATAGATGAAGTAGACATTGAAGGATATCAAAGTGTCATGATGAACCTATTCCTATCTTATGTGATAATTCAAGTGCTATCAACATTTCAAAGAATCTGGTAATGCATTCAAGGACAAAGCATATTTCAATCTGGTATCACTTCCTAAGAGAGAAGGTTGTAGAGAATGAGGTGAAATTGGAGTATGTGCCTACCAAGGATCAAGTTGCAAATATTTTTACAAAGGCTCTTCCTAAAGATACTTATGAGTATCTCCAACAGAAGTTAGGGGTCATTGCCCCTCCTTCCTTTAACTAGATGCATAAGTATGTGCATTTATTTAGGAAGAATTTCAAGATACATTCTTAGTCCTGGACTGATGTTGAAGGCTACCTCTCAGGGGGAGTAGGCAGTGATACTATTGGTTGGTACAAACAAATGGAGCATATTTTATGACCCTAAGGGGGAGAATGCAAAAAAGTAAGAGCAGTGTAAATAGAGTAGATACTTGCTGGTATTGTAGTTATTGCCTTTTGCCATAGATGTCAAAGGGGGAGAGAGTTAGAGTGGCTGAAAAACCATAGTAGATGAAAGTGTGTGAAGAGTAATAGTTGCTCCAGTCAGGGGGAGTACTACTGAGCTATTGATTGCTTGCTTTAGGTCTTGATGTTTTTTTAGAAAGTTGGTGTTGCCATCAATGACAAAGGGCGAGATTGTTGGAAACATGCTGGTGTTGTCATTGATGTCAACCTCTATTAGGTGGTTCTCTTGGTTTCCAAGTGCTTTTGAGAAAATTTGATTGGTCTCCAAGTGCTTTTGACAAATTTTGAATAAAAAAGTGTGCAGTGTGATAGAGGTGTGATCAGTGGTATGCTCCACATTTCTTTATAATTGAAAATATGATTGTGTATTTTGAAAGTGATGATCAAAGGTGTTTAGAGGTGTTATATCCATAGTTTCAGGTTTTGGATCATGCGGCAGTGGAAGATGTGTTTGACAAAGTGTTTGACTGTGAAAAAGGTTGTCTGAGAGAAATGAGATTGCTCCACATTTCTCTGCATTGAGGTTTCTTGTCCTACAGATCTGGGAAGGTGTTTATACTGTCTATATCTACTTTCCCTTGAAGTTTCTAGTGTTGGGTTGCTTTGCAAGATCAATTTTTGTGTTGATGATCAGTGGTAGTGCATCCTGATGTTCAAAATGAAGACATACTTCATTTTAGGTGGTTGTGGCAGTGTTGCAGAAGATTATGATGATGTTGGAATATTTTGGAAAGATGTTTGGATGTTGTGGAATACTTCCTTGTGGTCTGCATGATGTTTTTGGTCTTGGAGAAGCATGAATGTGGCCGTTTGCTGTGTTAGCTCAGGTTTGGCTGACCTGACCTACTAGCACTATTTGCAGAGGTAGCTTGTGGTTTGTAGATGTGATGAACAACATGGTTATATAGATTTGAGTCCTAGTTAACCATTGACATGGTCCACTTTCACTTCTTTCCACCACAGAAGTGTTTAGTGCTGACCTAATTGGTGTTGCACGTTTGAGGTGCACACATTTCATAAGGCTGACCTAATTGAAATTATTTCAGGTTGTGCATGATATAAATGCAAAATAAAGTTGAGTGGAGCAAGGTAGAGAAGATGATGTGAATGTGAATCAAGGTGGTGAATTGAGTGCAAGCTTAAATGCTTATGACTCCCGGATGCAGTGAGTAGAAGGTGTCTACATTTTTAGTTTGGTTGAATTTGCTGGAGGCAATGAGCCAAAGGTTGCATATGGAAAGAAGTGGTAGTGGTAGATCTCTCATGTTGCTTTGAGATAGTGAATCTCTTTGTAACAGTCTTCTTCTATTCTTCTCTCTTTTGGACAGCGAGTCCTTTTGGCAGTGAGTCTTTCTTCTGGGTAGTGAGCCCTTGGTAGTGAACCTATTTGTTGTTAGTGTTGCTATTCATATATATATGTGAGCTAATCCTCACCGTGGTTTTTCCCTTCTTGGGTTTTCCATATAAATCTGGTGTTCTTATATGTTTGAATGTGTTTGCATTGATGCTTTATATGTTTACATTCTGCTAATGCATGACAAGAGATTGATGATTGGAATAGCATTGAAGGTTTAATGTTTTAATACACAACCGTTTCACCCCCCTCTTAGTTGTCCTATGCATTCTAACAACAACAACATGCAAAAAAGAACAAGACGCTTAATGAACATAGAGAATAGTTGTAATATGCTTATATTGAGGAATCAAATCCAAAGCATTGCAAGCCTCCTTAAGAGAAAAGCTTGATGAGACCATGATTTGTCTTGTTTTTATTGCTTTAATTACCCATTTCCCAAAGACATTTCCAGACTCATATATGTATTAATTATGTCTATGATCATCCTTAAAGACACTCAAGCATGAAGATGGTATATAATATGTTGTTAGTTAATGATGTGTGGATGATTGATTGTTCATGTAATATGTTAGTATTTTATGTTGATTTTAGTGATAGTGATGCATAAATACTATGTGGTGTACTAACTCATGCAACAAAAGCATGGCTTCATATCATGAAGAACACTGGACAACCTGTAATAGAAGGAGATGCTAATATCCACAGAAGATGATATAGGTACCTGTAGCCAAAAGAAGAAGATTCTGAATTGACTGGGATGAGTCATCCATGACTCCATAATGGTTATCTTTCAACAAATGATGCAATCCTAAATGATGAAGGAATATAGAGCATGTTCTATGTTTTGTTTCTAAGTCATTGATTATTCTTCATGGATATTGAAGAGATAGAGTTGTAGTAGGACTGTACTATCTATGCCACCTTCATGTTAGTTAGTTTCCTATTTCTAGTTGCTCTGTAATAAAGTCCTTTTCCTACGATGTGGGATAATGGACAGTTATGACATTTATTGTTCAGTAGCTTTATTCATATAGACAATGCTGATCTCGGTTAGCTAGAGGAGATTAAGATTTTGATATATATAGACTGGACAGAGATATAGTATCAAATTTTGTTGTATCATTGTTACTTTTTCATTCAATAATGGAATATGTGTTTTGAGTTTTGTTAATGACTGCAAAGATTCAGTAAGATATTTAGCTAGATCTTGTGGGATTACACTCACTCAAGCCGGCCACTTGAGGTACTGTGTTTCTCTACTTTGTTCATATGTCTACTTTATAATTTGTATGTTTATATACATATGTGTGATTAAGGTATGTTGTTATGAGTAATGAGAAATAGTTTAACTTTGGTAATTTATGTTGTTAAGTCCATTGAGTCAAGGTGATCACCAATTGAACCAAGTGTTAGTTACTCTCTTACATAGAAGTTACAGAGAATCATTTTGATTACTATTGTGTTAGATAAGCTTAGTTATTTTCCATTATTCATGTCTTCTTTGAGCATTGTATTTACTTTATTCAGTTCCCTTACACAACCTCTAGAATAAAACTCAGGAATCCTTAACTATACACACAGTATAGGCATCATCCAAGAAGAATACGACTCCCTGGTTTGACAATGTAAATGTAACACGTTATATAACTAGTAGATTGCTTGATATAGGATTTGTTGGTTCGTTGAGTAGTGTGTATGCCCTTTTTGTATCAATGTATTGGTTAATAATGGAGTTTGACATTTTTGGCACTGTTGCTGGGGATGGTGGTTTAGAGTTTCTAAGTTCTTGTTGGTTTATGCTGGTACTTGCTTTACTAGGAAATAGTAGTTTTCAGCATTTAGGATCACTTAGATATTAATTCTATCTCCAAAATATTCACTAACATGGTGCAGGAACATAACCATTAGCTCATACATTATTATATGTAGTGGCCAAGAGACCATAGAGGGAGGTTTCTTCCAACTAGTTCAACAGAAGAAGAAGAAGAACACTTTGAATCATCCCTTGGTCTGTAGAACACCGAGGATTTTGAAGATATTGTAGATTGGAACCAAGGCATCATGGAAGATGAAGAAGTAGAAAACCTAGTTGAACCAATTACCTTTGCCTTTCCTAAATTACAAACTAGGAGAGAGATGATAGCTTGAAAAATATCCCTCCTTCAGCTCTACCAAACTTTCATGGGCTAATCATTGAAGACCATGATACATTGCTCTTTGAGTTTGATGTACTCTATAGGAGTTATGATTACACTATAGATGCATACAAGATCAAGCTCTTCCCAACCACCCTTAAGGATGTTGCATTACGATGGTTTATAGGTTTTGGGTGAGAATCCTGTAACCACTTGGACCACCATGAAGGAGAAGTTTCTGCAGAAATATTAGGATTATTGTCGTGGCAAAGATATGAAGGGGGATGACATCTCTAGGATGTCACAAAAAGAAGATGAGTCCCTAGAAGATTATGTAGAGAGATTTTAGTTTTGCCTCAAGAAGTCAAGGTAGAATAGGCTCTCTCCAGAGTCACTCAATTTGGTCTTCCTAAGAGGTGTGAGTGAAGAACGTATGGATGCACACAATCTAATTAGAACAAGAGATATCTCTCAACTAGGATTTGATGAAATTTGTCAAATCTGTAGAAATTATTCATGCTCTACTCTAAATAAAAATAGAGGTTTTAGAACCTTGACTTTGAGTAAATTATTCACTAGAGTCTTTGGAGTTGATCTCAGCAATCTCTTGTCCAACATGAAAGAGGATATCATAAGTCATTTGGCATTACAACTGGACACTCTGCACATAAATAAGAAACAAGAGGCATCAGAGGCAGCTTTGAGTGAATACTGTCCACATTGTCGATAGAAGAAGGCCAATTGTTGATGCAAGGGACTTGCTAGTTCTGAGGGTAAGAATGAGAAAGTAGATTTCAAAGCCATAGAAATGAAGAAGGTTAAGTGTTCTACATTGTACAATGAAGGCCATGGCAAAAAAGACAAGGTATGCCTCAGGAATCCTTGACCAACTCCATGTCATTTGCACCTCCTATCTCAAATCCTCATAATTGGAACAATGCACCTTGGTATAACTGGCCACAACAACAGTGGGCAACTATGCTACCTAGTTGGACCCAAAAGTAGGGGGTATGGCCACAACAACCATCCCAATCTTCAAATTATAATCCACAATGGTAGTCCAATCGAAACTTAAGGCCACAATAGTGGCGTGTGAACCAACCTTAGCAAAATTCAAATGTGAACTACCCACAACCACAACAAACCTTGCCTCAACAACCTACCCTTATGCTAAATACAACTTCACCTACTCCTGCCCATCCTAGAGCTACTCAATTGCTGACACAACCTGCACCTAACCCTAACAACAAGCCTATTCAGTAGGCCTATACTAATGAGGCCATCCAATACCCAATCTATACAGTTGAAGTTAGTGATGTGCACCTACGCTCAGGAAAGATGCTTGTTGGACCATCATCACCACTCATCACAGAACTTCTTGATGAGGAACCACCCTCCACCACTGACAACCATCTAAATAACTAGAAAAATCCTTTTGAGCAAATCTCTTTGTAAGAGGAAACCATTACCACAAACCCTCCATTTCCAGAGAGATTGAAAATGCACCCTCCACCAACTCCATTTGAACCATGATTTTGATTTCATGGAGTAGCTAAAAGATGTTTGTGTTAAAATTCCCCTCATCCAAACCATCAATGATGTGTTCATATATACCAAAGCCATAAGGGATTTATGCCTTAAGAAACTAAGAAAGAAGATAAAAGATCCTCAGACAGTCCATGTTATAGGACAACTTACTAATATCATGTTAGGTAACTTGGTTGTTCCAAAATATGTAGATCCTGAAAGCCCTGTGGTTGATGTAAACATCAATGGTACCCTTATCAAAAACACCTTGATTGACCTAGGTGCAACCATAAATGTAATGACAAAAGAAAAAATGAGTAACCTTCAGCTAGATAACCTCAGACCTACTCCCACAATAATCCAGCTGGCAGATAGGTCCACAGTCAAGCCAGAAGGGGTTATTGAAGATCTTGTTATCACATTAGATTCATGGGAATATCCTACAGACTTTATGGTCTTGTAGTCCAAGGCTAGCCTAGGAGGATATCCACTCATCCTAGGGAGACCCTGGCTGGAAACAAAAGATGCCTTCATAAGATGTCGATCAGGAAATATGATAATTTGCAATGGGAATGTAACAAAGAAGTTGGTCCTTTATCCACCTGCTCAACCTTTTTATGATATGGAGCAATCTATTTGGCCAGACCTAGGGGATCCTGACCAATATTCTCTTCATACATTAATAACAATTGAAAGAGACCCACTATTGGCTATCCAGGATGAAGATGAAGTGCTTTCCAATGTTATACAAAAAAATTATGGAACAAATATATAGCAAGACCCATGTCTAATATGTATGGCCTCCCCCCTTCACAATATTCTGCCTACAATCAATACTCCAACCCATGCTTCCTCGAGCAGAATGTTTCATCAGTTGCTACCTCATAGTTTTAGTCTCGACTTATCAAGGTTAGATATTGCCTCTGTGATGCCTATGGTAGCACCAATTGACATTACACTAGGTAGAACACTTAAATTCAACAGTGAATTGACATTTATACAAAAGATTGAACTAATTAAAATGCTGCAAACTCATAAGACAACATTTGCATGGGACTATCATGATATGAAGGGAATTGGCCCTAACCTTTACATGCATAGGATATACATAAATGAATGATGTAGACCAGTTAGGCAACCTCAAAGAAGATTAAACCTTGCAGTAAGAGACATAGTGAAGAATGAATTGTAGAAATTACTGGATGCAAGATTCATATACCCAATATCAAATAGCTAATGGGTGTCTCCACTGATAATAGTGCCAAATAAAGGTGGTAAGTGGAGAGTTTGTGTAGACTATAGAGAATTAAATACTGCCATTAGGAAAGATCATTTCCCTCTTCCTTTCATTGCCTAGGTCCTAGACTCCTTGGCTGATAAAAAGTATTTTTATTTTCTTGATGGATTCAGTGGATATAACCAGATAAAGATAGACCCTGAAGACCGGGATTAGACTACATTCACATGCCCATGGGGGACATATGCCTATTCTATCCTTCCATTTGGACTCTGCAATGCACCTGTCACATTTCACAGAGTTGTTTCAAGCATCTTTGCTGACCTTGCTCATGACTCTATGGAAGTTTATATGGATGATTTTATCACTTATGGAGAGTCTTATGAGGAGGCGTTGAAGAACCTTGAAAAAGTATTGCAAAGATGTCAAGATCATAATCTATCCCTTAGTCATGAAAAATGTTTCATGCTGATGCAGGAAGGAGTAGTGCTTGGTCACTTTGTGTCCAAAAGAGGAATTCAAGTGGATCCACACAAAATTGAAATCATTTCAACTTTACTTGTTCCTAAAAAATAGAAAGATGTCATAAGTTTTATAGGTCATGTAGGGTATTATATGAGATTTATAAAGGATTTTAGTAAGATTGTTGCTCCTTTGTTTGTCTTACTCTCTAAAGATGCAAAATTTAATTGGACAACTGATTGTCATATATCCTTTGACCATCTCAAAGAGTCATTAACAAAGACACCTGTACTCAGAGGACCTAATTGGGCAATACCTTTCCATATACATACAAATGCTTCTAATTTTGTAGTAGGAGCTATGTTAGGACATAAAGAAGGGAATGTGGAGTATGCAATTTATTACATTAGCAAGAATCTTCAAGGTACTGAACTTAACTATACTATTACTGAGAAAGAAATGTTAGCTGTTCTTTATGCAATTAATAAGTTCAGGCATTATATCACTGGGTATGCTATTTTCATTCACACTAACCATGCAACAAATAAAATATCCTATGAATAAACTAGTGGTAAGTGGTAGATTGGTTAGATGGTTACTGCTCCTTCAAGAATTTGATATCACCATTGTAGACAAGCCAGAGAAGGCTAATATTGTTGTTGATTTCCTCTCTAGGCTCCCTACTTGTAATGAAGAACCAATCATTGATGATTCTTTTCTAGATGAACACTTATTTGCAATGACTATACAAACTCCTTGGTATGTAGATATAGCAAATTATCTAGTCACAAGGAAAACACCTCCACACCTCTCACCCAGAGAGAGGTACCACCTTGTGGAGCGCAATTTTCATGGGTATCTGGTTATCTCTTCTATGTAGGACCTGATCATATTATGAGAAGGTGTATTAGGGAAGCTAAAGTGTATGACATTCTCAGAGCTTGCCATGATGAACCCTATGGTTGACACTTTGTAGCCAAGAGGACAAGAGTGAAAATTTTGAATACTGGATATTATTGGCCAACATTGCATAAGGATACAACTCTCTATGCAAGAAGATGTCACCATTTTCAAAGAATAGGCAGACCTACAAGAAGTGATGAAATGCCTCTACAACCACAACTGGTGGTCACACCATTTGACAAATGGGGCATTAGTTTTATTGGAACCATAGATCTACCTTCTAACCACAAGGAATATACATGTTTGCACTGACTACCTTACAAAATGGGTAGAAGTGAAAGCCTTAACGATATCCAGAGATAGTAAGGTTGCTACGTTCCTCTATGAAGAAATATTTACAAGGTATGGGGTCCCAAGGAAAATAGTCACAAATCAAGGGCCATAGTTTACATCTACACTAATTGTTAGCCTTATTCAGGAGTATGAAATTAGGCATAAAAAGTCCACTCCCTATCATCCACAGTCAAATGGTCAAGGTGACCAACATAGAGATTGAGGCAATATTGACAAAGACAGTTGCAATGCATAAGAAAGATTGGGCAGTAAGACTCTCTGAAGCAGTTTGGGCATATAGAACTACATGGAAGACAACAACAGGGTACACACCTTATGAGTTAGTTTATGGAAAGAAGGTTGTCCTTCCTATTGAGTTTAAATATAAAACATTGAGAACAACTGTCCAACTTGGTATGGACCTGTCAATAGCTCAAAAGGAAAGACTGCATCAGCTTAATGCCTTGGAGGAGTTAAGGATGGAAGCAATTCATCACACTAAATTAGTTCAAAACTAGAGAATCAAATGGCATGATCAGTATATCAAAACCAACGACTTTCAGGTAGGAGATTGGGCACTTCTCTATTACTCTAGATATAAAGATCATAAGGGCAAATTGTAGACCAGATGGTTAGGCCCCTATGAGATCAAGGAAGTTTTCCCAAATGGTACAGTCCAATTAACTACAATTGAACAAGTTAGATTCTCATTGATGGTTAATGAGCATCGATTGAAATTTTATAAGAAGCCTTTAAGTAAAGTTACATTTCTCCAACAATTAAAGGCAGATATGGATAATGAAGTTCCATAGCCTCTTGCCTCAGATGAACTCTCTAGCTAGGTAGTAGTTGAACACAATGTTCTAGCACCAAATCCAGCTACCACATTGAATGAAGTTCCATAGCCCTCTGCCTCTAGTGAGGATTCCATCCAAGTATCAGTTGATCATATTGTTCCAGTAATATGTCAAGCTGCCAACTTGACTAAAGTTCCATAAGTAAGTCTGAGCTCTACAAACTTTTTACATAAATAAAAACACATAATGCACACACATCACATGGCAATAGCAATAAAACAAGGTGATCTTCCAATAAGAAGTTTAGGCTCCATCATTTCAGTTACCATTCTACACTAGAACTTTCCTTTAGCATTCAACCACTTCACTGAAGGGACCTGTAGCCAAAGGCAATCTACCGTTTCATGGGACTTGTATTTGTTGAACCTACATCTAAGGGTTTTTCATTTACTTGGGACTTGTAATAGTTGCACCCGTAGCCAATGCACATGTGACCTATTCATTTCATGTTTTGATTGCGTGCATGCAGCTAATGCTACTGGCAACACCTTTTCTAGTGGCATATGCATGAGACCATATTTTTGTTGGATAGTACTTCCCTGCTACGTGTCACACATCTACTGTATTCTGTCAGCACACTTTGTCACTATCACATTATTGTGATTCACTCCGACTCATTTGTTGAGTACATGAACTCAATTTGCCATGCAATCATGTTTACATGCAATAATTCCAGTTTTGGCATCACCTCGATGGTATTCATTTCACTCATTCCTTTAATTACCATTTATTGCTACTTATTTCTTGACTTTATTTATTTGCACTAATTAATTTTCCATATTATATCATTTCGACATGCTTTGAACTCATTCCTTCGTACCATTGCCTGTCTTCTCATTTGAGGACAAATGGAATTTTAGTTGGGGGATTCTAAATTATCTTACGTACATACAAACTTCAAAACCGCTTACTCCATAATTATTTCCATCCGCCATATAACATACAAGCTAAACAGATCAAGCAAATGACAAAAGCAACTGGTAATAAGGTCCTGGTGAGTAGCATTGGGTATCAAATAGAGGATTGAGAATAGGGGATTGAGTGTTTTCTTGAGATATTATAATGGGTGGTGACTTGATAAGAAGAGAGCCTACTATTCACTCAGCACTATTGGCTGACATGGAGTCCTTGCCAATTTTTTAGCAGGTAGGATGGTTGCAATATTTTCGTAGAATAACAAAGTATAATGAGGACATTATTCAATAGTTTGTAGAGACATTACATAATGAGGAAGCTACAGTGAAAGATTTAAGGGATGACATGACTATAGCAACTATAGTTGAAGTTACAGGGCTACGAGTAGCTAGAGAGGAATTTCTTGTGAGAGCAGATGCCATTTTTGTAAGGGCCGAGTTCATATGAATGGGAGAAAGGTTAGAATCAATATCGTAAGGTACTAAACGACTTTCTTTACCCTGGTTTTGTGCCTCAGTAGCTTCTTGGATTATTAAATAGCTTACTTGTGATGGAGGTAGTCTTTACTTTATACTGTGCATTTTAAACTTTTGAGCCATCTTCGTCATGGAGGGATAGTGAATGTCTCAAATTTTCTATTCAATTTTTTAAAATAGATTTCTGCTAAAGATAGAAGGAAAAGTTGTCAGTCCTCATTGTCTCATCATGGTTTGATTGTCTTGTCAGTAAAGAGAAGTCTGTCTATCCATTACCCTAAATTTTCTTGGGAAAGATTTCTTGAAGTTAATCATGTTAATGAGGGGCCTGTGAGTATTGAATCAAAGAAAGAAGAGGAGGCATAGGTAGAAAATTTGCAAATAGAGGAAGCACCTGTAACCTCTTCTCACCTAGAAGCTTCACTTACCCATTGCCATGCAATTGTTGAGGAGAAGCTAGCTCTGAGCTTTGTTGAACCTATTGAAAAACTTGCTAGTTCTCCTATACCTGTAGTCTCACCAATTTCAACCCCCTTATTAGAACATGTATCCTCGTAGACTTCTCTCCACAAAAAGAAAAAGCTCAAATGAAAACTGCAGCCTGAAGCTTCTAGCTCACTACCCACATCATCTGAAACTCCCTGTGAAACCCCAGCATCTGAAACTTCCTGTGAAATCCCTTCCGTTTCAAAAGCCACCAAGAAAAGGAAATCATCTTCTTCCAGAGTTAAGAGTTTGATGCAGAGTCTGAGGAAGAAGATATATGGATAGCCAGAAAAAGTCATAAATCTGCCTCTGAAACTGAAAAACTAGATTTCTCAACCCCTCAAGATGAACCTCAGAAAGAAGAGTTATTATTAGACTCTAAAGACACAACAGAGGGTGAGAAAGATGACTTACAACTAGCAATGTAGAAAATTGTAGAGTTGGAGGAGAAACTGAGGGATTATCAACAGAAAGAAACTGGAATAAATGACAGGGTTAAGAAGCTAGAAGAACAGTTACATGTCTTCTAGAAACAGGGATCAGGACTTGAACAATTGGCCCAATTGGCCATCAATGAGATAAATAGGAAGAATCAAGAGCCTGTGCAGCTAGAAGAGCAGTCTGTAGAACCTGCTCTAGATACCTTACTTTTTGTAACGCCCACCTAGAACGCCTTAAAGAATACACACTAATGCAATATGAAATAGGAATTTTTTTTTTTAAATGATTAAGTAACGTTAACACAACTAATTACGACATATTCTCTAAGGGTCCAAGGCTGCATCACTTAACAAATCAACTAACATAATTTAATATTCATCAGTAACGGATCCAAAACCATGCTCAAATAAATAACTTATTCACATTCATTGCAAATCATCAAATAACAGAATCTGCATGATTAAATACATAACTGAAAAGCTTTCATATAAGTACATCAAGACCTCATTACATTGCCACTTTTAGTCTACATCAAAGTTACATACATAAAGAATGTTCTGTTACACAAATCTGGTACAAGATTATACACATACATCTTCATCAACTGGTACAAGTACAATTGTCTAAAAACTGGAATAAATCTTTTCTGCACATGAACTTCAACAAAGAATAACCAATGGATAATTAAGCTCTTCCACCCGACCATGTGGAACCCTAAGGTCCACCCCCCGAGCTAGGAGTTAACATGAGGTCCCAAACAATGACAGTCAGGTAGACAAGGACTAACATGAACAAAGGACGACCAAATGCCAATACAACACATGACAGATAACATAAACAACACAATACAACTTAACTTCCAGATACGATCTTATATACTTTCCTTCAATCTTGTCCAATTAACTTTATTCTATTAAGGATAATAACGCTAGGAGAGATATCTTACGACTGAACGGTAATTACATGAGGAGAGTTCAATCATGAAATGCTTGTTATCCTTCATACGGTCTTGCAGACATTCTAGTGAGCTCAACCAAATGGATTCTTTTATGATGGTTTGAAGATGTCTCTGAAACTGATCTTATCCATGGTGATTTAATTCCTCAAGAGAACAATCGTAAATGTGCCCTATGCGAACAGCTTGGGATATTTTACTACTGAGATATAAAATTGCTATTGACTGTTTTACCACTGACGTGAATGATATTTGATTGTATCACCAACTTCTGGCAGCGTCCGTCAACTTGGAATTTTAATTAAATTGATGGCACAACTTAAGGGTTTTCTCTCTCTAACAAAAAGGCAAGGACTGCAGGAAAACAATGACACACAGAAATGACGAACTGGAGTTGTCGAAAAGATTACTTACGGCCTCTAACAGCGTTCTTCATATACTCAACGCCATGCAAATTTCCAATTACAAAAAGGTGTGGAAACAGTGTTACATACTGAAGGAAGTTTATCTCTGACGGAAGGTCGCAGATTACAAAACCTCTGTAGATTTCGACTGCTGTTTACTGTGTGAAGGCAGAACTGTCTTCCTTGGCAGTGCATGCCTTCCTATGTGCTAACTCAGTTATTGATATATCTGTTAACTCTGCGCTGATTGTACGAATCATTTTCAAGAAAACAGTTGAATAAAGGTAAAGGTGAAACTTGAGCGCTCAGCTGAGTACAACTCTCCAAATAAATGGAATGATTGCAGGACAAACAATACTGGATTTGTTGCATAAACTTTAAAAAAAACTTGCCATAGGGCGATCCGTGGTTATAAATCTGAATTCTACAGAAATACTTTTTGGAATGCAATTGTATGGTGGTCCTATTGTTGTAGAAAGTTAGCTGGTATACACAAAATAAGTTTGCTAGTATACACAAAGTTCGTTGCTATTTCTCTGTCCTCTTGAAACCCCACCTGCATAGGTTTTACAATTGTTAACATATTCAACTAATTTTTGTAGTAAGTTTGAACAGCTGTCAGGGTGCATGGTAATGCTTCTTGATATATCATGCATCTCCAAATTACGAGTACCAGTTGTAGATTCTTTCTTTTGTTTCAAGTCTTCTTCTGAAATTAGAGCCTGAGGCTTTCCATGCGCTGATGAAGTAGACAAAGCACAATATTTACAGGTAAGGAATTTATGATGCCAATGAAAACCAAGTAGGGATGCAGTTGGAGGTACTCACGATTAAGATAATGAAGTGCTGCTGTGTATAGAACATTAAGGAGAACATTGTACCCACAGAGCACCCCAACGGATAGCCAGTTCGGCCAGTCATCAGCAAACAGTCCGTGAGAGCACAATAATTTGACACCAATGTTTTCCAACGTTTTGCCATCTGCTTGCCAAGAACTCGTTTACTGCAATACCATTTTGAGCGTTCATGAGAGGAAAAACCTCTGGAGATGATGAATCCTCCCTCTGGCAGGTATGCGCTTAGCCCCAAACGACTAGGAATACACTAGGACGAGTGCAGATAGGTATCCAACACAAGATGTAAACTCCAGCTATGGAGTAAACTAGACAAATGGAACACAGCATAACACTCAGAAAATGGCGAATAAAAGGGATCCAACCTTTCATTCAAAACGAGTGATATCCAGGTAGCGAACTACCTATTATGATCGGTCCACAAACGGAATAATGCCAAACACACAAAATGATATACATGGGACAGCGAAACAACACGGCTACAGAGGTTTTCAACCAGTTTGAATAATAATAGGACAATAGCAAATCACGCCCTAGCATTGCAATATGCAGCGCTTCCTATCATTATCGAACCATTTGTAAATACTAAGGGATACCAAAGGAATAAATTAAATCTTCAAGTAACAATTGCTATACAGGTCTTTGAGCAAATAGACTTCCATTTACAGATGTGGGAGGGCAGGTTAAAAAGGCACGCAACCCATGAAAATCAATGGATACAAAAGACATACAGCGAGTTTCCAGACCAGTTTCCAGCTAAACACAGAGAAAGAAACATTAATAACATTGATCTGATCCTACAGGGACGACTAGCTGTAGCCAACAGCGATTTACGACGATTCTATCGAGGTGTCCTTTACATCTACAAACCCTACCAAGGTTATGCCGGTCTGAGAGTGCATATAGGATGATTCGGCAACCAGTGGAAGGAAAATAATTGACTTACGGAATCCTTGAGCAGAAACAAAGTATTTAAACCCTAAGAGAAGATGCTGATTAAACACAGAGAGGACAGTCTACAGAACTATTTGGAATCAAATAAACTATAACAACATTTGCAGATTCGAAATGAAGTTCAGAGATAAGGCATTTGACGGAACCTGGTTTCGCAATCAACTCGACGAATCTGCTCCAATCGTTGCAGTTCCAAGCTGCTTCTTTCCTTTCACCTGTGATGATGTCCTTGATGCCCCTATAGCTCTTTTATAACATAGCCTCTCTCCTCTACCAAGGGCTTGGCACGCGATCCCGCGCATAACTCCTTTAATATATATATATTTTATTTAATTTAATGATCCCCAAATATTATTTATTTTATTTTATTATTATATCTTTTTATAGCCGACCCAATATATTGTTATAAATAGAATAGTACTATTTCGACAATCTATAATTTTGTACTATACTTTAATTTATCTTATTAATCAAGTTGTGAATCACAATTTACAAGCATGATTACATCTACTTATTTATTTAAATATTTATTATAAATAATATTATATCGAATAATACAAATTTCTTACAACTTTAATTAACAATCAACACTTCTAATAAAGTAATAATTTATTTATAACGATAATCGACAACTAACGACATTATGCCCATTTAACAACATTTATACTCTTTCGTAGAATAATTCTAATTAAAGCACAACATTACCACACATACTTAAACACCTGCAAAACTCATTAGACTCCAAGATACAATATTACCTGACAGCAAGACATGAGCGAACGACAACCAATAACCACAAGGGTAAACTGACGACGAAGGAACACTAACTAGGGACCTCACATTAACTCCAACCAACTAATCCATTGGCGAAGGCACGCTCAGACCTGTAATCAGGTGGAGTCGATGCCTAGTACCTGCATCCTGTAGCAACGCACAGTTAACCATAACAAGATATACATATACATCACGTGCAGTCCTATCGTGAATGGAAATCACAGTGGGGTAGGGTACTCAAGAACGAGTAATACGACACTGTTCCATTCACGTTTATGAATAACAATCAACTATATTGAACAAGGTATCAGATTACTAATCTACAACATAAAATGATCAACTAACTTCCAATCCCATATAATGAATAACATCAAAGCATCTAAAACATCAGTTCATTTATCAAATTGTAAAGCATAAAATGACATAATCCATCATCAACATCTGTTATCATAACAATTAGGTTCATACTGAAATAGCAAAATAACTAGAAATCCATCATCAACGATCTAAAAATACTGTCAAAATGTCTAGTACTACTAAGCAAACATCAGTCCAAAAGACGATAAGTTGAGGGGCACTACATCCTCCCCCCTAGGATCAAGCTTACTCCTGGAAGCCTGCGAACAAATATGGATATAGCTCTCGCATACGGGAAGTATCTTCCCAGGTCGCTGAAGTCTCATCATTAGGATCCCATTGGACCCTTACTTGCTGTATGATTCTGCCCCTGAGAGCTTGTAAGTTATGTTGTAGTTTGTGATTTACAACTTAATTAATAAAATAAATTAAAATATAGTTGTACAATTATAGATTGTGTGTTAATATTTAAAAAAGTAACCTTTTTGGGATCATGAAATTAAATAAAAATATATTTTTAGAAGAGAGATGCACGGGATCACGTGCCGAGTTCCTTGGAAGAGGAAAGGGACTGTTTTATAAAAGGGAAGGTTGTAGAGGCAAGGAGAGGGGGATTTTGGCAGGAAGAAGAAGGATTGAGGAGGAAAATTGCAGGAACGAGTTTTGCAACTGAAGAATTGATTTCTGCATTGAATCTAAGCTACGGGTACAGGTTCTAATGTTTTTCTTTATTCTATCCTTGTTTTCTTTAGAATGAATGACGGGAATCTAGTTTTACTCCTCCAATTCGCATTGCTTGGAAGTTCTAGAGTCTCTCTGATAATCCATTTTATACTTATTCCGTAACCATCACATTTCAACAATCTGTAAGAGTAAAATCTAGGTTAACAATAGGGACAAAGAAACTTCGAAGGAAACAACTGTTTGCAAATCGTACCCAAATCGCTTTAGTGGTTAGATTGCAGGTAAATGGAGGGCACCAAAATTCATAGCTACCAAACTTAAATTTGAGGAGAATAAATCGCTAAACCAAGTTGCATCATAAAGCTGTCGTAATAGAGGAAGACGTAGTCATAGACTTGCACCTTTTATAGGAAATTAAGTTTTCAGATAAGCTCTTGTTCATTTTTCCTTGCGAGATTCAAAATGTCGACCTATCAGATGGGTATGGCTTCAAGGTTATTCGTTGAGAAAACTACAGAGAGAAGCATGTAAATAAAATTTGCAGAATCTTTTCAAAGAGGCAGAGGCAACCTCTTCCAGCATCTTGGTGATGCCTGCGAGGAGAGATGTGAATAATGAAGTGCAAAAAAATGAAGGCCGTGATTTATCTGAAGGCAGCTATATCATGGTTGCGGATTGGTATACAAAAATTAACCAGGCTTATCAAATGATAAAAATGTTATGTCCAACATGCAGGCCACAGTTAGTTATAGAGAAATCATGTGAACTGTTTGACAAAATTCCTGGTAAGAGGTTCACATCTAAATTTGCTTTCGTTTCTGCCCTCGCGGTGTCGTCGGTTCCAGCACTGGTCATGGCCAGAGGTCACATGATCGACTCTATCCCTGAGTTGCCACTAGTTATCAGTGACAGAGTGGAAGGTGTGGAGAAAACGTTAGTTGCTATCAAGGTTTTGGAAAAAGGTTGGGGGCAACCATCCCATAGATAAATGACTGAAAGCAATGATGAAAAATCCGTGGATTCTGAAAGCAGCACAAAAATGTAGCTCACAGAAAGGGAGCTGTAGAAAATCTATTGCTGATGAAGTCTGTGATATAAAGTTGGAGAAGTTCTAATGAAAATTAATAATAGAAGGTCCAATTTTGAAGGGAACTGTGGTGCCACAATTGATCTGTCTGCCTTTGATTTACTCCTTTGTGTGCATTGATTTTTCATCACCTTGCAGCACTAGCTGTAATGTCCCTAGGCAATCGAGACATATTGTAACAGTTAGGTTTTCACCGAATACAATGACACGAGAATCGTCAGAATCGCTGGTAGCCTTCAATGTGGATACCACCGTATCTAACAACCTTCTCGGAGAAATATTTCAAGCCTATGGCATGTAGAGTTTTTATTTATTTTTGTTGATAGATATCAAATATTTATTTGTTTAGAGTTGTAAAGGAGAATTACGTGCTAGATGTAGCTATATGTAGTCGATTACATTATTGTTTCTCAAATAAATGTTTTTTTTATACAACACAAAAATATGCAGGGTAGTAAAAGAAGTAGAGAATAGTCCAAATAACCATCAGGTAAGGTTCAGAAAATAGGATTGTTTCTGCTATTTAAATCAAACCCACTAGAATTGCTTCTGGCATGATTGATTAAAAGTATTCATGAACAGTGAAAGATCTCAAGTATTATTACACAATCATCAATTTTATGAACAACTCACTCCTGACAGCTGCAGACTTCAATATGACATATCCTAAAGTATTTCTCCTGAGAATACAAATCTGCAGATTTTGACTGAGATGCATCCAAGAGAAAAAAACTTTGGAACAATGGAAAATAAGTACCTGAGAAGCAGTTGTACTTATGTTGCTTAAATCAAAAGCATCTATTGTTGATATAGGATGAAATCTAGAATTGGAAAGCGGGTGAAATGATCCTCTCCACTTTGTATGGATCAGAAATGATGCCTTGTCTTGCGCCACCTTATTCAATACGATATGTGACTTCTTTCTGTGGTGGTTGTGCTGTTACTTAGAAATTCTGTGTGCCTCAATAGATTGTTGTGCCTTCAATATCTAGGTTGCGTTCTGTTTTGTATAAGCCTACGCCTCATTTCCAATATAGCACCATGGTTGTTTTGGCTCGTGCATCATTTGTAATAGCTGAGACTTACTGTCTATTGATTTATGCCTTGAATATGATGTTGGCTGAATCTTTACACTGTGGCTCAGATTTGTTCAAGTGGCTCCATATCTTGTGTACGTGTGACTTGAAAAGCTATGCCTTTGTATATAAGGCCTGCACCTTGATACATAAGGCAATACTCTTGAAACATAGGCCAAGCCTCTTGTGAGTGGGTCTGCATTTGATTGAAACCCTTGAAACAACTCTGTACTCTCAGTGGCCTCCATGCTTCCTGATGAATTGTTTCCTTCTCTTCAGATCTACCAAAATTGCTATTTTTGCCAGGTCTGATTTTCAGAATGTTTTTCTGTACCTTCCATCTCCACCTGAGACTTTTTAAACTACGATATCCTTCAATAACAGCTATTGCAAACATCAGTGATCTTATATTTCCTGTGACATCATTTCGTTCTTCCGATCTGCGAGTAAATTCTCTGCTTCAACTATATGCTTCTTCTTTTTGCGTTTCCTCTAATCGGGTGTTCAACTTGTCTTGACCGATCTTTGTGACTTTGGTTTTATTTCTTGTGACATTTGATTGCTGCTCAATAGATAATAACAGCCGAAACGATTGTAGTAGAAGCATCTGCGTAGGATTCGGATTGCCACAGGAACAAAAAGTAATAACTGCAATGATCAAGTGATGATCGTTTGTGAAATGATCATTCCAATCTTTTGGCAGAATTAATTACTGTTAGTAAAATCTGAATAATGTTCATCGTTGATGATTTTTCCTCGTTGTAATTATCGTTTAGTTATACTTAACTTAGCGTTCTTATCCATTTTATTACTTGAAAGAGTTGAGTTAATTGGGCAAGTTTGAAAGATAGATGATAAGGATCGTATTGATAATGAGAGTGTGTATTGATAGTAGGAATTAAATAGTATAATGGTACTAAGTGATTCTTTTACAAATGAAATATTGTAGGTTATTTAGTAATTTATCTTTTGAAACAAAATGTAGTATATTTAGATAAATTAGTTGTAATGTATTAATATGTTTGTTGTAATCAATCAGTTTGATTAAAAGAGAGGATGGAATCTAATGTTGATTTTACAAAGTCGTTCACATTGTACTAAGAAGGAGTTTAGTGATTTAACTCTGGAAATTAAATTTAAACTGGATGAATTTAAGAATTCTTGTTGTCGTAATATGATAAATCGCTAGTGGTCAAAATTCCCGAGGCTTAGTATGCCGTGTTTTGAACATGTGGATAGGTGTTCTAGTATTATGATGTTGTAACGGTTGTGTGGCTCGAATTTAGTATGAGGTATAATGAAGTTTTGGTTGAATTGTTAAGTAATGCAGCCTTGAAACCTTGGAGAACATGTCATATGTTTATTGGTGCAATTAGTTATGTTAACATTACTTTGTTATCTTAATCATTTAAAAAAAAAAAAAATGTTCCTGTTTCATGTAGCATAAATGTGTATTTCTCTAAGGTGTTCAGGGTGGGGCGTTACACTTTTAGTCACCTTACAATTATGGAATGAAATAGATAAATTAGTAAAGGAACAAATTGAAATGAAGGAGAAACATAGTAAGGAAATTGAGATGAAAAATGCAGAAATAAAAAGGTTGAAATTCAAAGTAGATAGAATGACATACATGACTATTCAGTTGATGAGATGTAGGCCACCTTCTAGGGTTTATGCCCTCTATTTGCAAGAGCAATATTTGAACTTTCAATTTAGCCAACTATACAATGATGCCCCTATCTCCCTATTTACACCTGCCTTATTTCTAATAACTTATGAGAGAGCTACCCCTAAAATGCAAAACCAACTATGTGAATTCTACCTACATGAACTTGCCATTCCTTATGACGCTTGCTGGAATCCCCTAGTTGTAATCAGGGATGTACAATTGAAGGCCTTTGCCTCATTCATTCAAAATGAGAATAAGAGGGGAGAGTTACTGCAACAATATAATGAAAGAGAGAAGTCACTTCCTCTTAAATTAAGGGCAGAGTCTCCAAATCCCCTGAAGATAGTGGAGGAATGGGTGAACCTAATTGAACATCAAGAGGTAGAAAGTAAACTATTAGAATGCAAATCCATGGACTATCAGAAATTTAGGGAGTTGGTAGAAAAGATTGGTAAGGAAACTTTGGGTTTCTCACAAGGTAGATGGAAGGAATTGACACAAACACTACAAAGAAAAGAGCCTCACTCTATATTTAAATTGTCAGCAACAATTCACAGGGCAAAGAGATATATAAAATCATATATTGAGCATGGGATAACATGGTTACCACTAATATTCCATCCTCCTCTATTGCTTTATCCTATTCCACACTGGATGAGGTAGAGGACTGGTGCAGGAGCTTCAGTTTTAGTCATTTTTGACTATATCATTTTATGATCTTGGTATTTTGGTTTTCCCTAAGGCTTTGAAAGCCATTTTCCATGCTTTGTAATAAGGACTTGTCCATTTTGTTTGACTAGTCCACTAGAGTAGTTGATAAAACCTATTTTCTAGGATTGCTTTTATAGAAACTTGTTTTTTTTATGGAAAACTGCCTTTTTCCATCGATTTTCTGCCTTCATGGCTAGTTGTACAGACATAATAGGAAGTGCAAGAGTTGGGGAAACTTCCTATAAACTTGGTTTAGGTTTAACATGCCAAATACGAATGAAAAGGAAGGAGTTTATTAAGAAAAAACTATTTTTTTATGTTTCTTTGGTGAAAACAACTATCTTGTACGGCTGGTACGGACTGTAGAAGATTCATGGTCTAAGAATTATTGTTGTGGATTGAGTTACCTTTCATTTGCATCAGTTTGGAGCTCTTGAAACATTTTTATTGCTTTGTTTGATTTCATTGTTTGAAAACTGGTTTTCTAACCCTCCACAACTAGGTTTTGGACAAAATGCTCCATTCTTCCTCTGTCCTCTGAGGGTGGTCAACCATTTCTTGTTGGGATGGAGGAAGACAAAGTAGTTTTTAGGTTTTTGATGTTTGCTTTGTGGTTCTCCTTCCTCCATGGTGGTTGATATGTCTCTATCTAGTCAAAACAATGACTAGTTAGTGAAGAAAAGGCAATGGACAACAAGTGTAGTAGAAAACAGTCATAGGGTTGATAAAATGGAGTTGTTCTTTGTGTTTTAGAAGGGATACAGACCTGCACAAGAGTCCTACACTCTAGACAAGGGACCCTTAATACACCTCTTTCCCATTATCTTAAACTAGACAATCCTTAGAAGGCAAATAACAATTGTTGACAGAAAAAATAGTTTGCTGTCATGCACGTGGGTACAGTACGGTCTGAAGGTTTGATGGATGGTAAACACCTTAATTTTGGTATTTGGTTCATGCACCAAGCAATTAAGGTCATAGGAGGTTTGTGAATGACTAACATGGTGTTAAATGTCCCCTTGTTTGCAAAGATAACCTACTTTCTAACATTGTTTCATTGAAGACAGTCAAACAACCGTACTTCTTCTGTCAAAGCAGTACTGCGGTGGGGTGTCAAGTCAGTGGAACCTGTCCTTGTGAATGCATGTGATGTTTTGATCTTTGTTGGGAGGAGTTGTTGCAGATTGGGTTTTCTCAAAGGCTATAAGAAGAAGTT
The DNA here is from genome assembly GCA_027924645.1 of Cunninghamia lanceolata. Lineage (NCBI taxonomy): Eukaryota > Viridiplantae > Streptophyta > Pinopsida > Cupressales > Cupressaceae > Cunninghamia > Cunninghamia lanceolata. Next base: position 1,850,671 of record BSBN01001074.1, on the reverse strand, counting down.
GTCACTTTAAAACTGTCATAGGACAGTCAACCTTCTATTTGCTGTCCTCTGCCCTTTAAATACAGTATGGGCCTGCACATAAGTAGTTGGTTGTTTTTTCACATCTAATGTTGAGCATGCACTAAGCATTGATGGTCATCTGAAGGTTTTGGAAGGGTGTTGAAGGTTTAAATCCTTGTTTATGCTTCAAGAGAAAGGTTTCCTCTTTAACTCTGCTGCAAGACAGTCATTTGGTAAATAGTCCTATATAGTTTATAGCCTTTTTTTTTTGGTCAGAAAAACTCTTGTTGGTGCTGTCCTCAGTAGATACATGTGAAGATTATTGTGGGTAGGGGAATCAACACTAGTTTTGTTCATAAAGGTACATGATAGGAGCTTCCTTGTCACTGTCAAAAGATAGTCATACAGAAACTTGCTGTCCACTGTTGTATTAGGAGTGGAATGAGAGCTTTTGGTCAGTTTCATGCATGTCAAAAGTTAGTATATGTTGATTTGTGTTGTTGACCATGTTGGTAGAGGTGTGGGTAGGAAGTTGTGAGTCAAACCAAGGTGGTTGTGTAGAAAGGTGGGATTGAGTAGTAACTCTCCAAGGTGAGAGTTGGACAGCTTGTGAGGAGGACACTAGATAGTGGTCCTAGGCTAGATAAATCTCTGTATTAGCCTTGTGTAGGCTTTGTCTTCACATATCACTTATAAACCTCTTGGGGGAAGTGATCTAAGTTCATTGAGTGAACTTCTACAACCTTTCTACCTTACCTCTGCATCAAGGACTAATCAGGTTGCAAAATAAGCTAGATAGGACAAATTGCCAGAATAGAAGGGCTTCTACCTCAAATAGGATAGAGGGGTAGAGGAACCCATAGACTACATAGAGATTTCTCTATAGTACAATCTGAGGCCTTGGTTGTTGGAGGACTAGGAACATGATTAGTTGGGGGTGTGATGAGACCATGATTTGTCTTTTTTTATTTCTTTAATTATCCATTTCCCAAAGACATTTCCAGACTTATATATGTATTAATTATGTCTATGATTATTTTTAAAGACACTGAAGTATGAATATGGTATATAATATGTTGTTAATTAATGATGTGTGGATGATTGATTTTTCATGTAATATGTTAGTATTTTATGTTGATTTTAGTGATAGTGATGCACAAATACTATGTGGTGTACTAAATCCTCATGCAACAAATGCATGGCTTCATATCATGAAGAACACTGGATAATCTGCAGTTGAAGGAGATGCTAATATCCATAGAAGATGATACAAGTACATGCAGCCAAAGTAAGAAGATCCTGAATTGACTGGGATGAGTCATCCTTGACTCCATAACAATTATCTTTCAATGAATGGTGCAATCCTAAATGATGAAGGAATCTAGATCGTGTTATATGTTTTGTTTCTAAGTCATTGATTATTCTTTGTGGATATTGAAGTGATAGAGTTGCAGTAAGACTGCACTATCTATGCTGGCTTCATGTTAGTTAGTTTCCTATTTCTAGTTGCTTTGTAATAAAGTCCTTTTCCTATGATGTGGGATAATGGATAGTTATGATATTTATTGTTTAGTAGCTTTATTCATATAGACAATGTTAATCTTGGTTAGCTAGAGGAGATTAAAATTTTGTTTCATACAGAACAGACACATATATATTATCAGATTTTGTTGTATCATTGTTACTTTTGCATTCAATAAAGGAATATGTGTTTTGAGTTATGTTAATGACTACAAAGATTTAGTATGAGATTTAGCTAGATCTTGTGGGATCACAGCCACTCAAGATGACCACTTGAGGTACTGTGTTTCTCCACTTTGTTTATATGTTTAGTTTATAAATTGTATATTTATATACACATGTATGATTAAGGTATGTTGTTATGAGTAATGAGAGATAGTTTAACTTTGATCATTTATGTTGTTAAGTCCATTGAGTCAAGGTGATCACCAACTAAACCAAGTGTTAGTTACTCTCTTACATAGAAGTTACAGAGAATCATTTCGATTACTACTGTGTTAGATAAGCTTAGTTAGTTTCCATTATTCCTATTTACTTAGAGCATTGTATTTACTTTATTTAGTTACCTTACACAACCTCTAGAATAAAACTCAGAAATCCTCAACTGTACACATAGTACAGGCATCATCCAAGAAGAATACAATTCCCTGGTTTGACAATGTAAATGTAACACGTTATATAACTAGTAGATTGCTTGATATAGGCATGTATAGGTAAAAATTGAGTGAATAACGATCAATCAAATGATAATAAACTCAACCTATAACCTTCAAAAGATCGATCTAAATGATAACACAAATCAATGCAAATCGAAACGAACAAAGAGGCTTTCACTTAGATTGTATAGATCCTTTGGTTTTTGTGGATTGCTTCAATGTATTGTGTACCCATGGTTGCAACAAGGGGATGTAGATGATGATAATAGTGCTCAAAGATTTGATATGTTCTCAACAATATGATGTATGCTCAATGTGCTATATGTATACCTAAGAATAAATGATCGAAGAGGATTTTTGATGAAGTGAAGGGGGTATATATAGGTTTAAGAGAAAGATCGATCAATGGTTGAAATAAATCTTTGAAATCAATGAACAAGATGAGTTGAAAAGACATGATGGACGTGCACATGACATGTGTCATGAATAAAAAGCTATTTTATTGAGTTAACTGCTTGCTAGGATAAAGATAGGATTTGATTTCATAAATTTAGAATGCTTTTTCCAATTTATGAGTTGATGATAAAAACAATAATGATTAAAGCCAATTAACTCAACTTTAGATTTGCTTTTTAAAGATCTAAAAATAAGACTGATTATGCACATAGAAGAAAATACATTTTAAGAAGATTTGAAAGATAATTGAGAAATTAAATAAATAAATTTATTTAATTAATTGTGCATGATTGAAGAATAGATAAGATATGAGAATTTAAATAAAATAAATAAATAAATTGCTTTAATTTATTTTGCATGATAGAGGGATATAAATAAAATATTTAATTTTATTTATTTTTAGAAGATTGAGTCAACTTAAATAAATTAGAACAATTTATTTAAATTTAGAAGAATAATTAGCTAATTAAATAATTAAAAAATATTTAATTGTGGATAAAAGAAAATTGAGTGATGAATTAATTAAATAATTGGATTTGAAGAATTTAAAGGGGAAACGATTTAATTAAATAATTAAAATTATTTAATTTAGGAGATTAAAGAGGAAATTAATGAAATTAATGAAATAAATAGAATTTATGAAATTAATGTTGAAATTTGGGAAAATAGAGGAAAATAGAGGAATTTGATGAAAATTAATTAAATAATTAGATTATTCAATTAATGTTAAATGCAAGTGATTTAGGAGGAATTGATGTATGCAAGTGATGCGATGCGAAGGGTCATTTTTAGGTGTCTACATTTTGCCCTTCTTTGATACAATGTAGGTTATAGCATTTTTTCAAAGAAAACAATGATGAAAATATGATATAATCATTCCCCAGTGTAACTAGTGTAGGATGATCCCTCGATAGGAAAAATAGGGAAGTGACAGAAGGACTGGGTTGACTTGCGACTAGAAGAAAAGATAGCCGGATCACACAAAAAAAAGGCTAAGAAGGACAAGATTGGATATATGAAGGTTTCACACGATAGAGAAAATAGACTGACACAAAGAAAAAATGGACAAGGGGTGGGAAGACATAGGGTTGGGATGCTATATGTAGGGTCCAAGGGGTCACTTTCAATTCATTTGTGCACTCACAGTTCAGAGATTTCAAAGCTCCTAGCTTTCTATTGCTTAGTTGAAAGTTCAATGCTTAGAGGAGCTTGAGACTTGTAGAGATGCCAATTCTAGTGCATAAGCACTGTGGCGAGCGTGTGAGGACCTACGAGAGATCAGGAGGGGTAGAAGGAGTGATAAGTACCCTAAAACATGGCTTTTGTTACATTTATTAGGTTATTTATTAGGGTTTTTTAGGAAAAATACCAAAGGCAAGTTTTTAGAAATTAGGCACCCATGGTGTTTTTTGAAGCGCCTTTGGTGAAATTAAGCGCATATGAGGCACACAACTGTGCCCTTGGTGGAAATAAAGCACCTTTGGTCACTTTTAGGAATAGGTATAAGAACAAAGTGCCTTTGGTGCATTTTGAAGCACCTTTGGTGTGCAGATAAGTGCTTATGGCATGCACTCAAGTGCTTGTGGTATAGAAATAAAGCACCTATGCAGAACAGTTAAGCGCTTATGGTGGATAGTTAGGTGCTTTTGGCTTTTCTAGAATTTTGACCCACTTTGATTTGGGTTGACTAGGTTTTGCTAGGTTGACTAGGGTAGACTTAGGATTTTCTTTGCTTGACCTAGTGTTTGATTGATTTTGACTGAGGTTGAGTAGGTTTTGCTAGTAATTTTCAATTAGACATGTGCAAAGGATAACAATGTGACTTTGTGGATGTAGATTGTCTTACCTCCATTGCAATCTAGAGAGACACATTTCATAGATGCAATCGAGGTGAACCAAATAGATTGGGAGGAGGATGTGTTTCTCAAGGTTATGGGATTATGGCATGTAGTCCATCTTACACCAATTAGGGCTAACCTAGCATTAATGATAGCTTTGATTGAGAGGTGGCATAGTGAGACCTCATCCTTCCACTTTCCTATAGATGAGGCCACTATTACACTAGAGGATGTATGGCGCATCCTTAGGATTCCTATTTATGGTGCTTGAGTAGACTACGACACTGAGAGGGGTGAGGATGGCATGAGAGAGGTATTTGTGACTAATGACCTTGGTGTGTAGGATCATGAGATCATATGGGTTCACATACCTAGACTCTGTGACATGATCTAATGGATCATGGTGGCATTGATTGGAGGATTCTTGGTACCAGATAGACATTCTAGAGGATTATCAGTTGGATGGGGCACGATGTTATTTGTGATGTTCACACACAATGTACAATATGCATGGGGACCTTGTGTTTTGGGTCAGTTGTACCATGATTTGCACAACTGTGCTTACAGATCTGGGAGTAGCCTATCAGCAGGGGTGACTCTTCTACATGTGTGGGCTATGGAGCACATGCCAGTCATGTGAGCTATCTCTCCTCATTGCTGAGAGGATGGTGAGCCATTTGTATTTCTCTATGAGGGTGCCTTGATGCAGAGGCGAGGTTGTGTTATTTCTTATTAGAGATGACATATCAATGAGATGGATATGTTCATCTGGCATCCATGGCGAGATTGTGAGTCCTAGGATGATGATGTGAAGAAGCTAGTCTACTACAGACATGCAAGATATCTGTTTGGGTGGAGTGTATACACCATAGAACATTGTCTACTTGAGAGGGTATTACAGTAGTTTGGATTGCCCCAGTCGGTGCCAGTTCGAGATGCCATGCATGCGCTGTCTCGGAGAGAGGTGGGAGATTGGGGTCCTGAGATCGTTGGAGTGACACCATTGGAAAATTTACAGGGACTTGCCCTAGTCATGTGGGATTGGATTTTGGGAGAGCCCGACCCTGGGACCACTCTAGAATATGATGCCTACTGGTTGCAACATAGTCCAGTCAGGTTCACAGGTCTTGGAGCACTTGGTGCAACAGGAGAGATGGTGGGGCTTGGTCAAGAGGCCAGAGCACACAGAGCTGCTCAGGGGAGATAGGGCAGAGGATAGGCACAAGGCCAAGGACATGGACAACAACCTGATGTAGAGATGGTGGATGTAGAGGCACCACGGTAGGTGGTGCTACATGCAGAGATGGAGCTGGAGTAGGTCAGCAGGCTGCTACATGAGGAGACAATGGGGTGGACTTGCCTCAAGCTCAGATTTATTGGGATGAGGAGGGAGTGAGATAGGGTCAAATAGGAGGCCAGACAGGTAGAGGCCCAGTTGCAGGCTCAGGCAATAACACCACCACCACTAGCTTCGGCACCAGTAAATAATGGAGCTATAGCTAGACTTATTGTAGAGAGGGATGCCACCATTTAGGTGAGATTGGTAGCTGAAACCATAGTACAAAGGTTGACGTAGAAGAGAGATATAGTGAGTGCAGTCTTGGGTACAAACCAGGACACCATTATCTTAGCTGTAGAGTTGACATCTGTAGCCCACAAGGCAGAGTAATATAGAGGTTTATACTATATGGTTGTTCCTATAGATCAGAGATAGCCTAACTTCAGGGAGAGGAATAGATCTGGGGCTTCCTCATCATGGAGATTAGGGAGGTTAGGCTCTTCTATTATGGGTCCACCCTGCCATTCACATGGAGGGGGACCATCCAGAGGAGGGCAGGGATCACATCAGCCTGCTGAGAGCTCTACACATAGATCTAGAGGCTAGAGCATGATTGTACATATGTATCATTTTGTATCAACTATGTATCTATTTTGATTATGATGCCTATGAGCATCCGATGTATATTTTGATGGCTCATGATAGCCATGATGTACTATATGATTCATTTTTGATGTACCTGATGTATACACTGGACATTATGTACTTTTTATGACCTTCAATGATGGTATATATATATGATATACATGATGATCTATGATTCATGAGATGTTTATGGATGTTCATGCTTATGATGATGTTTGATTTCTATATGTTATGGATGCGATGACATTGTACTTATGATTATGGACTCATGTGATGATGTTTATGTTTATATATGTATGGATGTGATGACATTATGATATGATTATGGATTTATATGATGACATGTTTTATGCTATAGATGTATGGATGAGATGATAGTATACTAAAACATGGATTGATGTGATGACATACTTATGATGTATATAATCATTATGCCTAACATATGTGATTTTGTAGGTATGTAGAAGACTTTGATGATGGATAGAAGAAATAAAAATAGAATAGAAAATAATAGATGGTTGATCGATCTTTGTATGAAACTATATGGTGATTTTGGATGTATGGATGGGTGTATGGATATAGCTTGTTACAATGGTTTCACAAATATTTATAAAGAACAATCCTAGATTTTGATATAGCACATGGATAGTTATGCAACCAAGGTATATAAGACCAATGTGTCGAGATATCCAATGCAAGGACGTTGACTCTGCAAGCACATGGTTTGAACTTATATCTACTAGACATAATATAATCTTGTTGGATATGTGAATGAGCCACAATCTTTAAAATATAATAAACTTAATACATAAATGCAAAAGAATATTAATATGTAAGGTGCTAGGTTGTAGCACACACACAAGATAAATATTAGCCATAGTAAGATGATAAGAACATCCCACAAACACATCATATGAAAGAAATGACTATGCCCCAATCTATATTGCATCGCAACATACCAAGATATAGATAAATCAAGGTAGCTTTGAATAAGAAATAGAAAGGAACAAAAGATAAACTAAAAAATAAATTGACTGACTAACAAAGTAAACACATAGCCAACATATTCTCTTGCCAAAGAGGTTGCTTAGGGTAGATAGATAGATGAAGCCTTATTGTAGGAAAGATATATCCATTAAAGGCTGTTGGTTTGATCTATGATAGATGGATTGATGTAGTAGATGTGGCAAGCAGTATTTAGGACAACATATGGCTTTAGGAGTAGTCTTTTTATTTTAGGTTTGGATAAGGTACTTGAGCTTTGGAAGAATGCATAGTTCATTTTCTGCTTGAGTTAGTCAAGTCTAGGTGGTAGGATGGAGAGTGATAAATGGAAGACAAGAAAGATGGAAGTGTTTGATGGATTGGGATGAAGAATGATGAATCGTATGTGCCTGAGTACTAGATACTTCCTTTGTATTTCATACTACCTACATACCCTGTATCCATGGGATCAAGGCACATTACAATGAAAGATGCTTATTGATGGGTTTAAATATTGCCTCTTTTGTATTGTTTTTATATGCTTTTAGAACTTTTGCACATAATCTTCCAAATAATTTTCAAAAATTACCATCATGATATACTGTCTTTTTATATATTTTGCAAAACCTTAAACCTATTTTGTTAATATGGAATATGATGATGATATTTATCGATTGAATGATTTTAACATGAGTATGTATGCAATATATATGAGATTCTATGGTTTAATTATGAAGGTTATTTGCGCACATATGTTTTTTGGATTAACTCCTGTGCAACAACAAGCACGTGGCATCAAGGAGAGGAGAATTTGTAGCAAGTCGTAGAATAGGGGAATTAAAGGAAGTTGAAATCAAGCTACCAAAAGTGCAGGTAGCTGGAAGCTGAACGAGAATCATTATGGGAAGAAGTAAATGTAGAAGAAGTAGACTTTTTCCAAGATTCTAAATGTATCTTATGTGTTTCTCATATGAGCCGTTGCATAGGAATTATTATTTGAATGGGATTCTCCTTCCTATGTTCAGTTAGAATTAATAAATCAATCTTAACTTTGTATCCTAATAACTAGGAATGGATTAATGATTGTAGTTAGTTGGTAGTTGAATAAGACTCTCATTTTGTATAAGTTAGGGGAGGAGCTCAGAGTCAAGTTAGTTACTTAGTTGCTAGTTGTTTTATTCACTATTAGAAGATATAACAGTTAGTTATTTCTCCAGACATGAATTGTTGAAATGCAATTATTGAATAAAATCTGTAAAAAGGATTCTATTTGAAGTATTTCTATGATATAGAATGAATGAAACTATGTGTTATGTGGATGCATGAGTATCTGAGTTAGATTTGATTCCAACTAAGTGAGTCAGTCCCCTGAGCCAGCCACTCAAGGTACTGATCTTCACACTTCATTTATTTTCTTATTCATTTATGCATTCTTGCTAAAGCCATTTTTTGTTATTTTATAAATGCATTGTGAAGTTAAGTAGAATACTCTTCTTGTTAATTACAGTAGTTGTGGTTCATGAACAAATGTATAATTGATCTATCTTTGTCCTCCGGAGGTTAGCATTAGCTTTCTCACCATTTTGAATGGTTTTGGATTAGTTATGTACTTTTCTATTGTTAGCAGTTATCTACAACTTATGCTACAGGTACCCATAGCCACTAGGTTTTGTAACTATTTTACCGTTCTTGCATTTCTATGAATTCCAACAAAGTAGAATAATTTGAGTAGGTTTGAATAGGATAGTTTAGGAGAACATGAACCCCTAAAGGCATATATAGTGCAGTGCCATCATAAGCTTACACTCCTTGGTTGATAATTTAATGTAGGTGTATAATGTCAAGTGGACTGTTCAGATAGGTTTACCCCTGAATTGTGTCAAGTCTACAACACATTAGTTAGCCTCTACAATTATGATAATATGTAGTTCTAGGTAGTGTGATGAGATGGGTGAAGTGTGTTAAGGATGTTTAGGTGAAATGATGACATCTTATGTACCTGAGTACTAGATACTTCCTTTGTATTCCAGACTGCCTACATACTCGTATCCACGGGATCAAGGTACATTAGGATAGAGATGAGATGATGATATGTAGTTCAAGGTATTTGATGATGTAGAATAAGATGAAGTGATGATTGATGATGTAGTCATACCTCAAATAAGGATCCATTCCTAGACCTAGGTTAAGGAAAAAGTTTCCCCCATTTAGGTAGAGGTTTTATCATGGATGATGATGGATAAACTGACTATGGATGAGAATTGACATATGGATGAACTAACTATGGATGATGCTAATGGATAACTGACACTAATGATTTCCAAGCCATGGTAGATGGGAAAATGGAAACACTAAGTCAATATGGATGGATGGATGAAGATTTTACTATGGAATGAGATGGATGTATGACTTAAAAGATGGTGGATGTTGACACTACACATAGTGCCTGTTTGCTAGGTTTTTACTATGGTACTTATCCAAGGTGCCTATTTACCAGGTTTTCACCAGAGGATGGATTATTTTTTTGGATTTTTTTATTTTTTCTATTTTTATTTATTTATTTTGATTTATTTTGATTTTCCTAGGATACTCTAAGGATCAAGCATAAAACCTCTTGAGATAAACACTATTGATGGGTTAATCCAAGGGAATGCCTTTGGTGTTGACAAAGTGTAAGCGCCTAATCCATAGACTGTAGTGATAACAAAAGGTCCCAACCAATTCGGTTCAAACTTGCCCTTCTTGTCTCTATCTGATTGGTTGCATTGATTTTCTTTAAGGACAAGATCACCTATCTAAAACCTTCTCTCCTTTATCTTCTTATTGTAGATATGACAGAGGTGATTTTGATAGACATGAAGATGGTTTAGTGTTGTCTGATGCCTCTCATCAAGTAACTCAAGCTCAACTAATCTATAAATTTAGTACTCCTCTCCATCAATCAGGTGCTGCATAGATACTCTGAGAGATGGGATCTCGACCTCGATGGGTAAAATGGCTTCGGTGGCATAGACTAAGGCAAAAGGTGTAGCACTAGTTGGTGTTCTGATACTAGTACGATAGGCCCATAAGGCGGGGTGGAGTTGCAAATGCCAATCATGACCAGCTTCATTGATAATTTTGTTTAAGATTTTGAATATGGTTTTGTTCAAAGCCTCGGCTTGGCCATTTAACTGAGGATAATACAGAGTAGAAAAGTGATGATGGATATTGTATTGTGTACATAAGGCATGGACATCTTGATTCTTGAATGGTCTACCATTATCAGTGACAATGGCTTGGGGAATACCATACTGGCAAATGAGATAATTTAGGATAAACTTGGCTATTTGCTTACCAGTGATATAGGTCATTGGAATGGCTTCTACCCACTTAGTAAAATACTCATTGGCAATAATGATAAATTTATGGCCATTAGATGAGGATGGATTAGGTCCCCATGCTGTTGGTATTATAGAAATTTCTTAGCAAATTCAAATGCATCTTGTTCTATGGTTGGCCAATAATAACCTGTACGGAGTATCTTCTTAGCTAGAGTTGGACCAGTGGAATGTGATCCATAAACACCTTCGTGTATATCTCTCAAGGTAGCATTAGCTTCTTCCAAGTTAAGACATCTAAGAAGGATACCATCAAGACTCTGACAGTAAAGGGTGTCACCCAGATTAGTGAAACAAGAGGCTTCGAAGATGAAGGTTTTACGTTGGGTTTTGGATAGTTCAAAAGGAAAGGTACCATTTTGGATGTAATCATAGATATCTTCATACCAAGGGGAATTGGGACCAACAAGTTCGTGGATGATTTCAGTTGTAGGAACATCAACGACATGTATCAACAGTTGCTCGATTAAGAATTCACATCAATGAGTGTTGGTAGGCATGTCTACAAGTGATCCAATAGTAGCCATAGAATCTATAGCCTTGGAATTTTATCAAAAGAGATACTTGAGAAATGAGGCTTGTAGGTATCAACTAGTTGCTTGTAGGGTATCAACTTGTCACCCTTAGTTTGGTACTCGTCAGTGACTTGTCTGATAACTAGTTGAGAGTTCCCATAGACTTGGAGTTCTTTGATATTCCATTCTACTGCTATATGGAGACCTATAAGGAGTGCTTCATACTTGGCAATATTGTTGGTATATGGAAATGCTAGCCGATATGATTTTGGAATATAATCATTATGAGGTGTGATAAAAATAGGATTCCGGCCCCTAAATCATGTTGTTGTAGGAGCTGTCAAAGTATAACTTCCACTACACTGAGGTAGCTAGAGTGAAAAGACATTTATCTACAAAGTTAGAGATCATAGGATTGACATCTATTATTGAAGCTTCAACTAGTTGGTCTATAAGGACTTGTCCCTTGATATCTTTTTGATCAACATACTCTATGGTAAATTCACTTAAGATCATGACCCATTTAGCTAGTCTGCTTGTGAGGGTTGCCTTGGATAACATATACTTCAATGGATCAAACTTAGAGATGAGATGGGTGTGTTGGTTTAACATGTAATATCATAACATTGGGAAGCAAACACTACTTCTAAACATGGTCTTTCCATAGGAGTGTAGTCAAGTTCATAACCAACCAAGGTGTGACTGATATAGTAGATAACATATTCTTTTCCTAAATTATCATGTTGTGCAAGAACAGCACCTAATGCTGCATATGTAGTAGAGATATATAGGATCAAAGGTCTATCAGGGACTAGTGGTACCAAACCTAGAGGTGTAGCTAAATAGTCTTTGAGTTGGTCGAATATCTATTGACACTTGCTATCCCATTGAAATGAGACATCCTTGCGGAGAAAGTGTTGGAATGGTTGACACTTATCTGCTAATTGTGAAATAAACCATCTAATAGATTGCAACCTCCCTTGAAGGCTCCTTAGTGCTTTGAGATTCTTTGGTAGAGGCATTTCAATGATAGCTTTGACTTTAGTTGGATCAACTTCAATTCCTCTACGAGATACAATGTACCCTAATAGTTTCCCTGAAGTGACACCAAATACACATTTCTTATGATTTAACCTTACTTGATACTTCTCTAGTTTGTCAAATATCTATCCTAAGACCTATAGATGATCTGCCCTAGAAGATTTACCTAATATGTCATCAACATAGTCCTCCATGATAGTATGAAACAAGTCATGAAAAATCATTGTCATTGCTCGTTGATAAGTAGCTACTGCATTCTTAAGACCAAAAGGCATGAATTGCCAACAGTAGGTACCCCAAGGACATGTAAAAGTTGTTTTATGTTGGTCTTCTAGTGCTATCATGATCTAATTGTATCCGGAGAAAATATCCATTAGAGAAAGCATCTTATGACCTACTATCAAATCCACTATGCTGTCTATGTTTGGAAGAGGAAAGTCATCTTTGGAACATGCTTTATTAAGAACTTTGAAGTCTGTGCATATCCAAATGCCCCCATTCAGTTTAGCTATAGGTATAAGATTAGAGACCCATTTTGTTTAATCAATAGGTTAGATGAACTTTGCATCTAGCAACTTCTCAAGCTCTACTTTGACTAAGAGTGCTATCTGTGGGTGCATCTTGCAAAGATTTTGTGTTACAGGCTTCGCATCTGGAGATACAACTAGATGATGAACCATAAGTCAAGGGTCCAATCCAAGCATGTCAGCATATGTCCAAGCAAAATTGATTGTTCTTTGCAAGAAGAATTTGATGAAATCCTTTGTCTCTTGTTCAAATAAGGAAGCTTCTAGGAATGTGATCTTAGGATTCTATACTGTGTTGAGGTTCATCTCTTGTGAGTCTTCTACTAAGATAGATGATTTTTCTTGATACTTAGTTGGTAGGGGAAGGTCAAATCCTCCATCCTCAGGCACCTCAGAGAGGTTTTTACTGTCGGATACATCTTTTATTTTACTATTTTATGATCAAGAGGTGCCACATTGTGGTTTTCACGTAGGGATCTATTTTTTAATTTTCTCTTTTATGACTAGATGATTTGGCATTCTCACCAAAGTAAGCAACTTGACCTAAATCCATGATAAAATAGCTTTGTGATCACCAAGAGGAATACTGTCCCAGAGTCCCATAATTCTGCTATAGCCTCATCATTCTGAAAGATGTCTAGAATGGGGGCCTCTTGTTGGTACCAATCAATGAGTTCAAGGTAGATGAGAGATAGATTCTGGGTTTTTGTAGTTAAAGTGAGGGAGATGGACAATATCATAAATATTGAGGTTTCTTGGAATAAGTCTGTGATGTATAGGGAAGAGTCCTCGATGGTATCCTCTCTAGAGGTCAAATATGTGGGAAAAGCTTTCACTACTTTGTCAAGAATAAACTCAATGTCTGAGGCTTGTGGTACCTACTTATTGTATCCCAACCCTTGTTGGTTGTATTTCTTAGTCTTGACCATGGTTTCCTAGGCCACCTTTGCCTTTATAGCCCTTGTTTTTGACAATTCTGTGACCATTACCATACTTTTTGACATTTAGTGTGACTGATTGTTTTTCTTTGTATAGCCAAGAGGATATATCTTAAATAATTTCTTCTTCTAACAAGCGTCTATTAGTGAACTGTATGAGATAAGCTAGTATCTTTAATTTCTTGGTAACTCTAGCTATGGGAGGTTTGCCGTAATATTTTGGTGAAAGAGGCATCCTCCCCACACAACAAGATTTTGAGATATCATACTCACCAAATCCCATGTCCTTGATATGGATTTTGATTTCTGGAAAGGGATTAGATGTAGTTGTAGAGGCTTTTTGCAAAGTATCTGGATTAATATATAGAAGGGATGATTGGGCTTCAACATTGTTGGGTATTTGGTTACTATTATTGTAATGCCCTTGCATGGCTCAACAAAATTCAAATGGATCAAGATCTCCTAAGATAGTGATTTCAGTACCATTGACTGGGAACTTGAAGGATTGATAGTACGTAGAGGGTACAACTCTCATGGCATGGATCCATGGGTATCCTAAGACAATATTATATGGTAGCTCAATGTCTAAGACTTGATATCTTGTTTCTAGCATGACAAGGCCTACTTGAATAGGAAAATGTATAATACCATCTGTCTAGTGCTCTGCATCATCATATACTTTAATAGTAATAGACTACTCAGTGTTTATATGATTCTCAGAGTATCCTAATTGTTTTAGTAATTTGAGAGAATAGATGTTTAGACTAGCACCACCATCTATAAGTATACGTTTGATTTTATGTTGGTGGATGAAGACTTTGATGTGGTGTGCATCATTATGACATGGATCATGAGTTGGGAGGTTTTTTTTCCAGAAAAGACCACATTGTAGGGTGAAGCAATGTTACCTATTATGACTTGAAAATCTGTGACATCTATATTGTGGGGAACCGATGACTCTTGTAGGGCTCTTTCAAGCACAACTTTATGAGCGGGAGATGACTTTAGAAGGTCTAATATAGATATCTATGTGGGAGTCTTCCCTAGATTTTCTACAATATTATAATTAGAAGTGACTGTAGGATTAGGTGTTGGACCACAAAGGGTAACATGACCACGACGAGTTGTGATGGCACAATCCAGGGCTTTACCTTTAATGGTAAGGGTTGATACTCATCTTTCTTCAAAATGACCCTCAATGGAGTCATAAGAAGATGAATCTTTGTTAATGCTCTTTCCTTTATCGAGATTTTGACCTTTACCATGTTGAGGGAATGGATCCTTATATACGTTGAGATCTTGGTTTGTGGTATGGTGAGGAGGCTGGTTAAAATTAACTTCACCTCTGTCTATGAGGTTTTGTGTCATGTGTTTCAATTTCATGCAAGACGAGGTTTTGTGTCCTTTCACTCTATGGTACTCACAATATTCATTATCTTTGTACCATGTAGGTTTGAAAGCGGGCTCATCATATTGACGTATTTCAGGCAATGTAATGAGTCCATTTTGCACAAGTTTTGTGAGGACTGATTCCATAGGTTCGCCCAAAGGAGTGAACCTACATATTGGAGGATAATCTTGCTGTGGACATTCTTGTTTTTGTTGCTTTTGAGGAGTAGATTGGGTTGGTTTTGATTGAAGATTGAGTGGTGTTTGGAAAGTTTGGATGTGTTTAGAATCTACAACACCATCATTAACAATGTTATTGTTTTTGGACCAAAATTTAGGTTTGTCATTTGATTGTTGGGGAGTGTTGTCTTTGTTCTCCTTAAAGATTTTGACTAAACCTTTTTCTATGAGGGATTTTCGATATTAGCTCCTTTGTAAATGATCTCATCAAATGTGTTAGCAATTTGGATTTGAAGATGAAACCCAAGATCCAAATTAAGATTTTGTACAAAAATGCTAACCAATTGTTTTTTGGGTTGGCCCATGGGAATTTACTAGCCATATTTATCCATCTTTGTAGGAGGGAGATAAAGGTTTCTGCATTTCTCTATTTATTGTTACATAAGTCCATCATGGAAATCTCATGTTCACTATTCTAAGAGAAATGGGTGGTAAATTTTTCAGCTAGTTTGTTGAAAGTTTTAATACCTGTGGGTAGGTGCAAGAACCATTCTATTGCTTGTCCTCTGAGACTATGAGGAAAGAGGCACATAAGACAAGTGTCATTATGTGCAATCTCAAATCAAGCTATGTAGAACTCTCTAAGATGGTTTTTGGATCTCCTTTTCTCTTGTATTTGTCAAATTTTGGCATGTCAAAGTTAGGGGGAAAAGGGGTCATTGGTAATGATCAATCAAATGGGTAAGGACAAACCTCCTCCAACAAGAAGGTTTTCTTGGTATGACCAAATGAAAGATCGGATATTGTTTTTGCAAATCAAAAAATTTAAGGTCAAGATTGGTAAAGCTAATTTTTGTTGGATTTGATGTGATTACTGCTGCCCATAAGAGATATTGGAATTTAATGCATAAGCATTAAGATTGTATGGGTCATATGAGGTTTGGGGGTTATTTTGGGTATGATTAATGAAGAAAGTTGGAGGTTGTTGATTTTGTGGGGGTGCTAGATATGAGTGTTGACATTGTGAGTGTTGAGGGGGGTTGTTGAAAGAAGTTTGACTCCAATATTGTCATGGTGGAATGATGTAGGTGTTTTGATTTTGTGGTGGTTGAGGTGGATTGACATATGAGGTATTTAGATTTGATGAGTGTTGGTGATAATTGATATAAGTATTGGGGTTTGAAGAATGTTGAGGTGGAGAAAGATATGTGGTGTTTATGGTTGAAGAATGTTAGGGTTGAGTGATGTAAGTGGTGTTTAGATTTTGAGTTGGTTGAGGTGGATTGAAATACATAGTTTTTAGATTTGAAGAATGTTGGGATGGATTGACATAGGTGGTGGTGATATTTGAAGAATATTTGGGTGGATTGACATGAGTAGTGTTAATGGTTGAAGAATGTTGGGGTGGATTGACATGGGTAGTATTGATGTTTGAAGAATGTTGGGGTGGAGTGATGTGGATATTGTTTAGGGTTTGATTGGGTGATGGTTGGAGTGTTTGAACTTGTGATACTTGTGGCAGAGTGACATAAGAATCCACAGGGCTGTAATTGGAAGGCACAAATGACCATGAGGGGGTAGCAAATGCAAGGTTTGATATGGTTGTATGAATTTGTGATGTGCATGGAGGATTTTCAGGATCCATAGGTCTGGATGTGGTGAAGAAGGGGTTTGATTATTGAGCTTGTTTTGCTAATTTGGCTTGTCTTGCTAGTTTGGCTTGACAATGGAGAGCTTCTTGTTGAGCTTTGTAAATATCCATGTGAGTAAGGAGAGGTCCAAGGGATGTCTCTCTCGTGGGATTTTGATTTTGATAAAGAGGATTGACATATTTAGCAGTGAAAGGACTGGATACTACCTCTTGTGAAGATGATTCGGGAAGTGGTGTAGATATGGTAGACATTGTTTGAACAGGGTTTACTTGCGGTCTACCCATAGTATTAATAGCCTCATGGATGGTGTCTTTCTCCTTAAGAGTGGATGTATCAAAATCTCTAGGTAATTTGGCTCCCTTTTGAGCAAGCAAATGGAAGTAGTGATCTTGATTAGAGATAATGAGTTTATCAATAGCTGCCATGGTTTTGGGATCTTGCATGATTTCATCTAAATCTTGAAACCCTATCTTCTTGAGAGGATTGACCTTATTGAAAGTTTCACTCTTCTTAAGAGGGGTTTTGACCAAGAGTATATCCTTTTGCAAGGAGATCATGAGAATACATGCCCATGTCAAAGTGAGACAAATCTATCAAAGAGGTATTACCCTCTTGAGCATTGTTTTGGATGATGTTTTGACTTTCAATTTGGGGATTGTAAAATGGGATTTTTTGATGATCTTGTTGAGGGGTATGTGGAAGATTTTGCTGTGGGGTGTTTTTCTTAGCCTCCATGGCTTTTCAATATTGTTGTCTAGTGGTGACCATATGATTGATCAAATGTACTAAAACAAAGATTAAGGGATTGATTTTGGACTGATTTGACTAAGTTGAGATCACTATGTTTGATGGATTGATATGGGTTGCTTGTGGAAGATTATAAAGACTAGATCAATTGTTGATTGGATAAATGATGACCTATCACAAAGGTAGACTAATGACCTCAATAACGATAAATATGGTTAATGGCATAAAACCAACTCAAGAGAAGTTCATTCTCTTAGCTAATAAAAAAACTAATAACAGATACTAATATACCTCCAAAAGACTAAAGAGAGATAAAGCTTTCTAAAATCAAAGATAAATTAGGGGATGTTTGATGTGATCTAGACTCTATGGTGGAAGCCAAATTACAAAGCTCTGCTAGTTGGGTAAAGATTTAGGCTTGTTTGGTGAAGGTGGATTGATAGATAGTAATCTCAATAGGATAAATGGCTTGAAAAGTCTAAGTTTTGGCTTTGATAATGGATGATGAGGGTCTTATGGATGTTGGAATAGGTTTGACAGTGTTATAGAATGCTAGCTTAAAGGTTTATTTGATCAAAATTTGAAGTTCACTGTGTTTTGGGCTAAATAGATGACATATAGTTTGATAGAGACTAAAGGTGCTTAACTGTTGCTCAAAGGCACTTGACTATTTCTCAAAGGCATATTTTTATGATAGGTTGGTTTAAAATGACAGAGACCAAAAGATCTTGAATGTTGCCTAGAGGCACTTGATTGTTTCCCATAGGCACTTTACTATTTGCCAGAGACACTTTTCAACATGCCAAAGGTGCTTGACTGTGGTTCAAAGGACTTTAAATCAGTGCAAAGGCGCTTCAATTCTGTGCAAAGGCACTTTTTTGTAATAGCGATGTTTCAAGGCAAGATTTTGATAGATTTTGGTTTGATTTCTTGGCAAGAGAAAAAAACATAGTAAACACGATGGCTAAGGACAACAATGAGTGTATTTTCAAGGCTCACAAAAAAAACCCAAATTTCCACGGGTATAACACAATTGAAGATAAATCAAGCACTTTTTATACCTAAGGACACAACTTCACTGCAATACATCAGCCCACACTTGGAATCTCTGTCAACTCAAGTGTCATCACACCTAATGTGGGTGTGTACACTTTTTTGTCTTTGTGAGAGAGGACAGATAGGGACCTCTAGGACTGGAAGGATAACCCAATCACCCTTTCCCTAGAAAGCTACAAGTAGCTTATGCTAATCTAGGGATTACTATCTCATCTCAAGGGAGCCTTATGGTGAGTATCTTGGGGGTAGAACCTTCTATGCCCTTGCACTGAAAATTATCACAATGTTCAGAGGTAGATCAGGTAGTCACTAACTGTGAGGTTTCTAGTTTCTTTTTGGGGGACCAACGCCTTGAGAGCATCCAACAAGCCACTAAAATCTTTAACCAACTTTACTAGGAGTGTAATATACCTTTACACAAATGCAAAATTTCTTTCACAAAAGTGTTAGTATGCCTCCTTTCAAATTGGCACCGTATGGAAAAGGCTAATGCTGGTTAGGACTTGGCTTTTTCCTTGACCAATTTGTATAGTGATCCAAAGGAAAAATCCTCTTAGGGCCATCTCCTCTTGGATGAAACGTAATCCAAAAGGCGAGCCCTTCTAAGGGATAAACAAAAAGTAAAAAGAGATGGGTCTGATTTTTGGTCACCCAAGTTTTTGCACAAGGGAAGAGCATACACCTATCACCTCACAAACATGTAAAACACTTGTTCATTTATCCTCCTAGATTAAACTCACTGCAACTAAGCTAATCACACAAGATTGAATTACTTTATCGAATTGAGGTGTTTCTAAGACTTAGTATGAAAAATTTGATGTCTTTGACAAACGTCCTACAAACATATGTTAAAACTCTTCTTGGTCTGTAATAAGATGCTGTAACAAGTGATATTAGTTCCACACAAACCAAGTAGTTAGCAAAAATTAATTGAACCAAAAACGCTTAACTGTTGTGCAAAGGCACTTCAAAAATTACCAAAGGCACCTTACTGTTGTGTAAGTGTGCTTTTTTCATTACCAGAAGCACTTGACTGTTGTGCATAAGTGCCTGACTATTTCTCAAAGGTGCCTTACTGCTATGCAGAAGCGCGTTTTTATGCCAAACCTGCAAAAAACAAGAATCTATGTCAAAAAAGCTTGATTGTGATGATCCAGGTTGCTTTGGGATGATGGGAATCTGTATGTCTGTGACAAGAATGAACAATAAACTGTGATATGATGGATTAGCTAAAAATAACAATACCCTTAAATAAATTAGCTTAAGGAGTATGCTATGATGAGTGTTAGACAAATAAATCAGCTTGTCAACACTATATAAGATCAATATGAGGTTATAAATCCCTATGAAATCACAAAACAAGTTAGAAATCCTATAAAACCAAAAGCACTTGAAAAAAGACCAAAGGTGCTTTAAATCAGTGCATATGTGTGTTTTTATGCACCAAAAGTGCTTTACTATCTCCCAAAGGCGCTTCAATTCAGGCCAAAGGCGCTTTACTATTGCTCAGATGCACTTTTTTGTGTTCTATTTGCGCTTTTCCGTACTTGTGCTTCAAAAAATATATTTTTTTTTCTAAAAAATCAAAGGTTAATTGGTTCCAATGGGTGTGCAAATAATAATAACCTCAACCTATAACTTTAAAAAGATCAATCTAAATGATAACACAAAATCAATGCAAATCGAAACAAACAAAGAAGCTATCACCTAGATTGTATAAATCCTTTGGTTTTTGTGGATTGCTTCAATGTATTGTGTACCCATGGTTGCAACAATCGGATGTAGATGATGATAATAGTGCTCAAAGATTCAATATATGCTCAATGATATGATGTATGCTCAATGTGCTATATGGATGCTTGAGAATAAATGATCGAAGATGATTTTTGATGAAGTGAAGGGGGGTATATATAGGTTTAAGAGAAAGATCGATCAATGGTTGAGATAAATCAATGAAATTAATGATCAAGATGAGTTGAGAAGACATGATGAACGTGCACACGACACATGTCATGAAGAAAAAGCTATTTTATTGAGTTAACTACTTGCTAGAGTAAAGATAGGATTTGATTTCATAAATTTAGAATGCTTTTTCCAATTTATGAGTTGATGATAGAAACAATAATGATTAAAGCCAATTAACTCAACTTTAGATTTGCTTTTTGAAGTTATAAAAATAAGACTGATTGTGCACATAAAAGAAAAGATATTTTACGAAGATTTGAAAGATAATTGAGAAATTAAATAAATAAATTTATTTAATTAATTGTGCATGATTGAAGAATAGATAAGATATGAGAATTTAAATAAAATAAATAAATAAATTGCTTTAATTTATTTTTCATTATAGAGGGATATAAATAAAATATTTAATTTTATTTATCTTTAGAAGATTGAGTCAACTTAAATAAATTAGAACAATTTATTTAAATTTAGAAGAATAATTAGCTAATTAAAAATTATTTAATTGTGGATAAAAGAAATTTGAGTGATGAATTAATTAAATAATTGGATTTGAAGAATTTAAAGGGGAAATGATTTAATTAAATAATTAAAATTATTTAATTTAGGAGATTAAAGAGGAAATTAATGAAACTAATTAAATAAATAGAATTTATTCAATTAATGTTGAAATTTGAGAAAAATAGAGGAATTTGATGAAAATTAATTAAATAATTAGATTATAGCCGATAAGGGCATGGTTCGGTGGTTAAGTCGCTCAGTTGTAGTGGTGGCCACCAAAGTTCAAACCCTCGCTGGGCCAACGAGCTCGTAGGCTTTACGCCTTCGTTGGGCTAACGAGCTCGCGGGTTTGAAGTGCTCTTGCTAGGGGATGAGGTCCCCCTGTGTTGTGGCCTCACCGGTTCATTGCTCTGGGCAAAAGCATTCGCATGGAGCTGGAGGGCATGTCGCACCAGTGTCGCCGGTCACGTTAAAAAGTTTACCAGGCGCATTTAAAAAAAAAATTAGATTATTCAATTAATGTTAAATGCAAGTGATTTAGGAGGAATTGATGTATGCAAGTGATGTGATCCGAAGGGTCATTTTTAGGTGTCTACAATAGGATCTGTTGGTCTGTTGAGTAGTGTGCATGCCCCTTCTGCAACAATATATTGGTTAATAATGGAGTTTGATAAATCTCATATGCAAAATATGATTCAAGATGATCCTCTCTTTATTACAACACCAATATATAAGCATCTCAAAAAAGGATCTATCAAGTACAACCCATGAGGGATAAATCCACACACTTAATATGAAGTCATTATAATATTACAACTTCACATGATGTGTGTGGGAACTGCACAATGAAAATAAAAATAATAGAAGGTTATGACTTAAGGGTTCCTAACATGCCCTCTCCTTTCAAAAAAACATTGTCCTCAAGGCTTGAGCTATGGAAACTATTGTTGAAGTTGGTGGAGAGATTACCACACTATGTCTTTTGATTGTAAGCCTCACAACTAGACCAAAATATTTGTGATAATGCACTTAAGATGGTGTAAGGGTCTATCCATAATAGCCTTAAGTTTAAGGAAAATGGAGCCTTCGTCCTCTAATTTTGGAATTGCTAACTGAATGTAAATGCATTATCTAAGGACTTTCTTCAAATATGATACATGGAAAATTGGATGTATCTTATAAGATAAAGCTAGGTCAAATTCGTAAGAGATTTTTTTTGCCAACACAATGTAGTGCTTAGTAATGTCCATATAATTTTGGTGCTAGCTTCTCATTGCCTCTGAGCCTCAAGGATGTCTACTCATACAGTCATAGGTGTAGAAAGACCATTTCCCTTTACTAAATGTGCACTCAAAATGGTGTTCATATGCATGTTGTTTAATACAATTATGAGCCAACATCAAGTTGTCCTTGAGGGTTCAAAGTAGATCTTCTTAGTAGTTGAGGGTTGAATTGACAACCTATACCTTGAAACTACATGGAAGGTAAGATGTGAGTGATGTCAATGTTTGGACATAAATGGCTTCATATGGTGTCATATTGGTCGATGAGTGGTAAGAGGTGATGTACCACAATTCGGTGAGAGATAGCCACTTAGCTTGGGCAATGAGATTGTTGCTTCTAAGCAAAGAAACATCACTAATTCTTTTAGAATTTAATGATTATTTCAGTTTAACCATCAATTTATGGATAATATGTTGAGCTCATTTTAAGTTGTTCCTTATAAATTAAACAAATCCTACTAGAAGTTACTAGTGAAGGTGAGATCATGGTCATGGATAATGGAAGTGGGTATACCATGGAGGTGAAAGATTTGGTCACTGAATTCTTGTGAAATGGTATGGGCTTTTAAGGACGGGGTAATAAACATATATGGGTCTACTTGGAGATATGTTAAACCACCAGAAAAATAATAAATTTTATGGTTGACTTAAGAAACCCCTTAATAAAATCCATGGAGATGTCCATCCATGTTGCAATCACAATGGATAACAATTGTCGAGTGATTAATGTCCTAACAACTCCTCTATGGTATTGACACATTACTCTAACAAATTTTTGATATCATTTTTCATGTTAGCCCAAAAGAAGTTTATTTTTACTTCATACATGTTTAAGAAGATGGAGTGGACTACAAATGGTGATACATGTAAATCTTATAACAATTTGTTTTTAAGAATGAAAATTGTAGAAAGAATAATACACCCTTTATAATGAAAGTATTGGTCATCCTAGAACTTCCTTTCCTTGGTTGTTGGATTGATTGTTAGCTAATGAATCAGTTGTTAAATGTCTGCACCATGTTGTCATTCTTGTTTAACCTATTGTAGAGCCTAGTATGGAGTTGGTAAGGATAAAGTACACAATGTCTTATAATCTTCAAATTTGTGAGACATGGCATCTATCATGACATTCTCTTTTTCCTTTTGGTAGATAATTTCATAATTATACCCCAATAATTTAGTGACCTACTTTTGTTGTTTGAATAAAGAGAATTGATGTTCTAAGAATAGTTAACCTACTATGATGATATGCCTTGATGTTAAACTATTAGCCCAAAAGATGGTTTCTAGTGAGTTACAATGTGAAGAATGGCTAACATTTCCTTCTCATAGGTAGATTTTACCAAAAATTTCCCTCCAATGCCTTGCTAGTGAATGCCAAGACTTCCTTCTTAAAGAAACAATGCACCAATTCCTACCTAGAAAGTATCACTTTAAATCAAAAATGCTTTGGATAAATCAAGAATGACAAGTACAAGTGTGGTACACATGGCATGTTAGAGAAGGTCAAGGGCATGCTCCAATAATTCACATTGCATGAATGCATTTTTCCTTAACATTTTTGTGAAAAGACTTGTAATTTTACTAGTCTCTGATGAATTTGTGATAATAACTAGTGAGACCTCAAATTATTAGAAGACATTTAAGAGTTTTTGGTTTTAGCCAGTTTTGTGTGTCCTAGATTTTCCTAAGATCTACATTAGTGCCTTCTATTGAGAAAATATGGTCACTTGTTATTCCTCCTCTAATGTACCAAAAGAACACTGGAAACACTTTACAAATTATTATTCTTTTTGTAAGAGTTGTAGGGTCTATTCCTAGTGAATCATGTGATCTTTCCATGTCTTTCTATAAAGGATAATGCCATCAAAGAAGACATGTATGAATTTTCATATAAATGGCTTAAAATTTTGGTTCATTGTACTCTAGAATGTGGATGGTGCATTTGTGAGGCCAAATGGCATCACCAAAAAAATCATAATGGCTCTTGTGAGTTTGAAAATCTATTTTATGGATATCTACTTCTCATAAGTGAATCTAATATTTTTTGAACTATAAATTTAGTTTAGAGAAAAAGTAGGCTCCGTGTAATTCACTTAACAATTCGTCAATTATATGAATAAGGAACACACCCTTGATAATAATTTTGTATAGTTCTTTAAATTTCACACAGAACTGCCATAATCCATATTTAGGATCACTAAAGAGGAATAAGGGCTAAAACTTAGTTGAATGACCCTTACATCAAGTGATTCTTGGGCCATCTTCTCAATTTTTATTTTTTTGCATACAAGGATATTGATATGCTTAAATGTTTGGTGACTAATTGATTGAATTTTATTGTATTGTGTGAACTTACAAGTGTCGAGGTGACACTCTTTAAGGTTTTGAGAATACTTAAGAGTACTTACCAAGTATTATTTTTAAGTCTATAGATTAATGAATCAACCAGATCAATCATTTGTACAACCTGAAGTTGAGCCATAACCCCTTGAGGACCCTTTTCAAACAACTTCTCGATGCAATGTGAACAAATAATTTGGATGGATCCTATTGTCATGCCATTTAAGGTATATTTTTTCCCATTAGCTATGAATTGTATCCACATTTTAGTGAAATTCCATAAGATGGGTCCCAACATGCAAAGGTATTAAGATCCCAAAACTATGTCACAAGTACCTAATAGAAGTGTGCATGTGTTAAATTACAAATTATGATCACCCACTAAAACCTCAACATTTTTGCATTTGCCCTTGCAAGATGATATGCCTCTATTTTGTTAGTAAAAATATTTGTCACTTCTAACCTACTTCTAAAATGTCCACATATAATTTAGCATTGTGAATATCACCTTGTACAGAAGGTGGTCCCAAGTCTATAGTACTCACATAGAAATCATCAATAGATATGTCCTTCATCTCCTTGTCCACCATGGGTTCTGTAATCTCCACATACTGGTGCTTGGAATTGAGTCCACCATTAATTTGGACATTCTTTTAGCCCTCTTTGGGGTAGATTCTAGCTTCAAAAGCCTAGCTACCACATCAAATTCTATGTCAATAATTTGTGAGTACCTTATTTTGTTTCCAACTTTTGTTTTCAACCAAGCTGGGGTGGTTGTCACAAAGCAATTACCTGTATCCTTTTGAGAAACCTTATCTAGTTTAGGAGTACTATCCACTTTTGTTTGTTGCTGAGAAGGAGAGGGAGTTTTGAAATGACCCATCCTGAGAAATGTGAGGGGTTCCACTTTTCTTTGCATTTGATGTGGTTTCCTCATCTTCCCCACTCTACAAATCCTGTTGTGGTGCCCCTGATATCTTATCTGCTTGTGGGTTAAGGCATTTCTTGACCTTTTGTCTCTTCTTGGGCGTTTGAATATTTTCCCCATCTAAATATTTGGAACTTGCCTTCTTCTTGGGTCCATCTGCCCCACTATGTCCCACAATTGGAGACTGTAACATGGTATCTTAAACAAAAGAAGGATTGCCATGATCAAGAGTTCCTACTTAAACCTATGGTATTTCCATAACTAGCTCCTTGTGTGAAGGAGAACCTACACCATCACCACTCACCTTAGAATGCAACCGTGTTTGACTTCTATGTAATACAAAATAAGTCCTAGTCTTAAGATCAATGATTTCGTCTACATCCCAATCAATATCAGGTAAAGGCTTAACACTCTCAGCAGAAAAAGTATGGTCAAGCACATCAAAATAGTCATCAACTATGTCAGGAATTTCCCAACCAAGCCTATAAATCCTCATTTGGTCAAGGGCTACTCTTGACCAATCTCTCCTTTTGACTTCATGTTCATCAACACAATCAACCCAAAAATCCTCTAAATAAGGTATGTGCTTTCTCAACATAGGAAAATACAAATTCTTTTTAACAAAAGCTTTACTGTCAAAGTTGCTTCTAGAGCCATAAGATTGAAAGTGAAATTGATTTAATAATCTGTCCACATTTTTGGCATCTTTTGGCTTAGAGCAAGTATAATGAGTCAGCTTCAAAGGAAATGGGTTTCCTTTCTTCTTATCATCATAATACCTTTTTCCTGCCAAATAAGCTTGCCTACACACTTCCAAAAATATTATATAATCTGAAGCATATCTGGGCAATTTGAGTGGGGGAAATTCAAAACCTCCTATCTGGATATATGTAAATTTGTCAAATTGGATAAAGTAGCTGCCAAAATTCATTAGCCAATTTGTCACCTCAGTTGAGATCCTGACCTTAGGATTCTTCTAAATCCTTCTGGCTACAAGCATTAAGAGAGCATCATTCACTCTCCTATACACCTTATTTCCATTCTCCTCTTGTAGCTGAGGGAAATAATCATATACCTTTACCTCTGGAGTCATTGGACCTACTACTTGTAACCCTAGCCATCTCGGCTGTATGGTAGCCAATAAATAAATCAAGAATGAACACATGTGAAATCTCCCATTATTGTGAAAATTTACTAATTGATTATGCAGTTGATCATTTATTAGCTGGGACCAATCAATGTATTATTTCCCAGTACAAATCAGAAAAATGTATTGGCACATCCAATTCTCAAATTCATCACATTCTCTACTCCCCATCACTCTATGTAGTAGAGTAATAATGTCTGAGATCTCATCTTTGAAATAACCTCTAACCAAATTCTTAGGTAATTGGGAGCCTCCCTTTTTCACCTTTTTCAACCAAGTGGTGGCTATGATATCTTTACATTTCTTTGCTCTATCCAAGTAAAAATTTGTGGCTTTCTCCTACGTTACATCTGCGTATTCTTCATGAACATGCAATCCCAATCTATCAGCAATGGAGTCAGCATTTAATTGTAGAATTACTTGACCACTCACAGTTTTGATTTCTATTGCCTCTGCATTATAATTTTGAATGCAAGACATTATCAAGTCTGTAAACTTTACCATCGGAGGGAAATCCCTGGCGTGTGCCAACCCACTATCAAAGGTTTTCTGAGCAATGGGAGACCTAGGGTTGGCGTTCATCCTGAGCCAAAATTCACGAAGATTGACGTGTCCCAGATCGGTATCTCTGACTCCTGATAATTTATTATCGATAATGTAAGAAATATCCAACCCTTTATATTTGTACTTCATCTTAACTGACCCAAGTAACCAGTAAGTAGGATTTCTAACTAGGGTTAGAATGATAGACTTAGGTTAAGTAAAGGGGAGCAATGGTTGAAGACGATGAAAATTAGGGCTTCACAAGTCAAGAACAATGGAATGACCCACAATACACCTCCACTTAGCTAGCTAGCAATAATCTCTTTAATTTGAAAGGAGAAGGTACCAAGAACTTACCTTGATGACGATGCTTTACGGGAAGAGGACGACTAAGTTAGTTGTTGTTAACTCCCAGGAGTGCTTCAAATAACAATAAAGAATGACACTTATGAAAGTGGATTTTACTTTATAAAGTAACAAAAATAGGGTTAAGCTATTTAATATCCCTTGCAATAAATGCTACCCCTTGGCTTATCGAAGCACTTTATCAAAAATCACCTTTTCTCCTTTATCAACAACTTTTGCTTTTTTGAAACTCAGTTATCGGCAAAAACTCTATTTCACAAACTTCATTCTTAAGTGCTTCCTTCATTCAGTAGGTGAAAAATAACTTTTACGAAATTCCCATATGCCCAATTATAAGTGTCTATTGCTTTATCAGCGGTTTCATCCTGTTGCGAACCAAACTTGGAAAGTGTAAGTATAGTCAGCAAATGTAATATTCACAAACTTTGTTGAGCTAGGTTGAGAGCCTGAGACATTTCTTTCTTTATCAACGGATACTTGACAAGAGTACAACTACTATCTATTTATCGGAGAACCGAAGAAAAATAGAACTTATGAACCAACACTTCACTTCACAAAAGACATAGATAGCCAATAAGAAGACTTGTCAGGGTGACTTTATTAGGAAATCAACAAATCGGAGAAAAACATAACTTACGAACCAAATACAAAAGTTCTTGAAAATAAAGAAAAGACGACTAAGATAAATGAGACCATGAAGGATTTTTGGGAGAAATAAGAGTTTGAGAACCAAGAATTTTGCTGATATTGTTCATAAACTCGATATTTTTCCAACAAGTTCACCAATTGAGACATTTTCTAACAAAACAAAGGAAACAACCAAGTTTTGAAGAACTCAAATTTGCCGACAAGCCGTCTGTTGTACCCAACCAAATTTTTTGCTTCATTAAGGCATTTTGAAACAAGTCTAGAAATTTTTTCGCCAAAAAGTCAAAAAAGCAAAATTTCTAAAAATAGATGTCAGATTAGGTTTTCTGGGTTTCTTGAGATATGGATACTGGCAAAAATTTCTAAAAATAGAAAGTTTCTAAAAATAGAATCTCCAACTCAGGTGTCGCGCTCGATTCTCATTTGTTGTTTTTACTTCACAATCGGCGCGGTTCAGACGGAATCTTCAAATGACCACGTTTTCTCTACTGGGTCATTTCTACTTTTTTAGAAGGCGAAGCATGAGCTTGAAAGTCATCAACAGAGGAAAGTTCACCTGCTAGAGCTTGTCAACAAGTTTTCAACGCTGTTCCAACGACGCAGAACTGACAAACAGTCGTCGACTCGACGATTCACACAAAATGATGCAAGATGGATACAAGGTGAATTAAAAAGTTGGAAAATCATAAATTTGACTAAGTCTGGTGAAACCAGGCACTCCAGGTGGCTTGGGGTGCCCAAATTCTCCTGTGTTAGTTTTTTTTCACATTTTTCGAGAAACATAAAAAATGCTTCAGTCAGCTCTTTCCCGGTTGGTCAAACTTGGTCAAAAGTCAGTCAAAGCCAGGATTTCATCACAGATATGTTCAGACTACTCAAATCACTCTCCATCCCACCTCGATAGTCATCAGAACAACTGAAATCAAAGATCGAACAGGACCTGTGGGCATAGAAATCGAGAAAAGGTACAAAATTGAAAATTTTTAGAAAATTTTCTAAGTGTTGGCAAACCAGGCACCCCAGGTGGCTTGGGGTGCCCAAACTCTCTAGAGTTAGTTTATTTTAAGATTTTCTTGAAAAATGTGAATCTCCTTCCGTCAGCCCGTTCTGGTTTAGATCAGATCAGTTTGGCACATTTTTTGAGGCAAACAGAAGGTACAATCAACTCAATTTTCATCAAGCCTACCTATTTGCCAAATCATTAGACTCATTTTCATCCCAGTTGATAGAAATCGATAGCCAAATAGGGGTCCTGTGCCACCGAAATGCGCACACAAACCAAGAAATTGAAGATGTTGAAAAAATGGCTAAGTGTTGGGAAAGCAGGCGCCCCAGGTGACTTGGGGTGCCCAACTTGAGTAGTGTTAGAATATTTTCATGTTCACAGTGCTTTCTGACATGCTTCGTTACCAATCTTCTCCCATTGGCAGTTTTTGGGAGGTCAAACTTGGTCAAACGATGTCAGATCGTCAATCGGAGGCAGGGGATGGAATCTCAGCTGATAAATATCAAAATGTCAGGATCAGTCAACTTTTTCAGTCAATGGTGACATTTTTCCTCCTTGTTGAAGTCGAAGACATGCCATATTTAAGTCAAAACGAGTGTCGAAGTGTCAAAAATGAAGTAAAATTTGCTAGCACTTCTTTCAACTCGCGTGTTTGATGACATCATCAAAAGAAGATATTTTTCGTCATTTTGCACATGAAGCCATAGGCAGCTACAAAACAGGGATTCTTCCTATTTGAAGAAATCCACTTGGATTTGTGCTTTAAAAGTGCCTTTCTTCATGGATGAGAGTGAAGTTTTATTCTCACACAAATAAAGCTATTTTTTCGCCCAAAAGATTGATAAACACAAGCAATTGGCTTCTTTATTTCATTATCTTTTGCAGGTTGCATCCAGAGGAAAGATTTTATTTTTCTTTCAATGAAGATTTGAAGACCCAAACCAAGTGCTTTTTCAGCATTCTTCATAGTTTCGGGTTGAGGAAGAAGAGAGGCTCGCTTTTTCAGGGTCCTTGTTTCAAGGGGATCATTTTTTAGAAATCCGACTAGAGCTTTTTCAGTTTTCATCGAAATGGGTCCATCCAGATTATTATCCTCTTGAAGATTGGAGTTTTTTTTTTTTTTTAGGAAACTGCTTTTTTTCCTGCTTTTTCAAGAAAATCTCTGCTTTTTCAAAATCCGACAATCTGGGTTGCTTTGAAATAGATTTGTCTACAAAACCCATGTGCCAACTTTTTAAGCTCACACTCTACTTTTTCTAAAAATCAGCAAATAATTTTCAGCCATTTGTCCAAGATTTTTCTGACATAGGCGTGTTCACAGTTGATTTTCAAATCTTCCAATACGCAGTACTCTCCAACACAAATCAGGCACAAAACAACATTGGTTCATGATTACCTGAGAACTTGTGAAACAGACTTGCATAAAGTTCTTCCAATAATCAATTTACACTCTTTGGAGGATGCAGGGAATAATGCTATCAGGAATCTTAGACATTCCGGTTTGCTTGCAGCAGCATCTTGTCCCATCACAGTGCAAAGTATCAAGTTCGTGATTGCTTACATGACACATTACAATTCAGTCACAAGAGAAATCCAGTCAAGAGATGGACGTGTGCTCTGCAGCCTGATGCCAAATGACATAGAGAAGTGTTTTACAATACCTATTTGGAGAGAAAACTTAACTGTTTCACTTGAAGAATGCAAGAGGGTTTGGAACAATGATAAATAAAAATACAGAAAAAAGATTGGTCAGAGATGGTTAAAAGAGAATCAGAATATCATTCAAGAGAGTATTAGTGTTCCTGGCAGAGATGCAGTCACTCACTTTTTAGAAGATATTGTTTCCCAGAATATCAATGGATGACATCACCAAAAAGCTAGAATGTTGATGAGGATGCATTTCAAAATAAAGCAGCTTTAAAACATATGCTTTTTGTTTTAAAGCATGTGCTTTCATCCTAAGCTCATCCATTCTATATTTAGAAAAGAAATCACTTTGTGATAGTTGGAATCTTCTTTGCTTTAAAGCATTTGTTTATTGTATCTTTGTCTTAGAATAGTAATAAAGCTTGCGAGTTGGCAAGTTAGGGTTAATCAAGGAGATTTTAGGGTTCCCTACTCCTTTGATTTTAGTATAAATAAGGGCAACCTTGCCCATTGTAAGAGAGCTACTTTTGTGATAGCAAATTTCCTATGCCTATTCTAGCTTGCAGATCTTGTTATTCTAAGTGTTGTTCATTTTGTGTTTATTGTTCTCCAGTATTTGATCGCTTCCTGTATGCCTGCCTTTTGCTGTAGCATTGTTGTCCTGGAGTTGTGCAAACTTTATGATATTGAATAGAAGTCTCATGCCTATTTTTCTCTGATATTCTATCTTGATTCATCAAGTTATCATCGTCAGATGTGTAGCTTTTGCAGCTTTCATTTCAGATTGAATCATTAAAGTACTTTTAGTCTTGTGGTGTAAACTTGGAGGAAAACTGCTTAAGTTTTTGTGTTAACAATCATTCTTTGTTCACTTTCAATTTCCTTTGCTCTGAGTTTACTCAGGAGATTGAAAGTGTCGTTAGTCTATCCCTAGTTGTAGTGGAAGTTTTAAAAAAGGAAAAAACCTCTTCTACAGTTTTTAGACTTTTATAACCTTGTGCTCGCAGCTGAGAATCAAAAAGAAGATAGGCGAAGTTTCATTTAATTATCTTTTCAGTGAACATTAGCAAGAAAGGGAACTCCCCCTTCCAATAGGAGAGTAGTTTATCTGTGCATAGTTGTCCATTTCTAAATCACATTCCAGAGGTCCAAATTGAAATGCCAATAGTTTTCTGGCGCCCACCGTGGGGCACGAGGCATAAAACTTCAAGCAAGCTTAGGCTTATGTCATGGGAATGACTCTCTGGCGTCCTTCTCCAGTTCAACAACCAAATCTTATACCACCTGTTATTCAACCAAATCTTGTATGAGTGGAAGGAGAGCAAACTGACATCATTAGCAGCCTAAGGAGTTTCATATTTGCACAAAAGGAAAGTCCTGATCAGTGGAGAAATGCAGCTGCTATCCTTGACGAAGAAGAACACAAAGTGGATCTTGCAACAAGAAGACCAGTACTACCACCTCCCGCATGGCAATAGATAATCTTGGCTCATAGGGTTTATTCAAGAAAGGGAAAAGGCAGTGCTACGGATCCTTTCTTTCAAGATCTTGATTCTGTAAAAGTTGGAGAAGCATCCAACATAGTTCGAGAAATTCAGATAGTTCCTGAAGTCAAGTAGGAAGAATTACAAGAAGAGCCAGTAATCCAGCCTAGAGCAATGGGTGATGCAAATAATAACAATCGCAATGATCCAAATCAAAGGCGACCACCACCATTGCCTTGGGGTAATAACATTGGACCTTTGGCCCTACAAGCACATCATGAGTTACCAAAGGGGCCAAGGAAGCACTTTCCTCGGTTCCATGGCGATGGAACTCAACATCCTGATGAACACATCTCTGCATTCACAACGGCTTGTGCTGTTTTGCATGTATCACATGAAGATGTTGCTGTGTGTCTCTTTGTTGAGACCCTCATGGGAAATGCTGCCGATTGGTTCAATCATCTGGAGCCAGGCATCATTACAAGTTGGGTAACAATGAGCGAGAAATTTTTGGCAAGGTTCAAGCCAGCCGAAGATGGTCACAGATTGTTCGCCTAGCTCTCAAATTCAAAGATGGAAAATAATGAACTAATGAGGGAGTTTGTGGCAAGGTTTAATCGCTTGGTTACATGTCTTTCTCATACTCTTAATCCATCTCCACAAATTTTGTTGAGCAGTTTCATTAATGCTCTGCCTTCTGAGATAGCCTTCTTTTTAAGATCAGCTAATGAAACAAAATTATCCAATGCACAAGAAAATGCCATCAAGTTAGAGGATGACATGATTACCTATGGTAAGATGAAAACGGATTCAATCAGGCCTCTTGTTCAGAGTTCTGCGGATCCACTACTACATAAGGTAGCAAATGAAGTGACTATCATGAAGAGATAGTTGCCTACTTAGGGGCAGCTTACACAACAACCATAACAGTCACCACAGCAACAATACCAACCATAGCAACAGTATCAGCCTCAGCAACCATATCAGCCCAAGAGGAATAATTTTTAGCCTTTCAATAATTACAGGCCTAGGTTGCCAACACCACCATGAAGACAAGCAGTTGATCCTGCTCAAAATGCAGTGTTTTGTTCCTTTCATGAGACAGATGCACATACTGGAGCCACATGTCCGAAAAATTTAAGAATGAATCAAATCATGGGATATGCTAATGCTGCACCTATTTCAAACATTGTTCCTTCCCCAAGTGCGAATGTTGTCTTACCACAGATAGACAACTTCAATGGTAACTCTACTACGAGATACTTCCAAAATGAACCTGTTATAATGAAGGAAGAACAAGACGATTTTCGTCAATATTCTCTTCCAGTGAATCATGAAAATCTCTCGACTCTTGTGTTCACACATACTCAGCATTTTAAAGCACAGAAGGAAGGAAATGATAGACAAAGACTAAAATAAAAGGAGAAGGAAGTGGCTTCCACTTCCAATGCTCAGCCATCACTTGAAAATGTCCAGACTGCTCAAAATTTGTCTTCAATGAATTTTGATATAGTGGATTCCATGATGAAGACAAAGGTGCAGATTTCTCAACTGGAGTATCTTCAGGACCATCCAGATCAGCTAGATAGAATTGTTAAGTATGTCAAAAAAGAGACTGTCGTACAACCAACGCTGCTTGAATCTTCCATTCCAGTAGGAGAGAAGCCAAAGCCCTTCTATATCTCTCTGTATATAGGAGGGTATAAGTTGAGCAATTGTATCATTGATTCAAGAGCCTCAGACAATGTCATGCCTTTGGAGGTGATGAACACTTTGGGACTCTCATGCACCAAAACGCATGACAAGTGTTATTCGCTTGAGTCTAAATCAGTGCCATTGGTTGGACAATTGAAGGATGGTCAAGTACGGTTGGCAGCTTGCCCCGAGAAGAAAATAATGATGACTATCTTGGTAGCTAACATTCCAGCCAGTTACAAGATGCTGCTAAGTAGAATCTTTTGCAAAGATCTCGGAGGAGAAATACAATTGGATTGGTCATCTGCGACCATTCCATTAAAGAAAGGTAATTTCAAATTGGAACCAGAAACCAAGTCACGGTTCACAGTGGTGAAATCTCAGGATCCTCAAGCACAAGTGTTATATCAAGAAACGGGTCTTGGTACATATGTTACGCTGTCTAAGATAACTGAAAAGAATCAGGAGGTAGTCTATGTGGTTGATAAATCGGAGGGAGAATCTGAAGAAATGTACAACTTACAAACTTTCTTTGAGGAAGAAGAAGTGCAACAATCTCGTCAAGAGTGAAGTAATGATGAATCTAATTTTTTCTTTTCATCTTTTGAAGGTTGGTTTGAAGAACGTGCGTCAGATATATCCAAAGGAGAGACCAAAGAAGTTTTGCAATTGGAGCAAGAGCAAGATCTTCTTTATTCCGAGGAAGAAGTGGAGATTATCGATTGTTTTCTACATCACTGGGAAAGTGATTCTTCAACAGAAGATACTGCAGATTTTGCTTTACAATATAGCTCGTCTTCACCTGTGTCTAAAGAATCCTTCATACACAGTAGTGAAGAGGACGATGTTGAATCCATCTACGAACTTGTTCAAGGAAAAGACTTCACTGATACTATGCAACCAGTATGGAATGCAACATATGAAGAAGTTGATGGAGAAGAGGAGTTCATGGAATATTTAGTTTTGGTCACTAAAGAAGATGATATTGAAAAATTAGAAATTCTTGACAAATGTCTTGTGAGATACGCCGTGTGTGAGATTGATCAAGAAAATGAAGAAGAGGAAGCATATGGCCCAGATGAAGCTGTCTTTGATTCTACTTACTTTACAGAAGAAGAAAGATACATGAATGCTGAAGATGAAGTGATGCTGGATATCCGCATTGAAGAAGATTACTCTACAAAGGATGATGAGATTCCAGGTAATGAATGGGAAAGTGAGCTGTCAGGTGAAGATGTTCAAGAGTTTGAGCATTCAGATCTTGATAATTCATCAGATTTTGGAGAGTGGATGGATGAAAACACAACCAATGAAGAAGCCCCTGAAGCACTTGAAAAATGGGCAATGACAGTTGTGGATCCTATAAGCCAAGAATCAGTAATGAGAGTTGAGTATGAGCAGCTTGCACCCTTTCCAGAAGATGATGCATTGACTTAGTACAAAGTTACGTGTGCACAAGATATAAATGAAACTCATATTCAATATGTGGTGATAACCATTCCCACAGATATACTTTGGCCACAAGACTTTCCTGTATATCTTCAGAAGGAAGTTCTGTACCTTCACCTGTTGTAGAGGTTGCTTGCTTTAGAGGATGATGCTCCACCTGATCTCTAGCATATCAACCAGTTCCTCAGGAACTTCTCATGGCCTCAACGTGAATACCCTCCTAAATCGTGGCTTTTTGAGAAGATGTTGCAAAGAAAGAAAAGCTTTGTGCTACCAAGATAATCTTCACAGCTAAAGAGAGATGGTTCTTACTTTTCTAAGTCAATTGATGGTTTTATGTGACAATCCTAATTACATCTCATCCTTGCTCAGGAAATAGAGTGCGTGAAACACTTTTTGTTTTCTCGTAATGTGTTTCCCCTTTCTGTAATGTGATCGTTATGTCATAATGTTTTTCCCCTTTTCGTAATGTGACTGTTGTGTTCCTTGTGTTGTGAAGTTCCAACATCTTAGGTGATTTTAGGAAGTCCGGTTCTAGGTGATGTAGGGAAAAGTCTTGTTCTAGGTGATTAGGAAAGTGACCTGACTCTATTGTCCAATGGATAAGGCATTAGTCCAAGCTACAAAATCCAGAGATTCTAGGTTCTTCTATGCCGTAAGTGTCCGCCATGGTCCCCAGATAGAGCCAATTATTGTACCCAACAAAATTTTTTGCTTCATTAAGGCATTTTGAAACAAGTCTAGAAAATTTTTTGTTAAAAAGTCAAAAAAGCAAAATTTCTAAAAATATAAATTTCTATTTTTAGAAATTTCTAAAAATAGATGTCAGATTAGGTTTTCTGGGTTTCTTGAGATATGGATACTGGAAAAACTTTCTAAAAATAGAAGTTTCTAAAAATAGAATCTCCAACTCAGGTGTCGCGCTCGATTCTCATTGGTCGTTTTTGCTTCACGATCGGCGTGGTTCAGATGGAATCTTCAAACGACCAAGTTTTATCTACTGGGT
Organism: Cunninghamia lanceolata; assembly: GCA_027924645.1. Lineage (NCBI taxonomy): Eukaryota > Viridiplantae > Streptophyta > Pinopsida > Cupressales > Cupressaceae > Cunninghamia > Cunninghamia lanceolata. The sequence goes on along the minus strand of BSBN01001074.1, from coordinate 1,813,859 downwards.
CATTTATGCTTTTCCAGAAGGTGAAGCATGAGCTCGAAAGTCATCAATAGAGGAAAGTTCACCTGCCAGAGCTCGTCGACAAGTTTTCAATGCTGTTCCAATGATGTAGAACCGACAAATAGTCGTCGAATCGATGATTCACGCAAAACGATGCAAGATGGATACAAGGTGAATTAAAAAGTTGGAAAATCATAAATTTGACTAAGTTTGGTGAAACCAGGTGCCCCAGGTGGCTTGGGGCACCCAACTTCTCCTGTGTTAGTTTTTTTTCACATTTTTCGAGAAACATCGAAAATGCTTCAGTCAACTCTTTCCTGGTTGGTCAAACTTGGTCAAAAGTTAGTCAAAGCCAAGATTTCATAATAGATATGTTCAGACTACTCAAATCACTCTCCGTCCTACCTCGAAATTCGTCAGAATGACTGAAATCAAAGATCGAATCAGACTTGTGGGCACGAAAATTGAGAAAAGGTACAAAATTGAAAATTTTTAGAAAATTTTCTGTGTTGGCAAACCAGGCACCTCAGGTGGCTTGGGGCACCCAAACTCTCCAGAGTTAGTTTATTTTTGAAGATTTTCTTGAAAAACGTGAATCTCCTTCTGTCAGCCCGTTCTGGTTCAGATCAGATTAGTTTGGCACATTTTTCGAGGCAAACAAAAGGTACAATCAACTCAATTTTCATCAAGCCTTCCTATTTTCCAAATCATTAGACTCATGTTCATCCCAGTTGATAGAAATCGACAGGCAAACAGGGAACCTGTGCCACCGGAATGCGCACACAAACCAAGAAATTGAAGAAGTTGACAAAATTGAAAAAATGGCTAAGTGTTGGGAAACTAGGCGCCCCAGGTGACTTGGGGTGCCCAACTTGAGTAGTTTTAGAATATTTTCATGTTCACAGTGCTTTCCGACATGCTTTGTTACCAATCTTCGCCCGTTGACAGTTTTCAAGAGGTCAAACTTGGTCAAACGATGTCAGATCGTCAGTCAGAGGCAGGGGATGGAATCTCAGCTGATCAATCTCCAAAATGTCAGGATCACTCAGCTTTTTCAGTCAATGGTGACATTTTTCTACCTTGTTTAAGTCCGAGACAGGCCATATTTAAGTCAAAACAAGTGTTGAAGTGTCAAAAATGAAGTAAAATTTGCTAGCACTTCTTTCAACTCGCGTGTTCGATGACATCATCAAAAGAAGATATTTTTCGTCATTTTGTACATGAAGCCATAGGCAGCTACAAAATAGGGATTCTTCCTATTCAAAGACATCCACTTGGATTTGTGCTTTAAAAGTTGCTTTCTTCATGGATGAGAGTGAAGTTTTATTCTCACACAAATAAAGCTGCTTTTTCGCCCAAAAGATTGATAAAGACAATCAATTGGCTTCTTTATTTCATTATCTTTTGCAGGTTGCATCTAGAGGAAAGATTTTATTTTTCTTTCAATGAAGATTTGAAGACCCAAACCAAGTGCTTTTTCAGCATTCTTCATAGTTTTGGGTTGAGGAAGAAGAGAGGCTCGCTTTTTCAGGGTCCTTGTTTCAAGGGGATCATTTTTCAGAAATCTGACCAGAGCTTTTTCAATTTTCGTCAAGATGGGTCCATCCAGATTATTATCCTCTTGAAGATTGGAGTTTTTTTTTCTTCAGGAAACTGCTTTTTTTCCTGCTTTTTCAAGAAAATCTCCGCTTTTTCAAAATCTGACAATCTGGGTTGCTTCGAAACATAATTGTCTACAAAACCCATGTGCCAGGTTTTTTAGCTCACACTCTGCTTTTTCTAAAAATTAGTAAATAATTTTCAGCCATTTGTCCAAGATTTTTTCAACATAGGCGTGTTCACAGTTGATTTTCAAATCTTCCAATATGCAGTACTCTCCAACACAAATCAGGCACAAAATGACATTGGTTCATGATTACCTGAGAACTTGTGAAATAGACTTGCATAAAGTTCTTCCAGTAATCAATTTACACTCTTTGGAGGATGTAGGGAATAATGCTATCAGGAATCTTGGACATTCCGGTTTGCTTGCAGCAGCATCTTTTCCCATCATAGTGCAAAGTATCGAGTTCGTGATTGCTTACATGATGCATTACAATTCGGTCACAAGAGAAATCCAGTCAAGAGATGGACATGTGCTCTACAGCCTGAGGCCAAATGACATAGAGAAGTGTTTTACAATACCTATTTGGAGAGAAAACTTAACTGTTTCACTTGAAGAATGCAAGAGGGTTTGGAACAATGATAAAGAAAAATACAGAAAAAAGATTGGTCATAGATGGTTAAAAGAGAATTTGAATATCGTTCTAGAGAGTATTAGTGTTCCTGGCACAGATGCAGTCACTCACTTTTTAGAAGATATTGTTTCTTAGAATATCAATGGATGACATCACCAAAAAGATAGATTGTTGATGAGGATGCATTTCAAAATAAAGCAACTTTAAAACATATGCTTTTTGTTTTAAAGCATGTGCTTTTATCCTAAGCTCATCCATTCTATATTTAGAAAAGAAATCACTTTGTGATAGTTGGAATCTTCTTTGCTTTAAAGCATTTGTTTATTGTATCTTTGTCTTAGAATAGTAATAAAGCTTGCGAGTTGGCAAGTTAGGGTTAATCAAGGAGATTTTAGGGTTCCCTACTCCTTTGATTTTAGTATAAATAAGGGTAGCCTTGCCCATTGTAAGAGAGCTACTTTTGTGATAGCAAATTTGGTGTGCCTATTCTAGCCTGCAGATCTTGTTATTCTAAGTGTTGTTCACTTTGTGTTTATTATTCTCCAGTGTTTGATTGCTTGTTGTATGCCTACCTTTTGCTATAGCATTGCTGTCCTGGAGTTGTACAAACTTTATGATATTGAATAGAAGTCTCATGCCTATTTTGCTCTGATATTCTATCTCGATTCATCAAGTTATCGTTGTCAGATGTGTAGCTTTTGTAGTTTTCATTTCAGATTGAATCATTAAAGTACTTTTAGTCTTGTGGTGTAAACCGGGAGGAAAACTGCTTAAGTTTTTGTGTTAACAATCATTCTTTGTTCACTTTCAATTTCCTTTGCTCTGAATTTACTCAGAAGATTGAAAGCGTCGTTAGTCTATGCCTAGTTGTAGTGGAAGTTTTAAAAAAGGAAAAAAACCTCTTCTGCAGTGTTTAGAGTTTTATAACCTTGTGCTCGTAGTTGAGAATTAAAAAGAAGATACGTGAAGTTTCATTTAATTATCTTTTCAGCGAACATCAGCAAGAAAGGGAACTCCCCCTTCTAATAGGAGAGCAGTTTATCTATGCGTAGCTATCTGTTTCCAAATCGCATTCCAGAGGTGTGAATTGAAACGCCAACACCGTCATAGCGATAAGGTTCTAAAGTTTAGAAAATAGAGAACTTGTTGATAAAAGAAGAAAATGACACAAGACTTAGAAACATGACTCAAAGACACATGGGGAACAAAAGTGAACCAAAAATTTCAATTTTGGGTAAACACATTCAATATCATCACCTAAAAATGTTTGTGTGGATACACATAACAAGTTGCTTTCTTGGAAACCTGGGGTTCAATGAAGTTATGAGGGTGCTAGAGTTTACAAGGATAGTTAATTTATTCCCCTTGAAGTATCACGATGCTTTCATAGTTTGGGTCATTGTGTCCTATGATGCGACCTAAAATTGCCTTTATTTCTTATGTTTATTTCTTTTTTTACGGAACATTTCCTTGAACAATACCTGAAACTTTATATTAAATATTTGAAGTATGAAGCATTAAGAATTGATACATAATATTATGATAAATGACTATGTGATTTGATAATTATTCTCAAAATGTTATAGTATGTTATATTGATTATGGTGATTTAAGTATGGAAGTATTATGAAATAAAGCTAGCCCTTCATGCGACAAGACAACAGGTACCTGTAGCCAAGGTTGTTGGGAACCTGCAACCATAAAAATAATCATTTGTAACTGAAGGAGTAGGTACCCATAGCCAAATGAGCAACAACCTGAATATGAAGGAACTAATTTTTCAGCGATGATCCCACTCACCAATGAATTATTCAATAGTTGTGATGCCTTCCACAAAAAATAAGGAGGAATTCAAAGTATCAATAGATAGTGACAAAGAACTGGAGCAATCTTTAATTAAGGATTGCATAAGTTACGCTAATTGTCTGCATGTTTCTGTTACTTTTGTTTCTTCCATTTTAGTTAAAGTGTTATATTAGGATTGTACTCTTTGAGAAGTTTTTAATTGTAAGCAACTTTCCTATTTGTGTTTTGCTAGAATAAAACAATCCTATTCCTATGTTCTAGGAAAGAGTTAACACATGTAGTTGAGTCATTAAGAGTACAACTTAGTTAATAATAGATAGAATGAGTCTTTATATTCATAAGAATTTTTATAAAAAAGATCTAGAGATTTTATTACCAGCAGTTGTACTATGTTTTTTTTCTAAAATCAATGAAGATACTTTCTAGATTTAGTCAATGTTATGCAACAATTAGTTAAGAGATTTAATTAAGATCTTGTGAGAATACAACTTCACCCAAGCAAGGGCCCACTTGAGGTATGACTATAACTCTTTTGTTAGTATTAATTGTTGGTTACTTCAGTAGTTTTGATCATATGTATTTCATATAAATAATTGATTATTGATAGTAGGGATAAGATGTACCCGTCGCTTAATAGAACTTCCAACATTGATAATATCTCATAGCGATTACTATACTTGATCGAAGTTTATAATTTAGATTTATTTTTTTAAGAAATTATTTTCTATACACAACCTCTAAGGACAACATTTAGGAATTCTTCAACTATACATACAATATAGGTACCATCTAAGAAGATATGCCCCCTGGTTTGACATAGTAAATGTAGCAAATACAACTAGTGAGTTGCTTGATAAGGGATACCCTGATCCATTTAGTATAATGCATGTTTTCATTGCATTATATTTACAAGTTAATAATGGAGTTAGACATTTTTGGCGTCATTGTCGAGGATGGTGCCAAGTTTTAGAATTTTTGGGTTTTGAATACTTTTCCTGCTTTCCTAGTAGACAAATTCATTTTTCAACATCTAGGATAATTAGACATCATATCAAATATTGAGTTATCAACTAACATTGTGTTGGAAGGATATTATTATCTCGAACACCATTAAATGTAGTGGAGGAGAGATCCCCTAGGGAGATTACTTCCAGTGATTTAGAATCATGAAGAGGTAACAAGAACACACAAAGACATAGAAGGAATACACCCAATTGAACCCCCAATCCTCGAAGCACATCTATCTGAAGCCCCTCCATTAGTTATTTTGAGTCAAGAATCCAACAAATTTCCTTCTCAAATCCCTCTTTCTTCCAACTATAGCCTAAGTCAAAACACCACCACGGGTGATGTAAGGGCTGAACCACTGGGCCATTAACTACAACTTTCTAATTTCCCATCATTGATTAGACTGGGTACACTGCTATTGTTTAGGGTTAAAAATGAAGAGGATTGATTTTAATGGTTTGTGTTGATCCTTCTTTCACCACTAAACATTTAAGGACATTCAATCGAGTATAAACTCTACTACAGATCTCCTATCACTTGGAACACAGGGGAAGATTGGATTTGTGTGATTTTGTCGTTCAATGAAGCCCAATTATGCTCAAAACACTAATTTCATGAAATCGTAAACAAACAAACAAGTTATGGAAAATGATGGCACATAGAGATATCAAATGACAAGCAAATACATACCATATTTTGAAGTTCAGTGTGTGGAAAAGTTGGGGACTAATGAGCGGACGCCCTAGTCCAGTGCCTCAATTTTTTGTCAGGATCTGGGAATATTGTTTGCAACACAATTCTGCTATTTCAGAGATTTTATAGTTGATGAGTCAGAAAAATATCCTTTTCCTAATGCATATTTTCACCATTGACTCATTTGCCTAATGCTTTACTACCTAAACTTAACCCACATGTGCACTACTTCTCTTGTATTTTATGCTAAACATTGTATAACTTTAAGTAGTTGTTTACTAATGCAAAATGTCACATCTTAATTCATATTGTTCATTTAACTATGATATATGCTAACATTTGTAAGGCAACAAAGAGCATACTAGCATACATCAATTGCATAGGCAACCCACAACATCTACGCATGCAACCCACATCCACTGTTGAACATTAAAGGGAAATCCAACCTGTAACAAATGAAGTGAAGGAGACCTATTTGACTTTCTCTTCTATGAAGACATCATAACTGTTTCAAGCTAAAAAAGTCAAATGTTAATGTGGCATATCTCATTTATTAAGTTTGTTAGTTATAGTCTCCTTTTCAAGTTTATAGTTTCTAAAATAAGGTGTCCTCCTCCTACACGTGGGAGTGCTAGGATGTATGTAACCAACTGTAAGATGTATAAATACCTACAACCAAACTACTACAAGGGGAGTATAGAAAATATATGTTGAAGAACATAAGTTAATATAGCAATCTATTTTCTGAGCAAGAGCTGATTTAGTTAGTAATCTTTAAAGGATTACAGTCCCTTGAGCAAGGCCCACTTGAGGATGACTGGAACACTATTTCATATTACAATAAGTTATATTTATGTTATTATGTTTCAATAGATTGTAGACTATATGTTATATCCATTTCCTTTGCTATTTTACTACTTTCCATTTATATTTCCCTTTCAACAATGTTATTTACATTCCTTTCCATTATGTATTTCCCTTTTAGCAGTCATTTACATTCCTGTACTGTTTATGTTCAATTCCTAGAAAGTCATAGTCTCTAGAAATCCTATGCTATACATACAGTATAGAAATTGTGTAAAAGATATGTTCTTGGGTTGATAACTAAATGAAGCTAAGTCATGATCAAATGGTTGCTCAATTATTGGATAGTTTATCCATCGGGTTGTGTCCAACATAGCTGTACCAAACTAATTGAGGATTGATTTGGCCCACCAACAGTTCCAGGATCTAGAGGACTAATAAGCAGGTGCCTGAGTCCAGGCCTCTATTTTCTTCTCTGATCTACAATTCTGACAGTCTGCACTACTCTCCTGCAACTCCACTTCTTTTGCTTTCACAACCTGTAACCTACAATCACAGAAAAATGGGTTAGGGGTTGTGGTGTTTAGAGGCTTGCCTCAGTCAAGCCTCAGAGAGATATTCAAGTCTTCTGAACACCGTTGTCAAATAAAGAGTGCATATCCCTACGGGATAGAGGCAAAAATCTAAATGATAAATGATAGAAAACATAATTGAAGTCACCTTGTAGTGAAGATCTCATGGAAGGAAAATGCTCTTCATGCCATGAGGAGATGGATGCCAAATCTGCAAATACAAACACAATAACAACACAAAACACTACTCTATAACACAATGAATACTTTGAATCACTTTCACATAAAGCCACAAGTTCACAATGTCCATCTAGTTTACAAATAAATCACTAATCATGCTTATATATGCAACTACAAACATTCTCGCTAAGAATTTTGTAATTCAAACTTAGGATATCTGCATAGGACCCAAACAATAGTCATAAAATGACACCCAAAAATAGGTCCTAACCTAAAATAGGGCAGGACTAGGGTACTGACGCCCAAGTCCTCCCCCTATTTTAGGAAATGATCATCATAAATGCACCCCCTAAGTCCCATTTGTCATGAAACCTTAGGTTTTTCTTATTGGGAATCATCAAAATCATGCAAGATGCTCTAAATGCATTCTAAAGGACCCGAGAGCTAAAACTTAAGAGGGAAAAGTCCCCAAGGGGACATTTTATGACATAACATTTAGCCCTCACTTTAATATATGTATAAATGCAAGGCCAATACATGCATTAAAGTACAGTCAACAAACACAAAAAACACACCAAGCACGGAGAAGACACGCCAATCACAATGAAGACAATAACATGCATGCAAAACATGAAGAAGATAGTTACAGTCATGCAAAACATGGAGAAGACAACATTGAAGACATGCAAAACATAGTGAATACAATGAATGCAATGATTATTTATTTTTCTTTTTATTATATATGAAATGCAGATGCAAGTACAAGGAAAGTAAAAACACAACCCAAAATGCAGGAGGGACTCATCGCCACCGGTCTTTAAAATGTATATGGGGCAACAGACACGCAAAACAAATCTCAGAGTGTAGGAGGGACTCATCACCACCAGTCTTTAAGAATATGCTTGGGAACAAACATGCCACTTATCTCTTGTAGGATAGTGTTTTGTTCTTCCATAGTTTTTGTGTTTTAGAGGAGGAAGCACTAGGATATCTCATTTATCTAGGTGGAATGTTATGCTCTCGATGACTACCTCTTGATCCTTGTGAGGATGGTGGAGGAACCTCAGCATAGGGTCCTTTTCCTTTCGGTCTAGGAAGTTCTTCAAATGCGAGTTGTTCATCTCTTGTTGTTTCTTTAATAGAAGGACCGACCACTTGATGTAATAATTGTGTTTTGTAGTTTCTATAGCTAAACCTAATGCAATACAATCTATTTCAACATGCTTATAGTGCCAATCTAAGTCAAACCCTTGTGAAAATATAACCAAAATATGCAAATTTTCACAAATTTTTAATGCAAAGGCCCAATAAAAAGGGTGTTGTAAAGAATTTTAGGATGGGAAGCAGATTATAACCCTAATAACAACCAATTAGTATAGAAAAATCCTTCACAACACACCTATGATGCAAATCTAGAGAGATGATAAGGCCAAATCTAGAGAAAATGCAAGGTTTTCAAACCCTAGACATGAAAGTTTGCAAGAAAACCACTATGATGAAACACTAAAGTTAGAAATAAGTCCTAATGAGTGTTTTAAAATGGTAGTAAAATTTGAAACAAGATTTTAACTATAAACCCTAGCTAATGCAAAACTAGGTTATATGAAAAAATGCATAATTTCAAGCAATTTTTATCAATTTAAGCATGAAAATGCAATGTAAATGAATGATGAATGACAAATTTCTATATTTTAAATCAAATCTGATGATAATGATAGAAATTTTCTGAAATTAAATGCCAACTAACTCAAATTATTCAAATGCAAGCTAAAAATGCCAATTTTTTTCAAAATTTTCAAAATTTTGTAATTTGTCAAATGCAATAAGATGAAAAATCAAATGAATGAATGTAAATCTGAAGTAAAACACTCAAAAAGGTGTAAAAATTCCAAAAACACAAGCTCACCAAAATGTTTAGGGTTAAAAATGAAAAGGATTGATTTTAATGGTTTGTGTTGATCCTCCTTTCACCACTAAACATTCAAGGACATTCAATCGAGTAGAAACTCTACTACAAATCTCCTATCACTTGGAACATAGGGGAAGATTGGATTTGTGTGATTTTATTGTTCAATGAAGCCCAATTATGCTCAAAACCCTAATTTTGTGAAATCGTAAACAAACAGACAAATTATGGAAAATGATCACACATAGAGATATCAAATGACAACCAAATACATACCAGATTTTGAAGTTTAGTGTATGGAAAAGTTGGGGACTAATGAGTGGGCGCCCTAGTCTAGTGCCTCAGTTTTTGTCAAGATCTGGGAATATTATCTGCAGCACAATTTTGTTGTTCTGGAGATTTTACAGTTACGAGATCTAGAGGACTAATGAGCGGGCGCTGGATTCTAGGTCCCTGTTTTCTTCTCTGATCTACAATTTTGACAGTTTGTATTGCTCTCCTGCAACTCCATTTCTTTCACTCTCACAACCTGTAACCTGCAATCACAGAAAAATGGGTTGGGGTTTGTGGTGTTTAGAGGCTTGCCTTAGTCAAGCCCCGGAGAGACATTCAAGTCTTTCGAACACCGTTGTTAGATAAAAGTGCATATCCTTGCGGGATAGAGGCAAAAATCCAAATGATAAATGATAAAAAACATAGTTGATGTCATCTTGTAGCGAAGATCTCATGGAAGGAAAATGCTCTTCATGCCATGAGGAGATGGATGCCAAATCTGCAAATACAAACACAATAACAACACAAAATACTACTCTGCAACACAATGAATGCCTTGAATCACTTTCACATAAAGCCACAAGTTCACAATGTCCATTTAGTTAACAAATGAATCACTAATCATGCTTATATATGCAACTACAAACATTCTCACTAAGAATTTTGTAATTCTAACTTAGAATGTCAGCATATGACCCAAACAACGGTTTTAAACTGACACCCAAAAATAGGTCCTGACATAAAATAGGGTAGGACTAGGGCATGGGTGTCCAAGTCCTCTCCCCCTATTTTAGGTAGGGATCATCATAAATGCACCCCCTAGGTCCCATTTGTCATGAAACCTCAGGGTTTTCTTATCAAGAATCATCAAAATCATGCAAGATGCTCTAAATTCATTCTAAAGGACCCGAGAGCTAAACCTTAAGAGGGAAAAGCCCCCAAGGGGACATTTTCTGACATAACAACTATGAAGAATATTCCCTTCTGCCCTTCCTAACTTTCATGGTCTCATTACAGAGGACCTAGATACTTTCCTATTTGAATTCAATGTTCTTTGCCAAAGTTACGATTATACAATTGATGGACACCATCTGAAACTATTTTTGGCTACACTTAAGGATGTTTCCTTGAGGTGGTTCATGGGACTGGGAAGAGATGCAGTACCTGATTGGAAATCCATGAAAGAAAATTTCCTCAAGAAATACAAGGATTACTGTAGAGATCGATACATGAGAGGAGATGTATTTTTAGACTAACACAGAAGGAGGAGGAACCCTTAGAGGACTATGTGGAAAGATTCTTATTTTTCTTGCAGAAAACTTGATGGAATAGACTATCTCCATATTCTCTTAAGATTATATTTGTAGACACTTAAAAATGTCATGGGCCTGCGAACGACATGTTCACGCATATTCCACCTTAATTCCACATTGTGCTATTAATTAAATAATTTTTAAATTATTTAATTAATTCATTCCCTCTGGCGCTTTTTAATTAAATAAATTTCATTTATTTAATTATTTAGGTTCCCTTCTTCTAAATTCCTCTATAATTAAATAGTTTAATTATTCACTCATCCAAAGTCCATATCCTCTTTAATTTAAATAGACATTTATTTAAATTATTAGCCTAGCCCTAGGTTAAATAAGTTCCCACTTATTTAATCTAATCCCAACACATTCCCCCTTTCTTCACAAAAAATTAAATAAATCCCCACAATTTATTTAATTTTAAAACATTGACCTCATCACCATTTTCCTCTAATTTAAAATTCAAATTTGTCCTCTTATGAGAGGAAACCCTAAATCATTTTGGGCCCTTGATACTTTCCCTAAGTCAACTTTCAATCTCAACCCTCCATTCATTTCTCACCTTCTATAAAACCCCTTTTACCTCTCCATTTTCAACCACCACTTGAGCATTTGTCTTCTGCCATTGTCAACATTTGAGATTTCATCTCATTAGCAGACCTGCAAGTCTGAGCACACCACCATAGCTAGGTTAGATTTTAGCAATGGAGGAAATGCATTAGATATCCCAGGGTTTTATGCTTCCATGTTTGCATTCTAGGTTGTTTAAGGACTCTATTGCACAGGTAGGGTTTCAATTTTCTCATTTTAGGACTATAGCAGAGTTTTTACCCGCCCACATTGGTGAACCCAATGTGAAACAACCGTACAGACCATGAATTAGGGGTTTTTAAAATTTGCAGGTTTGTGCGACGCATACGGTGATCAGTGTTATGCATACGCTCCTTTGTGCGATGCTTGGGCTGTACGACATGACATCTGCACCGATTCTGCACTACCTAAGAAGAGTTTTGCAATGCATATGCTTCTGTTTAGGGTTTAAATCTTTTGTTTTATTTTTAAACAACCCTAACCTAGTTTTTTTTTTAGGGTTTTAACTTGTTTTGCATACTCTGTTTTCTCAGTCACTAGGGTTTTTAAAGCATTAGGGGTTCAAGTATTACAAATCTTTTTATCTAGGGTTTATACTTAGTTGTTTTGTAATTTGGGTAAATCTTGTTAATGCTTGAAAGTTCTCCATCTTTCTGGTATTCAAGAACTAACCTTACAACCCTAGGGTTTTATATTAGTCTGCATAAAACATTTTTGGCTTGCTGGTTAGGGTTTTCTGTTAAAATCTTGTTGCAGGAATTGTCTGACATTTGTGCAGGTTTTTATGACGCATAAGCTACTCAGTGTACTGCCTACACTTAACTAACCTACATACGCATAGCAGTACACCGCACGTGCTAGTTTCTGAAATGCATACACTTGACAGTGCACCGCCTGTGCTATCTGTGTGATGCATACGACTGGTATAAAAATAGAAAGTTTTTAAAATTTCTTCATTCAGGTTTTCTATTTTAAACAGTAGAATTAGGGTTTTCTGTTACTAACTTTTGATTTGCAGCCTGTGGCATGGGAGAAACATTTTGACTTGCAAACATAATTTGTTATTTAGGGTTTTTTCCATGAATGTGTGTGGTTAACTTAATAACACTTTGCAATTTGGGTTAAAAAGAATACAATTTCTGTTTACAAACCTACGCTCATTTTGGGACACTCATATTGGTTAAAAAGAACCACAACCCCTGCATTATTCACATTCATGAGATAAAAATAACACAACTTTGCATTACCATGCATTGGGTTAAAATTAACCACAAATCTTGCATTCTCACACTCATTGGGACTTAAAATTAACTTGCATACTCACTCATTTAACAAAATAAAAAGAATTGCACCTTAGTTTGCCATGTTTGGTGGTTTGTGTTACAGTTGTGGAAAGGTATATGCTCTTCCCTTGTACCAATTGGTGATCTTGGGAATCAAAAAACCCTCCACTTCACTTACATAAAATCACACCACACTTAAGAAAAGATAAATCCAAAAGAACCCCCATGTGAGTGTGACCAAGTTCACATGTGTATGCTCTCCCCTTGTGTCTTAGTGCGAGCCTGAGGATAAAAACATGTTAACTTATCTTTCTTTTGTCACTCTTTAGAGTGGGCCTGCTCTTGAGACACATTCATGAAGAGAACTCATTTGTGATCCCAAGTAGTACTTTCATCTAATCTTCTATATAAATTAGGATAAGGAAAAAGCCAATTCCAAACTGGTATTAGCACTCACCATACAGTGCTAGCTCAAAATGAGGTATACCTTCATTTCTATTAAAACTCCTAGTAGGGTTAGTTAGAGCCTTAAGTGGCTTGCTGGATGCTCGTGGGGTGCCGGTCCCCCAGATATTCACTACAAACCATTGTCTAGTGGCCAAAATCCCTCTACTCGTTGACGCATAAGGTTGGACCTTTGAAGCCATCCCGCATTTTCACAGTTTAAAGCAGAGGTAGCAAAGTACCTTAAGATTTGCGCATCTTAAGGACTTGGAACTTGGTGTGCCTGAGAAGTGAGTGCACTATAAGGGGGAGCCCATGCCACCAAGTTTATGAAGCTATCCCCTTTAAATAGGCGCGACTGGAGAAATCCAAGTGGGAATTCAGCGGGTATAGTCCTTGTCTAGCCCTAGGGTTGTGCTTGTTTTCCAAGTATTTTCAAAAAGACTTTGTCACCAAAAATGTCAAAAACAAGAGACATAGCCACAAGACTAATTGCTGAGTGTTTTTATCACTAATGTGCTTTCTAATTTGCAACAAAATCATCAACAAATTTAGGAAAAACTGATTTTAGAGCCTACCTACAAAACACATGCGCTGAACAGTGAAATGCATAAGTGACCTACAACGCATAAGACTGAATGCAAAACATTTGCTGAACAATACACAACATATGATAAATAGTAAAACACCTCTACTAAACAGTGCAACACATAAGCTCAACAGTGAAAAGCATAGGTTATAGTGTAATGCACCCGCGTGATCCTGCAACACATAAGTTGAACAATAAAATGCATTAGTAGAACAATGTGATGCATCTGCTTGAGAACAATTTTTGAGCCTTAGGGGAACCTTTGAAGTCTTTTTCTCCCAATTTGATTCAATTGCAATCATACTAACACATTTTAGACCTGTAGGTTTTCATTCCTTAGGATTCACTTACAAACCATCCTTCATTTTCTTAGGTTTTAGGTCTCATATTTACCTTATCATTTAGGAAACCTTAGAATCTTAGGATTTCAGCCTTAGACATCAATAGAGGTTCCAAAAATTAATCTTCCTAAGTTGAAACATAAGGAGAAACCATCGAAGTGTGACTGCCTCATAAGTGCAAAATTAGACTAAGAGACCTTGGCATGATTCTCATTCGATCCATCCTAACGTGTGGCTAATACTCATTCTACTAGTATAAGTCCACTTTCCAAACTTGCTTCAATCAATCATCCCTCTTGCAACAAAAATCCAAGGTCTCGACAAACCTGATTTGTACTTTGAAAGTCATTAGTAGACAATAGTATCCTATTGGAGCTAGACTTTATGAAGATTAAAATCATTAAACCTCTACTTTAGTCTTAGGCATATCCCATTAGTTGCATCTCCATAAATATAACCTTAGAAAATACCAAAAACATACATCCCATTTCCATTTGCATAAAACACTTAGGTCATTTCCATTAGCATATCTTTGCATTTTCATTCTTAAGAACCTTTAGACATCTTTAGAAAATTGCATTCACTTTATCCGAAAATACCAAAAACTTAGAGACTTTGCATTGTCTTGCATTAACCATCTAGGTCTTTTATGGTTGAAACATGGTTGCAAAAGAAAATAAAGGGAGAAGAAAACTTAGAACATCCCCAAGACTCTCACATCAAAACCATGAGATTTGGCACCACTCCCAACGAATAACCTAACTGAAACATGGGAAACCCCTTTGACAATCTATTCTTGCAAGATGATGAACCAAGGGTTACACCCGAAGTCCTTGAAGCCGTGGGACAAGTCCTAAGAGTATTGAGGATCCTAGATGAAATGATTGCCGCAGACCCACAAAGCTATCTTTTGTGCCTCTTGCAAAATGGAACTAAACTTCCTGAAGGCGTTGACATAAACACCCTCATAGTAAGGCCCACTAACACTACCATGGAAATCCAAAGCTATGCCTCATCCTCTAATCATCATGCAAATCAAACCCAAGAACATGTCAACATACCTCTAGGGAAAACCTCACATGAATCCATCATGGTAAACATACCTCCCCCTTTCGAGGAAAACAACACAAATGTCATGACTCACACATCAAATCCTTTTATTTTCTCAGCAAACCCTCAAGGTCTCACTAAGAGAACACAAAGAATACACATTGTGACCTCATAAACCCGAACCCAAGGGGTTAATGCCACAACAAATGCGAACATGAACTTGGGATCTAACTGCAATACCAACACGGGCAATCTCAACACCAACCCCCTCAACCAACATAACAATGCAACTAGCCAAGGTTTGGGTATATCCTATGTTAACTCGAACCCCATAGATCCACTTGGAACCAACAACAACAATGCGACTAATGCCTCATACATCGATCCCAACCAACAAGTAAATCCTAACGTTTCATTTCAAAACCTCAACACCACAAACATGCCATACCATTATCGATACATCAACCCTAACGTATCCTTCACGACCAATAACCAAAACCAAAACATGATACTGTTACACACTCATTACGACATGAACACCAACACCATCCCACTTGGTTGTAACATGGGAACTTATAACACGACAAATCCTTACTTGGACACGGTCACAAAAATACAACTAGCACACCCGCCGAAACCCTCACCCAAGAGTTGGATAAACTAAAGCAATAATTTACAAACTTGCAAATTTTGGGAACAAAGAAATCATACTCTATGGAGGACTTATGCCTATATCCATTTGACAAAATCATTTACATGCCTCCTTTTCCCCCAAATTTCATCCCACCAAACTTTAACAAATATAGGGGAAAGGGGAGTCCCGTTGAACATGTATGCGAGTTCCATACTGCTTGTCTAGAGCTCACCTATGATCACACCTACTTGATGAGACTCTTCCCTAGGAGTCTCGCAGGCCAAGCTCTCGAATGGTTCGCACATCTCCCCACGGGGATATGAACATGGACAAAACTCGTAGAAAAATTCATTTCACATTTTTCCTATAACATAGAGACAGACATGAACATAGCCACCTTGTGTCAAACAAGACAAGAAGAGAGAGACCTTTATCTCTTTCTTTCAAAGGTAGCAAGGCCTAGCAAGCAAATGCCCTTGTTATATTCCTAAGAATCAGCTAGTGCCAATCTTCATAGAAAACTTAAACAAAGAGCTTATGCATCAATTGCAAAATCCATTGTTGCACCTCTTTCAGTGAAGTGGTCAAGAAAGGGGTAGCCATAAAAAAGGCTCTTATCGCTAAAGGCACGATAATTTTTTTTAACAAGAATCAAAGCACTCAAAACACACCCTACGACAAGAATAAGACTTGGGCAGGAAATAAGAATGTTACCAATGACGGGGTGGTAGATGCTAAAGCATTTAGGGCTAGTCCTGCCCTCACACTTAAAGCACCCCCTGTGATAAACAATCATCCGCATGGCCAACAACAACAACCACAACAACAATCGCAACCTCAACAAAAATCAGCAAATGTGGTTCAAAATAACCAAAGAAAACCACCTCCTAGGAATAATACCCCTAGATGCAACTATACACCTTTGACAAAACCAATTGAAGTGGTCTTGCAGAAGTTATTACAAAACAATCTCATTCAACTATCGGAGATCCGAAAATATGATCCGACCTTCAAACTTCCCTCATGGAATGACAATGACTTCTGCGACTATCGTCGAATCAAAGGACATAAGACATCAAATTGCTTTAAACTGAAGAATATCATTCAAGACTTCATTGATAGGGGTATTGTAGGCGTAGATCAAACAATCGGTTCCTCCAACACTGATCATACCATTTTTACAGACCCATTACAAAATCATGGATAAGGACAAGCCTCTTTGTCAGGAACCAAGCTGCATAACAGTGTCAACTATAATAGCATCACCTAAAATTACATGATTAATAGCATCCGCGTGTGTGATAACATCTCCATGATCACCATAAAATCCCATCTCAAATGCACCGTCACTACCTGAAAAGCCAAAATTACATTGCAAGGCGCGCCCACCAACTCTCCAATACACCCTCTTTGCAAGACAAAGGTCAATATAACCTTTTAGATCACCTAAAAAAGACCCCAGCACATATATCCATCTTTGAGCTACTTCATCTTTCGCTTGAACACAAGGCCATTCTAGACAAGGCACTTCTAGAATCTTTCGTCCCCACCGATCTAAATGTTAACCAATTTTAGGCCATGGTGGGACACTTAGCCACTATCAACAACGTCACCTTCATAGAACAAGACGTACCCTCACACCGCACCAATCATAACGATCCCCTACATCTTGAGGTCTTCATTAATAAACATGAAATCTGACGAGTCCTGGTAGACGATGGAGTAGGATTAAATAAATGTCCTTTGAAGTTGGTGCCAATATTGGGATATTCTGAGGCCTGCGTTGATCCAACCAAGAAGATTGTTATCAAGGCCTATGACGATGCTAAATGCTCCTCCAAGGGAGTTATCATTCTACCTGTAAGAGTTGGACTGACTATTTAGAATACTGTATTCCATGTCTTGGAAACTGAACTGCCATATAACCTCATCCTAGGCCAACCATTGATCCATTCCATGAAGGTCGTCCCTTCCACCTACCATCAATGCATTAAGTTTCCCTATAATGGCATGAAAATCACCATCCCACGTGATCCTGATGTCTTTCAATACTGCAGCCACCTAAGAGAAGTACCCCAACATTAGGTACCTCTAAATAGGGGAATCTCACCATTCACTTCCTCCAATTATGTTGACCCATCTGCACTATCCAAATCCACTTCCACTTTTGTTTTGCCACTCAATCCTCAAATTCAAATCCAAGACAGAGGATGTGGTGAATACAAGATAGAAAGGTCCTACTGCATCAAAAAGTTGCCAGTATCACCCAAGTCTCAAGGAAAGCCCAGCCCTATTCTGCCGAAGCAAACTCTCTCAGCTGGTCCCACCAAATTCACAAAGTGGGGTGAGCTCAATAAAGAGGACGTTAGTGAAGACATATCCATATGGCTCTATATATAAGGAAGAAGAAGAAGAGGTTGAAAACATCAAGTTACCTATAGAACAATATGGCAAAGGATACAAATTTGTCAAGAAACAAGGATATGATGGGCACAGTGGACTTGGACCCAATGCAAATTGACGAACCGAACCTTTTCAACCAACAAGGCGGCCACGCAATGAAGGGTTAGGATATACCACACAAAGAGACAGGGCTCCACGTACTAAGTTACTTCTAAGAGGGGAGACAAGTACTTCCAGAGAAGTCAAGACATTAATGGATCTGCCTGAACTTGAGCCTGAATCATCCACATCTGACCCACCTGAATCATCCACATCTGATTCACCTGAATCATCCACATCTGATTCACCCGAATCATCCACACCCGACCTCCCCAAAGGGGCTGCATGGATAAGTATCTTTTGGGACCCTGATAAAACTTCCATTTTTACCTTGATGCCCATGACCATGAGTTATCTAAACACCGATGATGGCTTACCCTTAGTCCATCCCGAGCTAATCGACTGGGACCAACAAGACCCACCTAGCTTAGATTTATTCAAGAATGACGAAGTGATAGTTGAGTTCATGGGACTTCGTGAAGGTTTACCTCTTGGGGATCATAAAGTTGGGTACATTATGGACTTGGACAATTCTCATACTTCGGAGAATCCACTCCACCCTCTAGTTGCAAAAGTGAAAATAAAAAAGAAAAAAATAGGTCTTTGGGTGAAAACCGAAAGGCGCCCTTAGATCATTCAAAAGTAAAAATAAAGGATGTATCTAAGGGTGAAAACCTCCCTGAGGCACCCGAGGATAGAGGGTTGGAAGTGTTTCCTATCACAGAGGAAAAATCACCAGTGTTAGTGGATACAACTGTTGAAGCCAACCTTGACATCGAAGAAGCACCTAAGGTTATCCACTTTGCCGAGTCACTCACAGAAAGGGAAAAGCCTAAATTCTAAGATTTCTTTTTGGAACGACAAGTCAACTTCGCCTAGTCATATACTAATATGCCTGGGCTTGACCCACAATTTGTCCTACATCACCTGCCACTACTGCCAAATGCCAAACCCATCAAGCAAAAACTCTGAAAGATGCATCCACAGATCGCGTTACTAGTGAAAGCATAACTAAAAAAGCTCCTTGATTTTGGCTTGCTCAGGCCAATTGATTTTCTAGAGTGGGTATCTAATCTTGTACCAATTATGAAACCTAATGGTCAGATCATAATATGTGAAGACTTCTAGGACTTAAACAAGGCATGTTCGAAAGATGATTTTCCATTACCAAACATAGACATCATAGTTGACTTGATAGCCAGATTCGAAATGCTCTCATTAATGGATGGCTTCTCTGGATATAATCAGATATGGATAACACCAGAGGATCAACATAAAACAGATTTCACATGTCCTTGGGGCACATACTGCTGGATCGTCATGCCCCTCAGTCTAAAAAATGTAGGTGCTACATACCAGAGGGCAATGACAACTATATTTCATGACTATATGCACACATGTATGGAAGATTATGTTGATGACCTACTGGCCAAATCAGTCACCAAAAGCTCTCATCTGGATGTGTTGGACAAAATATTCAAATGCCTGGAAGAATACAAAGTCAGATTAAATCCTAAGAAATGTGTGTTTGGCGTTATATCAGGCAAATTGCTAGGCTACATTGTTTCACACTGAGGGATATAAGTCAACCCCGCCAAGGTGAAAGCAATAATGGAAATGCCTCCACCCACTACCCTAAAACATTTACCCAGCTTACAGGGAAAGTTACAATCCATCCAGAGGTTTATTGCACAACTCGTCAACAAATGTTAGCCTTTCCAACACTTACTCCACAAAGGGGTACCATTTGTGTGGACAGAACAGTGCCAAGAAGCTTTTCAAAAGATCAAAGACTATTTGCTGTCACCACCAGTCCTCAGGCCACCGATCCTAGGAAAGCCCCTTTTATTGTACATATCAACAACTAATTCAACATTGGGGGCATTATTGGCACAAAACGATGAGGAAGGAAAAGAAAGGGCAATCTATTACATTAGTTGAACCTTAGTGGGATATGAGCCAAACTACAGTCCTATTGAATGCACCTGTCTAGCCATAGTTTTTGCTACCCAAAAGCTGCGACACTACATGTTGAATCACAAGACAAAGCTGGTTGCTAAGATTGACCCACTAAAGTACTTACTCAACAAAGCATCTCTGACAGGATGATTGGCCAAATGGGTTATGGTATTGAGTGAATTTGATATAGAATATGTTGACAGAAAAGTAATCAAAGGACAAGTGATCACATACCAACTCACAAAAGCACCTACACCAGCAGATCATCCGATGGTTATTAATTTTCTTGATGAATCAATATTCAAAGTCGATATCTAGACACCTAAAAATGACCGTGTCATCGCATCACTTGCATTTCATCAAATCTGTCTAATCACCTACATTCAACGTTAATTAAATAATCTAATTATTTAATTAATTTCATCAAAATCATCAAATTCTTCCAAATCTCCTGAAATCAACATTAATTAAATAAATTCTATTTTTTTTAATTAATTTCATCAAAATCAACTTTATTCTTCCAAAATTAAATAATTTTAATTATTTAATTAAATCATTATCATCTTCCAATTTTTAAATCCACATCAATTGAATAAATTAATTATTTAATTAATTTGTCTTCAAGATCCTCTTATCTATAATTAATTAATTCTAAATTATTTAATTAAATCAATTATTCTTCTAAATTTAAATAAATCATTCAAATTTATTTAAATTGAATCTGAATCTCTAAAAATAAAGTATAATCAAATATTTTATCCTTCATCATGCAAAATAAATTAAATCAATTTATTTGTTTAATTTATTTAAATCTTCAAATCTATCCTATGTCTTCTATCATGCACAAACAATTAAATAAATTTATTTATTTAATTTTAATTTATCTTCCAAATCCTCTAAAAATAAATCTTGTTCATCATGCACATCAAAATTAAATAATTTATTATTTAATTTATCTCAAATCATGCAAAAAGCAAATCATAAGTTGAGTTAATTGACTTAATCATTATTGTTTTTATCACCAACTCATAAATTAGAAAAAAAACATTTCTATTTTTATGAAATCTAATTTTATCTTATGTCTATTCCATGTCTTAGCCAAATCAAGCAATTAACTCAAACAAAAATAGCTTTTTGTGTGACACATGTCAGGTGCACATTCACCATGAAATCTAGATTTATCTCATCCATTGATTCCATTGAATTTTCTGGACCGTTGATCGATCTTTATTGAAACCTATATAAACCCCCCTCATCTCCATAACAAATCCTCTTTGATCATTTATTCACAGGCATCCATAGCGTATTGAGCACACATCGCATCGTTGAGCACATCGACCTTTTGAGCACAAACACAATCTACATTCGCTTGTTGCAAACATGGTTTCACAATTTAAACAACAATCTACATTCGACCAAGATAACAATACAATCTAGGTGAAAGTTTTCATTGTTTTTGTGTTAATTCATTGATTATTTAATTATTTACTTAGATCGTTATCTTGATGTTATAGGATTGAATTATTGATTCTTTCATTGTTTTGATTATCATTCAATCTCAATTTTATTCCTATACACATTCTGGCATGCCTGGTGGGACCCCTTGGTCCTAATTTAATATTAAATTTGTGGGATTTTTAGTTTGATTTCACGAGTTTTTAACTCTTTTTCTAGGAGAGATCTGAAGATGAATTTTTAAAGGAAGCTTGTTGGGCAAAAACGGACATCATGATTGCGTCCGGAGGGGTCGAGAGGCGAAGAAAAACATATAATTTGGTCTATTTTGGTGCAGGTAAAAGTGAAGCAAAATTTTTTTGCCCCAGACACACAACCCAAGGTGTACTGTGAGATACAGTAAAACAATATTTTTTATTTTTTAAAAGTTTTCTTTTTCAAAAAGTAAAAAAATATAATAAAGAATCCAAAAATAAAAAAGCAAAACCAAAAAACAAACAAACAAACAAAACAAATTAAAAAAAAGCAAAAGCAAAAACTAAAAAAATAAAACCGTACTGCTGCGGAGGGTAGCGCAGGTAGTACGTACTTGCCAAAAGGACGTCCTCTTCAAAGAGGGCTGTCCTTTTTATTTTTATCTTTTCTCATCGTTGCAAGCAAAAGAATTTTATAAAAAGGTTTCTTTTTTAAATGAAACCATGTTTAAAGTTTTAAAAAAATGAAAATTTTAAAAACTTAAAACAAAGAAATTTTTAAAAACTAATTTTAGTTTTTTAAAAATAAAAGATATTTATAGCCCCCAGCAGCAGGTCACATCAGTGACCAGGGGTCAGTCACAAGGGGGTTAGGACAAACCCCTCTTCATTAAGCATTTTAATCCAATAGACAATTTTCAAACCTCGTTATCTTAGTCATACGAAGGCCAATTTGAGTGCTTTTTTTTTGAAATAGGCTATAATCTCGTGATCTACATCGTGGTGAAATTATTTTTTTCTCAAGATTCTCTATTTTTTTAATTTTTTTTCTGAAAACTCAATTTCTCACCACTGTCTCTGTCTCATCACAATTTTTAGACCTTCCAAGCTTCATAACTTTCACAAATGGACTTGGATTTATGTGATGTTTTTTTGTTAGTTGATACTTTTACGTCCTCTATGCAGTGGTAATATCATTTCAAGGATTTTTGAGTTTTATTTTTAAGTCCACTCATTGGCCTATCCTTAATCTATGACTTCAAACACATGCTAACTACTTAGTTTCTGTGGAACTAATCAAATTTTTGCAGCTTCTTATTACTCAAACAAAGCAAATGAGTTTTTTAATGTGTTCATGCAGGACAAGATTTGAAGAATTGCTAACTGTATCAATCTAAGTCTTAAGAACAAATTTCTCTCTTAGGGGACAATTGAACAATCATCTTTGCAATCTAAGTCTTAGGAACATATTGCTTTCTTAAGGGATAAAACAATTTTTTTGCAATCTAAGTCTTAGGAACATATTGCTTTCTTAAAGGACACTGGACATGAATGCAAACACTTCAATTTCTTAAGGGACAATAGACATGAATGCAAAAACACTTAAATTTCTTAAGGGACAATTGACATGAATGCAAAGCACCTCAATTTCATAAGGGACAATTGACAACTACAATTGTGTGTGTTCCTAATCTGGTTGCACCTTATTTTTCTTATAACGAGACAATTGAACCTTTGTTTAACATGCTTGATCTTACATTTTTAGTTATTCCTTTAGAAGGACCTGCTTTTGGATTGCGCTTCATCCAAAAGGGATGACCCTAAGCAGAGTTTTCCTTTGAACCACTGTATAAGAGGGATAAGGCAAAAGCCAAGTCCTAACTGACATTAGCCTTACCTTGTGGTGCCAAATTGAAAAGAGGTGTACTAGCACTTTGTGGAAACCATTTTCACATTGTGTGAAGTGTTTGATACTCTTAGTAGGATTGGTCAAAGCTTTTAGTAGCTTGTCACATTGCTCGCAAGGCACTGGTCCCTCAAAGTAACTAAGAACCAATCTAGATAGTGACTACCCGTTTCACCTCCAGACATTACGGTAATCATCAGTGCAAGGGGAATCGGTACAAGCTCCCAAGATACTCACCATTGCCTCTCTTGAGAAGAGATAGTATTCCCTCATCCATAAAGCTCTCATGAGCTACTTGTAGCTTTTCGAGGGGAGGGTGAGATATCCCTACCTATTGTCTCTTGCAAAGACTCAAATGTATGATACCTATATGGAATGACATTAGTCGACAGAGATTTCAAGTTGTGAGCTGAACTACTACAATGAACCTATGTCTCTAGGGATAAAAAGTGCTTGAATTGTTTGCAAATTGTCTTATACCTGTGGAAACATTGGGATTTTTTGTGAGCCTTGAACATACACTATATGTTGTGTCAGTCCTCTTTGGTACTTTGTTTGATG
Source organism: Cunninghamia lanceolata (assembly GCA_027924645.1). Taxonomy (NCBI): domain Eukaryota; kingdom Viridiplantae; phylum Streptophyta; class Pinopsida; order Cupressales; family Cupressaceae; genus Cunninghamia; species Cunninghamia lanceolata. Next base: position 1,789,783 of record BSBN01001074.1, on the reverse strand, counting down.
TGTTTTCTCTTGTCAAAAGCAAATCCAAGAAAATCAAACCAAAATACTATCAAAATCTTGCCTTGAAAAAAATTACCTATAGAAATCCTCATCAAAATGATCCTCATCATCAACAAACCTAGATCAAATCTAAAAACTAAGGTCATACTTTGTGGAGGCCCTCCTTATAGCTCCAATGATCATGAGAACCTTGTAGATTATGAGGCACATCTTGAGGAACAATCTGAAATACGAAGAATGCAACATGTGTAACTCCATGCCAACACTAGAGAACACGATCCTAGCATCACAACTACAAGACATCATCCAAACACTTCGTCAAATGCCACAACCCCTAGACCCACAAACCATACAAAGACTACAAGCCATCATCCAATCACTTCGACAACACTGATCATATCGAATACAACAACAATTCTAACCCCAACAACAACAATTCCAACCTCAACAACAACAATTCTAACCCCAACAACAACAATTCCAATCCAAATAACAACAATTCCAACCTCAACAACAACAATCCCAACCCTAACAACAACACTTCCAACAACAACATCAATATATCCAATATCAACACATTCAATCCCAACAACAACATCAATACTTTCTACACCAATACTCTCAATATTTAAACACCACAAATCTTCCTCCACCTCAACCACCACAAAATCAAAACACATACCTCATTCCTCCACAACAATATCAAAACCCTAATCCCCCTCAACAAGATCATGAAAACATCCCATTTCATAATCCCCAATTTGAAATTCAAAATAACAACAAAAACATGCCTCAAGAGGGTAGTACCTCATTAGAATCCCCACATGCTCCCATGGGAATACACTATCTCGATATGATTACATATGGTTATACGTTAGATCAAGGAACCTCTCAAGAAGAGTGAAACTTCCAAGGAGGTCAATCATCTCAAGAAGAGGACCAAAATCTTATGAAAACCATGCAAAATCCCAAAACTATGGCTGCTATAGACAAACTGTTAAAAAATCCCGATCATTACTTTCACTTACTTCCTCAAAAAGGAGCCAAATTACCTCGAGATTTTGATACATATACTCTTAAGGAGAAAGATCCCATATATGAGGCTGTTAATGCTATGGGTAGACCTCAAGTAAACCATGTCCAAACAATGTCTACCATATCTAAACCATTCCTCAAATCATCTTCACAAGAGGGTATACCCAATCAAAAACCCATGGAAAATAAACCACTCAAACCTCTCCTTATTCCCATGGATATTTGTCAAGCTCAACAAGCTCCACCATGTGATCATCCCACTCCTCAATCAACATTTCAACTCATCATCAAACCCATACAAAAATCCAACAACATCAAACCATTCAAAAATCCAAAACATCATAAACTTCAAAATCCAAAAATCCCAAAAACATTTAGGAAACACAAGACCCCAAACATAAAACATTCTAAGATTTTGACTCATTATCAACCCCATTTCCAAGGCTATCAAGTTCCTTTACCACAAGAACATGCAAGTTTGTCTTTGCACCAAAATCACGCGTCCTTAAGTCCTTATGATACATTTGATAAGGGGAACACCACTCTAGTTTATGCATCCTATGTGTGCCCTCCATTATCATCCACTCATATACCAATACAAGAGCCTAACCCTAATCCTAAGCCTACAACACCATCCACCATTATCATCCATCCATTATATTGCCCATCCACCCATACTCTTATGAAGGATGTGATCCAATGGCTATTAGCAAGGAATCAACTATCTCCATGTCCTCAAATGCCTAGTCAAGAGCCTATCAAGCCTATTGAAGAGTATCCTACCATGAGTCCAAGTCAAGATCCATTGTACCTTCATGTTGTTGACCATCAAGAGCCTATCAAGCCTATTCAAGAGTTTCCCAATTCCACTTCCATTCAAGAAAATCAAGAGCTATGTCAAGAGTATAATGTAAAGCATGTGGAAACATCAAACCCTTATCTAAATCAAGATCAAAGCACTTCCATAGAACCCATCCATAATCTTTATATTTTCTATGATAAAGCTATTATCCACGATCATGAGCCTATCCATGAGCAACTTGATCCTATCCATGATCCCACCAACATCCATGAACAAGTTATCCACACTTCTCCTATCCATCCTCCACCTAGCCCTATCCATGATCCAACTAAATCCACTTCCCTTGATGAGACACTTGGTCCCCAAGAAAGCATAGATAATCAAACAAGTCACTTGGATCCTATCCCTTCATCTCCTACTGAGAATAATGTTAGTAAAAATCCAAGCATCCCATGTCATCCATTGCATGATCCTACATTATCTCATGTTAATCCTCCACCATCCACCATAGATCCCATTCAAAAACCATTATCCTGTCTTCTTGGTCTTACCACCTTCATCCATGAATGTTCCTCCTTAGGAGAGCAATAACCATTAGTTACCACCTCACCTTCTCCATCTCATAATGGATTCGCATCTTGTTTCCAAAACAAACATCCCATTGCATATCGTATGTTCCAAAACATGGAATATCAAGTCAAAGGTTTAGGCCTTCATGAACAAGGCATCTTAGAGCCCATCCATGTCGCAATCCATCCACAAGCACATGGTCTTGGTTTTTCATCCCAAGATAAACAATCCAAAGATGTTGGTACCATCTCCACACCTCCACAAGCTAATTCTTCCACTCCATATCCCAGTGCACCTTATCGCACCTCTCACTCCATCCCTCCTCCATTGTCATACCATTTGCAAAAGCATGTGACTATACATCTCCCTCCATCCACTCTTCCTCCACTCCTTCCAAATCCTAATATCCCTCCATCCACTCTACCTCCACTTATCCCAACACCTACCTCTCATCCAATCCTCTTATCCATTTATCCACAAATCCACTTTTAATCCCTCCATCCATAAATCCCCTATGATTCCTAATCATGGCCAACGAATGCACACATCAGCCACATATGAAGCTATCCCAAACCCCATGAGATTCAAAAATAAAAAAAATGATGCTTCCACACATATAGCAAAATCTGTGCAAAAGCCTCAAGAATATCATGTCGTAGGGCATCAATACACAAATTCCAAGCTAAATCTATTTCAAAAGCTACATACTCCCACACACCTCAAAGAAAAAATGAAAATGGGGTGGGTCCCCAAGCAACAAGAAATTACCTCAAATCCATCTCAAAAGATGCATACACCCACACACCTCAAAGCAAAAATGAAAATGGTGTGGTTTCCCAAGCAACAAGCAAATACCCCAAAACAAGCATCCATATCTCAATCTATCCACAAAATCCAAAAATCTCATTCTCCATTAAAAAATCTTGCAGCTCCTAAGTCCATTTGGGTTCCTAAACTCCTAAATCGATGATTCCCAAATCCTCTATCCCGAATCCCATTGCTCCCCACTCCAAATCCTAGTCAAAGGATTCAAAATCTATCACGATGTGTGTAACCATTGGTCTTGGTTCCCCGTAATTCCATGCCATATCCACATACCTCCATCCCCCCATCTTACATCCATTATTGTCCATATTACCCCATCATACCTCTATGGTCCATGCTTTTGCTCCATCATCCATTTATCCTTCCATCTCCATCAATCATCCATATCATAATCCACCATCCTTTCCATTTCCATATTCCCACATCTACCAACATCCATGCACATAATGCTACCTGATATCATCCATGTGCAAACACACATTAAAGTGCTAACATACTACCTTGTTATTGGAAACAAACGCTGGAGTCCTTATCCTCCATCCCATCCAAAAAGGTCAAAGTCAAAGTCAAAAGTAAAAAATAAATAAAAATAAAAAAAGGAAAGAGAAATCCTTCGTCCAATGGTGAAAACATGGAAAATAGGCACCTTGGATAAGAACCATGATGAAAACCTGGCAAACATGCGTCATGTGTAGGTTGATTGTATGTACCTTACACTTGGGGACATGTCATCTCATCTACCCATCCTATCATTCCTTCTACCTATCCTTCCTATCATATCTTCCTTATCCATTATATCCGCATAATTATCCCCTCGATCCAGTCCATCCTTTTTCCTCCTTTTTGGATCTTGAAAAAGATAGAGGCAAAATGTTGAAACAAGCTTTGAAAATCTCTTGATATACCTCATCCTTTCCAACCAATCCAATCAATTCTATCATCATAAGCTTTGTCGTGTAGAATCTTAAGCATTATAACTAGAATGGGGCATGTTATTCCTATGCAACACAGTCTTTGGCAATCACATCCTAAATTCTTCCATCCGTCTTACACTATCTAACCATCACATTCGCTATCAACCATCCTTTTGTTCACTTATCTAATCCCATCTTTCTCTTGGCATCTAGACCTGGTTTTCCCTTGTCATCGGTATCTAGTACTTAAGGCTATCCAAACACAATCCAATGTAATCTCAAAAACATTCAAATTCCAAGCATCATAACCTTCAAAAATCCAACAAAATAAAAAAATAGAAAAATCCAAAAAAATCAAAACATTCCCAAAAACAACAATAAATCATCATTCTTCATCTCAATCCATTGACATTCCATCTTTCTAATCTTTCGTTTATCAAAATCCATCCACCTCGACTTGACTAACTCAAGCAGCAAAACAACAAACAAACGTATCCTTTCAAAGCAAAAGCCCTTAACCAAACCTGAAGCAAAAAGACCTACTTGCACCGCCATATGCTGTCCTACATATCTATTGCCAACATCTACTACATCAATCAATTGTCTTATACATGATGTTCCATTGTCGAAACTAGACTAGGTGTCTTATACGACATGTTGCATTTCTTGAAACTAGACATTATCCTATCAACAAATCAACACCCTTTAACGGATATATTGTTCCTACAATAAGGCCATTATCTATCAAATCTACCCATGTCAATCTAATCTATCCTGAGCAATGTCTTTGGCAAGAGAATATGTTGATTGTATGTTTACTTGGTAAGTCAGTCAATTTGCTTTTTTCTTTATCTTTTTGTTCCTTTCCCATTACCTATTCAAGACTACCTTGATTTATCTATATCTTGGTATGTTGTGATGCAGTATGGATTGGGGGCATGGTCATTGCTTTCATATGATGTGTTTGAGGGATGATCTTAGTATCTTACTTAGCATCATATCTATCTTGTGTGTGTGTTACAACATAGCATCTTACATATTAATATTCTTCTTCCATTCATGTATTGAAATTTATTTTATGTTCAATACTATGGCTCATTCACATATCCAACAAGGTTCTATTATGTCTAGTAGATATAAGTTCAAACCGTTTGCTTGTAGATTCAATGTCCTATGCATTGGATACATCGTCACCTTGGTCTTCTATACCCTAATGCATAACATCCACATGCTATATCAAAATAAGGATTGCTCTTTATAAATATGTGCGTAACCGTTGCAACATCACCCCATCTCACTATCTAGAACTACATCATCATCTCATCTCAATCTTAAGGTACCTTGATCCCATGGATATGGGTATGTAGGAAGTCTGGAATACGAAGCAAGTATCTAGTACTTAGGTACATAAGATATCATTATCCATCTTACCCATCTTACCCATCCATACATCCTAATAAAATCTATAGATTTCATGAAGATCGACCAATCATCATTTCTTTATTCTATGATATCAATTCTTCTATTCTTTCTCCATGAATCTCTATCTCCTAAATTTTCATTTTGAGAGCACACTTGTGTTCTTTGAATCCAAATTTCCTCTCAAGGGGGCATCCTCACCATCATTATTGTTCATCTTATCCAATCTAACTAATCAAATCTAGCCAAATTATCCAATCACATCCTTTGGTCTTGATCCTAATCTTGTCGTAAACCAGACATTATCATCAATCAATCAATCATATAAATTGTCTTATACAGATTGTCACACTCTTGAAACTAGAATAGGTGTCTTATACGAGGTGTTTCATTTCTAAAACCAGACACTATCCTTATCAATCATCAACAATTAATCATTGGTTTACAACTTGACAGGGGCAATGCCTTGTTTGTTTTTGAATAATCATCATCACCATTCATCTTATCTTTCCTTGTCAGCCTCACTTTGAGTGACTGGGGCATCACCATTTCTAATCTAATCATTTTCTTCCAATCATATTCTTTTAAATCAATCTTCTTCTATCAAATCAAATACTATGTTTTAAATTTCTTTGAAATGATGTTACTTCTCAACACCATCTCAAAGAGGGGCAAAATGTAGACACCTAAAAATGACCATGTCATCGCATCACTTGCATTTCATCAAATCTGTCTAATCTCTTACATCCAACGTTAATTAAATAATCTAATTATTTAATTAATTTCATTAAAATCATCAAATTCTTCCAAATCTCCTAAAATCAACATTAATTGAATAAATTCTATTTATTTAAATAATTTCATCAAAATCAACTTTATTATTCCAAAATTAAATAATTTTAATAATTTAATTAAATCATTATCATCTTCCAATTTTCAAATCCACATCAATTGAATAAATTAATTATTTAATTAATTTATCTTCAAGATCCTCTTATCTATGCCGATAAGGGCATGGTTCGGTGGTTAAGTCGCTCGGTTGTAGTGACGGCCACCAGAGTTCAAACCCCCGCTGGGCCAATGAGTTCGCAGGCTTTACGCCTTTGCTGGGCCAATGAGCTCGCGCGTTTGAAGTGTTCTTGCTAGGGGATGAGGTCCCCCGTGTTGTGGCCTCACCGATTCATTGCTCCGGGCAAAAGCATTCACGTGGAACTGGAGAGCATGTCGCACCAGCGTCGCTGATCACGTTAAAAAGTTTACCAGGTGCATTTAAAAAAAAAGATCCTCTTATCTATAATTCAATAATTCTAAATTATTTAATTAAATCAATTATTCTTCCAAATTTAAATAAATTATTCAAATTTATTTAAATTGAATCTCAATCTCTAAAAATAAAGTATAATCAAATATTTTATCCTTCATCATGCAAAATAAATTAAATAAATTTATTTGTTTAATTTACTTAAATCTTCAAATCTATTCTACGTCTTCTATCATGCACAAACAATTAAATATATTTATTTATTTAATTTCAATTTATCTTCCAAATCCTTTAAAAATAAATCTTGTTCATCATGCACATCAAAATTAAATAATTTATTATTTAATTTATCTCAAACCATGAAAAAAGTAAATCATAAGTTGAGTTAATTGACTTAATCATTATTGTTTTTATCACCAACTCATAAATTAGAAAAAGCATTTCTATTTTTATGAAATCTAATTTTATCTTATGTCTATTCCATGTCTTAGCCAAATCAAGCAATTAACTCAAACAAAAATAGATTTTTGTGTGACACATGTCAGGTGCACATTCATCATGAATTCTAGATTTATCTCATCCATTGAATTTTTTTGACCATTGAACGATCTTTATTGAAACCTATATAAACCCCCCTCATCTCCATAACAAATCCTCTTCGATCATTTATTCACAGGAATCCATATAGCGCATTGAGCACACATCGCATCGTTGAGCACATCGACCTTTTGAGCACAAACACAATCTACATCTGCTTGTTGCAAACATGGTTTCACAATTTGAACAGCAATCTACATTCGACCAAGATAACAATACAATCTAGGTGAAAGCTTTCATTGTTTTTGTGTTAATTCATTGATTCTTTGGTTATTTGCTTAGATCGTTATCTTGATGTTATAGGATTGAATTATTGATTCTTTCATTATTTTGAGTATCATTCAATCTCAATTTTATCCCTATACACACGATATACCCAAAATCTAGACACTATTCTTTGATGGATCATGTACCAATCACGGTTCAAGAACGGGTATTCTGTTTATTACTCCTTAAGGTGATGCCATTCCCAGGGCATTTCGAATTGTTTTTCCTTGCACAAATAACATAGCAGAGTACAAAGCATTGCTCACAAGACTCCAGATGGCTGTCAACTAGAAGATCAAAACATTGCAAGTGTTTGGCAACTACCAATTAGTTATCAAACAAGTCAACAATGAGTACGACACCAAAGATGAAAAGATCATACCTTATAAAAGAATGGTGAATAGTTTCAGGTTATACTTTGACATAGTGCTCTTTGACCAGATTCCCAGAGTTCAGAACTTGGTAGTAGACGCAATGGAAACCATTGGATCTCTCCTAGATATCCCAAGTAATCTCACTCAGTTTGAGTTCTTGGTGGAACAACTATTGGTCCCTGCCTTTGATATCCCAGAATCTGAGTTAGTGTACAAAATTGTTGGTCCCACATCACCCTGGTACCATGACATATACACCTACTTACATGACCAAACCCTACCCTCCGACTTGTCATCCAACCAACATAAATCCTTCATATGCCAAGCTACCAAATATGTCATCATTGGTGACACCCTATACCATCATGGATTTGATAACACCCTCCTGAGATGTCTCAACTTTGAAGAAGCACAAACAACCCTATGAGAGGTACATGAGGGTATGTGCAAAGCTCACTCGAGTGGCCCTACCCTTGCTAAGAAAATCATCAGGGCTGGTTATTACTGGCCAATAATGGAAAAAGATGCATACCATTTTGCAAGGAAGTGCTGACAATGCCAGATACATGCGGATCTTGTGCATGCACCAGTGCAAGACCTACAAACGCTCATGTCTCCATGGCCATTTTCTCAATGGGGGCTCAACCTTGTGGGCAAAATCCATCCCACCTTTGCAAGCGACTATAAATTCATTCTCACAGCAACTGAATATTTCACAAAATGGATTGAAGCTATTCCTATGACATACATTACTGGCAAGCAAATCACCAAGTTTATCCTTAATTACATCATATGCCAGTATGGTGTCCCACAATCCATTGTAATGGACAATAGCCACCCATTCAAGAATCAGGATGTCCATGAACTTTGTGAAAAATTCCACATCCAATACCACTTTGCCACTCTGTATTACCCACAAGGGAACGACCAAGCCGAGGCGTCCAATAAAACCATCATAAAAATCCTAAAAAAGACCGTCAATGACGTTGGCCATGACTGGCACATCCAACTTAATCCCACCCTATGGGCTTATCATACCAGCATTCACACGCCCACTGGAGCCACCCCTATTCCCTTGTATATGGTTCCAAAGCTATCCTACCTATTGAGGTCGAGTTGCCCTCCTTAAGAGTATCCCTACACCAGTTGGTGGAGAATGAAGAATACAAAAGATCTCAGTTACATGAACTTGGGCTATTAGACGAAAGGAGACAAAATGCACTCACTCATCTACAGGCTTACCAAAATCATCTACAATGCAGTTATAACAAGAGAGTTCAGGTTTGACACTTTAATATTGGAGACCTTGTTTTAAAAGAGAATCCCAAAAATTAGATGGAACGAGAGAAGCCAGGAAAATTTGAGCCAAATTGGCTAGGGCCCTATGTCATCATGACATCATATGGGTTTGGTGCATATCAATTAGCCACCCCTGAAGGAGAACCGTTGCCAGAACCCATCAACAACATGCACCTCCGGTGGTATTATACCTAAAAAAATTTGTCCAAAAGTGAAAACCACTTTGGTGGTGCTTTGGATAAGTACCATGGTGAAAACCTAGCAAACAGGTGCCATGCATAGTTAATCTCTACTCCATTGTCTACCATCACTCGAGTCCACGATCCCTATTCTACAATGATCCCTGCTCACCCCATAACATGTCATAATGCCCCTCCCATGGCTTGGAAATAAGTTAACATTTCATTGTCTTCACAATTGCCTTGCCTTGCTTTCACCATAACAGGCCAGTGCATTTGACAGGGGGTAGTTCCTGATCCTAAGGCCATTGTTGGAGGACACCCATCTCGTGAAAATCCAAAAAATCAAAATATCTAAAAAATCCAAAAAAATCAAAATAGCTAGAAAAGACAAAAAAATCAAATATCGCCAAAAATACAAAAAAATACAAATATTCCCAAAAAAACAAAAACATCAAATAACCAACCAAAAATCCCCAAAAAATAGTCACACAGTGTCAGGCCAATAAACCAAACTACATTGCCTCTGAGCTTTCATGTAGGCAAGGCCATTTTTGATGTGCCCCTGAGGCATTCCCTTTAGGTCCTAGGTCAAACCAAGTCCACCCTTGTCAAACTACATTGCCTTTGAGATTTCACGTAGGCAAGGCCATCATTGATGCGTCCTCAAGGCACTAGGTCAGCCCTTTACGGCCTGTCCTGTCGCATCGTCAAATAAGTTGTCCTTTAATGGGAAAGACACTACAAGCAGACAAAAACAACAAACATCCAAAACACTTAAACAAGACAACTCAACAGTACATCCAGGACATTGTCACTCTTCATCCCCACTGTGATAATCAAATATCACTATAACCAACCAACACTCCCAACCACATGTCCGACAACAAGCATGGGATGCAGTAAAAAATAGGCTCCGTACCTTAGATGACAACACTCATCTTTTGGATACTATCGCGCATCACAAATCAACCATTCCGCAAACTTGCAACAACCTCAAAACCAGACCACATGTCTTACACAAGATGTCCTACAATGGTCATCTGCCTTATACAGGAGGGCACATTGTTGAAACTAGACTCGATGTCTTATATGACATGCTTCCTATCCTGAAACCAAGCATCATTAAACCTATCATAATCATTCAGGAAAGCACATCTACACTCATCACATGACCTAATGGCTATTGGCTCTGTCTCACATTTTACTTTGGTTTGTTTTCTACGATCTTGTTCCTAAGCTTCTCAAGGTAGTCCCTTAGAGATGAAGAAAGGCAAGGACGGGGCAAGATCTATTTTCTCTGATTGTTGTTTACAGTTTGTCCAGGCAAAACAACTGGGGCAACTAAGTTCCTTGTGTGTGACTGGGACACTACTGGGTGAATCAAATACATCCTATACGTGCGAATGGCTAGATACTTCCATGTATCAGGACCTCTACACCTAGAGTTGTTCTCATCACATGATCTGACAAGGTGCCTTAGTGATTAGGATAAGCCTGGCAATCCTTGTCTATTTTTGTGTGTGTTTGTTTCCCAAAGGACCACACCTTGTGCCTTGGTCGCAATATACCATGGCATTTGTCATCCTTTGATACAATAAGTACTATGATGATACGTAGTAACTGCACTAAGGAAGCTCAACATCTATTACGACAAAGTCTAATCCCACTCCCCTTAATCAATTCTTCATCCTTCATCTAATTCTCCATTTCTTCATTGCCATTTCTTCAGCTCCTCTTTCATCCTGCTGTGACACACCAAAAAAAACATTAGATCATATCACCTGCATACACACACATGTTAGTCCATCACATATCATCATCATCATCATCATAATAATAAATTACCATACTCATAATCATCATAATAAATTACCATCATCATAATCGATTAATATCATCATCATAAGCATAAGCATTGTAATAAATCACATAAAATCATAAAATCATGAATATGCCACTTATGCATTCATTAGATTCCCATTTACATCCATACATGAACATCACATAGAAATCAAATACCATCTATCACATCCACATATGCATCTAAGGGTCATATCATGTATCACATCATAAAAAACCATGTACAAATCACATGAACATCACATCATAAACACCATAAGCATCATAACATCTAGTACTGCATCATCATGAACCATGAATCATAATACATAACAACATATCATAACATCCATCCATCATGACCATGTAAAATAATAACAAGATCAATCATAATAGGTCCATTGCATATATATATATATATAATCAAAATGTGTGTCACAGTATAATCCCAATACATATATGTGTAAAAATGGAGCTCGTAGGCTCAATCATAAGCAAGAGCACGTAGGCTTGATCAAGATAAGTACATCAAAAAACTATCAAAATGGCCCTGTGGGAGGACCCCTGTGCTCTCAACCTGCTCTCGATCTGGAAGGCCTGTCATAGGGTGATGGCCATCTCTGTGAGTGCCCCACACTGCTATGAGATCTGTGGGAGTGGGACCGACTGGCACACCTACTCTGGAAACTAGGTGCCCTCTGCTCTGCTGGCACTAGAATCTCATACAAATCCCTATAATACTATGCCTCTTGGCTTGATCTGACCAATGCCTATGCAAAGTCTACTGTCGGCCCACTCAAGTTCACTACTACATCGATGCAGCGCTGCTCTACCCTCTGCGCCCTGATCACGATCATGTCCCTCTCAACTGTCCTCTAAAGCAGCTACCCCTCCACCTCCTGCACACATTGCCATGTGGCATCCAACCGAGCATGTAGGTTCTCTAGCCACCCATCTACATCTCCTCCGCAAGCTCCGACATCCCTCTCCCCATCCTCTGCCTCATCACCTCAAACCTCCACAATAGGAACATCTAGCAAGGCATGCTCCCTAATCCTCTCCTCCTCATCCTCCTCCTCCTCCTCAGTCTCCTCCATGTTCTCTCCCCCACCAACATCCTCCATAGGTACATCCTCCCCTGGATCTCTCACCTGCATCTTCCTTGTAGCTCCGGCCACCTGTCATACTGTCTCCTCTCCCTCCTCCCGAATAGGGGAAAGTATAGCACCCCTACCTTGACCATCTCTCCCTCTACCCATATCTCCTCAACCTCAGCCTCCCTGACCCTATCTCCACCATCACCACCTGCTCCATCATCATCTCCCCCACCACCTCCTCCTCTACCTCTACCTTTGTCTTTGCCTCACCCCCTAAACCAACCTCTCGACCCTCGACCCAACTGCTCCACTGGTGCTGGTGCATCAGGATCTAGATAGGGAAACAACCTGTGTGTGGCCCACCAAGCATCATATGTCAGAGTTGTCCTTGGATCTGTGATATCACGATACTTCCACTGCACTGGCTGTAACCCCACAATCTCATCTATGGCAGTCTGCACTGGAATCATAGGTCCCCACATTGGAATCTCCCGCGTAACCCGGGCAAACACTGCAATACTAGTTGGTTCATCCTGCCGCTCCCCAAACTGCCTAAGCACCCGAGATGGAAGATGGCGCTCTATGATGTGTTGTGCCTGAATTGTTGGACCAATAAGATATCATCTATGCCTGTAATAAGGCAGCTACTCATCATCCTCTGTCCATCTAGGACAATCTCTATAGGGCATCCAAGTGAATAAATCCATGTGGTCAATAGCGTGCCTCCAATAACCCACATCACCCATCTGAACCTGTGGAACTACCCCAGTATAACCAAAAACATACGACAACTCCTCGAAGATTTGTCGATCCACTGGCGGCCTGCACACTGCAATATGCTCCCATGCCCATATCATGAGCAAAGTCACCCCACAGCTAATCAACTACTCCCCTCGATATACAACACTGTGCAACTAATGATATAACTGAGCTAGGAGGCAGGGTTCCCATGCGTATGATGTAGCATCTACCATCATCCCCTCCAACATCTCCCCCAACCAATGGGAAATCCATGACTGCATTGATCAGGACATACGAGACCACTGATGCAAGTGCAGATAACCACAATCAATCGATCATAACGATCTGTCAGAGTGTCTCATGGTATCTCATGCTCCTTGAATCCCAATGCTGCATTATCCTCAGTCTTGAACAACTGATGTAGTGCAACCAACCCACTCTCCAGACTATAAACCACCTACTCCCCATGAATGTGAAGCCGAAGAATCCACCACACATCAAGCAGGGTCAAAGTAGCCTCTCCCGTCAAAAAATGAAATGAGCTGGTCTTTGTGTGGTACCTCTCCATGACTGCTATCAGTAGCCCTCAGTTAGCCTAGGTCTCAGGCACAAATGCGACACCATATAGACCAAGTGCATCCAGAATATCCCACTCAGCCATTGACAGAGAATCACACAACTGATATCCAGTCGGATGACTCTCCCACGTATAAATAGGTGGTAGCCTCACCTGTATTCATGCAGCCAAGACAACACATTACTATAACAAACCCTAATTGTGACATTGACGAGAATAGACAAGAATCAGGGCAACATTCATAATTTTTGGCTCAAAATTGCTCATGCGTCACATTGCTAAACCTATGCATGGTGGCTAAGCTCATGTGTCACACTACTCAATGCACGTGACTCGGTCAAGTGCATGCATCGCCCTGCTCAATGCATGCGACTCACTCAAGCGCATGCATCACACTGCTTAATGCATGCGATGCACCTAGGCTCATGCGTCACATTGTCCTACCTATGCGTCACGGCTAGCAGATGCGTGCCACCTAAGCAGAGGCCTCACAACCCCTGCGCATGCGGCTCCAAAAATTGCATGCATTGCACCTTTGCACAGGCGTTACACTGCCACGCACAGGCAGCGCATGTGACTACTCATGCGGCGTACAAAAGTGCACTGCATGCGTGCCCTATTTTTGGGCCCTAAAATCTACACAAAAACACAAAAATTGACAAAGAAGGATGAGATACATACTGGGGCCCCTGACCCAGGGAGACAACCATAGGTCCAAACTTGCGATCTGTGATGCTGGTGAATTGGTATAGGTGACATCTTAATAGCAGCTTGGCACAAACTCTCCACAGGCTCACTCTTTGCTCTCTAGGATTGCAAAGGCTCAAGTGCACAAATGAGGAGTATGACCCCCTAAGAGGTATTTCTAGAGCCCTTTTGACCTAAATGGCCACAATTTTCAATATTTTGACCAATGAGCGATCTTTTTAATATCCCGAGCACCTTTTATGACCACTTTCTCACACCCAGCTCAATCTGGCCATCCCACACAACCTTTCGAAAATTTTTCCAATTTTTTTTGAAAATTTGAAAACTTTCCCGAGGGGGCATAGGACCATTATGCTTCACCTAAAAAACACTAGGGCATGTTCAAAGCACATCTCTCAAAATTTTCTTTGATGTAATGCTGGATTCAACATTATATCAAAGAGGGGCAAAATGTAGACACTTAAAAATGTCCTGGTCCTGCGAACAACATGTTCACGCACATTCCACCTTAATTCCACATTCTACTATTAATTAAATAATTTTTAAATAATTTAATTAATTCATTCCCTCTGGCGCTTTTTAATTAAATAAATTTCATTTATTTAATTATTTAGGCTCCCTTCTTCTAAATTCCTCTATAATTAAATAATTTAATTATTATTAATTATTCACTCATCAAAAGTCCATATCCCCTTTAATTTAAATAAATAAACATTTATTTAAATTATTAGCCTAGCCCTAGGTTAAATAAGTCCCCACTTATTTAATCTAATCCCAACACATTCCCCCTTTCTTCACAAAAAATTAAATAAATCCCCACAATTTATTTAATTTTAAAACATTGACCTCCTCACCATTTTCCTCTAATTTAAAATTCAAAATTGTCCTCTTATGAGAGGAAACCCTAAATCATTTTGGGCCCTTGATCCTTGCCCTAAGTCAACTTTAAATCTTCGCCCTCCATTCATTTCTCACCTTCTATAAAACCCCTTTTACCTCTCCATTTTCAACCACCACTTGAGCATTTGTCTTCTGCCATTGTCAACATTTGAGATTTCATCTCATTAGCAGACCTGCAAGTCTGAGCACACCACCATAGCTAGGTTAGATTTTAGCAATGGAGGAAATGCATTAGATATTCTAGGGTTTTATACTTCCATGTTTACATTCTAGGTTGTTTAAGGACTCTATTGCATAGGTAGGGTTTCAATTTTCTCATTTTAGGACTGTAGCAGAGTTTTTACCTGCCCACAATATTCTTGCAAGGAGTCAATGAAGAATGCATGGATGCCTTAGACCTGATTGGAGACGATGATATTTCTAGACTTTCATTTGATAAAGTTTGTCAAATATGTAGAAGCTACTTGTGCTCAACCATGAAGAATCCATTCAGCTTGAGATCAATGTCAGCCATAAAAGCAGATACAAGTGTATCCATGGTGGAGCTTAGTAATCTTTTGAAATACATGAAGTAGGACATTATTGATTATATGGCAACATAGCTAGATACATTTCATGCAAAGAAGAAACATATAGAAGTAGTTGGCTGAGTGTTTCCCTCATTACTGCTGTAAGAAAATGGAAAGCAAATGTAAGAGGCTGGCCAACATTACTAAAGACAGGTAGGATTGATTAGACTTTAGAACTCTAGAAGATTAAGGACATGTATTTTACCTAGGCCATTGCAAGCCATGGAAACAAAGACAAATTATTCGTTTGGATCCTTTATCTTATAATGCTTCATTTCTAGGTTCTTCTTCAAACACGCCTAATTGGTATAATGTACCATGGAATAATTGTTATGAATTAGGATCTTAGGATACTAGTCATTATAAAAATAAATAGAATGAGCAATATACAAGCATAGATTTAACATATTACACAAGATATACATGGAGAAAACCCTTTCGGGTAACAAACCCCATAAAGCATCATTTTATTAAAACACTTTGCAACATGCCATCTCATATTACTTGGAATTTCACACACAATTTACTAGGAAAGTAAAAGAACATGATAAACAAGAGAGATTTTTTATTATCATTATATATTTACATAAAATAAATACATATATTTTCTAAACATTTTTCAACCTTGAAATACAATATATTCAAAGATAAATCACATCGAAAACATTTCACTTTACATTTACAATTATATTGTACTTGGCAATAAGAATAATTTTACATCATAACATAGAGAATACTGCGTCTAGAATCTTGATATCTGTCACTTAAGTCTTGGCGAGTCTTCTACTATAGAGGGAGGGCATCATTCGAGTGCTTTACCTCCAACTACAGACTGACGGTCCCCCTCACACCTTCCTTCTTGGAAGTGACCCTACCCTCCACGAAGAGTATATACATAAGGTACCAACAGGTGCCATCTAAGTCCTAGTTTTGTGTCCTACGTAACACATTCAACCATACAACTCTAGACAATCTTCTAGCTAATTATGATCCATCTGACTTGTCATGCCATCTAGACACTGTGAATTGAATAATGCATGCAGAGACAAATGCATCACTTTGGCCAAAGTTTCTGTATAAATAGATGTTTTCGATAAACGTAGTCGTGTGTCCACACACCTCTAACTCAACTTGGAAACTACCTCATCCTACAATTTGAGTTTCGTCACTTAGTATCTCTAGACATAAATTGTCTGAACTATACTCAAATACCAATCAATCCGACTTAGAAATATTCCTTATCTAGGATATACATACAATATGTAAGTTTAGATAATTTTATCTTTTCAAAGAGTCCCTCATTGCATATATGCAATTATCAGGGTCTATGATTTCCTATCATCCTACTCACTGACTCAATAATAACCATACTTGGTTTATATAACTAGTATTGACTCTAACAAGAAATTATTTTAAATTAAGCAATATGCTTCTCAGTCTCTTCATATTGTCTTGATCTATGTTCTCTTGATCTTTTGATTGTCGATCAAAATATACAATAGACTAATCAATATCATAACAGTCTTAAGAGTTAAAGTTTTCTAAACTCTTTGAGATAGAATCTAGGGTTTTAACTCCCCTAATCTAATACTTTGAAATATCAAAATACCCTTACTCTTCCAAAAATAAGTTATATCAATAATATAGCATGAATAAGATAACCACTTGTCTAATCTTGACTACTTGGTCATCAATTAAATTCACCTTTTTTCTTATGACGTAAAACACAATACATAAGGTTTATCCTCTTTCATATATAGTTTTAATGAATACTAACAAAAGCATAAGTACTCTTGACTAAGTTCAATCTCTTAATCTGAATAGGTTTTAAGTCTAAAGAAATAATAAAGTAATGTTTTTGACCTAATGGTCTCCTTTCATCCACCTATTTTAGATATAGAAAGGTTAAGAACTATAGCACATCATCCTTGCATAATGGAAATACATGATCTAGTTGAAGAAAGCATATATATATATATACATACACACACACACACATACATACATACATACATACATACATATAAATATATATCATTTCTAGATACTTTAGAATAAGTGAAAACCTTTCACAAAGTCTAAATTGAAAACAATAGAACTTAAATGAGTAAAAGAGTTAAAAGAAACATCTTTATCAAAACTTACCGGTCTCAACTCCTTAGTCTTAAAACAATGATCCTGAGAGACTCAAATTTGAAATCTAAAGATAGATTCAACAAATTTTGGTAGTAATAAAATAACATATGCATCCTTTGTTATTCTGAGTGCAAATAAAGGAAAAAGGTAACTAAAGACAAACCAGAACTCTTAGACATCTCTGTGTCTATCATTTGTCAAATTCTACACAGACATTCTTCAAGAATTCGAAGCATGACAAGGTTATCTTTCCTAGCATCTTTGCTAACAGTAAGACATTCTAATGTTTAGTTCTACATGTCTTCTCAAATTGCAAAAATTTACTAACTATAATCAGTAGCTAACTTACTAAGATCATTAGCTTTTTGGCCTATTATAGTTAATTTTTCAAGGACCACTCAACCTGCACAAGTTTACCATTCTATAAGTCATAGAAGATCCATAGAGATCTCAATCTTAAAGGTGTTGAAGAAATTCAAGGAACATAGTTTTTAATATAAAATAGTGATACACCTATCACTAAAAAATCAACTCTAACTAGTCTTAACCAAAATATACATAGTTTAAAGACTATTTAGTCTTATATTCTCACTATAATATACTAAACTTTCGGCCTCATACTTCACACAAAAATATTCTAATTTTAACAATATTATACACACAGTGATTTAGTAAGCTTATCATCTTCTCAAACACAATGATCTAAGCTTAACAACTTCTCAAACACAATGATATTATAAGCTTATCAGTTTCAAAAACATAATTACATGCCAAATACATTCATAAGATTCACAAACTTATTATAATGTTTTCTAGAAAAGAATGAACCTGTAAGTTTGAAGGAGTAAGCAAAGCTTTCTTTGATCCTTCGACAACTTCTTTCCTTATGTTTGTGACAAGCCCAAAACCTTTGTCTTTTCCATCGCTCCTCACATAAAATATTAAAGTAATAGTTCTTTTTGTGTCTCTATGTCTAGAGAGAATCTCCTATGGTGATAAATAGAAACTCCCCTCTATTATTGCATCCTCAACTCCTATATAACAATGCCTATAAAATTTCCACGAAGGCATGCAAATTAATGGAGGTGATGGTCATAAAAGATCACTCCAATAACCAGTCAAAAAAACTTTTCCACTCTCCAAAATAGTTAGAGAGTAAAAAGGGGTCGAGCAACCATATACATAAAAGTAACTTGCATTATTCTGGAATCTTTACCACTTTCATAAAGAAGTTTATCAACCTCAACACAAAAGGTCTCACATTAAATATCACATTAAATATATAGGTACAAATATATGACAACATAAAGAAAGTATACACAATGTATAGTTACGTTGTTTCAACTACTTGACAAGATACAAGAATGGGGTCTTGAGTATATAGCAAAATAGACAAATATAATAACATGATAGGATACCATAATGGAATTTCAACAGGAAATCACCAAAAATGAGATAGTTAACCACTAACATATATATTCTCTCTTGAATATAAACTATATACATAACACACAAGAACTAACGACTATCGACCATCCTTGTCGACAATCATACTTTCCTGACTTGATTCTTGACAAAAACCTATACTAATAGATCTTGATGACAA
Organism: Cunninghamia lanceolata; assembly: GCA_027924645.1. Classification (NCBI taxonomy): domain Eukaryota; kingdom Viridiplantae; phylum Streptophyta; class Pinopsida; order Cupressales; family Cupressaceae; genus Cunninghamia; species Cunninghamia lanceolata. Next base: position 1,770,065 of record BSBN01001074.1, on the reverse strand, counting down.
ATCAACGACTGATGTGTCAAAACCAACTTAGGCCAAAAAGAGTCAAGCACAACTTACCAAACTCAACAAGGGTTCACTAAACTATGTAAGCACATGACTAAGATGGCAACAACCTATTCTTATCCATACATCTATTCACTTCTCTCCGATGATGCTCTCCCTCTCTTTTCTCGGAGGGTGGAAAACCTATTTCCAGGTTACTACTTACATTCACCAACTGGGATTAGTGTATCATTAGTAAATCCATAAACCATATGAATAAATAATCTTATCATCAACTAATCACATGTCTAAATTCTAAACATATAAACTCAAACTCATGAAATCATTGATTTATCCTAACATTTCCACTAAACATTAAATTATTAATCCATGCAAAACTATCTACTAGTTACATACAAGTAAAAGTAAAACATAGTAAAAATTGGGGTGTGACATATCTTCCCCCATAAGATTCATCGTCCTCAATGATCCCATTGTATCCAAAACAATAATATAGAGTTTTTGTGTTCAACTTTGAAAAGCATAAAACAAATGAGGAAATCTCTAATAAAAATCATGGTAATCTTCCCATGTGGCACTATCCTCTGCATACTAGTCCCATTGGACCTTACACTGAGTAACCTCTTTATTTTGCAAGTGGAGCTTGTGAACTTTGAGCACTTTGAGAGGCTCGATCATGACCACTCCTGGGTGGACCATACTTGTAAAGCATTCCAATCAAGAATATGATTATCACCTATTATATACTTTTTCAAATATGAAACATGAAAAACATTATGCATCCTATAAAGAATTGGTGGTAGAGCGATTATGTAGGCAACCAAATTGATTACTTTGAGAACTTCGAAGGGTCCTACATATCGAGGAGCTAATTTAGATGACTTTCCAAACTTTATGGAAATTTTCTAAGGCTTGACCCTCAAAAGAACTTTTTCTCCAACTAAGAATTGCCTAGGTGTACGCTTGACATCGGCATAATATTTTTGTCTATCATTTGCTTCCTCCAACCTATTTCTGATCAACTTGATATATTCTTCCATTTTTGACAACATTTCTGGACTAATGTTAATCCTATCTTCTAGCTTATCCCAACTTATAGGAGTTTGACATCTTCTTCCGTACAATGCTTGAAATGGAGATATCTTGATAGTTGGATTGTAGGAGTTATTATAAGAAAACTCCACAAGTGGTAGATATTCTTCCCACTTGTATTTCTAATCCGTGCAATACATCCTCAACAAATCTTCTAGAATTTGATTTACCCTCTTAGTCTGACCATATGTCTCAGGGTTCTTATATTGAGTTGAGTTCCTAGTACTGAGAACAAAGTTTGCCAAAATCTTGATGTCATACGCACATCTAATCTTCTCAAGAATTCCATGCAATCTAAATACCTCTTACACAAACTTACACGCCAAAACTGGTGCTCCATCTGTTAGATTCCCTGGTATAAAGTGAGCTACCTTGGTGAGTTTTTCCACCACCACTAAAATAACATTATGTCTATTTTGAGACATTGGAAGACCTTGCACAAAATCTATGCTAATAACCTGCCACTTCCACTTAGGAATATCATGCAGATACAAAAGTCCTACTAGATGCTAATGCTCAGCCTTGACTCTCTAGCACTCTAGGCAACTTGCTACAAATTTTGCAGCTTCATTCTTCATTCCTTTCCATAAATAAAGATGCTTCACATCAGCTAGGAGTTTGGTTACTCTTGGATGACCTGAATATGGTGCAGAATGAACTTCCTTCCATAAAAGGTTTCTTAATTCTACCAAATCTAAAACATACATCCTTCCTTTGTATATTAAAAGTCCATTTGGTTCAAAAAAACCATCATACCTTGAGTCTTGAGGATTTATAGAGAGAACCTACTTAACTTTCTCATAACACTCATCACTTGTAGAATTTTGTATCACTAAATCCTTGAAGTTTGAGTGGATAGAGGCAATTGATGAGATATGCCTCCGTCGACTCAAAGCATCCGCTACTCAGTTCTCCTTGCCTTTGATATAACTTATCTCAAAGTCATAGTTAGATATCAATTCCAACCATCTTCTTTGTCGAGCATTTAGATAAGGTTGTGAAATATATACTTAAGACCATGATGATTGACTTCAATTCATAAGGGTTTTCCTAGCAAGTAGTGTCGCCACACTTGCAAAGCATGCACCATTGCTACTAACTCTAAGTCATGAGGATCATAATTCTTCTCGTATGCTCTGAACTTTACAGATTCATAGGCCACCACTTACCCATTTTGCATAAGCACTCCACTTAAACCTTCTCATGAGGCATCAGTGATGACAACAAATTAACTTTCTAGATCAGGAACTTTCAATATTGGTGCAGTTGTTAATCTTTCTTTTAATTGATTAAATACCTCCTGACATTCTTCTGACCAATCAAAATGCTTTCTTTTTCTCTGAAGCAAAGCAATTGGGCCTGCAATTTTAGAAAAGTTCAAAACAAACTTTCTATAATATCCAGCTAACCCCATGAAACTATGAACTTCATGCATATTCTTAGGCACAAGCCACTCAAGTATATCTTTTATCTTTGCAGGATCTATTGAAATCCCTTCATCTGATATAATATGTCCTAGATATTGTATCTCTTTCTAAAAGAAAGTACACTTAGAAAGCTTCCCAAACAACTTATGCTCTGTTAGTCACTGCAAAATTAATTGTAGATGCTGCAAGTGCTCTTCCTCAATCTTAGACTAAATAAGAATGTCATCTAGAAATACTAGAAAAAAATTATCAAAACAATCTCAGAAAACATTGTTCATCAAATTCATGAATACAACAGGGGCATTCGTAAGTCCAAAAGGTAAAATCATGAACTCATAATGTCCATACCTTGTTCTGAAAGGTGTTTTATGAATGTCCTCATCTTTTATTCTTAGTTGATGGTATCTGGAGCATAGATCAATCTTAGAGAATATAGTTGTGCCATGCATCTAATCAAAAAGATCATCAATACGCGGTAAAGGATACTTATTCTTTATGCTTGCTTTGTTAAGAATACGATAGTTTCTACATAAACACAAAGTTCTATCCTTCTTTTCGACAAAGATAATAGGAATACCCCAAGGAGAAACACTGGGACTAATCAAATCCTTAGCCAACAACTCTTGAAGCTGGGCTTTTAATTCCATCGACTTTGTAGTAGTCATACAGTATGGCACCTTTGAAATTGGCTCATATCCAGGTATTATATCAATAAAGAAATTAAAATCTCTCTTCAGAGGTAATCTTGGAAGTTCTAGAAAAAACATCTCAAAAATCTTGAGGGAGAGGATAGTTCTCCAAAGATACATTTGATTTACTAGGATCCTCTTCTACTTGCTCCATTTTGACTAAAAAAAGTTGACAACCTTTTTGTCTAGCCCTTTTCAGTTGCATGGTAGAGATTAGTCTAATCTTGACTTCTTTTTGAGTGCCTTGCAAAAAGACTTTGTTTCCTACATCATCTAGACACTCTACTATGTTTGTAAAATAGTCAACATTGACTCTATGCCTCCATAGCCAATTTATTCCTAAGATAATATCATAGGAACTTAGGGGGTCTACAAACAAATTTACCTCAGTCAAAAAATTAGGAAGATCAATCTTAGCTTCAAATAGGCATTGCTCTACCTGAGCTTTAGTCTGGTTAGCATATTCAATTGACTAGAGTTTAGCCATATATCCAGCTCTTCTAGGAAATTTACTCAATACTCTTGAAGAAATAAAACTTTCAGTTGTTCCAGTATTAATCAAAATAGAAATAGGAACTCCAAACAAAGTACCTGTCGTCTCAATGGGAGTAATCTGGTACTCTGCCTAGAAATTGTCCAATGTCACATGGATCCTTTGTTGAAAAGTTGCTTGCTGGGTAGGTAATGTGTTACCATGCTATTGAGCTCCTTGGTTCTTGGTTGTGCTGCAAGTATGTGCCTAATCAGTGTTGTCATTGATGTCAACATATCTTTTTTGTCATTGGTGTCAACTATATCCTAATCTACTTGTTTGGAAACTTTATATGTTGAGAATATTGATAAAATGGGCCTCTTCGGAAGAATCAAGTGAGTTACAGTGAAGTGCAGTATAGACAGTGAGTTGTATGCTAAAGAATAGTCCAATAGATTGCTCCACATTTCCTTTTACTTACAGATTTGAGTTCGCAGATTGGAAGTTGTTTGAAGGGATGTATGAAGATTCTTAATCCTGAGTTCAAGCCTTCGGTGTGAAGTTTTGAGAGAGTTGCATTCACCAGAGTAAAACCTATTTTTTTATTATTCTTTGGTGACAGGGAGAAAGTTTTTTTCTCCGCATTCCTCCGCAATAAAGTATTTTGCTCTACGGTTCTAGAGGGAAGTCTGGGATGATGAAAAGTGCCTACAATTGTAGTGGTTCATGTTTTGGTGGTCTATAAGCTATCTTTCTTTTATGACAGTCAAAGACAGTGAAGTTCATGTGTTCCAGTGAGAAGATTCCTATGGCTAAAGTGGTTAAGTTCTGTGTAGTTGCTCCTGATGATTATAACATGCTTGTGGATGTCTCCTAATCATGTTCCTATCTTGACATTGGTCTGTGTTAAGGAATTGAGATCGTGTTTGAAGATTGTTCCCATATAATGTAGCGTGTAACCAGTCTTAGTCGACATGGTTAATTCTAGTAATTGCATAGATCCCTTGAAGATCATGGAAGCATGTTGAAGCATGGAAGATCATGTTTGGGTCCTAGCTAAGGCGTGGCGTGATTTGCATATAGCTTTACTTAATTTCCTTTGCATAATGTTGTAATAGGCCAGGACCTATTTTGTAAATATTTGTAATGCTAACCTTGGAGATTGTTCCAATGGTTGATGATTGTAATGCTGACCTTGAAGATCATTCTAAGGTTGATGAAGTGTATAAATACTTGTAGTTGAGTCATGGAAAAGATGTCCTAGTGCGAAGATGGAAAAATAAGGAAAAAGGTGCAAAAGGCAGAGTACAACAGAGGCAGAGCAGAGCAAAGGCAAAGAAGAGCACAAGAACTATTGTACTTCAATGTATTAATCTCAGAAATGAAGAAGATGTTGATCATGGTAGTGAGCTTGGCAGTGAGCCTCTAGTAGGGTTTAACAACCCTTATTGTAATATTTCTAGGTTTAGGGTTGAGGCAGTGAGCCTGCTAGACCTAGCTATACTTCATGGTAGTGAGCCAGTATGTTCTTGGCCCGTGGAGTGACCAAGCCTGAACATAATTTTTCAAAGATTACAATATATTTTGAGAGCTAATTCTCTCCGTGGTTTTTCCCCACCTTGGGGTTTTCCATGTAAAATCTAGTGTCTCTTGTGTTTAATGTTGTATCTATGGTTAAGTTTCTGATTTCATGCATTCATTGATAAATTATAATAATTGTGGATACGTGATTAATATTTAAGTGCATAAGTGATTAAGTTTTTGGGACAACTGATTCACCCTCCCCTCTCAATTGTCCGATGCATATCAATAGGTTGGGCATTTATTTGCATAATGATCTCCACCACAAGAGAAACATCCACCAGGAGGTCCTCACTTCTCAGTAGGTTTTCTTGAATTATTCTCATTCCTTTGGACATTACCAGTGTTCTTCTCATTTTTGGGCCCCTTTCTATTATTTCTGGAACCCTTTTCACTTTTCTTGTTCACATCATGTTTACCATTCCTTTTCTTGAAAGGTTGAGAAGTGGGTGTCTTGTTAAACCTCTTGTGATTCTTTTCGTGAAATACAAAAATTGACTTAAATTTTTTCTCTTGTTTGATTTCCTTCTCTAAAACTTGGTCCATAGTGGTAAGACCATGCACAACCACTTCTCCACCTATCTAGGCATTCAGACACATAATGAATTTCCTGATTCTGAACCTTTCATATTTTTTATATTGTGGCATATACTTAAGAAGACGGGTGGAATTTTCCCAATATTCAACCACTGACATATCTCCTTGTCTTAGATTCTAAAAATCTATTAACTTTTGGTCAAATAAAAGCTACGGTAACCATCTCTGGAAAAATAAGACTACAAATTGATCCTAGGTTAATCTCAGAGAGCTTAACCTTAGTTCCATTTTCTTGTTCATCCACCACATGGACGCTTCTCCTACTAGCTGAAAGGCACCCCATACTTGGTTATCTTAAAGTAATTTCTAATCTCAAAATACTTTTCCATCTTTGTCAACCAAGCTTATGTAGCATCTCCACTTTATGTTCCATCAAACTTGGGTGGCGTGACTTTTTTCTTGTCTCTCGATAGTTCTGAAGTAAGTCTACTTCTCTTCTCTTCTCGAGACTTAGTCTTATCAACATTCTCCCTTTATTCACTATGAACATTGGTTTCATAGACATAATCATCATCCCCTTGATGAGAGTCCTCTTTTTCTCCTTCGGATCTACCTTGACCCCTCACTTCCTACTCCAGGTTTCCAAGCCTTTCCTTGGTTTCATTCAACATGGTCAATATCTGTCCCATCTTAGCCATTGGGTTTTCAGAGGGATTTGACTCTCCTTGACTATCTTCAAGATTTGTCTGAGTTCAAACTATGATGATACTCTATATCACACCTAATATTTGTATCAAGTTATAAATTATAATTTTGAAATAATGCATCTCATTAATTCAAAATTCATCAATAAAATCCATTCACAAAACTCATATTTGTGCAAAATAATCTCATCTTTATTATAGTTTATTCTGGGCATAAATACATCCTTATTAAGATAAGTAACACAATGAGACTACATGTCAATTTTGGTTAAAGGATATTCCTCAGGTTCCTCTTCCCTATTGGAATCTAGTAAAACAAATTTAGAGGGTGGCTGTACACACATGTGTTGCTCCATAACCTTTTTTCCTAAAATAGGGGCATCACGACCACACCCAAATGACATGTTGCGACTAGCAAACATTTTACTTGGCTTAACTACACAAGTAGGAATAATAGTTTTCTTGGCCAGTTTGTTTTGTTGTTTCCTTTCTAGTTGAATACGCTTAAGACCATCAACCAAGGTATCAAAATATTTCATCCATGCACCCTTGGTATAGCTACAATGCTCTTTCAGTTTAACCTCCTCAGTAGGTTTTTTTCTAACCTCTATCTTAGGTAAATGTTGGGGAATAGACTTTCTAGCAATTTTCTTGGTTCTTCTCCATGCCATTCTGGCTTAAAACCAATTTTAAACATTAGCTAATCTACTTAATGTTGAAAAGTTTTCTCGTAGTGAGCACCTAGGTCCATGTGTTGAACCCGGTATCTCTAATACCATATGTAACATGCCATCTTATATTACTTGGAATATCACACACAATTTACTAGGAAAGTAAAAGAACATGATAAACATGAGAATTTTTTTTATCGTTAAATATTTACATCAAAATAAATACATATCTTTTTTGAATATTTTTCAACCTTGAAATACAATATATTCAAAGATAAATCATAGTGAAAATATTTCACTTTACATTTACAATTATATTGCACTTGGAAATAAGAATAATTTTACATCATAACATAGAGAATACTACATCTGGAATCTTGATATCTGTCACTCAAGTCTCGGTGAGTCTTCTTCTACAGAGGGAGAGCATCATCTGAGTGCTTTACCTCCAACCACAGACCGACGGTCCCTCTCACACCTTCCTTTCTGGAAGTTCACAAAGAGTATAGACATAAGGTACCAACAAGTTTCCACTTGAGTCTTAGTTTTATGTCCTATGTAACACATTCGACCATACAATTCTAGACAATCTTCTAGCTAAGTATGATCCTTCTGACTGGTCACAACATTTAGACATTCTGAACCGACTAATGCATGCAGATACAAATGCATCACTCTAGCCAAAGTTTCAATATACATAGATGTTTTCAATAAACATTGTCATGTGTCCACATGCCTCTAACTCAACTTAGAAACTACCTCATCCTACAGTTTGACTTTCATCACTTAGTATCTCTAGACATAAATTATTTGAACTATACTCAAATCCTAGTCAATCTGACTTAGAGATATTCCTTATCTAGGATATACATACAATATGTAAGTTTAGATAAGTTTATCTTTTCAAAGAGTCCCTCATTACATATATACAATTATCAGGGTCTATGACTTCCTGTCATCCTACTTATTGACTCAATAATAACCATACTTGGTTTATATAACTAGTATCGACTCTAACAAGAAATTGTTTTAAATTAAACAATGTGCTTCTTATTCTCTTCATATTGTCTTGATCTTTGTTTTCTCGACCTTTTGATTGTCGATCAAAATATACAATAGACTAATCAACATCATAATTGTCTTAAGAGTTAAAGTTTTCTAAACTCTTCGGGATAGGATCTAGGGTTTTAACTCCCCTAATCCAATACTTTGAAATATCAAAATACTGATACTCTTCCAAAATTAGTTATATCAATAATATAGCATGAATAAGATAACCACTTGTCTAATCTTGACTAATTGGTGATTGATCGAATTCACCTTTTTTCTTATGATGTAAAACATAATACATAAGGTTTATCCTCTTTCATATATAGTTTTAACGAATACTAACAAAAGCACAAGTACTCTTGACTAAGTTCAATCTTTTAATCTAAATAGGTTTTAAGTCTAAATAGATAATAAAGTAGTGTTTTTGACCTAATGGTCTCCTTTCATCCACCGATTTTAGATATATAGAAAGGTTAAGAACTCTAGCACATCATCCTTGCATAATGGAAATACATGATCTAGTTGAAGAAATCACACACACACACACACACACACACACACACACACACACACACACACACACACACACACACACACATATTTATAGGTGTTTCTAATGATATCTAAATCATTTCTATATACTTTAGAATACGTGAAAACCTTTCACAAAGTCTAAATTGAAAACAATAGAACTTAAATGAGTAAAAGAGATAAAATAAACATCTTTATCAAAACTTACCAATCTCAACTCCTTAGTCTTAAAACAATGATCTCGAGAGGCTCAATTTTGAAATCTAAAGATAGATTCAACAAATTTTGGTAATTATAAAATAGCATATGCATCCTTTGTTATCCTGAGTGCAAATAAAGGAAAAAGGTAACTAAAGACAAACCAAAACTCTTGGATATCTCTGTGTCTATCATTTTTCAAGTTCTAAATAGACACTCTTCAGGAATTCGAAGCACGACAAGGTTATCTTTCCTAGCATCTTGGCTAATAGTAAGACATTCTAATGCTTAGTTCTACATGTCTTCTCAAACTGCAAAAGTTTACTAACTATAAGCAGTAGCTAACTTATTGAGATCATTAGCCTTTCGGCCTATTACAGTTAATTTTTCAATGACCACTCAGACTGCACAGGTTTACAATTATATAAGTCATAGAAGATCCACATAGATCTCAATCTTAAAGGCATTGAAGAAATTCAAGGAACATAGTTTCTGCTATAAAACAATGATACACCTATCACTAAAAATTTAACTCTAACTAGTCTTAACCAAAATATACAGAGTTTAAAGACTATTCGGTCTTATATTCTCAATGTAATATACTAAACTTTCAGCCTCATACTTCACACAAAAATATTCTAAGTTTAACAATCTTATACACACAGTACTTCACTAAGATTATCGGCTTCTCAAACACAATGATGTTCTAAGCTTAACGAATTCTCAAACACAATGATATTCTAAACTTATCAGCTTCAAAAACATAACTACAAGTCAAATACATTCATAATATTCACAAACTTATTATAATGTTTATTAGAAAAGAATGAACCTGTGAGTTCGAAAGAGTAAGAAAAGATTTCTTTGATCCTTCAACAACTTCTTTCCTTCTATCTGCGACGAACCCAAAATCTTTTTCCTTGTCGTCATTCCTCATAGAAAAGCTTAAAGGAGTAGTTATTTTTATGTCTATGTGTCTAGAGAGAATCTCTCGTGGTGATAAATAGAAACTCCCTTCTATTACCGCATCCTCAACTCCTATAACAATGCCTATAAAATTTCCACAAAGGCATGTAGATTAATGGAGGTGATGATCATAAAAGACCACTCTAATAATCAGTAAAAAAAACTCCTCCACTCTCCAAAATAGTTAGAGAGTAAAAAGGAGTCGAGCAACCATATACATAAAAGTAACTTGCATTATCATGGAATCTTTACCACTTTCATAAAGAAGTTTATCGAACTCAACAAAAAAGGACTTACTTTAAATATCACATTAAAAATATAGGTACAAATATATGACAACATAAAGAAAGTATACACAATGTATATTTACATTGTTTCAAACCTTGACAAGATACGAGAATGGGGTCGAGGTATTATCCCCCTCTCTATCTCGCATATATAGAAAAATAGACTAAACCACTAGATGGATTGTAGCTTACCCTATAATTACCTTAGCTGACTGAGATTCTTGGGTGGTGGCATATCCATGATTGCTTTTACTTTTTTCGGGTCTACCTCAATTCCATTAGCCGACACTATATATCCTAGAAGTTTGTTGGATGTGACTCCGAATACACACTTCTTTGGATTTAGGCGTACATTAAACTATTCCAGTCTTTGAAATATCTTGTCTAATACTTCCAGGTGTCCTTCTCTTGTGGGTGATTTAGCTAGGATATCATCTACATAATCTTCCATGATTGTGTGCATCATGTCATGAAAGATTGTAGTCATGGCTCTTTGATATGTGGCCCCTACATTTTTCAATCCAAAGGGCATGACACACAGAAATTACTAAAAATTAGATAGTTAACCACTAACATATATTTTCTCCTGAATATAAACTATATTAATAACACACAAGAGCTAACAACTATCGACCATCCTTGTTGATGATCATACTTTCCTAACTCAATTCTCGACAAAAATCTATACTAATAGATCTTGACAATAAATCGACGACTAATGAGTTGAAACCAACTTAGGCCAAAAAGAGTCTAGCACAACTTACCAAACTTGATGAGGGTTCACTAAACTATGTAAGGACAAGACTAAGATGGCAACAACATGTTCTTATCCATACATCTATTTACTTCTTTCCGATGATGCTCTCCCTCTTTTCTCGGAGGGTGGAGAACTTGTTTCCTGGTTACAACTTAAATTCACCATCTGGGATTAGTGTAGCATTAGTAAATTGATAAATCATATGAATAAATAATCTTATCATCAAATAATCACATATCTAAATTCTAAACATATAAACTCAAACTCATGAAATCATTGATTTATCCTGACATTTCCAATAAACGTCAAATCATTAATCCATGCAAAATTATCTACTAATTACATACAAGTAAAAAATAAAACATAGTCAAAATTTGGGGTGTGACACACTTACAAAAGATAGTCTATTAAAGAATAGATTGAACTTGGGGATATACTCATCTACATACTTCCATATGGCCAATAATACCTCATGTGCATAGTGATATAATTCACTGTAAAACTCTAAATTCACACACCTCTCAAATGAGAGAGAACCTCCTTAAATATAGGAGAAGGGGTGGCTAAATACCTAAAAGGGTATTAGTCACACCCATTCAAAGCAACCGTTTTTAAATAACTAATAATCTAATAGTATTAGATTTTAGATTATTATTTATTAAATAGTATATGCTTTATAACTTAAGGTTCTATAACCTTATATTAGAATATTATATAAATGTTATAAGGGTATGACCCATAATAACATTATATTCTAACACTCACCCTTAATGTTAATAGGGGCATCACATGTCAATTTATATAAAAGAAAAAATGAAGTACCCCATTAACGTAGGTCTTCTTTGACAGTGATAAACATGAACATAAATATATACCAAAATAAAGAGCATGTATTCCAGACTACATGAAAGTCATCTTGTCACAATTTATAATCTCGTGTTTTAAAAATGCTGCAAGGTATTACACTATTTTTGTTGGAGCCCGGAACTCCTCAAACTAGCCCCCTCTAGGTTCATTACATATTGCTCGTAGGTCTAACACAATACAATGCTTTTACAAGTGGAATATTTATAGAGAGAAGATTTTTTTTCCTCCGTAAACCACAACCAAGGTTACGAGGATTTGTACTAAATTTAGATGGGCCCCAGTTGGGGATTTATTACAAAAAAATGAGCCAATCTAGGCCAAATCAAAATGGTTACTATTGCCTCAAACAGTAACATAACCTATGCTAAGGTAAAGGCAATTTGAAAAAGCTTGTTGCCACCAAAGAACAAATCTTCCATCCAGTCCATATGGCTATGCTGGAGCGATTACATTTCAAAATTCTTTCCCTTCATGGATGATCTTAGCATCATTTGAAGAGAACATTTGTTTTTCTTTCTCTTGACTTCTATCCAATCTTGGTTAGAAATAGGCAGAGTCTCAGAGATTTGTTCTACTATTGGGCATTTACATTGACTATAAAATCCCCCATACTAGCATTCACAGGAAGAATCAGGGGCTCAGGAGAGATTGAAATGTTATCTTTCTTACTGGGGTTGTTAGACTGCTGAGGATACTTTGAAGCAACTAAAATTTGAGAAGGAACAACAACAAAAAATAGTTTCATATTGCCCACATTCTACACCTCTTTCTCCTATGGGGAAAGAATAGCTCGAGTAGAATATGATTCCTTCCCAAAATGTTTTAAAGGAGCATTTACAGAATAATGATGTGGAAGAGCATCCATCCACCAAGATTGGTGCTCAACATTATTTCTGGTTTTGGAACAATTATTTGCCATGTGTCTAGTTTCAAAATATCTTTTGCAATGAAAGGGAAACCCTTTGTTTTCCAGAGGTTGTAACCAACTATGATCATTAATCTTGAAAGTTATCTCTGCAGGGAGATCTCTTGAGATATCTAAGTCAACAAGGATGCGAAAAAATGTTATGTGGGTGAAATTGGATGTGTCAATATGTACAACAAAAAAATCACCCAAAGAATCACTGATAGCTTCAAAGTAGTCCTCAAACTAGAACTGCAGTGGAAGATTTGGAAGGCAAACCCAAACTGGCTTCACCAAAAAGGATTCAAAGAGGGTTGAAATTTGGTTACCAGGGTTTGAGGAGGGGCAAATTTTTCCTCCAACACCATCATTCTCAGAGGATGGCATCTCAGTCTTATTTTCAATCAAACACTACAATAAAAAATCCTTGTGCATAGGGGTAGACTTCCACATTACCTTTGAGCATAGATTGCTAGGTAGTTGTGATCCAGTTGTGTAGATCCGCAAGTTTTGGCGATAAATGATTGAATTGGCCAATCAGACCGTTGGTGCTGTAAAACTACTCTCCTTCGAAAAACATCCTTCTTTAAATCACCTGAGAAAACTAAAATAGGGTTTGTAGAAGCCCATCTGAGAGGGGATTTTGAGCAGGCTTTAGAAGTCACCTTCGAATTAGAGGCCAAACTGCTATTTTTTGGTCTAGCATCCCAAGATGAATGCTTGACCACAGTGTTCAAGACCCCGTGGGTAATAGTGTCTCTGAAGGAAGAGCCTTACACAGCGATGGGCACCACCAGGCCACAAGAACCACCAGCTGAGCATGGAAGCTGACTAAGGATGTTGTTGTTGCCCAAGACGATCCTCGAAGGAGGGATGTTGGAACATTTAGGGGTTGGATGCCATTGAGCAGAGGTAGGGTGCAGAGGAGAGAGTTGCCCATATCACAAATAGATCTCTCGCGGATTGAGGAATGAATGGCCGTGACATGGCAAGGAGAGATTATGGAGGAAGCACCACTGGAAGGTGCTGCAACATTGGATTGCATAGAAAAATGGCATAATCTATGCAAACGAGGGAATTTGTTGCATCTGTAAAAATTGGCATCACAACAAGACTACATTTATAGAGAGAAGAATTTTAATATTCACATAGGGCTTACATAAAATATGAGTTAACCATATATAATGCGTAGATGTCTTACTTTTTTCCTTTTAGGTCTTACATAGAGCTTCCATTGTTAGACACACTCTTTCCCCCTCAATGGCAACTCCATACATCCTGAGGCGTTAAAATGCCTAAGGTCTTATTTTATGCCTTAGGTCTTACATCTAGAGGTGCTATGAACACTCCCCCTTGATGAGCAAGCATTGATTTGAATTTGGAGAATTTGGTACTGCATAGAGGTTTGATGCCATATTGCATATATAATTTTTATGATTATTGGGAGCCTAGGCCAGATCTTCTTGACATAGTATATCTTCCATTTGCTAATCAATCTTATAGAATTGAAGAATAATATTAGGATGGAAGAACTTTCCTTTGAAGGAAGTGCCCATGAACTTCAAATGTGCTTTATTTCTAGAAAGACAAGTCTTGAGTAAAAGTAAATAGATTTATCATATAATAAAGTGGGACATGTAATAGCACCCAGATAAAAAAACATTTTCAGTAATATCCTAAGCATATTGATTCCTTTGTAGTGATTTTGTAGCCAACTTTTGATTATAGAGCTACAGGATATAGCTATTTAAATACTACTCTATCCATGTGATAGTAGTTGCACCATATTTTGAAGACATAGATTGAGGTATATGTCCTATCAATAAGATTACCAACATAGTTAGCAATATAATAATCAATAAAATTTATTTTTTGGTGCAAAAATAATAAAAATCCATAATTAGATAAGTAAGTCAACATATAATATGTTATGACAATACTTTAAAATAATCGAACAATCTTATTAAGGAGATCATATTGAATTGTCATATTATAAATATGTATAATTTGCCATGTTTCTATAAGGAAAATAAATAGTCATTAAACATATAGTAATGATCCATAAAAAATTAAAGCAATGGGTAAGCTATCCTTTCTAGGCTTGCTCCTCAGATAGTGTGTTAGGGTGATAGCTCCACCCATTACAAGTAGGTGTTTTTATACCCAAGAATTTTATAGATTTTAGATAAAATACTGACCTCATTTGATAGTTATGAACAAATTCATATATTGTATCAAAATGTCATCTTGGATGCCTTTATCCATTTTATAGTTTTTAGCTTTTAGTATTACTCCTTATGAACCTCTTTTCTCTATGACATATAGGGTAAAATTGCCTCTTTATTATAACAATATTTAATTAACTAATACAAAATTTTATCAATTTCCTAGCCATGTAAACTTATCCAAGGTTTTTATCAAATTATTTCATATGAAAGAATTTATCTAAAACTGTAGACTTTATATATGACACTACCTTATATGTATGACAATGCAAATTATATGGCATCTCTTAATTTTATAGGTGATGATTCTCTTTTAAAAATGATTATATGGTTATGTGTTTAGGAGGTGATGATGGAGAATGTGAGGTTTAATGTTTCCTTCTAGGAAGTTAGCCAATAAGTTCTACCTTCAATGGACAAGGGGATCCCATTAAGTCAGAAATCCAATCATCAAGATGCCTCTTAATATCATTTTTCCATAGCAAGAGTTGTAATGTAAATTGAAGAGAGAAATATAGAAACTTGTTTTAGCTTTCTTTCCTCAAAGATGAGATTACAATATGGTACACATATTCATAGTTTTGATATACTTTAAAAAAAAAAAAATTGAGTTAGTTGGCTGTGACAAAAAGTATTCCAAGGAGGTGAAGAGCACTCATAAGAGTGTTTCCTAGTTTTAACTCCCCCTTAATGCCATAAGACATGACTATGAAGCAAGAGAAGGATATTTTAAAAATGAAACCTTGGGAATTTGAGAATGATGAAGCTAAACCTATGTCACATGAATTATCAACCAACAAAATTAAACACACATATATAGTAGAATAGAATAGAATATGTTTGTTAAGCTTTCACAAATTATGTCATAGTATGAACCATCCTGGTACATTGGAGACTTAGTAGAGAGTGACATATTGAGAGGACAAACTTTAATTTCCTTGTTAATTAGTTAAAAATTTTGTATGAAGACACATATCACTTCCCACTCTCTTTCTCTCACCCTATCCCAAGGATGGTCGGTGCAAATCCATTTTGAAGTCAGAGAGAATTATTCTATGTTTATGTTGCGCCCCCCTTTTTTTTAAAAGGCATCCTAAGTTCATTCTTTGTTTTTCCTTTGCAATCATTGTCGGCCTTTTCACTTAGTTCCTCCTACGGGCCTAATTTACTTAGTCATTTTTGCGAGTTAGTGATCTTTTGTATTTTTGAAGTCAAGTCGGTGGGTTCACAAGTTCTTGAACCACTCGACTTGCCTTGTGATTCCCCTGCCTTGAGTCTTTGTTGTCTTCGTATGGAGTCTTCCCTTTGTAGTTAGAAGGTCAGGGATTATTTGAAGTTTTGAATCTCCAACTCCTAGTTCAAAAGTTCATGTTTTGCCCGACTCGCCGACTTCACGTAGTGCACTTTCCCAAGTGGTGTCAACTGTGCTAGCATATTGTACGGAAGATTGACACTTGTCCTTATGCATTTAATTTGAGGTACATGCAGACACAGTGGCGCCATTCTTGGAGGGAAAGTTGAGGCATGCATTTATGGGTTATAATGAATAATTCACTGCCAATATTTAATATCTTTCTTGGGGGAATTTATGAGAAGTGACTTGAATTAATTTTAAATCCCGCATAAGGTGATATTATGTGCAAAGAGAATGCGTTGCAAAAGAATAAACTACTAGCTTGCTACGTGCAAAATTTTAGCTTAGTTCTACCCTCGCAGGTTAGCATAGCTAGCAATTCTTCCCTCTCTATAAAGGTTTCATATCTTCTTTAAGGAGTTAGAGATTTTTATTTCCCATGTATCTGCACAAAGAATTCTTTGGTGGTGTCTTGCCTCATTCTCCGCTCTCTGCGTGTATTTCCGAGTCTCTTGTTTTCTGGTTTCTCGAGCACATAAAAATGAAATTTAAGTTTCGAGGGACCCCTGTGGCCTCCATTATGGAGAATGGTCTTGCTGGAGTGAGAGATACGAATTTGGGCCATGTTGATTTAGATGATTTTTGGAGGAGAATGTGGTATGAGAAAAGAACTCCTTTGGCAGAGAAATTATCAGTAGAGGCTTGCATAAAGCTGGTGGCTTTTCGCTTGCTGTGCATTGTGTCCTGAATTAATGCTTGCATGCACCAATAGTTATTTCCTAGACTCTCAGGAGATAAAAACTCCCAGCGGTACTGTGGTGGCCAAAATTGATTCTGAATCTATTGCTTCAACTCTAGACTTGGAAGAATATGAAGATAATGCTAATGTTTCTATTTCCTCGGCATGGAATTACTATAATGAGAAGAAGGACTGGTGCTGCACATGTGTTGCCAAGCATTGGCTAGAAGAAATAAAGACTGGGAAGTCCCGTCTGCCTGGTAATCTAGAGAGGAGTCATTTCAAAGAAGAAATCTTAGACATGATAACCCTGTTGAATAGAGTAGTTGGAGTCCCGAGTCAGATGTCTTTGAGTTCTGGATGTGTAGGTTTATTTTGTTAATTTGTGGAGACCACCAGATTGACTAGTTGAAAATCATCAGCTCGGTTGTCTACATGAGCAGCTGGTGAATTTTACATGAAGCGTAAGCTTTCACATGTGCTCCTAGCTGGTCTACATCTTGGCTCGAAGAGATGCTGCTTGGCTTGGTCTAAGGACTCAAAGGCGTTCTTTGGCAAGCACGCGTATGTATCAAATTTTTCCTCAATTGTAAAGAAATGAAGGTATGAAGGATTTCCGACGTGTGAATGATGCTTTTTCTATGATGCTAGCTAAAAGAATTGATGGTTCAATAGAGAAAAGATTTTCTGTGGAAGTGTTTACATTGGTCGCCAAATTTGGGAGTGTTTATATTCAGTTTGGTCGCTTCTCGTATTTAAGGATTGGGGGTTATGAAAATATCCCATTAAAATTGCCTCGATACCCCTCTGACTATTTGGTGTTGCTCGAAGTTTGCCACCAAATGGCAGCGGTAAATGTCAAATATCAGGCAATGAAAAAGAAAGGATATTCTTTTCCCGTGTCTTTGTCTTTTTATTCATGCAAAAGCAATGATGGTGCCCAGAATGTGGACAAATTGTTGTCTAAATTTAGCCTTCATAGTTTGTCTCCCCGCGTATCATTTGACATCAAAAATTTTATAAAGGAAAATATGCATGGAGGTGGTTCTTACTCACACTTTCCTCAGCTTAAAGATTTTTGGAAGGATTGTACTGATGAAAGAGAAGTTCGGAAAAGGAAGTGGATGAGGTTGATTGTTGATCAAGTCCATGCCTTCAAGCTTGATATTTAGGTCCCGAATATAATTAGTGATTTTTTAGTTCTGGGTGAAGAATATGATACAGTGTCTAGGGAGCCTTTGCCCGCATTACAATGGTCTGAGAAGGAAGTTACATATATTATGTTGCTGTCATTTCATGTTTTAAGGAGAATAGAAAAGTAGTTGCAAACAAAGACTAAGGAGTGTGCTGGTTCATCAACACAAAGGGACTCAGCCTCTCAGAATCAAGCCAGGTCCCAGACTGCCACCTCACACAGAAGAGCATCCAGTTTGGACCCGACTCTGCAAAGAGTTGGCTCACAACTAAACAACAATGGTGAACGTACACCTGAGGAGCTTGGCAAGTTGAAGAATGCCTATGAGCAAGATGTTCTAGTGACGAAGAGAAATACTAGATTGGCTACCTTATCATCTAAGGCTGACCATGTGCCCCCACCAAACAATCATGTAAGTGATTCTGATTCTTTTATCTTCTCACAATTGGGAGAAGATAATTTATTGCATTCATTACTCAGTCCACCTAATTCCCCTCAACAAAAAGTGATGCCTGGGCAAAACCCTCATCCTGTACCGATAGTGGCAGCTACCAATGTTGCCAATGCACCAGTCTCATTGCATAACTGGTTAAAGAAGGTAGTCCAAAAGAAGAAGAGGTACACCGTTCCAGCTGATAAAGGCATTGATACTATTGCCAGTTTGTTACAGATGGTACCAAAACCAAAACGTGCAAAGAGGATGTCCAAGATAGTGACCGATACCACCTCGGGAAACTAGTTTTTAGAGATTACAGACCCACTGGTCGAGAAGAATGAAGATGAAATAACTGAAGCTGACTTCAGAGTAAGCCGAGTGGGCCTAGGGCCATCGACTACCGAGGGTGATTTGTACCACATGCACTATTCAGTGGACAACATCTCTAAAAGGGTGAAAGATTTACAGGATGAAAATTTGAAGCTACTAGCACATGTAAGTTCTTTATCCTCCTTTGCCAATTCAATTGCTGAGGTAATAACTCCATCTACTGGAACCTCCTCTACTATCAAAATTCCCAATCTTGGCCCAAGTCTGCTTCAACAAGTTAGAATTTCTTTGTCTCTAAGGAAGGCTATGGACCAATGGGTTGAGAAGATCATCTTCGATGGTCTTTTATTTATCGAGGAAGCAGTAAATTGTTTGATTCCATTCATGCTAAAAGAGAAGTTCTGATAGTAGAATTTGAGAAAGCCTGAAGTGATCACCATAGTTTGAATTTAGCCTCTAAAGAAGTACGAGAAATTGCCAACATGGAACATGGTATTCTAATGACTAAAGAGGTCATAGCTAATCCTAAGGAACTAGATACCACTGTGTGGGCTGATGCTTTAGAATGGAAAATTTGTATTATTTCTGTAGCTGAAGAAGAGATGGGGAAGGTAGTGGCAGTTTATTACAAAGAAATGATGAGAATTAAAAGAGATTTTGCTGCCTTGGATGTAGAGGCCAATGGATTTGATGATGAAAAACTATTGGATGTCAAGGAGATCAAAGAAAATTTCAAGAAGGTTGTGACAAAGGAGATAATAAACTATAGTGCAATTATAGGGGAGTCATTGGGTAGAATTTCTAAGATGGCAACTTACATTAGCACTTGCAAAAATGGTGTTGGTGCCTGAATTCACTGTCAGTTAATTTAGCAATTTTCATGCAGGCACCATCCCAAAATATCCAAAAGGTTCTAAGTTTTGGCACCCCTTCAGTGTTTTTCAGCATCTGCATCTCATTTCTTGAGGAGGGGTCTTCGTCTTTTCTCCATCGGCATGGGTTCATTTTTGTGTCTTCGACATTTCGGTTTGAACTTGAACCCTTTTTTCTCTAAGTTCAGTGGTTCAGTAGTTTAGGGTTCAATTTTCTTCTAACAGGTCGCATTATGCATTTGCCTTGCGCAAATATTGCATCGTTGAACCTCCCGCTTGAACCTTTTTGTTTTGGTTCAAGGTTCAATGGTTCGAAACTTTGTTGCCTATGGAGTATTATTTTTGATGTTTGAACCATCGCGTTGAACCCTCGTGTTGAACCCTTTTGGTTCGGGGTTCAATGGTTCAAAGCTTTATGTTTTTGGTCTTATCAGAGTGATTGGCTTCATCGGCGAAAGATTTCTTGAGTGCTCTGATTGTTTTGGTCTGGCCGATGGATGTCCATCAGCGTGTGTTTGGCTATCGGCGAAGCAAATTTTTGGGCCGCCGATGTAAGGAGTTTGCTCGATGGGGAATGCCATCGGAGTAAGATTGCATATCGGGCTAGCAGTTGGAGGGTCCGCCGATGGGGTAGTGTCTGGCCGATGAGGATTTGGAGTGGTCATCAGCGAGAGTTGTATTGTTGGCGTAACTTGGTAGATCGGCGAAGGTTTGGAAGGTCGGCTCGATGGTCTATCTCTGGTCGATAAAGGGGAATGCGAAGCAAGTTATATCGGCCAGACTATTGAGCTCGGTGAGAGATTTTTGGGGCAGTCCGATGGTGTTAGTCTTGGCGATGGGCTTTTGGCGAGGGCATGTGTGTCAAGCGCGGCAAAAGCGCTCGACACTTGGTATGTATGCGGCCCCATTTTTAAACTAATGAAGTGGTCTCGGCAACATGCGTGTGGGACTATTCTTCCTGCATTTTTTTGAACCTGTGGTAAACGCGTTTTGGCGAGAAACTTCCATTTGAACGCAGCAACAGTTTCCAGGTAGGCCGCGGGTGGTTGAGCCATCAATGGCGACTGTAGCGGGGGTATGGGCGATGGTACACATGATCAGGTTGCCCGATTTTTGAGTGAAGACTTCCTGATGGCGGCGCAAGGCTCGAGGCCTCCCTTGTCTGCTACATTGATGGCTTCTGAGCGCCATTCCCTCTGATGGATGTATCTGGCAAATTTTTGACTTCTGGCCATGTAATTAATTGCTGAATGTACACAGTTTTGTATAAATGGTTTTGGCTGTGTTACTTTTTAGAGGTTGGAGGTTTTTTGGGCTTTCGGCTTTGACTCTGAACATAAGGTGTTCACATTTTGAAAGGCATTTTTTGCTACAGACTCGGTCCTTAGTCTGGTGTACTAATCTATCTTGGATTGTAAATGATGATTTTCTTTGTGATGACCTTCTATGCAGATTGATTTTAAATGAAAAACACCTGTGTGTGTATTATTTCTGATTGTCTCCTGTATGTCATTTATTTTCCTTTCAAACAAGGTTGTCAAGGACTTCCAAGTTTTTTAGTGTATGCATACTGTGTGTCTGATTTATTGCGTCTGCTCAAGGAGTGGTTAAATAGGCTTTTGATCAGATACAAAGGGAAATAGATTGCATCATAGGATCTGTTAAGCATGATCATTAATGATACTCTTTCTTGGACATGTTGCTATTAGGCAGTAGCATTATTCTTAGGTCCTCTGGATATGAATTTATGTTGTCATGGGGAGACATTTACAGTCTTAGATATGACTCTGCTGCCCAGATAAGGCACTGGTTTGGGAATTTGTCTGTTCAATGGGTCTAGGAAAGTCCCATCACTCCAAACACCATTTCAACCCATCTCATCACTTCCACCTGTTAGTTGTAGGATTAGGATTAGGAACCTCTACATGCTCTCATACCTAACCAGACATTATGTCCAAGAATGTTGCCAACCTTGTGATTTTTTACACAAATCTTGGTCCATACATGAGAGTATTCTGCCTGTTGCCATCAAGTTAAATCCTTCTGTCATTGAGCTAGTCAAGGTTATACTTTTATCAAATAGGGACACCCCCTTGGTGCAGCAGAACCAGAAGTGAAGGGGAGGAGCTCACGCAACCTCCTGTATTTAGTTGGCTGAATCTGCCTGTGCATTAGAACTAGCAAACCCTAATGCTGATTTAGAAGCAAAAACCAACAAATGGCATCGAGGAAGTGTATCAAAAAGTGACTGACTCTGACTAGGCTATCATGAAAAGGAAGCTTCGCATTAGCATGACCGGAACTCCACCTGGCATGGCATTAACACCTGTTATTAACAAATATAGAGCATACAAAGCCAGATTGCGAGCACAGGTACCCCAAATGGCACAAAGTGTCACTAGAGAAGGTAGACAATCGAGGGAAGATGAAGAAATAGATGAGGTGGACGATGGCGACGTGGACTTGAAAATCTTGAATTGATTTTTATTTCATGCTTTTAAGTTATCTCTTACTTGCTCTAAAATTATTGGCTCTAGAAGGCCCTTTATTATTATTATTATTTAAACAATCTTTTAATCGGCTGCTTCAAGAAGTCGTTATAGTTTTCTACACAGTTATGGTTTGGCCTAGCTATATATTCTAAATGGATGGTCGAATTAAGGATCTTTTTGCAAAACTTTATTTCTAGGAAGGGTGATAGTTAAATTTTGTTTTCTAGCTTCTATGATATATGCAATACAATTAATACAATGGAGATTTTGATGATCACGGACTTTGTGTTGTGATTATTTGAATTCATGTTCTTCTTAAGTTGAATGTATTTCTATTGATGTTAATGGTATTCATGTGTTCTGGTGGTTGGATGTTATTAAATCTTGCTCACTACTTCGAATAATCTATCTATTGATATTTCATTTAAGGTGGTGAATTACTGTGTATGTATAATATCTTCAATATATATTGTGCTTTCAGAAGTTTGTGAACTTCTAGGGTTAGAGTTGTAGATTCACCTTTTATAACTTTCTGGTTAAAAGATCTACCTTTATCTTGCTTTCTGGTTAAAATCATCCTCAAGTTTAAATTCCTCAAAATATCTGTAGAAGGTACCTGCGCCTTGTTAAATAAGTAGAAAGCCTGTGTAAAATACCAATATTGGGCTCAATTGTTGATTACATTTGTCACTTGTCCGGGCATGAGTATATAGAGTTAGGTGACAAATTCGTTAACCAACAGATTTTTGGAGACTCTACTAGGGAAAGAAGTGTGTTGTATCATCTTTGTGATTTGCTTGATTGGACTTTATGGTTCTTCGTGGAAGACGTGCACCAGTTTTGTAGCCTAACGTTGATTGTCTAGTAGGAGACCAAGAAGATATTATTATTGGCCTTAGGCTTGTTGCTTGGTAGACTAGAAGAACCAATCAACAATATCATCAAGTTGATGAGGTGTTAGAAGAAGAAGATCTTGGTGAGATTATAGCAGAAAACATAGTCATTTGGTTGACGCCCAGGAGATAATTTTTATTGAAGGAATTGTTCCTGTGCCACAGAGAGAAAGGCCTTTGTGAATACAAGCAGTCCCTGACAATAGGCCAATAAACACTATTGCCAGACCAGGTAATCAGAATCCTGCCAGACTGGCTCTCCCCCATAATAACCAGTAAGTGGTTTGGCGACTCTACTTAATTTCTTTATTAATATATCTGTAGAGGTGGCTATGAAAATATATACATGAGGGGATAGGAAAAGGGGTATAGATGATATTGATTTTGATTTGCTCCAATCATTAAACATTGCTCCTTATCCTCCCACAAGAAAAGTCAAGTCTTTGAGCATACCATCCTCTCCTCCACCCACAAGAAGTGTTGCTAGTTCATCTTGTCAAAGCTTGACCTTACACGGTACTGTCTTACCTTTACAAGTAAATTTCCTTCCTTTTAATATGGCTCACCCACAGCCTCCACCTATTCCATGGGATGCAGCCATTGGACTACTCAACCTTGGTGCTAACCTACATGATCTTCCTAGGGGATTAGGTAAAATTTTACCTAAGTTTAGGGGTGATGGCAAGGTTACTCCCAAAGAGCACATTAATGCTTTCTTTGCTGCATGTTCCATCCTTGGAGTTCAACATGAAGATGTATCTGTCAGGCTATTTGTCGAGTCACTAGCTGACTCAGCTGCTGAGTGGTTTTACCACCTTCCCAACGCTTCTATTAATGATTGGGCTACAATGAGACAATGATTGAAGATAGATTCAAAACTACTAACAATGAACACAGATTAGTGGCTCAACTCTCCTCTATGAAAAAGAAGATTCATGAACAAATGAGAGAGTATGTAGCCAAGTTTAATAGACTTGCAAATATAATCCCTACAAATGTCAGACCTGGAGATGGATTAATGCTGTGTTTCTTTATCAACTTATTGCCACCCTATATTAGTTATGCTATTAAAAGGCAAGGATTCCCTAAGATAGCCGATGCTCAATCATTGGCTATCGCTGTGGAAGATGATTTGATTACTGTGGGGAAATGGAAAAGGGAGTTACAAACTGGCAAACCTGCAGTAATCAGCTCAACAGACCTAGTTATTTAGAGGTTGGCAAATGACATTATCACTCTAAAGTGTCAGATGCCCAAAGGTCCTCAACAATCTCCTCAAGGAGGTTATAATCAGATGATGCAATTGCCAGGTCCTACCCAATGGTTAGCTATTGAAGGACCATCAGCAAGTAAAAGCAACCATATGGTTTGCAATTTTCATCTCACCTCTAACAATGATGGAGCCTCCTGTCCTGAGATGATGCAATTTATGCAAATGCTTTCCATGAATGAACACACTGAGGAACCCTTGGTGGAAGAACCTCCCACACCTAGTGATGCTGGTGTGAATTTCTTTGAGTATGAATCAGATGAAGGGAGTGGAGAAGATGTATATACTGAAGTTGATAACTCCAAATGTACGGTGTTTACTAAGGGTTAGCAAACACAAAGAGGCCAGAATACTCATGGTCAGTCCAGTAATTCTGCCTCTACCCCTAAATATATCTTGACCAAACAAAACGAGGATAAGAAAATGGAGAACCCAACACCCAAAGTTGCAGCTGCTGAGGTACCATCTATTTCATCTTCTAAAACTCATGTCTCAAGTTCATTTGATATTGTAGAATCATGTAAGAATACTAAGATTGAGATTTCCCAAGCTGAGTATTTGAGGCTTAATCCATCTGAACTTGATAGATTGGTCAGATATGTCAGACATGAACCTTCCCCTTCCCATTGTAATGCTGAAGTATCCAGTGATGGCGAAATGCTTGCTAAAAGCCAAAACTGTTCAAACTCTGGTTCTCAAGACCTTGGTCCCCAAAATCCTTTTAGCAAGCCATAACCTTTTTATGTCTCTCTTTACATTGCTGGTTTTAAACTCAGTAATTGTGTTATTGATTCTGGAGCCTTAGAAAATGTTATGCTTGCTCAAGTCGCTAAAGCCCTAGGATTATCCTATACACCCTCCCATGGATGGTTCTCCAGTACCCATTCTAGGTCAAATTAAAGATGCTCAAACTATTTTGGCTGCCTTCCCAAAGAAAAGATTAAAATTAACCATTCTTGTAGCAGATATACCTGCCAGTTATGGGATGCTCTTGAGTCATAGTTTTTGTAAAGACTTAGATTGGGAAATTTAAATGGATTGGTCACATGCCTTAATACCTATGGAAGGGAAGAAAGTTTGCCTCAATTCTAAACCCAAGGCCAAGTTCACCGTGCTTAAATTTGGAGACCGTAGAGCAAATATCTTGTTTGTAGAAATTGGACCAGGTACCTACATGTGTACATCCACGGGAAATGAAGAAATGAATCTGATTAGCCCCAACCTAGTTGATGAATTGTAGACTTTGGAAATTCATGGGAGCTATTCTATCGTGGGGTCAGGGGCAGGGGTTGTCCTGATTTCACCTGATAGTTATTCTTTTTCTTTTTCTTTTAAACTAGAGTTTGAGAACACTAATAATACCACAGAATATGAGGCTTTGTTATTAGGCCTAGAGCTAGCCAGAGAAAGAGGTGTGAAACAATTAAAGGTTAAGGGAGATGTTGAGTTAATTGTTAAACCGGTAAGAAAGTTGTACATAGTTAAAAATGGCATGTTAAGACATTATCGAAATAGAGTGTGGGATTGTATTGAAGATTTTGATGCTTTTTCCAT
This sequence comes from Cunninghamia lanceolata, assembly GCA_027924645.1. Taxonomy (NCBI): domain Eukaryota; kingdom Viridiplantae; phylum Streptophyta; class Pinopsida; order Cupressales; family Cupressaceae; genus Cunninghamia; species Cunninghamia lanceolata. The sequence continues at coordinate 1,743,969 of BSBN01001074.1, read as the reverse complement.
AGAGGCAATACCCAGAGAACAAAATACTAGAGCCGATTCCTTAGTTGTTTCAACATCCCTTCTCCTGCCACATCCAAATTTTAAGAATAAATCATACAGGGTTGAGGTAGTGTACAAGCCTAGTGTTCCTGACAATGTTAATCAATGGCAAGTTTTTAATTCTGATCAACAAATTATTTCATTCCTTGAAAAGGATGAATCATTTACTAGTGTGTTCTTTGAGGGTAGTATTGATGTTTTAGAGGGAAAAGTGGAGTCCTCAGATGACTCAAGATCAAGAGTTGTGTAATTGAAAGGAAATAAGATTCCTAAGGGGCTAGTTTCTCTTGAAGATCTTTTTAATCGGCATGACCAATACCTTAAGAAGAAGAATAAAGTTTCCACTACAACTTTAGCCGATTATGATAAGGTGAATATTGGCACTGAAGCTGATCCAAAGATTGTGTACATTGGTAAATGTTGTTCCAAAGAAGAAAAGGAACGCTTAATTTCTCTTCTTATTAGATATAAGGATATTTTTGCATGGTGTTACGCTGACCTTAAGAGGTTTAGAAACAGAGAGATGCAACATCATATTCCCCTAAAGCCTGGCACCATACCTTTTAGACAGAAGTAGAGAACTTATAATCCAAAAATAGTTGAAGCCATCTTCAATGAAATTGACAAAATGCTGAAGGCTAAAATCATCTACCCTATTCATCACTCTACTTGGGTGGCAAATATTGTGCTTGTTAGGAAGAAGAATGGGGAGATTTAAAATTGTGTTGATTTTAGGAATTTTAATCAGGCCTCTCTGAAGGATAATTATCCCTTACCAGTTATGGATCATATTTTACAAACTGTGTCTGGTTCAGAGATGATGTCCATGCTTGATAGGTTTTCAGGATACAACCAGATTGAGGTGGCTCGAGAAGATCATCATAAGACAACTTTTACTACTCCCATTGGTGTCTTTGCATATAATAGGATACCCTTTGGTCTCATTAATGCTGGGGCCTGTTGGTCATGATGTTAGTCATAAACAAGCATAGAATAAAAGTACACATTAACCTTTATTCATCTTGAAAGATACTGTGAATTAAAGGAATTCGGGATCCCAAGTCTCCGGTGATTAGGTCTTAATCGTTTGACATTACTCAGAGGTTAATGTGTGTTGCTGTTTCCATTTTGGGGCCTTACGTGAAATTGTGCCATCATCATGACATTCCTGCAGAAATTCTTTACAGAGAAGTCATATTATGCAGTTATTAGATGAAAGGATGTGGAAATACCTCAATCTTTGCATGATATTTTCAATTGTGCATGCTTTGCATTCAAATATGCTAAATATTTGTGATTACCTACGAGATGTCTGCATATTTGTGTTATTTACTTAGGATTATCAATTGTTCGCTATTGTGATAATGAAATGTTCTGAAATTGAAAGAAATTAAAGGAATACTTCAATTTAAAGTTGAATCTTCAGCTATTGATCCACATACATACTCGATACTGTCATGACGAGAAGAAATCAAACCATATGTTCACCAGGATATTCCATAGCTAGATATAGTTGATGCAAACTTCAGAGGATGATGAATGAACACAATATATGCAACATGATGAGCACTCCAAGGGACGCAGCAAATCAAAGCACATATCCAGAATTCAGACACAGATTACTCAAGATTTACGAAGATTTGAAGATTTACGAAGATTTGTAATCGAAATACTCTTCTCTTTCATTAAGTATGCAAAAGACATGTACATATGCAATAACTTTGAAATAAGCCCTGAATATTTCAGCAAATAGATTTCAATTAAGTTTCAAATGTTTCAACAAAGCATTCCACCACCTTTTATAGAATAAGGTGAGGAATCCGTTACAAAAAGATCTACGATCTAGATTTATCAATACAAATCTACGGTCCTGATTCATTTGATTTTGTCAATCTTTACAAAATGGCACAAGTTGCCAGCTGGCAACTATCTATACTACTTATGCTATTATCCCCTTCATGATGTATCTTCATCATGCTCTTCAGCTGATTCATGCGGGTCATCATCATGCGCCTCACTTTCCAAACTTTCACTATCCTGATGATGACGCGGTTGCATATGGGGCTGCATACTACTGCAGACCTGTTCGTATGAATGCACAACTTGATCTATCCCTCCGCCATCTTGAGTCTTTACCTTGACAATGGTGTGCTTATGTGCTTCATATTTGTCCCTGCTGTTGTCAAGCTTATTTTTCCTGTCCTGCAGTGTTTCTTTGTATTTCTCCATCTGGACCTTGATCCTCATTATTTTATCTATCAATTCCTCTGTCAAAGGGACAGGTGGACCATCTGTCTCTGCTTGGAAGTTGCTATGTACAGCTTTAATGGCAGAATCTTCATCTTGATTCTCTATTTTTCCTTCCACCTTGCCTTCCAAAGCCTCCAGTATCACTGCCTCTTCAACCATTAAATCTCGCAGCCTCATGCTGACATCCCTTAGCTTATTATTACACCTTTTGAGGACTGCGCACTCAAACTGAGTGTCTTTATACCAAATATCAATTAATAATGAGGTATTATTATTCAGTACCTGCTTATTGATAAGCAGTTGTGGATTTATGTTCCTCATTTCCCCTAACAGGGTCAAGACTCTCTCCAGCTTGTAAGACCTCTTCCTGGTCTGCATCTGCAATTTATCCACTTTAGCCTTGGAGTCACTTAGGGTGCTCCACCTCTTCAAAGAGGCCTTCATTATTTCTACAGCGTCATCCAATGTGGATGACATCCATCTCCTTATTACGGACGCCTCATGCTTCATGATGTCCAATTATTTACCTCCTCCTGAGAAATGGCAGTCAATGGGACTGCATGTTCGGTTGTGGTATCATCAGGATTGGTCAGCCCTTTGATATAGGCATGCAACTGAGCAATGTGCTCTTTATGTTGCTTATTTTTCTCCTTCTCTCTTTTCACTTTCTGAATTAGAGAGTCAATGATATCTTTGCCCTCCTGACCTTCTTGGTCCTCATTGGCAAAGCCCAAATCTACTGTACTGATCTGAAATTCATCGACAGTGATTTTACCTTTTTCCTTCTCCACTGCAGGTATGGCAATTTGTGCGGTCCTTCTCCCTGTTGCCGGATCTCTCTTGATGGCCGAAGTCATTCTGGCCTTCCTCTTTGGCTTCATTATATCGGCAGAGAACAGGGTGGAGACGTCGAATTCCTGAATTTCAAGCTCCTCCTCAGCACTTACCTCTTTTGCCAACCACGGAGGCACCTGATCATGTTTTTCAACATCATCTTGATGTTCACCTATATCTCCCGTTTCTGTCAACAAGTGTTGTGGAGATGGTGACTTTCTCATTTCTTCTTCTTGATGTTCCCTTTGTTGTTGATCTTGCGGCACCTCCTCCTATTGAGGGATTTCCTTCTCCAGAGGAGCATCTTCATGCTGTGGGGAACCTTGAGGTGCAGCTATGTGCTGTGGGGAACCTTGAGGCGCAGCTACATACTGATCATGATGATCATGACCCGCCTCTGTCATTATTTCATCTGTTCCCACTTCTTCTTCTTCTTGTGGTTTATCCACTGCACCAGATATTGGGGACTCTGCCTGATGTTTTGGCAATTGCTCTGCAGCTACTACTTCTTCTGAGCCTGCACCACCCACTTCTTGTACTTTGGCAGCTAGGTCCTCTAGTGTCTCTTTCTCCCCAGCCTTCGCTTCCTGAACCTCTACTATAGCAGGTTCCTTCGTTGTATCCTGTGGACTTTGTTGGCCAGTTTCAAGAGCATGGCCTTCTGACTCTGCCATCTTTATCTCTTCTGTTAGTTGGCCTTTATCAGGTGATCCTTCTGGCTGTTCAGGACTTGCATCCTGTTTCTCTGTCAGATCCACCACTACAGGACTGGTCACCTCTGTGATCAATGTATCTAGCCCTATTTCCTGAGCTACTTGCTCTGGGCTCTTTTCTTGCTCTTCTTCTGCTTGTTTCATCTCCTCAAGCACTGTTTGAACTATTGGAGGCTTGTGAGGAGTCACACTTACATCAGCAGCAAGTGTTTCCATCTCCTGTGCAGCCACATCCTGCACTACCTCATCATCAGACAAATTTATTGTCTCGTCTAGCGAGACATGCCCTTCTGCTTGTGTCTGGGAGGTCTCTTTCAACTGCTCCTCAGCAAGTTCGGTTTTGAACTTGACAATGGTAGGAAGTGGAACATTATGTTGAAGTTCCTTGTGCACTTCACTACCTTCCCCTTGTAATGAAGTAGGGGGTTGGCTTATTCCACCTCTCATGGAGGTTCTTTGTTTCTTTGGTGGGGAAGACACCAGCACCTGTGGAGCTCTCCTCTTCCTTCTTATTATCAACGGAGTCTCCTCCTCAGGCTCTTCTTCTATGAGGGTACCCTCTACTCCTGGTTGTTTAGAAGATTGACCCACTTCCTAGGTCTCAGTGATTCCAGCCTCTGCTGTCTTACTTTTCTTGGGCCCTTCCTTCTCTGGAGGGGATGCTGATTCACATCTTGACCCTGCCGCCTGCTCGGCTGCAAACACTGCCCTTTCAATTATAATCCCCTTTGGTCCCTGTTCCACCTTCTTGCCCCTTGGGGGTCTTTTGCTCTGCTGTTGTGGTGGAGGGACCCTATCTCCCTTGGTCTTCCTCTTCTCCAACAAGAAGTCATCATATTCATCTGCGGGGATATCCTGCCCCTTCTTCTTGTTGTCCACCGTAATGGCAACACCCTTCTTCTTCAATGCCTCTATCTGTTCATCAACCCAGGCTTGGGTTAGGCGTAGGGTCCTGGCAATGAACGGGTCCAAGGATATATCCTCCTGCATAGTGAGGTCAGGTGCAGAGATGGTGTCATTATATATCTTTTTCTCCTCATACTCGTCTGCCATTGTCCTGCCATCATCTTTCTTTAATTGTTGAGGAAGGGAGATGCAATCAAACGTTCTAACTTGGTTCAGAGTTAACCTTTGATACCTCCTTCTCCTAGCTTCTGCCTCATCCTCACAGTCAGCCCAAAAATCCTCTAGGTGCCTTTGGTGAACAGGCTTTCCTAGCACCTTCTGTATCCTGCCGTAAGGATCATATGGTCTTGTTATTGGAAAGGGCTGCAAGTTCATCTTATTCAGGGTGACCATCACCTTCTTGATGTTATCAGAGTCAGGGCACATGTAATTGCCAATGCTGACTGGGAACAAAATTGGTGGCAGCTTCTTGGCATCCTTGTACATTTGTATCATGGTGGAGCCCTGCCTGATAAATTCCATTAATACCATGGCGTCGGTAGGATTCCTTGGTAGCATCAGGGGATGTCCTTCGAAGCCTTCAACCCTTATATAAGAAAAGGTTGCAAATTGTATGTACCAGGCCCCATGCCTGTAGACTACCTCTTGAGCCTCCATGCTCAATCTTTTTGTTCTGTCTTCTTCCATGGTCCTTACCAGATGCATAGAGAATGCATCATTGACCAGTTTGTAATCTTTTAGGTAGTTGGTCCTCTGCAGCTGGGGATGATGATCCCAGATATATGCCACATTTGTGCCTGTGAGTTTCCCATCTGTAACCAAGGCATCAAAAGTGCCTCTATAGGCACAAGAATAAACAATATATGAGGACATGAAAAATGCACAATTCGAACCTCCCAGGTTCATCAGTTGCTCATGCAGAGCATCACTTATAATTTGGCCCCACAGTGGCTTGGTGTCTGAATATAGACACATCATTATTATCCCGTACATCCAGTCCCTGAAACTGCCAGTATCAGGTTGGCCAGTTACTCTATTCAGGAGTGCGATCATGTACTGATACTCCTCATTGAAATCATACTTGAACAGGTGCACAGGAAGCTTGGCGGCTGCATTATAGGTGCTGTTCTTAGCCCGCCACGGATACATGTTCTTCCTAGCCGATTTCTTATTGGCCTCATACTCCCTCTCAGACTTCTTCAAGTCTACACTTTTGACCTTACTGCCCAGTGGCAATCCAAATGTCTGGGAGAGACCTTTGATGGAGAGGTCTGCATATATCCTCCCATGCTTCACTACTTGCCTGGTTTGAGGGTTGTAATTCTGGGCACACTCAATGACGAGCTCCGGAGATTCCATGGAGTATGGAAAACCAGCAGCATTCCACAATCCTGATATGAACACTGCGTCCAGCACAGGACTCTTGTCATGCCCATTGTTTAGCTTGGCTGACCAGGCTTCCAAATTAGTGCTTCCCTGATGGGTGTCTGTGATTGCTCCGTATTTAAATAGGACCCCCCTCTGAGCAGAGAACATGGGCTTGCTGAACTCTTCCTGACATTTGACCAATCGCTTCTCAGCCATGAGTGCCTGCAATTAACAACAATTCTATCTCACAACAGGTACATATATGCATGCATACTACAGTTGAATTTATAAATCATTATGCCTACTGCATGAATTCCAACATTACTTAATCATACGGGTGCATAAACCAGATCTTACATCATCATACCAGAATAGAAACAATATGATGAGGGTTTTATTCACCTACCTGGTTGTACAGATTTCCTTTTATACCAGTAGATTGCTGAGACATTCTTAATTTAGCTGATGATCACCTTCTTCTTTCTGCTCGTGAGCTCAAATCGCGCAACGGTAGCTGGTATGCGGATATGGAAGCTGGTGCTCTGTAAAACAAGTTTATCACAAGGTAAATGTGAAAATGGCGGTTGAATTACCTTTTAACCTCACATTTAGGGTGCATTTAGGGCAACTCTGACAGATTAGATCATGTTCCTAGCTTATCCGTGCGAAAATGCAGGATCTCGCCAGGTGTTTCATGGGGTTCCGGGGTCGGTGGGAACCACCTACCATGTCTGCGTGCATTAAATGATAATGGCGGCAAAGGGAGCGGGGGAATATCCCTATGACAGGATATCATGAGGGCAGGATGATATTCACAAATATCGGGTTGAGTTTCAATATCATCTTCCTCGTATTGACATTGTTATCGCGACAAGATTCGGGTGACAAAAGCACTTTTATTTCTACGTAGTACATCAGGAGGATATTTCGGTGTATCAGGTGATGTTTCAAAAAATATGATGATGATGAGACAAACTTACATGTCTCTCTCTTTTGGAATATCGGGATGACGTCATCCTGATATTCGCTCTCCGTATCGGAAGTGCATCATGACGTCATCATCATATTAGGCTAGCATGATCATGTTTTAGAGAAAATCCTGCGGCAATGTAAATGTGATGATGATGTCATTAGGATGTATGTTCCTCCGTTTATCGTATTAGGATGATGTCATCAGGATATTTGCTAAGGGTGATATTTGCGTCAGGAGGATATAAAGACACATCGGGTTATATGCGAAGTATGACACTCGCGATAGATAAAACTGTTTGACGGGAAGAGTTTGCTACCATTTAAAGTTGACGTCCGGATATTTGAACCGCATGACATATCGGAGGGAATGTTCCAAATATGATGATGAACTTCAACAATATGACCTTCCTCTTGTGAATATCAGGTTTGAGCGAAACTTTGACTGTTCATAACTCTTATATCCTGATGAATATCAAGGTGATGTAAAAGGCAAACCTGCCTGAATTTCAATGCTCTTTCAAAATATGAGGTCACAGGGATGAAATACAAACTTTGACAAACTAACCTCATGGTGACTTACCTCATCGTGATTTTGCATGATGATGCACTCGACTTACTTTTACCAAACCGCCCAGAAGCAGACGCAAAAGCCAAACCAAAAATTGGGTCCCTGTTTTGCCAAGTCAAAATGGGGCGTGTTGTGTAACCACACAACAGGGCCACATTTCAAAGAGCAATGGACTTGACTTTTGGTGATTTGAAGAATAAAATAATAGTAGTGTATCTTGATGACTTGACAGTTTTCTCCAAGAAAAGAGATAATCACTTGCATGACTTGGAGGTGGTCTTACAATGCTGTAGAGAGAATGATATTTACTTGAACCCTAAGAAGTCAATCTTTGTAGTCACTAAAGGAAAATTGTTAGTCCATATTGTCTCAAAAGATGGGATAAAAATTGATCCAGAGAGAGTCAGAGAAATCCAATAGCTAAGTCTGCCTGCGACTAAGAATAATACGAGGTCCTTTTTCGGTCAGGTAAACTTTCTAAGGAGGTTTGTCCCTAATTTCACTGAGCTGACTAGACACATTGCAAAAATGATGAAGAATAATCCTATCTTTAGATGGAATACTGAAGGGAAGAAAGCATTTGAGGACATAGAAAAGGCCATTGCTGATGCTCCCACACTTGTGCATCTTGATTTTCAGAAAGATTTTATCATCTATTGTTACACCTCTGAACATAGTTTATCAGCTATCTTGTTGCAGAAGAACAAATAAGGAATCGAAGCTCCCATTTCTTTCATGAGTGTGCCATTGAAGAACTATGAGCTTAAATACTCTACTTTGGAGAAACATGCGTATGCAGTGGTGAAGGCATTAAAGAGCTTTAGGTTTTACATTTTACATTCACATACTATTGTATATGTTCTAGAATATGTGGTGAAAATAATACTCACTCAACAAGAAATTGGATGTAACAATAGGGGAGCTTGGATTGCTAAAGTGCAAGAGTATGATGTTGAGATCATACCTACTAACCTGGTCAGGGGTAAGGGATTGTGTAAGATGGTTGTTGAAAGTGAAGTTGAAGGTAAAGAGGAATTACCCTTGGTTCTTTTCACTAGTAACACTGATTAATGGTTCTCTAATGTTTCTTATTTTTTAACCTATGGTGATTGTCCATCTCACCTTTCTGTAAAGGAGAAGAGAAACCTGAAACTCAAAGCATACAGGTATGTTATTTGGGAAGGTAATCTGTACAAAAGGGGAGTGGATGGGACATTTCTAAGGTGTGTAGACAAGGATCAACAAAAGAAATTATAAGAAGCCTTTCATAATGAAGCTTGTGGAGGACACTTTTTTGCGTCGGTAACAACCTTCAAGATATTGAGACAATGCTTCTACTGGCTTGGAATGTTTAAGGATGCCTAAGAGTGGATAGTAAAGTGTGAGAAGTGTTCATAATTTAGAGGTAGACCTCAATTAGCTGCCTTACTTTGAGGCCAGTAATTATAAATGAACCTTTCTAGCAATGGGGTTTAGACTTCATTGGACCAATCAATCCTAACTCAAGTTCTAGACATACTCATATCTTGACAGCAACAAACTATTTTACCAAGTGGGTAGAATCTATCCCAATAAAAAATACTACCTCTGAGGTGGTTTGTGCTTTTCTTAAGGAAAATATTTTAGTCAAGTTCGGTGTGCCCAAGAAGCTGGTGATTGATAATGCTTCAAGCTTTTCCTATGAAGAAATGACTCTTTTCTATTATGATTTTGGTATTAGCCTAGCCCATTCGTCTGATTATTACCCACAAGGCAATGGCCAGGCAGAGTCTAGCAACAAAAATCTCATCTCTATTGTCAAAAAGATGGTTGAGGAAAATCAAAGAGGATGGTATAAACATCTGTATGATGCTCTTTGGGCCGATAGGATAACATATAAAAGGGAAATTGGTATGTCTCCTTTCCAACTTGTTTATGGCATTGATAGTGCCATTCCTATTCCCTTGGAATTGTCTGCATTGAATTTGAAGAAGGCAATTGAAGATGAATAGTTTCAGTCAGCACTAGAAAAGAGGATATTGTACTTGCACCATCTAGAGGAGCAGAGAGAAATTGTTGTGGATAGGATTACTAAGCATCAATAGATTGTAAAGATGATTTTTGATAAAAGGGCTAGGTAGAGAAACTTCGTTGTGAGAGATTTTGTACTCTTATGGGATAGGAGAAGAGAATTGAAAGTTGCACACAAGAAGTTTGATTCTTTATGGAAAGCCCCCTTCAAAATCAGAGAAGTTGTGGGAGAAAATGCTTTTCTACTGGCTTACCCTAATGGAACACCACTACCTCTTACCTATAATGGGCAAGATCTAAAATTATGTAATTGGCAGAGTTTCTGAGTCCGGCCCTGTACTATAGTTTCTTTCCTTGTCATTTTGTTTTGTTGTGTGTTGTCTCATTTTTGGTGTGACTCTATTGCCTTTGGAATAAGGCTTGTTCACCATGTTTTGCCTGAGTTCTTTGCATCCTCCCGAGTCCTTGTCCCCAATTAGAGCCAGTTGTTGCCCCCCCTTTTTTGTAAAAAGGCGTCCTAAGTTCATTCTTTTTTTTTCCCTTTGCAATCGTTGTTGGACTTTTCAATTAGTTCCTCCTTCGGGCCTAATTTACTTAGTCATTTTCGCGAGTCGGTGATCCTTTGTATTTTTGAAGTCAAGTTGGCAGGTTCACAAGTTCTTGAATTGCTTGACTTGTCGACTTAGCTTGTTATTCCCCTGCCTTGAGTCTTTGTTGTCTCTGTATGGAGTCTTCCCTTTGTAGTTAGGAGGTCAGAGATTCTTTAAAGTTTTGAATCTCCAACTCCTAGTTCAAAAGTTCATGTTTTGCCCGACTCACCGACTTCACGTAGCACACTTTCCCAAGTGGTGTCAGCTGTGTTGGTGTCATGTCCCTATATTAGAAATTTATAATTGAATCCATTATGTATTATTTATTCAAATTAAATATATGAATAATATTATAAATGGAATATATTTAATATATTTAAATAATATTTATTTAAAACAATTAACAAAATACATTAATATTATATTTATAAATAACACATAAATAATATAATATAAATCACATATCATTTATTATAATGATATAATATAAATATAAATATTATTATTACTATTATCTTATATTGTAATATAAATATAAATAATATAATTTATAAATCATATATCATTTATTATGATATAAATGATATAATATAAATAATATAAAATAAATAATATAATGATATAATATAAATACAAATAATATAAATAAACATCTTTTAACCTATCCTCTTATGATAGGGAGTTACGTATGGTTAGAACTAGTTTTACTACAAAAGGGAATTAATATATAGTAAGAAAAATTATAAGAGGTAAGTATGTCTTTTACCACCAAGCATAATAAGAGACGTGCCTCTTGGAACATCTCTTGAAAGTGAAATAAATAAAGGTTGTGAGATAGAAGGAAAAGATCATCGAAAAGATATCATAAATTAATATATAGAAATATGTACATCGGCATCAACAACAAATGGGAGGAGTGATTCAAGTAAAAATAAATAAGTAAATAAATAAATATATAGTAGATAAAGGATGTGTTGTCCCATTCAGCACAATTAAACATTATTAAAAATTAAATTCATGATAACACTATAATAATAATGATATTATAATAACAATAATAAATAATATTATAATAATATATATATTATATAATAATTAAATGATATCTATATCTATATATATATTTATAATAGGAATATTATAATGATAATGAATAATATAGTTATGTTAATAATAAAATAACAATAGAATTCAAGTTCTGGCAAGCAATCAAATATATATATATATATATATATATATATAATACTATTAATAACATATATAATAATATAATATAGAGATATTATTAACATTATAGCAAATACTATAATATATAAATATTAAAGAATAGGCATGGGGACATTACAAATATATCTCATGTTGTATCATATATTACTGTATAACACCATTCATAATAATAAAGATAAATTGTATGTTTTGGAAATGTGTGTGGAAACTGCATGTATTGCGTTTGTGGTTCAACCAGGAAGGGAGAATGCATAAACCTTAGTAGATTGCCTATAAACCCCATCTAAGGTTCTGTCCCCATACGCCCGAGACAAGGGTTGGGCATTATGCCCCAGTAGGCCTGAGTCAAAGGTTTGGACCATGGAGGGATGGGGGTCCCACATTGGAATATGCCCCCATAGGCCTGGACGAGGGATTGAGCAAAAAGGACCAGCCCCCATAGGCCCTCGTCAAGGGTTCAGGCAATAGGACTGTGGTAGGCCTTAGGCTACTAAGAGCTTATGTCTTCCCCTCCCCTAGCATGAAGAATGCATAAACCTTAGTAGATTGCCTATAAACCCCATCTAAGGTTCCGTCCCCATAGGCCTGAGACAAGGGTTTGGGCATTATGCTCCCGTAGGCCTGAGTCAAAGGTTTGGACCATGGAGGGATGGGGGTCCCACATTGGAATATGCCCCCATAGGCCCGGATGAGGGATTGGGCAAAAGGACTAGCCCCCATAGGCCCTCGTCAAGGGTTTGGGCAACAGGACTGTGGTAGGCCTTAGGCTACTAAGATCTTATGTCTTCCCCTCCCCTGGCATGATGAATGTTTTATTTTACCTATGTGTTTCAAAATGCAAGTGTGTTTATGTTGACTGATGAATACTAGATATTAAAACTAACATGTAGCAATATGGACTTGAATATACATGATGCTACAGGTACTAATTCAAAAGAACGTGTGATCTATTCAACCCAAGGTTACCCCATTAAAAGAGAAGAAACCCTAAAACCTAATTCACAAGCGAATTCTAGGACAAGTCGGGTAAGGGACATTACAGTGGTATCAGAGCAGTTATCCTGCCATCCTGTGATTAATACTTAAATAAATAAATAAATAAATAAAAGTATTATATACTTTAATATTAAATTTATTATTACCATTTTTTATGTATACTTTAATATTAAATTACTTATACTTTCGCCTAATCCTTTAATCCTAGTTGTGATTGCTTGAGGACAAGCAATTTTGAGTGGGGAGGGTTGTCATGTCCCTATATTAGAAATTTATAATTGAATCCATTATGTATTATTTATTCAAATTAAATATATGAATAATATTATAAATGGAATATATTTAATATATTTAAATAATATTTATTTAAAACAATTAACAAAATACATTAATATTATATTTATAAATAACACATAAATAATATAATATAAATCACATATCATTTATTATAATGATATAATATAAATACAATTATTATTATTATTATTATTATCTTATATTGTAATATAAATATAAATAATATAATATATAAATCATATATCATTTATTATGATATAAATGATATAATATAAATAATATAAAATAAATAATATAATGATATAATATAAATACAAATAATATAATGATATAATATAAATACAAATAATATAAATAAACATCTTTTAACCTATCCTCTTATGATAGGGAGTTACATATGGTTAGAACTAGTTTTACTACAAAAGGGAATTAATATATAGTAATAAAAATTATAAGAGGTAAGTATGTCTTTTACCACCAAGCATAATAAGAGACGTGCCTCTTGGAACATCTCTTGAAAGTGAAATAAATAAAGGTTGTGAGATAGAAGGAAAAGATCATCGAAAAGATATCATAAATTAATATATAGAAATATGTACATCAGCATCAGCAGCAAATGGGAGGAGTGATTCAAGTAAAAATAAATAAGTAAATAAATAAATATATAGTAGATAAAGGATGTGTTGTCCCATTCAGCACAATTAAACATTATTAAAAATTATATTCATGATAACACTATAATAATAATGATATTATAATAACAATAATAAATAATATTATAATAATATATATATTATATAATAATTAAATGATATCTATATCTATATATATATTTATAATAGTAATATTATAATGATAATGAATAATATAGTTATGTTAATAATAAAATAACAATAGAATTCAAGTGCTGGCAAGCAATCAAATATATATATATATATATAATACTATTAATAACATATATAATAATATAATATAGAGATATTATTAATATTATAGCAAATACTATAATATATAAATATTAAAGAATAGGCATGGGGACATTACAAATATATCTCATGTTGTATCATATATTACTGTATAACACCATTCATAATAATAAAGACAAATTGTATGTTTTGGAAATGTGTGTGGAAACTACATGTATTGCGTTTGTGGTTCAACCAGGAAGGGAGAATGCATAAACCTTAGTAGATTGCCTATAAACCCCATCTAAGGTTCCGTCCCCATAGGCCCGAGACAAGGGTTGGGCATTATGCCCCAATAGGCCTGAGTCAAAGGTTTGGACCATGGAGGGATGGGGGTCCCACATTGGAATATGCCCCCATAGGCCCGGACGAAGGATTGGGCAAAAGGACCAGCCCCCATAGGCCCTCGTCAAGGGTTCGGGCAATAGGATTGTGGTAGGCCTTAGGCTACTAAGAGCTTATGTCTTCCCCTCCCTTGGCATGAAGAATGCATAAACCTTAGTAGATTGCCTATAAAACCCATCTAAGGTTCCGTCCCCATAGGCCTGAGACAAGGGTTTGGGCATTATGCTCTCGTAGGCCTGAGTCAAAGGTTTGGACCATGGAGGGATGGGGGTCCCACATTGGAATATGCCCCCATAGGCCCAGATGAGGGATTGGACAAAAGGACTAGCCCCCATAGGCCCTCGTCAAGGGTTTGGGCAATAGGACTGTGGTAGGCCTTAGGCTACTAAGAACTTATGTCTTCCCCTCCCCTGGCATGATGAATGTTTTATTTTACCTATGTGTTTCAAAATGCAAGTGTGTTTATGTTGACTGATGAATACTAGATATTAAAACTAACATGTAGCAATATGGACTTGAATATACATGATGCTACATGTACTAATTCAAAAGAACGTGTGATCTATTCAACCCAAGGTTACCCCATTAAAAGAGAAGAAACCCTAAAACCTAACTCACAAGCGAATTCTAGGACAAGTCGGGTAAGGGACATTACAGCTGGCATATTGTATGGAAGATTGACACTTGTCCTTATGCATTCAATTTGAGGTATGTGTGGACATGGTGGCACCATTCTTGGAAGGAAAGTCGAGGCATGCATTTATGGGTTATAATGACAAATTCACCACCAATATCTAATATCTTTCTTGGGGGAATTTATGAGAAGTGACTTGAATTAATTTTAAATCCTGCATACGACGATATTATATGCAAAGAGAATGCGTTACAGAAGAATAAATGGCTAGCTCGCTACGTACAAAATTTCATCTCATTTCTACCCTCGTAGGTCAGCATAGCTAGCAACTCTTCCCTCTCTATAAAGGTTTCATATCTTCTTTGAGGAGTTGGAGATTTTTATTTCCCATGTATCTGCACAAAGAATTCTTTGATGGTGTCGCCTCATTCTCCGCTATCTGCGTGTATTTCTGAGTCTCTTGTTTTCTAGTTTCTTGAGCACATAAAAATGAAATTTAAGTTCCAAGGGACCCTTATGGCCTCCATTATGGAGAATGGTCTTGTTGGAGTGAGAGATACGAATTTGGGCTATGTTGATTTAGATGATTTTTGGAGGAGAATGCGGTTTGAGAAAAGAACTCCTTTGGTAGAGAAATTATCAGTAGCGACTTGCATAAAGCTGGTGGCTTTCGTTTGTTGTGCATTGTCCCGAATTAATGGTTGCATGCGCGAATAGTTATTTCCCAGACTCTTAGGAGATAAAAACTACCAGCAGTACTATGGTGGCCAAAATTGATTCTGAGTCTGTTGCTTCAGCTCTGGACTTGGAAGAATATGAAGATAATGCTGATGTTTCTATTTTCTCAGCTTGGAATTACTATAATGAGAACAAGGACTAGTGCCGTACATGTGTTGCCAAGCATTGTCTGGAAAAAGAAAAGATTGGGAAGTCCCGTCTGCCTGCTAATCTGAAGAGGAACCATTTCAAAGAAGAAATCTCAGACATGATAACCCTGTTGAGCAAAGTAGTTGAGAGTCCTGAGTCAGATGTCTTTGAGTTCTTTGCGGAGACCACCAGATTGACTGGCCGAAAATCATCAGTGGTTGTCTACATGAGTAGCTGGTGAATTTTACACGAAGCATAAGCTTTCACATGTGCTCCCAGCTGGTCTACATCTTGGCTCGAAGAGAGGTTGCTTGGCCTAGTCTAAGGACTCAAAGGAGTTCTTTGGCAAGCACATCTGTGTATCAAATTTTTCCTCAATTGCAAAGAAATTAAGGTATGAAGGATTTCCGACGTGTGAATGATGCTTTTTCTATGATTCTAGCTACAAGAATTGATGGTTCAATAGAGAAAAGATTTTCTATGGAAGCATTTACACTAGTCACCAAATTTGGGAGTGTTTATATTTAGTTCAATTGCTTCTCGTATTTAAGGATTGGGGGTTATGAAAATGCCCCATTAAAATTTCCTCGATACCCCTCTGACTATTTTGTGTTGTTGGAAGTTTGCCACCAAATGACAGTGGTAAATGTCAAATATCAGGCAATGAAAAAGAAAGGATATTCTTTTCCTGTGTCTTTGTCTTTATATTCATGCAAAAGCAATGATGGTGCCCATAATGTGGACAAATTGTTGTCTGAATTTAGCCTTCATAGTTTGTCTCCCCACGTATCATTTGACAAAAAAATTTTTATAAAGGAAAATATGCATGGACGTGGTTCTTACTCACACTTTCCTTAGCTTGAAGATTTTTGGGAGGACTGTACTGATGAAAGAGAAGTTTAGAAAAGGAAGTGGATGAGGTTGATTGTTGATCAAGTCTATGCCTTTAAGCTTAATATTTAGGTTCTGGATATAATTGATGATTTTTTAGATCTTTTGGGTGAAGAATATGATACAGTGTCTAGGGAATCTTTGCCCCTAATAAAATGGTCTGAGAAGGAGGTTATAGATATTATATCGTTGTCATTTCATGTTTTAAGGAGAACAAAAAAGTGGTTGCAAACAAAGAGTAAGGAGTGTGCTGGTTCATCAACACCAAGGGACTCAGCCTCTTAGAATCAAGCCAAGTCCTAGATTGCCACCTCACACAGAAGAGCATCTAGTTTGGACTTGACTTTGCAAAGAGTTGTCTCACAACTGAACAGAGATGATGAAGGTCCGCTTGAGGAGCTTGGCAAGTTGAAGACTGCCTGTGAGCAAGATGTTCTAGTGATGAAGAGAAATACTAGATTGGCTGCCTTATCATCTAAGGCTGACCATGTGCCCCCACCAAACAATCATGTAAGTGATTCTGATTCTTTTATCTTCTCGCAATTGGGAGAAGATAATTTATTGCATTCATTACTCAGTCCACCTAATTCCCCTCAACAAAAAGAGATGCTCTCATCCTGCACCGATAGTGGCGACTACCAATGTTGCCAATGCACTAGTCTCATCGCTGAATTGGTTAAAGAAGGTAGTCCAAAAGAAGAAGAGGTACACCATTCTAGCTGATGAAGGCATTGATACTATTGCCAATTTGTTGTAGATGTTACCAAAACCAAAACGTGCAAAGAGGATGTCCAGGATAGTGACCGATACCACGTCGGGAAACTAGTTTTTAGATATTGCAGACCCACTAGTCGAGAAGAATGAAGATGAAATAATTGAAGCCAACTTCAGCGTAAGCTAAGTGGACCTAGGAACATCGACTACCGAGGGTGATTTGTACCACATGCACTATTTAGTGGACAACATATCCAAAAGGGTGAAAGATTTGCAGGATGAAAATTCAAAGTTGTTAGCACATGTAAGTTCTCTGTCCTCCTTTGCCAAATTCAATTGCCGAGGTAATAACTCCCTCTACTGGAACCTCCTCTATTGTCAAACTTCCCACTCTTGACCCAAGTCTGCTTCAACAAGTTAGAACTTCTTTGTCTCTAAGGAAGGCTATGGACCAATGGGTTGAGAAAATCATCTTCGATGGTCTCTTATTTATCAAGGAGGTAGTTAAATTGTTTGATTCCATTCATGCTAAAAGAGAAGTTCTGATAGTAGAATTTGAGAAAGCCTGAAGTGATCACCATAGTTTGAATTTAGCCTCTAAAGAAGTACAGGAAATCGCCAACATGGACCCTGGTATTCTAATGACTGAAGAGGTCATAGCTAATCCTAAGGAACTAGATACCGCTGTGTGGGATGATGCTTTAGAATGGAAAATTTGTATTAGTTCTGTAGTTGAAGAAGAGATGGGGAAGGCAGTGGCAGTTTATTACAAATAAATGATGAGAATTAAAAGAGATTTTGCTACCTTGGATGTAGAGGCCAATGGATCTGATGATGAAAAATTGTTGGATGTCAAGGTGATCAAACAAAATTTCAAGAAGGTGGTGACAGGGGAGATAGTAAACTACAGTGCAATTACATGGGAGTTATTGGGCAGACTTTCTAAGATGGCAGCTTACATTAGCACTTGCAAAAATGGCATTGAGGAAGTGTATCAAAAAGTAACCGACTCTGATTGGGCTAGCATGAAAAGGAAGCGTCACATTAGCATGACTGGAACTCCACCTGGCATGGCATTAACACCTGTTATTAACAAATACAAAGCATACAAAGCTAGATTGTGAGCACAGGTACCCCAAACGATGCAAAGTGTCACTGGAGAAGGCGAACAGTCAAGGGAATATGAAGAAATGGACAAGGAGGACGATGGCGACGTGGACTTGCAAATCTTGAATTGATTTTAATTTCATTCTTTTAAGTTATCTCTTACTTGCTCTAAAACTATTGGCTCTGGAGGGCCCTTTATTATTATTATTGATTATTATTGTTTAAACAATCTTTTAATCGACTGTTTCAAGAAGCCTTTATGGTTTTCTGGACAGTTATGGTTTGGCCTAGCTATATATTCTAAATGGCTGGTCGAATTAAGGATTTTTTTGCAAAACTTTGTTTCTAGGAAGGGTGAGTTAAAATTTGTTTTCCAGCTTCTATGATATATGCAATATAGTTAATACAGTGGAGATTTAGATGATCATTGACTTTGTGTTGTGATTATTTGAATTCATGTTCTTCTTAAGTTGAATGTATTTCTGCTGATGTTAATGGTATTCATGTGTTCTGGTGGTTCGATGTTATTAAATCTTGCTCACTACTTTGAATAATCTATCTGTTGATATTTCATTTAAGGTGGTGAATTCTCGTGTATGTATAATATTTTCAGTATATATTGTGCTGTTATAAGTTTGTGAACTTCTAGGGTTAGAGTTGTAGATTCACCTTTTATAGATTTCTGGTTAAAAGCTCTGCCTTTATCTTGCTTTCTAGTTAAAAGCAACCTCAAGTTTAAATTCTTCAAAATATCTATAGAAGGTAGTTGTGCCTTGTTAAATAAGTAGAGAGTTTGTGTAAAATACCAATATATTGGGCTCAACTGTTGATTACATCTGTCACTTGTCCAGGCGTGAGTATATAGAGTTAGGTGACAAATCTGTTAACCAAAAATTTATAACCTAGAAATGTTGGATCTTATTTATACTAATTAAAATAAAGTATTGTGGTAAAATGTTATATAAATACCTCACCAAAACCTGAAAATTCTTTTTGTCAAGAAGGATTTGAACATAACATCAAGAGCATCATGATAGGGACAGAATTTGATTGTTAGTTTTTAGCATGTACTTTATGTTATAAAACCATATTGAGTATCTAGCTTAGGTTGTCAATCGATTAAGTTTTTAAAGTGCATTGAAGAAATGACTAGTTTTAATATGACTAATAAGTTATCACCATATTACTGATAATGATATAACATAAGATAGTTTAGACTAATTAACACTATCTATGTGGATATGACAAAAAGTGATCCTTATGAATTGATTCTATGCATCCAATTCTCTCCATTGTCCTCACCTATCGAAGATGACATGCCTATGAATTATATTAGAAATTAGGATCTACTAGCTCTAAAAAATGGTAAAAAATATTCAACATTGGTATCTCCTTTCATAAATGACTTTCTATAAATGATATGACTTCCATATATAATGGATATAAGGATGCAAATTTCCTTACAAGAAATGTGAATCTCTTTAGAAGGAATGTTAATTCATTGAAAGCTTTTTTAAAGAGTCAACAAAGTGGACACATGTCTTTTTACCTCCTTGTTTAGCTCCTAGGTCCCCATGAATACATTATACATTCTAAATAATCATCCCGATGCAAAATACCCTGAAACCAATGCTAATTGGGAACAAGGAGCCCATATTCTATCTTACCCCAGACCAAAAAGGTGCCTTGGGTCTTGAGCACCCACACCCAAGTCCTCCCTAATTGGTCGGGGCAAATTTAAATGCATGTCAACATAAGACCTTTAAAAGGGTTCCTCCTTGTTGGCTCTTTTGATTAATTTGATGAATGTTAGTAGGAAAGCATATATGTGTGTGTGTGTGTGTGTGTGTGTGTGTGTGTGTGTGTGTGTGTGTGTGTGTGTGTGTGTGTGTGTGTGTGTTTGACTTCATTATAGACCTAGATAGTGATATCCAACTTGAAGCATTGGAGTAAAGAGAGTTCAAAGCATTCATTGTGATTCTAGAGTAGATTTGTATTGTTATTGTGTGTGTTGTTTTTGATATTAATAAGTTGCAAACATGGGTGCAGATTCTGATAACAAAAAACCAAAGGGCAGTGAAATAGATCCAAGGCCACAAACAACACAAAACAACTAAATAATAGCAAGAGTTCATAATAGTATCAAAATAAAACAAGGTCCAAATAACAAAATAGAAGTAAAAACTAATTAAACAAATCTTTCCAGTCATCATTCAGAAACTTCAACAGCTCCTCCTTGTTCTCAATCTTCGCATCCTTTTCAACATTATGTTCTTCCTACAAAGTGGTAAAAGTATTGGCTGCCCGGTGGATGACTTTCAGACAAACGGTTGCCACCACCTTGACCTTAACTTCCATAGATAAGAGTTAAGACTTAACCTCCCCAAGATCTTGCATGAGCTTCTTGTTAGATTCACCCTCCCTGGCACTTTCCACCTCTTTCTCTGGAGTCTCCTGAATCTCAACATCATCTTATTTAGTATCATAATACGAATTGTTCATAGAGTCAAAGTGGCTCACTCCTTGATCCTACACAGGGGTATTCTTTACTTCCTTAATATCAATCTCATTCTCTAGGTCATCAGGGTCAGAAGTAGAGGAGTAATCAATAATTTTTAACACTGGGGGCTTCCCCCTGCCAACCTGGTCGACCTGCGAATGCTAGGTCTTCTCACTGTAGTCTCCTTTCTCACAACCATCTCCTTGACATTAGCTATATCATCTTCTTTCTACTCCAGGGGTTTGTCCTGACCTTTCTCAATCTCTGGTTCCACATTCCTCATACCCACTTCAGCTTTTTTGTTTTTCTTCTTCCCTCCTTTACTAGAATAGGGGTGGACTTGCGGACCTTTGAGTTTCTTACCTCGAGAGGGTGAAGGGAAATTTTTTAGCCCACAGAGACCTTCAACAACATCTTTGCGAGCTTGGCCTTGGGACCCATCAACACCCCCAAAATCTAAAACCACAGGGGCTCGACCAGTTTGATGGGCCCGAGGGGAAGGGGAATCCTTCTTCTTGTGGGGTCTAGAATCAGGGATAGTAGGAGAGTTGGGGGGGCAACAAAATTTTGAGGGTCGACATCAACATGAGACGATGCTTTATTTTTGATAGGGCTGCCATATTTAACACTTAACGGGATATTGTCATCTGAATCTTCATCCATATTTTCTTCAATTAGACTAGCCTTAAGAGGTTTTACAAGGCAAAGGGCCAAATGAAAGTGATATAGGTGAAAAATCAAACCTTAGTGTAGGGGAACAACCACCAACACTGGATTACCCTCCTGAGTTTTCCTAGTCAACTTGACAGAAGACTCAAGGGAAGAGAGTAGATAGAAGGGAAAGTTCACTAGGATTTTATGTCTAAAATGGTTCAACAGGGAAAAGTGGTAATGGTAGAAACATCTAGAGAAACCCTCAAGGGTAATAAACTTCATAATAAGATAACAAACGCGGTCCCAAGGATTTACCAGGCTCTCATGCTTAAATCTGCCTTGCAATCTGACTTGCTTCTCACCTTTATGGAAGAACTATTTTAGCCCCTCCAAATCCTGGACCTTTGTCTACTTATTCAATCTTTTGCACTCATGATGCAGGCCCATGGCTTTAGCTATGGACTATTCAGAGACCTCAAACTGCACCCCATCAATACTCACCTTCTGGTCTTCATCCCACAACATAGCGAATTGAATAGACAAACTCTCATCGAATTCGTTCAAGCACTCCAGGAATGGAGTATCCCCCCTTCATAAGCTATGCTTCAAACCTGAGAGTTAGCTTTAAACTCCACACACAATGTTGGCTCCGTTCTAACTTTGTCGCCTCCCATCGTATTGACCTTACAAAGCCAACAAGAAGAAATGCAATTACAAGACTTAGTGAATTTCATAATGCCTTCGAACAATCTGGAAATGACTTGATACTCATAATAGTTGTTACAAATGATGCTACTCAAACTCCCAAAAATGTCCTTCAAATTCCTAATCACATCTGGACATTATTTCCTTCATTATGTGGTTCGTACGATATCACAACATCCAGAGTAGGCAGTAGAGTATGAAAAGACTCAAGATGCCAGCTAGGCAGTGGCTCTCGGGGATCACTGAGTTGGAAATAGTCCATATGGGATTGTTTGATCCAACCTGATTAGGTGTGATGTATATTCCTGAAGGTGATATCATCCTTCTCATGCCACTCCATGTAATGAGGGTATGACATAAAGTCATGAACTAAAGAGATGAGATGGGAGATTTTGGCCATGAGGAATTAGGAAGAAGCCTACTTTAGAATTTTTTTTCTTATGTTGGAGGAAGATTAGAAATATTCCTCCAACATCTGATTGGGTAGAGATTAATCCCAAAGTTAGCCATGAGGTCCACAGTTTGATTACCTTCCCTATATATATGGACAACTTCAATACCTTCAAAGCTTAAAAGCAAGGTTTTAATATCCTGAATAATGTCCTCAATCTGGTAACCAACCCAAGCTTTATCTTTAACGACTTCAATGATTAACTTGGAATCACCTTCAACCACTAGGTAATTGATACCAATGGCAAGGGCAACTTTAAGGCCCCAGAGGAGGGCCATGGCTTTAGCAACATTGTTAGTGTTCTCACCAAGCCCCCCGCAAAAGCTACCATGAGGACACCCATGTTAGATCTAAGAACTCCACCCCCACTGGCCATCCCAGGGTTACCTTTAGCAGCACCATCAAAGTTGAGTTTGGACCAACCAGTCAGGGGGGGACCACTTAGTATTGGCTCTAGCTCTACGCATGGTATCATCCACCTTACATATAGTGGCTGAAATACTCCATTGATTTATCATATTAGCTTCAAATCTAGTGGGAGGGAGTTCTATAGATTTCAAAGTACTGATAGAGAGGTTTTTCTATAGGAGCTTGGAAATCATACAAAAAACCTCCTTGGGACCTTTGAATTTTTCCCTAAAAAGCCTATTATTCCTTTCTTTCCAAAGGCCCCACGTCAGGATGGGAGGGACCTGGGCCCAAATTTTTTTGCTTATGGGGTGGATGCATGGGGAATTCTAGGACCTTAAGAAAGAAGTCGATGCCTTAATGCGGAAGAAACCAATGCCACCTTATGAGACATACACGAAGGTGTCTGTGGCACACATTCTACTGGTCCTAATCTAGCTAAGAAGATATTCCGCACATGGTATTATTGTCCTAGAATAGAACAAAATGCTTTGCAATTTTTTAAGAAGTGTCTACAATGCTAGCAACATGGAGATTTGATTCATGCACTATCTCATGAACTACAACATGTGACAAATCCATGGCCTTTTTCACAATGGGGTCTCGACCTCGTAGGACAAATCCATCCACCCTCATCCAATGGTCATAAATTTATCATTACCACCACCGAGTAATTCATGAAGTGGGTCGAAGCCATTCCCATGACTTATATCACCAACAAGAAAATAGCCAAGTTTATCCTTAACTACCTCATTTGTCAGTATGGTATCCCCAAGCCATTGTCACTGATAATGGGAGACCATTCAAGAATCAAGATGTCCGTACCTTGTGCACCCAATACAATATCCAACATCGCTTTTTCACTCCCTACTATCCACAGAGTAACGACCAAGCTGAGGCTTCCAACAAAACCATTCTCAAAATCCTCAAGAAAATAATTAATGAAGCTGGTAGTGATTGGCACCTGCAACTCAATCCCGCCCTATGGGCCTACAACACTAGTATTAGAACACCAACTGGTGCAACACCCTATGCCTTGGTCTATGGCTTTGAATCCATTCTACCCATAGAGGTCGAGATCCCATCCCTTAGAGTATCCATGCAAAACCTGATTGATGGAGAGGAGTATCGCACTTCCAGATTAGCTGAGCTAGAACTACTAGATGAGAGGCGCCTTGCCGTGCTTAATCATCTCCATGTCTGTCAAACTGCCTCCAGCGTAACTATAACAAGAAGATCAAAGAAAGACGGTTTCAAGTTGGTGATCTTGTCTTAAAAGAAAATCAGAGAAATCAAGCAGATCAAGAAAAGAAGGGCAAGTTTGAGCCTAATTGGTTAGGACCCTTTATTATCACAACAACATATGGGTCAGGGGCTTATACTTCAGCAACACCTGAAGGCATTCCTCTAGATGAGCCACTCAACATGTTCATCTCAAGAAGTTCTTTGCCTGATCCTTAGAGTATCCATGTCAAAAATCCCCCCCCAAAAAAAACAAAAATAAAAACAAAAACAAAAAATAATCCGTCCTATGATGAAAACCTGGTAAATATGCACCTTGGATAAGTACCATAGTGAAAACCTGGCAAATAGGCGCTATGTGTAGAGTCATCATCCATCATCTATCAAGTTATGTTCATCCCATGTCCATTTCAGAATAAACTTCATCCATCCATCCATAATAAAACCATTGACCTTTTGCATTTCAATTTCCCTATCTACAATAGCTTGGAAATCTGTCAATGTCCATCATCGTTATCCTATGTCAGTTCTCACTTATCCTACATCAACTTATCCTATGTCAGTTATCAAGTTCTCCATGTCAAGTTATCCTATGCTAGAAATCTATCCATGTCAAATCGTCAACTATCCTATGTTAGTCATCCATTGTAACACCTGTACCAGAATGGGGGCAACCCTTTCCTTAACCTAGGTCTAGGAATGGATCCTTGTTCGTGGTTCAAAAACACTTTGTACAAAAATAGAAACAAAAACAAAAACACTTCAAGCTTCAAACAAAAACAAAAACAAAAACAAAAGCACATCAAATCAATCCATCAAACCATATCAATTGTCTTATACAGATTGTCACACTTTCGAAACCAGACCAAACATCTTATATGAGGTGTTTCATTTTTGAAACCAAACACCTTCATCCTTGTGTTGATCAAGGGATATATCGTTCCCCACAATGACAACACTATCCTACATCATCACACTAACCACAACTACATATCATCTCATCCCAATCTTAAGGTTCCTTGATCTCGTGGATACAGGGTATGTAGGCAGTCTGGAATACGAAGGAAGTTTCCAGTACTCAGGTACATAAGATATCATCATTTCCCCAACCCAAACTCAAACACCTGAACCCACTCATCACTCTATCTAGAACTACATATTATCATTTCATCTTTCATCATAATGTGCCTTGATCTCATGGATACAGGGTATGTAGGCAGTCTAGAATACGAAGGACACATCTAGTACTCAGGTACATACGATTCATCATTCTTCACCCATCTCAATCCATTGGCACTCCATCTTTCTAATCTTCCATTTATCAAAATCCATTCACCTCGGCTTGACTAACTCAAGCAGAAAAACAATAAACTACGCATCCTTTCATAAAAAAATTCCTTAACTAACCTAAAGCAAACAAACCTACTTGCAGAGCTATATGTTGTCCTACATATTGGTTGCCAACATCTGCTACATAAAACAATTGTCTTATACAAGATGTTCCATTGTCGAAACCAGACCAGGCGTCTTATACGACATGTTGCATTTCCTGAAACCAAACATTATCCTATCAACAGATCAACACCCTTTAATGGATATATCGTTCCTACAATAAGGTTGTTATCTACCCAACCAATCCATTCTATCCTGAGCACCCTCTTTGGCAAGAGACTATGTTGACTGTATGTTTACTTTGTAAGTCAGTCAATTTGCTTTTTGGTTTATCTTTTGTTCCTTTTCCATTACCTATTCAAGACTACCTTGATTTATCTATATCTTGGTATGTTGCGATGCAGTACGAATTGGGGGCATAGTCATTGCTTTTGTGTGCCGTGTTTGAGGAATGATCTTTAGTATCTTTCTTAGCAGCATATTTATCTTGTGTGTATTCCAACCTAGCATCTTACATATTAATATTCTTCTTGCATTTATGTATTGAAGTTTATTTTATGTTCAAGACTATGGCTCATTCACATATCCAACAAGGTTATATTATGTCTAAGGGATCTAAGTTCAAACTGCTTGCTTGTAGAGTCAACGTCCACGCACTCGGATATCACAGCACCTTGGTCATTTATACCTTGGTGGCAAACTATCCATGTGCTATATCAAAATAAGGATTGCTCTTTATAAACATTTGTGAAACCAATGCTGCAAGCTTATCCATTTACCCATGGCCTCATATATATTTTCAAGCAAAGATCGATCAACAATCTTTTCTATCAGGTTCTCTTCTATCTCCTTTCTTCTATCCATCATCACTGTCTGCCACATATCTACAAAACCACATGTTAGTTATCATATGTCATACATCTATACACATATAACATCATCACATGAATACATAATCATAAATACATGTCATTACATCCATAGCATATAAAGTGCATCAAAAGAGCAAAGCATGAACATTAATGAACAAAAATGAGCATAATATGTCATCATATATAACCATGTGTCTGGTCATCAAAATACAAATGTCCGTATATACATCAAGAGTACATCAAATATACATCAAAAGTCCATATGTACATCAACTATACATCAAAAAGTACATCATGGCTATCAAGAGCCCATAGTATACATCTGATGCACGCAGACATCAATCAATATATACAAAGTGTGTCAATGATACAAAAACAACTGGTACAATATATACATATATACAACATGTACATGCTCTAGTGTCAGCTAGCGGGTTGAGCTACCTGCTTGCAGTGATCCTTGTCCTCCACCTGCACTCGGCAAAGGTCCTCCTACTGGTCGTCCTCCCCCTGGCGGCACAAATGGTCCCTTAACTGATGATATTGATTGCCCTGTCCCGCGTGATGAGGAAGCCCCTAACCTGCTCCGCTCTCGGAAGCTAGGCTCCCACTGATCTACCGGCACCGCACCAAAATAGAGACCCCTGTAATACTCGACCTCTCTGCCTGCTATAACCAACTCTCCTTAAACTTGGGTGAGCTTGCTAAATAATGTCCTTTGATCTGCACCTAATGCACGGCATGCCTCATCTCTCTCTCGCCTAACCCTCTACAGGGTGGCCTCAGTGGTTGCATGCAGCTGTACTGCTGCGTCCCTCTCTAATGTCAACTGGACAATCTGCCCATCATCTGCTGGTGCTAGCATGGCTTGTGCCACTACTACTAACTGTGCGTGTCCCTGTGCCTCGGCCTGTTTGGCCTCCACCTAGGCTGCATCTCTATCTCTCCTCATGCGGACCATCTGCAACTCCAAGCAAGTCCTCGCTATCTCTTCCTATAACAGTCTCTGTGCCTACTGCAATGGTGTCTCTGTTGGCACTGCACCCCACTGACCTCCTGCCTTGGCCATCTGCATATCACCCTGATCCACTCCATCATCTCCCCCAGCCTGCCTTTGTGCCGCGGCCTACTGTCGGGCCTCTCTTCGAGCCCTCACCTCAGCCCCTGCCACTGCAACCTCCCGCATTGCACCCATGACTCCCAGTCTAGTCAATCTCACTAGCCTCTAAGTCTGCTAGTAAGTGTCATATGCTAGTAGTGTGCCTGGGTCGGCCGACCCTGTAATCCAATCCCATATAACTAGGGCAAGTCCCTGTAAATATGCTAATGCTGTATCAAGTGCAATCTCTGGTCCCCAGTCATCAAACTCTCTCTGGGTCCGGGAGAAAATAGCCTCACCGATGGGCAATCCCTGTGGTAATCCAAACTACCTTAGTACCCTCTTTGGAAGGTACCTCTCAATAGTGTCGGTGCGTCTGCCGAACAAGTATCTGGGCTACTTGTAATATACCAGCTCCTCGTGGTCATCATCCCATGACTCGCAATCTAACCATGGATGCCAAACAAAAATGTCCATCTCATCTAGCTGTTGCCTGGTAAAAGCACAAAGCTATGTCACACTTTTATAAAGGAAACAACCAACGATGATCCAACTTTTAAACTTGAATCACTAAAAAGTGACATATATGTTTTGAATTTTGAAATAATGTAAACTAATAAAATATTTATTTTTTAGTATATTTTATTTTTGTATTTTTTGAAAAAAATTAAAAAATTATTTGAATATAGTTTTTAATAAATTGACACTATTATTTAGTTGCTGATAAAATGCTGAAAAATGAAGTTACATGAGACGTCAATCTTTATATAGTAAATTTTATTTTATTTTTTCAATTTTTTTCTGTGTATTTATAACTTTAAATTTTAGTGCATGGATATATTTTTTTCTAATTTTGATAAATATATATTTTTAAATAAATAATAAAATGTGCGTGTATTAAAACATAGTTGTTTCCATTTGACGTCAACTTTCATATTAACTATTTATCTAAAATAAAAAAAAAATTATACCATCTTGATATAGATTCTTTTATCTAGTGCATCATATTTTTTTTCAATTTTTTTAATACGTTTTACTATTTTTCCTTGACATGGTAATCGACCTAATGTTTTATGATGATAACCTACTTTTAGTAAAAATAGAAAGGAAAATATAAATAATAATTAAACTATTAAAATATATATATTTTTGAAAACTAAATTTATAGATCTACAAAAGGGTATTTTTATAAGATGTTATTTACTCGAGTAGAAGTAGTTGAAATATCAAGTTTTTCAAATAATTTTATTTTTTGGTAAATTGGCCTCATAGTGGTGCTACATATGCATTTAGCCAACAATTTTAGTTGAAAAAGTTGTGGACATATCTAACTTAGCTAGAATGAATCTTACAAGATCATATGTTTGACCAAAATTAATTTTTAGTTACAAATACTTAAATTCACTTGTGCTGATAAGTTACCTGAAAGTGTGACACAACTTTGTGCTTTTACCCAGACTACTTCTATGAACCGCCAATAGCTCACTGAACCCATCTGCTGGTGTGTAATAACACCCTCATACAAAAATGTGTAAGGCTCGCCGTGGTCTCGGCGACGCTGTGAGATCGGCCTAATCACTGGGATGTGCTCCCAGGCCCATACCTGCAACAGTGTGACCCCTGCTGACAAACTACTCCCAGATCTATAAACATAGTCATGCAAATCATGATAAAGCTGGCCAAGCACACACGGTCCCCATGCGTATCTGATTCCATGTGTAAACATCCTTGAAAGAACTGTCCCCCATCCAACTGATAATCCTCTCGACTGTCGATCAGGACATAGGAATTCTCTGATAAGTGAAACCACAATCCATCTGATCCTATCGCAAAGTCTTTGCACTCGAGCCCATTGGATCTCCCGATCCTGCACACCTAGGTCACCTGTCGCGAATACCTCTCGTAGGCTTGCCTCTCCCCGCTCTGTGTCATAATCTACTCTATCACCTTGAATGGGAATCCGTAGGATGTATCGAACATCCTCTAGAGTCACTGTAGCCTCCCTTGTCAGAAAATGGAAGGACCAGGTCTTGCTGTGGTATCTCTTCACAACCGCTATCAAAAGAGCCAGGTTTGCCCTAATGGGCATAAGATGCGTAACATGCCACAATCCCATGATCTCTAGGAAGAGCTCCTCCTCCTCACTAAGATGTACGACTAGATCAACAATTAGGTAATGTCTCTCTCGAGACTGCAAGGGTGGTAAGGCAATCTGCATCCATGACGACCACTGGTTAAACACATTGCAAATTTAACCTGACTCTAAGTTACACATGGCAAAAATCCCTAAGTCAAACCTAGTCAACCCTAGCCTAAGCCAAGAACTCATTTTTTTCAAACCTAACCTATCTCAACTTTATCTCAAACCAAAAGCGCTTAGGTTTTTCCTAAGGCGCTTAACTGTGGTACCAAACTCGCCTTACTGCTTTGTAGACGCGCTGAGCTTTCAATAAACTTAGGCACTTAGTTTTCTCCAAAAGCGCTTAATTGTTCTACCCAAGGCGCTTTACTACTTTGCATAGGCGCTTAGTTTTTTTTAAACCCTAAATCCAATAGCGCCGCATTGTTTTACCAGTGGCATTGAGTTGAACTAACAAAAGTGCTGCGGCATTTGCCAAAAGCGCTGTGCCGCGGAACAAAAAGCCAAAAGTGCCAAGTTTTTTGCAGAGGCACGACACTGTGCACCAAAGGCGCTAAGTCGTACCAAAAGTGCTTAGCCTTGGTACCAAAAAGCGTCGAGCCTGAGCTCAACGCCTTTGGCAAAAATTTTGGAAATCCTAAAAAAGACCTAAAAAATTCAAAACATAAACAAGGTTTTCGATCACTTACCGGTCCCGACGCGCCTGCTGGTCTCTCATAAGTCCTCACGCGCTCTGCCCGGTCCTTATGCACAGGAATCAACATCTCTGCAATCGTTAAACTTAACCTAAGCAAGGAGGCAAAAGGCTCTTTGATAACTCTAGGTGTGCAAATGACTTGTGTGGAACCCTTAGGACCTATATACAATGTCCCAACCCTAATTACTTCCCACCCCTAATCTAACCTATCCTCATGTCTGCAAACTTTTTCTTCATCGTATCAGCCTCCATCTAATCCACCCTCGTTTGTCTTATCCAACACAATCTTCTAGTTGGGCATCAACCCAGTTCTTCTTTCGCTTCCTTGTCTTTCCTCTCGAGGGGGCATCCTACGCTAGCTACATAGGGGTAGCTAGCTACACTAGGGCATAAAAAATTATATCATGTCTTTAACAATCGATTTCTTTGAAGCAACGCTATAAACTGCATTGCATCAAAGAGGGGCAAAATGTAGACACCCTAAAATGACCATGTCTTCTAATCATTTGTATTTCATAAAATCTGTCTAATCACCTGCATTTCAACGTTAATTAAATAATCTAATTATTTAATTAATTTCATCAAAATCATCAAATTCTTCCAAAATCTCCTAAATTCGACATTAATTGAATAAAATTTATTTATATAATTAATTTAATCAAAATCAACTTTATTCTTCCATAATTAAATAATTTTAATTATTTAATTAAATCAAATTCTTCCAAAAATTTAAATCCATGTCAATTGAATAAATTAATTATTTAATTAATTTATCATCCAAATCCTCTTATCTACAATTAAATGATTTTAATTATTTAATTAAATCAATTGTTCTTTCAAATTTAAATAAATCATTCAAAATTATTTAAATTATCTCAATCTCTAAAAATAAAATATAAATCAAATATTTTATCTATTCTATTCTTCTATTATGCACAAATAATTAAATAAATTATTTATTTAATTTGCTTCAAATATCTTCCAAATCTTCTAAAAATAAATCTTGTTCATCATGCACACAAAATTAAATACTTTATTATTTAATTTATCTCAAATCATGCAAAAAAACAAATTACAAGTTGAGTTAATTGACTTAATCAATATTATTTTTATCACCAACTCATAAATTAGAAAAAAATATTTTTATTCTTATGAAATATAATTATATCTCATGTCTATTACATGTCTTTGCCAAATCAAACAATTAACTCAAACAAAAATAGTTTTTTTGTGTGACACATGTCAGGGGCACATTCATCATGAATTCTAGATTTATCTCATCCATTAATTCTATTGAATTTTTTAGATCATTGATCGATCTTTATTGAAACCTATATAAACCCCCCTCATCTCCATAACCAATCCTCTTCGATCTTTTAAGTTTTTGCCTCCATACAACGCATTGAGCACACATCGCATCGTTGATCACATCGACCTTTTGAGCACAAACACAATCCACATCAGCTTGTTGCAAACATGGTTTTGCAATTTATGAAGCAATCCACATTCGACCAAGATAACAACACAATTTAGGTGAAAGCTTTCATTTTTTTGTGTTAATTCATTGATTATTTGGTCGTTTGCTTAGATCATTATCTTGATGTTATAGGATTGAATTGTTGATTATTTTTATTGTTTTGATTATCATTCGATCTCGATTTATTCCTATACACATTTTGGCATGCTCGGTGGGACAAAATGTGTATAGGGATTTAATTGAGATCAAATGATAATCAAAACAATGAAATAATCAACAATTCAATCCTATAATATCAAGATAACGATCTAAGCAAATAACCAAATAATCAATGAATAATAACAAAAACAATGAAAGCTTTCACCTAGATTGTATTGTTATCTTGGTCAAATGTAGATTGCTCTTCAAATTACGAAACCATGTTTGCAACAAGCAGATGTAGATTGTGTTTGTGCTTAAAGTGCTCAAGGGTGCTCAACAATGCGATGTGTGCTCAATGTGTTGTATAGAGGCAAAAGCTTAAATGATCAAAGAGGATTGGTTATGGAGATGAGGGGGGTTTATATAGGTTTCAATAAAGATCGATCAACGGTCCAAAAAATTTAATAGAATCAATAGATGAGATAAATCTAAAATTCATGATGAATGTGCCCTTGACATGTGTCACACAAGAGTTAATTGCTTGATTTGGCAAAGATATAGAATAGCATGAGATATAATTAGATTTCATAAAAATAGAAATGCTTTTTCTAATTTATGAGTTGGTGATAAAAACAATATTGTTTAAGTCAATTAACTCAACTTGTAATTTATTTTTTGCATGATTTGAGATAAATTAAATAATAAATTAATTAATTTTGTGTGCATGATGAACAATATTTATTTTTAGAAGATTTGGAAGATATTTGAAGCAAATTAAATAAATAAATTTATTTAATTATTTGTGCATGATAGAAGAATAAAATAGATAAAATATTTGATTTATATTTTATTTTTAGAGATTGAGATAATTTAAATAAATTTGAATATTTATTTAAATTTGAAAGAACAATTGATTTAATTAAATAATTAAAATAATTCAATTGTAGATAAGAGGATTTGGATGATAAATTAATTAAATAATTAATTTATTCAATTGACATGGATTTGAATTTTTGGAAGAATTTGATTTAATTAAATAATTAAAATTATTTAATTATGGAAGAATAAAGTTGATTTTGATTAAATTAATTAAATAAATAGAATTTACTCAATTAATGTTGAATTTTGGAGATTTTGGAAGAATTTGATGATTTTGATGAAATTAATTAAATAATTAGATTATTTAATTAACGTTGAAATGCAGGTGATTAGACATATTTTATGAAATTCAAGTGATTCGAAGACATGGTCATTTTAGGGTGTCTATAGTGAGTTGTGATAAGAATGTAGCAATGATTTGTCCTTCAAAGGACATGAAGGTGTTGGTAGATGTGGTACAACAAAGAACAAATGAAAAAAAGAGTGAAAAGGAGTACCTTGAGGAGGTATTAGGAGAAAAAGAAAATAATGAGTAGGTGCTTAGGAAGAGGTTTCTATTATGTTAGTTGTGTTGATTTATGTGCAGGTGGAACAGTGAGTAAGGAGGATCTGTTATGCAGGATAATAAATGGAGATAGATGAGGAGTTAGCATGGATTATGGATGAAAGTGTGTATGTTGTGTAAGTGCAATAAGATGGACTATTGGCATTTAGGATACATAGGAGCAAGGAATTTTTCAGTGGCTATATGTTGCCATTTGGCTATTTTTTCAATTTCTACCCCCCAAATTTGGCTATTTTTGGGTTATTTAGAAGTGTCCAATTCACCCATATTTGATAGTTTTTTCCTAATCTTGAAATAAAGTCTCTTTGAGTTAAAAACTTTTATTCTTTAATATAGACACATATCGCACTATTGTATATGAAAACTTGGGCCCTAATCACCCTAGTTTATCAGAGGCTATTTTTGACTTTTTGTACTTGCCCCATTTCAACATCTTTGTTTAACAATTATATGTTGATAGGAAATTTAGACATTGAATCACTATAAAAGTTAAATATTAATTAAATTTTAAAATTAGTCACTAAATTGCAAAAAAAATGGTACAAGGATAAAATATTTCCATCCAATCTAAAATTTGATTCCCAATATGAAAAAAAATCACCTAGTATAGTATGCTTCTTTGTAGTGGATTCACCAAGGTTTTCATAAAATTTTCAAGAGGTTATTTCTTAAAGTATACCTTGTATAGGAGTGCATGGAAGAAGTGATGAGGAAGGAAATGAAAAAAAATCACCTAGTATAGTATGCTTCTTTGTAGTGGATTCACCAAGGTTTTCATAAAATTTTCAAGAGGTTATTTCTTAAAGTATACCTTGTATAGGAGTGCATGGAAGAAGTGATGAGGAAGGAAAATATTTTTGGTGGAGGTTGGACAATGGTGGATTAAATTCCACAGGGGGAAGTAGTGGAGAAATATTTCAAGGAGGTCAAGATATCTTGGGCAGAGATCTACAAAAGGGAAAGAGTTGAATGGCCAAACTTGGTAGACAAGAATGGGATTTATCCTAACCAAATGTTGGAAGAGGCAATGAAGAAGTCTTTCGATATACTTGTTATAATAATA
The DNA here is from genome assembly GCA_027924645.1 of Cunninghamia lanceolata. NCBI lineage: Eukaryota > Viridiplantae > Streptophyta > Pinopsida > Cupressales > Cupressaceae > Cunninghamia > Cunninghamia lanceolata. Next base: position 1,709,391 of record BSBN01001074.1, on the reverse strand, counting down.
AAATATGTGAATTCTAGAAAGGTGGTTTTACTACTCAACTCTACTTTATAAGAACCATGCTCAAAAATTTTTTTGCCCAACATGTTTGATACAAGAGAATTTGAGTCTAAAAGATATCTTGCATCACCCCCCAAAAATAATAAAGGTAGGCTAAGAAATTTTTAGCTTTGTGTGTGTGTGTGTGTGTGTGTTTTCAATGATTTGGCATAATTGGGATGAGTCAAAAAGGTTTGAGAAACATTCCATATGGCTTTAAACCATTTTAGAACACCCTGACATCTTCTACAACAATTTATTTCACTTCGTTAGCAACTATGTGAACTTCGTAACCCATTGTTGTGCACTTCATCATCCACTATGACTAGCTCTCTAATTACAAAATTTTTTGTGGCCATAAAATCTTCATATGGATTCAAAACAAGATATCTTTTTGAAATATCATATTTTTTCAAAAAGAACAAGAATAAATGATCACATATTACACAACACTTTTCACTTCTATAGCATCCATGACTTCATCAACAATAGGAATGCTTTCAACAACAAAAATATAAATAATAATTATTTATAGTAATCTATAGTGGTGTTGACCCTAGAAGGGCCCCTTGCATTGTTTTTTATGTATATCAACTTATTTTATGCCTCCATCTTGTATTGGTGGGTTCCATGTTTGACTAAAATAATCTTTTGTATTAGACAACCCAAAAAAAGCCAAATCAATTTTGGGGGGTGAAAGGCCAACATCTAATGATTGGGATCTTTTATCCAATCATTCTTGAGATAAATTAGGGAACGAAAAAGCAAAAAAATATGGTAAAAAACATTGGGCATGCATGAGAAATAGAGGGTGGTCATTTTTGGGAAAAATCATGCCTAAAAATGTTAAAAATCATAAAATAAACAACCAAAGATGAAGGAAAATGATTGAGGGAGTGGATGATAGAGGAATGGTTGTTTTGGGGCTATAAATCACTGGAAATCCATTGGAGAAGCAAACAAATGAAAGAGGAAAAAGAAACATCTTTGGGACCAATTTTCCCACAAAGAGAACAACTCAAGTAGGCAGATTGGGTCAATGATGAATATAATAGTACAAAGTAGAGATTTGGGTCATTGTTAAATGTCTTGCAAAAAGTTTGAGGTTAGATTGAGAAGATTTTATCCATTCTAAGCATATATCATCCCAATGCCATTTTTTTGTATTATGCATGCAATAGTTTTAGGCATTTTCAGCCTGTTGTATCATTAAGGGAAACGTTCATTTTAATTAATGAAAGTTATCATTGTTATTGCTTCTACACAGCGTGTGTTTTGTGTTTTTGAGTCAGTGGTTGGTTGGTAGGGTTGTCGTTCATTGAACTCCCTTGTCTATACTACATCACATATACAATATTTTTATTAAAAGAAACAAAACATAACATGAAGAGAGTTTGACTTAATCAAAATGTTGTTTGATTGATGCTTGCATTAATCTCTTTGCAAGACATAGATTTGTTGTCCAATGTCATGCAAACCTTTCAATGTTTCCTTGTGCTTCACAAAAGGTGACATTAGACATTTTAAATTTAAGAATTCCTCATCTTCTAGGAGTTTCACTTAGCTTAGAAGTGCATGAAAAAATTCAACTTCATAATTTTGTTTTAACCCGAGAGGAATCAATAGCCCAATGACCTAGAGCCAGTCTAAAAGGTGACTCTAAGCACCATAGGGAAAGCCCCTTATAACCCTTGGGTTGTACATGATACCCCTAATGTGTAATGTCCCCATTTTTCGAGTGATCACCTAGTGGAGTTGATTAGCCTATCTTATTCATGTAGGCTAAGCTCGAGTGCTAAGGGAATAACCTAATTGACTAGATATCGTATTTAGTCAATTTTATTAGGGCAAATTGATTATGAGAGATGGCTTGGTATGTTTTTGTGAGCTCCTTGGTGAAGTCAAAATACATAAAATAATTTGCCCTAGAGATGAGCGACCAAGGAGAGACAAAAATAAAATAAATTAAAATGTTTTTCCTTGAGGTGGATGACCTAAGTCAAGGTCATATACATGAAATATGAATGTCTAGGTGGTTCGCTCCTCTTGGAGGATGGAAAGGAAAAAATAAGAAAAATAAAATACCTTGTCTAGGTTAGCCAAGGTGGAGGAAAGAAAAGAAAACAAAATATTTTATTTGTGCACTTGGCTGCCTAGAGGGAGGTCAACCCTATGGGAGAAAATAATAAAATAAAGGGAATTGCCATGAGGAGGTTGGCCTTGAGGATGATACTTTGGAGGGCTATAAATAAAAGATGTTTTTGAGTCATTTCATCATCATTCATATCATATTTTCTCAAGTTATACTCTTTGGCTGCAACTTAAGTTGGACTTCATTCCAAGGACGAAAACCCTTGTGAATGTGGTGAATTGGTCGAAACCCTAGCTCATCATTGTGGAGGACTCATCACGGAGTTCTATTTGTGCTTCATTCAAGATATTTTGAGGAGAACATCATTGCATAATCAGATTTGAAGATCAGTTTTGGAGCAGCACTTTGGTGGCATTTGTGAGCACATTGCATTAGGGTTTTACCCTACTTGAGCACCACTTTTGGAGAAGACTTGTGTACCCATCTTGGAGGGTGAATTTGGCTTGTTTTGGAACAACAAACCCTAGGTACACTTCATGGAGGATTCACCCAGCTAGGGTTGGATATTTGTCATCTATTTTGCATGTATTTGGTATGTACAATCATACTTTCTAGGTCTGATTTATAGTGCAGAAATATGGGCATTGTTTGACATTTTTGTGCCCTAGAATTTATTATAAAACCAGATCAAAATATTCAGATTTGTAACAACAGAGGTTTCATACAAAAAATCAAATTTGGTTGTTGCATTTGGATGGCCTATGTTGTGTTTTTCATGGTGGATTTCATGTTTGTTGTGAATATCAATTGGTAGCATCATTTGCCATGTCTATTTGTCATGTTTGGGCACACATTTGTTCGTTGTGACATTTTGTTTGAAATCAGAAAATAAAAATCAGAATTCAGAATTAGGGTTTCAGCAGAATTAAAAATTAGAATTTTAGGGCAGATCCCATTGGGGATAATACATAATGTATACAATGGGCAAATCAAGTTTTAAACTTGTGACCATTGTATGTGTATTTCAGCGGCTCAACCGCCTAGTCTACACCTAGGGGCTAACTTCATAGTTAGTATGTGTTGGCAAGAGACATTGTGTGGCTTCATGAGTGTTGTCATTGATGGAAACAAAGTCCATCCCACACATCTGTAGGATATGGTATGTCTATACCGGAAGTCAGATTGAAGAGTATCTTGGTCCGGTGAACAAGAACGGAGCATACAGCAAGGTCCAACAATCAGGTCCGGATCTCTCAGAGGAAGTATCTTAGTAAAGTGTGGACTTGGGGAAGTCAAGAGTACCATGACTGATACATTCTAGGGATTAAGCCTCTGGTGATGAAAGAGTGAAGAGATATGAGCACCTAAGTATTGGGTTCCTGTTTGGCAGAATAGACTGAGGAAGAACTGACTAGCATAACATCAAACCTTAATTCGGATGAGATATTGATGATGATCAAGTTTCTTGAGGTATCATTCATGATTGGCCTACATGATTGATGACTTCTATAACTATCTTTTTGATACACATCACTTAGTAAGCATGGATTCAGCCGACAGACCAAAGTTTAGAAATATCTTGTGTTTTCCGGATGCTGACTAGAAAGATGATTGAAATCATTGATGCAGATATATATACCAGATTGATTTCGGTATGAAGGTAAGTGCAGTGTGTTGTGAAGTGCGAAGAAAAGTAGAGAGTAGAGTGGAAATAAAAATACAGGTCCGGTATGTGACAGAACAACAACATTAAGGTAGAGGAAGAATGAAGTGTAGTAGATCAGTATATTGAGCTTAACCGGAACTGAATCTCAGCATATGTGTATACTTCTTATCAGTTCAAATCCCTAGTTTCCTTCTATAAACTATTGTAGGAAGTGATCCTCTTGTGAGCAGTGTGCTCGGGCAGTGAGCCCTAATTGGCAAGTGCCATTTTGTACTACCTTATTCTTTTAACAGAGAATACAATCTTGGGTTAATCACCCCATAGTTTTTTCCCTTAACAGGGTTTTCCATGTCAAAAATATTGTGTCATGTGTGTTGAAGTTTATTTCTGCTTCCATGGTTATGTATGCTTATATGATTTGATATTGCACTAATTGTTAAGAAGAAAAGAAAGTCAATTTATTAAGATAACTGATTCACCCCCCCTCAGTTATCAACAATTGGTATCAGAGCCAAGTTCCTTCTAACAGAGCCTAACAGCTTGAGGAAGATTTAGGAATCTCAATGGATATGTATGGTATGAGGGAACAACTTCAGTCTGCCCTAGATGATCTTGATCAATCTCACTCTAAAGTCAATGACCTGAGGGAAAGACTCAAACAAGCTAATGATTTCATAAATGAACTCAAAGAAAAACTAAGTATCTCAATGAAGAAAAGAAAGGAACTTCTTCAACAATTAGCAAGTCAAAATGAAGCCAATGATACTAATGAAGATCTAAATGAGAAAACCAAGTTATGTGAGAAGTTATCAAAAGAGGTCATTATGGTAAGACATGAAATGTAATCAGGAGTTATGAAATTCACCCAAGAAATTGAAGAGAAAAGAAAAAGTGAAGATAATTTAAAACAATCTCTCAAGGAGAAGTCAGAAGACTGCCACAAAATGGATAGAATAATCAAGCATCTAGAATCTGATCTTGAAGAAGCTAGAGACAATGAAGAACAACTTGAGAATCAGATAGACACTCTTAAAAGGGATCTTTAAACAACAAATGAATACAAAGAGAAATTCAAGATAAGCTCTACTCAACTTGAAGTTCTTCTTGAAAGCCAAAAGAGGGTAGATGACAAGCAAGGCTTGAGTTATGAGAAAGGGGAAAGCTCTAGATCCGGTCAGAAGAACTCTAGATCAGGAAATCCAAGGAACAAGCCTAGAAGACCTCCGGTAAGGCAACCAAATGCTCAAAGATATCCATCCTTCAATGGATACTGCCACAATTGCAATAACTTTGGTCATAAAGCAAATCAGTGTAGAAGAAGAATGAATCAGACTAATTCATCCTTCTCCGGACAGTGTTTTAACTGCAAAAGGTATGGTCACAAATCTAAAGAATGTAGAAATATGCAAATGAACAATTCATTCAATGGTAGATGCTTTGCATGCAATAGAATGGGACATATGGCTAATCAATGCAGATCAAGAGGATATCAGTCAAAACTGCAAAGAAATGTTGTTTGCTACAATTGCAATAGATCCAGTCATATTGCCAAATTCCGTAGAAGTAAGAATTAGGATAAAAGGGGTCCGGTGCATCATAATCAAAATCAAGACAAAGGAAAAGGAAAAGTGAATGCGGATGAAATTCAAAGGAAGATGAACAAGATTTGGGTAAAGAGAAGTACATAAAATGTTGGGAATGGATCCGCACCAGAATCAAGTGCTGATATTCCTTCCGGAAACTAAATAAGATGAGTTCTGGCTCAGGGGGAGTCAAAAAGGAAAACAAATTCCCCCAACCAGTTAATCGGTGCCTGAAATTGGCACATGGAAAGTTACGGATTAAAAGGCTCTCAGGGAAACATCTAAATAAGCCTTGGTAAAGATATGGAAGATCCGCAAGAAGTTTAGAAGAATTTAATCTTCCAAGATTGATCCGGTTTAACAGTCATCCGGTAAGAAGTAGGATTTTCACAGTTAGATCCAGTATGATTCAAAATTGAGGAATCTTGATATGCGGATAGATGAAATGATTGGAGAAAGGAAGATAGATTGTCAATAATCACCAAGAATAATTCTAAGTGTATCTCAGTGATCAAGAAAAGATATTTCTCAGAACAAGGAGAACAAGGCAACCAGAATGACTCAAGTTGCACATTTATTGCAATGTGGAATTAGGGCTTGCGTAGAAATATAAGAGTTCTCTTATTGAACATTTGCACATTTACATTCGAGAAGAAGAAAGGAGCTCTGCAACAAAATTATCTCAAACCTCTCAAAGATCAACCGTAGAAGTCGATTCATCCAACAATTCGATCCGACTCATATCGTGAACCCTAGAAGCGTAAAAGGTATTTTCTGCTCTTGAATATCTTTTTCTAAATCTTTGAAAGATGGCTACTCTAAATGTTGTGAAGATCACTGATAGGCCAAGCCCAAAATTCAAAAAACATCCCTATAAATCCCTAGAAGTTGATCCCCTAGGCGCATTTTCTAGTATTCCGCATGGAGTTCTGCATGTAGAAGATGTTAGGGTTTACATACACGCAAATATTGAAGAATTTGGGGAATCCAAGTTGATGGTTATCTACCACAAGGAACTGATAGATGAGTCATTTGAACTCAAACCTCAATACAAGGCCATCCGGGATAAGCATTTTGGACATTGCATTCATTTCTCCTGTTTTGCTGAAGATGATTGGGTCCGGTATGTTCTGAGCAGAATGCATGACAACTTTATGTGGTTGATGAGGCCATTCAAGATAACCAAGGATGTAATTAGGGCGGTAACCAGATTGCACTCATCTGGTGGGTTACCTGTTCTCAAATCGGTCAAAAATGAAACTGTGAGTGAGGCTACCAGATCAAAATTTGACAAGAGAGCAATGACAATAGAAGATATCACTGATCCGGATATCAAGTTTGCCTCCATGATAATTGGTTATAAGATATATCACTCTAGCAGGGAAAATTCAGTACCTAGAACTACAATTTACACTGCTTATCAGATGCTAAGAGAAAATGTTGACTATGATCTTTCTGAGCTTCTCTTGAACCAACTGTTAGAGAATTTGCAGAAAATAAATAAGGATAAAAAGAATTCATTCAAGTATGGTGGCTTGATACTTTGCCTATCCTTCTACTATATGAATGAGCTACCCAGAACTAGTGGCTGGATATGGCAAAATGATAGACCTGTTGCCATACAAATCAGGGATTATATGTATGGGCTTGGTGATGCCAAGACACAAAATACAGCTCTGTGGGGTTACTTCAAAAACTTCCAAAGCATGATGCAAGCCAGAGAAAGAATCCCCCAATCTTTGGTTGAGAAATACAAGGATATAGTGTGCTTTATGGTAGACACTGATCAATGCCTAATGGAGGCAGTGGAACCAAGACTAGTATGGATCATGCCAATGGGGTATGAGGTTGATGAGAAAATCCTAGAACTGCATATCCAACATCTGTTGAGTCAGCCCAAGGACCCTAAGACAGAAAGCTTTGGAACCTACCAAGAGCTGACTGTAAAAGTTCATGTTGAACTAAGACAACCTGAGATCAAGAGAAAAGTGAGAAGGGAAGTAGAAGAATTTGCTAAGAGGCATGGAATATCAAAGGAGGTAGTTGATGCCAACAGAGAGAAGATGGAAAAGGGTAGAGAAAAAAAGGCAAGAAATTGAAAAAGAAAGTGCTTCGGTGCAAGCTCCCTCCCTGACCAGATCCTCCAAGAGTTCTGCACCTGCCACCTCTAAGAGCCAAAAAGCATCAAAACCAGAAGTCAGGACATCCAGAAAGGGAGAGAAGAGAACTAAGACAAAGGCCACAAGGTCTTACATCAGTCAGAAGGATGATGAAGAGACAAAATCTGATGAGGAGATCAAGAAAATGAAGAAGAAGAAGAAAACATCCGGTGAACCCTCTACTGGTCATAACAAGGAAGAAGAGGCAGAAGAATTCGTTGAAAGGCCTACTCTCTGCATTGATGATATCATCAAATTAGTCACTGTGGATGGGAACCTAAAACCAATGACTGAATTTTATGATGATTATAGTGAAGCTGATCAGAAGATCCTGCAAGAAGCTACAGTCAGGTATCTAAACATCTATAACAAAGCATTCATTAAAATCATCTCCTTAATTCCCAAAAGCCTAGAGAAGGAACTTGAAATAAGAAAGAACAATGCTAAGGCAAAGGACCTAGAGATCTGGGAATAGATAGTTATTCAGCTCTATCCTTCCATCACTCCAAAACAAATGAACATGATCTTCAAGGATTGCAAGGATGAGTTCCGGAGCAAAGCAAGAATGAATCAGCTTATGCTTGGAGAGACTGACAAAGTGGCAAAAGAAACTGAAGACATCCTCCAGAATGCCTTCATGAAATTCAATCTCCCTATTATAGAGGACATAGATGATGAACCTATTGAGAAAAATGTAGAAGATCCAAAGGAGATAAGTGAGGAAAGGACTATGGACTTGGATTCCTCTATTCCGGAAGAGGAAGTCCATGAAGAAGTAAATATCCCTCATCCGGATTCCCTAGCAGACTCCGGATCTAAAGGAGAAGAAAAGATAGGGGAGAAAATCAGTCAAGAAGAAGAGGTAAAGGGAAGAGAAGAAGTTCAAACAGAGAAGACTCAGGTGACAGTTCTGAGACTGCAGAAGGAAAGAAGACTTTGTCTTCGGTAAGAGACACTGCAGAAACTGTTAAAGATTTCTTGACCAAAGAAATGATGGAGATTGATGAACCAGAACTGCTTCAAGGACCATTCAATTTTGATTCTCTCTCCCCCGTTCAAACAATGAAGATAGCATCCTTTGCCCAAGCAAAGGCAAAAGAAAAACTTTTGAAGTCTCACATGGAAGACTGTGAGTTAATAGAAATTGCATCCGGTGTGTTGGAGAAGATCATGCCATCCTTTTGGAAGGATCTTTCGACTTCTTCATCCGGTAATCTAAAATCTCTTGTTAATTCAGTTAGCACAATTTTTGATTCTTTGGAAAAAGCAGCAGAAGATAAAGTCCAGAAAGAATTTTTGGATAAGAGATTCTCCGAGATACAAGGACTTATAACAAATGATAGGAGAAATATGGATATTGGGATAAAGAGCTTAGAAAATGCTCTTAAATTTGGTGGAGAAGTATATAAATTTTGTTTATCTTGGTCTAAAGTGACAGGATATTGAGAAGAAAGTGAAAGAACAAGAGGATAAACTGTTAAGCTTATCTCAGAATTTTGATCCTCTCACCACATCCATAATAAACTAGAAATGTCAGACTATTGCCATTCTAAATGAACTAAAGAAACTTGAAAAGGAAAGGAAGAATATAATAAGTAGGATGGGTGAACTTAGAGGGATAATTATCCCTAAATTAGAGGCCATACATGAGGCCCTAACTGATGCTCAGACCACAGCCCGGACCAGTGATCCGATAGATCTAAAGAGGTCAGAAGCTTTTGTATTCCTGTTGAGTGGTCACATCTCAATTTTGGACAGGATGAAGCAGAGTTGGGCAACAGAATTTGTCCAGTTGAAGACAACTTTTGCAGATATACTTCATTATATGTAAGTATAACATGTATATATACTTATGCGGCTAAGTATAGTTAGATTTTTGGGAATTTTGGTGTGCGGATTCTACTCTTTGCCATTGATATCAAAGGGGGAGTGAGTAGCAGTGAAAAATGTGGAATCTAGCTAAGGGGGAGCTCCGGAAAAATGTACATTAGAATAGACCATCAGCCAAGGGGGAGTGTAGTGTGACACTTAGTCATTTTTCACTAAGTGTTGCCATCAATGCCAAAGGGGGAGATTGTTGGCAAGATACATTGTGTGGCTTCATGAGTGTTGTCATTGATAGCAAAAAAGTCCATCTCACACATCCGCAAGACATGGTATGTCTATACCAGAAGTCAGATTGAAGAGTATCTTGGTCCGGTGAGTAAGAACAGAGCATGCAACAAGGTCCAACAATCAGGTCTGGATCTCTCAGAGGAAGTATCTCAGTAAAGTGCAAACTTGGGGAAGTCAAGAGGAGTACCATGACTGATACATTCCAGGGATTGAGCCTCCAATGATGAAAGATTGAAGAGATATGAGCACCTAAGTATTGGGTTCCTGTTTGGCAGAGTAGACTGAGGAAAAACTGACCGGCAGAGCATCAGACCTTAATTCGGATGAGATATTGATGATGATCAAGTTTCTTGAGGTATAATTCATGATTGGCCGACATGATTGATGACTTCTATAACTATCTTTTTGATACGCATCACTTAGTAAGCATGGATTTAGCCGACATACCAGAGTTTGGAAATATCTTGTGTTTTTCGGATGCTGACTAGAAAGATGATTGAAATCATTGATGCAGATATAATACCAGATTGATTTCGGTATGAAGGTAAGTGCGGTGTGTTGTGAAGTGCGAAGAAAAGCAGAGCAGAGTGGAAATAGAAATACAGGTCTAGTATGTGACAGACAGCAACACTAAGGCAGAGGAAGAATGAAGTGTAGTAGATCAGTATATTGAGCTTAACCAGAACTGAATCTCAGCATGTGTATGCTTCTCATCAGTTCAAATACCTAGTTTCCTTCTATAAACTATTGTAGGAAGTGAGCCTCTTGTGAGCAGTGTGCTCGGGCAGTGAGCCCTAATTGGCAAGTGCCATTTTGTACTACCTTATTCTTTTAACAAAGAATACAATCTTGGGTTAATCACCCTGTAGTTTTTTCCCTTAACAGGGTTTTCCACATCAAAAATATTGTGTCATGTGTGTTGAAGTTTATTTCTGCTTGCTTATATGATTTGATATTGCACTAATTGTTAAGAAGAAAAGAAAGTCAATTTATTAAGATAACTGATTCACCCCCCCTCTCAGTTATCAACAGTATGAACATTTGAAAATGATTTATTATTTGGAATATACATATTGAATAAGCATTGTGCCTACATTAGTTTCTAAGTCTTTATTTCAATTTCTAATAGGAAATATTATTAAAAAAAATATGCCTATCATGATTATGGAGCTCCTCTTGAGAAAGAATATTTATTTCCACAAAATAAATGATCTACTATGAAATTTTATTAAAAGGATGTGACTTTGAAAATTGTGCTAAATTATGAAACATTCCATATTGATGATTTTCTTAAGGAGAATGAGTTATGTTTTCGTAATTATAGATGAAAGATTGGAAGATTTGTTGTACCTTTCTTCACAATTTGCTATCTTGTTCCTTTACAATTTCTTCTCAATGTTTGGTTGATTGCTTATTAATGACATGGCACAAACAAAAATTATAATTTAAGCTAATGAAATATAAGTTTTACCAATTTAGTCTCATTTTGAGTATTACAATAATTTTTTTTTTACAATAGGAATGACTTCAACAACAAAAATATAAATAACAATTAGTTGAAGTAATCTATGGTGGTGTTGACCCTAGAGGAACTCCTTGCATTGTTTTTTATGTATATCAACTTATTTTTATGCCTCCATCTTGTATTGGTGGGTTCCATATTTGACTCAAATAGTCTTTTATATTAAACAACCCAAAAAGAGCCTAATAAATTTTGGAAGGTGAAAGGGCAACATCTAATGATTGGGATCTTTTATCCAATCATACTTGAGAAAATTTAGAGAACCAAAAAAGCCAAAATTATGGTAAAAGGCATTGGGAATGCATGAAAAAATAGAGGAAGGTCATTTTTGGGCAAAATCCTGCCTAAAAATCATAAAATAAACAAGCAAGAATGAAGGAAAATGATCGAGGGAGTGCATGGATAGAGGAAAGATTGTTTTGGCACTATAAATCATTGGAAATACATTGGAGAAGCAAACAAATGAAAGAGGAAAAAGTAACATGTATGTGACTAATTTTCCCATAGAGAGAACAACTCAAGTAGGTAGATTGGGTCAATGATGAATATAATAGTACAAAGTAGAGATTTGGGTCATTGTTAAATGTCTTGCAAAAAGTTTGAGGTTAGATTGAGAAGATTTTATCCATCCTAAGCATATATTAGCCCAACGCCATTATTTTGTATTATGCATGTAATAGTTTGAGGCATATTTAGCCTGTTGTATGCTTAAGGGCAAAGTTTATTTATATTAATGAAAGTTATCATTATTATGCGATGTAGAGGAAGGACTCAAACAAGGCTAACTTGACACATTCCAAAACTAGGTTTCAATGCAAATGATGCAAATGTGTATTCTTGTTCATTCTTGGCAACTTGCTCTTAAACCCTAAAACATGGAGTAAAAATTTAGACCTTTTTGACCATAAATTTCAGTACAGACTTGATATTCAAAATTTAAGACCTGTTTGGAATACCCTTTTGGCCCTTATTAAACATGTGTCAAAATGGGCTAGAGTTGTTTTATACGGAATAGGGCAAAAACAAGACTGTTCTTGTGCAAACCCTAGGACTGTTACAGAACTGTTTTCACCAAAAATGACATAACTCACTCTAAACATAATGAAATCACATCCAACCAAAAGCATTGTAAACTAGAAACAAATATATTTCCATCCATCTATTATATTCTTCAATATGATGTCGTACTAGGCCGTACCATGTGTGTTTTCAAACTGTATTTTCAGAAAATTAAACCTTACAGACCTACCCTCTATAAAAATGCCATAACTTCTTATTCAAATCTCTATGAAAATTGATGCAACAAAAAACAAAATGAAGTAGATTCACATGCCCACACTTTCTAACTAGTTTCATATCATTAAATGGGCCTTACAAATCCGTACCAAGCAAAAGAACAGAACTGTTACAGAAAATGTTTGTTTTCATTTACCAAATCTTCAACCACAATGCCTCCAACTCCCAATTTGAGTTTGGAGGGTGTTATACATTTACAACCAAAACCAATTGCCTTCAACCACCTTTTGATTAGTTTAATAACAAAACACCAATTTGACACTTTTTGCAAAAGTTGCTTGACAACTTTTTGAGCAACATTGACAACTTTTACATTTTTTAACCAATGACTCTATAACTCTTCAAAATGGACCAAAATGATTCCAAATGGTCATAAATGACCTTATTAGACCTCAACCAAACCAAAAACAAAAGTTCATCAAAATTTGCAACAATTTGCCTCAACAAGTGTACTGGTACCAAGATGCCCCTGCAGGGAAAAAGAATTTGAGTTCCATCTCAAATGATGGTCTACCTTTCTTTCTCTTCTTCCAATTGTGCTGCATGTGGAGATGTTCTCCATTCTTGGCTTGATCTGCTCCAGGTGCCTTGATCTTCACACATTTGTATCGTGCTTGCTTTTTGGACCTCCTCCTGATGATCTTCTCAACTGCAAGACTCCAAAATTATATTTCCCTATCATATTCCTCATTACTGTTGTCCATTTCTTCATCTTCATCATTTGAATACAATTTGTTAACATATTCATCATCCATAAAATTAGAAAATACAACCAGTACCTCTGTTGTTTTTGCAACATCTTCTTCACCATATCGTGCTACATTTGTATAACAATATTCATACACTGCATTCACTTCTCCTTCTTCTTTATACTCTTTTCCATCTTCATCTTCATCTACTGCACCTGTAAACACAGTCACAAATATTGTTAGAAATAAAATTTGGAGTCTCAATGGACTCATTTTCTTCATTTTTTTCCTCTTCCTTGGATGGCTTTGGCTCTTCCCTCATCTTGATTAATTTATTTATCTTTCTTCTCAATTGCTGCCTCTTTCTTCTTTCCACAATTTCATTTATTGGCTACTTGACAATTTTGTGAATGGTGATGTTCCAACTACACACACTTACCACTGTATTTCGTATTCTTTCTTCAAGTGTTTTTTGCAATTATTCCAAATCTTGTCTCAGCCCTGCTATCTCTTGTTGAATATTGATTTGTTTTACCTTCTCATCTTTCTTTTTCACCTCACTTCTTTCTCTTCTCATCTCTTGTTGCTTACTTGACAAATTCTTACTATTCAAGTCTCCATGGACCATTCTCAACATTTTCATTCTTTCGGTATCCCAATACCTTCACACACACAACTATCTTCTACCCAGTAGAATTCTGGAAGATGTACTCTCCAAGACCTCTTCTAACCATTTCCTCTCAGTAGAAGAAATCTGCACACCTTCTACCGAGTTTCATCACTATTGGAGGATATAAGTCACCGGCTCTCTTTCATACATGCAACAAACTTTCTCTCACAATTCTCTTGTCCTGTGCATACCTTGCACTCTCAGGGTCTTCTAGCTCTGATACCAATTTGATGCAGAGGAAGGATTCAAACAAGGCTAACTTGACACATTCCAAAACTAGGTTTCAATGCAAATGATGCAAATGTGCATTCTTGTTCATTTTTGGCAACTTGCTCTTAAACCCTAAAACATAGAGCAGAAATTTAGACCTTTTTGACCATAACTTTCAGTACATACCTGATATTCAAAATCTAAGACCTGTTTGGAATACCCTTTTGGCACTTATTAAACATGTGTCAAAATAGGCTAGGGTTGTTTTCTACAGAATAGGGCAAAAATAAGTCTATTCCTGTGCAAGCCCTAGGACTGTTACAGAATTGCTTTCACAAAAAATAACACAACTCACTCAAAACATAATGAAATCACATGCAACCAAAAGCATTGTAAACTAGAAACAAATATCTTTCCATCCATCTATTATATTCTTCAATATGATGCCATACCAAGCTGTACCATGCATGTTTTCAGACTACATTTTCAGAAAATTAAACCTTACAGACCTACTCTCAATAAAAATGCCATAACTTATTCAAATCTCCATAAAAATTGATGCAACAAAAAACAAAATGAAGTAGATTCACATGCCCACACTTTCCAACTAGTTTCAGATCATTAAATGGGCCTTACATATCCGTACCAAGCAAAAGAACAAAATTGTTACAGAAAAATGCAAAGAAAATGCTTGTTTTCATTTACCAAATCTTCAACCACAATGCCTCCAACTCCCAATTCAAGTTTGGAGGGTGTTCTTATACATTTCCAACCAAAACCAACTGCCTTCAACCACCTTTTGATTAGTTTACTAACAAAACACCAATTTGACACTTTTTGCAAAAGTTGCTGGACAACTTTTTGAGCAACATTGACAACTTTTACATTTTTTAACCAATGACTAACTATTCAAAATGATTACAAATGGTCATAAATGACCTTATTAAACCCCAACCAAACCAAAAACAAAAGTTCATCAATATTTGCAACAATTTGCCTCAACAGGTGTACCAACACCAGAGTGCCCTTGCACCATTATGGCTTCTACATGGCATGTGTTTTATGTTTTTGAGTTAGTAGTTGGTAGGTAGGGTTGTAAACTCCCTTATCTAGACTGCATCACATATACAATATTTTTATTAAATGAAACAAAACATAACATGAAGAGAGTCTGACTTAATCAAAATGTTGTTCGATTGATGCTTGCATTAATATCTTTGCAAGGCATAGATTTGTTGTCCAATGTCATGCAAACCTTTCAATGTTTCCTTGTGCTTCACAAAAGGTGACATTAGACATTTTAAATAGGCAATATCATTTACAAAAATTATGCCTATCATGAATATGGAGCTCCTCTTGAGAGAGTATTTATTTCCACAAAATAAATGATCTACTATGAAGTTTTATTAAAAGGATATGACTTTGAAAGTTGTGTTAAAAAATGGAACATTCTATATTGATGATTTTCTTAAGGAGAACGAGTTATATTTTCATAATTACAGATAAAAGATTAGAAGATTTGTTCTACCTCTCTTCACAATTTGCTACATTGTTAATTTACAATTTCTTCCCAAAGTTTGGTTGATTATTTATTGACATGACACAAATAAAAATTATAATTTAAGCTAATGAAATATAAGTTTTACCAATTTAGGTTGATATTGAGTATTACATTAAAAGAAGTTTTACAATAGGAATGACTTCAACAACAAAAATATAAATAACAATTAGCTAAAGTAATCTATGGTGGTGTTGACCCTAGAGGGATCCCTTGCATTGTTTTTTATGTATATCAGCTTATTTTTATGCCTCCATCTTGTGTTGGTAGGTTCCATGTTTGACTCAAATAATATTTTGCATTAAATGACCCAAAAATGGTCAAATCAATTTTGGAAGGTGAAAGGGCAACATGTAATAATTGGGATCTTTTATCTAATCATTCTTAAGAGAATTTAGGGAACAAAAAAAAGCCAACATTGTGGTAGAAAGCATTGGGCATGCATGAGAAAATAGAGGGACGCATTTTTGGGCAAAATCATGCCTAAAAATGTTTAAAATCATAAAATAAACAACCAAGAATGAAGGAAAATGACTTGAGGGAGTGTATGGATAGAGGAAAGGTTGTTTTTGTGGCTATAAATAATTGGAAATCCATTGGAGACACAAACAAATGAAAGTGGAAAGAGAAACGTGCTTGGGACTAATTTTCCCACAGAGAGAACAACTCAAGTTGGCAAATTGAGTCAATGATGAATATAATCATACAAAGTAGCGATTTGGGTCATTGTTAAATGTCTTGCAAAAAGTTTGAGGTTAGGTTGAGAAGATTTTATCTATTCTAAGCATATATCAACCCAATGCCATTTTGTTTTTTGTATTATGCATGCAATAGTTTTAGGGCATTTTCAACATGTTGTATGCCTAAGGGAAAAGTTTATTTTAATTAAAGAAAGTTATAATTGTTATGGCTTTTACATGACGTGTGTTTTGTGTTTTTGAGTCAGTGGCTAGTAGGTAGGATTGTCTTTTTATTGAACCTCCTTGTCTAGACCACATCACATTTACAATATTTTTATTAAAAGAAACAAAACATAACATGAAGAGAGTCCAACTTAATCAAAATGCTGTTTGACTAATGCTTGCATTAATCTCTTTGCAAGGCATAGATTTGTTGTCCAATGTCATGCAAACCTTTCAATGTTTCCTTGTGCTCCATAAAAGGTGACATTAGACATTTTAAATAGGATTTCCTCATCTTCTAAGAGTTTAACTTAGTTTAAAAGTGCATGAAAAAATTCAACTTCATATTTTTCTTTTTCTTTTAACCATAGAGGAATCGATAGCCTATTGACCTAGAGCTAGTTTGAGAGGTCACTCTAAACACCATAGAGTGAGCCCCCTATAACTTTTGGGCTGTACACGCTACCCCTAATGTATACAATGGGCAAATTGGGTTTTGAACCTGTGACCATTGTATGTCTTTTAATGGATCAACCGTCCAATCTATGTCTGGGGGCTAACTTCATAGTTAGTATAAACATTTTAAAATGATTTATTATTTGGAACATACCTATTGAATAAGCATTGTGCCAACCTTTTTTAAGTTATTATTTCTATTTCTAATAGGCACTATTTATTAAAAAACAATTATGCCTATCGTGAATATGGAGCTCCTCTTGAGAGAATATTTATTTCCACAAAATAAATGAACTACTATGAAGTTTTGTTAAAAGGATATGACTTGAAAGTTGTGTTAAAATATGAAACATTCTATTGATGATTTTCTTAAGGAGAATGAGTTATGTTTTCATAATTAGAGATGAAAGATTGGAATATTTGTTCTAACTTTCTTCACAATTTGCTACATTGTTCATTTATAATTTCTTTCCAATGTTTAGTTGATTGTTTATTCACATAACACAAATAAAAATTATAATTTAAGTTAATGAACTATAAATTTTACTAATTTAGTTTCATATTGAGTATTACATTAAAAGAACTTTTATCAATGTACATCCCAAAAAATATAAACATATTAATTTGTTACTTATTACATTATAAGCAGTTATTATATTTAAGTGGGAAGATCATTTTTTCCAACCTATCATTAGAAACATATAAATAAATAAAACATTGTTCACAACAGTAAATAAAAATTGTAAGTCCAAATTGCTTTACTGTGATATTATTTGTAATGTGCAGCCCTGATTTTTTTTTGAAACCAAACAACATTGAAAATAAGAGCAGCAATGATTCTTCCACACTCTTCTGATCACCCAGTCCCGATGTGGGCAAGGTGAGAGCATACAAGTGCTTCCGAGTTAGCATTCAAATCCAAACCAGCAATAAAAACAACTTCCACTTATTCAGTGGGCATCTGCTTATGCGGCTATGCAGTGGGCAACCACATGTTCAGTGGGAGAAAGAGAAAGGAAATCTAAGCACATCCACTTATTTAGTGGGAAGCCATTACACATAAAACACTTATTCAATGGGGTAAGAAAACCAAAGCATTAAACTATCAATCCCATTGGTGGTACTACCTTCTAGGGGTTACAAAATAGATATTGCAAAGAGTTAGGTAATACAATGAAACATAAAGGCTGCAATATCAACTAATAACCCAATTTCAACAAGTTATCTCTACTGCAATCATCATAGCACAAGAAAATCACAAGAAACATGAAGGAAAGCATACATAAACTGCCCCAAACTATAGCACTGATGTTATACCATAATAGAGGCCAACATATTAAAATAGAAGGTTTGAAAGTGAATGACACTTATATAATGTTGTTCTAGGTTTGGGACTTTGAACCAGCAATAAAGAAAACCTCATATCAGTCCATATATGCAACACAACTCCATGGAAACCACAAAATCCTCCTCACAAACATCACCAACAACCTCAACACCCCTTGACACCTCAACACCATTCAAAATCTACAATGAAACATGGGCAATTCAGCCCAGCCACTCCCACACGCCCCCCAAGACATGGTACGGCCTGGTTTATTGACATGGCCTGCAAAACACATCAAAAAATCTGCAATGCATTTCAGAAATCAACATGATATTTGGCCGCCAAGCACATGGAACCTAAACGCCACACTAGGAAGATATTTGAACTATGATTATCATCTTTTTTCCTTCCAAACCCTTATGCTCAACTCCCTAAATGTACAACCAGCTTCACACAATCTCCAAAAATACTCATCAATAAATTTAAACTAGTAACCAAATCTTCAAAATACATCATAGCAAAACAACTCCATTGAAGTACTATGCAACATTTGTATGAAATTGCTCTAATAACTCTGCCTTCAGCACACTGGTACTTTCTGAATAAAACCACACCCAATCTACAAGAGGGTTTTCCTCCTCAAGTGAATCTAGAAGAGGGTTTTTGTCCTCAAGAGATAATGGAAGAACACACAGGTTCACTCCGATAGAATAACAATATCAAATCAAAAGCATCCCCCAACAATGAGCTCATGTCGAGAGAAATAGAATATTATTTTCTTTGTACCTCTTCATAATTCTCCTCAAAATATTAATAATTTTCCTCTCCAAAAGACCCTTTTTGAAAATAATATTAATATTTTATGTGCAAGGCCCCTTTTAAAAGTGTATCTTTGAAAACACTTAATTACCTTTCCAAAGAGCTATTACACTTATCTTTTAATAATCCCACCTTTAGATAGCTTAAGCAAATATATTAATTAAATGGCTTAAAAACTCACCAAACTTATAGAAAATCAAAGCGAATTACAAAATAAACCATACCAACATGATCTTGAAGGTTTCAGATGAAGAATAATGCCAACTAGGTGACTTACTATAAATAGACGGCTTCTCCAAGAAGTTTGGAGAGCAAACTGGAAAACCGCAAGTGCTTCTGAAAGCATCACTGTACTCTTGAACACCAACTGAGCTCAATGCCATATAAAAGAATCCAGTCCAAGAAGGGAACACCAATTTATAATTAATATTACACTAAGTTGCTAATCCTTATTCCAAACCTTAGACAATCTTAGTGAAATATTAATTAAATTGTCAGATAATAGTCCCAAGCTACGGAAAGCATACAGATGCACTAATCGAACAACTTTATCCATATCAAAGTGTAGTAAAAGACTTCAGATGAAAATCGGAGGCCGTCAGGTGACTATCTAAAAATAGCATGTTTCTCCAAGAAGGTTGGGGAGCACCTGAGAAGTTGGAATTGAATTTTGAAAGCATCTAAAAACTCCAAATGATTAGCCGAACTTAAAACCGTGAACAACTGCTTTGCAAGTGTGTTGGCGTTTCAATTCACACCTCTGGAATGCGAGTTGGAAATGGATAGCTATGCACAGATAAACTGCTCTCCTATTATGAGGGGGAGTTCCCTTTTTGTTGATGTTTGCTGAAAAGATAAATAAAACAAAATTGCCTATCTTTTTTTTGATTCTCAGCGGCGAGCACAAGGTTATAAAACTCTATTTTGTTGCAGAAGAGGTTTTTCCTTTTTTAAAACTTCTAACTACAACTAGGCCTAAGCTAAATGACGCTTTTGATTATCTGAGTAAACACATAGCACACAAATCAAAAGTAGATGAGGAATGATTTGTTTTAACACAAAAACTTAAATAAACTTCTCCCAGATTCACATCACAAGACCCATTGTACTTAATGATGAAAGCTAAAATAAAATTTACGTAAGCCACACATCTGACGACAAACTTGATGATTGATGAGATAGAAAATCAAAACAAAGGCAGACATAAGACTTCTATTCCAATATCACAAAGCTGATACAACTCCAGGACAACAATATTGTAGCAAAAGACAACATACAATAAGCGATCAAACACTGGAGAACAGATAACACAGAATGAACAAGTAGCTGAAATAACAAGTTTTGCAGGCTAGAATAGGCACAACAAATTTGCCATCACAATGACCATTCACGTTATCGTTACTATTGCTTACAATGGGCAAGGCTGCCCTTATTTATACTAAAATCAAAGGAGTAGGGAACCCTAAATCTCCTTGACTTACCCTAACTAACTTGCCAACTCACAAGCTTTATTTCTATTCTAAAATAAAGATTACAACTAACAAACACTTTAAAGCAATTTGCTTTAAAGCAAAGAAAACTCCAACTAATACAAAGCGATTTCTTTCTAAATAAAGAATGGATGAGCTTTGGATGGAAGCAAATACTTTAAAACAAAAAGTATTCGAGTTAAAACTGTTTTCTTTTGAATCGCATCCTCATCAACATTCTTGCTTTTTTGGTGATGTCATCCATTGATATTTTGGGAAATAATATCTTCTAAAAAGCGAGTGACCACATCTTTGCCAGGAACACTGATACTCTCTAGAATGATATTCTGATTTTCTAACATTTCTTCACCGTTTGCAGCCATTTGAAGAAAATCATGAACTTTGCCCACAGCTTTGTTAAACTTCACTGTCATTGCGGCAAAACGATCCATCTTGCCGGTACTGATATCACCATTAAAATTGTTGCGGACGAGAGTCTGGAACTCTGTTTGCACCTCCCTAAGATCATACAGGGTACCATCTTCTTTTTTGTACGAACACGTGATCTGAGAAACAAAAGATCTGATGAACTTGAGAACATTCACCACCTTTTCTTTCCACTCTGCTAACTCTAGATTATACTATCATAAGTTTTTACTATGAAAAGATATTGCGCTTTTCAAGTAGAAACAATCTTTTTATCTTCAGCTGAATCAACAGAATTATGTGCTATCTTCAAGTCGGAGATAATGATCTCAAACACTGGTCTATTTTCAGCCATAGTCTGCTGCAACCCCTGAATGCCTTGACGCAGATCATGAGCATTATACTTTAATTGATAAAACTCTGAAAGTACAACTCTCCCTTTAGTCACAAATTCTTCCACCCAAACCTTCATGTGCCTCCCATAGATGACCATCTAACTGAACTGCTGCTGATCGGTCGGTGATTCTAGATTTGGAGGAAGCAGTAAATCAGCTTGTGATGTGCCATGAAAAAGGTTGGAAATATACTTCCGCAACTGCCTAACTTCAGCCTTGAGGGCTGCTTTATCTTCTCCATCTTTCAACACCCTCTCTTTTAGATTATCCGCTGCAACCTCGAAAAGATTTACATCTATATGTCGGGTACTCCTACCAAGGTTAGCCTTGACAACCTTGAAGTCATCAACATCCTTATCTTCTGGAGGTGTTGCACTTTCTAGGATCATTTCTCCATCCACATTCTTTTCAATGTGAACTTGCCTCTTCATTTTCTTGTCTGGTGTATTTTGGTAGACGCTTTTAAGCTCTGTCAAGTTCAACTGATATGAAGGCTTTCTCCTCTTCCTTCCCAGAATGTTTTCAAGCCAAGATGAGCCATTTTCCCTTGGACACTCGGTTCTAACTTCATCTGCTCCTGATGAACCAATATGTGTATCAGAGTTATGAACCGACGAATTTGGCTCTGAATCAATGTGAATGGGAGAAGAATTCGGTGATGGAGGCGGAGAAACATGAACTGGAGGCGTTTCTACGTGCGGTGCTGGTTCAGTGGGAACTTCTGATACAACTGCTGGTTGTTCTTGCTGAAAATGAACTGGAGACTCAACCTTTTTCCTCTTCAACTTGGCCATCTTTGTTCCTTCAGGAAGGACGCTCATAGCTTTAACCCTTCGTTTTGGTTTGGAAGTGGAAGGTTCTGATGGTTGAACAACTGGCGGCTCTGCTACCGGAATGGGTTCTTTCCGCTTATTCTTCAAGAATATCAAACTATTTTTGACAACTCGGCTCGTTCTTTCCTCGATCGAGGTGCTCTCTTTATTTGACCAATTAACTGGTAGCAACGATTGTTGCTCAACCCGATCTCTAAAATATGTGGGAAGTAAAACTCCACCATCCTTTGACAAGATATCAACCAATTGCCTAAGAGTAAACCTGCTGTAACTGTGTTCTCGCACTTCAAACTCATCAGCACAATTAATCCATAAATCTTCAACTGCATGCGTATGCGCACAATTTTGACCAAGGTGATGCAAAAACACCACGCGGATCATATGAAGACCTCCTGTCAAAAAACTTAAGACCATACCTGGACATTTCACTACCAATCACTTTGGCATCTGCTCTAGATCTACATTTGTAAATTCCCATCCCAATTGGAAAATTTAAAGCCGGCTTGCGTCTGGTACGTAGAAATGTATGAACTTCATAGACTTGCCTCAGAAATTCCATGACTGCTACCTCATCCGTCGGATATCTTGACAACATGGCTGGCTCTCCTGAGAAGCCATATACTCTGCTGTAGGAAAAAGTGGGAAACTGGATAAACCAATCAGCCCATTCTACCATCGCCATTCTGGCATCAGCTGAAAATCGTATATGCAACTCATCCAGATCTCGCATTGCATCCATAAGGAATGCATCATTTACCCGCCTATAATGTCGCTCAACATGAGAAAATTCTAACTACGGGAAATGGTGATAAACATGTTGAATACCCAGAGTTCCAACAATATTCAAACCTCTGAATTGACCTTGAAAAGCCATCAAATATACAAGGTATGACATCATATGGAATTCATGAGCCCTTTGAAAATCAGTTATTTGCTGGTGGAGACTATCACTGATGAGTGCCGACCAATCATAGAATTCTGTTTTGTCAACAATCTGGGACATGATATAAAACGTCCAAGGCTGAAATTTGTTAGCATTTGCTTGACCGGTGATCTAGCTTAGCAGAGTAATCATTATTGCATGCTCTTCCTTGAATTCTCCACGTCCAATGTTCTTTGGCATAATGTTCTGCTTTTCTTTCAACCACTTTTGAGCAATCTTTTTCCGGTACTTGTCTTTATCATTGTGCCACACCCTCTTGCATTCTTCAATTGAAACAACCAAGTTTTCTCTCCAGATTTGTATTGAAAAACACTTCTCAATGTGGTTCGGCCTTAGGCTGCAGAGCACACGTCCATCTCTTGATTGGATTTCTCTTGTGACCGAATTGTAATGCATCATACAAGCAATTACGAATTCGATACTTTGCACTATGATGGGGAAGGATGTTGCTGCAAGCAACCCGGAGTGATTCAGATTCCTGATAGCTATATTTCCTACATCTTCCAAAGGATGTAAATTGAACACTGGAAGTACATTATGCAAGTCTGTCTCGAAAGTTCTGAGGTAATCGTGAACCAACACCGTTTTGGGCTTGATCTCTGTTGGAGAGTACTGCATACTGAAAGATTTGAAAAATGATTGTGAACATGCCTATGTCGGAAAATTTTTGGACAGAAGGCTGAAAATTACTTGCTGATTTCTTCTAAAACGCAGATTCCGAGCAAAAAAGCTGGCACATGGGTTTTGCAGGCAATTCCGTTTTGAAGCAACCTAGATTGTCGGATTTTGAAAAAGCGGAGACTTTCCTGAAAAAGCAGCAAAAAAACAGATTCCCAGAAAAAGCAAAATTCCTAATCTTCAAGAGGATGAAATTTTGGATGGACCCATCTCGATGAAATTTGAAAATGCTTTGGTCCTGTTTCTGAAAAACGATCCCCTAGAAAAAAAGACCCTGAAAAAGCGAGCCTCCTTGCTTCCTTATCCCGAAACTATGAAGAACGCTGAAAAAACACTTGGTTTGGGCCTTCGAATCTTCGTGGAAAGAAAAATAAAAATCCTTCCTCTAGATGCAACCTGCAAAAGATAATGAATAAAAGAGGCCAAAAGCTTTGTCTTTATAGAACTTTAGGGCAAAGAAACAACTTTCTTTGTGAAAGAATAAAGCTTCAATTTTATCCATGAAGAAAACATCTTTTAAAGCACAAATCCAAGTGGATGTCTTCGAATAGGAGGAATCCCTATTTTATAGCTGCCTATGGCTTCATGTGTGAGATGATTAAAAATATCTTCTTTGATGATGTCATCAAACACGTGAGGTTGCAAAAGTGTTAGCCAATTTTCCTTCGTTTCGACACTTTTGCACTTGTTTTGACTCCAGTATGGCCTGTCCTTGACTTCAACAAGATGGCAAACTGTTACTGTTGACTGAAAAAGTAGACTGATCATGGCACCTTGAAGATTTATCAACCATGATTTCATCCCCAGCCTCAAACTGACGATCTGACGTCATCTGACTGCAAATCTGACCTCTGAAAACTATTGCCGGACAAAGATTTGGAAATGGTTGTCGAAAAACACTGTCGAACATGAAAATTTTCTAAGGCATGAAATCTTGGGCGCCCCTGGCCTCCAGGGGCACCTGGTTTTTAGTGCCTTAGCCATGTTTTAGAAAATTTCAACTTTTCAAATCTTCGACTTCTGTGCGCGTTCCATTGACTGTGGGCCCCTGTTTGGCTGTCGATTTCTACCTGCTGAAACAAAACTGAGTCTGATGATCTAGCAAACAGGCAAGCCTGATGAAAACTGAGTTAATTGTACCCTCTGTCTGCCTCGAAAATCGCGTCAAACTGATTTGTAGTGAATTTGATCGGGCTGACGGAGGAGGTTTTGTCATTTTCTGGAAAAAAACTGAAAAATATTATAAGGCATGAAAAAGTGGGCGCCCTTGGAGGCCAGGGGTGCCTAGGAATTTGTGCCTTAGATTTTTTTGATATTTTCAAAATTTCTTTCCATTTCTCGATTTCTGTGCCAACAGGTCCTGTTTGATCATCGTTTACTATCATCCGGATGATTGCTGAGGCAGGACGGGAGGTGATCTGTGTAGCTTGAACACCCCTGTGATGAAATACTAACTTTTACCGGTGTTTGACTGAGTTTAACCACCCGAAAATGGGCTGACGGAGACTTCGACGTTTTCTAGAAAAAACGTGAAAAAATTCTAAGGCATGAAAAAGTGGGCACCCCTAGCCTCCAGGGGTGCCTGAAATTTTGTGCCTTAGCCAAATTTATGATTTCCAACCTCTGTTAGCAACTTGCTCCATTTCGCGTATCAGCAGCTGCTTCTTGATGTCAATTTCGACGATTTGTCAGTCAACTGCCACTGAATGATGAATGAATTGAACAACCTGGATATATCTGACGTGAATTCCAGCTTTTTAGGGCATGTTGACCAAAATGACTGCTTTTGTCCTCCCCGGAGCTGATCGACAGAGGTATTTCTAGCATTTTCTTGAAAAACGCAAAAAAAATCTAAGGCATGAAAAGTTGGGCACCCTTGGCCTCTAGGGGCGCTTGGATTTTAGTGCCTTAGAAATTTTTTATGATTTTCAACTTTTCCCCACTCTGGATCCATCTTGCTCCATTTTGCGTTCTTCGTTAAGTCGATGACTGTTCGTTAATTCTACGTTGAAGGAATAACGTTGAAAACTTGAAAATGAGCTCTGGCAGATGAATGTCCTCCATTGTTGGCTCCGGAGCTCGTGCTTCACCATCTGAAAACGCAGAATTGACCCAATAGAGAAAACTTGACCTTTTGCAGATTTCGTCTAGACCACCTTGATCGTGAAGCAAAATAAGCCATTCAGAACAAAACACAACACCTGAATCGGAGATTCTATTTTTAGAAACTTTCTATTTTAATTTTGCCAGCATTCGTATCTCAAGAAACCCAGAAAACCTAATTTGACGTCTATTTTTAGAAACTTTCTAAAAATAGAAATTTCGACTTTTTGATGAAAAATTTTCTAGACTTTCTCAAAATGCCTTAATGAAGCAAAATTTTTGATTGGGTACAACAATTGGCTCTGTCTGGGGACCATGTCGGATACTTACAGCATAGGAGAACCGAGAATCTCTAGACTTTTTAAGCTTGGAACAGTGCCTTATTAGTTGGGCAATAGAGTCAGGTCACTTTCCTAATCACCTAGAACAAGACTTTTCCCTACATCACCTAAAACCGGACTTCCTAAAATCACCTAAGAGTTGGAACTTTCTAGAACACAAAGAACACAACTGTCACATTACGAAAAGGAAAAAACATTACGACATAACGATCACATCACGGAAAGGGGAAACACATCACGAGAATAGAAAGGAAATGAAATTACTCCATCCCCGAAGGGATGAAGTGTTTTAAGTATAATCCATTGTAAGGCAGCGGAAGAAGCCTCCCATCCATGTGTGAGAGAATGTAAGTATTCTCCCCTGCAAACTTGTGGATCTTGTATGGCCCCAGCCATAAGGAATCAAATTTTCCGTGCATTCCCTTGGGCTCATGTCTTTTGTCCCAGAGTAGGACTTGGTCACCGATCTCGAAGTCTCGTTGGCGAGCCTTCTTATCAAATATTTTCTTCACTCGTTCCTGATGCTGAGTGATTCTGTCTACGACCTCCACCTTTTCTTCTTCTAGCTTCATCAAATACAGGATGCGCTTCTCAATAGGATCTTTGAACTCATCATCCTCAATTGCGGCCGCCAGCTTCAAAGCGGACAACTCCAGCGTGATAGGTAGCATTGCTTCTGTACCGTACAGAATGATGAAAGGTGAAGTACCAATAGCTCTCTTGGGGGTAATTCTATCGGCCCATAGAGCATCGTAAACCTTCTTATGCCAAGCCTTTTGATTAGAATCAACTAGCTTGCGTATGATAGTGACTAAGTTTTTGTTTGATGATTCGGCCTGTCCATTACCATGAGGGTAATAGTTTGATGAGTGTGATAGCATGATGTCGTGATCATAACAAAACTCCAGTACCTCCTTAGATGAAAAACATGTTGCATTGTCAGTCACTATCTTGCGTGGTACCCTGAATCTGGAAATAATGTTCTCTTTCAAAAAGTCACAAACAACTTCTGAGGTATGCCCGCTTGGTTGGAATAGCTTCAACCCACTTTGTGAAGTAATCTATACTTGTGAGGACATAAATATGCCCCTTACTGGAACGTGGGTTGATAGGACCAACGAAATCAATCCCCATTGCTGGAATGGACCATCAATAACTAATGGCTTGAGGGGAATGGCTACTAGCTTGAGTTTACCAACAAACTGTTGACAGATCTGACATTTTCACACCCATTCATATGCGTCGCGAAACATAGTTGGCCAATAAAATTGTTCTAGCAGGATCTTGAATGCAGTAACTCTTGACGAGAAGTGACCTCCGCATGCTTGACTGTGAAATGCATCCAGCAAACGTCGTTGATCTTCGTTGACACATAACAAAAGGGTTCCATCAAGCCCTTGCTTGTATAAAACATCATTCCAAAGCACAAACTTTTGCGCTTTCAATTTTAATGTTCTCTTTTGCTGTTTGTCCATGTGAATTGGACATTCTCCGTAAGTCAAATAGTCTACAATTTCTGCATACCATTCATCTGTAGAATAAACAAATAGGACCATAGAAAGATCCTCTTTAGTTTTAGTTTCAGATTCACCATCAGCCTGGTGTTTCAGATCGTCGTCTTCTGCCATCAATTGACAAAGACCTCTCCTGTGGACAAGCTTTGTTGGCTTGATCTCCAAATCGTATTCTTGAACCTTTGCGACCCAGTTACCTCTCTTGGTGCCCATCTCCTACTGAGTTAGCACTCTTAACCGTTGGATCAGTAACATACACCGTTGTGTGAGCTGTCAAAATATAGAATCTGAAATTCTTCACTGCTCTCACTACTGCATACGTGTTCTCTATTTGTGAATACTGCATTTCACTATCTTTAAAACTACTACTCATGAAAGCAATTGGAGACTCGGCATCTTCATTCAGCTTTTGCGTCAATATGGCAGACATGGTGTGTTCTGACGCGTAACAGTAAAGGATGAAATCCTTATTAAAATCAGGACGGACTAACACTGGCGTTTGGCTGATGGCTTCCTTAATTGCAACAAAAGCCTTCTTGCCTTCATCTGTCCATTTGAAAGAAAACGTTTTCTTCATCATAGCTGATATATCTTTTGTAAGCTCTGAGAAGTCTGGTATAAACCTTCGTATGAAATTTATTTTACCGAAGAAGGAATGCACACCAGTTTTGTTTGTTGGTAGTGACAAGTTCCTAATGGAATCAACCCGACTTGGGTCGATCTGTGTTCCCTCTTTGGAGACGATATGGCCAAGCAGTTTGCCTTCCATCACAACAAAGATTGACTTCTTAGGATTCAAAGAAATC
The DNA here is from genome assembly GCA_027924645.1 of Cunninghamia lanceolata. NCBI lineage: Eukaryota > Viridiplantae > Streptophyta > Pinopsida > Cupressales > Cupressaceae > Cunninghamia > Cunninghamia lanceolata. Next base: position 1,680,783 of record BSBN01001074.1, on the reverse strand, counting down.
TTGTGGTATCTGCATCTTTTGAACACCTTCACCAAGTGATCAAAATGGTCTCCTTGTGCTTTCGAGAAAACGGTGAGGTCATCAAGGTCGACGACAATCAATTTGTTCTTCAAGTCTCCAAACGCCAAATCCATGGCTCTCTGGAATGTAGCATTGGCATTGATGAGGCCAAAAGGCATTCTTTCATAAGTGAACGTACCCCATGGAGTAGTGAAAGCTGTCTTGAACTGATCCTCCTGAGCTACAACAATCTGATTATATCCGGAAAAACCATCAAGTAATGACATCATTTCTGAACCGGTGACTGTTTGCAATGTGTGCTCCATGATTGGCAGAGGATAATTATCCTTGAGAGACATTTGGTTCAAGTTCCTGAAATCCACACAAATTCTGATTTCACCATTTTTCTTACGTACAGGAACTATGTTTGACACCCATGTTGAATGCTGAATTGGAAATATTATCTTTGCATCCACCATCTTCTGGATCTCTGCATAAATTGTGTCTTGAATTTGTGGATTGCAATATCTTTGTTTCTGCTTGAAGGGCTTTGCATCAAGTTTCAATGGAATTGTATGAGACAATTCAATGGGTGTGAAGACTTTCAAGTCTTCATAAGACCAGGCAAAAACATTTTGATATTGTTTAAATAAAGAGATAAACCTCTCGCTTTCTTCTTCTGTACAACATTTGCCTATATTAAGAACCCTGGACTTGTCTTCAGAACCAATGTTCACTTGATAATGTTCAGCAGAGGTCTTATCATCCACTCTCCTCTGATTTTGAATGTATCTATCATGCCTATCGAATATATCCTCCAAGGATACGAGACCTTTGGGAATCTTGTTACCTTTTAACTGGATAATACCTGAATCTGCCTCTTCAACGGCTTTTGTATCCCTTGAAGCTTCCATCGAAGATTCTTCAAACCAACTTTCAAAAGATGAGAGGAACGAATCAGATTCATCTTTGTTGTCTTTAGTATTTTTGATCTCTGTTGTTGATTCTCTGAAAGGAGCCAAACTCCCCTCAAAGAAAAGGCCCTTGAAATTATCTTCCATGACGAGAAAGTCTTTGATGTGGTCATCATTATCAAAGATTTGCCAGTTGTCACAATTGTTGGTTACGGCTGGCCTGTATATTAGCTTAATAGCAAATGCATTTTGACGAAAATCAGAATGAGGCATACAAAGTGAAGCGGATACTGCAAGGGCATCTGCTTTGCTATTATCTGAGCGTGGAATGTATTGAATGTCAAATGCTTAGAACCAGTCGATTGCATTCCACACCCTATATCTGTAATGTCGAAGGCGATCTTTTTTAACTTGGACTTGTCCCCTGATCTGCTTCACGATTAGTTTTGCATCACCTTCAACTCTGAGTAATTTAATACCCATATCCTTTGCATTATTGAGACCTAACAAAAGTGCCTCGTATTCCACTATATTATTTGTACATTCAAACTGCAAGCAGTATGCAAATGGATACAAACAACCATCTGGAGAAATTATCACGACCCTTGCTCCTGATCCAATAGTCGAACAACTTCCGTCAAATTGCAAAGTCCATAGCTTTGACTCTTCCTTTGATTCGTCAATCGCGTAGACAACCTCCTGATTTTCTTCAGTTATTTCTGACAGCATAACATATGTACTAGGACCCGTTTCTTGATATAGCACTTGTGCTTGGGGATCCTGAGATTTCACCACCGTGAATCGTGACTTGGTTTCTGGTTCCAATTTGAAACTACCTTTCTTTAATGGAATGGTTGCAGATGACCAATCCAATTGTATTTCTCCTCCGAGATCTTTGCAGAAGCTTGTGCTTAACAACATCCGATAACTGGCTGGAATGTCAACTACCAAGATAGTCATCATTATTTTCGTTTTGGGGCAAGCCGCCAACTGTACTTGACATCCTTCAATTGTCCAACCAACGGTACTAACTTAGACTCAAGCGAATAATACTTGTCATGCGTCTTGGTGCACGAGAGTCCTAATGCATTCATCACCTGCAAGGGCATGCATTGTTCGAGGCTCCTGAATCAATGATACAGTTGCTCAACTTATAGCCTCCTATATACAGAGAAATATAGAAAGGCTTGGGCTTCTCTTCTGCTGGAACGGATGATTCAAGCAATGTAGGCTGCACGACAGTCTCCTTGATATATTTAACAATTCTATCCAGCTGATCTAGATGGTCCTGAAGATATTCCAGTTGAGAAATCTGCACTTTTGTCTTCATCATGGAATCCACTATATTAAAATTCGCTGAAGACGAATCTTGAGCGGCCTTGACATTGTCATGTGGTGGCTTAACATTGGAAGTGGAAGCCACTTCCTTCCCCTTTTCTTTTGATCTTTGCTTATCCTCTTCTTCTTTCTGTGCTTTGAAATGTTGAGCACGTGTAAACATAGGTGTAGAAAGATTTTCATGATTCACCGCAAGAGAATATTGACGAAGATCCTCTTGTTCTTCCTTTATTAAAACGGGTTCTTTCTGGAAGTATCTCGTAGTCGAGTCGCCATCAAAGTTGTCCATCTATGGTAAGACAACGTTCACACTTGGGGAAGGAACAATGCTTGAAATGGGTGCAACATCAGCATATCCCATGATTTGATTCATTCTTAAATTTTCAGGACATGTGTCCCCTGTATGTGCATCAGTCACATGAAAGGAACAAAACACTGCATTTTGAGCAGCATCAACTGCTTGTCTTGGTGGTGGTGTTGGCAACCTGGGCTTTTAGTTATTGAAAGGCTGGAAATTGTTCCTCTTAGGTTGATACTGTTGTTGTGGTTGGTATTGTTGTTGTGGCGACTGATACAACTGTTGTGCAGGTTGCCCTTGAATAGGCAACTGTCTCTTCGTAATAGTCACTTTATTTGATATCTTCTGTAGCAATGGATCCACAGAACTCTGAACAAGAGGCCTGATTTAATCCGTTTTCATCTTGCCAGAGGTAATCATGTCATCCTCTAACTTGATGGCAGTTTCTTGTGCATTGGATAATTCTGTTTCATTAGCCGATCTCAAAAAGAAGGCTATCTCAGAAGGAAGAGCATTAACGAAACTGCTCAACAGAATTTGCGGAGATGGATTGAGTGTGTGAGAAAGACACGCAACCAGGCGATTAAACCTTGCCACGAACTCCCTCATTGGTTCATTGTTTTCCATCTTTGAATTTGAGAGTTGGGCGAACAATCTGTGTTTGTCTTCGACAGGCTTAAACCTTGCCAAGAATTTCTCGCTCATAGTTGCCCAATTCGTAATGATGCTTGGCTCCAGATGATTGAACCAATCGGCAACATTTCCCACAAGAGTCTCAACGAAGAGACGCACAACATCTTCATGTGACACATGCAAAATGGCGCAAGCTGTTGTGAATGCAGAGATGTGTTTGTCAGGATGTTGAGTTCCATTGCCGTGGAATTGGGGAAAATGCTTCCTTGACCCTTTAGGTAACTCATGATGTGCTTGCAGGGCCAAAGGTCCAATGTTGTCACCCCAAGGCAATGGGGGTTGTCGCCTCATATTTGCATCATTGTGATTGTTATTATTTGCATCACCCATTGCTCTAGGCTGGATTATTGGTTCCTCTTGAGGTTCTTTTTGCTTGACTTCAGGAACTAGTTGGACTTCAAGAACTATGTTGGATGCTTCTCCAACTTCTATAGGGATGAGATCTTGGAAGGAAGGATCTGTAGCACCGCCTTTTCCCCTTTTGAATAAACCCTGTGAGCCGGGATTTCCTACTGCCATGCGGGAGGTGGTAATACTGGTCTTCCGGCCGCAAGATCCGCCTTGTGCTCTTTGTCAAGAATAGTAGCCGCGTTTCTCCACTGATCAGGACTTTCCTTTTGCACAAATATGAAACTCCTCAGGCTACTAATGATGTCCGTTTGCTCTCCTTCCACTTGTACAAGATTTGGTTGAATAGTAGGTGGTGTAAGATTTGGTTGTTGAATTGGAGCAGTAGGACGCCAGAGAGTCATTCCTGTGACATAAGCCTAAGCTTGCTTGAAGTTTTCTGCCTCGTGCCCCATGGTGGGCGCCATAAAATTGTTGGCGTTTCAATTCGTACCTCTGGAATGCGAGTTGGAAACAGACAGATATGCACAGATAAACCTCTTATTTTATACAAGAAAAGAGTCTATTTGGTTCCAAATTCCAAGGTTAAATCTCTTATTTTGAAAGCTTTTCATGATTCACCCTTGGCTGGTCACCAAGGCATATTCAAAACATATAAATAGATAAGAGAGAGATTTACTTGGACGGGGTTGAAAGAAGAGGTTTGCAAACATATTAGAGAGTTCTGAATGCCAACAGAACAACTATGAGAACATTTATCCTGTTGGTCTGCTCCAACCACTTCCCATTCCCAATCAAAGGTGGGAAAATTTGGCTATGGATTTCATTACAGGCCTTCCCAAGGTGCAAGGGAGGGATAGTATCTTTGTGGTTGTTGACAGATTGATAAAGTTTGCTCTCTTTTATGCTGTTTCTACAGGATTTACAGTAGTTCAAGTGGCTGAATTGTTTTTTAGAGAAGTGTTCAAATTTCATGGGTTGCCAAGAAGCATTGTTAGCGATCGTGATAGCAAGTTCCTAAGCTTGTTTTGGAAGAAACTATTCAGATTGTGTGGCACATAATTAACTCCAAGCACCAGTTACTATCCCCAAATGGATGGACAATCTGAGATAATTAACAAGTGGCTTGAAGGTTACCTCAGGAACTATGTCTCAGGCCAGCAAAAGGCATGGGTAGGATGGTTACATATTGGTGAGTATTGTTACAACTCTTCTTATCACATGTCAATACAAATGTCTCCATTCATGGCATTGTATGGATATGAAGCTCCTAGCTTCACTAATATGTTCTTTGGTGACAGTCGAGTTCCTAGAGTTAAAGAATTTTTGCAGGACAATCAAGATTTGCTGAAATCTTTGAAGGAAAATATCAGATTAGCTCAAAATTAGCAGAAATTATATGCTGATCAGTAAGGTATTGAGAGAGTTTTTGAAGTGGGGGACATGGTATATGTCAAATTTCAGCCTTACAGTCTTCCATCAAAAAGAGTGGGGCTAAAAAATTGAAGCCTCGATTTTATGGGCCATTTAAGATCATTGGTAGGCATGGAGAGGTTGCTTATGAGCTGGAATTGCATGAGCATAGCAAAATACGTAACATCTTCCATGTCTCTCGCCTTAAAAAGGCTCTTGGACAGAATGTTGTGCCATCATTAGTGTTGCCACCTATTGATGATGAAGGAGGACTTGAACTAATACCTAAGGCTATTCTTGATCAGAGAGAGTGGGTTTTGAGGAAGAAGACTATTAAGGAGTATCTAATCAAATGGAGAGTCTTCCTTTTGAGGATGCAACATGGAAAGGAAAACACATCTTGTAGCATCCTGTATTGCAATTGCTTGGGGACAAGCAATTTTTGGGAGGGAGGACTGTAATGTCCCCTTTCCGAGCCTAGTCAGTGTTGGGACCATTAGCCTATTTCATGATCCCGATGGGCTAGTGGATGGTATGGGATCGTTGGTGGTTGATCTTTTGGTTCAATTTAATTATCAAAATTGGAGTTATAAGGTTTATTTAATTTGATAATTAAACATGTTATTTTTGTTATTTATTGTACAGTAAAGTATAAGGTGGGATTATTTAAAGTGACTTAATGTTATGTCTTGAGGGAAAACAAGGGAAATGTTTTATTTATTATTCCCTAGTCACTTTAATGTGTGCACATAACTTGGAACTAGACTTATTTTATAAGTTGGAGGAGAAAAAGGTTCTAGTTTCAAGAAATGATCTTTTTGTAACTCCCAGGTGCCTTTAAAAAGAGAGTGAGAGCTCATTTGGAGCTTATGCTTGGATTTTTGTGCTGTTATGCTGTTGGATTGGAACCAAAGATCAATTGGGCCTTCTTGTGGATGAAAACCCACTTAAAGATGATCGGTTTCGGTGGTGAGATATCCACCCTAGCTGAAAATTGGTGGTTTTTGCTTAGAAAATCACATAGAGCTCATTGGAGATAGAAGACAATTTCGAAGTTTTTGGTGTTTGTTTTCAGTTGGTGTGATTGTTATCAGTTTTGATGCATATTGGTGTGTTTTGTTGGGAGTTTTTAGGTATTTCTTATTTTTCCCAGCCTGGTTGTACATCTTCGTACCGTACAGCTGAAAACTCATTTTGGAGATTGCCTTTTATATTGAAGTTTATATGTCCTATGCATTTGTTAGTGTCTTTGTATGGCTGAATCAATGCATTTAAGACCAATTTGAGGAGTTTTAGTGTAGAGAATGATTTATAGTGATCATCCGTACCATCTTGAGGCCGTACCTTGCTGATGGAAGTCGATGCTCATAAAAAATTGATGTTGCTGTTATTGAAATCTTTATTAATTGTATTTTGTTTGTCTCATCAAGGTGCCTCTTTTAAGACATATTATAGTGTTTAATGCTGATTTGAATTTTCTGTGAGTCGTACCATGTACCTGGTCATACGGTCTTGACCAGAAGTTCTTTGTTGTTGTGGGTTGTGATGTTATTGATTAGTATTTAGACTGCTCAGAATTGATTTTGTGATCAAATTAAACAGTTTGGAAACAGTGATTTGAGTTCTAGTTGTGTGGATCAATTTCTATGTTTTCAATTTCCTACCATGGCTGCTGTACATGTTGATATCAGCCAGCAAAGTTAAATTTTCAGTGCTCAGTCATTTTATATCAGAATCAGCAGTCTTCATCAGCGAATTAATGTTCTCCTTGTCAATCATAATGCAGGGTATGCTTCTCCATCAATGATCTTCAGGAGAATTATTTTTCAAGTTCTAATTCTTGTGCCTTGATTTTGATCTAATTAAGCATATTTGTACTTCATTGTAATTCAATTCAATTAAATGCCCCTGGATGGTTTACCGCCAGTGTGGAGAATGAATCTTTCTTTTATTTCCTCACCCACTGGAAAAGTGAAGTATTCCCACTGAATAAGTGGATGGCATTGTAATTTCCGTTGTTTATTTATCCACTGAAGTGGTGAATTCCCACATTATGTGGATGCCTGCCGCAGCGGATGAATCATAGTTCATAGTTTGCATAGTTATTCATTGTAGCCAATCACCGTATGCTCACACCATGCCCATTCTGGGATCTGAGTGATCAAAAAGTGTGAGACCTTTAGTTGGCTTATGGTATTATATGTTGGTATTGTTCATCATTGTATTTTCAGTTTGAAAAAGAAAAAAAAAATAGGTGTAGACTGTTACAGCAAGACTGAGCCATGACCACTCCAAGAACATTGGAGTCCTCTCAAACAAAGCTAATAGCCACCTGAAGACTAGGAACGGACAAAATGTGCACAAAAGATCTATGCACCAAAAAAAGGACATTATAGTCCGCCCTCCTTGAAATTGCTTTTCCTCAAGCAATTTGCCAAACACAACCATCAGAATCATCCTGAATAATGTAACCCTAGGACCCTAAATCAATCTAGGAGGTTTGTGAACCCCCAAAAGCAATGTGCCATGTTGAGTTGCAACTACAAATGTAAGCCCCTCTACTCTTCTTGCTAAAAGGAAAACAATCCCTTGCAAGAGATCAGCAAACTCATTATCATAACACCACTTGGATCTAACATGCCTCATCTGAACTGTTCTGATACAATCATGAGGACTTGTGAAATCTCTCTCTGTACCAACTCCAAGAGTCTTTGAAAGATGATTAAAGACATGAGGAAGTTCACTTTTCTGAACGAACTCAAAGAGTAAACTCTCAACATTCACATCACAACCCTTCGTAAAATGAATTCTCAAGGTTCAGAAGGTCTGAAAAGGCATATACTTGTTGTTCAAGACTGTAATCAGCAATAAATAATATGATTTTAACAAGTTTGCACTCTACACAAGGAACAACAACTGTACCAATGTAATTTCCAAGCATAAGCATGAAAAACGAGCATTGTATTGCTCAAAAACAACTTGGAAGTGGCTGGAAAACACTTCCAAACATTCTCCAATTGAGATCCTTTACTTCCCTTGACAAAAATATTATGCCAAACCTCCTGAATGAGAGCAAACCTAAATGAGAGGTGGCTGATATACATCCAAACAGCATAATCAAAATTGAGATTATGAACTTTTCTCCACTAAGGAACATCTCTCTAGTCTCTGTAGCCTTCCAACATACTTTGTTGGTGACCTCTAGCATGAATTCGGAGTAATGAGACAACTCCACCATGCTTATGTTGCGCAACTTTGATAAACATGTGTGCCTCATCAGAAGACCTTTTAATGTGACCAAAGGCATCTTTAACAAAAAGAATGCCTCTCCAACAACACTTCCAAGTGCCTTCCACAAACCGAACTTTCAAAACACTAGGATCAACATTGATCATTGTTTTCATTTTAATTCTACCTTCTTGTTCTTCACAATGAAAGGTAATAACTTGATCTTCTTCTTGCAAGGCAACCATTAAAGCATCAACAATTAAGGGACAAGGAGAAATTGATGCCTCCAAACCCCAACCCAAAGAAGGATTAGTATAAAACAATACATCACTCAATCCAAAAGATGGAATGTCAATCATGTAGATATCATGTTTAGGTCCTTCTTTCTCCAGGCTTCATGAATAACAAGCTTGGAACCTCCTTTCCTTGTTGTTGTACTGAAACTTCCAGCAACTACATGATCTCCATGTTCCAACACATTCCTTGTAGAATATACATATTCATCCTCATTAATGCCTTCTACATCAGGAGGTCTCCCTGGAGGATAACAAACCACAAGGCTTGGCATATCTTCAAAATGTGAACTCAAATCAACGCCAAGCTGAAAAACACATTCTAACTCAATTTTTGAAACTGCTCCCAGATCCCATATCTTGATGTTGTCACATATTGCATTCCTATAGCTAGGAGTTGTTTAATCATCCAACCTAAAGAGCATATTATCATAAGTAGTTTCTGTATCTATCATAAAGAGAGGGTTATCATGAATGTGAAAATCATTACTCTTCTTGCTCAAACCCATTAAAATCAGCATATGCAACTTTTGAGTTCTTCGGAAAGATTTCCAAATCAAATTCTTCTCGGAGATTATCAAGCTCATTAATTACTAGCTTGATCTCTTCCGACAATGCACCTTTTTCTTGCTCTCTCAAGTTTATAATAGCAACTAGTTGTTCTTCAACTTCTAGAAGCGCCATTTGGAAATTTTGCAGTAAGTCTTTTGTTGAATCAAGCTCAAGGGTAAGCTCATCAACCTTTCTCTCCTTCTCTTTGGATGCACTAAGGGCTTATACTGCAAACTTGATAGCAAGATCACAATCTTTAATCACTTGCAAGTACTCTGATTTCACCATCTCCATAGAGTCTTTAATAATTTGTAAGTTTGAAGGAGCAACTTTCCCTTCAATGGCTCCCTTCAAAAGTTCTTCTAAGATTTGGTGTGAGCTATCCAATCCTACAAGGACTTGGATTTCTCTCTCATCTGTGACTAAGAGTTGTTCCTTCAATTCACACAACTCCCTAGGACTTCGCTCAACCCAATGACTCAATTCTCCTTGTAGCAAAGATTCTGAAAATTCTTCTTCTTCAAGAGCAATATGTTCATCAATATTTGCTTCCTCCTCACAATCACTTTGATCAAATGCTATGGCAACACCATACTCAAGCATTGAGTCATCATTAAGTGCTGATTTAAGGCCTTCAACAAACTCCACTTCAACATGCTCTCCTTCTAAACTATTTGAGAAGTCAAATTGTTGTCTTTCATGCACGGGAAAAACCCACTCAGAATTGGAATTTCCATCAATAGAATGGTGAAGATGCTCCACATTAGGTGTTGTTCTGAAATTTTCAGCAGCATCAATTTCTTCAACTGCTGCAAATTCACTTTTCTCCATGTACTCATCAAGACACTCTGCTACAATAATCTCAGGCTCGCTTGATAAATCACCTTCTAGCAATCTATCAATCATTCTCAACTCAGTTTTTAACGTTGTGGCATCTTCATAACCATCAGGCTCCTCATCAAATGTAGGACTTGCAAAGTCCAACATTTCTGGTTTCGAATCTTCTTTGACTTCTTCAAGGCTAGGCTCAACTTCAAAAATTTTTGTTGCAGTCTCTTCTAAATCAGCTAGCTCTTCAATTATCACATTTTTTTTCTTGCATTGATGGTTAGGCTCCCAAGAATCCTTGCATATAAAACAAAGATTTCTTCTCTTGAGTTCAATCTTGTTGTCATCTTTCTTCCTTGTAATGGGAGAGTTCTTGTTCTATTTACTGGAAGGAGATGTCTTGCAATAGTTTTTGGTCTTTGACATTGGAATAGTTAGCTCTGGCTTCCTTGAAAACATTTTCTTCTCCTCTTCCTTCCTTGTCCTTTATATTTTATAAGGCCCTTTTTATCAGGATCCCCCTCTTTGATTATTTCCAAAAAATCATCCAAGGAAATTTGATGCTTAAAGTCATCTGATAATCCTTGGTACTCAACAATAATTTTTGTGGCCTCTAGTTCACACCTCCTTCAATCCAACTCCCTTTGAATTGTTCTTTCTAATTCATTCTGACTCTGTCTAAGAGAATCAAGCAAGACATCTTTCTCATTTATGCCCCTCATATTTGTCTCTTTCTCCCTTGGAAACATTTAGTTGCTACTGCTGAAACTAAAATGCAAAATACTAACACTCGCATGCAAGTGTTGTTCATTATCATGCAACTGGCTATGCGACTCAAAACTAACATGCAATCTGCAGTAAGGGTAATCTATCCAATAGGCTAGTAGGAAAACCAGCTTTGATACCACTGTAATGTGCAACCCTGATTTTTTTTTTGAAACTAGACAACACTGAAGATAAGAGCAACAATGATTCTTCCACACTCTTCTAATCACCCAGATCTCGATGCAGACAAGGTGAGAGCATACAAGTGCTTCCGAGTTAGCATTCAAATCCAAACCAACAATAAAAACAACTTCCACTTATTCAGTGGGCATCTGCTTATGCAACAAGCATCCACTTATGCAGTGGACAACCACTTGTTCAGTGGGAGAAACAGGAAGGAAACCTAGGCACATCCACTTGTTCAACATGAAGACAATACAAGTAAACCACTTATTCAGTGGGGTAAGAAAACCAAAGCATTAAACTATCAATCTCACTGACGGTACTCCCTTCCAGGGGTTACAAAATAGATATTGCAAAGAGTTAGGTAATACAATGAAATATAAAGATTGCAATATCAACTAATAACCCTAATTCAACAAGTTATCTTTGCTGCAATCATCATAACACAAGAAAATCACAAGAAACATGAAGGAAAACATACATAAACTGCCCCAAACTGCATCATTGATGTTATACTATAATAGAGGGCATCATATTGAAAATAGGTCTGAATTGAAGCAAATGGCACTGATATACTGTTGTTACAGGTTTGAAACTCTGAACCAACAATAAAGAAAACCTCATATTAGTCCATATATGCAACACAACTCCATGGAAACCACAAAATCCTCCTCAAAAACATCACCAACAACCTCAACACCCCTTAACGCCTCAACACCATTCTGCAATGAAACAAGGGCGATTTAGCCCAGCCACTCCCACACGCCCACCAAGACGTGGTAAGGCTTGGTTTATTGACGTGGCCTACAAAACACATCAGAAAATCTGCAATGCATTTCAAAAATCAACATGATATTTGGCGGCCAAGCACATGGAACCTAGATGCCACACTAAGAAGATATTTGAACAATGATTATCATTTTTTTTCCTTCCAAACCCTTGCACTCAGCTCCCTAAATGTACAACCAACAACAAGTTTCACACAATCTGTAAGATGCTACCCCAATTTTTTTTGTAAATGACATACAATGATATGACAGTGTTAACATCAATTGCATAAACCATCTAAATGCCTCACACTTTCTGATCACCCAGATCCCATGATGGGCAAGGTGAGAGCATACAGTGATTGGCTTACAATAAGCAATTATGCAATGAAGAAAATACACTTCATCCGCTGTGACGGGCATCCACAAATTGTGGGAATTCACCACTACTCAGTGCGTAATGAATAAGAAAAGAAAATACTATAATGCCATCCATTTGTTTAGTGGGAATACTCCACTTTTTAGTGGGTGATAGAAAATAAAGAGTGATTCTTTCTCCACACTAGCAGTAATACCATCCATGGGTTATTATGTGTGTTTGCATTAAATGAAATTGTAATGAAAACTAAATACATTCAATTTCATTAACACTTGATTAAACTTGATGAAGAAACCCCTGAAGAATCAATGATGAAGAAGCATACCCTGCACCTTATGTGGCAAAGATCCTTACAAAGACTGATCAAGATTGCAATTTTTGATGTTAACTTACTGATCACAATTTATTACACTTGCTGACTGTAGCAGAATGCTACGACTGCCATGAAGAAGAGCTGGAAACACATTACCATCATACACAACTGAAACACATTCCAAATTGTCTCCAATCTGATTTATAATCCCAAACAATCAAATCTGAGCACTTGTATCACTTAAACAAATAAAATATGATCAACAACCAAACAAAGTCTCTGAGTAGGGTCGTACGACAGTATAGGGTACGACTGTTCATTGCATACACAAGACTGCATCAAACCCCTTCATATTACCCTCAAAATGTGCGTCTATGGCAGATGAAAATTACACAAACAAAGTGGTCTTCTAAAGCATCAGCTATAATTTTAAAAGTCCATCGATTCCCTCATAGCTAGTACGGACTGCAAGTACATAAGTCATCAATCATAGCCCAAAAATCTCTGCATAAAATTAATTCAACTGATATAGATGAAAATGCCCAAGGAATAAGATGAGTTTGCACTCTATTTCAAGATCCCACAACAAGTTAAAAGATTACAAGAACAATTTGAAGTTTCAGAAATGTACGGCCTGCAATAGTACGACCAGGGAAGAACCTTCACACAACACACTAAGTAATACCAAAATCCACACCAATAATTCAACAATACACACACCAAAACTAATAAATTGATTCACACATCAAAACTGCACAATCTTCAAACTCCAATAAGCTCCATGGCAAACTCTGTATGAGCTTGCTCCCAATCCACCTTCAGCACAATAGTGATTGCTGTATGAAATCACACCAAACCTCAAGAGGGTTTTCGTCCTCAAGAGCATTCTACAAGAGGGTTTTCGTCCTCAAGAGAAAATGGAAAAACTTTGGTTCAATCCCAACATTTCATTACAAAATCCAAGCATGCTCCAACAATGAGCCTATCTCCTCCTTTTATAACTATTTTGAGGGAAATAAAATATTATTTCTTTTATCCCTTCATATTTCTCCTCAAAATATAAAAAATAATTCATTATGTGTGCACAACTTAAAGTCACATTTTTAATTAAAAGCTCATTTTTAGATCCAAAGACCCCTTTATCAAAATAAATGAAATATTTGATTCGCAAGGTCTCAATACGATGCATCCATGATTTAAATCTTTTCACCACCTTTCCAACAAGCTATAACACTTAAGTGTTAAATGAACATTTCCCAACCTTTTTTAACTTAAGTGCAATAATTAATTGTTTAGCTCATTAAATCAACTGATTTTACGGAAAAACCCAAATATCATCAAACTACAAAATTAAACATACCAACATGCTCCATGATGTTTGGGAAGATGAATGATGCCTTCCAGGTGACTTTCTAAAAATAGACCTCTCTAAGAATTTTGGAGAGCAAACCTGGAACTCGATCAAACATCAAAAAGTATCACTGTGATCTTGAACACCATCTGAGCTCAAAGCCATAACCAATTGCTTTGTAAAACTAATCTGTGGCCACTCCAAGAACATTGTAGTTCTCCCAACAAAACTGGATAGCCACTAAGAGACTAAGAACAAGCCAAAATGCTCACAATAATCAATGCACCAAAAATGGAACATTACACAATCTCCAAAAATACTCATTAATAAATTCAAATTAGTAACCAAATCTTCAAAATACATCATAGCAAAACAACTCCATTGAAGCACTATGCAATTTCTATATAAAATTGCTCCAGTAACTCTGCCTTTAGCACAATGGTAGTTTCTGAATGAAACCACACCCAATCTACAAGAGGGTTTATGTCCTCAAGTGAATCTACAAAAGGGTTTTTGTCCTCAAGAGATAATGGAAGAACACACAAGTTCATTCTAGCAGAATAACAATATCAAATCAAAAGCATCCCCCAACAATGAGCTCCTGTCATCTTTTTATAACTTTTTGAGGGAAATAGAATATTATTTTCTTTTTACCTCTTCATATTTCTCCTTAAAATATTAATATTTTTTCTCTCCAAAAGACCCCTTTTAAAAATAATATTAATATTTCATGTGCAAGGCCCCTTTTTTAAGTGTCTATCTTTAAAAACACTTAATTACCTTTCCAAAGAGCTATTATACTTAAGTTATCTTTTAATAATCCCAACTTTAGATAACTTAAGCGAATATATTAATTAAATGGCTTAATAACTCACCCAACTTACAGAAAATCCAATAATGAAGCGAATTGCAAATTAAACCATACCAACATGATCTTGAAGGTTTGGGATGAAAAATGATGCCAACTGGGTGACTTACTATAAATAGACGGCTTCTCCAAGAAGTTTGGATAGCAAACCAGAAAGCCGCAAGTACTTTTGAAAGCATCATTGTACTCCTAAACACCAACTGAGCTCAATGCCATATAAAAGAATCCACTCCAAGAAGGGAACACCAATTTGTAATTAATATTACACTAAATTGCTAATCCTTATTCCAAACCTTAGGCAACCTTAGTAAAATATTATTAAACTGCCATATAATAGTCCCAAGCTACAAAAAGCATAGAGATGCACTGATCAAACAAAACAACTCTGACCATATCAAAGTGTAGTAGAAGACTTGGGATGAATATTGGAGGCCATCAAGTGACTGTCTAAAAATAGCATGTTTCTCCAAGAAGGTTGTAGAGCACTTGAGAAGTCAGAATTGAATTCTGAAAGCATTTAAGAACTTCAAATGGCTAGCCGAACTTAAAACCATGAAAACTGCTCTACAAGACTAAGCCATGACCACTCCAAGAACGTTGGAGTCCTCTCAAACAAAGGTAATAGCCCCTTGAAGACTAGGAACAGGCGAAATGTGCACAAAAGATCTATGGACCAAAAGTGGAACATTACATTATTGCCCATTTACTGTGATATTATTGCAGTTCTGTTAGTCCATGAGTATGCAGCCTAGTGGTAGGAGATCTAGTTCTTGAAAAATAAAGTTAAAGTGAGTATCAAGATTCATAGTTCTGTTAGTCCGCGGGCATGTAGCCTAGCGGTAGGAGGGTTTATCTACATGGAGAAAGCACGGCTTCCATTCCCACTAGCTAGTCTGTTATGATGCTGCAATAGTCAAATTAAATATGTATAAATGGGGACAAATATTCTCCCATGATTAAAGGGGGTCTTTCAATCGTGCTATTTTAAGTAAAAAGGAGTACAATTGTGTTACTGCCTTTACTTAGGTTTGGAGCAGGTGCATATTGTTCTAGGAAATTTACTTACCCCAGGAAGTCATTATTCTTTTCATAAAATTATTATGCAGTCACATAAAGTGACAAATATGTAGCCAGAACTCTTTTTGACACATGGGCAAATCCATTCTGTAGAACTTGAGGGTACTCAACAACTTCAAAATAGAACTAATCTCAATGGCTAGTTGATTTTTGATCAATGGAATGATTTATTGTACAGCTTCTTGGGGTTGATGGATGAAATAGACTAACGAATCTGTTGTGTGCTCTGAGGGAATATCCATGACAGCTAATTCAGAAAGGCCTGGATAATTTTTAATTTTTCTTCGTTATCGCTTTTAGAACTATAAGAAGCAGCCTTGTTACAGAGACCTTATAACATTTTGTTTTGGTCCCATTGATTTGGACAGTCTTTGTGTGATTCTAAGACATAACAAAAAATTATTCATCATAGTAGTCAAACTTCGTATCAATCAAAGACACTCGACTGTTGCGGTAGTCAAAGACAATGGTAAACCTGGTAAGCAAATTCATGCAAAGAATACCAGCTGTGTACTCAGAAAGGTGCAACTGAGTTGAACCACCAGATAAATAAACAGCGTAAACCTGCTCGAAGCAGTGACCAGCAATTTCAAGTTTGTCAATTAGTGCAGTCTGAACCTGTACACAACAAAAGGCATTGAATTTTTTTTTAAAACTATAAAAATAATATAATTCCAATTGAAAGAGTATTACTTGTTAATGTGCTAGGACATAAAAATTATGTTGAAATGAATACCATATTTGCTTCTCCTGTTGAGCTTATTCCTTTAATGTTTGTCAGCCCTTCGGTTAGCAAATCTCCATATTTTTCTGCTTTTGAATGGAAGATGAGATCTATTCCACCGGCTCCAGTATCAAGAAGTAAAATTATCTCTTTCCTGTTGATCTTAGCAGATATATTCGGTACATTCTTAAGGAAGAAGATTCTCTGCAAAATATGTGGGGAAATTCGTAAGCTAATGAAGCTATTGTCAAAGTTGATTTTATGAATGTTCAGATAGTAAAGCTGCTATCTTTCTTGACAAAAACTACAAGAGGAGAACAGTACTTATTAGAATACATATGGATGTAGTTTAAAGTTTTAAACATTGAAGTCATGCATACCTCCCATTTTAGAGGCTCTTTGAATTTGTCTTCATAGTGAGAAGCATCGAACAAAAAAATCTTCCCTTCTTTGCATGATATCTGTGATTGCTGGTTTGGTAAGAAATGCATGCTTATTCTATCGCTAGCCAATTTTTTTAATTACAGCACATGATAATTGTCATATAGAAAACAGTCACATAGATAATGCCTACATACAAAATAAGCAACATACTACTTAAAATTCAAGATTTCAAATAAGTTTAGAAAATTCAAAATAAAGAAGCTTATATGACAAACAACAAATCGTAAGACCCAGTTCAATACTGCATAAGCTTTCTTTCAAGTTCCCTCTGGTAATTCTATATACTAATCAGCATCTTGCTGATGTTCACAATTTAGTTACCATGTATGTTAAAGAATGATGGCCCCTTCAGGAGCTCAACATGAACTCTTGGAAAATCGCATTATATGTTGTAGCATCTGAGCCGAACTGAGAGGTGTAACTGTTGATGTTGTGAAAGAATATAAAATATGTCCAGGAGGCAGCATTGTCAATTGTATGGGACACTATTATCAACATAAAAGACTCACCTTACGTTCTTGATCTCATGCACCTTCAGTTTTGCACCTTGGCTAAGACAGATGAGACTTTTCTCATCAATGGCTACACAAAATGGGTGACATTCATCTCTAAGTTTTCTTTGTGAATAAATTTCCATATGTTGCAGCTGTTCCTTCCATAAATCATATGCAATTGTGACAGTAGTTATGCTGACCTAACCACTGTTCTGTACTGTTTATGTTATGCTAGCGGACAGGAAATTCAAAAAGAGGTGCATTGTGCAGACAAAAAGCCACATGCAAAAGAAAAGACAGTCTTGTTTTAATTACAACCATAGGATCCTTTTTGGAGTGTTGGATTGGAAACTGCTACTGTGATCAGAGAAACAGAAATGATTTGCCTTTATTAGTCAGGTGAGAAGTTCCATCCACATGTTTCGGTGTGCATCTATCTTGACATATCACCTTTGGCATTTGTAGATTGCAAAATATCTTCCCAAGTAGGTAATCGTAAAACTGTGAAGGAAAATAATATCATAATGATCTAGGATCAGAAAGGACATGAAACATGTAGCTTGGAACTCAATTTCTTTTTCCGCTATTTCCTTCTTTTTTACTGTTTTTCTTGTCCATACAAACTGATTGCAAATATGAGTATCACCAAGAAGACTTTAATATTCCTTTAATGATTAGTTTTACTAATTTAGGTATTAACAACATGTCTAAGTACTAGTATATGGTCTAGAATCTAGATGAACCACTAGCAGAAAGTAAAACCTTGTGATTACTTCGCATATTCTTCTTGAACAGTACATGTAACTCTAGGGACAGATACTTATGGCAGGTCGCATTGGGCACCTAATAAGCAGTGGAATACCTACAATTAGGTCAAACACTCTATATATATCTAGAGTCTAGACAGCCTCTATTGATAGTCACAGACATCAAAGCCGTTAAATATTTGACCATTTCTTTCATGGGATTTGTATGGTAGGGAATTATGCACTGAAACATGTAACACAAGAAAAAGACAATTCTTGCAATCAAAGAATTTTTAATTGTGCATAGCAAGCATGATCATGCACTTGTGGTGTCTTGGCATATATCTAATTTCTCTAGCTATTGAAGTGAAAAATAATACAGTCGGCAGAAGAGAAACACTTGATGGAAACTTGGAGAGAGAATGTAGACTGGTATTAATCCTAGATTTGAGAACTCACACAAACCCCGGAACAGATGAAATAAAATTAAGGAGAAAATCTATGTCTTCTATGTTCACAAATGCTAGTGATGCTGATGACTAGAATGAAGGAACCTTGAAAAATAATCAGGCACAAACTTTTGAAAGGAATATATGGATATGCAACAGGAAGTGCAAGATGAGAATTTACAGCCAATATAGGGGTGCTAAAATAGTAAAAATATTCCTAACTAATTAGAGACGAATCCTATTGGTATATCAAGAAAGAAGACTAATTGGGTAACCCTTAACTAAAAAGGCCAGATATGTTAAAGAAACCAAATTCCATTAATGATGATAAAGAACAATGTTCCACTTATATGCCTTGGGCTTTGTTGAGGCTATGGGGCAGCGCACCTGCCTTCAGCCATGGAAGGAGCTCACACTAGGGTGACCCCAGAAAGCTGAGTGTCTAACCTCAATTAGGGTAGAAGAGGTTTCCACTTTTTGGAGAGAGGAGTGGAGCCTAGCTGGCCTGTTGACAGGGCCAAGGGACTGTAGAGCTCTCGCCATGCAGCAGAACTGTCACCTGCAACACTACTCACCATATTGAGTGAGGAAATTTGTGCATGCTGTTTTTGGCTGCATCTGGGAAACCTCAATAATGGAAATCCCTGTGGCCAACAGTTGTCTTACACTATGGAGGAGTCTCCAAAGAAGGATGACTCTTTTTTGGTGCTAGCTACCTAACTACTAATGCTACCCTAAATGCATGAAATGAACTAATTCTAGTGCCAATCTACTCTTAACATGCCATGGAAAGGAGTTAGGAGGATAGAGTTCCGAGAGACAAAATAAAAGGGGATAGGGTTCAGAGAACCATAATGAAAAGGAGACAATGCACTAGAAACACGTGATCAATTAACTCTCCTTTCAGTGTTCAACTTTCTATTCCATTTAGGTGCAAGAAGCAACTGAGGCTGGTTCAACCAATTTTGATGATCTAACTAACAAGCATAAACACATTCAATCAAACGAAATCAACAAGATTAAGAGTCAACATTTACATAGATTGGCTAAATTACTTCCACTTGAGGACCATGAGCAGACATTGAACACACAAATGCTTAAAGTCTAAGGACTCTCTTCAGGATGAGGTGTTGGGAAACAAATGTAGAGACAATTCGTTATACAACGAGCCAAAGAGATTTACAAGACAATAAAGCCCATATTTATGCAAGGTGAACTATGAGATCACACCACTTGCAGTGATCCAAGCTGCAAAAGAAGTATAAGATATGAAGAAGATAAGGAATGGATAACTGTCAGAGAGGGGGAATATCCCTGATGATCAGCTATAGATACCAGAATAACAATTGAGATGCAACATGGAAGCATAACAATTCCTCAACTTCAAATGATTTTTGTTGCTTGAATGCTCAGTGAAGAATTTGCTAAGTGACAATAGTGTGCCCGTAAGATGCAGCAAAGGAAAATTGTTAGATGAACTTGTGAATTCCAGTTGGCTGCAACAATTGTGATCATTCAATAATTCTGAGTTTTATAATGAAGAACAGCTGCAACTAACTTTAATTATCATAGGCATTTTGACAAACGGTTGTCATGCATTAACAATTTCACAAACAATTGACAAACACAACCTCTACTGGTATAAAATTTCTGATACAAGTTTCTTATCAGCTGCTGATATAAATCAGAAATACATATCTATCTGAGAAATAATTCTGACGTGAACTGCTAATGAAGACACAAAATCAGAAATTATTTCTAATTTACAATCCTTAATTTCTGCACCCTTTTTGGCTGCTTGAACTCCTGAATAAATATGTAAATCTGATAAAAATTAGAAATTACAAATGTAATACGATAAAATCAGAAATTACAACATAATAGCCTGTTGTACTGTCATATCCCTCAATTTCAGCCCATAATAGCTCTAAGTTTTCCAATTAAAGATTGGAAAGAAGACTAGTTTATAATGGCTTAGTGTGATATGTTTATGATAATCAACTCCCTTTATGTTCAAATTCATAACTTAGCCAAATTTCATGGCAAGAGGAAAAGACAAAATAGAATAAGACAAAAGCTGACCTAGCACTAAAAAACAAATCATATTTTAAAGGCAATAAAAGGCAATTATCAAGGGATTGAATAAGTCACTAAGGACCCCGATCCTCATTAAGAGATAAATATAATTATAAATAAGTTAATGAAAAGGCACGAAGGCCTAAGGGACTCCACCGATGACTCCTCAATACCATAAAAGGAGGAAATGAAACCAAGAAGAGGATCATTGATCACAAAGAGAAATATACATCTGAATATGGAAGTATGGCGGAAGCAGCAGCAAGTAATTCCTAACTCTTCCAAGCATTGGATATTATCATTAATTCATACAAGATTATCTTTCAAGGCTGCCGTCCAGTTTACAACAGCAAGTAAGCATCTTCATATTATTTTTATTCTCTATGTCTGATCGGCTGTCATTCTGGCCCAGGTATGAAGAAATTGTTATTTCTATTTCATTCATGACTATGATAGCATTTGTTCTTATACAGTCAATCACTGATAATATAATGTGTAGTCAGTCATACTCATTTGCTCATAATAATGTATTTTGTATCAGTCATATGCTTGTTCTCATAAATGCATCTGTCATGATAACCTTGATTTATGCACAACCATTCTTAGTAATGCAATGTGTACATTCCATTATCCAAGATGATATAATCATCATGAATAATAAAATGTAAATAGTCATATAGAATGATCATTTATAATATATCTATTATGCAATAATTCAAGTGACTTATCTTGTAAACAATTATGTATAATGATATGTGATTTGCTAACCTCATATGAGAGGTGAAAGGAAAAGTACCAAGAGGCCACATGGGTAATATTAAGACCTTTGTCACATGAGGTATAAGGTACCCATGATGCAAATGATGCTTATCACATAGAGGCCTTGTCACATGAGGTATAAGGTACCCATAGTGCAAGGATAGTGATGTATAGGCCTTGGTTACTTGATGTAAGATATCATAAGAGTACCAAGGAGTCTCAAGAGGCCTTGACTCTAAGGTATTAAGGATACCATAATGAGTTTAAGGATAGAGACATTAGAGCCCCATAGTGGATAACGATAACTCTCTTCTAATCTCCCATAGGTTGTTAACAAATGACATATGAATAGATAAATAGATTGTAATATATATTGATGAAAACCATAGATCATGTGAAATGTCATGATAAGAATATGCAAGGCATATTGATGATGATCATGAAAGTAACATGTGAGATGTTAATGATATGCAAGGCATAGTGATCATAAGAATAGCATGTGAAATATAAATGATAGATAATATGCTTGAAAGCAATCACAAGATTAATAAGAATGATATGCATAGGAAATGATCATAGATTAATAATAGTGATTTGCATTTGAAAGTAATCATAGCATTGATTATAGCAATGTATTGATAGTAATCCATGATGAACTAAGTTATGAGTTGAGATTTGATCATAGAAAGAATAAAGGCAATGTTATTATATGTGGTTTTAAATGAAAATATACTAATGTTTTTTTTTTGTGAGTTGAAATTGTGTGCAAGGTAAGGAGAATTTTGACTTGCAAAAAGGGGACATTACAATTGGTATCAGAGATATCGTCCTGCCATCCTGTGAATGATAATTGACTTATATGCATTTGAGTTTATACTCTTATGACTTTGAGCTACTTGTCTACTTGAGCTACTTGCCTACTTGCTTGCACTGATTGCTTGTGTTCTTAAGCTACTTGGATGTCTACTTCAATTTTATTATGTAAATGGAAATTGGTGTAATCACTTCTATATTCAACATCCTGTGAAAGAATTCAATGCAAGCTTTCTCGAGGAGGAAAATTTTGAACCTAATGAGAAGAAAAAGAAACAAAGTAAACAAGAATATTCATGATGGCTCGAGTACAAGCAAATCATGTTTGAGACATGATAGGTAGGAAGAATGCCCTCCATCATGCTCTCATCAAATTATATTAAAGGGATGATAGGTAGGAAGAATGCCCTCCATCATACACTCATTAAGACATGATAGGTAGGAAGAATGCCCTCCATCATGCTCTTATTTAATTATGTTAAGAGGATGATAGGTAGGGAGAATGTCCTCCATTATACCTCAACAAGACACGATAGGTAGGGAGAATGTCCATCGTGCTCTTGTCTAATTATGTTAAGAGGATGATAGGTAGGGAAAATGTCCTCCATCATACCTCAACAAGACACGATAGGTAGGGAGAATGTCCTCCATCGTGCTCTTGTCTAATTACGTTAAGAGGATGATAGGTAGGGAGAATGTCCTCCATCATACCTCATCAAGACACGATAGGTAGGGAGAATGTCCTCCATCGTGTTCTTGTCAAATTATGCTAAGACGTGATAGGCAGGAAGTGTGCCCTCCATCATGCTCTAACTTGCAAGTATCGAAGGATCAGCTTGAGATATGGATAATTATGTGTTGAAATTAAATGTTACTTATGTTATATCATTAATTATGTTATGATGTATTGATTTTGTTGTTAATTTATTGATCTTTAATATTGCTAATGCCCCTTTCAAGAGTTATTCTTGTGTGCAGGTGAAGAAATCAGTATAACCTACAAGTGGACATTAGAGAAGTATAGAACATAAAAAGTTAATTTTATTAATCACAAAGACCCATAAACCAAATTCATCTTAGATCAATTCTTCCAATCTCTTTGAGTTCTTCTCTTGAAACCGATACTAAGTTATACTATGGGCCCATAACCCACAAATTCCCAGGATCATTTTTCATAATCATCTATAATGCTTATATTTCATCAAACATATCGCTACTCAAATAAAAGAATGCCAAATCTTCTTTGAACAAAAAAAAAAAAAAAAAAATCTCTCCATGACATCATATAATCAACTACTCCTCAAGAATACTACTCTTTGCAATTTTGGGATCAATAACATATCAAAAGGTAAAACTACAAGACGACAAGTACAAGACTGAATCTCGTAATCAAAATTCAAGATGTTTTCATCATTCATTGGAATCTTGGAATCTCAATACTCTCAAATATTCTTTAATCTATGATACTTGCACCCCATCATTATTATTCAAACATCAAACAAATGCTCTTTAATCACAATTCTCTTTCATAGAATCACAATCAATTTCTCTTCACTCAAGCATGTTCATTCTGAATAAAAACCACGACTTCGTCTCAACACATCGAAAGGAAGACGTTAAAGGTGCAAGGGAATGAAAAAACTCGTAATTGCTTGAGGACAAGCAATCTTAAGGAGGGAGGCCTGTCATATCCCTCAATTTCAGCCCATAATAGCTCGAAGTTTTCCAATTAAAGATTGGAAAGAAGACTGGTTTATAATGGCTCAGTGTGATATGTTTATGATGATCAACTCCCTTTATGTTCAAATTCATAACTTAGCCAAATTTCATGGCAAGAGGAAAAGACAAAATAGAATAAAACAAAAGCTGACCTGGCACTAAAAGACAAATCATATTTTAAAGGCAATAAAAGGCAATTATCAAGGGATTGAATAAGTCACTAAGGACCCCGATCCTCATTAAGAGATAAATATAATTATAATTAAGTTAATGAAAAGGCACGAAGGCCTAAGGGACTCCACCGATGACTCCTCAATACCATAAAAGGAGGAAACGAAACCAAGAAGAGGATCATCGATCACAAAGAGAAATATACATCTGAATATTGAAGTATGGCGGAAGCAGCAGCAAGTAATTCCTAACTCTTCCAAGCATTGGATATTATCATTAATTCATACAAGATTATCTTTCAAGGCTGCCATCCAGTTTACAACAGCAAGTAAACATCTTCATATTATTTTTATTCTCTATGTTTGATCGGCTGTCATTTTGGCCCAGGTATAAAGAAATTGTTATTTCTATTTCATTCATGACTATGATAGCATTTGTTCTTATACAGTCAATCACTGATAATATAATGTGTAGTCAGTCGTACTCATTTGCTCATAATAATGTATTTTGTATCAATCATATGCTTGTTCTCATAAATGTATAGATTATGATATCTTTGATTTAGGAACAACAATCATACGCTTGTTCTCATAAATGCATCTGTCATGATAACCTTGATTTATGCACAGCCATTCTTAGTAATGCAATGTCTACATTCCATTATCCAAGATGATATAATCATCATGAATAATAAAATGTAAACAGTCATATAGAATGATCATTTATAATATATCTATTATGCAATAATTCAAGTGACTTATCTTGTAAACAATTATGTGTAATGATATGTGATTTGCTAACCTCATATGAGAGGTGAAAGGAAAAGTACCAAGAGGCCACATGGGTAATATTAAGACCTTTGTCACATGAGGTATAAGGTACCCATGATGCAAAGAATGCTTAACACATAGAGGCCTTGTCACATGAGGTATAAGGTACCCACAGTGCAAGGATAGTGATGTATAGGCCTTGGTTACTTGATGTAAGACATCATAAGAGTACCAAGGAGTCTCAAGAGGCCTTGACTCTAAGGTATTAAGGATACCATATTGAGTCTAAGGATAGAGACATTAGAGCCCCATAGTGGATAACGGTAAGTCTCCTCTAATCTCCCATAGGTTATTAACAAATGACATATGAATAGATAAATAGATTGTAATATATATTGATGAAAACCATAGATCATGTGAAATGTCATGATAAGAATATGCAAAGCATATTGATGATGACCACGAGAGTAACATGTGAGATGTTAATGATATGCAAGGCATAGTGATCATAAGAATAGCATGTGAAATATGAATGATAGATAATATGCTTGAAAGCAATCACAAGATTAATAAGAATGATATGCATAAGAAATGATCATAGATTAATAATAGTGATTTGCATTTGAAAGTAATCATAGCATTGATCATAGCAATGTATTGATAGTAATCCATGATGAACTAAGTTATGAGTTGACATTTGATCATAGAAAGAATAAAGGCAATGTTATTATATGTGGCTTTAAATGAAAATATACTAATGTTCTTTTTTTGTGAGTTGAAATTGTGTGCAAGGTAAGGAGAATTTTGACTTGCAAAAAGGGGACATTACATGTATGGCCCTTGTATTTCCCTCACAAGGGCTACAATCACTTCAGAAATAATATTAAACTTCCCCAAAAGGCTGCGTTGGGTTTATTCAAGGCTTTTAAAGCCTTTCACATTTATTTACCTCCCTTTATATGAATCGCTGCCCATGCATATCTGTACGGTCAACTCACTTTAAAAATGAACAATGGTCTTCTTGATGGTATGGCTGGGACTAGTATCTCAGCAATTAAAACTTGGATTATAATTGTCTGGAAATTCAATCACTCCACTAATTTGGCTCTGCCAATTATTTTAATAATTCTCCACAAAATATTATTAAACTGAGATCTTGAATTTCAGTTTAATGAAAATAAAAAATCTAGAAATCATCCAATTCTGAAAATTACTAGTATATCCCAATATTTCCAAAAAATTACCAAACAAGCACACTTGTGAAACCTCCACTGCAATTCAAATCTGGAAATTATCTGCGAACAGCCAAATCTCCAAAATATCCAAAAATCCTACAAACTTCACACAAATAAAATCTGGGACAATTGTTCAGCTCAATGGTGATCTTTGGATGAAAACACTCGATCAACTAGGTGCGTTTTCATTCACGAAACTAATTGTCAAAAAGGTTTTCGTCCTTCGGCTAAGAATGAACCAAGTTCAATCTCCCAATAAACAAGGGTTTGATAAGTGTTCAGAACGAGCTTTCTCTCCTCAAAATGCCCTTTTATAAGCACTTTTTGGAATAATAAAATATTAATATTTGTGTCCCCTTATTTTCCCTCCAAAAAGTGACTTTTGACTTCTTTTAAGTAATTAAATATAAGTTGTCTTTTAATTTTTACTTTTCGACAACTTAACATTTAACTATTTAATAAAATTCTTTTAATTGATTAACAACTTTCTGACTAATTTTCAACAGCTCCGCAACTTCCCGCCCTGCTTCTTCCCGCTTGCTGTTTGAATTTGAATTTGATGGCTGTCGGAGACCCGGTCGACCGCTCGGACCCTCTGTTGTAGGGTCCCTCGGGGGATGCTTTAGGGATTGGGTCTATCCCAAGTGGATCGGACGGAAATGAGGACCCTGCGGGTCACATGTTTTGTGATGGGAACAGAGATTCCTCTACTCACACGTTGCAAAACAAGGTGTTGGGGCCCAATGTCTGGAAAAAGGCCATGTTTGGGGAGAAAACGGTGGATTCTGGGGTCTCCCCAACTTTTCGTGAGCTGGCGGATGGCTTCGAGCTGGAACTTCCTGATGGTGTGATGGATTGGATTGTCTCCTCCATGGAGAATGCTCTGGTTGGGAAATTTTTTTCCTTCAGACCCAATATTGACGTAGTCAGAAAATGGGTGACTACTAAATGGAGGGTTAAAGGCAGTGTGTCTGTTAACACAATGAATAGCGATATGTTCCTCTTTAAATTCATAGCAAGGGAGGACCTCACCTCTGTGCTTGCAGGTGGTCCCTAGATGTTTGGAAAGCATAGCTTATCTCTTTGCAAATGGAAACCAGGATTCGATAGTGCTGCTGATTTGAATAAAACGGTGCCAGTCTGGATCCAACTCCTGGGCCTTCCCCTGGAGTTCTAGGACGAAGAAATCTTCATATGGATTGTCGACTCGCTTGGACACTTCATAACTCTTGACGGCACAACCAGAAATAAATCAAGGTTAGTATTTGCTAGAATATGTGTTAGCATTGATATTAACAAGATCCTCCCTAATAGCATTACTCTTAAATCTAAATATGGACAATTGGTCCAACCAATATTGTATGAAAACTCTACAATCTTATGTCAAGTTTGCAATAAAAAGGGCCACCTAGCCCCACAGTGCAAAGTTAAGTCTTTGCATGCTAAGGAGGCTTAGATAGATGAAGGAGCAGAGGGCTTTCCATTCAGAGAGGATTTGTTGAACATAATAAAATCCCCAAAAAAGAACAAGGCTGCTATGGTTAGTGAAGATAATACCCAACCACTTAATGTGGAGTTCAATGATCAGACCCCCTTTGATAGCCCGAGAACTTCCCCTATTTCGGGTATTATAAGTAGCATGGCTTCCTTGCCTTCAGGCTTGGAAGATGGGGAGATTCTTCAAGAAGATATCGCAGAAAAACAAGCTTCTCCTGGAGTTGTGTTGCCCCCTGCGGTCTCTAGCTCGGTGGACACTAGGATTGATACTTTTACTGATGGAGAGACAGGATCAGGGATTGTATCCCCTATCAACAACATTGCAACCCTTACTCCTGGAGCAAGTTCTAGCATTGTAGGCTTGGAGGGTTGGAATACGGTTAAAAAGAAGGGTAGAGGCCAAGGTAAGAAGATTGTGGATGTGGGGGCGGACACCAAATAAGGATATTGCTATGGGCAGACAGAAAACCTTGGAGATGGGCTCCAAGAAGGGTCTTATCAAATGAAAGTTCTATCATGGAACATTCGAGGGTTAAATAACCCCCACAAACAGTTACTAGTCAAAAACTGTATTTTTGAAAATAAAACTGACATTTTGCTGCTCCAAGAGGTTAAAATGAAAAGTGATAACTTCCAGTCGGTGGCTAGGAATCTTTGGACTAATGCTGACTACCTGGGTTGTGATGCCTGTGGTGCCTCGGGAGGTATTGTCACCATGTGGAATAGTAACTATCAAAGGAAGAGTCATTGAGAAGAACAATTTTTTTTTGGCTACTAGGATGGAAACCAACAGCTTCTCTTGGAACTTGATCAATATCTATGCCCCTAATCAGAGGGGCCCTAGAAGGGAGTTGTGGAATCTCCTCTCTATTCTGATCTCTAGCGACCTGGATAGCTGTTGGATGTTGATGGGAGATTTTAACACCCCCATTTTCCCTTCTGAAAAGAGGGGAGGAACTATGGATTACACTAACTATGGATTACACTAACAGTATGTTGGACCTGAATTATTTTTGAATAAGGAAGGCCTAATGGATTTGGAGCCACAAGGTAATAAGTTTACATGGTCAAATCAGAGGAAAGGTAAGAACCTAATCCAAGTCAGGCTGGATAGGGTTTCGATATCCTCTAGTTGGAAATTTTTAAGCTCACATACCCTTGAAACTCTATCTCGAACAACTTCTGATCATAACCCGCTGCTGCTCTCCTGAAAAGATGAGAATAGAAGGGGCCCCTACCCGTTCAGATTTGAAATAATGTGGACTAAACACCTAGAGTTTAAGGAAATGCTTGTTAGATGGTGGAGGATAGATGTCCATGGTATGCCTGTGTTCCGCCTGACTTAGAAGCTTCTAATGGTAAAGAAAAAAGTCAGGGGCTGGAATAGGTTCAATTTTGGGAATATATTTGAGGAAAAAAGAAGAATCAACTTAAACCTAA
The DNA here is from genome assembly GCA_027924645.1 of Cunninghamia lanceolata. Taxonomy (NCBI): domain Eukaryota; kingdom Viridiplantae; phylum Streptophyta; class Pinopsida; order Cupressales; family Cupressaceae; genus Cunninghamia; species Cunninghamia lanceolata. Next base: position 1,651,838 of record BSBN01001074.1, on the reverse strand, counting down.
AAGATCTACAAAATAGAATCGAAGAAGGTGACATTACTGAAACTACAACTATAGAGGAAGAGAAGATGAGAAGGGAATGGAAAGAACTTCTAGTGAAAGAAGAGATTTTTTTGGAAACAAAAGTCAAGAGTTCAATGGATGAAGGAGGGGGATCAGAATACTTCATTTTTCCACCAATCTACAATGAGGCACATAAAAAGGAATAGCATATCCAAGCTAATGGATGACAGAGGTGTCATGGTTGAAACTGATCAACAGGTTGGGGAGGTGGCTGCTTCCTATTTTTAGAAATTCCTAGGAGCCCAAGACAGTAGTATCAATCAATAACTCATAGATATTATTCCAACACTGTTGAACGAGGAAGATAATGCTCAACTGGGCAAAAATATCTCTGAGGAAGAGGTCCGGGCCAGTATCTTCTCTATGGGGGCTTCTGAAGCCCCAGGACCTGATGGTTTCCCTCCTGCTTTCTTTCAGGAGTATTGGGAGATAGTGGGAAAGGATGTCATTGAAGCAACCAGAGATTTCTTTAGAATGGGAAAGTTGTTAAAGCAACTTAATCATACCTTCATAGCTCTTATTCCCAAAAAGTAGGATGCTATGTGCATGGGGGATTTTAGACCTATAAGTCTGTGCAATACGGTGTATAAGATCTTCTCCAAAATTCTGGTTTTGAGACTCCAACCTATACTTGAGAAATTGATCAACAACTGTCAAAAAGGGTTTGTCCCAGGCAGACAGGTAACGGATGCGGCTATTACTACACATGAAATAATCCACTCCATGGAAAAAAATAGAAGCCTGGGCATGGCTTTCAAATTGGATATTTCAAAAGCTTATGAAAGAGTTAATTGGAAGTTGCTTTTTATGGTCCTGTTGAAGATGGGTTTCCAAGGCAAATTTCTGCAACTTGTCATGATTTGTGTTACCTTTGTTCGATTATTTGTTTTGGTCAACGACATCCCGAGGGGTTTCTTTAATGTTGGTAGAGGCCTAAGGCAAGGGGATCCCCTCTCCCCTTACCTCTTCATTCTCCTGGATGAGTCCTTGAGTAGGGGATTCATTTCCTTGCTCAGCTCCAAAATCATCAAACGGGTCAAACCTGCTTCAACAGCTGAGCTTGTTGTCATTCAGCAATTTGTGGACGATATCCTGTTTGGGGCTGCTTCAGTTATGGAGGCTCGGAAATGGAAAGAAGTGCTTCAGGAGTATGCTACCTCAGCGGGCCAATGTATAAACTTTGACAAGAGTCATGTTTACTTTTTCAACACCCCAACGGTTTTGCAGCAAAAAATTATGGACATTCTGGGTTGTGCTGCGGGTTCTTTCCCTAGGATTTATCTTGGACTGCCTTTCTCGGTCAAGGATGCCTCCCCGGAGTACTGGAATTCCATAATGGAAAGGACGCAAAGGAAACTTGCGGGTTGGAAAGGAAAACTCCTAAGCTAGGCTGGTAAGTTTCAACTCCTCAAAGCTTCTCTCCAAGGTATTCCTGTGTATTTTCTATCCTTGTTCAAAATGCCTAAGTATCTAACTGAGAGACTTGAGAAGATACAAAGAACCATTCTTTGGACAGGAATGAAAGACAAAAAAAGGTTGGCTCTTGTTGTCTGGGATAAAGTTTGTAAACCTAAATGGCAGGGGGCCTTAGGCCTAAGAAAATTGAACTTGCTTAATAAAGCACTCTTAACCAAGATTGGCTGGAACCTCATCACTAGGGGCAAAGATTGGGGCAGCATTATGAAAGCCAAGTATATGAGGAACTCTACCCCGGAAGACATTTTACTCTCCCCTAACTTTCCTAGGGACTCGGTTATCTGGAACAATATCATAAAATGTAGGAATATTCTTCTGAAAGGCAACAAATGGAAATTGGGGGATGGAGAATCAATAAGATTCTGGGAAGACAAATGGGTCTTTGAAGGGCCCCTAAGAAAGCTCCAAAACTCTTAGGATTTGATGAAACTTGTTGTTAATTACTTTGGAGACCGGGTGAAGGATTACTTCCTCCCAGGCTCTGGCAAGTGGACCCGGCTGTCAGAGTGCTGTCAAGGACATACTGAGCTGACCAGAGTTGCTGAAGAGATACAGCTGATGCTTAAAGGATGTAGAATCCCTCTCTTCCCGCAAAAGGACAGATTGGTTTGGACTAAGGAAAAGTCTGGGAGGTTTACTGTTAAATCTGCCTATAATCTGTCCCTTCCCCAGGACGGTGATAAATTATGGAGGAACATTTGGAACCACAACCTAGTACCAAAAACGAACCACTTCTGGTGGGTGGCGGTTCAAAACAAAATCCTTACTATTGATAATCTTCAGACAAGGGGCTTCCAAATTCCGAATAGCTGTGTGCTATGTATGAATGAAGGAGAGTTTGTCTCTCATATTCTTTTACATTGCGACTTCACTTGGGAGGTTTGGAGTTTGGCCTTGAATATCCTGGATATCCCTTGGTACAGGAATGGAAACTTGGAGGATCTCATTAGGGCTTGGATCCCCCCCTTTTCAAATCCAGTTTGCCGCGAAATTTGGGCCCAAATCCCCCCTATTTTGTCTTGGTGCCTATGGAAAGAAAGAAACAATAGACTTTTCCGAGAAAAATTTAGAAACCCCAAAGAAGTCTTTGGTTCTGCTATCAGATTGTTGCAAGACAACATTAGTAACAGTTCCATAAAAGCTGCTGAAAATCCTCCAAATGCTAAAGAAACCAACATAATTAAACAATGGACTATTCCTATAAGTACTTGCAGAATGGATGATAGAAAGAAAAAGGCCAGAGCCAATACTATCTGGATCCCTCCCCCATGTGGTTGGTCAAAACTCAACTTTGATGGGGCTGCCAAAGGAAATCCAGGGTTAGCTAGTGGTGGAGTGATAAGGTTTGATAAAGGCTCTCTAATTGCTGCTTATACTGGTAGCATTGGAGAAAACACCAATTACATTGCGGAGGCCATGGCCCTCCTATGGGGCCTCAAAATTGCTCTATCTATAGGCATCAAAAACATAATCGTGGAAGGTGATTCCATGGTTGTTTTAGAAGCTGCTAAAGGGAATGGAAATGTTTGTTGGCAGAGAGAGGATGTCATCAAAGATATAAAGGGTCTTCTCACAAGGTTTTAGGGCAAAGATTTGAAACATACCTATAGGGAGGGAAACAAAGCTGCAGACCTTATGGCAAATATGGGAATTAATATTCATCCTTTAAGACGTTGGAGGAAGTTGGATAACCTGCCTAGGACAATCAAGATTTGCATTCAGAAGGAGGCCCTTAACCCCACATGATTGGTGTAATGATGAATGTAAGTGTTTGGTGGTGTGTGTTGGCGTGCCTTTCTGACCTAATGGAAGGACGTGGCATAGAGGACAGCAAAAGGAATCCTACTCACTACCCTGAGATGATGTGGTGTATTGAGTTTTTTGCGCACCTTGTGATAATCAGTTCAAATCATGCTTGGCGTAAAAATCTTTGCAAAGGGTCTTGTCAACCTTTGCTTAACGGGCTGGATTTGAGGGGTTCGCACGAGGGAACTAACGGCATTTATGAGTCGAACGCCTTCGGGTTCTGGAGGGGCGTGCAAAGGATGATAAAGAAAATTAAGTTTCTTTTTATTATACACTTCTAGAGTTTTCTTGTGTTCGCTCCCTACTCTCTGCAACAACTTTCACAGTGAGGGATTTGTTTCTTTGTGCTTCTGGGTTTCTAACTCTATGCCCTGGAGGTTTAGGATTATGGGGGGGGATAAGGTGAGGATGGAGCCTATGAATTGCAATGAATTCAAGGAGGACTTGCAAGTGTGGAGCATTGCGTATGAGGGAGGAATTACAGCCTTCATGGAATCCTTGAATGGCTATGACGAAAATATCTCGCTCTAGTTTGCTGAGTCGTGGGACGGGAGGCGAATGGTGAAGGTTGGAGGATCCAATTTGTTGTCTCTGAGGAATCCATTGCTGCTGCGTCTGGTTTGTCATGTTCGGGGAACAAACTCAAGAAACAGTCCCGTGTCCCGGATATGGAGGGTATGAAACTTTTTTACAAAGAAGGTGAAAAACAAATTAGGTTGCAAGGAGGCTTTGAACGGGAGAGTTTGGTCGCACCTTGGAACCAAGTATGCTTTCTGATAATGAAGTATTTTACGCTTGAGGGTAGATACAGAGTGTTTTATCACTATCATTTTGCCTTTTTAAATCATTTTTGCCATAAGGCTCTAGTGAATTTCCCCTCTTCCCTGCTTTCCAGCCTTGAGGCCTCTGTCATGCATACCAAAAAAGTCCGTGAGGAAGACCCTAGGGTGATTTCGGTGCCCTTACACCAAGGCCTTATTTTCTGACTTTATCATTATCACTTGGCTCTGAGCCCTTCTAAACCTCCTACTGCCCACCCTGTTGAGGAGAGTTCCAATAATTATGAAGACAAAATTCCCCTAAGTGTGAGACTTGCGAAGCCTGCCACTCCGAAGGCCTCCCGGCCTGCCTCCCCCTCTAACCAGCCTATGAGCGGCCCCTCGGGTCCTCTGTCAAGCTCGCCTGTGTCAAAGACCACCTCTTTCACAAAAGTTTCTTCTGGTGGCCGCTCCCCGGACCAAACCCTTGTGACCCCTCAGGATAAGTCCTAGGTTGTTGCTGTTGAGGGCCTGTGTAACCTGAAGAGCAGGATCCCTATACATGTGGACAAAAAACGTAAAGGTGGGGGCATTGTTCAAAACAAATCTGCTAAAAGGAGACTTAGTGAGGGAGGTGATATGAAAGGTGTTGAAGAATCTAGTAAAAAACAAGGGAACCTTGGGAAAGCAGAGTTTGTGTTTGTTAAAGAATTTGCTTTGGGTAAGGATGGCACTGTCAGAAGGCCGTCCTTAAGGAGATCTTCTCGTTTGGCGGGAGGTTCGTCTCAGGGCTTAAAGTTAGTGGATTATTCCACTGCGTCTGATCGGGAGGACACTGGACAAAATGTTGATATGAAGGGTACCAAAACAACACCTGCGAAAGAACAGGAGGGCGCGAGCCACTTTGCCTCTATGAATAACTCATACTATGACACTAATGAGGAAGAAACTGAGATGCATAAAACCCCTGAGATGGAAGTGATGAGTGTTAGAAGGGACGTGGACAACAAGAAGCTGGAAGCTGAGCTTGTTGTTATGAAGGCTCGCCTGTCTGCGATGGAGATCAAGGTTAAGAATCTGGTAAAAATGGTGCTGAAGACTTCCCTCAAGGCTGTTGAAGTCTTTTCTGTCATGCAGGTGGATCGTAAGAAGACCGTGGATTCTTTCCTAGAGGATTAGGAAAATTTACTCAATGTTATATCTGATGATTGGAAATCTCTTCTTAGTTAGGGGTTTTTTGCTTTATGTTGTTTTCAAAAAACTTTTTAAGACTCGTTATATGTTTTGTTTAAGTTTTTGGTTGAACTGTTAGTCAGCTGTTAGTCGGCTGTTGGTGGCCTTGGGCCTGCTCTGTTGCCATTTGGCTTTGTTATCGGGTTCTGCTCTTGTGCTAGCAACTTATCTTAATCAAAAACATTTAACTATTTAATTTTTTTATTATTTTCCACACATCCACCCAAAGATACATAAAATATAAAAATGATTCAAATATGAATTCTAACCATGCCAAAATTACCTTAAGTCCTCAGGATAACGAACTTTATAAAAATTGGTGCTTTCCAGAAATAGAAAACTTCTCCAAGAAGTGTGAAGTGCTCCTAGAATGTCGGACTTGCATTCAGAAAGTACCATTGGACTCATCTTGGTCTCCCCAACTCATTGCTGAAGAACACACAATTATACTGAGAGGAGGGGGGGTGGGGAATTAGTATAATACAAACTTTTACTTTTCAAATCTTAACAACCACAACAAAATCAATCACACAAGATCTATCAATGATGCACCACAAGAACACAAGATTTACGTGGAAACCCTTATGGGAGAAAACCACGGCAAAATATTGCTTATATATAAATCTCTTTTACAATCTTTGTAGGCTCCAACCTACAGGAGACACCAATCCTCTTATACAATTTGTGAGCACCAACCCACTAGAGACTCCAATCTCCACTTGTAGATGTCGTGAATGCCAATCTGCAACTAAGCACCAACCCAGTAAGAGACACCAATCTCTCATTAATGTACCAACCTTCTACGGATCTGGATTACCATCTTCTACAAATCTGATCACAACTCACACAATATCCTTTCTTTACAAATCTGATCCAAATCACACAATGTTCTTCCTTTCCAAATCTGATCCAAATGATGCACAGTCTCTTTTCACAAACTGATCATAATCATGGCACTATCTTCTCATAAATTTCTGCCTTGAGATCTGTCCAAACTCGTCCTTTATCTCTGCATAGATTCCTCCTTTTATATCTACTCAAACTCTTCTTTTATCTTTGAAAGATCTTCTCCTTTATCTCAACATAGTCTTCTTTTTATGTTAACATTACCTTCTCCTTTATCTTTGCACAATCTTCTTTTATATCTGCATGGATCTATCTTTTATATCTTCCACAAATATGTCTTTTATCCTCACTCATAAATGCTTCAATGTTAGAATGATCTTCATATTTCATTCCCTTTCAAATCTGTATTTTTCTTCTTACAATGATCTTCTTTTACAGATCTGAAAGTGTCTAATAGATATATCTTTTTATTTCCACTCTCTACACCCTTCTTCCTTAAAATGATTTCACTTATATATACCTTATCCTATAAATAGTCGTACCTCTTCAATTGCTTCCTTTTGTAAATGAGATTATGTTTATCTTTAATTTCTTTTTCTTTAGTTGATTAATTTATTCCCTTGTTTACTTTTAAATGCCATAGCAGTAGATGAAAAAATAAGTGCCAAGAACAATCAACATAGCTTGTGAGCCGCGCGGTCAAGAATGGCATACATCATCTGCCATATAATGAGCGACTTGCATATTTTGGATAAGGACAGGTACGTTCTTGTAAACAGGATTCATTTGTAGGAGGAGGTCACTTTTGTTGGACAGATCTTCTTGTTGGAAATCACATTTCACACCTATCTCTTCCAAGGCAAGAAAGATGTGCATGCCGAATGGACTCATTGGTGTGCTAAGCACTTTTACTTGCTCCATGTTAAATGTAATGTCCCCATTCTCGGGTTCTCTTGCAGCATAGTTGGAGCTGACTTTTTGGGTTTGTGACAGCTTGATCAGAAGAGTATTTTAATATCACCAGTGTGCTTAGGTGATCCAGTGGAGCTGTATGACACTTTTCGGAGGGATTTTGGACAATTTGTCTGTACTTACTATTTATAGTAAGTGCTTGCATGGCGACAATCTTTCTGGGTTTTTCTGGGTTTGTTCTCTTTAGTCCTCGGAGAACACTGCTATTTATAGTGTTAGCCTGGCATTGTTTTTAGTGATTTGGCAGTTCAGTCGTTTGGCTATTGTAGGTGTTGCATCGAGCTTAGAGTTGTTAGGGGTTTTGTGGTGACGCTTTCGGAAGCGTTTTCAGACTCTTTTGCCGCATTTACTATTTTTAGCAGTGGTCCTGAATTTGATGCGATTCGGTGCAATGATCTTGGACTTCACTTATTCCACATTGGTTATCAATTTGGTGCTTCGAAATTCCCTTTCGGAGTACATTGGGGTATTATTTTTAATAGAGCGACTTATTACTAACTTAGTTATAAAGTTATTAAGTGACTTTATTAAAAAGACTAGAAATATTTTAAAAGAAATAAAGTCATATAATTCCCTAATGTTGGGCACCCTTTTCAAGTGGAATGATAAAGTGAATATTAAAAAGTGTTTTATTTTCCCAAGTAAGCATTGGGGGAAATGAGAAGGGAAATAAAAGGAGTTTGAATGCTCATTTGGAGCATGCTTGGAAAAAATATTTTCTTCTATAGGTTGGATGCTGAACTTGGTTCTTGGCTTTCTGAGGACGAAAACCCTCAAGAGGAATAGTATTTGCAGGTGTGAAAGATCACCCAAGAATACTTCGCTAATAACTCCATTTAGGGGTTATGTTGGAGATTCAAATTTGTTAAATTTTTGTGTTTTGAGCAAGGGTTTGTTCGCTGATTTTCGTGGAGCTGAGGAATGACAGATTTGAAGAGTTTATTGCTGATTTGTGAATGGTTTGAGAGCCCATCTTGGGTGTTGAAGGTTAGGGATTGAAAATCAGAAGTTTCTATGCTGGTTGGAGAGTTAGTAGCTGCATTTGGAGGCCATACCATCTATGTGACTTGCTGGAAGGGTGTGTGGGGTTTTGTGAGCTGATGTTATGGACTTTGAATGATATTCTTGCATGATTTGAGGCGCCTAGGGTTGCATTCAACTGGGTTTCAAGATTTTGGCATCTTCATCACCGGAGCTAGGGTTTCTAAGGTCTGCATTTGCCAAATATCATGTTGTTTCAATAAAATCAGACCTGCAAATCTTGTAACAACAAATGGGTATGTTTACATTTGCTTTGTAATCACTTTTTACCAAATGGGTTTTGTTGGGATTAATGTTATTTGGCTTTTCCAGTTTATGGGTGATTGTGGGTATTTTAATATTGCATTATAAATTGTTTCACCCTGTCATTGTACTGCAAATATATGTTATTATATTGCAACTATATCTTGTCCAAACATTTATGCATTTCCATCTCACTCAATACACCAAATTAGAAAAAAAATTAGAACAAAAAATACAAACAGGGTGGGACATTACATTAAACCACAAACAAAACACAAAGTTTCGACAAGAGTAGTATATTCTTGTCGCTTGCCTTTCCTGAACCACGTAAAGCTTGTTTATTCCATGATAATCTCCAACTATTTGATATCATGCAGCAATTGATTTTCTTCCCGTAAAGGAATACTCTCATGCTCAATCCGATATTGCATCTAGTATATCTTCTCATCATACTTTCATTAACAAAACACTATGACTTAATCACCTTGACATCACTGGCATCCAAATGAGATTCAACAACATCGTTCCCATTTGGCCATCATTGCAGGTAAGATTTATTCTCCTCGTTGACAACACTTTATTCAAACTCAATCATTTTATCTACAACAGACTTCAATACTAGAAAGTCATCCAAATTTATCACAAATGGATGCTTAAATTCATGTGCCTCCTTTATGACATGAATGGATGTGTCATATCCATTTTCCTTATCGTACTATAAGCATTATCTCTTCAAGTGTCTGATCAATGTATTCCTATTTCTTAGCTTCAGCATTTGTATCATCATATCTCATGCCATCCAATAATTTTCATGACATTAATTTCCCTTTGACATCAATGACAATATGTCCAACATGCCACTATCAAAATTCCTTTCTGAAATAGTTGGCACTCTCCAAGATTCTTGGAACCTTCCAAGAACGTTGGAATGGACCGAAAAAGGGACATTACAAGTGTTACTAGTTTGGAACACAAACTTCACCCTTCTTTTCAGCTACACCATCCTCTAAGTCAACCATACCATTGGTTGATTAAATTTGTGGCTATTTGTACAACTACCAATATGTTGGCTGCCCAACTTAGCATGCCAATCAAGTTTAATAAGTGGGTGATTAATGTTTGGAAGGAATCGCACTTTTCTTTAAAAGGAAACTAATGAAGAGTTTGAGGTAATTTGGGGTCTTCATGACAGGTGTACATGTTTAAGAAGGGGAGCGCACCTTTCAAACAGGTTTTTAGTGAAGATTTTAATATTTATTAGGTGTCGTACCATTGTGGGAGAGGGTCGTACCAATCTTGGAAGGTTGTTTTGTCTTGCAAACTTAATATTGAAGCTGGCCATACTTTGTTTCAGTTGTGCAAACTGCTGCAGAATTCAATTGGGACTAATTTTAAGTCATTTAAGATTGCTGCAGTATTTATGGGTGATTCTTGAGTTACAACAGCATAGTAGAAGAAAATCAAAGCATTAGTGGAGTTATTTGAAGCACCATTTTGTTCCAATTCAACCATATCGTTTGATTCTACAACTGGTCTCTCAATCCGGGTAATTATTTTATATGTTTACAGTAGACATTTTGTCACAATTTACATTCCAACTGATTGACGAAATGTCTACTATCAAAATGTTGGATAATTGTTTGACATAATTCCTGGATTTGGTTTAAAAAAGAGTAATAATTGCTTAATCTTTCATTGTAAGCATTGGACGAATCACTGCGAGTTGTATTGAGTTTATTGTAAAAGATCCTAGTTGGTTCATCCACTGGATCCTATTTTAATTTTATGTACTCTTTGCCATCTTGGCGTGTATTGGAATCAGGTGAATTAGTTCGTCATTTTGGCATTGATGCAATTCCGCATGTATTCAACCAATTTGGCTTGATCAAGATTTGCATTCACTATCAACCAATTTGGCTTGATCAATACTATGTTTCTGCTTATACTGTAAGTCGGTTGGCTTGCCACCAACATCTTTTAGTTAATTTCACTATCCTCATTCTAATCTCCATATGCTCTCACCTTGCCCACATTAGGAACTTGGTAATCAAAAAGAGTTAGAATTTAAGTTGATTAAAAAAAAATTAGAAGATTTGAGCTAACGGTTCAACAAGGGACACTATAGAGAACCCTTATGGGGGATGTTTAAAAATGATAATAAGTTTATGCTAGCAAAATATTATAAAAATATTCAACCCAAATCATAAATATTAAATTAATTGGAATCCAGGCCATTTATAGAAGAAAAATTAATTTTTAAAGATCATAAGAGTTGTATTGAAACAATTTCAAGAGATGGCTTATAATATCATTTGAGACGTCTAGGAAAATTTTTGGCAAAACATTCCTCCGTGTCTAAGATTTTTTTTATCAGTGAATGGGAGAATTTTTAGCCTGGCCTCGAACCAGGTAAGGCCACAAATGGGGGACATCATCCTTGACATGAACGCACTGCATTAATGCGAACAATCCAAACCCGCGAGCTCAGCAACCCAGCAAGGGCACAAAGCCCTCAAAATCAATGGCCCAACAAGGGTTTGGAACATGAAGTCAACAGCTTGAACGCTAACCGCTTCAACGCACATAGTTCAAACCCACGAGCATAGTGGCCCAACAAGGGCACAAAGCCTATGAGCACAATAGCCTAGTGGGGGTTTGAACCTTGGTGGCAACAACCAGAATGCCACGCTTTAACTAAACACTATGCCATGAATGACAACTCCATGTCTAAGATATTGAAATAATTCCAATCAGGCAATTTTAAAGAAATATTTTAAAAACTATATAAAGTTCAGATTTGGGCACAAATCCCGCGAGCTCAATGGCCCAATGAGGGTTTGGAACATGAAGTCAACAACTTGAATGCTAACCATTCCAACACACACAATTCAAACTCGTGAGCATAGCAGCCCAGTGAGGGCACAAGGCCTGCAAGCACAATAGCCTAGTGGGGGTTTGAACCTTGGCGGCAACAACCACAATGCCACTTTTTAACCAACAAACTATGCCACAAATGACAACTCCATGTCTAAGATATTGAAATAATTCAAATCATGCATTTTTAAGGAAATATTTTAAAAACTATATAAAGTTCAAATTTTATAAAATTTGAAGGATTTTATAAAATTAAAAAACTTAATAATATTGTTGCCCTAAATATTTATTTTATAACATTATGTAACCTTTAAATTAAAAAACTTTTACTCTGTCATGCCTAAACACCCTTGTTGTGGAGGGGGAGATTATGCAAATCGTTGGGCAAGTCTTTGGATCTGCTGCACACGTTGCCACTTTCTCTTTTTCCTAAATGTTTTCTAATTTATTGGGTTGTACTCACAAGTCATAGGATCTACTCTTTGCTAAAAAAAGTTTCAGACAAATCTATAGATTGCTGCAGTTCTTTACCCTCACAAGAAATTTATGTGCCACTTGAAGCTTGCACAAGGTTCATACATTGTTGCTCTTCTCTATTCTCCCTCATGCACTCCCAAGCTCTTCCGGTCAAATAGAAAAATGTTGGAATCAACACATGGGTGAATCCATTCAAATATTCAACAAGGAGAACTACATGTTAAAAACAACTCAATATGGTTACAAACAACCATATATTCCTTGAGTTGTGACCAACAGAAAATATTCTATGGGTGTGCATAACAAACTACAGCAATAAAATATTAAATAGTAAATATACTAACAACTTATATACTTAAGTTTTCTTTTATCCTAGATCTATGATGTAGAAATTAATTTATCTAACAATCTACTTGACTATTATTTAAAAAAAGTTAGATAAATTAATTTCTACATCATATATCTAGGATACAAGTAGATGACTAGAGTGTAATGTCCCAAGACTGGAATTAATAGATTTTGGTTCCAATATCATTCCAATATAGTAGATTTTGGTTCCGATACTGTTTTAGTGGTTTCCGCAACTCGAGTGAATTAATGAGCATTTATTTAATTATTTCATTAAGGTTGCTTAATTTTATGAAATAGTACAAAAGCAACTTAGTGTAAATAGCTCGTTAGAAAAGTAATCAAAAGTTTTAAATCATGGACACTTAAAAGAGGGACCTTACACATCAAATATTATTATTTCTTTAAAAGAGTTTTTTGGAGCAAAAAGAGGTTATTTTATTAAAGAGAATTTAAAAATAAGGTTGTTGGAAAGTTCTTCGGGAAAGTTATAAAAAGGAGGTTGAGGGGCTCATTTGAGATAGGCAGATTATTATTACTTTTTCTCTTATGAAACCCTTGTGGTTCTGTCGGATTGACCTCTATTCATCTCAGCCTTCTTGAGGACGAAAACCCTCTTGGAGAAGATTAGCTTTAGTGGTGAAAGATTCTCCCTAATTAATACTGGTGGAATCACACAGATTTCACACTTGTGTTGAATGTTGAAGATTAGGAGCAATTTCATATAGAGATTCCCTGTGTGTTGAATGTTTGTCGGTTAGAAGATTTGTGTAGTATACAACCCCAAATTTTTTTTTCTAAAATATAGAACAATGATAAACAGTGTTAGCACAACTAAATTCCTCCGCACTTCTGATCACCAAGATCCCAAATCGGGCAAGGTGAGAGCATAATGTGCTTTAGATTACAATTAAAATATTGTGCAAACAAGTAGACATTCATCTGCATATGCAGGCATCCACAAACTGTGGGGATTCACCACTTTCAGTGGGTAAAGAACAAGAAAGAAATATTACAAAACCATCCACTTGTTCAGTGGGAATACTCCACTTATTCAGTGGGTGAGTAAAGATAGATAAACAATGTTTATTTACTCCACACTGGCGGTAAACCATCCAGGGGTCTTTAATGTTGTTGCATAAATGAAAGATTTCAATGTAGCAATACAAAGATGGCAAATAATACTTGAGTTATAACTTGATAAGTTACCCCTGAGTAATGAATATCATACACTGCACAGAAGTCTCTAAAATCAGATGCCAAATGACTGAGATTTGTTGCTGTTCTTTTATTGCTGCAGAAAATCAGACTGTTACCAAAGGTATGGCTGCCATGATCAGACTTAAACCCACTTTTAACCACAGAAGAAGTATCTCCTTCAAATCAGTACAAACCAATCACTAAACAATGACTACCATGCACAGCAGAATTACATTGTTCAACTGATATAAACTACTGCCCATTATTGACTTGAATCCCTTCCCGGTCGTACGCTCAGAAGGTACGGATTCATTCCCAGCATACTGAAAACTTCATCAATTCATTGCAAACCAATTCCATGGTAATCGCCTATGTATAAATAGCAAATCACAAGCAATACAGTAGTAATAACAGCCTTAAAGAATTTAATTTTTCAAAGATCCTCAGACTGCCAGTACGGCCCAGCCAAGGTACGGATCCTCATTGCATTTAAAATACAAGATAAATAACTATTGAAACTGCTTAAAGAGTGACGCCTAGGCACAATAATGACATCCCAACACCAACTTTGGCACAAAAGACTGATATTAAATTTCAAATGCAATTCGTCCAAATACACCATGTACGGCCCAGCAATGGTTCGACCACTAAGAACATTCACAATAATATAAAAATCTCAATCCAAAACAATCACTATCATATCAAAACTGCATCCCAGCAATATAGAAAGATTACAATGCAAAAACACCACAAACTATCAATCTCTATTCAGCTTCAGGAAAGCTCAAAGGCAAACTCTGTATGAGCTTGCTCCAATCTCTTCTTCAGCACAATGGTGATTCCTATAGTGAAACCACACTCAACCTCAAGAGGGTTTTCGTCCTCAAGAGCATTCCACAAGAGGGTTTTCGTCCTCAAGAGAATAGGAAGAACTCGCAGGTTCATTCTGGCAACATAACAATACAAATCATCAGCCTCCCTTCAGCAATGAGCCCAACTCCTCTTTTTATAACTTTTTGAGAGAAATAAAATATTATTTCCTTTATCCCTTCATATTTCTCCTCAAACAATAAAAAATAATTCATTAAGTGTGCACAACTTAAAGTCACCACTTTTAATTAAAAGCTCTTTTTAGCTCCAAAGACCCCTTTATCAAAATAAATGAAATATCTGCTTCGCAAGGCCCCAAAATGATGCATCCATGATTTAATACTTTTCTTTCTCTTTCCAACGAGCTATAACACTTAGATTTTTATTAATTATTTTCACCCCTAGGAGCTTAAGTGAAAATAATAATTAAAATAGCTCACTAAATATTAAATTTTGCGGAAAATCCCAAACGGCCTCCGAATGCAAAATAAACTGAACCAATATGCTCTGTAAGGTTTGGGATGTGCAACGATGCCTTCCGGGTGACTTTCCAAAAATAGAAAACTCCTCCAAGAATCTTGGAGAGTAAACCAGAAGCCCGATCAAACTTTAGAAACCATCAATGTTACCCAGAACATCAACTGAGCTCAAAACCATGACAAAATTATCCATTTACAAAAAGAAAACCCAATTAACTGTTCTGCAGACTGAACTAAAACCACTCCAAGAACATTGGAGTTCTTCTCAAACATGTTGGATAGCCTCCAAAAGACTAGGAACAAGCACAAATGCCCATAATAATCAATGTGCCAAAAATGGAACATTATAGACCTCCCTGCTCAATATTGCTTGTCCTCAAGCAATTCATGCTATCCAACCAAGATACCTGCTTGATTATGGATAATATACCTGGATCCCAAATCAATCTGAAGAATGCCCTACACCACTTCTGCTGCTCTATTCTGATATATCTGTGAGCTGCACAGCTGGTATTCTGATTACACTTCTGAAACATTCTTCCAATCACATAACTATTTGGATCCCAAACATCACTAACTCCAAAAATGAAAGAGTTAGCAATCATCAATACAATCATGCAACACGAAACAACTACTGGAACCCAAAAACTGTAGTGCTCCCCCGATGAAGAACACAAATCAGCTTCATAACAAGCTGGAAACAACTCATGACAGCCATGAATCAGCTGATTCTCATTCTCCAAAAGAGCATTAGTAACTGTAACACTTGTTCCTTTCAGCTGAAAACTTTTGTCATCTTCCCATAAAAGGCTAAAAACAACAAAAAGATCAATCTCATGGTTACACAAGTCTGAAATAATCTCATGAAAATCAGATTTCAGTGATCTCAAAGTGAGATAGCAACAACAAAACTGAAATCTTTTGAGAACAATAAGAAATTTAGGCCATCTACAATCAGAATAAGTCAAGGTTATGACCAAAATTTCTCTCCAATCAATCATTTTGTATGCAAATGAACATTTATGATGGCTGATTGGATGAAGGACAGCAGCTTCATGACATAAATTTGACTCCAAATTCATCCATAAAACAATCTTACCAACACCACTATCCTGCAAATAAACTCCATTATGAAAGTGAGCCATCATAGAACCGAATCCATTGCATACTTGAAACTTATGTCCATCTTCAACAATTGATGAAAGCTTCCAGTTGAAAAAGTTCCTGTGCATAGTAATATTCCATGAATGCTTTGCACCAGGATCCCATATCCTGTTACTATTCTCCTCCATGTTATTTACATCCAATTGTTCTTCATCATTCAACATGAGGAGTGAATTTTCATGCATTAACTCAACTTCCGTCATAGAAACAAAATCATCAAATGATTGGAAGTTGTTTTCACCTTCATATTCAAACAATTCATCAATTGACTCCCACTCTGTATTTGCATATTAGGAGACGGTCCTAAGTCAAAATTTCCTTGGAGCAAATCAAGCTCTTCAATTATCAGCTTGCCTTTATCTGCTCTAGTAGCTCCAACTTGTTCCTTGAATTGGTGTACATCTACAAACTGACTTTCAACTTCTAAGAGAGCCATTTGGGTACTCTCGAAAGAATCCATAGTTGTTTTAAGCTTAAATATAAGCTTATCAATTTCAGCATCTCTTTCCTTCAATGCATCAAAAATTCGGCCAGCAATCTCAAGGACATGATCCCTATCAATAAGCAAGTTCAAATAATCTGATTTCAAAGTTTCCAATGCCTTCCTGACTACACACCAATCTTCAAGTGAGGATCTTTTTTCTATGCCCATTTGTCTCCTCTCAACTTCAGCTCTCCAAATGTGATCTTCAACAAAATTATGTGAGCTATCCAAATGTGTTAGAACTTGTACAACCTTATCTTCTGTGACTAACAATTGATTCTTAAAATCCAAATCAGTTGCACACAATAAATTTTCTGTCATATCATTAGAAGCATGATCCTTGAAATCAGCAGTTTTAAGGTTATCCTCTTCATAGCTACTTTGACTACAAGAAGTAGCATCACATAAATTCAATGTTGAGCCAACCTTTGAGGCTAATCCAAATCTTCCAACAAACTCTTCATCAACATGCTCATCAACTGACTCGTCTGCAAGAATACTAAGTTCTTCAAATTGCATAAGAGTTGAATCTTCTTCATCACTTAGATCAAATGAAATAGCAGTCTCATAATCAAACATTGAATCATCACCAATGGCTGATTTAAAGTCTTCATCAACACATTCTTCGTCAAGGATCTTTGAAGAATCTAACTGCTCTTCTCTTTGCATGGAACAATCCCATTCATAATCAAGACTTCCATCACTAGAATGGTGGAAATGCTCTTCATTAGGTGCTGTTCTGAAATTTGCAGCAGCATCAAACTTTTTATCTTTTGTAATTTCATTGTCTCCCATGTCCTCAACGAGACACATTGCTTCAATCCTCTCAGGCTCACTTGCAAAGTCACCGGCAAGCAATCTATCGATCATCTTCATCTCCTCAAATGTAGTGGCATCTTCAGCATCTTCATCAAATGAAGGACTTGCTAAGTCCAACACTTTTGGCTCCTCGTCAAAGCAAGGCTTAGTTTCACTAATTTCTGTTGTAGACTTCTCCAATTCAGCAAACTCCTCTATGCATGTTTCATGTTTTGTGACTTTGTCTTCATCATACAGAGGCTTAGACTCATTTCTTTCAACTAACAAGTCTTCATCTTCACCATTTTTAGATTGCACATCATTCACAAAGGAAGAACATGTGGTGAAGGTTGCTGATTCATCTTTTATTTTCTTGCATTGGTGCTTAGGCTCCCAAGCATCTTTGCATATGAAACAAAGACTTCTTCTCCTAAGCTCATTCTTGCTGACCTCTTTCTTCCTCGAAATAAGAGGCTTCTTATTCAGTGGGCTGGAAAATGATGACTTAGAAAAATTCTTGGTGCTTGCCTTTGAAGTAGTTAACTCAGGCTTGCATAAAGACATTGTCTTCATCTCCTCTTCCTTCCTTATCTTCTGGATGTATTCTATAAATCCCTTTTTGTCAGGATTACCTTCTTTGATGATTTCCAAGAAAGCATTCCAAGGGAGTTGCTGTTTATAGTCATCTGGTAGTTCTTCATACTCATCAATAATCTTAGTGGCCTCATGATGATACTTCCTTCGATCCAATTTCTTTTGAACAACTTTTTCTAATTCATCCAGAACCTCTGTCTCACTTCTTTTCTGCATAAGAGATGCCATGATCTCTCAACACTGCTCAAAATCTTTCAACTGCCCAACTCTGAACACACATGCAAGTGCTGATCACTCACAAGCAACGCTGAAAACTGACTTGCTCAACTGAAAGATCTGCAACAAATTAGCTTTCCAACAGGCTGGCAAGAACATACCAGCTCTGATACCACTGTAGTATACAACACCAAATTTTTTTTTCTAAAATATAGAACAATGATAAACAGTGTTAGCACAACTAAATTCCTCCGCACTTCTGATCACCAAGATCCCAAATCGGGCAAGGTGAGAGCATAATGTGCTTTAGATTACAATTAAAATATTGTGCAAACAAGTAGACATTCATCTGCATATGCAGGCATCCACAAACTGTGGGGATTCACCACTTTCAGTGGGTAAAGAACAAGAAAGAAATATTACAAAACCATCCACTTGTTCAGTGGGAATACTCCACTTATTCAGTGGGTGAGTAAAGATAGATAAACAATGTTTATTTACTCCACACTGGCGGTAAACCATCCAGGGGTCTTTAATGTTGTTGCATAAATGAAAGATTTCAATGTAGCAATACAAAGATGGCAAATAATACTTGAGTTATAACTTGATAAGTTACCCCTGAGTAATGAAGATCATACACTGCACAGAAGTCTCTAAAATCAGATGCCAAATGACTGAGATTTGTTGCTGTTCTTTTATTGCTACAGAAAATCAGACTGTTACCAAAGGTATGGCTGCCATGATCAGACTTAAACCCACTTTTAACCACAGAAGAAGTATCTCCTTCAAATCAGTACAAACCAATCACTAAACAATGACTACCATGCACAGCAGAATTACATTGTTCAACTGATATAAACTACTGCCCATTATTGACTTGAATCCCTTCTCGGTCGTACGCTCAGAAGGTACGGATTCATTCCCAGCATACTGAAAACTTCATCAATTCATTGCAAACCAATTCCATGGTAATCGCCTATGTATAAATAGCAAATCACAAGCAATACAGTAGTAATAACAGCCTTAAAGAATTTAATTTTTCAAAGATCCTCAGACTGCCAGTACGGCCCAGCCAAGGTACGGATCCTCATTGCATTTAAAATACAAGATAAATAACTATTGAAACTGCTTAAAGAGTGACGCCTAGGCACAATAATGACATCCCAACACCAACTTTGGCACAAAAGACTGATATTAAATTTCAAATGCGATTCGTCCAAATACACCATGTACGGCCCAGCAATGGTTCGACCACTAAGAACATTCACAATAATATAAAAATCTCAATCCAAAACAATCACTATCATATCAAAACTGCATCCCAGCAATATAGAAAGATTACAATGCAAAAACACCACAAACTATCAATCTCTATTCAGCTTCAGAAAAGCTCAAAGGCAAACTCTGTATGAGCTTGCTCCAATCTCTTCTTCAGCACAATGGTGATTCCTGTAGTGAAACCACACTCAACCTCAAGAGGGTTTTCGTCCTCAAGAGCATTCCACAAGAGGGTTTTCGTCCTCAAGAGAATAGGAAGAACTCGCAGGTTCATTCCGACAACATAACAATACAAATCATCAGCCTCCCTTCAGCAATGAGCCCAACTCCTCTTTTTATAACTTTTTGAGAGAAATAAAATATTATTTCCTTTATCCCTTCATATTTCTCCTCAAACAATAAAAAATAATTCATTAAGTGTGCACAACTTAAAGTCACCACTTTTAATTAAAAGCTCTTTTTAGCTCCAAAGACCCCTTTATCAAAATAAATGAAATATCTGCTTCGCAAGGCCCCAAAATGATGCATCCATGATTTAATACTTTTCTTTCTCTTTCCAACGAGCTATAACACTTAGATTTTTATTAATTATTTTCACCCCTAGGAGCTTAAGTGAAAATAATAATTAAAATAGCTCACTAAATATTAAATTTTGCGGAAAATCCCAAACGGCCTCCGAATGCAAAATAAACTGAACCAATATGCTCTGTAAGGTTTGGGATGTGCAACGATGCCTTCCAGGTGACTTTCCAAAAATAGAAAACTCCTCCAAGAATCTTGGAGAGTAAACCAGAAGCCCGATCAAACTTTAGAAACCATCAATGTTACCCAGAACATCAACTGAGCTCAAAACCATGACAAAATTATCCATTTACAAAAAGAAAACCCAATTAACTGTTCTGCAGACTAAACTAAAACCACTCCAAGAACATTGGAGTTCTTCTCAAACATGTTGGATAGCCTCCAAAAGACTAGGAACAAGCACAAATGCCCATAATAATCAATGTGCCAAAAATGGAACATTACAATTTGAGCGTACAATGTTGTCACAGCTGAAACAAATAAAATGAAGATTGTGCCAATATTATATTTGTTTTGAGAGGATTGAAAGAAGATTTTGGTAAGTGTGATTAAGTTCATTGAATCTTGTTGCTTGGAAGAAGGCGACATAAATGAAATGATAAATTTGAGAGTGATTGTAGTGCTGAAGCAAATCGCACCTCACATAGAAGTCACGTTTTGAACTTAAGGAGAAATCGCTTGCCTTTTTGAGAGTCTTTGCTAATGTATGTTGAGAAGCTGATTGGATGAAGACTCACGTGGAGGCTTAGGGGGCAGTTTGTGGTTGATTTGCTAGATTGCTGGAGTAAACAGGTTAGGTGGAGTTGTACAGGGTTTCCAAGGAGGGACGTGGCCCTATAGGATCCTGACGCTTTATGCTGGGTATAGAGATGAAGTCACTGCATTAAGACATTGTTGTTGGGAGCAGTTTCATACAATTTGGAGGTGCTATCAAGTAGTTTTCTGAGTACACACAGCTACAGGCAACACCATGGATATGCTACAGCAGTCTGAAACTTTATGACAGCAACTTCTTAGTGCAAATTTACTTCAAAGATTTGTATTTCAATCTACATTATTTATGCTACTTGTAACAGCAAACTTGTTGGTGAAAGAAAACATTAATATATTGCTGGGAGCTGCTTATTGAGGTCAGAATTGTCTTAGTATTTCATTTCCTTATGCATGACATATGTTTGACAAAATATCTATTCAGTTCCCTTTGACAATATTGTGCAAATCTGGTTGGAATATATTTCTATATGCATGATAAACTCATTACATCAAAACTACTAAGGAGCAAAGTGTTTGACGAAATGTCTGCATGATAGAAGTAGGAAACTTTGTGGGTTATAGGCAAAAAATTAGGGTCGGACATTACATTGATATACATTTCAAATTTGATCCCAACTGGTTCTAAATCTAGTAATGCTGGCCACTCTGGACTTATCAAAGTCTTCAGAAACGCTCAGCCTATATCTCCCACCCAACCCCACACACGTCCTCCCACCCCAACTATCTCCTCCCACCCTCCCCATAACCCACACCTCTTCCTTGTCCACCCATCATGGCTTGGTCAGCCCTTATTTCAATCAAATACCCCAACTAAACTTAACTAAATTTTTTTATTAACTTTTCTAATTACTTACTTCAATCAATCAATATCAAACATGAATAAGATCAACATGAATTGAACATCAAGGAAGTTGAGATATCTTATTGCAATTGTCAATCCACTTCTTATTACATTCAACAGATGCTTATTAGCATCAATGTTCAACTTATTACAAAGATTACAAAAGATAGGCCTTGGCGCCTAGATTGAACAATGAATATATTCCAACTACAAGTATCTTGTCTTCAACTCGCACGTGTCTTCAAGATGCAAGTAGCTTCGTATTGCTAGTAATGACTTCAATCCTGCAAAATGATGATAACTGAATGTTAACACCTCTCAAGAGGTAAGGGAACATCACCTTATCAAGGTTGAGGGAGCATCACCCCAACAAGCATGAAACTCACAGATTTCATGAACTAAAGCATAAAGCTTCTAGGAGAGAAAATTCACCAAAGATCTCAGATACCGAAATGAAGATGCTCTCCTTTTATAGTGCTCCTCCTTAAAGGCAATAAGGGGACACTTTTCAATGCAAAGAAGGAACCAAGGCATGTTTCCCAAAGAGCATATCCAATGGGAATATTCCATTTGATGACTGATTTTGAGTTGACAACCTTGTCCAATGAACCGGAACAGATCCCAATACCATCAATTGAACCAATTCACTTGTAACATGCCTATTCAACTTAGGGTGCTAGAATGATGCTCCATAGGTGAAGAAGTGTGCCCAATCATCACCGTTGAATGCTTTCAAGGCTAGGCACCAAAATGGGTCCCTGCAGTAGTGAAAGTGCGCCTAGCATGTGGAGTGCGATCCAATGATTTCAAATTGTTCCTCATTGCTTGTCAATGATCAAGGAGGTCTTCTCAAAGTTTAGGCGCTCATTTAAGGTGGTTGAAACATGAAACTGCGCCTCATCATTTCTAGGTGCCAATTGTGGGTTGCAATGACTAGGAATTGCGCCTCACTTCAAACCTTGTTCAGAAGGGTGTCTCCAACACATGATCTATCCTTAGACGCCATTTCGAGTGTCTGGAATGAACATCAAACCAAGGTGCTATTTCAGTCTTTAGCAATGGAAAAGGGCGCCTCACTTGTCTAGGCGCATTTTGAGGGTGAAATAGGTAGTAAAGTGCACCTAGCTAGTTCTAGGAGTCTTCCATGCTTCAACTTGATCAACTTCAATCAACTTGAGCATTTTCAATGTTATATGCCATTTGAGGAAGAAGAGTGAGTTTTCTTCCTAGGCGCCAGATTTGGAGGATTTTGACAAGATATGCGCCTAGGCTTGAAATCCACTTGATCATTCATACAAATAATCCTTCTGACTTCAAAGAAATCAACCTATCAATTATAGATGTTGGGCACCACAACTGGAAGATTTTGGCTAATTAAGCGCCTTGTATTGAGGAGTCTAGGCGCATTTTTGAGGTAGTTTAGCATGAGATTTGCGCCTAGGGGTCACTTGGCCATTTCCTCCGAAGAATTTGTAAAGCCTAAGTCTTCAAGGAAGTAAAATACCTCCAACTTTGGAAGCGCCTCACATTTGAGTTGATTTGGAGCTCATTTCTTCCTTAGGCGCACATTTGGGGTTGTTCTACTTGACATTTGTGCCTAGAGCCAATAGACCTAATTGCTCCAATTACTTAATCAATTCCTTCTTGATGATCAAACAATCAATCTCTTAGCAAAGCGCTGCTCTAGAGTCTCTTGGAATCATGTTTCTAGGCTAGGCGCAACTTGAGGCTGGAGGAGAGAGAAAGTGTGCCTAACCCCTTCTTGGCAACTTCTAGACCTCAAATCTCTTGTTCAGAGTGAAGACATGCTCAATTGATGCTCAATTTATCAACTTGCACCCCCATACCCTAATCGGAGCTTCCACATCTCTAGGTGCACATTGGGCACCAAAGTGGTAAGAAAGTGCACCTTGACTCCGAGAGCCAAGTTCTTGCTTGATTTGGCCTTCGGTCTTAACCAACTTTGCCGTACTTGCTACAGACTATTGGAATAGTTTTTTTTTTTTACTTTGTTCCTGCAAAAGTACAACACTAAATTAGTCAAAAACCAAGTTCATTCCCTCATCATTGGTATTAGCCCACGGGAATGATAGATAAGCTAATCCATGCTTCACTGATGATCAAGCCGGAAACGGGGAAATGGCAGTCTCCCCTTCCTGGGATTGCTTGTCCTAAAGCAATTGAAGATTAGGATGCTCTAGAATCTTTTCTCCTTCCCAAGTAGCATCCTCCATTGGCAACCCTTTCCAATTCACCAAGTATTCTCTTATACTCCGGTTGCGTAGTTTCTTCTCCCTCATATCCATCAGATTTTCGGGTTCAAGGGCAAGCATTCCTTCTTCGTCTAGTGGTGGAAGTTTGTCAAATGAAACCACATGCTGTCTTAGTGCCTTTTTGAGATACGACACATGAAACACATTATGTATGCGGCTTCCAGCTGGCAAATCAAGTTCATATGCCACTTCTCCTACTCTTCTCAGCACCTTGTAGGGTCCATAAAACCTAGGTTTCAACTTCTCTGCACTTGACTTCTTCAAAGAGCTTTGCCTATACGGCTGAAGGCGTAGAAACACCATATAACCTACTTCAAAACTTCGTTCAACCCAGTGTCTATCGGCATACAACTTTTGTTGGTTTTGAGCCCTCTACAAATTCTCCTTAAGAACTCGCAAGATATCTTGTGTGTCCTGCATCAATTCCTTTGCCAATCGACATGTCATCCAAAACCAGATCAACAAAAGAAACTGCATCATATCCATACAACACATGAAAAGGAGACATGCCAATCGACATGTGGAAAGTAGTATTATAGCAGTATTCTCCTAAGTGTAACCACGTTATCCAAGCACGCTAATGATTAGACACATAATTTCGCAAATATCCCTCAAGCCATTTATTGACTATCTTTGTTTGCCCATCTGTTTGAGGGCGATAACTTGTGCTTGGTGTTAAGTCAGTTCCTGCTAATCAAAATAGCTCTCTCCAGAATACACTGATAAATCTGCTATCTCGATCACTGACTATAGTCTTTGGAAGGCCATGTAATTGGAACACTTGCCGAAAGAACAACTCAGCAACCTGCAATGCCGAGAACTCAACTGGAATTGCAAAGAAGTGAGCATACTTAGTCAACCTATCCACGACTACATAAATACAATCTTTCCCTTGGACCTTCGGAAGACCAGTAATGAAATCCATCAAAATACTTTCCCACTTATGTTCTGGAATTGGTAGTGGTTGGAGTAATCCCTCTGGAAAAGAAGTTTCTGACTTGTTCTACTGACAAATCAAACACTCCCTGACGTATTGCAAAACTTCTTCTTTCAAACCCTTCCAAGTGAATCTTTCTCTGACTTGTTGATAGGTCTTGAAGTAGCCAGGGTGTCCTGCAAGTGGAGTATCATGGTATGCTTTCATGATTTGTTGTTTAAGTTTCGATTTAGGAGTTAAGAACTTAGTGGTTGGAGTAATCCTGCTGGAAAAGAAGTTCCTGACTTGTTCTACTGACAAATCAAACACTCCCTAACGTATTGCAAAACTTAGTGGTTGGAGTAACCTAGGGTGTCCTGCAAGTGGAGTATCATGGTATGCTTTCATGATTCATGAGTGGTTAAGAAAATCCTATCTTTGTAGTAAATGATGTTATCTACCACCTTGTAACGATCATCCTGAATGATCCCATCCATGATTTCACAAGAAAACTTCGATTTGGAGTATTCAACCAAAAGCTGAGACTTCCAATTGGCAAATACTTCACTTAGGGTGCAAATAGCAAGCTTTCTAGACAAGGCATCCGCAACTACATTCTTCTTGCCTTTAATATATTCAATGTCAAAATCATAAGCCTATATCTTAGTAACCCACTTCTGTTGTCGTTCATTCAAATCTTTCTACCCTAAGAAGTATCTTAAACTGTTGTGATCTGTTCTGACCACAAACTTAGCTCCCACTAGATACTGGCGGAACTTAGCCAAAGCATGCATGATAGCCAGCATCTCTTTGTTATATGTGGAATACAACCTTTCTATGTCGTTTAACTTCCTGCTTTCAAATGCAATTGGGTGATGACCTTGCATCAGCACTGCTCCAATGCCTTCTCCAAAAGCATCACATTCTAGGACAAATGACTTAGTGAAATCCGGCAAAGCCAATACTAGCGTCGTACTCATTACCTCTTTCAATTTCTCAAAGGCTGCTTGAGCTTCCATTGACCAAACAAAAGCACCTTTCTTTGTTAGATTTGTCAGAGGCGCGGAGAGCTACGAGAACCCCGTAACAAATCGTCTGTAGTAACTACAGAGGCCAAGGAAACCTCTTAATTCTAACACGTTCCTGGGTATTGGCCAACTGCGAATGGCTTCAATCTTCTCTTCTTGTACTTTCACGCCATTAGCTCCAATTACATGGCCCAGGTATAGTATCTCCTTCAAACCAAATTCACACTTAGACATTTTCGCATACAAAGACTGTTTGTCCATTATGCTTAAGATTTCGTCCAAGTGTTGGAGATGTTCTTTCCATGTCTTGCTATCGATTAGAATGTCGTCGAAGAAAACCAACAGGTACTTACTCAACTGCTTGTTGAATACATGATTCATGCAAGATTGGAAGGTGGCTGGTGCATCGGTCAAACCAAAAGGCATCACCAAGAATTCATAATGCCCTGTAGTGACATCTGAATGCTGTTTTTGGAATGTCCTCACGAACACGGATTTGATGATAACCAAAGCGAAGATCAATCTTCGAGAAGAATACAGCTCCATGCAACTCATCAATCCTAGGTATTGGATACCTATTCTTAATGGTCCTTTGATTCAATGCACGATAGTCAATACACATCCGCATTGTTCCATCTTTCTTCTTTACCAACACTACTGAAGGAGCAAATGGACTAGATGAAGGTCGAATGTGTCCCATATCAATCAACTCTTTCATTGTATTCTCAATCTCAATCTTGAAGTGCCGAGGATGTCTGTATGGTGCAATGTTGATAGGTTTGGTTCCATCTTCCAACTCAATCACATGCTCAAAACCACAGTCCAATGGTCGTCCTAGAGGAATGTTCCCAAACACCTTACTATGTTTATCCAACACAGATTGAATATCTATATGATGTTCACCATCTGAAGAAGACTTAGAAGAAACATTGACTCGAGCTGCCCAAGCAATATCATCATGGCGAAACAATGCTTCCATACGCCTAGCTGAAACAACTCTAGGCCTTCCATCTAAAATAGCCCTCAAAATCACTTTTCTTCCCTCGTGAATAAACTCTATCTCCATCTTCTCCAGATCTTGTATGTAACGGCGAAGTGAATGCAACCATTGCATTCCCAATACCACATCAATGCCTGAAAGTCCAACCATATAGAAATCATCTATTAATGTATAATCCCCCATCTGAATGCTGAGTTGGGGTACCTTCTTCTGACAACTCATAGTGAACCGATCTGCCACTGCAACTATGATCCCCTCAAAGTCCTCAGCTTGTAAACCATGTTTCATAACTAAACCTTCATCAATAAAGTTATGAGTGGCTCCACTATCCACCAAACAAGTGACTCATTGTCCCCTGATAACACCCTTAAGGCAAAAGGCATGATACCTAGGAACTCCTAACATAGAAGCAATAGTCACTTTACCTGCACCTGTATCAAGCTCCAATGTAGGCTGATCCTGATGATCCTCATCTGAAACTGAATCCTCATGTGTATCACTATCATCATCTGAAATTACCTCAATAAGATGTGCCTTGCCTTTTCCAAGGCATCTATGTCCTGGTTCCCATGGTTGCTTGCAGGAAAAGCATAGCTTCTTCCTTCTCAATTCATCTCGCTCCATAGCCAAGGTATTGGACTTTGGCTGAAATGGATTTTTCTGATTAGAATTAGAGCCCTTAAAGAAGTTTTTCTTTGAAGTGAATGTAGGAGTAGTATCCAAATCAAGTGCTAACTCAATGGCCTCCTCAAGAGTAGTTGGCTTATGTACTTTAACCAAACCCTTGATCCTATCATTCAATCCTTCAACAAACAACATCGTGATTCTCCTATCTGTCATATCAGGAACCATAACCACAATCTTCTGAAAGTCATTGACATAAGCATCTACTTTACCATATTGCTTTATCTATGCAAGCTCACGGTAGTAGACCTCAACATCCTTGCGGTCAAATCTAGTTATGAGTTTTTGAACAAACTTATCATAGGAAGTGATCCTGTTGTGATGTTGTGAAACAAGACCATGATGCCACCACTCATATTCCAACCCCTCTAAATGCATAGTAGCAAAATGTATAGCCTTTTCTTCACTGATGGGTTTGAGTGTAAGAAAAGTGTCCAACTTATTCACCCATGCTCTAGCACTTAGCAGCTTACCACTACCATCAAAACTAGGAAGAGGAATTTTGTTTAAGGCATCCTTATACTCCTTTGGCTGTGTAGGTTGAGCTCTTCTTTCCCTTGGTCGATTCACTCTACCTCTTTGATTGTCTCTCTTTTGGCTCATGTAATTGTTGAAATTGATTCTATTCCTGACATGCTTAGGAAGTGCATCATACTCATCAACCAAAGATATAACATTCTCCTCAAAAGGAACATCTTCTTCTTCTTCCTGTGGCTACTCCTCTTCTACTTCTTCTCTAGGAAGAAAAGTAGGTTGTATAGGCCTCTCAGTGGTAGGTGTCCTTGTTCTCCTAACACGAGGCGGTGATCTTCCAGCTACACTACCTACATCCTGATTACCTGAATTATTCTGATTGTTATTATTCCTGTTACCCATCAAGGCTTGAAACATCCTTTCAATATTTGCATTTGTTTGCCGTTGTTGTTTAGTTGCCTCACGCTGTTGAGTTGCCATATCACGCTGATTATCAACAATCTCCCTTAACATGTTATTAATGTCATCTTGTGGATTATGTTGTCTTCTATCTCCCATTGTACCTGTTCTCCTTCGATAGTGTTGTGGCAACAGATCAACGTAATAGCTCATAACCCATAGGCTGGCAGGATCCAAGCTCTAATACCACTGAAATATCCCAACTAAACTTAACTAAATTTTTTTGCTAACTTTTCTAATTACTTACTTCAATCAATCAACATCAATCATGAATTGAACATCAAGGAAGTTGAGATATCTTATTGCAATTGTCAATCCACTTCTTATTACATTCAACAGATGCTTATTATCATCAATGTTCAACTTATTACAAAGATTACAAAAGATAGGCCTTGGCGCCTAGATTGAACAATGAATATATTCCAACTACAAGTATCTTGTCTTCAACTCGCACATGTCTTCAAGATGTCTTCAAGATGCAAGTAGCTTCGTATTGCAAGTAATGACTTCAATCTTGCACAATGATGACAACTGAATGTTAACACCTCTCAAGAGATAAGCAAACATCACCTTATCAAGGTTGAGGGAGCATCACCCCAACAAGCATGAAACTCACAGATTTCATGAACTAAAGCATAAAGCTTTTGGGAGAGAAAATTCACCAAAGATCTCAGATACCAAAATGACGGTGCTCTCCTTTTATAGTGCTCCTCTTTAAAGGCAATAAGGGCATGCTTTTCAATGCAAAGAAGGAACCAAGGCACATTTCCCAGAGAGCATATCCAAAGGAAATATTCCATTTGATGACTCATTTTGAGTTGACAACCTCGTCCAATGAACCGGAACGGATTCCAATACCATCAATTGAATCAATACACTTGTAACATGGCTATTCAACTTAGGGTGCTAGAATGATGCTCCATAGGTGAAGAAGTGTGCCCAATCATCACCGTTGAATGCTTTCAAGGCTAGGTGCCAAAATGGGTTCCTAAAGTATTGAAAGTGCGCCTAGCATGTGGAGTGCGATCCAATGACTTCAAATTGTTACTCATTGCTTGTCAATGATCAAGGAGGTCTTCTCAAAGTTTAGGCGTTCATTTAAGGTGGTTGAAACATGAAACTGCACCTCATCATTTCTAGGTGCCAATTGTGGGTTGCAATGACTAGGAATTGCGCCTCACTTCAAACCTTGTTCCGGAGGGTGTCTCCAACACATGATCTATCCTTAGACACCATTTCGAGTGTCTGGAATGAGCATCAAACCATGGCGCTATTTGAGTCTTTAGCAATGGAAAAGGGCGCCTCACTTGTCTAGGCGCATTTTGAGGGTGAAATAGGCAGTAAAGTGCGCCTAGCTAGTTCTAGGAGTCTTCCATCCTTGTTCAACTTGATCAACTTCAATCAACTTGAGCATCTTCAATGTTATATGCCATTTGAGGAAGAAGAGTGAGTGGATTTTGACAAGATATGCGCCTAGGCTTGAAATCCACTTGATCGTTCATACAAATGATCCTTCTAACTTCAAAGAACTCAACCTATCAATTATACATGTTGGGCGCCACAACTGGAAGATTTTGGCTAATTAAGCGCCTTGTATTGAGGAGTCTAGGCACATTTTTGAGGTAGTTTAGCATGAGATTTGCGCCTAGGGGTCACTTGGCCATTTCCTCCGAAGAATTTGCAAAGCCTGAGTCTTCAAGGAAGTAAAATACCTCCAACTTTGGAAGTGCCTCACATTTGAGTTGATTTGGAGCTCATTTCTTCCTTAGGCGCACATTTGGGGTTGTTCTACTTGACATTTGTGCCCAAAGCCAATAGACCTAATTGCTCCAATTACTCAATCAATTCCTCCTTGATGATCAAACAATCAATCTCTTAGCAAAGCGCCGCTCTAGAGTCTCCTGGAATCATGTTTCTAGGCTAGGCACAAGTTGAGGCGGGAGGAGAGAGAAAGTGCGCCTAACCCCTTCTTGGCAACTTTTGGACCTCAAATCTCTTGTTCCGAGTGAAGATGTAATGTCCCCTTTCTAGAGAAAACACTTAAACCTGAATCTGCATTCAAAATGATTCTCAAGGAGACATTAATAACGTTAGAGAACAATAAATTTTAATGATAAGATCAATGATAATGTATTCATATCATTCCTTGTTAAAGGATTATTTATTTCCTAATTGTTACTTGCTATTGATAACTATTCTATAATACGTTCCATAATTTAATCATGCATATTTTCCTTATTACTCTTCCTCATAGAACTAGGCTTTACATGTATAGGGCGTGCTAAAACCATCTCTTGACCCAGCCTACGGGAAACTATGTCCCAGCCTACGGGCCTTAATACGGATGGAATTACTCCGCCTCTCCCCACAATACCTAACATTCCTTTAAGGATGAAGTAATAGAGAAATATAGAAGTAACAATCTAAGTTCATCTTCCCATATCATCTTCCTTCTATTCCTTAACCATGGATGGGGAAATTATATGTTTAGGGTACGTTGAACCCTCTCCAATGCAATTGGGAATGGAATTACTCCACCTCTCCCTAGCATCCTTGTCTAGGGCGCGTTAAACCCTCTCCAATCCATCGTGATGGAATTACCCCGTCTTTCCCTAACAAGACCGCCTCTCCTATAGTTATAGGAAATGGAAGTGATGGGATGGTTATGTTTTTTTTTTCATAATGTATATATATGTTCATATATGTCTTAATCATGTTTCTTTATTTAAGAATGTACTTTCAATCAACTATTAGTTCACATAGTATAGTTCTATTTTGATATAGGGATCGCATATATATATATATATATATTTATTCTTTAATATATAATAATCTTACTATTTATTTTTACCAATTATAGATTGAACAAATTAAATATAAATACTTACTTGCCTGCTGTAGCTTTACCTGGAATTCTACCTATGCTACCGTAATATAATTTTTATTGTTTTGTTGTTGCCATTTATATATTTTATAATATATATTTCACTCCCTTTTACTGCTGATGTACATATCTCTATATATTAATTTATGATATCTTTCCTACTTATGACTCAAAAATATATATATAATGCAGATCTAAATATATGTATTTATCCGATACTCTTTTTTTATATTTTCTTCCAATGACCTTTTCCTTCTATCTCACAACCTTTATTTATTTCCCTTTCAAGGGATATGTTCGAAGAGGCACATCTCTTATTATGCTCGGTGGTAAAAGATATATTTACCCTCTTATAATTTTTATTACTTTATATTAATTCCGTTTTGGGGTAAAACTAGTTCTAACCATACGTAACTCACTTATCATAAGAGGATAGGTTAAAAGATGTTTATTTATATTATTTGTATTTATATTATATCATTATAATAAATGATATATTATTTATATTATATCATAATAAATGATATATGGTTTATATTGTATTATTTATATTTATATTACAATATAAGATAATAATAATAATATTTGTATTTATATTATTAGATATATTTATAATATATTATTTATTTGTGTTGTACTTATAAATATCCATCTTGGGCCTCCCCTTAATCTTTTTAAAGTACATTATTTATATAATATATATAGTATAAAATTTAAATAAATACATTTGTTATTAAGTATGGGAGTTCTTTTATCTTATTTTATTCACAAGCATATAATATGGTGGGATAATGTTTTTGTCTTATTAGACTTTTATCTTTATATGATTTTATTTGGAATTTAACTTTTAACCGTATTACTTTGCCTTATTCCAAATTACTTTACTTTCTAAATTACTTTACTTTCTAGCTTTAATGGTAAGACTCTTCGTAATATTTATTTTTATATATAATAATATATCCTATTAATTATTCACATAAATATTATATTAAAATATTTATATTTATAATATATCTAGTTAATTAAATATATATATTTTATAATATTTATATTATATTAAATTAATAATATTATTTATTAAATAATACATATTAATAATATATTTTAAATAAATATATTATATATTTAGTTTATATAAGGCTAACTTATTATTTAAATAAACGATTCAATTATAAATCATTATAGGGACATGACAGAAGACATGCTCAATTGATGCTCAATTTATCAACTTGCACCCCCATACCCTGATCAGAGCTTCCACATCTCTAGGCGCACATTGGGCACCAAATTGGTAAGAAAGTGCACCTTGACTCTGAGAGCCAAGTTCTTGCCTGATTTGGCCTTCGGTCTTAACCAACTTTGCCGTACCTGCTACAGACTATTGGAATAGTTTTTTTTTTATTTTGTTCTTGCAAAAGTACAACACTGAATTAGTCAAAAACCAAATTCATTCCCTCATCATTGGTATTAGCCCACGGGAATGATAGATAGGTTAATCCATTCTTCACTGATGATCAAGCCAGAAATGGGGACATGACATTCAAAGCCCACGGCCCCTGGCAAACTGCTCATTAGGTCTACCCATCCTTCACAAGCAACTGAATCCAAACTCTAGAAAACTAATAATGGTTGTGATTATCCCTTTGAATAAGAAAGGATGGGAATAAATAACCCAACACCATAAATTAATAAAACAATAGCATCTTTAATTGAAAAAACCCACGATCAACACCCCATCCAAAGTTCAGCCTTCACAAAGTAATTAACTCACTTTTTAGGATGAAGCCGCAGTCTATGGTTCCAAACAGCCTTCTCTAATCATCAAAAATCAATCTTGAACTTGTGATTCCCATTGGAGATGCATAACAGACCAAAGACAAATGAAGTCATACTTGTCCATTAAAATAAAGCTCAGCTCCTTGATTTTGTATGGCAGATAGAGAGGGCTGTAACAAACTTTAATACAAGCTATAGTAACTGTCAGATCTTGTCCCCCAAAAAGGGAATAGCAGACCTTTTTAATACTACCCAGCAATTCCAATAAACAAATAACAATGTTGCGATCAGTCTTTTACAAATGTACGACCCCTTCCAAAATACAGGGTTAATACTATTGTGACCTAATCACACATCGCCCCATTGCAAATGGGGACCCCCCCCTTTTTTTGAGGTCTGATGCTTTGCATTAAGTTTTTGATGATGTCTTAGGTTGGTTGTATGATGAAGTCAGTGGTTTATTTGAGTTCTTAGTTGATTTATTATTCAAGAGTCATTTGCCTTCGTTCTGAGACCAATTCTAATGTATGTTTGAGATCCTGAAAATGACTAAGTCTGGTAACCTGATATCCTGAAATCCTGAAAAATTGACTAAGTCTAAAATTTGGTGGATCCTCCAAATTCTATAATCTACATGTTAAATCCGGTGGATTCGAGACCTATCTCAAACATCTTGAAAGGTATATTGAAAAATATTTAAAGTATAAGAAGTCCTTAAATATATTTTTCAATATACCTAACCTCGGGGATTTTCAGTTCTAGGCGCGAAATTGCTTTAAGACCTTAGGCGCATTTCTCCACTTGCACAACCTCAAAACTCCGCCTAGAACTCCGGGCGCCTTTTATCATCCAAACAACCTCAATATTGTGCCTTGAGCAAGGAGAAGTTAAACAAGGCGCCTTGATTGAAAAAGTTGCCAAAAGACTTTAGGCATTGAAAATTTGACAAAAACAAGACATTTAAGTCTAGGCGCCAATTCACATCCAAATGACCTTCAAAGTGCGCCTAGAAGGAAGAAGATTCAACATCATGATTAGGCGCCTTTTCTTGTCTTCACCATCCACATTGGCGCCTAGAGGAAAACAAGTTTCAAAGAGGAAAACAAGTTTCAAAGCACTTCTAATTGTGGCGCCTTGAGGAGTTTGACATACCAAGACACTTTGCATATCCCTAAAGTCTAAAATTCACTCATCTTGAGTTAGGCGCATTCTATCACATGAACAACCTCAAAGTGCGCCCAAGCTTTAAACTCCATTTTTACGCCTAAGGGAGAAGTCAAATTGAAATTACAAAGTCTTGAAGGTGGCTGATCTAGGACAGCTGTTTGAGGGCAACTACAATGATCTAATGATAAGGTAAAACAAACTAAGGCAATAGGAACCTAGGCGCCAATTCATGTTTAAAACATCCTCAATGAGCACCTAAGAGTATGATGGGTTGAAAGAGTCATCTTGAGCTTCCTAATGGATTAAATGCATCCAATTAAGCATCATAGCTTAAGGCGCTAGTTTCCCCATGTTCAAGTCCATTGTGGCGCCTACAGAAGGAATCAAGTTGGGATCAATTAATAATGAATGCATTGAAATTCAACAAGTTCATAGGAGTTTATACAACGTTGGAAGATCATCAAATTTGGAGGTAAACACCACATTAAACCTTAGGTGCCTATACATGTTCAAATCATCATCATGAGTGCCTAACAAGGAAAATGCTTGAGTTCATAAGTTTTAAGGCTATTGAGGCTTCCTTTGAACCTTCACAATGATCTAGAATCATAAAACCTTGGAAGTAAACACCAAAAGGAGTCTAGGCGCATTTCAATCATTGGAGAGTCCATTTTGGCGCCTAGAGGTAAGCATGCTTGAAATTATGAATCTTGAAGGTATTGAAGCTTGACAAGTTTACAAAAGTCTTTACAATGCCCTGGATGCATGAGAATTGAAGTAAACATCTATCCAAGACAAGGCGCCATTTTCTACTTAGAGCATCACATATTTGCGCCTAGGCATGAGGAAGCTTAAAACCATGCAATTCGATGTCATATTAATCCAAAATTGAAGAAATCAACTAAGTGAGGCACTCTTTCACCTCCAGGCAGACCTCAATGGGCACCCTGGGAAGAATCACATCAATTCACATTTTGAAGTGGGCGCTTTAAGAAAGGGAAACATTCTAAGGCATGCTCAATTGTTTGAGGTTATCAAAAGGACAAGTATAAGACCAATCCAACACTAGGTGCACTTTCACCTATCTACAAACCTAAATGGGCGCCTAGGAGGAAGTTGCATCCAATGAACTCATTGATTGAGCGCCTAGGAGGAAAAGAGCTTAAAATTACATCATTGAGTAAGCGCTTGAGAAGTTGAGCCATTATAAGTTATTCCAAGTCAATTGAAGTCATAAAATATCAAATGCAAGGTTAATTTGGCTTAGGCGCACTTTTGCTCCCATTAAACCATGAATGAGCTCCTAGATTGTAATGTCCCCTTCCTAGACAACACATAGATGAGCAGTGGTTGGCCTATTACCAGGGTTCAATATCAAATGCAAGATTAATTTGGCTTAGGCACACTTTTGCTCCCATTAAACCATGAATGAGCACCTAGATTGTAATGTCCCCTTCCTAGACGACACATAGATGAGCAGTGGTTGGCCTATTACCAGGGTTCCCGTAGGTCAGCAGAGTGGTTAGGGGACCTATTCAGGGGCAGTGGAGCTTCGCTGAGAGTCTTACGAGCCCTTCAGTTTGGTGTCAGTTGATGAATCCAGAGATTGAATTGAAAATATTAAGGTTTGCTTTAATGGAATAGTGAAAAATGAATAGTAACAAAAAATTAGAAGAGGAATAGGGAAAAGTGAATAGTAACAAAAAATTAAAAGAGGAATAGTGAAAAGTGCCCCCATCCTAGTAGCTCAATGTTGTTTTTAAGAAGTGGCACTTTATTTTCATGAGGGAAGACCCTCAAGGTGGGTGTGGCCTTTTGAAGGGAATATTTTATTATTTTTTATGGAAAAAGGTCATGGAGGCTATAAAGCAAAGTATTGGGCTCATTTTTGAGCATACTATTCTCATTTTCACAAAAGCTAATTGTAGGTTTGAGCTCTGGAAGAGGGTTTCAGCAGCAAGCAAATCTTCTGAGGACGAAATCCCTTGGAGGATAGTGAATTGGACGACAACCTAGTTCACAAAATAGAGAAATCTACTTTGGGTTTCCGTTTGGGCTTCATTAGACTTCATTATAGGTTGATATTGCAGTTGGAGTGATTGCAGCAGTGGATTATCATGGTATAATTGCAGATTGGGTCTTATTATCAGCATATATCCTCATTTCAGTGCCTTTACCAGCTGGTCGTTCAAAATGGAAGTCATTTTCAGTCAAACCCTGGCTGGGAATTAGGGTTTCAGCAACTAAATGTTCCATAAATTAAGCGTTGGCTTCCGGGTATGTGTTTACCATATTGGGTATTCAAATATTCATATGTATTGGGTTTAGTAGTGTTGTTACAGTCTGATTAAGTCTATATCAGACCTGAGCTTTTGTAATCAGACTTATGTTTAGTGAGAAATAAAACTTATTTTGGTGTGGTATTGCAATGTTTATTTGTTAGATATATTTTTTTTCATTCGGTATGTGAATATTGCAATCAAAACCTTTTCATATCCACACAAACATCAAATAACAAATTCAGAAAATCAAAACAACAGTTAGGAAATCAGAATTCATTAGTTTGCACAACTACTGTTTGACAAATTGCCAAGGGATCAAAATTGAAAAATCAGGGCAGATTTGGTAAGGGATCTTTCAGTGGTATCAGAGCCATAATCCTGCCAGCCTGTTGGGTAATGATTGCATTCAATTGGTGTGATATCAGTTGTGCACAAGTAAGTTTGGATTTAGTTTTTAGTCTGGGATAGTGAAAAGGGTCATTATGGCAAAGTTGTTAGGCAATAAACAGGCATGGAAGGAATTTGAACAAACACAACACAAGATCATACGTAAATTGCAGCGTTTAGATGAATCACTTTCAAAGTTTGGACTCTCTAAAGGATCATCTTCACTTTCTACTAGCAAAGGTCCAACACCACAAGACAAAGAAGCGGTAGTGGTTAGCATATTTGAGGAGTATAGCATTCTTCCTCAATATGTTAAGAAGGATGTTCCTTTCAAGGACTACATGGACATGCACCCAAATCTTTGCCACAAGACTGAGCAAGCAAGGAAGAAATATCACACTATAGCTTATGAACTGTTTATACATGGAATGGATAGAGAATCTTCACATATGGGTGATACAACTCTTCATGAGAATGATTTAGTGTCTTCAAGTTCCAATAACGTATGCAAAAATTTATATCATGAATTTGATAGACATGCTGATTTGACTCAAGAAAACATTAGGACAGCCTTGGGTAATGATTTGTCTACATCATCCTTGCAAGAGGTTTCACAAGAGGCTTCTACATTAGAAGCTAGCATAGATCTTGTTAGCGATTTGGATAGCAATGGTATGGATTTTTTGGGTGATCATAAGGCATCTTCTAGTGTGATAGTTGATTCCCATAATGTCACATCACCTACACATGATGAAAAATCAGACTATGGCAACCAAGGATATTTGGAACAAAAGCCTTCGGTTTGGGAGGATTTGCAAGACTATTAAGTGGTGAAGGAAGATAAAATAGCTCAAGCATTGTCAAGAATGGATAGCACTCCCAAGCACCTAAAAGACCTCATTTGGACAGCCCAAAGAGAGGAAAGACAAAAGGGAATGGGACATGGTATCTCTCATTCACATTTGCAGTCTTACAAGGAAGCATTGAAATTGATGGAAGATGACTACTTGCAATTGCTTAGAGATAGAGACATGGTTGTCAAGTTGGTGAAAGAAAAAGATAGAGAGATTGTTGATCATTGTCTTCTTTTGAGTATGTCCAATAATTCTTTGCATAATTCAGAAAATCAGTCCTTTATAGCAGCTACTCCTTGGGTACAAGATGACAAGGCAAATGGTGTAAGAGTTGAACAAGTTGAGAAAATGATTGAAGAATCATACAATGAGGTACCTTGCAGCCTTGTGACATTTAGTGATGAAGAAGCTTCATTGGAGAATCACATTCACCATGATCATATGGACGAAGAACATGCCACCACGGAGGTTATTGTTCATCAAGGTATGAGTTCATTAGATAATATAGTTTCATTCCCTCTACATCATATTGGCATGGAATCAAATAATGGGGTAGGTATCCTTGAGATGGACTTGGTTCATAAGAAGGGAAGTGATCAAAATATGTTGGACATTCCATCCATCAAAGCTATTCCTATGTAAGGAGAAGCAGCAACACTTATTGAAGTTCAGTCACACATGGGAGTAGTAGACTCCACTCACTACTTTGATGGAGACCCTTTGTCCAAGCCTAATGTTGACGTCACTCAATGGAATGAGATTCCTGAGATGGCAGCTAACATACATGGTGAGAAGGTGGAAGAACCCTCTACTATTGGCACTCATAATTTGAGCACAAAAGTTGGTAAGTTTGGGAAGAATTCAGGCTATAACAGTTCTAATTTTGTGCATCAGACCTGGGCAGATGTGAAGAAGACACAAGTCTTGTGTAACTACTGGGTACAAGGAGCAAGAGAAGCAAAATTAGTGGCTGCCCAAGCGAGACAGCACATTCAAAAAGTCAAGGCAAAACGTGAACAACTGGAGCAAGCAAGAAAACAAAGGGAAGCACACCTGAGATCTTTGTTCCTTCCAAAGGAAGAGTGCATGGAAGCAAGCAAGCAAGACAGAGATGCAGACTTAGATAAGCAAGAACAGAGGTACAAGTCTGAAAATTTTGGTACACCTGATTTGTATCATAAGGATCATGGTTTGTCTTTGTTTGAAAATGCTTCAAGGATTCAAGTAATGAAGATGGAAGGAAAATTTGAGCGAACACTTTGTTAATCGGCCACAATCATCAGGATTTCACTTGAAGAGGAAGACATAGGGAATTCAGAATATGATGACTCCTTGATCATTCATAATAAAGACACCTATGATGAAGACTCCCGGATAATAGGGACACATGTGCATAAT
The DNA here is from genome assembly GCA_027924645.1 of Cunninghamia lanceolata. Lineage (NCBI taxonomy): Eukaryota > Viridiplantae > Streptophyta > Pinopsida > Cupressales > Cupressaceae > Cunninghamia > Cunninghamia lanceolata. The sequence goes on along the minus strand of BSBN01001074.1, from coordinate 1,612,842 downwards.
AATTCAATTGGCAGCCCTAGGACAACATTGACGACACATGGTACACATGATTCAATTGGTGGAGGGTAACTCACTTGAGTATGAGGACGTGTTTGACTTTTTGAGGCATAATGACAACCCTATGCCACACCATGATATGGTAGCGAAGATGATCAGCATTAAGACATTTCATGGAGAGACTCACGTAGGACCAGCATTTGATGAAGAGCATGCATCATAGAACATGAAGGTCTTTGAGAGAGATAAAAGGACTACAAAGTGGTATGACAACTCTAATTTTCTGGTTGGGGACAACAGCATGATACTCTTTCATTTACATGAACTTGCAACCCCTATTCATGGAGTAATTGGTGACAATGAGTTTCCAAATGATAGCTTACATGATGCATTGGTTAAGCATGGCTATTTTGATGTTGCTTCTTCCAAGAAGACTAAATTTGTTTATTTTAGAACAACAGCCATAAATCAGTACAAAGAAACTTGTAACATACACCACTCTATACATGATGAGAAGCAGGATTTCTCTAATTCTGAGTTTGTAGATGTGTTTTCAACATTAAGGAGAATGAAGTGGTGTTAGGTATTCAATGGTTGAAATCTCTTGGAAAATTTGTCCAAGACTTCAGCAAGATGATATTAAAGTTTACTCACAGGGATAAACATATTGTGCTTAAGGCACTAAAGAATGAGATAAAGGATGGGACAGCTAAGAATATGTTCATTTGCTCTAACATGGATGACTTGAGAAGCATGGTTAAAAGGGAAAGATTCAGTCTTAATTTTATGATTTTGAACAGCAGTGGTATATTCTCACTTTCTCCCGATATTGCAGCCGCTAATCATTGGGAAACGAGTGATATTGATTCTACTTTGATTGGTACACAAGATGCATGCATGGGTCATGGTATTTTACATGATGCATCTCATTATAGGACTGATCTTAGACACTATGGAGAAACTGAGATAAAACAGTCCCAAGAAATAATTGAAGGATGGCTTGACAAGGCAAGGAAAGCTAAGCTAATAGCACAACAAGCCAAGCTTCATCTTCAACAAGCTCGTGACACTCACCACTCCATGGAAGATTATATGCAAAGGTCTTCTAGTTCTGAAATTGCAGTTGATGTTGGTCATTTCATTGATGGAGATGCTGATTTTATTGATGACATTTATAATGAATCAGCCACTCATGAATTATCTTTAGTTAGTGATGAAGGCATCTACGATACATCTTTAGAGTTGTCACCTATTCCCTATGATATGATAGTTGTTCATTAGTATGATGGTAGCATAATCTTCATGGATTCTTCATTGGTAAGTGGTTGTCCTGTTTGGGTTTCCATTTCACTTTCGGATTTAGCATGGTCTGCAACAGCTATTGAGTTGTCATTGAGGAGTGTTGATGGCATCTATGCTACACCCTTGGGTTTGTCACCTATTTCTCATGACATGGCAGCAATCTATTTGTTGATTGGTGACTTCATATTCATAGACTCCTTATGGATTAGTGGTTGTCCCAGTTAGAATCATATAGCACTTCTTGATTTTTCATGGTTTACATCAGCGATTCAACGGTCTAAGAGTGTGTGGAGGTATGTCTTTTGGATGGACATGGAGTATGAGATAGATGTCTTTGGTTTTCATTGGTTTGGTGACACCTATGATATTCTTATAGCTGGCCTGGGTTACATCAGCGATGTTGAGAGACTTCATGTGTTGATGTATTGGTATGTGAAAGTTCATTTATACATCTTTTTGCTGGACATTCTTCATGGATGGTTGTCTCATGGTGGTTGGATGAGATATCTCTTCATCTTTTACAGCAGGCTCTATATTTTTGTATGGAATCCAGGTATTGATTTGATTGGTGCATTATTTTACATGGATTTTATTGAGGTTGTTTCATGGCTTGTGGTACGATATTGGTTTCATCGGAGTGGAGCAACGGGTATGTTGGTAGGATGGACACATTTTCGAGATGATATCTTTTGTCATTTGTTCTATATTGTGTTGTTGACATGTGTAACCACTTGGGTTATGATTGGATGGAGACTCTTGTCATTGGGCAATAATTTTCAGTATGCAGATTTGTTATTGCTTGATGGCAAGCAATCCCGGGAAGGGAGGACTGTAATGTCCCCTTCCTAGACGACACATAGATGAGCAGTGGTTGGCCTATTACCAGGGTTCCCGTAAGTCAGCAGAGTGGTTAGGGGACCTATTCAGGAGCAGTGGAGCTTTGTTGAGAGTCTTACGAGCCCTTCAGTTTGGTGTCAGTTGATGAATCCAGGGATTGAATTGAAAATATTAAGGTTTGCTTTAATGGAATAGTGAAAAGTGAATAGTAACAAAAAATTAGAAGAGAAATAGTGAAAAGTGAATAGTAACAAAAAAATTAAAAGAGGAATAGTAAAAAGTGCCCCCATCCTAGTAGCTCAATGTTGTTTTTAAAAAGTGGCACTTTATTTTCATGAGGAAAGACCCTCAAGGTGGATGTGGCCTCTTGGAGGGAATATTTTATTGTTTTTTATGGAAAAAAGGTCATGGAGGCTATAAAGCAAAGTATTGGGCTCATTTTTTAGCATACTATTCTCATTTTCACAAAAGTTAATTGCAGGTTTGAGCTCTGGAAGAGGGTTTCAGCAGCAAGCAGATCTTCTGAGGACGAAATCCCTTGGAGGATAGTGAATTGGACGTTAACCCAGTTCACAAAATAGGGAAATCTACTTTGGGTTTTTGTTTGGGCTTCATTAGACTTCATTACAGGTTGATATTGCAGTTGGAGTGATTGCAGCAATGGATTATCAGGGTATAATTGCAGATTGGGTCTTATTATCAGCATATATCCTCATTTCAGTGCCTTTACCAACTGGCCGTTCAAAATGGAAGTCATTTTCAGTCAAACCCTAGCTGGGAATTAGGGTTTCAGCAACTAAATGTACCATAAATTAAGCGTTGGCTTCCGGGTATGTGTTTACCATATTGGGTATTCAAATATTTCATATGTATTGGGTTTAATAGTGTTGTTACAGTCTGATTACGTCTATATCAGACCTGAGCTTTTGTAATCAGACTTATGTTTAGTGAGAAATAAAGCTTATTTTGGTGTGGTATTGCAATGTTTATTTGTTGGATATATTTCTTTTCATTCGGTATGTGAATATTGCAATCAAAACCTTTTCATATCCACACAAACATCAAATAACAAACTCAGAAAATTAGAACAGCAGTCAGGAAATCAAAATTCATTAGTTTGCACAACTGTTTGACAAATTGCCAAGGGATCAAAATTGAAAAATCAGGGCAGATTTGGTAAGGGATCTTTCATAGATCTAGAGAAGGATTGAATGCTTAAAACATGCTTCTATGTTATGAAATAAAATGCTTATGAAGTAATTGATGTTGTTTCTTTGTTTGTTTTGCAGGAGCATGGAGCGTGGACTGAGCTAAGGAGTCAGCATTCAAAGTTACCTTCATGCGAGGAATAAAGTTAAAGGGGGTGGTCATTGTAAGAAGAAACATCATGCTATTCACACTTGGAAGAACATTTCAAGATCATCTCACTACTTCATCTTCATCATATCATCAAGCAAAGACATTCCTCCATTCAGCTTCAAGTTCCTCCTCAATCTTCAAGTATCAAAGAGGTCTCCTGTTCCATCAATCAAGCATCATCATCTACTCTACTTCATGTTATCATCGATATCTACTCTTATATGAAGGAAGCAACATCATATCTCTACCCTACTCTTCATGAAGAAGCATCGAAGAAAATCAACATCAACCTACCTGCAAGAAGAAATGTCACAGTGTTAGATAAATGAGCGACAAGTATCATATATCATACTACTTACAATGAACAAGGCAAGATCAACAAGATACATCTCAAGTGTTTATCATCAAAGGCAACCACATCGAAGACATCACATACAAATGATACAATTTGGGAATATGCCCAAAAGCATATTTAATTAACAGTTGAAATCCACAAGTTTGCTGAAGTGGCATTTACGTGGCAAGTACACATAATCATCCAATCATAATCAGCCACATCATTCAACCGCATTCAATATATCTACAACAAACAAGAAACCAAAGGGACGCCTATGTGGAAGATGCTCTAAAAGATTCCATCTTATCTTCTTGGAAAACATGCCTTCATTGCCTATCTTATGTACTAAAAAATAGTAATTTGTTGTAACTACCTACTGAGGTGATCCTGGCCCTTGGCTACGTGAATTGATCTTAGCCATTCATTGTAATTCTGGACCTCTATATAAAGGCCTTGTTGCCTCATTTGTAAATTCATTAGATAGTAGATTAGATAGTAGTAGTCTGTAGGAGTAGAATAGAAGAGACTCTTGAAATTCTCTGAGAGGACTTGGAGATTGTTGTAAATTTTTCTCAAGATTAATGCAAAGACATTGGAGCTTATTTGGTGTTGAAGTGTTATCTTGTGGAATAACATGGTTTCTTGTATCTCGATGAAGTGGAGAGATGTTTCAAAGTAGATTACAAGTAGATTAGAAGTTCATTGATGTTATGTGTGTATGTATTGAATATTTGATCAACTTCTAGCTCATGTTTTTAACATTCATCGCCGGTGAAGTGTTGTGTAAAGTTAGTCTGAGGCTTATTATTTGCTTAAGTTCGATTGTGGATGCTTGTTTAAGCTGCGCCGTTCAATGGGTGTTTCTATGAGCTTTCATGATTTGAAAACTTTTCGCTATCCTTAGGAGATTGCACCAACTTCATGTAGTTGTAGGCATCCTTGGCGAAGTGGAGTTAGGTTAATTTAGGAGTTTGTCTATTCTTACATCATCATTGCTTCATTGACCTTAGATTAGTTTCTTTAAACCTTATCTTTTGCCTTTTCTTTATTATTGAAACCTTGTATATATATCATCCACACTCAAGGGAGAAATAAACTGAATGAAAGAAGAAGAATCCAACGTAAGTCCCTTTGTGATAATCAGCAAGATCACATGCAATCACTGAGTTCATCCACCATAAGTTATAAAAAAGGAACCTTGGAGTTGTCTTGATTGATCACTTGGTTTAGCATTTGAGAGGCTTTATTCAAGAGAGAGTGGGATACTCTAGTGTTTTACTATATTGTTGACCTGTCTAAAAATAATCATCAACAAATACAAATTAAATTCTAAAATGTACGGCAGATGTAAAGCAACAAAATAACAATCTTTGATATCATTAAAATGATATGGCTGCACTAGGAAAAGTATAGCCAACTTCAAAGGCCCAAAATGAATTACAAAGTAATCACAATTTGTCTTTGGATTATACAGATTGGAATTTCCACTGCTAGAGACATTGATAATGAAACTTCCAACACAAAGCACAACTGTAAACTTCCAAACTGAAATTGAATTTTTTTTTAATCTTAGCACAATATGATTTTTAATGAAATCACCGGAATTGAATCGAAAACGTTTTGTCCTCCAATCCTCTGGAAACCATGAGGGTTTTCGTCTTTTGATAAAAGATGAATAAATGTCCAAGCTCTACAAAAAGGGTTTTTTTTAATAATAAAATAGCATCCAAAATTATGAGGAATTTCCTTCCTTAATTCTACTTTTCTTTTTCCCTCCAAAAGTTTCCTACTTACAAGATCTTTTAGTATCTCATTAATATGATCTTTTAATTAAAATAATAGCAATACTTAAGTTATCATTTTTTAATATTTTAGAATAAATATAAGGATAAACTTAAAACATTATTTTTAAAATTACTTCCCACTGTATGGTAGGTAGTGTAGTATATAACTTCACTCCAACATATAATATGTATTGCAATATATGAATTCACTCCAACGTATGATATGCATTGCAGTATATGAATTAACTCAAATATATGATATATTGTAGCATAAAAATTAATACCCTTAACTTGAAAAGGGAGACATGACATTGAGAAAGAAAGGACATTCAAAATTCTTGTGTCCAAGTAGATATAAGTAGAAGTTTGGGACCCAAGCATTTAATGGGTGTGTTGTACCCTAGCATTCCATGTAATCATAATTGGAAAAGTATGTTTATGTGATAATAGTGACTATGCTAATCTAATGTATATATGTAACCACCAAGTAATTATAGTGAGGAAGCTATGCTTGACATGGCTCTTGGTGTATATATAGGATGTTATTTCTAATAGGAAATCATAAGATAATTGAGAGTTTGATTATGTTCCTAAATCAAACTAATAGGTTCAAGGGGAAAATTTGGGCCTGGCCCATAGGCTTCCATCCAATATTTGGCATATTCAATCAATATAACCAACTGTTTTAGCCTCTTCAAATGTCTGCAATTATTCACACTATTTAATAATTGTTTCCTATAATCTTTGGCATTGGATTGCAACAAAACCAACAAAAACCTTTCACTTCTGCCTTATTATGCATTTTTCTAGATATTAAGAAAATTAATCCATTCTCTTTCAAACTACAAAACCAGTTCATGTAACATAATCACTCCCATACATACCTCTACAATAGAATTATAAAATACATCAAATCCACAAACTCCAACAATTGATTCAAAGCCGAGCATATGATTGTCAATGTCAACCTACAAAACCATAATTCTCGTAAGGGCATCTGTGGAAAAGAACTTCATAGTACCATAGTGAATTATGAAACCAATTCATAATGTGATGTTAAAACAAGTGAATGGTTTATGAAAGAACACAATTCAATTCATCTAAATTTTATATCCCTCAAGGCTCTTCTCCCATATGTTAGATGGTACATGTATCAACCAGCTTAGGAACATCATCTAACAAGTTTTAGACTATGAATTATTCCAGAAGACCAATCAAATATTATATTTCAGAGCCAAGATTCAGGTCAAATTGATAATGCACCATAAGTACGGATGTTTGAACCAATAAATTGCACCTTTTGAGGATATATGATCACTTCTTATCTCCAAAGGAAAAAACCCACAAACACAAGGAAACAAATTGATTCTATTTGCTACCAGAAACTATTTCTAGTTATTATCAAGACACACATGCCATAAAGACAAAGTAGATGAGGAAAAGACAAACAAAAAATGAGGAAACTGAACAAACAAAAGCATGTTACATTATTCTTACAAATCATGAATATTCACAAAACATGGTACAATAAATTCGCCCTCTGATTTTTCGATTTTTTCTTTGAAAACAAGTTTTCAGCAAGCAATAAGAGCAAAATTACTGAAACTAAAATAATGTTCGAACTTGCTAATTTGTTGACAAGCTCATCTCTCGGCATGCAAAGTCTCAACTCTAAGCAATAAGTAGCTTTCTCGAATTGAAATTAAGAAGCAAAAATTTAGTAATGTATTATGTAAGGTAGTTCCAAATAAAATGGCGAATCTCCTGATCCATACCCAAACCTGAACTCATACTAGTAACTTAGGTGTCAGCAAAAGTTATAATGCATTTGAGGGCTCAAATTGAAGAAATATCCTGTAAAAGCTTGCAAGATGATAGTAGAAACGAGGTAAAGATTCACCCTTGCATAGTTTTCCCAATTTGCATTTCTCCAAGGTAAATCCTTGTTCTTTACTCTTTTATGTGTTTTGATTCAATTGCATTCATTCTAGACAACTACTTGCGATTTGATTTAATCATAAAGTTATATAAATTTAGTTAACAAAGGCACTGTTCTCAATTCACTAGTCAAATTGGCTAAGTATACAATTAGAAATCCATTACTCCTAGTAGAAATATGAAAGATCCCTGATGGATCCCTTTGCTGAAATGAAGTGCTGTTTTTGTGATTTTTTTTGTTTTATGATTTTTATTAATTTTTTTTTTGTTTTCTTTCAGACTAGAGAGGAGATGCAGAAGGGGTTTCAGTTTTCTTGAGATGTGTATTTGCCAAGATGGCAAATAGAAATACATACAGCTGCAATCTCAAATAGAAATGAACTAAAAATAAATATTAACTGATAAAAAGATACCAACTAAGAAATTGAGGCACATACCCATCAGATCTGTATTTTATATTCAATGAAAGCCTGGTTTGCAACCCTACTTGCATACAAAGACAGTATTGGCCTAGAAGAGGCTATACATGCAACTGAGAATGAAGGATCTGAAGAAATAGGCTGATTTGGCACTGCTGCAAGCTTAGATCTGCAATAGCATGCCCTGGAATCTGTCCAATGATGCACAAATGAAGACCCAGAGTAGGCCTCCCACAAACAAGAACTGGGTTGTCGTCCAATTCACCAAAATCCTTGAGAGTTTTCGTTCCCAAGAGTTTGAATGCTGCTGCCCCCTTCCACAGAGTTCAGAGCTGCCATGAAGCTTCAAAAGATATGCAAAAGATAATCCAAAAAGCACTTCAAAGTCACTTTTTCTTTTCCCAAAGTGGGCGTCCACTTTAGGGTTCGAAAATGGCATCAAAAGTAAGAATCTTTGAAAGATTCTTTTATTAATGAGGACTCATAAGTTGGGCGCCCAAGTTGAGGGCCCAACTTCATTATTAAAAGTCCACCTTTTTAACACAACATTGTGTCAACTAGGTGGGGGTCCTTTTAATAACTTATTAATATAAAGTGGTGACATGTTATTCACTTTATATTATTTTATTTTTTATTAAATATTAAAGCCACACTTTAATATTCAATAATTATTCCAAATCCATCACCTGGCCATCCTGAACTGAGAACTGCTGTAGCCCACGCCACTGGTGATGTCGCCACGTGTCAAACTAACTGACAGTGCCTCCCTAAAATGTAGGGATACCTCCTAAAAAATAGGGAATTTGACCAAAACTCCAAAAATGCTCCTGGAGGTCCCCTGATGCCTCCTGGTCAACTCTCGGTCAAACCCTAAAAAATAGGAACCCTTCCTAAAAAATAGGAAACTGTCACAAACTGTCTGGAAAGGCCTGTAAAGCTCCCCACCAAGCTACATTGCCTCTAAATAGATCCCCTAACCACTCCGCTGACCTACGGGAACCCAGATGATAGGTCAACTCTCATGTCTCTGCTAGACAGCGCTAAAGAGGGGACATGACAAAATAATTTAGCAAGAGAATTAGAGTTTGCAAAGGACACAAAGGAATGACCACATGTAGAAGGACTTAGGGGTGATTCAAAGTTTCAAACATCCAAGGGCCAAAGAACTATTGTGGAATTAGAATAGCTAACATTTTCACCTTCTGCCAAAACCAACAAGAAGTGTCGTATCATGCCAAACATGTAGTACACAAAACAACACAACATGGTACATTTGTACAAAGCCAAAATACTAGAAATAGTAAACTCCACAAGACCAAAGGAAGCTCAAGAGTTTAGGATTCCACTTTTTGAAGGTTCCTAGATGCCATTCATAACTAAATATCATCCTTGGCAGCCAGAAGATTTCAGCCTGGTACAGAGTACGATTCTATTTTGCCCTCCATAATTTGGTGGAAATCCTTGAGCATGCAACTAACAGAAGGAAAAGGAGAAGAGGACAAGAAGGACCATGCTTCAAGAAAATGCAAGAAAATACAAGTCGAATCCTCCTCTAAAGAAGAAGAGCCAAAGGAAGGGGGCAGTAAAAGGGAGGAAGAGAATGAGCTTGCAACTACACCTCTCAACCCTCTAGTAGAACTATCTAAAGATGCGTCGCAATACATTGAGGAATGGTTAAGCCAACTAGGGGCTCCCATTGATCCTATTGAGTTCCCTCCTGTGAGTCCTTCACCAAAGTTAGAGCCGATAGAGCCAACTATGCAGCCTGACATTCTTGCAAAGTAGCTTGGTCAGGGGATTATGTCACATAAGGAATCACATAGCCTAGCCCCTAGTGCAGAGGATGAAATCACTATTCAATTCTCCAAACTAGATTTGAGTGATCCATTGGGCAATATCCAACAATATATTCAGGACTTGGAGCCGATGGCACACATCATGTGTGAGGTTGCAGATATAGCATGGAAATTAGACATCACCCACTCCCCACTAGTCCTATAGGAGGCTCAACGGATCCAACACTTCATCGAGGGAGAGTGCCATGAAAAATTCATTAAGATCTTTATCTCTCATGGGTGGCCTACAACAAAGAACACCTGACATGAAGCATCAGTGGATTTCGATGAGGATGCCTCCTTCCTTTGGTGGTTCTAATGGCAAGGTTTTGAAAGCATTATACTCCATTGAGTATCACTATTGATATTTGTACCTCATGCTATGTAATGCCCCATCATGCAACCCTAGAGTGCAAGACTAAAAGTGTAAAAGTTACAGAAATATTTTTTTTTTTTTTGAAAGCAAGATAGTGCAAAGTAGTTACCAAACATACCATATTACACCGCATAAACGAAATTACTCTTCTAACAACTCTAGGGCAATATAACTGCATTGAAAACAGAAAATAAAAATATAGAAGCAATAACCATTACACTGCTAAAATAGGTACAAATAACTTTTACTGAAGCAGAATAGATTAATTACAGAGTCTCAGTACAGGATTACATGATTACAAGATTATAAGACCGATCATGTCGGTTTACAAAAGAATACATAAGAAGGTATACAACACCACCGAAGGTAGGAAGCAAACTGGAATTGGAACACCTCTGCACCGGACTCGAACCGCATCTCCAAGATGACCAATGGATAGCTCTGCCTCCCAACCATGTGGAACCCTGAGGTCCACCCCTCCGAGCTAGGAGATAACGACGAGGATTCCACTAAGCCAAAGAGACAAACAATAACAGAATGACAACAGACATGAAACAATCGACCATACCAACAACACTGCACAAGCCAAGATATCACTCCAGAGGCACTACCAAGAAATGACAGAACTGCGTAAGGGGAGTGTCATCGCATGGTCCTAACATTATACCGCGTATAAAATTCAGCACAAGGCATACGTGTTTTCCTATTCGCAGGGTCATCATCTGTCGGCTACCACCAAAGACATAAATATAAAATGTATTTCTTTCTCTATTCGCATGAGACACTCCATCGATCCCATTAACTAAGAGACTTAACAAGGACACTTGACACACATCTCATTGGAATGGTTGCCGACTACCTACTGTCATAGCTAAAAAGAACCGACAAATAGAACATACAGAATTACAAGGTAACCACGGAAACGCTAATCTAGCGATACCTGAATTTTAGTTCCACCTCCAAATTTTCCAACCACACATAAGCCTAATGACAGAACTCAACTACACACCTCAACACGAGATTACCAAACATAAAAGGCATGGACCGAGAGACACAACACGACTTGAGACCACAACAAAAGACAACGACCGACCTAGTGGAACAAACCTCGTGTTATCTCCCATTACTAATATCCATTGGTGAAAGAACCCGCTCAAACCTGCTATATCAGGTGGAGTCGAGGTTCGGTACCTGCAGCCTGCATCCAAACAACTGATTAAATACGATCAAGTACGTATATGTCAATACACAGAGACTCAGAGAATCGCGGCGCAACAGGGTACTCGAAACGAGTAATGCTACACCGTCCCTGCTCTTGGATAAGATTATAATCATAACATTCGAAAACAGATATCTACGAATCTAATAAAACATGTAAATAATAATCCATTACTAAACTTATTCAACACATCGTAACTGAAGTACTCATAATGTCATCATAACTCATAACAGATGTCTAAATATATCCATCGAACATAGTCCATCAAGATCAAGGAGAACATAAACCATAACATACTAGTCCAAATGTCTCGAAACTGTAAATATGCAATATAAGACTATCAACTGTTCTAGAACTGACAGATAGCAATATGAAAATAACATCTATCACAAGCCAAAAAAAAAGCGAGGGGCATTACAGGGTATTCCTCCAAGGTGAAGGTTAGTCGACAAACCACAACCTCACTCTCTCACAACTACATGTAGTAGGACAAGGGTCAAACCATGCGCAACCCACTCCATGTCGGTCCAAACAACACGCAAACCCCAGAGCTCCCAATGTTGAAACATGGGCTCTGATACCAAATGTCATGCCCACATGACGCATGTGGACATGACACGTGTGAATACATGTTGTGACCGCATGGGAAATGTGGGCATGACATTTAAAATAAATTTATAGTAATAAAGATAATATTTTAAGGTTAAAATTAGGGTTGTCGCTTTGTATCATGTATTCAGTATTTTGGGGATATGCAAAATTAATGCCGTGTGCCGTCAATTGCAAATTGGAGGGAATAAAACTTCATTCTTGCAGGAGGGGACTTCATTTTTGCAGAGGGACTTCATTCTTGCATTCTTATCATGCCTAATTTCCTCTAGGAAATCTTCTTCTAGCATCCTCATAATGCCCAATTCCTTCTCTATTCTCCTCTTCATAGCCTCATAATGCTGAAATTATTCTAGCCATCCTATATCCTCCATTTATTGTCCCTTGCTTGTGATCATAGAGAGATTGTTTTTTTTTGAGAAGGGAGTCTTTTCTTTTGGAGGAAGGAAATTGGAGAGGAGATTCTAGTGGAGCTCTACATCAACTTCATCCATTAAAGGGCTTTTTAAGGTTGGATTTCATGGCTTTTCCTTTGTATTTCTATTTGTTGTCTGAAGGGAAAATTTTTGATAGTTCGTATCATGACCACATGATGCATGTGGACATGACACATGTGAATACGTGTTGTGACCGCATGGGAAATGTGGGCATGACATTCTACAAAAAAATGGTTGCATACTACAATATTGAGGCACAAATTGATGAGTCCATCCATATTTCCGAAAAGTTAAGAGCAGAATTGGATGACCAAGAATGTCGGTTCCAAGCCTAACTTGCTCAACAGACTTCGCTCATAGCAATAGAAAAGACTAAGTCAACTGCTAAGGATAGGGAAATCGTAGAACTAAGAGTTGCCAATCAAAAGGCCAAAGGTCAACTTATGGAGGCAGTTTAGATGGTTAAAAGTTCTCAAGAACGAGAACGTGTGACAACTCATTATTTCAAATAGCGAACTAAAGCGGTCCACAAATTACGAGTCGCTGCTTCTCATAACTCATCTCCCTCTTCTTCAGTGTCTACTCTACCTCCAAGGACGTCTCCTCCCTCCACCCCTCAGTAGTACTTTATTTTTGGGGGATTGATGTAGTACATGTTAATTGCTATAGTTATGTTTTATGTGCTTAGTTATGCTTAAGTACTTACTTATTTCCAACGGTATGTTTGTACCTTGTCGGTAATCAGGTGGTTGTCGATAGTTGGGTAGTTAGAGAGTACAGTTTTGTGATTAGTTGCCAACAGTTGCAGTCTTGGACAACCGTTGAAGGGTTTATATAGGTCTCAAGAAAAAATTGCTTTCAGTTTTGGTAATGGAAGTTAAGGGCTTTGTAGTTGAATTCAAGGATCAACAAGTTCTTGTCAAACCACAGGGATCTAGCCTCGATACAACACGGTCTATAGGGGTTAGAGAAGGCAACCATTACAAGTTATAGGGTGAACCAGTTCTAGTAGCACTGATGAGCAACATTATAGATTTTGAGCCTTCTAGTTTTCAAGAGGCAGTAGACCAACAAGTTTGGTAGGATGCCATGGTAGAGTACACCTCCATCATGAAGAATGATGTATGGGATATAGTCCCAAGAACAAAAGGGAAATCACTTGTGAGTTCCAGGGGACTTTTCAAGATAAAGCATGTTGCAAATGGCAACAGTGACAAGTACAAAGCGAGGTTTGTGGTGAGAGGGTTCTCTCAGAAGGTGGGAGTAGACTATGAGGAGACTTTTGCTCCAGTCACCAAATACACTTCCATTAGAGCAGTTATGTCTTTAGCTTCTGTCATGGGATGGAAGATACATCAAATAGATGTTAAGACAACTTTCCTCAAATGGGATTATTGAGGAAGAAGTGTATATAGAACAACCTTAGGCCTTTGAGGTAAATGGGAAGGAATCCCATGTTTGCAGGCTTAAGAAGCCTTGCATGGATTCAAATAGGAACCGAGAGCTTGGTATTCTAAGATCGATGAATATCTGCAAAGTATGGGCTTCACCAAAAGTGAAGCAGATCCTAATCTGCATCATATAGTGAGTGGATCAGATATACTTATTTTGATATTGTATGTAGATGATTTGTTCATTATAGGATCGGAATATCTCATTACAGGGTGCAAAGAAAAGTTAGCTACTGAGTTTGAGATGGACATCGGTCTGATGCATTATTTTTTAGGGTTAGAGGTTTGGTAGAAACTTGGGGAGATTTTCCTTGGGCAAGGTAAGTATGCAGTTGAATTCCTGAAGTGATTTCAGACCATGGCCACACCTATGATCAGTCATCTAAAGAAGGTGACAACTTCAGATTCAGAGATGATTGATCCCACATTGTATAGGCAGCTGATAGGTTCCTTGATGTATTTGGTCAATTCAAGACCAAATTTATGTTTTGCAGTAAACACCTTGAGTCAATTCATGGTGGAGCCCAAAATGGAGCATTGGATATTACCAAAACATGTGCTCAAATATTTGAAGGGCACAATGGATTATGATCTAAGGTATCTTGGAAATGGTGAAGTTGTAGGCGTATACAGACTCTGATTGGGTAGGCAGTGCAACAGATAGGAAGAGCACCTCAGGGTGTTGCTTTAGATTGGGTTCAAGAATGGTATCCTAGTTCAGTAGGATGCAGACTTCAGCGACACTCAGCATAGCAAAGGCAAAGTATATGGCATTCAATAACAAGAGTTGTGACGCCATCTGGCTTCACAAGTTACTTGTAGGGTTATTTCATCAGAAGTTGGATCCCACAGTCATTTACTATGATAATCAAAGTTGTGTCAAACTCTCAAAGAATCCAATGTTTCATGACAAGTCCAAGCACATACAGATGAGATATCACTTCATTCGAGACAGGATTTAGAAGGGAGTAGTCAAGCTCCAGTACATTTCCACAGAGCAACAATTAGCTAATATTATGACCAAACCCTTAGCAAAAGGGAAGTTTGAATCATTCATAGACAAACTTGGATTGGTGTAAAATTTCTTCCTCACTAAGAGGGATGTGAAATCCCTAACCTAGATTTTATCTCAAATACACAATTTTTCTGATTTTTCACTTGCAGGCATTTTGTCAAATAGTTTGCAGAATGATAATCAAACTGAATTTTCTGAGTGTTATGATATAGGACAGCTAGTCTAAGAGTTGGGATATGAAATCACTCACAATTCCATCATAGAACACATTTATGGAAAAGAGGCATTTAATCAAATAGATTGCAGCATTACTATATAGTTCAATTTGAATACAATGATGTCCAGAAAATTGTTTATAAACCAGAACTTACAACAGTAACAGATATTCCAATTAAAGCTTTCAAACATACCAAATATGTTGCCCCAACACACATACATGAACCCTCTAGCTGGGCGGCTAGCACATTTGACTCCTTATCAATATTGATGTCCCTTCTACAAACTCCTACGCACCTCTATATCCCACAATTTACTCTCAACAAGGCTGCAACTTCACTCTAGCTATGGCACTTTAAGAATAACTTGTGACTAATACATAAGAAGGTTATCAAGTGACCACAATGCACAATGACTTCTTTTTGATAGTCGACGACTCCTTAAGGCAGCAGCTGGAAATATAATATTCAATCCTTATTCAAACTCAAAAATCATCAACAATAACATGATAGGCTGCAGCTGTGGTAACCCTACAGATACTCTCCATTTTGGCGTTAACTTCTATAAATATTTCCTCACTAAGGGCACTAGAAATAAAGGGGTAGAAACCCTCTCCAAGTCTTCTCAAAATCTTCAATAAAATCTTTATCAAATAACCCTTCTTGAAGGCAAACTCTAAAACGTGTGAAAATGATGAATCCTTCAGCACAAATCTTCCAAACCTATATCAATCTGCACAAATTGTGACCCTGAGTGAATCACACAATATTGGCTAGGGAGGATCTTTCACCACCGAAACCAATCTTACCTTAGGGTTTCGTCTAAGGCGAAAGAGATGAACAATGTTCAATCTCACAAAGAAAACAAAGCTTCATAAAATATTCCAAATCCGCTTCTACTCCTCCAATTTCCCTTTTATAACCACTTTTAGAACTTTCCAAAAAATATAATTTTAAATTACTTTTTAATAATAAACCTTCAACTCCAAATAGGTGACTTTATTTTATTATTTACTTTTTTGGCACTTAAGTCACTTAAAATTCACCTTTATAAATAATTAATATAAGTTGTCTTTTAATTCACCTTTTGACAACTTAAATATTAATTATTTAATATTTTAATTAATTTCCATACATCCGCCCAATGTTACAGAAAATACAAAAAAACCCTGAAAGTAAATTCTGATAATGCCAACAAACTCTAAAGCTCTCTAGAGATCCAACTTAATGAAAATTGATACTTTCCAAAAAAAGAATACTTCTCCAAGAAGTGTGGAAATCACCCAAAATGTTAAAACTGCTCCCGGAAAGAACCAACAGATTCATCTTCATCCCTTGAACACAATGCCACTACTTGAACTCCGTTCCAAAAAGGTTGGCGCTCTCCAAGAAAGTTGGAGCTTCCAAAGATGTTGGAAAGTCTTAAAAAAGGGACATTACAAGTCCTTCCTGCTCAAGATTGCTTGTCCTCAAGCAATGCATGTCATCCAACTAATTAATCCTGCATGATCGACAATAGTATATCTAGATCCCAAGTCATTCTGGGAGGTTTGTGAATTCTTTTGTTTGAAGTACTATGTTGCACTATTCCTTCAAAGTAAACCTCCTTAACTCTTCTTGCCAAAAGTACAATAATTTTTTGCATGAACTTAGCAAACTCTTCACCATACTGCTTGCTTCTACCATGTTTCTACTGCTCCACTTCAAACAAATTTGGAAAGTTTGTACTGATACTTTCTGTTATCACTTCTGGAACTTCTATATGATAACTGTGTGGAAATCTGCTCTCCCATGTTAGTCCCAAAGACAAATTAAATAAATCCGCAACAAATAGCTTCTCAAGAGGATCTTCATAAACTAAATTGTGAACTATTCCTTTTAGGATAAGACACAAATCAGCTTGTGTGCAAGCTGAAAATAATTAAGAGAAGCCATGAATCACTTGGTTTTGCAAACAAAATGCAGCCATGTTAGCTGTAATATTTGTTCCTTTCATCTGAAACCTTCTGTCAACATTCTTCAAAGATTCCATGTCTTCAAAAAGTCCAACCTTGTTGCTGCTTAAGTCTGAAATTAACATCTGATAATCTGATTTTAATAATCTGAAAACAGAACAGCAACTGCAAGACTGAAATCTTTTAGTAATAACAAGAGATATGGGCATTCTAATGACTGGAAATATCTTTGCCAAGGCTGAAAATCCCTTCACCCAAGGCATCAATTGAAGAATGCTCCAATTCTTGACTAAAATTTTCCTCCAATCCACTTGTAAGAATGCAAATGGAATCATATGATGGCTGATTGAAATGAGGACATCAACATTAAGATTGAAATTTTGATCCATAATCTTCCATGGTACATTCTTTCCATCATCATTATCCTCCAACGATCCTTGTTGATGATCTCTTGCATACATACTCAACAATGAAGTAGCTCCATCATGCTTATGCTGCACTACACTAATCTTCATGGAATCCTTCTCTTGAGATCTTCTGATGGCACTTGAGGTTTCTTCACTAGGAAGAATACTTCCCGCATAGTCAAAATCTACCTCATGATAGTGTTCATCTGTAATGTCCCCATTTTTGGAGTGATCACCACTGGAGAACAGGAGGACATGTTTTCACACTCGAGGATTTTGGAAGGCAAATTGAGGTTTGAAGGTATTTTCCTAATGATGTTGATATGACTCTTTCATTTAATATTATATTCTTGCCATGGGAGCGAATCACTTGGAGGAGTTGCGAGATGGAGATCTGTCATCGTGAGGGATTGTGAGTGTGGAGACTTGTCATGCTTTTGCCAAGAGATGAAGTTGTAGCAAATTCTATGTTTGATGCCACCTTGAGAATGAGACATTGTTTGGATCCTATGGATGTGTGCGCCAACCTTGTGAAGATATTTTTCTATACCTTGTTGATTTGGGACGACTTGTGATGGAGGAATAAATAATAAACTAATACCTTACCTTGGCGCTTGGAGATGGCATGGAAAAGAAAAAAAGAATAGTGAAATTCATATCTTTAATTTGAATTTCATGGGCGCCAAAGTCACTAATGTTGGTCGGCCCTCTTGGAGGGAAAAAACAATAATAAAACAAGGAAATATTCCTCTAGGTCGATCAAGAGGGAAAAGTAAGTTGGATCATGTATAAATACAAGGTCGATTGTGGCAT
The DNA here is from genome assembly GCA_027924645.1 of Cunninghamia lanceolata. Taxonomy (NCBI): domain Eukaryota; kingdom Viridiplantae; phylum Streptophyta; class Pinopsida; order Cupressales; family Cupressaceae; genus Cunninghamia; species Cunninghamia lanceolata. Next base: position 1,594,537 of record BSBN01001074.1, on the reverse strand, counting down.
TCAAATCATCATTCACGCATTCATTCATTCATTACTTGGAGTTATCTCTTGGAATAGGAGCTTGAGACGAAACCCTTGAGTTCCTAGGAGGAGTTGGACGAAACCCTAGCTCCTTCCTTTGGAGGATTCTGTGACGGGAGTTCACTTGTGCTTCGTTGACATTTCGTGGAGAAAAAGAGCAGATTAGAGCAGAATTATAAATCAGATTGGAGATCATTGTTGGTGGCACTTCCTTGGTGTGGATTGATCATCATTTGCGGAGGAGATTGCCCTTGTTTGAGTGCCCTTCATTGGAGGAGGAGCGATTTGTCTTGGGAGGCATTTTGGGTGGTTCTTGTTCTGATTTCGAGCAGCAGAGGAGCAGACCTGATTTGCACTAGATTGGAGTGGATTCATTGGTGGAATTGTGTCATCTTGCCTAGGGTTTGTCCCTACCTCTTGAGTGCCACCTTTGGAGGATCTTTGTTGGAGTTGTTGGCTTATTTTGACATCATTTGCATCATCATTTGGAGCAGCGAACATCTCAGACCTGAGCACACTTGTTGGAGCAGATTTCCATTGTGTTTGAAGATTGAAGACCTAGGGTTTCATGCCCTAATTGGAGAAGTACACATAGGAGATCTTTTCCTATCCTTTTTAAGGTCATTTTGCTATTATTTTGGTATGTATAACCCTTAGGGTTAGGGCAGAACATTGCTGGACGTGTTTGTCATGTTTGCCCTATTTTGTTGGTGTATTTGAAGACTTGCAAAACTCAGATTTTGTAGCAGCAGACTTCTGATTTTATTTTCAGTCATTTGTGTTGGATAAATGAAGTGGATTTGATGCTCATTTGATGGTAAAATGCAAGTATATTATGGTCGATCATGTTTATGGTGAAATTATGGTGTTTTGAAGTGTTTTATGGGTGGCCCTAATTGATTGTTCAAGTCTGATTTTTACTTCAGAAATTAGGGTTTGAGCAGAAAATTAATGTAGATATTTTGGAAAGTCCGTAAATCCAAAATTGTCAAAATATCCCATGTTGGGTTATTACGTCATCACCCCATGGTGATCCTGAGAGTGCAAAGTCTATCATCAAGTCATTCTGATTCAAAATAGAAATCATACCATTATGAGAAAATTGCTCCTCAAGCCTTTTGTGATTGCACTCTTGATGTTCCTCCCAATTACTATCAACATGCGAAACCTCCATGGTACTAGGACTACTGAATTCATTGTGTTGAATTCCCTCACTCTTGGATTCTTCTTTGTGCCTCCGAGAGAAGTTGGAGTCAAATTTTTCTTTTTCTTGAAGCTTAGCAATTCCTTTAACTATTTGCTTGATTTCCTCTACTCTTGCTTCAGATTTCAGCTTATTAGGTATGGCAAGAGGTGACTACAAGAGTCACATCTTCCTCAAGATGTCTCATAAACTTGGGCTGGACCAAAGCAATCATTGATGGGTTTAGAGCCCATTTCAAAATTTTACAATCTGATTGATCAACCTTAGATAAACAAGCTTCTATTTCCTTCAAACTGTTAAGTAGAACATCTTTCAATAGATGTTGCAACTCAAGATCTTTTCCTAAAACATAAAGCATATTTCTCACTTCTTTTTCTATTTGTAGAGATCTACGCTGGAAAGACTTGGATGAGTCATTGAAATGTTTTGATATCTATCCCATACTAGACATATCAATAACTTCCCAAACACCAATAGGCTAGCAATACCACCAGCTCTGATACCACTATTAAATACCTAACTTGGATTTTATCTCAAATACACAATTTGTCTGATTTTTCCCTTGCAGGCATTTCATTAAATACTTTGCAGAATGATAATCAAACTGAATTTTTTGAGTTTTATGTTATAGGACAGCTAGTCTAAGAGTTGGGATATGAAATCATTCACAATTCCATCATAGAACACATTTATGGCAAAGAGGCATTTAATCAAAAAGATTGCAGCATTACTATATAGTTCAGTTTGAATACAATGATGTCCAGAAAATTGTTTATGAATCAGAAGTTACAACAGTAACAGATATTCCAATTAAAGCTTTCAAACATACCAAATATGTTGTCTCAACCATAGTTGTGACACTCACCAAAAACCCGGCGAGTCAGCAAAAACTCGCGAGTCTTTTGAGAAAATGAGTTTTTCCCACACTTGTATGCAGAAAAGCTTGCCCAAGTTTTTCCAGAAACTCGCAGTTTTTTTGGTGATTTTTTGATGAAAACTCAATGAGTTAAGAAGAAAAACCTGCGCGATCTGCATTTTACCCAGGCAGCCGAACAAAAAGACATTTGTCTTGTTTTTTTCACTCATTTGTGTGCTCTCACTCAGCAAAAACCAGTGTTTCTCCGAGTTTCCGGGACAGGGGGACGGGGGAATGGGGATGGCAAAAAAATTCCAAAAATTGGGGATGGCAAGGGGATGGCTATTATAATATAATTTAATAAAAATATATATAAGTTAAAAAGTTATATATTAAATGTTATAATGATTCATTTGATATATTATAACTTTAATATTATAAAATAATTCATTATAGTTATATAATATTATTACAATATATCAATTTATAATGTTATTATGATTGTTATAATGATTCATATAATAATACAATATATCAAATTATATTTTAATAATGATATAATTATAATGAATCATTTGATAATATTAAAGATAACAATATATGAATGTTATATAATACATTATATTAACATTGAGTCTCGAACCGAGTCTCAAACCGAATCACTTTATTTAATATATTATATAACAATATCATTCATATATAACATTTAATATATCATTCAACAATATCTGTCTTCAATTCTTTTCTTCAATCAACCTACCCTTCTGATCACCTGCCCGAAGAGAACCACATCACCTGCACGAAGGAGAATGACGCGAAATAGCAGTGAAGAACGGCACGAAAGAGTAGTGAAGAATGGCACGAAAGAGCAGTGTGAGTGAAATGGCACCGTTAAAACGTTATACATTTAGGGTTTTTAGTTTTCACTTCATAAACTTTTAAATTTTTAGTTTTTTATTTTTAAATTTTTAAATCGAGGGAGTCGTCCCCAAAACAAAGGGTATTCCCAGGGGACATCGCCCAAGTCCAGGGGGCATCCCTGGGACGCCCTGTTTTTTGCCAGAAAATGGGGGACCGTGGGGGGGGCATCCTGTCCTCGTCCCCACGTCCCTGAGGCATTCTAGCCAAGGGGAGCGGAGGAAAAATGGGGGGGACGCGTCCCCCCATAACACTGGCAAAAACCCTCTCCAAAGCATTGTGCACCTATTTACAGCAATTTTGCATCGAGGAGACGAGATTTGAAGGGCATTTTCATCGAATTTCGAAGGCAAATTGGATTCCCAAGTAGGTTTTCTGATTTTTCTTATTCTTTCTTTTTTTAAAAAAAAATTCTTCATTTTTGTTGATTCTATGTTTAAAAATATCATGAATGTAGTGTGAAAAAGATTTAAATACATTTATATTCATCAAAACAAGATTTAGATTCATCAAAACAAGATTTTTTGATGAATTTTTCTGATTTTTTACATATTTTGCTGATTTTTTCATTTTTTTGAAATTTTCTTCAAACCCTAGTTATTTTTTTATTTTGAATCCTCTTTTTTGTTGAATAACATGTTTACAATCTTAGATTAGCTTAATTTTTTTACTAATTTGAAGTAATTTTCACATTTTTTACATTTTTTCATATTTTTTTGAAACCCTAGTTATTATTTCTTTTTTTTTTAATCCAATTTTTTTTATGAAAATGTTCAGAATCTTAGATTAGTTTAGATTTTTAGTAATTTAAAGTAATCTCTTTTGATTTAATCTAATTTAGCTTGTTTTTAAATTTTCTATCAAAAAACTAACAAGTTGTGCTTTCACTTTGTCATTGTGTGTACTCATTCTGCATCCGGTTCTGCCTCGAGCTCTGCACCATCCGTGCCTGGGGGATTTGTAGGCACTCGTCCTCCAGGAGCTAGAGATCCTGCTTGGAAATATGCTTATCTAGGACCCATACCTAGCTCAGTCTTTTGCATTAAATGCGAAAAAGTATATCGTGGAGGCATCAATCGCCTCAAATACCACCTTGCAAGCATCCCTCAATGTGATGCTAAGGCTTGTCTAGGAACCACGGAAGAAATAAAAAGACAAATGAATGCCATACTTGTAGTTGCAGAAGAAAAAAATTTGCAAAGAGAGAAGGCAAAAGCAACAATGCAAGCAGCCATAGCTACTTCTCAAGGTGCTCTAGTCAACCTTGAGTTGGATGATGATGCTACTCAGACCATAGTGGGCTCTCTTCGTGGTCCACGTGTGCGAAGGCAACCCACCACCACCTCGATCCCTTCATCTACCTCTAGTAGAGTAACAAGACCTACATGCATGCATGATTTTTTTTGTGCCTATAAAAACACCTGGTGCACAACCTTCCTTAGAGGCAACTGGGTGGAATAGGAAGGTGCATGAGCAGGTAGACAATGCTTGTGCGGATTTTTGGTATTTTAACATCCCTTTCGATGTGGTGAGCTCTCCTTACTGGCACAATTTGGTTACCGCATTGACAGTTGTAGGAAAAGGCTACAAGGCGCCTTCTCCCACAGACTTGGGTGGGAGGTTAGTTAATTTAATCTTTTTGATAAATTTATGTTCTTTACTTTATGTTTTCAAGTTTAAATTATGATGAATTTAAGCTATTTTTTTGTTTACAAATTAAAATTGTGTACTTAATTTCACTTTGTACTTGTAGGTTGCTTACTAGTGCAACTGAAAGGGCAAGGGCAGCAGTAGAGGAGCAAAAAGAAAAATTGGAAACAATATGGCTGTTCTATTCTTTCTGATGGGTGGATAGATGGAAAACACCGTACCATCATTAATTTCTTGGTTGCATGCAAAGATGAGGTGTTCTTAAAATCAGTTGATACCTCCCACATAGTAAAAAATGCAGAAAATTTGGCTAACATGTTGAAGTTTGCATGGAGGTGGGGATTGAAAATGTTGTGCAAATCATAACTGATAATGCAGCAACATATGTGGCAGCAAGAAGACTCCTCCAAGATAGACACCACACACTTTTTTGGACACATTGTGCAGCGCATGTCCTTGACCTTGTTTTGGAGGACATAGGAAAACTAGATTGGGTCACACCAATTGTAGAGGACGCGAGAAGGATCACTAAATATATCTACAATCACCCTTGGGTTCTTCACTTGATGAGGGATTACACCCAAGGGAAAGAGTTGGTGAGATCCGGTGTGACAAGGTTTGCAACGGTTTTCTTAACGTTGCAAAACATTCTTGGTTCATTGGCGGCTTTGAAACAAATGTTTGTGTCCCCAAAATGGATAGTCATCTTATGCAAAGAAGCCAAAAAGAGAGAGGGGTCTTCGACAAAGTATTTGAAAAAACAGCTGTAGAGATTGTGAAGGTAACTTCAAAACTTCGAATTTAAATTCAAATTGAATATTTATTTATTTTAATGTCTTTCATTGTAAATTTGTAACTTTAACATTTTTGCATTTTTATATTGTAGGTGTCGGAGCCCTTGGTTAGAGTCCTCCGCTTGGTAGATGGGGATAAAATCCCAATGGGGTATCTTTATGAGGCCATGGATAGGGCCAAGAAGGCTATAAGAAATTATTATAAGGGGGACAACCTCAAATTTGATCCCATTTGGGAGATTATTGACAAGAGGTGGAACAATCAACTCCACCAACCCATCCATGCAGTAGGGTACTTCTTGAACCCTTGTTTCTTCCATTCAGGCACCTACTTAGATCCTACTGGAGAGGTTATGGAGGGCCTCACTAAATGCATTCAGACGATGACACCCAAGGTTGAGGTGGCAGACCTCATTGTTAATGAATTGCAAAGTTATAGGGAAAAAAGGGGTGCACTCTTCTCTTCAGACCTAGCAAAGAGAGCAATACACAATCAAGCACCAGGTATAAAATTTGAAATTTACAAGTTACAAGTTACAAATATTGATAATTTGATAAAATATGTTTTGAACTTTTGACTTTCCTTTCTAAGTTTCTAACTCTTAATTTGTTTTTTGCAAATATTTGGTGGTCAAATTGGGGTGGAAATACCCCACATCTCCAAAAATTTGCCCTTCGTATCTTATCCCAGTCTTGTAGTTCGTCCAATTGTGAGCGCAATTGGAGCTTGTTTGAGGCCATCCACACAAAGAAGAGGAACAAACTAGCTCAAAAATGCCTCAATGACCTTGTCTATGTGCAATATAATCTTCGGCTGCGCACAAGAGAGGTAGAGGAAATATCAGATAATCCAATTGATTTGGATGAGATAGATCCATACAGTGATTGGACAAGGTGAGATGAGCAGCCTCCATTGTTTTTCGAGGATGACATCTATGACTTAAAGCGACAGGCAATGGAGGGGGGGGTGGATTTGCATTCTAATTGGATGACATTGAGGATGATCTTGAGGAGTCATTACCAGTGCCAGTGCCACCAGCAGTAGGATCTACATCTAGGATGGAGGTTGAGGGGCCACAGCAGAGTCCTACGACTACACCCTCTCCCGTACAGTGAGAACTAGACATGGGAAGAGGAAGATGTGAATTTGTAAAAACTGAAATATATTAATGTTGTATTTACTTTCAGTTTTACAAAAACAATTTGCTATTTTCATTTTGTTTCAGACTATCAATATCAGCATATTGAGCATTCCACATGAGGATGCCTATTATTATTTAATTTTCTTTCAAATCAATCAAATATAACTAGACTCAGCTTGTTTCTTCTATGTACTCATTTTATTGACTCATTGGATGCATCTTATCATTGAATTTTGCAAAAAAAAAGCGTTCTTATTTTTAATGAAGTTTAAGCAATTTTTTAAGCTGCCGAGTTTTTTACGAGTTGTTTCCAAGTTTTTGTCGAGTTTTTTCCGAGCTTTTTCTGAACTGTATTTTTCGGGCTTGCCGAGTTTTTACAATTGGCGAGTCTTACAACTATGGTCTCAACACACATACATGAACCCTCCAGCTAGGCGGCTAGCACATTTGACTCCTTATCAATATTGATCTCCCTTCTACAAACTCCTATGCACCTCTATATTCCACGATTTACTCTCAACAAGGCTGCGACTTCACTCTAGCTGTGGCACTTGAAGAATAAGTTGTGACTAATACATAAGAAGGTTATCAAGTCACCACAATACACAATGACTTCTTTTTGATAGTCGACTCCTCCTTAAGGCAGCAGCTGGAAATATAATCTTCAATCCTTATTCAAAATCAGAAATCAACAACAAGAACATGATAGGCTGCAGTTGCGGTAACCCTATAGATACTCTCCATTTTTGCACTAACTTCTATAGATATTTCCTCACTAAGGGCACTGGAAATAAAGGGGTAGAAAACCTCTCCAAGTCTTCTCAAAATCTTCAATAAAATCGTCTATCAAGCTCTCACAAATTTATTATTGCTTGCAATCTCGATAAATTTGTCAAATAACCCTTCTTGAAGGAAAACTCTAAAACCTGTGAAAATGATGAATCCTTCAGCATAAATCTTCCAAACCTATATCAATCTACACAAACTGTGACCCTGAGTGGATCACACAATATTGGCTAGGGAGGATCTTTCACCACAGAAACCACTCTTACCTTAGGGTTTCATCTAAGGCGGAAGAGATGAACAACGTTCAATCTCACAAAGAAATCAAAGCTTCATAAAATATTCCAAATCTGTTTGTACTCCTCCAATTTCCCTTTTATAAGCACTTTTGGAACTTTCCAGAAATTATAATTTTAAATTACTTTTTAATAATAAACCTTCAGCTTCAAATAAGTGACTTTTATTTTTTACTTTTCTAGCACTTAAGTCACTTAAAATTCACCTTTATAAATAATTAATATAAGTTGTCTTTTAATTCACCTTTTGACAACTTAATTATTAATTATTTAATATTTTAATTATTTTCCGCACATCAGCCCAAAGTTGCGGAAAATACAAAAATAGCCTAAAAGTGAATTTTGATAATGCCAACAAACTCTGAAGCTCTTTGAAGATCCAACGTGATGAAAATTGATATTTTCTAAAAATAGAATACTTCTCCAAGAAGTGTGGAAAGCACCCGAAATGTCAAAACTGCTCCCGAAAAGAACCAACAGACTCATTTTGATCCCTTGAACACAATGCCACTATCTAACCTCCATTCCAAAAAGGTTGGTGCTCTCCAAGAAAGTTGGAGCTTCCACAGATGTTGGAAAGGCTATAAAAAAGGGACATTGCAAGGGAGTGTTGAGTCTTTAGCTTAGTTCAGAACTTCTACATAGTTTCAGTATGAACGTGCAAGTAGTTCGAGTTATTTCTATTTTGTAATTCGTTTTAGTGATTAAAGTGAAAGTCTTTTATTTAGTTAATTATGTCTAATAAAGTGTGATAAGCACTAATGACTTAGTCTTATCTTCCAAGTCATCTCCTATGTGAGATAAGATTTCTATTCTTGGAAGATTAGATTTTTTGCTAAATAGTATAAAGATAGGTGCAAAATAGAAGCTCAATAACTCAATACAATGGAATAATTCTATGCAGTTGTCAGTTGTATCAATTGTGGAGGTTGCCTTTTAAGCTTTCAAAGGAATGCAAAGCAAATTGGAAGGAGTAAATTGTTGCATACTTGTGTTCGTTTCGGTAGTTGAATTTCAATGATTTGTGTGATTAATTCAATGTTTTCAGCATTAGTTTATTAATCATCGTGATTGAAATTTTTAACAAGCATCTGTAGCCAAATATAATGTTAAGCATATGAAATTGGCAATCTGGACTCAAGACGTGACACCATATTAGAGGTTGCAAATCTACATCAATGCACTTAATGGAGTTTAAATGATATTTCATTCACAAATGCAACTCAACATTTGCATATAGTAAGAGACATTTCGTCAAACAGTTGGTTATCAGCAGAGCATATGTGAATTTCATCAAAATGTGAACATTACCATAAATAAACACAATAGATATGTAATAATCTCTTCACAATGCAATTCTCACTATATTTATGATTACAATACATATTCTTTCATTGCTGGTATATAATGATAAACCCAGAAATACCTATATATATTGATAAAAATACAACCAAAATTTATTATTATTGCTGACCTGTAAATTGTATCAATTGTTGACCAATCAGCAAGTAGAAATGAGTCCTTAAGACTCCCAAAAGGATGTAGGCACTCCTTTATGTGGTACGACTTGATAGCAAGCTGCTAATAAAATCCATGTGAGGCTGCAGCAGATTTATCTAGCCAATAAAGGCTGCGTTGGAAGATTTAAAAGCTCAAATTCCCCTTTAATATGAATCGCTCCACTCTTTGGGATTTGTACGGTCAATCTTAAGCTTTCATTGGTATGGCTGGATAAATATAGGGTTTTAGACCCTTGCAAATATTTATCTTCGTTTAATCTGAAATCTACTCATCTCACACACAACACCAAATCTTCAACAAAATCTTCACACCAAAATCTAAAATTTATATTTTCTTGCAAATCAATAAATTTGATAAATAAACCCTTCTGCTCAAAACTCAAAATATGCAATGAAGCACAAGTGTAGGCTCTGTATGAATCTATCGACAACCAACCAGGAAGCATCTCTCACCACCGAAACTAGTATCTTTCATGAGGGTTTTCGTCCTCAAGAAGTCCTTGGAAGAACAAAGGTTCAATCTAGCAGCATTACATTACAATAAAATTTTCAGCATATCGAAAATGAGAGCCCATACCTCCATTTATATTTTTTTTTGGAGGGAATTTGCAACTTAAAAATTATAATAATTCCTTTTCCCTCAAAAATGATTCTTTTGAAATAATTATAATATTTCATGTGCAAAGGCCCCCCTTAACTAGGCATTCAACTTTTAAAACACTTCATTATCTTTCCAACGAGCCATTACACTAAGTAGTCCTTTTATTAATTCTCAACATTAGATCACCTTAGTGAAAATTAATTATTCAATAAATCACCCAAGTTGCGAAAAGCACTAAAAGTCTGAAACTGAATCGGAATCAAACTTTGATCACACAGGGATGATACTGAAGATGTAGGATGATGATCGGAGCCAACCGAGTAACTTACTAAAAATAGACATGCTCTCCAAGAAGTTTGGAGCACAAACAAAGAGGCGAAAAACACTTCTGAAAACATTACTGCGAACCATAACGGCAACTAAGCTCAAAGCCACAAATAGAAACCAATTAAACATAAACCAGTGCTCTCCAAGATCTTTGGAGTCCCCTAACCAATACCAATTAGCCTACGGGAACTCAAGAAATAGGCGAACGGTCACCAAACTGACTACGCCTAAAAAGGGGACACTACATAAGACCCAAATTATTGAAGGTCATCATATCTGTCAATTGTCAAGTGCAAGCCCATGTCACACTTGCTATGAATAGTTGCGTATGTCCCTATTCAAGAAATACGATAAAGATCAATAAGGTTTTGAGCATATCTAACTAATCATGTGGCTAGTTGTGTGTATCCCTAGACACAAGGCATTAAGGACAATTGTCTGTGTGACAACTTGTTAGGATGAGCAGTTGAGTGTGTCCTTGTTCATGTGAAGAAGTATAGTGACGCCATTCCTACTAATGCTTGTTACAGAATTTGTGTGTCCCTATTCAAATCTTTAAAGGAGAATAGATGAGTGTGTCCCTATCCTTGGTTGAAAGTTTAGTGCAGTTGTATCCCACTAAGGAGGTGTATTGTGGTTGTTCCCACTACTGATTGTCAATATGTCAAATTGAGGGTGTGTCCTAGTTCACATATGAAGTTGTTTCTCTCCTAGTATTAGAATTATATGTCAGGGGGTGAATGTTAGGAATTATTACATATAGTATATTAGGTATTATTTATAATATATTATAGGTTGATTTTAGCTAAATAAATATATAGTTATTTGACTTTTATATAAAACCCACATAAAATAGTGGCTTAAGAATAGTTGAGAGTTAATAGGATTTTGTTGGAGAGATAAAGCATAAACACTTAAAAATATAAATACCCAGATAAAGAAATTGCTCAAATGTCATTACAGTAACATACCCATTATTATTTCTTCAATGTTGTAAGCTTGAAGTACATAACTAGCTAGGGTTTTGCCACAAGATAAGCTTCGAATGCATCAAACTTTGAATATCCCACTATAAAAATGAGGGTCATGTATTGTTGCACCCTAGACGCCCTTGTTTCATGCAAAAACTGCCCCAAACGGGAGGCGTTTCACCCTATGAGAAGCTCATGTCCCTATGTCGAACTGTATGGCCTAGTAAGTGAATGAAACAACAGATAAAACTTGCCAAAATCTATGTTTTCTGTATTGTTTTCAGACTGCTTCATTAACAGCATAATCCATGATGCAATCGCTCAATAATGAATGACTTTTTGCTGTCCACAAACACTACTATCAGCTCTACAAATGGAACGGTCCTGTAGAGGTACAACCAACATAGAGTAATATCCAAAATATCAAAAACTTCTTCAATGTCTCAGAAATCTGCAATTATAATATTTATGACTGGCTGCTCACAAAATCTGAGTATAAAAACCTGTGAAAAACTCCATCAAAATTCATCCAATGACACTAGCGTAATCACTAAATGAGACTACCAGCAAACCCTCCAGATGATATCTTCCAATCACGTAGAGAGTGTGATTTACAGAGGATTCTGTATTTGCAAACCCTTGTATTTTCCAGCTCAAAGCCAAAGCTCCAAAACTATGCACAACAAGATGAGTGAATGAATGAATGAATTCTTTGTTTCTCTACTTTTATTCCTTCATTCCCAACACCTCAAAAGAGTCTTTATTTTTTAATATTTTCATATAACTTAAAGACTCCTTATGTCTCTTAAGTTGGGCGCCCAAGCCTAGCACAACACTTTAAAACAACTTATAACTCCCTTTTAATAAATTACTTTATAATATAAAGCTACTTATATTAAAACTTTATAAGTTAAATCTTTAATTTAACTTAATATTTCGACATTTAATATATCATTCCTTGGTCGTTTCGAAAGCCATGTAACAAGTGCTAGATATTCCAACCAGGAAACTAAAAACGGAAATATTGAAACCAACTCCACCGGTGACCCCCTGCTTGACTTACTAAAAATAGTAAATCCTAGAAATTGTGTCCAAGACACCCTTGGAAAGGAGAAATGTACTCAAACCATCATCCAATTGTGCTAGAGCTGCTGCAAATCCCCCATATAAGTTCCCTAACCAACCACCATTAGCTTACGGGAACCCTAGAATAGGCTAATTGTTCCCACCTGTCAAACTAGCTAAGAAGGGGACATTACAGTCCACCCTCCCCAAAATTGTTTGTCCTCAAAAAATCTCAACTCAGGATGCTGTAATATCTACTCACTCTCCCATGTTGCATCCTCAACTGGCAAGTTTTTTCCATTTGACCAGGTACTCCTTGATGATCCTCTTCCTGAGATTCCTCTCCCGAGTGTCAATGATAGCCTCTGGAATCAAGATTAGCTTCCCTTCATCATCCAATGGTGGCAACTCAGATGAGGGAACAACATTGTGTCCAAGTGCCTTCTTGAGCCTGGATACATGAAATACATTGTATACTCTGTTGTTGGCTGGTAGTTCAAGCTCATATGCAACTTCTACTCTCCTAGACACTCTGAACGGGCCATAAAACCTGGGTTTTAACTTCTCTGCTCCACTCCTTTTTAGAGTAGACTGCCTATATGGTTGGAGCCTTAGGTAGACATGTCCCCAACCTCGAAACTGCACTCTACTCAGTGTTGATCTGCATACAATTTCTGCTGGTTTTGTGCTTGATGCAAATTCTCCTTAAGCTCTTTCATGATATTTTGACTTTCTTGCAACAAGTCCTTTGCCTTCAGTACCCTACTGTCACCAAGTAGCAAATCCATGAAACTAGGTACCCATATAAGGCCCTAAATGGTGTCATCCTGATAGACATGTGATATGTAGTGTTGTAACAATATTCCCCAAGATGCAGCCATTTAATCCAAGCTCTCTGCTGCCCTAAAACATAGTTTCTAAGATACCCCTCCACCCATTTGTTTACTATTTCAGTTTGCCCATCTGTCTGGACCCTATGGATGGTAACTGGTACTAGGAGCAAGCTCAAAGACACACAATCTAAACAACTCCTACCAAAAGAGACTTAGGAGCTTGTTGTTCCTATCACTCACAATCCCCTTGGGTATCCCATGTAACTTGAAGATCTCCCTGAAAAATAAATTAGCCACCTGTACCGTTGTGTATGTCACTGATATAGCGAATAAGTGTGCAAATTTAGTTAGTCTATCGACCACTACAAATATGCAATCCTTCCCATGTACCTTCGATAGCCCAGTGATGAAGTCCATGGAGATGTATTCCCATTTCTGATTCAGAATGGGCAAGGACTGAAGTAATCCAGCTGAATAAGTGTGCTCATTTTTATTCTACTGGCAAATAGGGCACTCCCTAACATACTTAAGGACTTCATTCTTAAGTCCCTTCTATGTGAAACGCTCCCAAACCTGTCTGTATGTCTTGAAAGATCCGGGATGACCAACCATAGGTGTGTCATGGAAAGTCCTCAAAATCTTGCCCTTCAACTGTGAATTAGGCACTAAGAAAATCCTCTCATAAATAATCAAGTCATTGACCATGGAGTACTTATCATGTATTGTGCCCTCTATGATTCCTATTGCCCAAGAATCCTTAGCATACTCTGTTGAAATTGACTCTCTCCAATCAGCAGAGATCTCCCCTAACATACACAAGTGGGGTCTCCTGGATAATGCATCTGCCACTATGTTCTTCCCTTTGACATTGTAATGTCCCCAAATTCCTTGTATATTAAATGTTGTTCTAATTCTCAACTTCCCACTCTAGAAATTGAAATATCCTGCAAAACATGTTAGAGCAAATTACAATAATATCTTCCTATTTCAATTATCATATCAAGTAAATAAGATCTAGTTACCCAAGGAACTCAATCATAAGAGAGGTGATGGAAATGGCTTTGATTGGGTGTCCCGGATCCTCTACCCAAGGCCCAAGAGTGGATATACCATCCCTCTTGGCCTCATGTGGCGCATGTCATCCATATGAGGTGGTGTACCTAATGAGGCATCTGTTGTTCCGTTCCCCTTTCCTCTTACCATCCCTTTTCCTTTCGATATAATTAGATCCTTGAAGTCGAGTGCTTATGATAGGAAGATTGAGTCACAAAGGGTGCCCCGAAAGCTATTTCTCCTAAGCCCAAGAGCAGTATCCTTTATACCCCCTTGGCCCCAATGGGATTTATTAATCCCCCCTCAAGGGGTGGTGTACTTAGGAGGATGCCCCATCGCCGTTCCCCTCTTATAACACATCCGTTTATCATATAGCACTCCTACAACTATTCATATATTATAGTTATTCAATATCTTTAACTATATATAAATGATTTATGTCAACACATTAGTCTATCATGTAAGACTATAAACTACATTCATATTAATTTAAGAGTTCATCAATGATAATTACTACTGCCTGCTTTAGATTATTAGTATGGAGATTTAAGGAAGCAATCATAGTAAATGATTTACCAATCATTAGATTCTACTCAGCTAATACCTACTAAATACTAATACCTCTGTCGCTGCAGATTTTGGTTGACTGTATGTATTATTAAATACTTTTTTATGATTCTCTTCCTTTTTCCCCCGTCGATGCCTTCTTGCTTATGCCTTGCATCCCTTTTATAGCCTCCCCCAATGACTCTTGAGTGGCGTCGTTCCTTCCTTGAGGGATCGCATCTCTTTGACCTACTGTTCGTTTGCTATTATATCATTAATTATTTTACTATTGTTATTAGTATTTGGAAGGCAGCGCTGACATGGCTGTCATGTTAGTATTGAGATTGATTTTATATTGATATTAATAATAATTAAAAATTTATATATGTATATCTCCTATAATAATAGTAATATCACATATTATTTAATTTGTGTGAATATCTAGTAATAATAATGTTAGCATTTTTTTTATGATATAGGAAAGCTATAATTATAATTGTGCAAATCATTATTCAGATTGATATTATCTATGGTTATAACAAAAAAAGGAAATTATAAATATTTATGATTATTCTTTATAATTACGGGGCATTATAGACATATTGTAATATCCTCTGTCCTGGTAGGGTTTTATGCCAATATTTTTTTGTTTCCTGTTCTACTGATTGGTTTAGGGTTTGTGGTGTTTTTGCATGTGATTGTTTTTGCAATATAACAATGAAAATGATGCATGCAACAATACCTAGAAAAACTAAAATAGATATGCACAAAATAACAATGACCCAATTCATAAAATCACTCAAAATGAATTACAGTGACATACCCATTTCCATTTTTTCAACTTTGTATGTCCGTTGTACCTGGACCAGCAATACAAGTACTATGAATCACCTCCAAATTACATACAAATGAATGATCTCACTCAAACAGATGTAGAAATGTGTTTTGCAACCCTAGGCGCCAATAATGAATGAGATAGAAGCCATAAAGGAAATCGAACTAGTCCAAATGGAGACCACTTTCCTCTAGCCCCTGTACGACCAAGCTGAAGGTTGTTGCAACAACAAATCCATCCTAAACTCTTATAAAATCTCCTTCAAATCCTTCAATATGAATATGCAAACAAATACAGATCTCTTGCGCCAAGTTTGAAGGGCAAAATCCACTAAAAACACAAAGTATATGCTGCTATGATGGTACGACCTGTCTGTAGGATGGTACGGCTAGCAAGATAGAAAGTACAGTCCCAATAAACCACTTCAAAACTGCCCAAAACTACCACTACAATGTTGTTCTCATGCTGTCCATAAAATTTCCATTATTATATGTACAATAACTTCTCAAATCATCATCAAAATGCTCTAGAAGCCGAAACACAAAACCTGCAAATATATATATGCATTTCTCTGTTCCAAACCTTCAAATCTAAACCAAATAAGTGCACCTGCGAACTCTGTGTGAATCCGCCAAGGATTGACCAAGTGGGTTTTCGTCCACAAAGCCAAAGAACCAAGGGATTTCGTCCTAGGGTTTGCTGAACTTGCAAGTTCCAGCTCGCATTGAAAACTCCCATCAAATATCAAATCAAGAATGAGCTCTTTTTTCCCAACTTCCCTTTTTATAATAACACATTGAAACTTTGGGGAAAATATAATTAAAAATCACTTTATAAATAATTAAACCTTATTGCTCCAAAAAAGTGATTTATTTTACTTTTAAATTAAACTCCCCTTTTTGCTCCAAAAAGGATCTTTTTATTAAAATAATGATAATTTGACACACAAGGTCCTTGTTTAATGCATCCATAATTTAAAACATTTCATCCCGATTCCGATGAGCTATAATACTAAGGCGCTTTATAAATATTTTAACTAATATTTGGCAACCTTAGTAAAATAATTAATATAAAGTCATTAACACAACCATTTTGCGGAAACTGTCGAAATGCATTAGAATAAAAAACTGACTGCATTGGAGTGATCTTGATGAAGAATAATGATAAACGGAGCCAACCGACTGACTTACTATAAGTAGCCGCTCCCTCCAAGAATCTTGGAGCCCAAACAAGAAGCCGAAAATAACATCTGAGAGCACCATATGACTCCTCTAAACCATCAGAGCTCACTAGTAACATCAATTTACCCCTCTAAACAAGCTGACACAAACCCAAAAGGTCAACAACAACTGCACTGCTAGAGAACCCAAAAATGGGGATATTACACATATTCTATGTCAAAGTCATATGCCTGTAGCATGCTCACCCACTTTTGTTGACGATCATTAAGGTCCTTTTGGTTCATGAAGTGCTTAATGTTGTTATGATCTGTCTTAATGATGAACTTGCCCCCAACCAAGGTTTGAATTTGGCCAATGCATGCATTATGGCCAACATCTCCCTATCATACACTGAATAACTCGTCTCCACATCCCTGAGCTTCCTACTCTCAAATGCTATGGAGTGTTTCTCTTGCATCAACACTGCCCCAATCTCCTCACCAGAAGCATCACACTCCAACTCAAATGTCTTGGAGAAGTCTGGAATTGCCAACACATGGCAAGTGGACATCAACTGCTTGAAGTGTTCAAAAGACTTTTGTGCTGAATCTGACCATATAAAGGCTCCTTTCTTGGTCAAGTCTGTAAGTGGGGTTGTTGTCTGTGAGAAGCCCTTGACGAACCTCCTATAGAAACCACATAGCCTGAAGAATCCCTTGAGCTGAGAGAGATTCGTAAGTGTAGGCCACTCTATGATCGCCCTTATCTTCTCCGGATCAACCCTCACACCCTCTGCACTGATAATATGACCAAGATAAAGCAACTCGGTCGTGCCGAAGTCATACATAGACTCCTTAGCATACAAAGACTCACTCTCCAGGATGCTTAACACCTCCTTAAGATGCCTCATGTGCTCTTCCCTGGGTTTACCAAAAATCATAATGTCATCAAAGAAAATCAACACAAATCTCCTCAACTGCTTCCTGAATATCTGATTCATACAACTTTGGAAAGTAGCCGGTGCATTAGTCAATCCAAACGGCATCACCAAGAACTCAAAATGACCATAATGGCACTTGAAAGCAATCTTCTCTATATCCTCCTCCCTCATCCTGATGTGATGATATCCTGATCTCAAGTCTATTTTAGAGAAGTAGCAAGCTCTGTGGAGCTCATCAATGCGAGGAATAGGATACCTGTTCTTAATGGTCTTCTTGTTTAGTGCACGGTAGTCAATGCACATGCGTATGGTCCCATCCTTCTTTTTGACAAGTACAACTGCAGAAGCAAATGGGCTCTTGCTGGGTCTGATGTGCCCCATCTCTAACAACTCCTTGATGGTTTTCTCTATCTCATCCTTAAGCCTTTTAGGATGTCGATAGGGTGTTGTAATCACTGGTTTTGACCCATCCTCCAACTCTATAACATGCTCTATCCTTCTGTCAGGTGGCACTCCTGGTGGTATGCTCCCAAACACCTTACTGTGCTCGGTCAACAACTTCTAAATGTTAGGATGGTGGTTGTTTTTTTGCTATTGCGGAACCTCTAGCATAATTAGGCACTCAGTTGCCCACTCCACCTAATCATGTCTAAGCATTCTCTCCATCCTCTTGAGAGAGACTACTTGAAGCCCTCCATCAGATAATGGCCTAAGCACAATCTTTTTGCCATTGGATTCAAATTTCATCTCCATATTGTGCAAGTTCATAGTGAACTCTCCAATAGTCATCATCCAGTGCATGCCTAAGACCACATCCGTATCACCAATGCCAACTACATAAAAGTCATCCTTAAGCTCATACTCACCCAGTCGAATACTCAAACTAGAAATCTTCCTAGTGTATGTGAGTTTGAAACAATCTGCTACCATCATCTTAAAGCCCTCAAACTCCTTAGTTTTGAGTCCTCGTTTTGCAGCAAGCCCCTCATCTATGAAACTATGACTTGCCCCTGTGTCAATGAGAGTGATTATGCGTTGCCTACCAAGAACTCCTCTAACTCTGAAAGAACCAACTTTTTGGAAGCTAGAGAATTGTGCCATCACTCCCCTCTTGGGATAAGTTTTCATCATCGTTGTCCTTATCAGATTGTTGATCTGATTTTTCAGAATTGGTCTCTTCGGCAGAGAAGTATTCAATTTGCTTGGCCTTTGCCTTGTTAAGACATCTATGAGATGGGGCCCATGGTTCCCTACAATGGAAACAAAGTTTCTTCCTCCGGTACTCATTCAACTGCTTATTACTTAGCTTATTTGTTTTTTTCTCTTGGTTGGCTCACATCACGCTGAAATGGCTTCTTATCCTTGTCCTTTTTATATGGAAACACCTTGGTTTGAAATTTACTTTTTGAAGTAGAAGACTCCATGTCCCTAGCCTTCTTCATGGCTTCATGTAAAGAGAGTGGATTAAGGCCTTTTATCCAACCTCTCAATGTGTAATGTGCCATACCTGTTGGTTCTTTTTAAAATCTTAATAGTGTTATTTTATTATTTTATGTGTTCTTTCAGACTAGACGGAAGATGCAGAAGGGGTTTCAGTTTTCTTGTGATGTGTTTGCCAGAATCAATACAATATAGAGCATATATTGAAAACCCAGAAAAGATACAAGAGATATGAACATAATATCAAATACCCAGATCATAAAATCACCAAACATGAATTACTATTACACACCCATATGAAAATATGCAACTTCATACATGTGTTGTAGCTGGACCAGCAAACTAGGTAGTGGTGAACACTTCCAAATCTCCCAGAAATATAGTATTGCGCATTCAAAGGATTACGATGATCAAAGAGGCCATAGACACCCCCAACAGAGAAATAGAATGGCTGCTCACAGTAGGAATTGAGTCCCAAGGACCCCACATCTCTCCTAGATAGTTGTACGGCATGACTAAAGCTACCCACAGCAGCAAATAATATCAAAACCCTCTGAATATTTCTGTTTTCAGTCTGCACGCTGGAAATGAGACTGAACGACCAAGGTATGAAGATTAACATGCACGAACTCACCCACAGAAACCTCAACAAATGGTATGACTTGGCTGCATATGGTACGATCGGCAAGGAAAGGTATCATAGCTGCGAATAACTCCATTTCAACTCTGAAATCTGTTCCTTTTCATCACACTCAGCTACATTCAATCTTCACATAAGATGTATCCATTTTGCTCTTTCAAACCCTATCAAAATAAACTCTCCTAAAGCACACTTGCAAACACTGTATGTATTTGACTCAATAGCACCTTTGGAGAGTATTTCACACCTGTGGAATGTTGTTACTAATGGAGGTTTTTGACTCCAAAAGCCACCTAGGTTCAAATCTCTTCAAACCCTAGCAGAGCAAAAGCAAGCAATTTCATAACATCAAGCATAAGAAATGAAACTCACTTTTCCATCTTTTATTCTCCAAGAGGGGCGTTGCTTTTTTTAGAGGGAATATTTCATTTTAAAAACACTTTATAATATCCAAGAGATGGCACCCAAGTCATATAAGTGACCCTTTGAATATAACTTCAATTTGTCACTTGCCTTAATATCTCTAAAGTCCTCGTCAAATAAATATTATTAATCTTTGGACTTTAAAATGAATGCCAAGATAAACTCGAAATCTAGAGTTCTATAGCTTGCCGGAAAGGTCTTAACGAGACAAATCCATTCCACATCTGAGAATCCCGAAACGGCACTTCCCGATTTTCTAAAAATAGCAAATCCAGCACAAAGCACCCAAGCCATCACTAAAAGTGCCAATTACACCAACTGAACCCAAACCAACCTCCACACAACTGAATAACCCATCCAAGGCTCTACCAACCATGGTCCCTAACCAAGTTAGTTAGTCTATGAGAACCCAAATGATAGACTAACTCTGTAAAGAGAAAGGGGACATTACACAATGGATCTGTGAGACCATTTTGTCATGTCCTAATATTAAGGCATTGTTTAAATTAAAGATTTAAACATCATGATAAGACAGAGAAGTCGCTTTTAATGATAATCATGTATATAACAATATTTAATATATAATAATATTATTTTATAAATATTTTTATATAATTAAATATACTTATTGTATTTATAAATAATAAATATAAATAATGATAATGTAATCATTTAAATGTAATAAATATACATATAGCAATCAGCGATCACTAATAAAAGTTAAAGGCAGCAAAGGCTGCAATTCATATTATAAAGAGTCATCAAGTATTATGAAACATTTTAATGGGCAACAATTATATTAGAAAGAGCAGCATAGCATATGATTTATAGACAGCGATTAATAGGATTAATGAAATCAGCAATTGTAAAGAGAGAAGGCAGTAATAAAAATGTATGTATTATAAAGAACTAATATAAAGGACAACGAATAGGTAGCAATGGGAATTATAATTATTGGCAGCGATTCTAGTTTAGAAGGGCTGCATTACTAAAATTAAGGCAGCCCTAATATTAAGGACTAAAGATGTGATCTGGTTAATATCAGCGATCATGTTTTATCAAACATACAGTCACCAATAACATTAACAGAAGGTGCAAGAGACGTCACCTTTGAAAGGGATGTATCCCTTCACCAAATATGAAGATATAAATAGGGGATGGGTGAACATCATAAGGATTCATCATTCCATCAAGGAACAAGCAATCAAATATATATACATATTTGTTGAGTGCATAGAAGGAAATAATATATTTTCTAATTTCTAAGAATATATAGATATTCTAAAGTGAATACATATTGCTGATATATTTGAGGGAGCATAACAACAAGCAAGAGGAAAGCATATATTCAGATTTATAATCGAGCTACCAAATTGAGGACTGCTTCATTAATCTATTGTGGTAGGGTACTCATATGGGAGTATAATGTCAATGTGGCTAATGGTTTATGCGGGTTATTATCATGAATTATTATTGATGTGATTTTTATTACTTCATTCTGCACACACCTTCACCATGATGGAGAAGGAGAATTACAAAGGGGAATGGTGCGAGGGCTCTCTTCTAGGTACGCCACCCGGGAGGGGACGCAATGAGCCCACATGGGCCAGAGGGGTTCTGCCTTTTAGTTGAAGGGTTCTGCCTCTAGGCTTAGAGAGTGGCTACCAGGACACCTTCGTAACCTCATTCTCCTATCATGGTATGACAATATAGGGAGAGCAATCATGGGAAATGGAAAAGATGACAAGATGAGGATAATGGACTTCATATGAATCGCATGCGCCACATGAGTCTAGGGCGACCTCATATGAATGACATGCGCCACATTAGATTGAGGGCACCTTATATGAATGGCATGCGCCACATAAGGACAAGTACAGCTCATATGAATGGCATGTGCCACATGAGGACTAGGGAGGGATGGTATATCCACCCTGAGACCTAGAAAGATTAATTACATCCATCAAGTTACTCTAGTCCATATTTCCCCATGATTGATCATCCCAAGGTAAGTTTTAATTGAGTTAACTAATTTGATTGGACTTACTTATGCAGGGATTAAGTCAGGACAAGGTATTCTCTAAACCCATTGTTTGCTTAGAAAATTGATAGTTTAAAATAAAATTAGTATAATTCTTATTAGGAACATTACAACTATGAATTGATTATTATCTAATTTATTGATCTTTAATATTTCTAATGTCCCTTTCTAGTGATCTAATTGGGTACAAGTAAAGAAAACAAGAGTATCCTAAAAGGGGACATTACACATCTATAAAGAGGACTATCACTCTACGCTCTGAGATATTAGTGACCATCATCGACAACTTCTGGAACTCGGATATATAGCTGTCCACTAATCCCCATTGCTTCAATTGTGCCAGTTCCTTGAACTGTAACTCTAGATCCTTCTTGTTAAATCTATCAATCAGTTGTTCAGTGAACTCTGCATATGAAGTGATATGATCATGTCCAAGAGTGATCTTCCCATGGTGCCACCACTCATGAGCACTACCATCAAGATGTAGGGCAGCATCCTCTTCTGGCATAGGACTGAGCTGAAGGAAGCTATCTAGCTTCTGCACCCACGCCCTTGCTGTTGTTTTTCCCGACCCATCAAAATATGGAGTATTCAACTTGTTTACCTTTTTCTGTAACTCATAGTTCTATTGTCTACCACCCTTGTTGGGTCTGTGTTTCATCCTCAAATCTGAATACTCTCGGAAAGACATCTCAGCGCAAAACTCCTCACTAGAAGCCTGCCAATCCCTAATAATCACATCTTGAAACTCAAGCTAGGTAGGCTCGGGATCTGGTGTATTATGTTGTGAGGTGAAGGTAGGTATGCCAAGTCTATCATAAGTTGTGTGCTGGTTAACTCTTCTGTTATTAACAAATACTTCCCCATCATTCCTTTTGTCCTCATCATCTCTATCCCTGTTCCTGTCACCATTGTTGTCCTCACCGTTGTTCCTGTTCCTATTATTGTTCATTCCCCAATGCTTGGTGACCATAGAAGGTCCTATTAAAATTGTGTTGTATCTCTCACTATCCCCTAGCCAAATCATTTAGAATATCTCTGGTGCTGGGTTCTTCACGCTCTCTATCACCCATCCCTATCTCTACTCTGTCAACACCTGCGAATGGGTCTATATGCAGAGGTACTTCCAGATTCGGCTGTGACCTGTTTCTTCTCAGATAATATTGATGTGTATTGGGCTGCATTACAACTGAATACTCTGCATGTTTTTCAACTGACCTCGCAGGATGACAAGATGAATTGTGCTCTAATACCACTGTAATATACACCCTATTTGTGGGTTCTCGGTGACCAAGTTTTTTGTAATGTCCCCAATTTTTTCTACCACCTAAGAAATAATAATTATTTTAATTATTTAATATTACCTGGCAAAAAGTGCAAGGTTTAAAAGGTAATGTTAAATAATTATATTAAAAGGTTATAAAGTGACCATAGTAACTTATTTTAATAAAGTCACTTTATAATATTAAGTTAAGTGATTAAGGGGGGAAAACTAAAAAGGTCTTTTTGAGAGAAGTAATATGTAGAGTCAAAAGGAAAATAATATTATATTCTCTCAAAAAGTTTTAAAAAGGCAGTGAGAGCTCATTCGGGGGATGCTTGGATTTGATATTGTTACTCTGCTGGATTGAACCTATGTGTTCTTCCATTTCTTCCTTCTTGAGGACGAAAACCCTCTAGAAGAAGTTCAGTTTCGTTGGCGAAATATCCTGCCTAGCTGGAAAGAGGGCAACTTCATCCAGGAGTTGCATTTGAGCAAAATATGAATTGAGGGATTTGAAGTTTTGATCTAAGGTTTTGTAATGTATTGCTTTCTGATGATTGAAGATTGTCTTTCTGAGAAAAATATACATAATTGAGGAGTTTGTTTACTGATTCATTTTATTGTCATTATGATCAGTTGATGCATTTTGGAGTGGGTTGGAATCATTTCTTGTATTTTGGCATTTGCCCTCTATATGTCCGTACCATGCTGGCCGTATTTAGCACATGGGATTGATTTGAGGATAAAAAATAATATGGAGTTTGATCTGATTCTAGTCTTTTGTAGTGCTTTTGTACTGCCCAGGCACTTCATTTCAGCATGAATAGAAAGAGTTTGAACGCAGATTGAAATTTCTATGAAGGCATCCGTACTTTTGTTGAGCCATACTGCTAATGGTGTTGATTTCCAATATTAAGTTTTTGGCTTGTGCTTGGTCTTCAAACTGTTTGCAATGCCATTGTATGTCCTAGATGCCTCCTTTTATGATCAAAATCTGAGGATTATATGCAGTGTTTAATTTTTATTGTGTCATCCGTACCTCTTGATATCGTACGGACTTGGTGATGAGTGATGAAAGATAATGAAACTTGATTGTTTTTGGGCCTCTTTGATTGGCATTTGAAGGTTTTAATGTATGCATGGTGCTAGCATTAAGGTTTTCTTAGATCTCAGTGTATTGAGCTTGTGATGAACTTATACTTGGATTCCATGGCTGTACCAGTCAAGGTGGTCGACTTGGGAAAATTAAAAGATTGTTGTCTTTGGTTCTAAGCTGTTTGGGAATCCATTTGCCATGATGAAACAACCATTTTAAGACTAACTTTCATGGATTCTGGGCTGCAAAGAAGTTTTTAATGATATTGTACCTCGGGAATGCCGTACAAGTTTGTTGGGTCGGTTGGGCTTGCAGAAAATAATGTGTTTGAATCTTGTCAAAGTTTGATTGTGATGTTTTTGTAATACCCAGGGCTTCATTCTGGTCTGGTTTCATAGACTTTGGTGTGAGTTGATCTTATTGGATGCATTTCTTGCCTTTCATGGCCGTACCAGGCTGCTAGTACGATTGGTGTTCATAAATTAAGTTGGCTACATTACTTGTTAATGTTTCTTGGAGGTTGATTTACATGTTTAGGTGCTTGGTTTAAGACTGCTGTGAGTTGTTTGCGGTAGTAATAAGGAAACTGTGATCAGATTACCTCATTTTGGGTCGTACAGTACTGTGTATGGGTGACTAATTTTGTGATGCCCTTTGGCAGTGGTATGGAGTGTCATTAATAATGGTAATGATGGAAGGAACTTATCTTGCTCACCTTGTGCTTGTTCTCTGAGTTGGACAGACATCTATCTCTTGGGCATATTAAAAAAAAGCAGAGTTTCAAATGCTCACGAGAGCATGCATTGTCTAATATCTTTGGCACTCAGATATAAGTATGATAACAGTCTTTGTTGCAAGGTTATGTTAGGCAAGACGAATTGGAGGTGTTAACATTTCCTTTACATTCCTTTACTCCTTGTAATTCACAGCTGATAGTATTGTAATCATTCCTTTCCTATATCTCACATAATAGCCCCTGGATGGTTCAACTGCCAATGAGGAG
Source organism: Cunninghamia lanceolata (assembly GCA_027924645.1). Classification (NCBI taxonomy): domain Eukaryota; kingdom Viridiplantae; phylum Streptophyta; class Pinopsida; order Cupressales; family Cupressaceae; genus Cunninghamia; species Cunninghamia lanceolata. Next base: position 1,569,115 of record BSBN01001074.1, on the reverse strand, counting down.
TAATTGAACTTCTTTCTTTTCTCATATCCACTGGACAAAGTGGTGAATCCCCACTAACTTGTAATGTTTTCATTCATTCTACCTACTGAAGCAGTGGTGAATACCCACTAGATAAGTGGATGATTTTGTACTTTCATTCTTGCTCTCATACCCACTGGAAAGTGGTGAATCCCCACGATATAAGTGGATGTCCCCTGCCGTGAATGAATTGTATTTTCATTGTTGCATAATTGCTTTGTGTAAGCCAAACACTGTATGCTCTCACCTTACCCATCCTGGGATCTGCATGATCAAAAAGTGCGAGGCAACCTTAGTTGGTTTATGCAATTTATGCTAACACTGTCATATCATTGTATGTAATTTTGAAAAAAATTTGGGGTAGCATCTTACATTTTTTTTCTGTTTGCTGTGATGTTTACTACTGAAGGTTTTGTGTGTTTGTTTTCTCTTTATCATTCAATGGTGCTCAATAGTAATGAAATGCATAACACGCAAGCATACCCAGATGAAAATATAGCACAAACACAAAAATATAAATACCCAGCTAAGGAAATTCCTCAAATGTCATTACAATAACATAAACATTATTATTTCTTCAATGTTGTAAGTCTGAAGTACATAACCAGCTAGGGTTTTGCCACGAGATAAGCTCGGAATGCATCAAAATTTGAATATCCCACTGTGCAAATGAGGGTCATGTATTGATGGACCCTAGACGCCCTTGTTTCATACAAAAACTGCCCCAAATGGGAGACGTTTCACCTTATGAGAAGCTCATGCCCCTATGTGGAACTGTATGGCTGGCTAGTGAATGAAACAGCAAATAAAACTTGCCAAAATCTCTGTTTTTTGTATTGTTTTCAGACTGCTTCATTAACAGCATAATCCATGACGCAATCACTCAATAATGAATGACTTTTTGCTGTCCACAAACACTAATATCAGCTCTGCAAATGGTACGGCCCTGTAGAGGTATGGCCAGAATAGAGTAATATCCAAAATATCAAAAACTTCCTCAATGTCTCAGAAATCTGCAACTATAATATTTATGACTGGCTGCTCACAAAATCTGAGTATGAAAACCTGTGAAAAACTCCATCAAAATTCATCCAATGAACACCAACGTAATCTCTGAATGAGACTACCAGCAAACCCTCCAAATGATATCTTCGAATCACGTAGAGAGTATGATTCATAGAGGATTACGTCCCTGCAAACCCTTGTATTTTCCAGCTCAAAGCCAAAGCTCTAGAACTATGCACGACAAGATGACTAAATGAATGAATGAATTCTTTTTTTCTTTACTTTTATTCCTTCATTCCCAACGCCTCAAAAGAGTCCTTATTTTTTAATATATTCATATAATTTAAAGACTCCTTATGTCTCTTAAGTTAGGCACCCAAGCCTAGCACAACACTTAAAAACAACTTATAACTCCCTTTTAATAAATAACTTTATAATATAAAGCAACTTATATTAAAACTTTATAAATTAAATCTTTAATTTAACTTAATATTTCGACATTTAATATATCATTCCTTGGTTGTTTTGAAAGCCATGTAACAAGTGCTAGATATTCCAACTGGTGATAATAAAAATGGAAATATTGAAACCAACTCCACCGGTGACCCCCTGCCTGACTTACTAAAAATAGTAAGTCCTAGAAATTGTGTCCAAGACACCCTCGGAAAGGAGAGATGTACTCAAACCATCATCCAATTGTGCCAACGCTGCTGGAAATTGCCCACAAAAGTTCCCTAACCAACCACCATTAGCCTACATGAACCCTAGAATAGGCTAATTGCTCCCACCTGTCAAACTGGCTAAGAAGGGAACATTACATAATAAAAATTAATAATAGCCATATACATAAACATAACTTAGAATTTGCCTAATACATAACTTGACATATTTGTATTCAAATAAAACTTTATTTAACACCTATAACCAATGTAATACAAAATTTCAGTCCACATACTACAAACATATTTAGCATCTATGTTAGTGCCTTCTCGTCCCTGCACCTATATTTCCAAGGTGATTCCTTGTAGGTAAACCAACTATATACAATATGGAAAAAAGAGAAGGGATGTGAGGATATGGGAACAACAAACCTCATCAAGACAACCATCATAATAAAAAATTAGTATTCCTCATAACATAACTCACCTACATCTCCCTCTCCAATATACTCTTCCATTCATGCTTAAATTACTGTCTTTGTGTGAATCCAAAACTATGATCTACATTAACATTGTGGGTGAAGATAGACTTAAGAAGGTAATTGTAGTCGAGAATGAAACAAATTCTTACGATAGGGTTTTGTTAGAGCTATGTATTTGATAATATGAAGATTGATAATTTAAAGGTGCTTCTCAATGACTAGCCTGTCTGAAACAACTACACATATCAAAGCATTGGAAGAGCATGTGAATTTGTGTTGTCAAGCCAAGTTCTCATTGGCTCCCAGAAAATATTATTTTACAATCCCTTATAGGAAGTTATTGGGTCTGAACACAAATCTCAACATGAGTGCATATGCAAGTTCCTCTCGATGTGGGCAATCCTAGGCCATGTGGGATATTACAAAAGTTAGTTAAGAAATCTTCACAAATAGTTAATTAAGAACTTTTCACAAACAGTTAATTAAGAACTTTTCACATGTTTACCCCTTCAACATTCTAACTCGGAAGGGAATGCCATTCATCTGGTAAAACAAGAAGCAAAATGCCTCTGAAGACAACAGGAAAAGACACTGCCCTTTTCAAAATCTCCAAGATGCATGTGAAACTAGAAAATATACATAAATTAAGAAAAGGCACATTTGATATCGCTTGGAAAAACTCATCATTGAAAGAGTGTCATTTATTCCCACTATATTGATTGTCCTTAAACATGAATTCACCAATTTGACACAAAACAATTAAATGGACATCAAAAAATACTGTCTGCAAGGGCAAATTTTCCATAACTACTGAAATCTCCAATTTGAAGAGTTCCTCAATGCAGAAATCTCAGACCAATGTTACTAATGCGGAATTGTAAACAATCTAACTTGTCTAAAGATAATTGAATAGAAGCAACTTTTCTTAGGAGAGTACAGCAATCCTGGTGTGGAATTCAAAGACTTCTGTAGAACGTAGATATCATCTACCAGAAATAAAACACGTGGAATAGTTACTACTTGATTCATATTCTCACAGTCTTCCCAAAATTATGATATCAATTTAAGGACTTAACCCCATGATCATTGTTGAACACAATTTATCTATCACCACTTATCAAGATTGTTTTGGGAAATATAATGGAGACATGAAAACTAAATGCTTTGAGATATACTTAACTAGCCATGCCCATATAAAATGCTAGTCATCATTTAGGAAAGATGGCCTCCTAGACATCCACAAAATGTGCTACTAATTTCCAAGAATAAATAATTCTCAACTAAAATTATTACTAATCAAAACCAAATACTTGTACATTAACAAAAGTGTTCAGTTTTATAACAAATTCTGCATAGCTATAGAAGGAATGATTCAAATAAATAATCAAAGCTGTGCAAAAACATATTCAAATTAGAAACGTCTATAAATGTTTAATTTAATTTCACCTTCACCACAAAATCTTACCTCCACAAAAAGTGGTGATTTGATTGTCAAAGGACCAAGCTGGAAATTCTCCCCACGGCAAAATTGACTTTTAACCTATAATATATACATGCAAGAAGCTATGTGAAGAAGATAACATAAACAAAAAAAAGATTCATGTAAACTAATCTCTATGATTTCAAAAAAGCATTAGAACACAGTATGTGATGTAAGGGTATCATAGGTCATCACTACAGGCAGACCAAGTCATATTTCTAATGGAGGAAGTCATAATTGAATGAAACATACTACATAAATTCATAGGCATCCAATGAAAGGAACATTTCAAAAAGTTAAATTGTAAAGATCTATTAAAAGCTAAGGTTGTTTTGAAAGGAAATGCTACAAGCAATATTAATTTTAAATGAGTAATTCATGCAGCCAAGAGTAAGGAGCCAAATGAATGGTGGCCTTTCCCTTGCAGCAAGAGTTCACAACAGCTCTCTAAGACACATAATATGGGGTCTATTTCACAAATACAAACTGATTTAGAAAATAGGATCAAGAGATCAACATTGTGAGGGAAAATTGTAAAACTAGCTACTCAACAGTAACCCGATCAAGCTGGAAATTAGATCTGATTTTGAGGGATGTTCAATGACTCATATTACTGATTTACAGTAGACCCTGTTGGCACAGTCCATACCCTGTTTAAATTTTGTGTCAACCTCTGGTTTTGGGTGCCATTAGTTTGTCATATATCCCCAAGTTGCATTATTGCTTTGTGATGTCCTAATGTTAAGGCATTGTTTAAATTAAAGATTTAAACGTCATGATAAAACGGGGAAGTCACCCTCTTAAAAATATGGTCTTTTGGCACAAGAATACTTCTGGTAATATTTAATAAATGTATATATATATATATATATATATATATATATATATATATATATATATATATATATATATACATACATATATATATATATATATATATATATGTATGTATATATATATATACATACATATATATATATATATATATATATATATATGTATGTATATATATATATATATATATATATATATATATATATATATATATGTATGTATGTATGTATATATTATATAAATATATTTTAATATAATTAGAATATATTTATTTTAATTACCAAAGATATATTATTATATTTATAAATAAGTATAAATATTCATAATGTTAATATTTAAATATTATAATTATAAGTCAGCGATTTATAAAACAAGCGATCCATATGGTGCAATTAGAAGACAATTAAAGAAGCGATTTATTCTAAGTCATTGACCATACGGCAGCGAATATCATTAAGCATCGAATGATAAGCAATTAGCATTATGGGACGCCTCCCTCTATAAAGTCACCACTCTCCATAAGTCGCCTCCTTTCCAAGAAGCTTGTGCAGATGTATAAATAGTGTTGTCACGTGAAGAGAAGGGGATATGCAGAGAAAATATATATATCTGATATATTCATCAGAAGTTTTAAGAACATATAAATACTCTGATTTAAGAGGAAGAGAAAAGAGGAGTAACAATATATATTCAGATATAAGAACAAGATAAGAATAATAAGAAGTAAAGAATAATATATATATACAATTCTAAGATTGGAAGAAGATATCTATGAGTAAAATATATATATCCCTGATATATAACAGCAAGCAATGGATATCATCTGAATATTGAACAGATTAAAAGTAGAGTAAGAGCAGAAAAAGAATGAAGAGCGTCTCAGATTTATATTAAAGAACATATGCAGCAATATATGAAGACAATGTGCAGATGTGTATGATGAACAGATTATTGTAAAGAATAAATAAGAACACTAAAGAAAGGAACACAATCCTTAGATCTCTAAAGGATACAAAGGCAAGAATTATCTACTGGTATGATGTATCTAACCCTATGTTTATTATGATGAATGCCATGTAGTAAATAATATAATTGAAAGATTATCATTAGTATCATTATACATGTATATATAAGCATTGTGAAACTTGCTATGAAATATATATAAGGGAAAACATCAATAGAATTCACAACACATTGAAGTAGCGGTATGTTCAAACTCAATGCCTATTTATTTCTATTGCCTGCAACCTAGGATAGGCAGGTTTTGTTAGGGAGAGGCAGAGTAATTCCATCCTAATGAATGGAGATGGTTTCATCATGCCCTAGACAAGTAAATCCCCATCCATGGTTGAGAATTAGAAGAGAAATAAGGATTGAGACTTGAACATAGCCAATACAAAATGTGCTATGAATAAATGTGATCAATTGGCATGTTGAAGTATATCAAAGTATGTTCAATCTAATACTTAGTTATTTCTATTGCCTCCAACCTTAGGGTAGGCAGGTTTTGTTAGGGAGAGGTGGAGTAAATCCATCCATTGAATTGGTTTCATCGCGCCCTAAACAAGTAAATCCCCATCCATGGTTGAAGATTAGAAATGAAGTAAGGATTAAGACTTAAACATAGTCGATACTGAATTGTGTTATGAAGTGAACTGAATGTGGATTATGCTATGATGATTTGATCTCAATGCTTATGTTATGTAGTATTGTTCTCATTATTAACTATGCTATTATAGATAAATTTAAATGATGCTAGGAACTGAATATTATCTTAATTTATTGATCTTTAATATTTCTAGTGTCCCTTTCTAGTGATCTTATTATATGCAAGTAAATAAATCAGAAATATCCTAAAAGGGGACATTACATGCTTGCTCCTGCACATAGGCTTGATCCTGCTCATGCATTGTATAGTAAGTTATTGCTCGTGTGCCTTTTCATGTGGTCAGGATCTGGCTTTGATCTTAGTGATTTTTTAATATCTTCTATGACCAGTTTGTCAAGCCTAAGCAATATGTCCTAGTCATGTTTTCATGTCTTCAACCCCTAGTTCCATAGCATGGTCACATCAACATGCTTAATTGAGATGCTGAGTGTTGAGTGGTGATCTTGGAATAAACTGACTTGTTGGTGTGCTAATAATCATTCTTCATGTGGAATATGAAGAGCAAAATGTATAATGTCAATTTAGTCCATGTTTATCACGAAATATTTTCACATGAAAATGTGAAGATTCGTTTTCAATTGTATGGTTTCTAATTTATCATCATCATTGGAGGGGTTTCTTTAATGTATAGAAACACATATTCTTCATGTGTTCCAAAGGCTTTATCATTAGGAACATACTTTAGAGTGGGAGCATAAATTTCAATTGTTACGATGTTATTATCATTTTAATGTAATGTGTAAAGCTTGGCCATGTTCATATTACATTCATGGAAATGAAGAATAATGATTAGTGAAAATGGGCTTGTCATATATCTGACATGGCAATCCTTTAGCGTCCATGCATCGCTCCTTGGTTGGCAATGGAATATCTATACATTGTGGGAGTTGGCACATTTGAATCCATAGATATGCCACAAACAAGCATTTTGTCCCAAGGTTGCCAATGATGGCCTTTTGAATAAATGACATAGCAGAGATATGTATGGTCATATTATCATGTATCCATTTCCCGTCAATGAATCCCATTCTTTCCAAGGTAGGTTCTTCCCTGTTTCTTTAAGAATAGATGTGTATTGTTTTATAAGTAATGTGTTATTAAGAAGTTGATTTATGAGCTTATATAGTGAGAATGACCTAACTACTCACCCTCAACTTACAATCTCTTGTCACTAACTCTTGTACTCGCATCATAATGTTTTGGCATGGAGGGCATCAAGGTGGGAGTTCAAGAAAATAAGGGATTGTTATTTGGTAAATAAGTGGGTAGGATGTTGACTGTGTACATGTGTGAATCAACCTCATTGTGAAAGAGGCAATATAAGATTAGCTTGATTACACATGCTTGAAATACATAAACCCTAATAGAATAAATCTGGGTACTCTGAACTGTGTTGTAAAGGTTCATTTCATAGTATGTGGCATTGGGTTGTGCTTGGGGTTTAGAATCTTGGATGTCCTGATGGGTTTCTATTTGGGATTGTTCTTAAAAGTTGTTTACAATTAAGTGGGTTTTTTTGTTGATCCACTATTGAAAACTACATGCATGTAATTCCCTAGAGAGGTTATGTAGGTGGTCCATGGTGAATAGACTTGGGGAATTAGATCATGTCTAGGGTTTTACCCATAACTTATGCATGTTCAATTTGTTGCATGAAGCCTTCAAGGTTCCTTCGTGTTGTATCTTCTTGACTCAGGGGGCTCTTGTTGAGATATTGAATAATCTTAGTGTTCCACAAGGATGCATCCCCTCAAAATAGGCAAGTTTCTAAGACGAACACATCCTTGGGATGCAAAGATGGCCCACCATCAACCCCTTGCCACCACCATTAGAGGGGAAACGTCTCCAAGATATTCCCCTCATACAAAGGACATTTCAAGGATGCAGTCCTCAAGATGGCATGAGAGCTTCAAGAAACCCCTCGACCACCTTGGAAACTCTGGGACGTCCCCTCGATCGGGCATGAAAAAAGTTATTTTTTCTAAAAGCATGTTTTTCAAAATCTAATTCACTATTACTAACCCTAAAATGTTAATGGATCCCACTCACACACTAAACCCTCAAAAAAACTACCAATATACATGCCCACCCTCAATCCAAATCATCGTCAATACTTTCTCATTGCATTGAGCAAGAACAAAAGCAAGAGCAAAAGTAGAGGAAGAAGAAGAGGAAGCAGAAGATTTCAATTGTCTTCATCAATCAACCATTGAAAACCTTCAAGGTAAGACTTCACATGAAAAATTTAAAATTTTGAAATTCATTCTTTGTTTTTGGCATTGGCATTTTCACTGCTAAATCTGAAATCAATAATCATTTTTCTTTTTTCAATTTAAATATTCAATATATTGTTTATATGTGCAAATTGCAAATAATTTGTAGGGTCTAGAAATTATTAAATGTTTTTAGGCTTGTTTAACTATTGTTTTTACTATTTAGGGGTTTTATAATAGTAGTTTTTAGGGTTATTTTAAAAATTTAATATTTTAGGATTTTAATTTTTAAATTTATTTATTAAATTATTTTTAAATGTTTATTTGTAAATTTGCATAATGATATAGCTATTTTTTTAATTTTCATTTAGCTTTTGTGTATCCTCTATTTTTGTGCCTCGTGCAATCTGAAATATGAAAAATAAAAGTAAAATGAAATCAAAATTTCTCTTTTAGTTTTAAATTTTAATATTTTTAAGTTTAAATGTTAAACTTTTTATTTTGATACTTATTACTAATAGTCAAATTAGGATTTCATCTTTTGTGTATCCTCTACTTCAATGCTTTAGGTGATCTAAAGTAAAAAAAAATAAAAGTGAAATCCTTGATGAAGGTTGAAGAACAAAGTTTCCAATGTTTGTGTATCCTCTACTTCTATGCTTCATGTGACTTGAAGTAAGAAAAACAAAAGGAAAATCCTTGCATCTTGAGCCCTTACATTACATATATGCACTAAATTTTAAATTTTAAACTATAAATTTGATTTCCTATAGTGTCACTATGAGTTCTCACAACATGAGTGATGATGAGGGTGTTCAAAAATCCAAACATTGCAATTAAATATAAAAATCATAGTAAGGCAGATTTTTGAAGGAAAATTATCAAGAAGACAAAGACTTTGTTGTGTAAGAGGTTGGTGTATTGTAATGTGTCGTTTTGGCACATAGACTTTTGTGCACATTATGCTTGTTCCTAGTCTTTCGGAGGCTATCCGGCATGTTTAGGAGAACTCCAATGTTCTTGGAATGGTTGTGGTTCAATCTCGCAGAGCAGTTGTGTATCTCAAGTATTCAATTTCACCAAGGGATGGTCAAAGTTGTTCAATCAGTGCATTTCTATGCTTTATATGGCTTGGGACTATTATCCAGATAATTAATTAATATTTCACTAAGGTTGTGATTAATTATAGCAACTTAGTGTAATATTAATTATAAAAGTGGTTTTCCCTTCTGAAAATGGAGTATTTTTCTATAGCATTGAGCTCAGTGCTTGTTCAGGATTACAAAGATGCTTTCAGATGTTTGATCGAGCTCACGGATTGCTCTCCAAGATTCTTGGAGGAGCCGTCTATTTTTGGAAAGTCACCCAGAAGGCATCGTTTTGCATCCCAAACCTTACAGAGCATATTGGTTCAATTTATTTGGTAGATGGATGAAGTTTGGGATTTTCTGCAAAAAGTAATATTTAATGAGCTATTTTAATTATTATTTTCACTTAAGCTCCTAAGGGTGAAAATAATTAAAAAGGTACCTAAGTGTTAGAGCTCATTAGAAAGGTAATTAAGTGATTTAAATGTTAGACACTTAAAAAGGGGGCCTCACACATGATATATTATTATTATTTCAAAGAAAGTTATTTTTGAGAGAAAAAATATGAAGAGGTAAAATGAAAATAATATTATATTCCTCTCAAAAAGTTATAAAAGGGAGATGAGAACTCATTTGGAGGGATGCTTGGATTTTATATTGTTATGTTGTCGGATTGAACCTGCAAGTTCTTCCATTTTTTCCTTCTTGAGGACGAAAACCCTCTTGAAGATGATCATTTTCGGTGGTGAGATATCCACCCTAGCTGGTAATGGTGATTTCAAACAGAAATCACATTGTGTTGTCTAGATTCTATGGTAATTTGTTTAGATGATTTATCCATTGAGATTTGAATACATTTTGGCTTGTTTTGATGGTGTTATTGATGAGGTTTTTTTGGAGTGTGAAGATTGGAGTTTTCTTTGGCTGGTCCGTACCTCCCAAGCCGTACTAGTGTTGGGCAAATTTATATGTTGCTAGATCATAGAAGAATCTTGTTGCAGATTTGTTGTTGGATAATATTTAACTTGTATCGGTGCCTATTTCAGTTCATTATATTCTGATTTTGATGCAGATTTGAATATGCTATGGCATGTCGTACTATATAGTCCAGTTGTACCATGCTAGAAGGGCATGTGAGTAAAAAGGCAGACTGCTCAGCTATTGGGGTTGTAATCACCCTCATTGATGGCGCCTAGGGTTGCATGGTGAAGTGTTGGTAGTTTGGAGTTGGAAAAGAGTAAATCTGGGTAGATATTGAGACTTAATCATGGCTGATAAAGTAGTTTTCAGACCTGCAGCAGTGTTACAGCAGTGACAGTATAATTTCTCACATGGTTTCTTTCATAATTTCATGTTTGGTATATTTGGTGATCTATTTGCAGTGGGCTTGAGTTTCCTTTCATCACCCATGAGTATTTTCTATGTCATAATTTTTAGCCACAGTGATATCTATTTAAAACAAGGTGTAGGATACCCAACTAGTTCTACGAAAATTTTTCCTTAACTTAGATAAATCAACTACTCAACAACTAAATCATATATATCAAAGATAATAACTTGAATGAATCAATCTTGAAGCTGGCTACTTGTCTTATTACTTGATTCAATGCAAATGTCTTATTACAGAGATAATGCTTTCAATAGCATGAAGTTACAAACTTATTCAAATGGAAATACCAAAGAAGGCCTTGAAGCCTTGATGTTTACAATGTCTTCCTCACTTGATCAACTCAATTGAACTCGATGATGTCAACTGAATGTCAACACCTCACAATACAACAAGGGAGCATCACCTTGTCAGTTGAGGGAGCATCACCCCAACACTTGAAACTCGCAGGTCTCAAGAATACAAGCTACAAGCTTTGCAGAGAGAAATTCGCCAAAAGATAGATAACAAATGAATGAAAGAGCTCCTCCTTTTACAGGCCTTCCAAAGGCAATGAAGGCACATTTTTCAATGCACAAAGAGGAACCAAGGCACGTTTCCCAAGAAGCATATCCAAGGGAATATTCCATCTAATGACTCATTCTGAGTTGGCAACTTATCTAGAGACCTTGACACGGATCCCAAAGTCATCCCGTCGACCAATGAGAGCTCAGGTAGTTACAACTACCTCATCTTCTGACCAGGTGCCAAGTGGAAGCAGTTTAAACATGGAATGGCGCCCAATGAGACCTAGGCGCCCAACTGAGGTAGCAGAGGCATGGATATGCGCCTAACTTTTCTGGTGACCTTATCATGCATGAAATCTTGTAGAAATGTTCATTGAGGGTTCTCTGACAGCGTTTGAGGCTATTTTCATGTCTTGGCGCCCATTTGAGATAGTTCCTTCATGAAACTGCGCCTTACCATTACTGGGTGCCAATTGAAGGTTTACAGAGACTCTAGAATGCGCCTAGAGTTCTAGACTTCATACTTGTTGCATTTCATTGTTTTCAATCAATAAAAAGAATTCTGGAATGCCTCCTCCTTCAAATACTTAATCTCTATTGCAAGTTTACATGATCCTTTGCTAGGCGCCAAAACTAGGCTATTCAAACTAATAAGTGCGCCTAGACTTACTTGTTGCTTCTTACCACTTCAACCCCCTAGAAAATGTTTCAGGATGTTTCCTTTCTTTATGATGCAATTGATAAGATCCTTGGGCGCCATTTCAAGTATCCAGGGTGACTACCAAATCAAGGCGCTTATGTGAATTTTTGACAAATGGAGAAGGCGCCTTAGTTGCCTAGGCGCATCTTGAGGGTGAGATAGGCAGTTAAGTGCGCCAAGCTAGTTATGGAGTCTACTGACCTTCTTATCAAATCAACTTAATGTTGTAATCTATTTGAGAGAGTTCCCTCCTTAGGCGCCAAAATGGAAGAGTTTCACCAAAATGTGCATCTCACATAGTTTTCAATCCTAGGCGCCAGAATCAAAGAGTTTTGACCAATACATGCACCTAAGCTAGAATTTTCCTTCTTTAACTTTGATTGTTCATCCAAATGACTTTCCTAACTTCAAATCCTTCAATCAAACAACCATCCATGCTAGGCGCTCAAAATGGAAAATTCTTGGCCCAAAATGCGCCTAGGTAGCCAGTCGCCAAATTCTAACTTTCTACTTGACCTCCCTGAGAATGAAGTTCAATTGAAGAAGTTCCTTGATAGTTCCAACGACCAACTCAGATCAAGGCGCCCATTTTGGAGTGTTTAAACTTGAATTGACGCCTTATGAAGGTTAGGCGCACTCTGGGGTTTTGTAAGAACAAGAAAGTGCGCCTAGCTCAATTAGGCTCTTTCAATGACCTCAAACATATGTTAGGTGAATGATCAGGTGCAAGTGATGCTCAACTAGTTAATAGATGACTTCATCTTCTTGATTTTTGCCTTCAAAACCCAGGGCGCTCATTTAGGTGAGTTCAACATGATATTGGCGCCTAAGCATGAAAACTTCATTCCAAACCTACTTAGCTTATCTCAAAACTGGGCGCTAGGTTGGAGGAGGTTAAATCACAAGGAGCGCCTCAAGTTGGATGCTTTACTGAGTGCTAAAAATGATTTTGAAAGTTAGGTGCCAAAATGAGCCTGAACTGTCAAGGAATGCGCCCGGCAAATGTGAACACTGGAGTGGATGAAATGACTCTTAGACTTAGTCAAATTTTAAGTTTCTGACTTTGTTCCTGCAAAACAAAAGGTTAAGTTAGTCAAAAACCAATTCATTCCCTCATTATTTAGAATTAGCCTCCGGGAATGAGGAATAGGCTAATCCATTCTTCACTTGATGATCAAGCCAGAAACGGGGACTTGACACAAGGATATTGGACTTAGTTGCATATTATTCATTTCCTTGTAATCTTTACTTTCTGTTGCAAACCACTTTGTAACCCCTGGATGGTTTACCACCAGTGTGGAGAAAATATAATATTTATCTTTCTTTGTTCAAACTACCCACTGAATAAGTGGAGTATTCCCACCGAATAAGCGGATACCTGCTATATAGTGGAAGATTGTATTTAATTTCATTTGCAAAGCATTGATTGTAAGCCAAAGCACTGTATGCTCTCACCTCACCCATCTAGGGAACTTGGTGATCAAAAAGTGTGGAGGTGTTCTAGTTGGTTGCATTATGCTAACACTACTGTGATCATTTGTATAAACTTGAAAACTTTTTTGGGTAGCATATTACAATGGTATCAGAACTGGTGATCTTGCCGGCCTGTTTGGGTTGCTACTCACTCTTTGCAGATCTTCAGTTGTGGAACAAATTTTCAGCCTTACATGTTAGTGATCAACACTTGCATGTGTGTTCAGTGATTGGCAGTTGAAAGATTTGATCAGTGAATGTGAGATCATGGCATCTCTCATGGAAAATGATATATGTGAAAGACTTTTTGATGCAGGATTGAAGTTGAAATCTTTGCAATGGTCAAATGAGAGTCTTCTCAACACTTTGGAAGGAGTTGAGAAGTGTTTGTATAAAGTTTCTCAGTCACCTTCTGAGGTAATGCGGGTGGCGTTGATTCCTTCAATGACTCTGTTGGGTAAACTTGAATTGTTAAGGCATCCAGACAAGGTTGTAAGACTTGTTATTGCATGCATAAGTGAAATCATAAGAATTTCAGCTCCCGAAACTCCTTATGAACATGGGAAGATGAAGGTGATATTACAATTGTTCGTGGAAAGCTTCTAGGGTTCGAGTGACATAAAAAGCCTTCTTTTGATAAGAGGGTAAAAATCTTAAATAATGTTGCCAAGGTCCAAGTTTGTGTGATGATGCTAGACTATGAATGTGAAACCCTAATATTTCAAATGTTTAGTAATTTTCTTGGTGAAATCAGGAAAGATCATGATATGGGATTATGTTAGCAATGCAAAGTATCATGACCTTGGTGGTTAATGACAGAAATGATATTTCCCATCCTCTTATAGAAGTCTTATTGAACAACTTTGTAATGTCCCCTCTTAGGAAGATCTTGATTTCTTCACCTTGCACACAAGTATAGCTTCTTAAAGAGAACATTAGTAATCAATAGATCACTAATAAAACCAATATCATTAATTAGGGTTAGTAACATCCTGAACAACAATTGGTAATAATGAACAACTATGTGTAATCAATACATATATTTTCTCATATTTATTCTTTTACCTATGAGACATCATGATATACTTTGGGAGTGGTGATCAACGTGCCTAGTCGTTAATCTAACCTAATCATTAACCCTATGGAGACGGGTCATCTATTCGTTAGGGCGTTGGATAACAATGCTCCACTGCCATACTACACCCAGCAATACTTCACCACTTGGCTCAAGGGGCTTCATGCTACACTCGGCAATACTTCACCCACTTGAGAATCACCTACCATGTAAGCCATTTAATAACAATTAATCTACACTACCATAGGCCCAAGGGCTTCATGCTACACCTGGCAATACTTCACCAACTTGAGAGTAACCTAGGTGTGAGATCTACAAAACCTCCCTTCCCTAACTATCCACACGTTCTCGTAGGGTGATAGCTAAGATTAATGACGAGGCAAATGTCCCAATCATCCCTAGTATATCATGAGTAAGGTTAGAGAGGTCATACCGTTATTGAATTCGTCTTCTTGATCGATTTGCGATATTCTAGTGATCCTTTGGATAATATTTCTTATGCATATTGTCCCGTCAATGGGAACTAGATAATACTTCCTTATGAATATTGTTCCTTCAATGGGAACTAGATATCATACCATCACTATCGAATGGATAAACATATATGGCAATACTATGCCTTAGCAGAATTATCTCAATATATATATATTCTTTTATTAGATTAATGATAATAATGATCATATTATTGATAGATAATGGCTGGTATGAATACCTTATAGAGTTGGGCTGCTTGGAATGACTGGATTCCTTGATATGTAGATATAAAATGTATTTCCGTATAAATGCTTGATATTCCAATTGCTTCCCTTGTATTGTTTATTAAATCTGCTTGATATGGATATGATAGATGATTGATATTTTGAATGTTTCCTTCATATTCCAATCTGCATATATGAATATGTGTATCTGCTGCTGTAATTGTATATATATATTGATTTATATATTCCATTGATTGATGATATGAATGTGTATGAATATTCTTCCCTGGTCTGAACCGATAATATGAATTTAATATATTATTTGATGCTTGATGTTTGCTGATCAGATCTGATGATAAGATGATATGTTTTGCTGATGATTGATATTCTCATGAGATTGCTATTGGATGAGATGATATTACTGTTGTTGTTCATATGATGAGATATGTTGGATGATTGATCTTCTTAGACTATTTGGTATAGATATTGAAGTGTATTCTGCTCTTCAATGATCGTTGTTGAGTGAGTAATTGCTGATGGTTGAGATCCTTGATCGCTGCACTTCTGAGATGAGATTGATGCTGATTGGTATTTAAAATTGCTTGCTATCCTCCCTTCTCATTCTTACTATCTATCTTCTTATATAGCTCCAATTGAGGCGAGCTACGTAATAGACATCTCCTTTCCACGATGAAGAGACACATCTTTTACTAGTCATTCCACTAATCATTAACATATGAGACAAAATTTACTTTTCATACTATTTGTTGATAATCGCTGCCTTCACAACTAGTCAGTGATCTATTAATTTCTTCTTTCGCAAGCATCTTTCTCCACTAGCTTTAGCGCTGCTTCCTTATATTGGCTTTTGTCAAACCATATCGTATCCCATAATAGTTAAATATTATAAGCTAAGCATTGTCAATAAACTCTGATGTCTTAGCAAACTCCCAGCCCAAACTCCACGTATCTGCTCAAACTTTACTTATTACTGAGAATTAGCAAATGAGGGCGGGGTCCACAATCCACTTTCAACATCATATAGAATCCTTTAGTAATTTTCTTCTTTCATTGTCAGATATTGTCTCCTTTGTGCCAGCAAACAAAGTAAATTCTAAAACCACAAATTATCCTTCAAAAACCCATGAATTTTCTTAGGAAATAAAGATTTATTAATAAAATGGCTGACTGGGTATTTATGTCAGACTTTGTCTCCTCATTTGCAACAATTGTAAATGCTAAAACCACAACTTATTCATCATAAATATGTCAATTACCTTATTAATAAATATATATTATATATTAGACATTATTTATATAATACAATTATTAATATTACTTATTAAATATTGTATATTAATAATAATGTATTATAATATTATTTATAGATATACATTATTATATAATAAATATTGTTATATAAATATTATATTTAATAATAATAAGTATTATATATATTATATTTAATTATAATATTTATATAATGATATTATTTAATATGTAATAATATTACACAATCTCTATCTTGTCGTTTTATGTTTTAAACAATGCCTTAATATCGGGAGATTACAAACTTGAGAAGCGAAGATCAAGACTCCTTATCAGCTGCTAATGTGCTAGCTGAAATGGTTGCTTACCAATGTGAAGAAAAATTGAAAGTTTACATGGCAGTAGAACAAGGAGAAGATGAAGACCTTATAGCTGAAATAACTGATTTTGAGCCTATTTATGATGAAGACAAGGTCATAAATCAAGAGGCATGTATAAAGGAGCTAGCTGATTTGGGGAAGACTACACCAAAAATTTGTGAAGCCGAGCCTAGCTTTGAAGAAGTCAAAGATGTTTCGGAATTAGAAGTGTTGGTCTTTGCAAGTCCTACATTTGATGACAAACCTGATGGATATGCAGATGCCACTACATTAAAAATTGAAATGAGAATGGTTGATAGATTGCTAGAAGGCGATTTATCAACTGAGCGTGAGAATATTGTAGCAGAATGTCTTGAAGACTACATGGGAAAAAGTGTTTTTCCGGCAGTTGAAGAAATTGATGCTGTTGAAATTTTCAAACCAGCACCTATTGGGGAGCATCTTCACCATTCTAGTGATAGCATTTCCGATTATGAGTGGGAATTTCCCATGCAAAGTGAAGAACAATCTGACTTCTCAAAGATCTTGGATGAAGAGCATATTGAAGGAGAGCTTGATGAAAGCTTTAAATCAGCTTTTAGTGATGACTCAATGTTTGAGTTTGGTGCTGCCATATCATTTGATCATAGTGATTGTGAAGAGAAATTTTCAGAATCCTTGCTTCTTGAAGAACCAAGGCACTTGAGTGATCAAAGCCCTGGAGAGTTGTGTGAGTTGAAGAATCAACTCTTAGTCTCTGATGAGAAGGTGATTCATATCCTTGTAGGTTTGGACAGCTCACAAGAATTGGTTGAAAACCTCATTAGGACAGCCCAAGTCGAGGGGAGACAAAGGTGTAATGTCCCCTTTTAGTGAGAACACTTCAACCTGAACCTGACTCAAAATTGAGTTTGCGAAGAAATATTAAAGATCATTAAATGTTAATGCTAAGATTAGATAAAGTTGATGATAATAAAAAAATCATTATTTACTTGTTAAATGATTATTATTCCCTGCTTATCATTTTAATTAACATGTTTGACTTCATATCCTATAAGTGATGCAAAGTGATCATGATGCATATTCTAATGTTCATATCCCTTTTCTCTTAACCTCCATCGGAAAATTAGCTATAAGGCGCTTGGATACCCTTGCACGGAAAGAATTACACTGCCCCTTCCTATGATACCTCATAGGGCGCCTGGATACCAATTCACATGCCGAAATTACACCACCCTCCTTACGCTATTTCCGTATAGTTGGAGTGATAGAGAATCAAGTATATGATTGAGTATAGGTTGAGATCTACATCTTCCTTTGTTACTTCTTCGAAAAGTAGGATTAACATGGCATGGCGCTAAGATACCAATATATGGAAGGAATTACACCCGCCCCTCCTTACCATATCCAATCCATGATATGTAAGGCACCAAGTTACCAATTCCATGTAGGAATTATTCCGCCATTCCCCACCATATCTATTATTCCGTAAGAAATCGTAACTAAGGAGATATGTAGTCTTCATAGGCATAGATTATGGTCGGTATATTCTTATGATTAGAATGTATGTCCATTTATGACCCAATCATGTTTCTTTATATAATAACATTTATATAGAATGTATTTTCCATTTCACCTATTACTCATTGTACACATAGCATAGTTCCATTTCACTATATGGATACATAGTGGATTCTCACTATTTTAACATATAAATTTATTTATCTTACTTAACCAATGTTTGAATCATATACATACAGATTTCTATTGTAATTTAAATTTATCTTACACATCTATAATATATATATTGGTGCCTACACATATTATTGTTACTTGTTTCCTTTTAACATAAATTACACATAAACCAACTTACCTGATTCGCTGCTAATAAATTTTCTGCACTTGATTTTTTTTGGATTGCTGATGTATTCTCCCTCAACTTTTCCCCGTACTCTCTTTTTCTTGCTGCCATGTATACTATAATCCTTATTTTCTTTGCTTGCTGCTGAATATTTAATTCTTAATTTCTTGGCTTGTCTTTTTCTGTATTTATTTCTTATGCTCCTTTTCTTATATCTTTAAGTGTATTCCTCTTTTTCCTTGCATTCCCTTTATATGTATTTGCTGCCCCTTTTTAATTATAACTAGTTGCCGTCCTTTGTTGGGAGGGAAGACTTCCCTTTTATGGACCTAATGGCAAATGTAAAGAGGTGCCTTTACCTCCAAGAGATCGCACCTCCTTTTATGGAGCGCTGCCAGCCCATCGTGGGTTTATATATGCTTTCTTTCATTTGTTATATATGGTTATTAAATATGTTTTAATATCTATATTTCTATCATATATAATATATAATCAATAAAATATATATATATATATATATATATATATATATATTTGTATTTATTTGTGTTTATATTGTTATCCATATATTATTAGGTGTGTATATAATATAGTAAGAAAAAAATATTTATGTATATTTGTATTCGTATTTATATTTATATTTATTATTTATAATTATTTTTATATAATATAATAATATATCTTATAAATATATTATATATTATATTTGAATTATATAAAAAATATTTATATAATAATATTATTTAACACCATATTTAATGAAAGTGACTTCACCACTTTATTATGATGTTTAAATCTTTAATTTAAACAATGTCCGAATATCGGGACATCACATGTAATATCCCTTGCTAGTTCTGACCTCAAAATGCTGATTAGAGGCTCAAGGAATATTGTCAAACACTCTGCACACAATGTCTGATCATGCTAATTTGAATTTCTGTTTGTCTTGTTATGAGTTTGTTTGTTGCAGACAATGCTTTTGGTGCTTCTGATTTTGAAGCAAGGAATGAACAGCAAATGGCGTGACAATGCTTCCCAATTTTTAATAGGATTTTTGAGGACCTCCAAGCATGAAATCGCCCCTCCTTGGTGAAGTCGCACCTACCCTTGCTTGGCAATATTTTTGATAAATAAATGCAACAAGAAAACTCCACTTTATGGCTCCTGAAATGATTGGTAGTATCAAAGGATCAAAATGCAACAATGCCCAGAACCATAGAATGCTTCAATGATGAGATATAAACAAAAATGTCTTGCCAAGGGCGCCCTTGCTGTAGTATATGAGTCCTCAGAATTAATTAATTGCAGCTTTGAAACACCTCCAAACTGGTATAGAAATGATTGTCTTCACAAGAAGAATTGATCCTTCAAATACCCAGAATAAAAGGGTGTCTACATAAGCCTCCAACAATGAAAATTTGAGAACTCCATGGCTGGTTACTGTAGCGGGTACTATAGCAGCCAGCAATAAATATGTTCCACAATGAATCCTTAATACCCTTATAATCTGCAAGTAGATATGCATCAAACCCTTGTATTCTTTGTATTTCTTCTCCAATTTAAGCATAGATTGGACTCCTGGATGAAGCCCACACTTTGGCAATAATCTCAGCTGATAGTTTCACAGCCTCAAAATTGCACAACCAATGAGAGTTTTCATTCCCAAAGGCTCAATAATGGCAGAAACCCTAGCTAGGTCCTTCTCTAACCAAACACTTCAAACAAATATCAATTCCTGGATGAAATGAAGCTTGGCTTGAGCTTCTTTTATACTTTTTCAATCCATCTCCAAGAAGCTTCTAGAAAAATAATAATATTATTTTAAAATGATATAATATTTGCACTTTAGAAATATTAAATAATCTCCTTGATATTGGCGCCTTAACAATTAATTATAAAATGGTCCCCTTTTAATGACTAAAGACCCCTCAAGTCATAAAGTGCAACTATAACGTTAAAATATAATAATTAAACGTTATAACCTAGGCAAACTCCTTATTTCACCAAACCAATAGAATACCGAAATCGACACTGCCCACATTTCACATTCAAGTGCCCTACTATAAATAATAACCTCGTCTGAATGACTTACTATAAATAGTAAGTATGAGAAACTGAGTTCTGAAACCTCTGCAAAGGCCAAGCCTGAACCTCATTGAACCCTAGAGAAGAAACCACACTGATATCCGCCCAACAGGGCCCTCTAACCACCTTTGTTAGCCTACGAGGGCCAGGAATAGGCTAAACCACCCAAAAACCACAACTGCCTAAAATGGGGACATTACATCACAGTCCACCCCACCCAAAATTGCTTGTCTTCAAGCAATTATAATTATGATACTTCTAAAACCATCGATCCCCTCGAATAATTGGATTTTAAGAGATTGACCCTCCTAGCTTGATACTATACCTTAGTGGTCCTAAATCTCAATTGTATTCTTTAATGATGTTTTGGATATCTTTCCTCAAGGTTGAATGGTGGTGAGGGATCTCCGCAGGATGTTAAATATGGAAGTGATTACACCAATTTGTAGGTTACGTGCATTGCCATTTAGTTACATAATAAAATTGAAGTAGGCAAACCGAGTAGCTCAAGAACGCAAGCAACCAACTCAAACAAGTAGGCAAGTAGCTTAAGTAGACAAGCAAGTAGCTCAAGCATGCAAGCAACCAGCTCAAGCAAGTAGGCAAGTAGCTCAAGTAGACATGTAAGTAGTTCAAGCACGCAAGCAACCAGCTCAAGCAAGTAGGCCAATAGCTCAAGCAAGTAGGCAACCAGCTCAAGCAAGTTGGCAAGTAGCTCAAGTAGACAAGCAAGTAGCTCAAGCATGCAAGCAACTAGCTGAAGCAAGTAGGCAAGTAGCTCAAGCACGCAAGCAAGTAGCTCGAGCACACATGTAAGTCGTAAAGAATACACTTAAATACATAAGTCGCATGAATACAAGTATGCACATAAGCCACAAGGTATACACATAAGTCACAATGTATACACTTGAATACACATAAGCCACAAAATATACACTTGAATAAACTTGAATACAAGTTATATACATGAATACAATTGAATACATAATTCACAAAGTCAGAGTATACAAAGTCATAGAGTATACAATCGAATACAAATACAAGTCACAGAGTACACTCGGAACTCCAATACATACACTTGAATACAAAGTCATAGAGTATACACTCGAATACAAATACAAGTCATAGAGTATACACTTCAATACATACACTTGAATACAAAGTCATAGAGTATACACTCGAATACAAATACAAATCATAGAGTATACACTCCAATACATACACTTGAATACAAAATCATAGAGTACACACTCGAATACAAATATAAGTCATAGAGTATACACTCCAATACATACACTTGAATACAAAGTCATAGAGTATACACTCGAATACAAATATGAGTCATAGGGTATACACTCCAATACATACACTTGAATACAAAGTCATAGAGTATACACTCAAGTACAAATACAATCATAGAGTATACACTCAAGTACAAAGTCATTGAGTATACAAATACAATCATAGAGTATACACTTCAATACAAAGTCATAGAGCATACACTCAAGTACAAATACAATCATACAGTATACACTCAAGTACAAAGTCATTGAGTATACAAATACAATCATAGAGTATACACTTCAATACAAGTCATAGAGCATACATTCAAGTACAAATACAATCATAGAGTATACACTCAAGTACAAAGTCATTAACAAATACAATCATAGAGTATACACTTCAATACAAAGTCATAGAGCATACACTCAAGTACAAATACAATCATATACACTCAAGTACAAGTCATAGAGTATACAAATACAATCATAGAGTATACATTTCAATACAAGTCATAGAGCATACACTCAAGTACAAATACAATCATAGAGTATACACTTCAATACAAAGTCATAGAGTATACACTCAAATACAAATACAATCATAGGGTATATACTCAAATACAATCATAAGTCATAGAGTATACACTCAAATACAAATGCAATTTATAGAGTATACACTCAAATAGCAAGTACACTCGAATGAAGTATACCGTCGGAAAACTGGGAAGGGGATTCGGTGCATCCCATACTACACCGTGGACCCATCCACCATCCCAAGGTCATCAAGTATACACGAGTATGAAGCATACACGTGAGTACACGCAAAACACAAAGTATTCACATGAACCTATGTTACAACGCATACACATAAGTCACAAGGTAAACCTTTGAATACACTTGAATTCACATAAATCACAAAGTATACATTTGAATACATGTAAGACACACATAGTATACACAAGATGGCAGGATGACTGCTCTGATACCACTTGTAATGTCCCCTTTTAGTGAGAACACTTCAACTTGAACCTAACTCAAAATTGAGTTCTCGAAGAACTATTAAAGATCATTAAATGTTAATGATAAGATTCGATAAAGTTGATGATAATAAAAAAATCATTATTTACTTGTTAAATGATTATTATTCCCTGCTTATCATTTTAATTAACATATTTGACTTCATATCCTATAAGTGATGCAAAGTGATCATGATGCATATTCTAATGTTCATATCCCTTTTCTCTTAACCTCCATCGGAAAATTAGCTATAAGGCGCTTGGATACCCCTCGCACGGAAGGAATTACACTGCCCCTCCCTATGATACCTCATAGGACGCTTGGATACCAATTCACGTGCCGGAATTACACCGCCCCTCATGCTATTTCCGTATAGTCGGAGTGATAGAGAATCAAGTATATGATTGAGTATAGGTTGAGATCTATATCTTCCTTCGTTATTTCTTCAAAAAGTAGGATTAACATGGCGTGGCGCTAAGATACCAATACATGGAAGGAATTACACCCGCCCCTCCTTACCATATCCAATCCATGATATGTAAGGCACCAAGTTACCAATTCCATGTAGGAATTACTCCGCCATTCCCCGCCATATCCATTATTCCGTAAGAAATCGTAACTAAGGAGATATGTAGTCTTCATAGGCATAGATTATGGTCGGTATATTCTTATGATTAAAATGTATGTCCATTTATGACCCAATCATGTTTCTTTATATAATAACATTTATATAGAATGTATTTTCTATTTCAACTATTACTCATATTGTACACATAGCATAGTTCCATTTCACTATATGGATACATAGTGGATTTTCACTATTTTAACATATAAATTTATTTATCTTACTTAACCAATGTCTGAATCATATACATACAGATTTCTATTGTAATTTAAATTTATCTTACACATCTATAATATATATATTGGTGCCTACACATATTATTGTTACTTGTTTCCTTTTAACATAAATTACACATAAACCAACTTACCTGATTCGCTGCTAATAAATTTTCTGCACTTGATTTTCTTTGGATTGCTGATGTATTCTCCCTCAACTTTTCCCCGTACTCTCTTTTTCTTGCTGCCATGTATACTATAATCCTTATTTTCTTTGCTTGCTGCTGAATATTTAATTCTTAATTTCTTGGCTTGTCTTTTTCTTTATTTATTTCTTATGCTCCTTTTCTTATATCTAGAAGTGTATTCCTCTTTTTCCTTGCATTCCCTTTATATGTATTTGCTGCCCCTTTTTAATTATAACTAGTTGCCGTCCTTTGTTGGGAGGGAAGACTTCCCTTTTATGGACCCGATGGCAAATGTAAAGAGGCACCTTTACCTCCAAGAGATCGCACCTCCTTTTGTGGAGCGCTGCCAGCCCATCGTGGGTTTATATATGCTTTCTTTCATTTGTTATATATGGTTATTAAATATGTTTTAATATCTATATTTATATCATATATAATATATAATCAATAAAATATATATATATATATATATATATATATATATATATATATATATATTTGTATTTATTTGTGTTTATATTGTTATCCATATATTATTAGGTGTGTATATAATATAGTAAGAAAAATATATTTATGTATATTTATATTCATATTTATATTTATATTTATTATTTATAATTATTTTTATATAATATAATAATATATCTTATAAATATATTATATATTATATTTGAATTATATAAAAAATATTTATATAATAATATTATTTAACACCATATTTTATGAAAGTGACTTCACGACTTTATTATGATGTTTAAATCTTTAATTTAAACAATGTCCTAATATCGGGACATCACACAAAGGGGAATTAAGAATGGAATCACCCTTGCAAGTTCGCAGATTATCAAAGAAACAATGGAGGCCATGAAATCTAAGTATTTACATGTGATTAGTGATCAAGATCATGCCCTTGATATTGTAAGAGAAAAGGACAGAAATGTGGATGAGCTCATCCTTGAGCTTAATGCCACAAAAGTCAAGTTGCATGGTACCCAATTGGCGTTTCAAGAAGTTGAAGAACAACTTGCTGCTGTTACAAACTTGTGGGAGCTTGAAAATGATGCAATGGCGAAAGAACTGCAGTTAGTAATTGATGAGTTTGATACTCTTCAAGAGGAGTATGATTTGGAAATCATGCCAAGAAGGTTAGAAGTTGTGAGTGCAGATTTAGATGGTTCTGAGCAAGAGGAAGGTAATGAATTTCACATTTATGATAACCCACTCTTTGTTTTAGATGCATAAGTAACTTATGATAATCCTCTTTTCTTATTGGATGATGAAACAACTCTTGATAGAGGCAACACATTTGATGATAGTATCAAGATATGGGATCTAGGAGCTGATCAAAAAATTGAGTTAGATTGTGTTTTTCATATTGGTGTTGATTTGAGTTCTCATTTTGTGGATGCACCAAATTTTATAGTTGGTAATCATCCTGGGAGACCACCAAATTGGAAGTATGCAAATGAGAAAACAATTGAGTCGATGAGCTGTAATTCATGCCTATCATATGTTATTTGCCATGAAGATTCTGTTTGGGATACGATGGTTCATGGTAACTCCAACCTCTTTGACATTGAGAAGTGGTCAAAATGGGGTTATGTAGTTGCTGGAAAATTTATTACAGCAGCTAAGAGAGGAGGTTTCAAGCTGGTTCCTTATGAAACCTTGAAGGAAGGACATAATTGTGTCATCTACTTGTGGGACAATCCATTCCTTGGAACGAATGGTGTCCTAACTCATGCTTGTTCTTCTTTGGGGCTGGTTTTGAAGACAGTAGTTACTCCATGTTCCTTAGTGGTTAATGCTTTTATGGATGGGATACAAGAGATATTTAAAAAGCTCACCAATTCCCATGATCCTTCTTGGGATAAGAATCAAAATTTCTAACATTATAGTGTTGTTTATTTCTCTACCAACTATTTGGTGATCACATTTGCACTCTTACTAATGGATTGGAGAGAAATTTTAGCTATGACTTTGGTGTATTCTGCTTTAAGATGGCCCAAATCTCTTGTTATTTTCAAAGGATTTCAGTTTTGTTGTTGCTGTCCCATTTTAAAATTACTGAAATCAGGTTTTCGGGAGTTATTTTCAGATTTTTGCAGCCATAAGATTGTTCTTTTTGTTGTCTTTGGCCCTTTGTGGGAGGTTGACAGAGGGTTTCAGCTGAAAAGAACAAGTGTTACAGCTAACATTGCTCCCTTGGTTCTTGAAAACCAGGTGATTCATGGCTGTTCAGAGTTACTTTCAGCTTGTGTTCAAGCTGATTTATGTTCTTCCTTGGAGGAACAACTCAGATTTTGGTTCCCAACATTGATTTCATCTTGGATAAATTGTATTGATGTCGTGTTGGAAGATGCGAACTCTTGCACTCTCAAGGTTAGTGATGTTACAGATGTTTGGGATCCAAAGGGATGTGTGATTAGTAGAATGCTTTAGAGTTCTATGCAGAGTGTCACTCATGCAGTTCCCAGATACATCAGAGTGGCGCAGCAAAAGTGGTGTGGAGAATTCTTGAGGTTGATTTGGGATCTAGGTATATTTTGGCTAATCATACGGGTATCCTTATTGGATAGTATGTATTGCTTGAGGACAAGCAATCTTGAGCGGGGAGGACTTGTAATGTCCAGTTTTGGCGCATAGACTTTTGTGCACATCATGCTTGTTCCTAATCTTTCGGAGGCTATCTGGCATGTTTGGGAGAACTCCAATATTCTTGGAATAGTCGTGGTTCAGTCTTGCAAAGCAGTTGTGTGTATCAAGTATTCTATTTCACTAAGGGATGATCGAAGTTGTTTAATCAGTGCATTTCTATGCTTCATATGGCTTGGGACTATTATCCAGATAATTAATTAATATTTCACTAAGGTTGCCTAAGGTTGTGATTAATTATAGCAACTTAGTGTAATATTAATTATAAAAATGGTTTTCTCTTCTGGAAATGGAGTATTTTTCTATAACATTGAGCTCAGTGGTTGTTCAGAGTTACAGAGATGCTTTCAGATGTTCAATCGAGCTCACGGATTGCTCTCCAAGATTCTTGGAGGAGTCATCTATTTTTGGAAAGTCACCCAGAAGGCATCGTTTTGTGTCCCAAACCTTACAGAACATATTGGTTCAATTTATTTGGCAGATGGATGAAGTTTGAGATTTTTCGCAAAAAGTGATATTTAATGAGCTATGTTAATTATTATTTTCACTTAAGCTCCTAAGGGTGAAAATAATTAAAAAGGTACCTAAGTGTTATAGCTCATTAGAAAGGTAATTAAGTGATTTAAATGTTACACTTAAAAAGGGGGCCTCACACATGATATATTATTATTATTTCAAAACAGGTCTTTTTGAAAGAAGAAATATGAAGAGGTAAAATGAAAATAATATTATATTCCTCTCAAAAAATTATAAAAGGGGGATGAGAGCTCATTTGGAGGGATGCTTGGATTTTATATTGTTATACTGTTGGATTGAACCCACAAGTTCTTCCAGTTTTTCCTTCTTGAGGATGAAAACCCTCTTGAAGATGATCAGTTTCAGTGGTGAGATATCCACCCTAGTTGGTAATGGTGGTTTCACACAGAAATCACATTGTACTGTCATGGATTCTGTGGTAATTTGTTTAGATGATTTATCCATTGAGATTTGAATACATTTTGGCTTGTTTTTGATGGTGTTATTGATGAGGTTTTTTTGGAGTGTGTGAAGATTGGAGTTTTCTTTGGCTGGTTCGTACCTCCCAGGCTGTACCAATGTTGGGCAAATTTATATGTTGCTTGATCATAGAAGGATCTTGTTGCAGATTTGTTGCTGGATAATATTTACCTTGTATTGGTGCCTATTTCAGTTCATTATATTCTGAGTTTGATGCAGATTTGAATATGCTATGGCATGCCGTACTATACAGTCCAGCCGTACAATGCTAGAAGGGCGTGAGTAAAAAGGCAGACCACTCAGCTATTGGGGTTGTAATCACCCTCATTGATGGCGCCTAGGGTTGCATGGTGAAGTGTTGGTAGTTTGGAGTTGGAAAAGAGTAAATCTGGGTAGATATTGAGACTTCATCATAGCTGATAAAGTAGTTTTCAGACCTGCAGCAGTGTTACAGCAGTGACAGTATAATTTTTCACATGGTTTCTTTCATAATTTCATGTCTGGTATATTTGGTGATCTATTTGCAGTGGGCTTGAGTTTCCTTTCATCATCCATGAGTATTTTCTCTGTCATAATTGTTAGCAGCAGTGATATCTGATTAAAACAAGGATATTGGAGTTAGTTGCATATTATTCCTTTCCTTGTAATCTTTACTTTCTGTTGCAAACCACTTTGTAACCCCTGGATGGTTTACCGCCAATGTGGAGAAAATATAATGTTCATCTTTCTTTGTTCAAACTATCCACTAAATAAGTGGAGTATTCCCATTGAATAAGTGGATGCCTGCTATATAGCGGAAGATTGTATTTAATTTCATTTGCAAAGCATTGTGTAATGTCCCCATTTTGAGCTAAGATACATTTTTTAGTTTGAGCTTGTTTCTATACATGGAGAACCAGGAAGTTAGTTTATGTCTACACATGGAGAACTGGAAAGTTGGCTCAACTAGTATGTTAGTGGGTTATTTGGAAAATGCAATATTAAAATTGTATTTTCAATCATTTGATTTGATTTGTTAGATGATGAAATAAAACGGAAAATGAAATCTTTAATTACATTTTCTCTAATCTATTTTTATGGAGTTTTGTGTGGAATACGGAATTGCTCTAGGTGGGACCTATTTGTCATCAAGAGCCAATGTGGGAGGAAGATAGGTCCAAGGTGTTCAAGTATATTCAAATATTTCAAAATGTCTATTTCAAATGGATCGACTATCATGTGGAGTGCAAAATCATTGGATATTCGTCCCTTGAATTCCAACGCTCACACGGAGTTCGCTCAAGATAAAAGTGTACATATATTGCATTGGATTGTGGGAATTAGAGTGTACACGGTGGAGTAAAAATGTACGCGCCTTGTATTACATTTAATCAAGTGCCAAACGATGAGGAGCAAACAAAAGACATTTAAAATACTTGTTTAAAAGCCAACATCCAAGGAGAATCGGCAGCCAAGGATAAAGGAAGGTTTTAAATGCAAAATTCAAATATTGAATGCAAGATATCATTCGCCCAAGTTTGAGAAGAAGTCGATGTGGCATGAAGAGGACTTTAAATGCATTTTATGAGCTATTAGGAATCGCCCAAGGGAAAAGAAGATGGTTTTAAATGTTTTGTAAACAAAATTCAATGCAAGATCCAACGCCACCTTGAAGACTTGTGCGATTGGGTTTGGAGAGGCAAATTAGCAAAGTGAACTCATTTAATTTCATCAAGATCAGCTACAGCCATTGAATATTGTTCAAAGCTCTCTATTTTCATTCGAGGAACTCAAATTTCATGACAAACTATCATAGAGGAGGATTGCTCATCCAAGGAGTGTTAAAATAGAGCATTTGAACATCAATTTGGTACTATGGATGTTGTGGTATGTTTTCTTTTCTATTGTTTTGACTGAGAATTCCGATTTTCATGTCATTTTGCAAGGTGATGACCCATTGTGTGAAAGATCCCTGATGGATCCCTTTGCTGAAATGAAGTGTTGTTTTTGTGATTTTTTTTTGTTTTATGATTTTTATTAATTTTTTTTGTTTTCTTTCAGACTAGAGAGGAGATGCAGAAGGGGTTTCAGTTTTCTTGAGATGTGTATTTGCCAAGATGGCAAATAGAAATACATACAGCTGCAATCTCAAATAGAAATGAACTAAAAATAAATATTAACTGATAAAAAGATACCAACTAAGAAATTGAGGCACATACCCATCAGATCTGTATTTTATATTCAATGAAAGCCTGGTTTGCAACCCTACTTGCATACAAAGACAGTATTGGCCTAGAAGAGGCTATACATGCAACTGAGAATTAAAGATCTGAAGAAATAGGCTGATTTGGCACTGCTGCAAGCTTAGATCTGCAATAGCATGCCCTGGAATCTGTCCAATGATGCACAAATGAAGACCCGGAGTAGGCCTCCCACGAACAAGAACTGGGTTGTCGTCCAATTCACCAAGATCCTTGAGAGTTTTCGTTCCCAAGAGCCTGAATGTTGCTGCCCCCTTCCACAGAGTTCAGAGCTGCCATGAAGCTTCAAAAGATATGCAAAAAGATAATCCAAAAAGCACTTCAAAGTCACTTTATTCTTTTCCCAAAGTGGGCGTCCACTTTAGGGTTCCAAAATGGCATCAAAAGTAAGAATCTTTGAAAGATTCTTTTATTAATGAGGACTCATAAGTTGGGCACCCAAGTTGAGGGCCCAACTTCATTATTAAAAGTCCACCTTTTTTAACACAACATTGTGTCAACTAGGTGGGGGTCCTTTTAATAACTTATTAATATAAAGTGGTGACATGTTATTCACTTTATATTATTTTATTTTTTATTAATTATTAAAGCCACACTTTAATATTCAATAATTATTCCAAATCCATCACCTGGCCATCCTGAACTGAGAACTGCTGTAGCCCACGCCACTGGTGATGTCGCCACGTGTCAAGCTAACTGACAGTGCCTCCCTACAATGTAGGGATACCTCCTAAAAAATAGGGAATTTGACCAAAACTCCAAAAATGCTCCTGGAGGTCCCCTGATGCCTCCTGGTCAACTCTCGGTCAAACCCTAAAAAATAGGAACCCTTCCTAAAAAATAGGAAACTGTCACAAACTGTCTGGAAAGGCCTGTAAAGCTCCCCACCAAGCTACACTGCCTCTGAATAGATCCCCTAACCACTCCGCTGACCTACGGGAACCCAGATGATAGGTCAACTCTCATGTCTCTGCTAGACGGCGCTAAAGAGGGGACATGACAGTCCTCCCCACTCGAAGATGCTTGCCCACAAGCAACTGCAAGGTCGGATGCTGTAAAATGGACTCTCCCTCCCAGGTGGCGTCCTCTATAGGGAGTCCTCTCCAACGAATCAAGTACTCCTGAATTACCCTACTTCTCAGCCGTCGTTCCCTCTCCTCCAAAATCTCCTCAGGAACCAGAGTCAGCTTACCTTCCTCATCCAAGGGAGGTAAATCGGGTGATGCTACAATATGTTGCCCCAGTGCCTTTTTCAGGCAAGATACATGGAACACATTATGAATCCGACTGTCAGGTGGTAACTCAATCTCATAAGCAACCTCTCCCACATGCCTGAGAATCCGATATGGTCCGTAGAAGCGAGGCTTGAGCTTCTCAGCTCCACCCCCTTTAAGGGTGCTCTGTCGGTAAGGCTGCAACCGCAGGAAAACCATGTCATCCACCTCAAATACTCTCCAGTCCTAAGCCGATCAG
Source organism: Cunninghamia lanceolata (assembly GCA_027924645.1). Taxonomy (NCBI): domain Eukaryota; kingdom Viridiplantae; phylum Streptophyta; class Pinopsida; order Cupressales; family Cupressaceae; genus Cunninghamia; species Cunninghamia lanceolata. The sequence continues at coordinate 1,537,562 of BSBN01001074.1, read as the reverse complement.
CGTAGACCTTCTGCTGATTCTGTGCCTGCTGAAGATTCTCCCTAAGAGATCTCATGATGTCCTGGTTCTCCTATAACCAATCCTGTGCCAAGGGCACTCTGCTATCACTTACAGCCAAATCAACAAAAGATAATGCCTCGTAACCATAGAGGGCTCTAAAAGGTGTCATAGCAATAGACATATGGTGTGTAGTATTATAACAATACTCTCCTAGATATAGCCAACGCACCCATGCCTTTTGCTGTCCTGACACATAGCTGCGCAAATACCCCTCAACCCACTTATTAACAATCTCGGTCTGCCCATCTGTCTGTGGGTGGTAGCTGGTACTGGGTGTCAACTCCGTACTTGTGAGCCTGAAAAATTCTTGCCAGAAAGAACTCATGAACCTACTATCCCTGTCACTCACTATGGTCTTGGGGAGACCGTGGAGCCTGAATATCTCTCTGAAAAATAACTCCACCACCTGAGATGCTGTGAAATCAGCTGCAATAGGAAAGAAGTGGGCTTATTTAGTCAACCTGTCTACTACAACATAGATACAGTCTTTCCCCTGTACCCGAGGAAGACCTGTAATGAAATCCATGGAGATCCCTGACCACTTCTGCTCCGGTATAGGTAAGGGCTGCAATAAACCAGCAGGAAAAGTATGCTCAGACTTATTCTGCTGGCACGTCAAACACTCACGAACATGATGTAAGATATCAGCTTTGAGACCCTTCCAAGAGAATCTCTCCCGAACCACCCTGTAGGTCTTACCATAACCTGGGTGCCCTGCTGTCGGAGTATCATGATAAGCATGCATAATTTGTTCCTTCAACTGAGAACCAGGAACCAGATACACTCTTCCCTTGTAGTAGATGACTTCATCTACCACCATGTACCTATCATCTAACACCAAACCATCCATGACCTCACAAGCATGCTGATTTTTGGAGTACTCAACTAAAAGTTGAGCCTTCCAATCTGCTGAAATCTCGCTCAATGAACATAGGGCAGCAAGTGATGGTTTTCTAGAAAGTGCATCAGCCACAATATTATTCTTCCCCTTTATGAATTCGATGTCAAAATCATAAGCCTGAATCTTGCTCACCCATTTTTGCTGACGATCATTGAGCTCTGTCTGATCAAGGAAATATTTCAGACTGTTGTGGTCTGTTCTTACCACGAATTTGCTGCCAACAAGATACTGTCTGAACTTGGCTAATGCATGCATTATAGCCAACATTTCCTTATCATACGTAGAATACAACCTCTCATTATCCCGCAGCTTCCGACTCTCAAAAGCAATGGGGTGTCGGTTCTGCATCAAAACCGCTCCTATGCCCAAACCGGAAGCATCACATTCAAGTACAAAGGGCTGCGAGAAGTCGGGAAGTGCTAAAACTGGGCAAGTACTCATAACCTCCTTGAGCCTGTCAAAGACTCCCTGTGCCTACTCTGTTCATCTAAAAGCCCCTTTCTTTGTGAGGTCTGTCAAGGGAGCTGCCAACTGAGAGAAACCCCTCACAAATCGTCTGTAATAAGCACATAGACCAAGGAACCCCCGTAACTCAGTAATGTTCCAAGGGTGGGGCCAATCTCGAATTGCCTGAATTTTCTCCTCGTGCACCTTCACCCCATCAGCACTGATCACATGTCCCAGATATAGGACCTCTCTAAGTCCAAACTCACATTTGGACAACTTAGCAAATAGAGACTGACTCTCCATGATGCTAAGTACCTCCTCAACATGTCTGAGATGGTCCTCCCAAGTACGACTGTAGATCAGAATATTGTCAAAGAACACTAGAACCGATTTCCTCAACTGCTTGTTGAAGAGATGGTTCATACATGACTGGAAGGTGGCTGGGGCATTGGTAAGGCCAAAAGGCATCACCAGGAACTCATAATGCCCATAATGACAACGGAAGGCGGTCTTGTGTACATCCTCTGCTCGTACATGAATCTGATGATAGCCTGAACGAAGATCAATCTTAGAGAAGTAGATGGCTCCATGAAGCTCGTCCAACAACTCATCAATGTGCGGTATAGGGTATCTGTTCTTGATTGTCTTCTTGTTCAAGGCCCTGTAATCTATACACATCCGTAGAGTCCCATCCTTCTTCTTAACCAGTACTACAGAAGAAGCAAAGGGGCTAGAACTGGGGCGAATGAAACCCATATCTAACAGCTCATGAATAGTCTTCTCAATCTCATCCTTGTATGCTCTAGGATGACGATACGGGGTGGTGATCACTGGCTTAGCTCCCTCCTCCATCTCTATCCCATGCTCAAACCCTCTATCCGGGGGTACACCAGGAGGTATGTCACCAAATACTCGGCCATGCCGATCCATCACTGTCTGTATGTCAACATGAAATGCTCTACCATCCTGAGGAGTAGGTGTCTTGGATTTCACCAAACAACGTGTGGCCCAGATCACATCATCATGTCTAATAATAGACTCCATCCTGCGAAAAGATACCTCCTTGGGCCCACCGTCAGAGGCTGCCCTCAAGATCACCTTCTTTCCACCAAATAGGAACTCTAACTGCATGTGGTGGTGATCAATAATATATCTCCCTATACCCTGTAACCACTGCATACCCAGAATCACATCATAATCCTCTAAGGGTAGGACATAAAAGTCATCCGTCAAGGTAAAATCCCCCATCTGAATGCTGAGCTGTGAGATCCTTCTAGTACAACCCAACACTGCACCATTTGCAACCTTAACTCCAAAACCCTCGAACACCTCAGACTGTAATCCACGCCTCTCAACCAATTTCTGATCAATAAAATTGTGCGTGGCTCCTATGTCAACCAAACTCATGACTCGCTGTCCCTGTAGTGTACCTTTCAACCGAAAGGCATGGAACCTGGGATAACTGGATAGTGTAGCCATAGTCACTTTGGCTGCTGCCGATGAATCAGGGATATCTATCTCTAGCTGGGGTCGCTCCTGAATAACCTCCTCAGGGCTGTCCTCAATGTCGGTGTCTGGTATCTCTTCATCCCCAAGCTCGGATGTGACCTCAATCAAGTGAACCCTACCCTTACCCATACAGCGGTGTCCGGGCTCCCAGGGCTCCTTGCAGGAAAAGCATAATTTCTTCCTCCTCAAATCATTCCGTGACTCCTGATCCATCCTAGGAGGTCTAGCTGACTGTCCATCTCTGAACTGTGGAGTATTGGCCTTCTGAATAGGCCGTGATTCCCTAAATGGCCTCTTATTCGACTGATAAGTGGGAGTGGTGTCCAATCTCAAGGTCACATCAATGGCATCCTTAAGAGTGGCCGGCTGGAAGGCACGTACCAATCCCTTAAGCCTATCCTGTAACCCCTCAATGAATAACATCACACTACGTCTCTGGGGCATATCAGGTACCATAACTGCAATACGCTGGAACTCATTAACATAAGCTTTAGCATGCCCCGTTTGTCTAAGATGTGCCAACTCCCTATAGTAGAGTTCTGTGTCCTTACAGTCAAACCGGGTAATGAGTCGTTCAGTGAACTCTGCATAGGAATGAATCAAGTTATGATCCTGGGTGACCAGCCCATGATGCCACCAATCGTAGGCAACCCCATCTAAATGTAAGACAGCAAACTGGATAGCCTCACGCTCAGGCATGGGTCTCAAGGATAAATATATGTCCAGCTTGTGCACCCAAGCACGTGCACTCGTACTACCCGTACCATCATATGTAGCCAACGTGATCTTCCCAGTAGCTCTACTGAGGTCATAGTTCTGCTGCTGTGGTCTAGTGCCTCGGTCTCCTCTGAACCTGGTAGAATCTCTGCGCTGTGCACAATATTGTGGAAAAGGAAAGACATCCTGGACCTCAAGGGGTAAGGCTCTCCACTCAACTGTAGCTGCCATGACTGAGTCCTGAAATTCCACCTCTGGTGGCTCTACCTGTGCTGGACGTTCACCTGGTGCAAACTGCGGAAGTAAGGGTCTATCCCTGGCCTGTCCACGCCTAGGGGAATGATGGGAGCTCCTAGCTGATGTGTGTGACCTGTGACTATGTTGGCTTCCCGCCACAGATACTGATCTGCTCCGTCTGCCTCTATCTAACTCCAACCGTTCCAAGGCATCCTGTATCCTGTCAAGGGTCTGAGCAATCCTAGGCTGAGTGTTGATGAGGGTTCTCATCATCTCTCTCTTCCTCATCCTGATCTCTCCTGGCATTTCTCTGTTCTTCAGCCATTACTGGTTCCTCTGCTGTACCAATTCCAAGCTCGTTTTAGGCTGTCCTGCGTGTGTAATACCTGTCTGTATGCATAGAAAACAATTCTCTAAACCCCACAGGCTGGCAGGTCAAAGGCTCTGATACCACTGAAAGATCCCTGATGGATCCCTTTGCTGAAATGAAGTGTTGTTTTTGTGATTTTTTTTTGTTTTATGATTTTTATTAATTTTTTTTGTTTTCTTTCAGACTAAAGAGGAGATGCAGAAGGGGTTTCAGTTTTCTTGAGATGTGTATTTGCCAAGATGGCAAATAGAAATACATACAGCTGCAATCTCAAATAGAAATGAACTAAAAATAAATATTAACTGATAAAAAGATACCAACTAAGAAATTGAGGCACATACCCATCAGATCTGTATTTTATATTCAATGAAAGCCTGGTTTGCAACCCTACTTGCATACAAAGACAATATTGGCCTAGAAGAGGCTATACATGCAACTGAGAATGAAAGATCTGAAGAAATAGGCTGATTTGGCACTGCTGCAAGCTTAGATCTGAAATAGCATGCCCTGGAATCTGTCCAATGATGCACAAATGAAGACCCAGAGTAGGCCTCCCACGAACAAGAACTGGGTTGTCGTCCAATTCACCAAGATCCTTGAGAGTTTTCGTTCCCAAGAGCCTGAATGCTGCTGCCCCCTTCCACAGAGTTCAGAGCTGCCATGAAGCTTCAAAAGATATGCAAAAAGATAATCCAAAAAGCACTTCAAAGTCACTTTATTCTTTTCCCAAAGTGGGCGTCCACTTTAGGGTTCCAAAATGGCATCAAAAGTAAGAATCTTTGAAAGATTCTTTTATTAATGAGGACTCATAAGTTGGGCGCCCAAGTTGAGGGCCCAACTTCATTATTAAAAGTCCACCTTTTTTAACACAACATTGTGTCAACTAGGTGGGGGTCCTTTTAATAACTTATTAATATAAAGTGGTGACATGTTATTCACTTTATATTACTTTATTTTTTATTAAATATTAAAGCCACACTTTAATATTCAATAATTATTCCAAATCCATCACCTGGCCATCCTAAACTGAGAACTGCTGTAGCCCACGCCACTGGTGATGTCGCCACGTGTCAAGCTAACTGACAGTGCCTCCCTACAATGTAGGGATACCTCCTAAAAAATAGGGAATTTGACCAAAACTCCAAAAATGCTCCTGGAGGTCCCCTGATGCCTCCTGGTCAACTCTCGGTCAAACCCTAAAAAATAGGAACCCTTCCTAAAAAATAGGAAACTGTCACAAACTGTCTGGAAAGGCCTGTAAAGCTCCCCACCAAGCTACACTACCTCTGAATAGATCCCCTAACCACTCCGCTGACCTACGGGAACCCAGATGATAGGTCAACTCTCATGTCTCTGCTAGACAGCACTAAAGAGGGGACATGACATTGTGTTTGTATGGTGACGACTCCATACTCTATGTGAGGTGATATTATGCAGATATTCACCATTGAGCTTGATATTGCAGGTTACTAAGGAGTATTTGGAGTGAATTTGATATCAATCTAACCCTTGGTCATTGTAGAAGCTAAGCCAAGGTAGTCGATTTGGAGAAATCATCATTCTATAAAGATTTGCTATGCATTTTCAGTTATGATTTTTCATGACAGTCAGATAGTAATGACATTTCAGGGTTCATATGCATGTTGGGAGTGAAGAACTTGATGTATGAAGACCATTGGAGTATCATAGAGATAAGATATTGCACCTAGGAGTCCATCGCTTGGCTACAAGAGGAGATTTTGTTAAAGTTTTGGTCTCTAATACATTTCTGGGCATTTGCAATTAGCATATCAGTTATAACAATAGTCAACTATTTGTAATCAGTTTATTGTTTGAGTTCATATGAGGCTGCAACCGTGATCCATGATGTCTTTGGACATAGGTTATTAATTGTACTTTGATATTCAAGGGTTTGAAGGACAATGGAATGCAATTTCCATGATCACTTTAATTCTGATTTGATTGATACAGTGACTCTGATTTTGTAACAGCAGTGTGTTTTTGTGATACAATTCCATTTTCAATTGATAAGAATGCAAGGAGGTTGATGGTTCTCATATGTTGTAATGTGTATTGTTGATTTGAATTGATTTGTACAAGAAATCTTATCTAAAATAGATGAAAAGTTTCAGTCATATATAAGGTCTCTTACACATTGATTGTAAGCCAAAGCATTGTATGCTCTCACCTCGTGTAATGACCCACCCCTGATAGGACACTTGCTATCACAAATTTCTGCCTTGTTTGGTTTGTTTGATAAATGTTTGTGCTTAGGGTTTCGTGGGTTGTTTTTGCATGTTTGATATTTGCATTGAATACATGAGATATATATAATATATTGAAAAACCCACAAAATATATAATGATTTTGCATAAACTAACAATGACTCAGATCATAAAAAGTGCTAAAACAAATTATTGTGACATACCCATATGAATATCTTCAACTTCATAAAACTGCCGAAAGTGACCAGCTACATGTATGGGTGAAATCACATCAAATCCATCATCAAGAAGGTAATATCAATCACCAATAAATATACACTGATCTAATACATCCAAATCAGCCTTCAACAACAAGAGAATCTCCAAATCGAACACCAAATGCAAGTCTCCAGATGGTACGACTGTTGCTAAAAGGGTACGACCTGTTGTAGTGGTTTTTCCCACAATTTCTAGCTGTAACACTGATGAAATAACTCTGTTTTGAACTGGTTACTATTGCAGAAGAAAGGCAACCTAACTATGATGAATATACACCAAGAATCCACTCAAAACTTCCAATATATGTCCAACAGATGGTACGGCCTGTACTTGCAGAGGTACGGCCAGCAAATGGATGAAAAAAACAGTCTTTAACAGCTCCACAAACCCTTCCAATCTTTCACTAGAGCTTAATCTTCAATGATAAACTTTAAAACCCTTGCAATATTTCCACCAATCTGCTCTATTTTGACTTCTGAATGAAGCGAAATCTAATGGCAAACCTTCAAGAGATATTTCACACCCTTAGATTGCAAAAACAATGAAGAAGACTCGTTCTCCAATGCTCATACCAACAAACCCTGGTTTTTTATCTTCTCCAAGAGAAGAGCTCAAAACACAAACTTCAATATCTTCAAATAACAAACGATTGAATAGATTAGGTTTGCTTTTGTTGTGCCTTATATACTTTTCCTTAAGAGGTCAATCCCCTTCATGTGCACTTTAAATCATTTAAAATAATATAAAATGTTTTCTTTTCAACTTCATTAAATGCTTTAATAAATGGCCCCTCAAAAGTAATGCTTTAATAATCATTTTAAAACATACTTTATATTTGCTTTTTGACTTTATATAGTGCATCAATAAATGGTCTCCCCTTTTAATAATTCATTAATGTACTTAAAGTGACTTAAATTGAGGGTCATGGCCCCATTGGTCATAAAGTGCACATAAAACTTTATATTATGATTTTATAATATTTTATTATCATTAAAATGACTTCAATGATAATAACTCCATAAATACTCATCAACTAGCCAAACCAACTGAAATAGGAGATCGACATTGCAAACCCAACACGTCCAGGTGCCTTACTAAATATAGTAAGGGTCCCTCTCTAACATCCACTAACTTACTATAAACAGTAAATATGAGAAACTGAGTCAAATGAAGGCCAATCCTGAACGAAACTGAGCTCTGACGAAGAAGTTAACCAAACATCTGTCAAACAGGACCCTCTGAACAACTCCATTAGCATACAAGAGTAAGGAAATAGGCTAATCCCTCTGAAAACAGATGCTCATGAAAATGGGGACATTACACCTTGCCCATCTTGGGAACTTGGTGATCAGAAAGTGTGGAGATGTTCTAGTTGGTTGCATTATGCTAACATTGTTGTGATCTGTAATGAAACAACTTGCACAATATCTGAATATAATAGTAAATATGCTGCAAATACTTGATAATAATATGCCACTTCGAGGGGGCAACCTCCTAATCCACTTCGAGGGGGATACCTCCAATAGTCTTCAATGAGAGCACAATACACAATATGATATGAAATGAGACTCACTACCTCCTATATATACCTATTTATGCCTAGGATATCACCCAGGCTGACTTAGATAGACCTATAGAAGCCTTAGGCCGACCTAAACAACTAAATAACAATATAATAATAATAATATGGCTTAATTAAGAGTTAAGATAGCCACAAGCCGACTATTCATAACCATATACACTATAGAAGTAAGGGCATAACATGCCCCCCACCTTTACAAAAGCGTTGTCCTCAACGCTGATCAATTGTGGTAGTTTCTTCATATAATCTTCATCATCCCATGTGGTAATTCAACTAGAAGATATTTCCTTATAACAAGGTAATTTGGAACTGTTGATGTCCTCAGGTTATTCATATGTGTTTGGAAAATTAACTTCAGCTCCAAGATGTGTCTTCCCTTTGCATCTAGCTTTTGATGGTGATGAGCGTGTTCTTCCTTTACTTGAACCTTTTGATGTGCCATAGAAGAAGAGGTGAGGAATAGTACATGGTACCCTTGCATTGGTTGAATAACTTGACTAGGAAGTTCTTCTTCTTCTTTCACTTCTTCTTCATTGCCTTTTTCTTTTTCTTTTGTTTCTTCTTCTTCTTCTTCTTCTGCTTCTTCCATTTCTTCTTCTTCTTCTTCTTCTTCTTTGTCTTCTTCTTCTTCTTCTTCTTCTTTTGCTTCTTTTTCTGGTTCTTCTTCTTCTTCTTCTTCTTCTTCTTCTTCTTCTGTTTCTTCTTCTTCTTTTTTTGCTTCTTTTTCTGGTTCTTCTTCTTCTTCTTCTTCTTCTTCTTCTTCTGTTTCTTCTTCTTCTTTTTTTGCTTCTTCTTCTTCTTCATCATCATCATCATCATCTTCTTCATCATCATCATCATCTTCTTCTTCTTCTTCTTCTTGGTTGCTTGAGACCAGCTTTCTTGGTTCATTCATAAAGACGCTTAACATGCTTCGTAAATCTGATATATCTCCTCTTAGGTCACACATATCCCTCTTAATCTCTTCCTTGAACTTACTTATTTCCTCATTGGGATTACTATCCTCTATTGTTTCCCCATCCTTATCAGAGGATTTCCCCGGTGTGGCAGCGTTCTTTTTGCCTCTTGTTGCAGGCCCCGTCATGATGGAAACCAATATTTTTGAAATAAATCACACAAATGAAATGTAAATTCTCTGAAATTTTTACTGTAACTTACTAGATCCAAGATACAACTTACCCAGAAACAAAATCCAAAAAATTAGCAAATTTGCTACCTTGAGAGTGAATTTGTTGGAAACCCTAATTTTTCAATAACTCGCTTATTTTTGCTTCCATTTCTCCAATATTTGGACTGTAGGCTCCTCTATTATGTATTCAAAAACCCAATACAAATTATACTCCAATTCGGCAAGATGTGAGAGATATGTAGATCTCAAATAAATTGTGTAGAAATCGTAATTCTGCAATAATTTGCTCAAATCTGCTCCAATTCCTCTGAAATCTGGACTGTATCTTCTCTAATATGGTATTCAAAAACCCTTTAAAAATCTTTAAAAAATTCTCTAAAATATGAAAGTTATGCTCTTCCCAAAATCGTCTCTAATATTGAGAAAAAACCTTACCTCTACGGTGCCAAGATCATGCTCTGATACCACTTGTAATGAAACAACTTGCACAATATCTGAATATAATAGTAAATATGCTGCAAATACTTGATAATAATATGCCACTTCGAGGGGGCAACCTCCTAATCCACTTCGAGGGGGATACCTCCAATAGTCTTCAATGAGAACACAATACACAATATGATATGAAATGAGACTCCCTACCTCCTATATATACCTATTTATGCCTAGGATATCACCCAAGCCAACTTAGATAGACCTATAGAAGCCTTAGGCTGACCTAAACAACTAAATAACAATATAATAATGATAATATGACTTAATTAAGAGTTAAGATAGCCACAAGCCAACTATTCATAACCATATACACTATAGAAGTAAGGGCATAACATGATCATTTGCATAAACTTGAAAAAATTTGGGGGTAGCATATTACATGTACCTTGTTGAGTTGGTGCTCAGTAGTGGCGATTGGTGTCTCTAGTGGGTTGGTGCCTATAAATATTTTCTAAGAAGTATTCTATTTGTGGTTGGATTTGGACAGTAGATCCAAGCAGTTCTATTCTCTATGGTTTTCTCCCGAAAGGGTTTCCACGTAAATCTTGTGTTCTTGTGTTCTTAATTGTTAATGTTGTACAATTGATTTTATTGTAATTGTTAATTTGTAAAAGTAATAGATAGTCTTATACTAATTCACCCCTCTCCCACTCAGTATAAGTGTTTGCTCATCAAACATAATAATTAATTAATTATTTAGTGGAATATTTTAGTTTGATAAGCATAATGCTAAGTGTTTGACAAAATACCAACATAGCAAAACTCGAAATATTTGTGAGTTTAAGATAAAATCTGGGTAGGAGATTTTACAGTAGTGTCAGAGCTAAGATCTTGTCAGTCTGAAGGGTATTGCAAAAGATGAAGATAGATAAAGAACTCATGTTAGAAATGCTACAAGAATTTCAAAAATATCAGAAGAATTTAATAGCATTGATGGAGGATCCATACACAAAGAAAATGCTTTTGAGGGAAGAAGCAATAAAGATTGATGAAAGGTTAGATAAAGTGTCAAAGAACGAAGAACAAACAAAGTTGCAAGGAAGTGAGAATAAATCAGAAGTTGCATGTACAGGTTTGGATCAACGAGAAGATGGGTTTGAGCAAGAAGGAACAAATAATTTTCAATCTTTTGATAACCCTCTCTTTGGAATAGATGTAGATTTATCATTTAATAATCCACTTTTTATGATGAATGCTGAGACGGAAAATGAAGTTCTTTTTGTGGCACATATTATGTCTACAAAAAATTCAACAAAGCATTTTTTGATAGATAACATTCTTATTGCTCCTATGGTGGTTAATGATCCACTTTCAGAAAAAACAGCAACAAACGTGGATCTTGTTGTTGAAAGGAAACTAACTTTTATGCAGACTAGTATAGAAGATGTAGTGAGGACCCAGAAAATGTGTGGCAAATGGCTAAGGAGGGATAAAGAAGCCAAGTTGATAGCAACTCAAACAAAACAGCACCTACAAAAAATTAAGAAAGAGATTGTTCATATGGATCATGAAAGGCAAGTTTTTAGGCAACAACCAGGTGCAGTTTTCAGCCATGAGATAGATGCTATATCAGGAAATAAATGTGGTTTACAGCATGATGAATTTTTTGGATCAACAATCAATGATGGGCAATTTGATCATTTTCATTATAGCTTCAGCACATATTGGGAAAGATTGTTTGTCATGTTGTGTGATGTCCCTTTCCCGAATGTGCCCCAAAATTATGATTACGACAACTTGGACTTAGGGTTACCACCTTTCAATATAAATATCTCTTTGAATAATGTAATTCCGAGTTGGAATCATGCACTCAAAAACACTAACAACACATACAAATACATATTTTCTTTCATAATCATTAGGATTAGCAATATCATAATCATAATCAATAATAATGAACAAGTACATGTATTCAAATATATTTCCACATACTTTAGCATACTTATACTTTAACCATGTTTATGCCTCATGATATACTTTGGGAATGGCAATGTCCAGCCTGGTCGTTAATCTAGCCCAATCATCTACCCTAGCGGAGGAGGGGAAAACATTACGTTTAGGGCACTGGATAATCATTCTCCACTGTCGTAGGCCCAAGGGTTTCATGAACACCCGTCAATACCACCACTTGGCCCAAAGGTGTCACGAATGCCCGTCGATACCACCATTTGGGAGTCACCTACTGTGTGAGCCAAATTAATAATAATAATAATCGTAATAACAAACTGCATTTCCCTAACAACCCAAATGTCCTCATAGGGGCAAAGGTGAAAGATTAAAGACGTGACAAGTCGTGCTCATCCCTCGTATATCATGAGTTAGGTAAGTATAATCACTTAAAGATAGTTATATGGGTTAGAGAGATCATACCAATGCGTGATCCTTCTCCTTAGATGAATCGAAGATGCACAAGTGATCCTATGATCACCAATATAGTGAATACCATGATTTCTCACAAGGTTATTATATGGAATCCGAGATTCCTCTTATTTATGCTATTGTTCCTATACTAGGAACTAATATATTTTATAACAATATCCACCAATAATGGCTAGATAGAAAAAAGTACATTATTGCAGCTTCTTATGACTATCGCTGCACCTTTTGCTGAGATATATATCTATATTATTAGATTGGTATTGATGTTCTTGAATGTAGTTTGAATGCCTTCCTTGGACTGGTCAATCTGCCTTAGATGCTGAGATGAATGATAATTTATTGATTGATGATAGATTGGTGTCCACCAATTCTCTTTTATACCTTTGATACGTTGCCTTTTCACCCAATGGTCACCTCCTTCATGGAGATCGCTGTCCTCAAGGAGACATCACCTTTTGCTATCATTAACTCAAAACTCTTTAACATATCAGCGCTGCCTTAAGCTATTTGTAATTGGTACTGTTTAGAACATAATCGCTAGTATTTGCTTTACAAGTCAGCGACTCCTTAATTGCTTCCTTGCCAATTTCATTAAGTGATAATTATCATCGATTACCTCTTGGTTTATGTGGATTTGGTCTATTGTCTTAAAGGTAATCCTACTATGATTTATACTTATTAAAATATGTCTATTAATATATCATAATAATAATTAAATTAATATTAATATTTATATTTATATTAATAATTATAATTGTTGCCGATAAGGGCGTGGTTCGGTGGTTAAGTCGCTCGGTTGTAGTGGCGACCACGAGAGTTCAAACCCTTGCTGGGCCAACGAGCTCGCAGGCTTGACGCCTTCGCTGGGCCAACGTGCTCGCGGGTTTGAAGTGTTCTTGCCAAGGGATGAGGTCCCTCGTGTTGTGGCCTCACTAGTTCATTGCTTCGGGAAAAAGCATTCGCGTGGAGCCGGAGGGCGTGTGTAATGTCCCCTCTTTAGAGGAAACACTTAAACCTGAATCTACATTCAAAGTGATTCTCAAGGAGACATTAGTAACATTAGAGATCAATAAACTTTAGTGATAAGATCAAAGATAATATAAGTATTTCATTTGTATCAAGGATTATTCATTTCCTTCTTGTCATTCATACTATTATATAATACTTTCCATAAGTACGCTAGGACGAATATTAAACATAGTTTAGATTCATACTCTCCCCTCTTATTATTCATCAAGGAATTAGGATCTTACATGCTAGGGCGCGTGGACCATTCCTGGACCCAGCTTAAAAAACTTAGTTCTAGCCCTTGGGGTCTACGCACGGAGTCTCGGATCCAGCTTCGGGAACTTTGTCCCAGCCATTGGGATCAATACGAGATCTCCGGACCCAACATCGGGAACTTAGTCCCTAGCCCTTGGGGTCTACGCACAGGAAGTGGAATTACTCCGCCTTTCCATACAATACCTATGGTTCCTCATTGGATGAAATAATAAGGGCTACGGAGATATGATCTTGGTTTCAATATTCCCTTGTACTCATTATCATCATGATGCATGAATTAAACACATTCAACTTGCAAATCGAAATACCATCATCGGTAACCTTGTTTGTACAATTGTTCATCATTGTTAGATCCTAAGTCTAAATATGAATATTAGTTTAATTAAGAATAAAGAAATCTCATAAATCCTATATTCAATAAATTAAAACAAAATAAACAATACTTACCTGCTGGCTGCTGCCTTCCTTCTGAATTTTATCCAAATCTGATCTGTTGCAGACCCCTCCGTCAAACATCTTCTCCCCCTATTCTCTATTCAGATCTATTTTCCCAAAGTCTATATGCTAGGTGCCAATCTCCATATCCCCAATGCATATATTCCCCTTAGAATATATATCCCTTCAATAATCGTGATGTCTTTATAAATGACTCTCCAAAGAGTCACATTTCCTCATAAATCGTAACCTTTACTAAACAATATAAATTTCTTTCCTTGCATATTAATTACACTCTATTAAGTCGCTGCTTTTCTTAACCGCACCATATTCAATGAATAAGACTTGTTCTTATCATATTAGTCCTTTATATATTTCCTAACTAATCTGCCTTTATGAATATTTCGTGCCTCTTTATGTAATGCCCCGCAATGAAAACCTTAGAGGACAACACATCTATGCTATGCAAAGCGGAATAATTTTTTTTTTGTATAAAATAACAGGGTAATGTTGAACAAATCAATACACATCATAAAACTAACAACTTGTCTTCTAAGGTTCCATGGTTGCATTACTTGACAAATTAATCAACATAACTTAACATACATTGTTAACTAACATCAGCAGTTCATTTTAAATCTATTGCACTAATGATTATACATATACATCTCCATTTCATGCCATAATTAGATAATCAACTAGATCAAGATTACATGTACATATTCAAAAGTCTATACATATGAGCACATCATCATGTAGTTTACATTATCACTATCCTGATTACATCTGAATACATACATTATGAATCAACTGATACACAGGCTAGTGCATGAGCATAATAACTGTCTTCATAAACAAGTACACGATCTGATGTCTGATACACAAGATATATCCTCCTCGCTCACGAACATCGGCAAGGGAAAGGAACCAATGGATAAAGCTCTTCCACCCGACCATGTGGAACCCTGAGGTCCACCCCCCGAGCTAGGAGATAACATAAGGTCCCCACTACAACATACAGTCAGGTAGACAGTAGACTATAAGTCAACACATGACTCCAACATCACAAGTCTATATCACAACCAACACAACAGTACTTCCAAAGGCAAACACTTAACAAATGGGGAAGAGAGAACAACTAGGGAATGCTAGGTTGCAGTAAGGAGAGTGTCATCGCATGGTCCTAACATGGGTTACCCAGGCAGTCTCCCTCTAGACACAGGCCCCCATCTATGATTACCCTGGCAGTCTCTCTCTAGACACCGGCCCCATAGGGTGACACATGCGGAATCAACCTTCCTTTCGTGAGGACAAGTTGATTTTGCCTACCAGGCCTTCTCATCTCATCCTTAGTCTGTACTAGCACTACAGGCATGAGTGAGGAATCTAATTATCTTGTGTGGTGAAAACTACCCAACCCCTAGATTTATTATTAGGTTATCACTTGATTACCAACTCCCAATGGGTTACCCTGGCTAGCCACTTTGGGCACCGGCCCCACATTGGAAGCCACTCCCCTACCTACAACTAGAAGACCCTACTCAACAAGCATAGCAAACATCACCATGACAACGAGGATACATGAACCATGCAAGGCATTAACCATCTTGCATAACAATTACCCTTATAACAACATGTATAAATAACGATGCAAGGCATTAATCCCCCCCCCAAGACATGATCATAAGTGCAGGACTCCTAAACCAATGCCCATAGCAACACATATTCATTACAACTCTATGATTTCCATGTCTCCCTGTTCCATAACTCACCACAAAACTGGATACAAGACAAATACAACCAATTGGATAACAATACATCCCCAAAGAAGTGCATTTATCATTCACCTTGTCTTTTAATCCAAACATTACTAGAGACGACATACTTCTTAGAACATCATGATCCCAAGACATCCCATTCTAAGCCTCTGGGAAAACTAACCACACATGTAGATACAAATCAAAAGACTATATGGACTAGTTCATGACCCACAGATTGTATTTACTAAACATATAATGAGCAATTTATTATCAATTACTCTTATAATTAAATTATGCCTTCTTTACAACTAAACCACTATAGTATCTTACAATTGACTAAGTTATTACAATAGACTATTAACATTAAAGTATAACTTATCATTTGGTTGTATTCTTACTAAGGAATAATTCTAAAATTGCAAGGAAAGTTAACTACAAGTAAATGTTTATTAAAATAATTATTTAATTGATTTGTAAGGATACAAACATATTTATATGCATCGTTAACATAATTAAAGTAAACCACTATTTGTCATTTTCATACATCGAGTTAGTTAAATAATTGCAATGTAATTCGAATTCAACTCTTGAGGATAAGCTTGAGGGTTCCCATTTATTTTATGAACCTATAAGAACCCTAAATCTCGTAACAACATATTAACTTAAAAGTAAAATGAACGACTTTAATTACTCTAAAACAAGACCTAAACCCCATCTTAACCTAATTACCCATACACAGGTTCCATACAACACAAGAGGAGTCAAAATCCAACTTAGTCACTAACACATTGCATAGGATCATAAATACCACTAGGCCTCTGGAAAAAAGCAAATCAAATATTTAAAAATAAACTACTAGGGAAAAGGGTTATTCATATTGCGATAATATCAAAACTTAATTACACCTCCTAAGCATTAATTTAGATTTATACTATAAACATACATGATCAAATGACTAATAATCACAACTACAATAAAACGACCATTACGGTAATAAGACATATCACCTAAAACTAATTATATCACTAGTTATAAGAGACCCGACAACTTCATTCCCACAACTACTATTCTCATAGTTATGTTTTAACATTAAATCAATTTGGACTAGTACTATAAAAGGCTCAATAAGATCATGTTAATCTATTAACCTTATTATAACTATTTTGATAAATATTATAGCAAAATATAAAATGTCAACTATATTTAAATCTGCTATCCAAATTTCCAATAATGAAATCTAATCAACATATCAATGATGAGCTTATCATATAAAAAAAAGAAATCTTACATTTGACAAGTCATGATACTATAAGATACGACTGCTATTAATTATCTATTCTAAACTGCTCCAAGGAAGGCGTCGCTTTCTTCTCCTATGGTTAAGGAAGTACCCCTAAACTATAGTCGGTGCCCTACTAAACAGAAGTACCAACTTAGCATCGAACATAATATAGCAACTTCTGTTATTCTAAAACCTATCTCTCTCATCATTCGGCAATGATCACGGTGGATGTGGAGGTTTCTATTCGCAGAGACAAGCTATAAGGTTCTGAAATCATTATACAAGGGATTCATCTGAGTCGAAGTCTGATCTAATCCACATGATGAGAAGATAATATCAGCGCGGCTCGCACCATGGATAATGAGAGGGTGGCAGAAATAAAGTGTGGCAACATCGACGATGGTAACAAGAACTCAAGTCTCATAAAATTGCAATGATGGCACAAGAACACAGGCGCATGTTGGGTACGGACTGCCCAAACAGAAGGTTCGGATCCCCTCTGTCGAGCTATCAACGGCAGGATTTGCTTAAAGCAAAATGGGTGGAGCGACAATAAGATGGGAATCGACTCAGATTCAAGGTGACGTTTATCCTCCAATGTATGATTTTCTTTTTGTTTGGAATGATGCAGGAATCCTGGAGGCGTCAGCCATTATGGATACCATTAATCACACTAAGAGTGCCAAGGGTGCCACTCGACGACTTGCTTCCATAATGCAGTACATCAATGGTTAGGGAGATTGCAGTATTAAAGAGAATGCCATAGGTTATTGGCAGGGTTGAAGATGATCAATTATTTTGTTGTTTGCACAGGAGGGTAAGGGTTATAGCTTAGGAAAACAAAGATAAGTATTTCATACATTAGAATCTGGAAAGGGGTAGTCGCTTAGACTGATAGGATAACGGGGTCGACGGTGTCATCTGCCAGCGACACAGTCTCCATCAGAATCTCAAAGGTGACCAAGCAAATGGTCGCTTAGTCTGATCGGAAAATGGGGTCGACGGTGTCATCTGCCAGTGACACAGTCTCCATTAGAATCTCAAAGGTGACAAAGCAAATCGGTGGATAACGGTGGTTTAGGGTGACTATACATCGCAATTCAAGTTTATGGGGAGAAAACTTAAGGGCTTAATGCAATGACTCCGGCATGAATCTCATCCACAGACTATTACAGTCGATGGCTCACAGGTGCAAGGTTGCACTCAAAAGTTAGACAAGCACGCCAAGAGTGAAGAGTATGGAGTGAGCAGAGATGGATAATAGAAAGGTCTCAGCCTAGCAGATTAACTTCACAAGAGCAGGGATGAGCCACATTAAATGATTTAGACAAGCCTACCCAGACACAAAATTTAGGGGGAATGCAAATGGTTCAAAAGGAAATATCACCAGCGAGCTTAACAAATCTGGTGTTGACATCATCAAATCACTCTACAGACTTTGAGAAGACAGAGTAATAGTGTGAATAGAGAGAAAAGAGATCACCAAAGATGATGAAATGCATTCAGGCCAACATATTAAAAATCATTACAATTTACCAAGCAAAACATAATTTCCATGCCAATATTAATCTAATTACATACCCGGAGTTTCCAAGCTTCAAAAATCTCCTTTGATCCGATTCCTACTGCACAAACTTTTTCCAAAACAAATCTCTCCCACTCCACCAATTCCTCTGTTCTCTTTTTTTTAAGCAATGATTCAACTCCTCGATTAAATGCAGAAGGCCTGCCTCTCTTCCCAACAACCCACTTTCTCAAAACAAGGACCCACTCCTCGGGTAAATGCAAGAGACATGCCTCTCTCTCCCCAACATCCCACATTCTCGTGAGATTCCACAATTTCACTTTACCAAGGGATTCCCAAACCTCAAATTTGCAATTAACGGCATATGACATTAAATTTGCACATCTCCAAATACTGAATACATAAAACCAGGCGACAACCCCATTATTTTACCTTAAAATATTATCTTTATTACTATCAATTTATTTTATCAGAATTATAATTATTTATTCATCTTTACTTATGTATTTTGTTTTCTTTTTAATTTTATCCGCTAACAACTTGTAATTTATTATTTCGTTTAATCGTTTATCTAATTTGTTTATTTATTTACTATTTTCATATTAGTTTTACCAATTATCAACAATTAAATCATTTATAATTAATAAACACATAATTTCCCTAGCAATGTTTATTTAACTTAAGCTTAAATTTAACCTTATTTTAATGAAGTACTAACCATGCTTAAATCAACACTTTAAATTGGATAAACCCAACTTACAGGAGGATACCTGACCCCATGTGAAGCCGCAGGACATGACGACAAGATAACGACAAACAGTCCAACTGACGGTGACGACAGGGTACAATACTGAGAATGACGGTGATGACAGGATACAATATTGAGAACTCATCCTCTTGAGGATGTTGACTGAGTAGGGAACCTTATGTTAACTCCAATCCACAATTCCATTGGCTAGGGCACGCTCAAACCTGGTAATTCAGGTGGAATCGATGCCCGGTACCTACATCCTGCAACAAACAACAAGGTTGTACACATATATATATAAACATGCAGTCATAGACACAATGAACGGAAGTCGCAGTGTAGCAGGGTACTCGGATACGAGTAATGAGACACTATTCCGTTCATGTAAACACATCATTAAATAACTACATCCATTACCAGTAATGCATCATAATCATGATCGAATAACACATTAAACTCAGAATAACGTTAATCTATAATCATCAAATATGTCCATCAAGATCAAGGAGAACATAAACCACAACATACAAGTCCAAATGTCTCGAAATTGTAAATGTGCAATATAAAACTATCAACTATACCCAAACTGTCATAGGAAATATGGAAATAACATCTATCACAAGCAAAAAAGCGAGGGGCGTTACACTTTACAAGATCGTACCCTTTCATAAAGGAATAAGACTTTGTCAAACTTTGCTCCATGTAGATTTATTTTATTTTAAAGTCTCTACAAACTTTGATCGTTGCTTTCACCCTTTTAATATAGATTAATCGCTGCTTTGTAATAGGCATTGCTTAATATAACAATATGTTACTAGATTAATATCTTATTTAATATATATAATATAATATAATATCCTATATAATAATATAACACCTTTACTAATATCTTCATAATAAAATAATAACCATATATTATTATAATAACATTTATTATTAAAATCCAAATTGTTGACATTTATATTTTATATTTGTATTTATATTTATTATTTATAAATATAATAAATATATTATATAAGAAATGTTTATGTAATAATATCATTTAATTTTGTTTATATCAGTGATGAAAAACTCGCATGAAACTCGCCAGAATCGCGAGTGATCGCGAGTCCATTCCGGCCACGGGTTTTTTGATGAAAAACTTGGCCCAAGTTTTTGATCAAAAATTGGCATAAAAATCGCCTGAATCGCGTGGACTTCCTGCAAAAACTCGGCGCGAAAAAATAGGTTAAAAGTTTAAAAGAAAAACGCATGAGTTAAAAACGTCATTACTTCAAAGTTCATTTTCTTTATTCCGCGAAACCCTTGCACGCAGCGGCGTGAAACCCTTTCTCCTGGCGGCGCACTAAAAAAATTGTGTGATTCAGTCTGTAGAGGTGAAATCCCAAAATCGTGTGGATTGTGGAGTCGAACAAAGGTAAGTCCGAGTCGAAGTTCGAAGTCACATGAAGTTTGAACTTTCAAGTTTCAACTGTTAAAACTTAAAAGGAGAGATTTTGGACGAACTGTTAAAATTTATATAGGATATAATATATATCATATGACAAAATGATAAATCGATGATGATCGATTATCAACTTAAAAGTTAAAAAGACTGTATCATATGAAAGGAGAGATTTTGGACGAAATGTCAAAATTTATATGACATTTCGTCCAAAATCTCTCCTTTCATATGATAGTGATACTGTCTTTTTAAAATTTCGATTTTTTATTATTTATAAAATTTATGATATAAAATTATAAATTTTGACATTTCGTCAAAAATCTCTCCTTTCATATGATAGTCTTTTTAAAATTAAATTTTGACAGTTCGTCCAAAATCTCTCCTTTCAAATTCATATGATAGTCTTTTTAAAATTTCAATTTTTTTATTATTTATAAAATTTATGACTGTATCATATGAAAGGAGAGTTTTTGGACGAACTGTCAAAAATAAAAATCATCATAATCCTATATAAATATTGAATTTTTGACAATTCGTCCAAAAACTCTTCTTTCATATAATACAGTCATTTTAAAATTTTGATTTTTTTATAATACTGTTGCAAATTACTGTCAAAATTTATATAGGATTATGATGATATAATTTAATTATATATATTATATTATATAAAATAAAAAAATTATGTTTGCCGAGTTATTGCCGAGTTTTTCCCCGAGTTTTTGGCGAGTCCTGAGTTTTTAAAAATTTTGGGTATGCCGAGTTTTTACCGAGTCCGAGTTTTGCAACTATGGTTTATATATATTAAAAATATACAATTATTATTCAAATTAACGAGGGAAGGAATATTATAGACACCAAGATTGGACGATGGCAATTTCATCGTTTATCATGATCTTTAATTTTAATAATGCCTAAATATCGGGACATCACAGTCCACCCCGCCCAAAATTGCTTGTCCTCAAGCAACTATAACTATGATGCTTCTAGACTCATCGATTTCCTTGAAGAATTGTTTTTTTGAGTTTTAAGAGATTGATCCTCCTAGGTTGATATGAAACCTTAGTGGTTCTAAATCTCAATTGAATTTTTAATTATGTTTTTGGATATCTTTCTTAGATGAAATGCTCTTTCCTTTTCCACCTCAAGGTTGAATGGTGGTGAGTGATCTCCTATAGGAATGAATACACCAATTCGTAGGTTACATGCATTGCCATTTGATTACATAATAAAATTGAAGTAGACAACTAAGTAGCTCAAGAATGCAAGCAACCAGCTCAAGCAAATAGACAAGTAGCTCAAGTAGACAAGCAAGTAGCTCAAGCACGTAAGCAACCAGCTCAAGCAAGTAGGCAAATAGCTCAAGTAGACAAGCAAGTAGCTCAAGTAGACAAGCAAGTAGCTCAAGCATGTAAGCAACTAGCTCAAGCAAGTAGGCAAGTAGCTCAAGTAGACAAGCAAGTAGCTCAAGCACGTAAGCAACTAGCTCAAGAAAGTAGGCAAGTAGCTCAAGTAGACACGCAAGTAGCTCAAGCATGTAAGCAACCAGCTCAAGCAAGTAGGCAAGTAGCTCAAGTAGACAAGCAAGTAGCTCAAGCACGTAAGCAACCAGCTCAAGCAAGTAGGCAAGTAGCTCAAGTAGATAAGCAAGTAGCTCAAGCACGTAAGCAACCAGCTCAAGCAAGTAGGTAAGTAGCTCAAGTAGACAAGCAAGTAGCTCAAGCACATAAGCAACCCAGTAGCCTAAGCCACTGTACAAACAACGTCTCTAATCATTATCATAGTTTTTAAGCATAAAATAAATAGAGTATATACAAGAAGCATGAAGCATATACATGAGGTATACGTACGAGTACATCAAATCACAAAGCACACATGTAAGTCGTTAAGTATACAATTGAATACACTTGAATACATAAAGTCACAAAGTATACATAGTCATAGAGTATACACTCGAATACATCGTCATGAAGTATGCACTTGAATACAAAGTCACAGAGTATACAAATACAATGTCATAGAGTATACACTCGAATACATCGTCATGAGTATACACTTGAATACAAAGTCACAGAGTATACAAATACAAAGTCATAGAGTATACACTTGAATACAAAGTCACAGAGTATACAAATACAATGTCATAGAGTATACACTCGAATACATCGTCATGAATTATACACTTGAATACAAAGTCACAAAGTATACAAATACAAAGTCATAGAGTATACACTCGAATACATCGTCATGAAGTATACACTTGAATACAAAGTCACAGAGTATACAAATACAAAGTCATAGATATACACTCGAATACATCGTCATGAAGTATACACTTGAATCCAAAGTCACAGAGTATACAAATACAATGTCATAGAGTATACACTTGAATACATCGTCATGAAGTATACACTTGAATACAAAGTCACAGAGTATACAAATACAAAGTCATAGACTATACACTCCAATACATTGTCATGAAGTATACACTTGAATACAGAGTATACAAATACAAAGTCATAGAGTATACACTCGAATACAAATACAATTTCATAGAGCATACAATCGAATACAATTACAAAATCATAGAGTATACACTTGAATACAAATACAATTTCATAGAGCATACACTCAAATACAATTGCAAAGTCATAGAGTATACACTCAAATACAAACACAAAGTCATACTTGAATACAAATACAAGTTCATAGAGCATACACTCCAATACAATTGCAAATTCATAGAGTATAGACTTGAATATAAATACAATTACGAAGTATTCACATGAGCACAAAGTATCTACATCAAGCATGAAGCATGAATACACGTAATACAAAGTATCCACATGAGAGCATAGGTCACAAAGTATACACAGGATGGCAGGAAAGTAGCTCTGATACCACTTGTATTGTCCCCTCTTTAGAGGAAACACTTAAACCTGAATCTACAATCAAAGTGATTCTCAAGGAGACACTAGTAACATTAGAGATCAATAAACTTCAGTTATAAAATCAAAGATAATATAAGTATTTCATTTGTATCAAGGATTATTCATTTCCTTCTTGTCATTTATACTATTATATAATACATTCCATAAGTACACTAGGACGAATACTAAACATAGTTTAGATTCATATTCTCCCCTCTTATTATTCATCAAGGAATTAGGATCTTACATGCTAGGGCGCGTGGACCATTCCTGGACCCAGCTTAAGAAACTTAGTTCCTAGCCCTTGGGGTCTACGAACGGAGTCTCGGATCCAGCTTCGGGAACTTTGTCTCAGCCATTGGGATCAATACGAGATCTCCGGACCCAGCATCAAGAACTTAGTCCCTAGCCCTTGGGGTCTATGCACAGGAAGTGGAATTACTCCGCCTTTCCCTACAATACCTATGGTTCCTCATTGGACAAAATAATAAGGGCTATGGAGATATGATCTTGGTTTCAATATTCCCTTGTACTTATTATCATCATGATGCATGAATTAAAGACATTTAACTTGCAAATCGAAATACCGTCATCGGTACCCTTGTTTGTACAATTGTTCATCATTGTTAGATCCTAAGTCTAAATATGAATATTAGTTTAATTAAGAATAAAGAAGATATTTCATTATAACTATAACCATTCATATGGATTTACATCAACTATAAGATACATATATTTATATGTATATGTGTGTGTGAGTGAAATCTCATAAATCCTATATTCGATAATTAAAACAAAATAAACAATACTTACCTGCTGGCTGCTGCCTTCCTTCTGAATTTTATCCAAATCTGATCTACTGCAGACCCCTCCGCCAGACCTCTTCTCCCCCTATTCCCTATTCAGATCTATTTTCCCAAAGTCTATATGCTAAGTGCCAATCTCCATATTCCCCTTAGAATATATATCCCTTCAATAATCATGATGTCTTTATAAATGACTCTCCAAAGAGTCACATTTCCTCATAAATCATAACCTTTACTAAACAATATAAATTTCTTTCCTTGCATATTAATTACTCTCTATTAAGTCGCTGCTTTTCTTAACCGCACCATATTCAACGAATAAGACTTGTTCTTATCATATTAGTCCTTTATATATTTCCTAACTAATCTGCCTTTAAGAATATTTCGTGTCTCTTTACAAGATCGTACCCTTTCATAAAGGAATAAGACTTTGTCAAACTTTGCTCCATGTAGATTTATTTTATTTTAAAGTCTCTACAAACTTTGATCGCTGCTTTCACCCTTTTAATATAGATTAATTGCTGCTTTGTAATAGGCATTGCTTACTATAACAAGAGACGCAATGCGTCATGTTCCTGCCTCTATGTGTTGAATGTTGTTGTAGTATATCGTCAAAAAAGAAAACCCAATGAGATGAGAACAGGTCATGTAAGTAATGATTTCATATGTCCAATTTAATCCGCAAAGCATCAAATAGAAGATTGTGAACAAAGGAAAAAAGATAAGATGGAAAATGTGCAATGGAATCTTGGATACAAGATAGTTTGAACCTTGCAAACCATATAACTATCACTGGAATATAATTCCAATATTAGTTTTCTTGTTATCAAGTCTTATAGAAATCCAGACTAAAAAATATCGAAAACTATTAGAAGTACTTTTGACAATTTACTATTGTTGTATGTCTTCGCATCCATAGTCAACGATAGCTAACTAGCACCAAAGAAGTACACGAAGACCAATACATAAAATATAAGTGACATGCAAAAGTGTACAGTGTTTTTCACAAATATCAAAAACAAGGATAACATGACCACTTGAATCAATAGAATCACAAATGATTCCAACATGAAATCATCATAAACAGATGCAGCCATCTCTTTGATGTTCTAGAAAGCTATATAAATTGTAATAACAATGATGTGGGCAGTTATTTGCAACTTGTTATAATTGCATACGTGCGATTTGTATAGCTCGTGTGTCACTTGCCACAATGTGCTTTGGAATGTTTGCTGCACCAAAATGCATGATTTTAGTTGTTGGTCTGAAAAATTAGACAACCATAAAAGAACAGTTTTAGAACATTATGCATTCTTATGGAAATGTTTTCAAAACGAAAACCAGAAACGCCCTGTGGACTGTTGGTGAAAACCAATAGGCCGGTACGTTCTAGCAATATCTAGATAGACCTTATGGCTTTTTCTATGTAAAGGCTCTTTCTGTTAAAGATCAAAGGATACAATTGTGGTTGGCTTGGAATGCAGGTGGAATGATATACCTTTGATATACTTTTGCAATTATATGTCCAAAAAAAATAGCAGTACTTGGCTCAAAACCAGTTCTTTACCTGCTAACTTGTAGAAGTCACTAGAAACTAAATGAAACTAAATGAAAATTAGAAACCTAATTTGTACTAGCTTGTCTACTAGAACTATTTGAACTGACAAGCTAAGATGATACAAGGTTTACAAAATTGCACATCACTGATGGTGCTTGTGATAGATTGTAAATTGTATTTGAATCCGATTGTTTGTAAAACCCTTGTTGTATCAATCTGCACAACAATTTCAACATTTAAAGGACATGAAATAAAGAACGCTTTCAACAATCTACATATGTTTGACTCATTGAACACTGATCAAAAGGGCTAGGTTTCGCTCTCTGTTGGCATGCTTGTTGAGTGGAATCAGGTATTTACTATTGGCTTTGACACTATTATTCAAATGGAGGCCTAGGCCATCATTATGGCCCCAAAGAAACTTTATGAGCTACATTGGAAGAAGATAGTCACATAGATTCCATGACACTGTTGTCTCTTCTAAATAATGGGAACTTGCATAACTATTCTTAAGATTGGCACCACTTGTCTAGCATGTTCTTCATCTTTCTTGAAAGTTTGACTGCATGTCTTCTCTTCATATTCCTATAGAATCGAAAGTTGGAGATTGTTTCGTTGATTGTTTCTACTATTTGCTTGGGTTCTTGGAAGTTAAGCATCAGTGTTAAACCTCTATTGCATTTTATTCTTTGGACTTTTTTGATAATTATTGCTAGTTGCAAATGTTTTTATAATCTTTTATAGATTCTTAGTTAATATATTTACCTTTTTTCCTAACATTTAATAAATATGAATTAATTATATAATTATTATTGAGATTTATTTGATTAACTATAAATTTAACGTTTCATTTGACCAATGGGAATAGAGTATTAAATTCATTTGCCAAATCCTAAAGTTGAAAATTGAATTTTTTTTAATGATTTAATAAATCCAAGCATATACTAATTAGGATTATATATATAATTATAAGATATTATTATATTTTATAATAATAATATATTATAAATTATGACTAATATATTTAAATTAATTAACTTATGACTTATAATTATGCATTATATGAATAGGGACGGGTATATACAGTTAGATCCATAATTAAGTTGTGTACTCATAGCTTTTAACCTTGATTGTAAACCTAACCTAATCCTAATTCTAAAGTCAAACATAACCCTATCTAGCTTAATTTGTTATGTTATAATAATTATATTATATTAATATTCAATTTGTCCAATTTCAATTATATGTATTATATTAATCTAAGAATTATTTTGGCTCAACTATTATAGAGTTAATTATAATTATAATGTAACTAAACTATTATATTTATTTCAGTGAATAGTTAAATATAATTGGGATATAATATTATGAGCAAAGTATGTAATAAGGTGTTTGTAAAAATGTATTAAAAATAATGTAGTGATTGAGTAATTATGATTAGAAATTATGGTCAATTATGATTAATACATTATATAGTCATAATGTAAATACATTATTTGCACAATTATGTTTTTATTAATCTAGATACATGTTCAATTGACTGCAAAGCTAGAATTTGAAAAGTATTTTCAACCAGACACTTCCTAAATTTTCTAGGATTTCATTTCGAGAACAAATCAGAAGGTACACCCTTCATGCAAGGCAAATTTTGAAGATAAACCTAGCACTTAAGCCCCGGTCAAAGCATAGGAGTAAAGGGCATTGCAAATGTCAGATGAAAGCATACCAGGTACCAGGACATCAATTGAGCAAAATTACATGCCTAATCTGTTTTCTTTTTGTCTTTCGAGTTTTTTTTAAATGAGTAAAAATGTGATGATGCCAAGGGTTTATGGAGAAAATCACAAAAAATCTCAAAAAATTCGTATCTAAAAAAAATTATAAATTATTATAATTAAAGTTATATAATATATTATAATTATACATAATATTATAAATTATAAATTATATTTTATAATTTATATATAAATCAATATAAAATTATAAATAACATGTTCTATAATTATAATTTGTATACAAATAATAAAATTTTAAATTATAATTAAATTATAAAAATTATGATTTATATATAAATTACAAAATATATTTTTTTAAGGGCCAGGAACAATTGCGAGAACTTAGTTGTTCACATATAAAAGTCTATTAGGCTGAAATTTTTCTAGGCTCATCTCTCTACGGCGTTTGTGAAACCCCAATTGTAGATATGCAACATGTAAACACCATAAAGCATTGACTCTATTTAAGTGACAGCTATCCCGTGGTGCAAAAGAATCCATGAGGTGTCGAGCAAGGCTGTTCTAAACTCTGGAATAGAATGAAAGAGCAATATCGTATACCCACAAAATTTACATATGGCTATCACCATTTGTCTCTCTCGACTATTCTTTGCAATTTGGACACAATTAGCAGATTATGCGAAGTTGCTGGATCACAATAACAAAAAGTGAAGTTTCCTAAGGTTGGCTGTGGGCTCTGCTGGACTGGGATGCGGTTATAAACCATATCTTCAAATTACCTTGCTTCGGCTGATTTTTTGCCGTGGATGTGCTCGATGAAAGTGACACTGAAGATAGTGATAACGCAAACACGGATGTTCCTACTTCTCTGTAAGTTTCTTCTACTAAAATTGTAACATACAGTAGCACATACTCATCTGCAAATAGATCTGATATGTTCCAGGAAGTATACAAACAATGAAGCTTTTAATCATGTGAGTTTGAAAGGATTTAAATTTATTAATTAAAATGAATTTAGACTACTGTATAATGCACTTAGATCTGCTTGAACATGATAGGATCAATTCAAGTTTGAAGTTATATGTGGTAGAAATAATCTTAGTATTTCCTAGACTACTCCAGGAGATAAGTGGCTATTATTACACAATGTTATTATCACATGTTTCAAATGGACTACCTCACCAGCCATGGAAAACTCTTGTTTCCCTGATTTCAGACAAAAAAGCATTCATGGGGTTAACCCAAATTCTTCAACAAATACAATTTTTATAAACCAATAAAGGCTTTAAATTCATGCATTCTACAGTATCAATTTTATATTCTTGGTTGATGACTCTAACCCTTAAAGTTCCTAGAAAGTTAGGTTTATGATATTTTACTGTAAAATAGGCCAACATGAGATTGGTGAAGTTTGAAGCTATCCACAAGGTCCCATTCTAGCTAAAGTCTGTCACACCCAAATCGCATGAAATTATGAAAATAAAAGAGGATGAAGAGGCTAGTTGATGTAGAGCGCACAGTGGAAGCAATTCAAACAAGGGTGAAATACCCATCACAACCCACAGTACAGGGGACTTAAAGACTTAATCGGCTTTAAAAAAACCCCTTCTAAAGGTCCAAATAACATCGAACCACACATACATTCTTCTTTACTATTGGCAAGACAACCGACGTCGGAAAGACCTTCCCACGTCTTACCGTAGACTTTCCTCATGCCGATGTGTCCTCCTTTGCCAAGACTTCTTTCATCGCCATAGCTTTAAACCTCTCTTCCGATATTGATGCTCTTACCGATATGCTTTGTCTTCAGTGAGACTATATGCTTATCGGTCAACCCAAAGTCTTTCCTACCGATATGCCGATATGTCGATATGCTAACTGTTGTATATGCAAGACGTGACTTGCTACTGCTGGTTCTCCTTACCGATAAAAATTAATGATAAAATTTGTAAAAACCCCTGGAAGAAAGGGAAATGTGTGTTCATTCCTCAACAACTGCAAGAAAATATATACACCTGACTTGCAAGGAAACCCATTTGAACAACTGAACAAGAACGAATTGACAGAGTAACAATTAATTAAGCCCAACTTCTAATGGGATGAGGTTAATTGGTGAACCGTGAAAGTATCAGGTCTTTAATAACAGAGCCACAGATTCAAATTCTACAATTCATATTAAGTTGAAGTGTCAAATGAGATAAAATGTTGCATCCTATTTGCTGGACAGGCCATGGATAAGGGCAGGTGCAAGTCCATTCTTTCATAATGGAGCCCAGAGTCAAATCCTTCAAGACATAGTAAGTTGAATCATGTAAAATGCTGGATCCAGCTCACTGTGTGCAGCATGAATGCCCACGGTTATAATGCATGAGACATATTAAAGTGTTGAACTCGATGAGCCCAGGTGCGAGTGATGAATTGGTTGGCAACTTTTTTAATATGGATGAGACATATTAAAATATCATAGCCATTTTGATGTATGAGGGTGGACGAGCCCAGGTGCAAGTGATAAGCTGCAAATAGGCAGCAGACTGCTAGGTTACAAACAAACAAACAAACCATATGCAACTTACTCCATAAAACTCTACAAATAACCCACAAAAGCTCAAATTTACCAAATATGCAGCTTACTCTAGAAAACTCAAATATGCCTGGCTTACTCCAGAAAACTCTACAAATAAGCTACAAAAGGTCAAATTTGCCAAATTTACAGCTTACTCCAGAAAACTCTACAAATAAGCCACAAAAGGTCAAATTTGCCAAATATGCAGCTTACTCCAGAAAACTCTACAAATAAGCCACAAAAGGGCTAATTTACCAAATATGCAGCTTGCTCCAAAAAACTCAACAAACAATGATCATAATGATCATTAAAATTATATAACTTAGAACTATTATATAATTTACCAAATAGCAGTAGAAAGATTGCAGTAAGAAGATGAAACAACATGATGTTTAAAAAAACTCAAATTTGATTTGCACTGGTATTGTACACGGATTCTGTTCACAATGAAAAGACTTATGAAATAGAAGTCCATACAGAGGCTTACCACAGATGCAGCTTCACAGGCTTCAAGCAAAATGTTCACCGGATGCCCACTTTCGCAACTCTCTGGTCCTTCACTCAAGCACAGATAAGTCCAAACAAATTGAGAAGCAGAGATCCAAAACACATACTAATTGAAAACCTTCGATCAAGAAATGACCTGTCATCTTGTAAGGATGATTAAAAATCATTAATTAACATTGCAAATGAAATAAATTCAAGAAGCCCAGCGGCGCCATCAGTTTGCACCACTTGACCTTAATGAAATGACAATTAATTATTTTTTGAAATAAAAAAATTCAATTTTTGCACTTACTGTTTCAACCATCAACCAATAGGAAATAACATAAATTAAATTTTCCCATTTAATAAATAGATTAAAAAATCAAAGACTATAATATTTTGCTCTGATTTTTCTGTCCCTCCATGCCTATTGGCTTAAAAAAATTGAAATAATTGCATCAAGCGATGCATTAGTAATCCTGCCGAAGGCAGGAACTAAATATAAAATAACATTATGCTTATTGTTATTTATCTCTATTATTTGTGATTGTTACATAATATAGATTATAAATATAAAATAATATTATGCTTATTGTTATTTACCTCTGTGTGCAGGGGATTAATAATGGCGAGCAATATGAAGAAAATATATTAACCATTGTAATTAAATATGTTATAAGAATTGAATATGCTTTTAATAAAAAATAGTGAAAAATTATATTATGGATTTAATTCTTATAATAATCTCAATTACTTATTTATTTATAATGTCTGCAGTTGATTTTTTTCATTAAACATTTCTGCTCTTTCATTCTCTTCCACAATTTAGAACAGCCTTCAATACCTCAACAGATTCTTCTCCACCACTGAATAGTTGTCACTTATAGATAGAATCAATGATTTATAGTGTTTAAACACTCGCATATATAGAATTGGATTTCGCAAAAAATGGAGAGAAATTGAATATTTTTACTAAACCATATAATATTATTAATATAAGCATTATATATTTTTCAAGACATACTTCTATGTTAGACTCAACATAACAAAATTTACTTACCTAACATAACAAAATTTACTTTAAACTACACATGTAAACCAGATGTTGAATTGCTTGGTAACATGTACTACCAAATGTGGTGCCATGTGTATTCATCCCCTCAACAGAAGAAACACTATATAATTTTATCAAAAATTGGACATTATCACATTTATTTGTACTCATTGTGCAGGGGATTAATAATGGCGAGCAAGATCCCAGCTGGTAGCAAGGCAAAAAAACCAGCTTGCTCTTCTTTCAAACAAGCCTGGTGTTCTTCCTGAAGATGAAGATAAAGTACAGGTCTACTGAGAACAGATAGAGAGAATTTCAGAGGATGGTCACATAATATTTAGATTTTCTCTTGTATCCAAGCAAATGATGGTCCATGATGGCTGAACCTTCAAACATGGATCTAAAAATGCAACCACTTAAGCATTAGACAGAACCCTTTTTGTCTAACTTTTTGGGACATGCTTCAGGGTTTCTTCACAAAGAGGGTAATGTTCTACTGTATAAAATAAAATTGTCTGTATTTATAAATTACAATAGATGTTAGAATTAAAGGGCTACTGTAGATATATCAGCCGATTTGAAAAAGGAGCTTTGAAAAATTGAGAATTTAGCATAGCTAACTGAGATTTAGCCCTTGTTTTCAAGGAACTTCTGTGTAAAGAATAGAAATTTCATTTTTCAATGAATCTTATATATTTGAGGTCAGATTTATATTATTTGGCCAAAAGCTCTCTCAATTATACTCATAACATGTTTCTAACTATTGTTGAAAGGGCATTTCAGCCACTGTCGGCCACTACGGGCAAGAAGTTTGCATGAGATGTTAGAATCTTTCAGGATTTTTTTTAAGGATTTAGTAAGTACTCTAATTTTTCTGAAAATATTTTATTGAGTTCATATTTTTCTCTGTAGCAGCTGCCAAGAATTTTTTTGGAAAAATCTTCTTTTAAATGAAACCAGTTGTAGAAACACAATGAATATATGCAAAACCTAAAAAAACCCCAAATATATACATTGACTATTGGTCTAAAAACCCAATACACAATAATCGAAGGCCACACAATAAGTTTCAATAATACTAGGTTCACTGCTCAAGCCCAAACAACATAGCAAAATACCTACTCCAATGAGAAGATTGTTTAATATAGAATAAAGCAACAGTTGCATGACCTAAAAGCCCTAAGTAATGTCCCAAAAACCCTAAATAGAGGAAGTCTTCCCTTGGTAATGAAAGCCTAAATAGAGGAACTCTTAATATAACAAACCAAAACCAGTCCCTAGAAGCACGAGTCGTCATCACTTTCGAAGCTCTCGGAGGCATCCTTCATCTCTACGTCCACACGCTCACCATTCGCAATTTCTTTCTGAGCTGAAAGAGGGGGGAAGAGCGGCCATCATAATATCTCTTCTTCCTCCTCCACAACTTCCAGTTGTTGTAGCTGAAGGGTGGGCGAACACTTTCAGGTTTGGAAAGTCGGATCTGCACATAGTAAGGTTAAACTACACACAATAAGGTTAAACTACAAGCAACATATAGATAATATCAAATATATAGATAATAGTGAAGACAAATAATATGAAACTTGATCCGTCAACAAAGAAAGGCGTTGTCTTGGCTGTGAATGCAGATGAGCCAAAGGAAAACTTCTTCACGTGTACTTTGGATGCCAAGCTCTGCAGATTGAATCTGCAACTTTCACGTTTGGAAATAATGAAAACTGTATTGGACGGCAAAAAAAAAATGTGGCAACTTTGTGGTAAGACAAAAACGTTCATCAGAAAACAGAAACGCTGAAATAGTGAAAATAAAAACAACAAATAAATAAATGATAGCCAGAAAAGTTCGCAGATATGGAATCCTGCTATATAGGGGCGTGGATTTTGAATATTCGCCCAGGTTAGGCAGAAAATGGATTTGTTGAAAAGGCATTAGAAACATTCAAACTGGAACGCAGAGTTGTGAACAAAATTGATTTGTTGAACATGGGACCTCCTTAGTAGTGTTGCCAGAGGGAAGTTCGCCCAGTCTCCTATCGTCACGCCGCTGCCATCGCCTCCTCCGCCACCGCCATCAATGCCATGGCAGATATCACAGTCCCAAAAAAAAAATAGAGAAGTTGAATATGCGATTAGTTTGGTGAGCCAAATTTGTTATTTATTATTTTGGGTTGTGTTTGTTTTGGATGATCATCTCACCGTCCATTTGTTTTGATTGTAGTCCGTTGATTATTATCGGTGCATATGTAATGTGATTGGTAGAAATTTGTAAATCATGGATCCACTTTAGTTTTAAAATGCGTCAGACTGCCTTTAACAAATGATCCATTAAATGCCTGAGATCACGGATGAGTGGGCCCAACGAGAATTAAATATTTATGGCATCATTTTTTTTTAAAAAAATTGATTTTTCTCATTACTGTTCCCTGTATAAGCCAATAGGGAAAAAGAAAAATAGGATTTATACAATCAATTTAAATAAAAATTAAATTTAAACTATATCACTTCTGTTCAAAAAATTTAATTCTTTGTATTCATTGGTTGAATTAATTGAACTAATTCATCTAGCCAATGCATTAGTATACCTGCCGAAGGCAGGAACTAATAATATGTTACTAGATTAATATCTTATTTAATATATATAATATAATATAATATCCTATATAATAATATAACACCTTTACTAATATCTTCATAATAAAATAATAACCATATATTATTATAATAACATATATTATTAAAATCCAAATTGTTGACATTTATATTTTATATTTGTATTTATATTTATTATTTATAAATACAATAAATATATTATATAAGAAATGTTTATGTAATAATATCATTTAATATTGTTTATATATATTATATATATATACAATTATTATTCGAATTAACGAGGGAAGGAATATTATAGACACCAAGATTGGACGATGGCAATTTATCGTTTATCATGATCTTTAATTTTAATAATGCCTAAATATCAGGACATCACAGTGTGTCGCACCAACGTCGCCGGTCACAGTAAAAAGTTTACCAGGCGCATTTATAAAAAAATAATAATAATAATAATAATAATTGTTACTTATATTTAATAATATATTATATATTATATTTGTATTATTGCTTTTAAGGATTTATATAATATTTAATTTATTATTCAAATATATTTAATCTATATTATTTAATCGATTTGTAATATTTTAATGTCGTTCATATCCTTAATGTGAATAAATAATATATAATTGATTCGATTATAAATTAGCAATATAGGGATATGACATGTTGGATACAAGATCATTAGATGAAGCACACATGAATACCAAAGTACCGTAGCATAAGCATGTTGGAGTTACTTCATTGTTGAGTTTGTTGGAGGATAGTGATGACAGGAGGATACACAAGCTTCATAGACTGATTTGGAATCCTAGAATTATGTTGAAGTACTCAGCAGGTTCAGTTGTGATTGCTTGAGGACAAGCAATCCTGGCTCAAGAGGATTTGTAATGTCCCCTTTTGCAGGCACGAGAAAAAAATAATAATTAACTAATTAATTATTAATTTGTCTAAAATTATTTTTTATGGTTACTAATATTTAATTAATTATTTATTTATATACTGATTTTTAGTTCAAAAAGCAAAAATAAAAATAAAAGTCAGTTTATGTACAAATTATTTAATGATTTTTCTAGAAAATTTTTAAGGTGGTTGCAAAAACTAATTTCTAAAAGAATAATTAAGGGGTTATAAAAAGAGGCCAGGAGAAAGGTTTTCATTATCCATTTGCTTGTTTTCTTCTACGATATTTTCCATTGTGGAAAAGGATTAGAACAACCGGTTCAAGTTTCTACAGCCTAGGTTTTAAAAACCCTATGGTGAAAGTTTGATTTCGAAGGACGAAAGGAGTCTCCCTAGTCAACGATTAGAGGTGAATTCATTCAAAATTCACAATTTGAGCTTACTGCATTGCTTTAGATTTATAATTTTCCCAGGTGTGCTATTTGTTATATTTTGGGAATTTTAGTTGGTTGCGGGAATTTTTCAGATTTGAAATAATTTTCCGAATTCATGGAAAATAATTGAAATTGAATATTTCAATTATTTATGGAATAATTGTGATTTTGTATTAAAATTTCTGAGGAGAAGAAATTCAGAATTTTATCACTGTGGCTAAGTATTCACCCAACCGTACTTCCCCTTATTGACCGTACTGATTGCAAGAATAGTCGTACCATTTCCAAAGGTAGCCGTATCATTTTAATATCCTAAAGGAGTTCCTTAATATTTAAAGAAATTGTGGGAGGAAATAAAGAAGTCGATTCACTTATAATCTTTGGAGTTTAGTGGAATAAAGGTGTTGTACTAATGTGTTTTGATAGGATTTCTCAATAAAGTTGTCATACTTAAATAAAAAGGAGCGCTTGGAATATTTGTTCATATATCTAAATCGTGGGTCCCTCATTATCAAGTGTTTGGCATCTTGGAGTTTAATTTAATTTATGGTGCCAGCCTTAAACCATACTATTTCCAGCTCCCACGATTCCTCCTAACTCCTCACGTCTTCTCTTTTTCCTTACTCAAAGTCTTCCCAAAGTGACAACTATTATCATGGGCTCCAAAGGCCCCACCACAAAGAATCGCCTCACCTTATTACTCCCATTACTTCTTTCACATTCATACGCCCCCTTCCAATATGAAGCACTGCCTCTTTTACAACCCACAAAATGATGTGGCCAACTGTCATGTCTCGATGCTTTCCAATTAAAGATTGGAAAGACCCATTGATGATGTTTATCCCACTCACCATATTTCCTACCAGATTTAATGCTAAGTGTTAAGCTATTACAAGAAGAAGAAGAAGACCAGAAAGACTAAGACAAAATGACGTGGCATATAAGACAAAATGACGTGGCAAATAAGACAAATTGCAAATAATAAACAAATTATAAGAGCGTCGGTCTTAGAGGAATCAGGGAGTCCTTAAACTCAAACAAACAATAACAAATCTGAGTGCTAGAGGCACAAGAGTCAAAATAGACGATTCTTGGGAAGTTGCAACCCATTCGGGATTATAAAAGGAAAGCTTGCTTCATAATTCGATCATCATTAGCGAAACAAGACACCCAACGGAATACATCTGCATTCAAGAGCATTCAAAAACAAAATACTCATCATAGAATCTGTCAACGCATCCTTTATCAGCCACCAAGGAGGAGAAACTCCAATTCTTTATACAATATATAGGCAAATCATCATCCAATAGAGGGAGCGATCAGGAAAAAGAATAAGAAAATATCTCCATCAGCGATCAAGATCAAGAATAAAATCATCTCAGCAAAGCAAGGCAAGAACCATCGGTCTATCATCGAAGATAAAGGGGACCGATCACAGTGTATAAACAATTATTATAGCCACAACGAATTATACAAGTACCAATCAGCTAAGATTATCAGGTATGAATATTCAAAGTCTTATAATTGCCATTTTCATAATTCATCGAATGTAAAGAGTAGGAAAAGAAATGTAAATGCATTCGGTCAAATAATAATGCTAATCACGATAGTTACCCACATACACGAATTGAATAAGTTAATAGATGACATAGTAGATGTTCATAAATAGACACCTCTGCATTATTGTAAGTCTGAATTATAACTAGATGTTAAAATAGGCATAATATGAATCGAATGATAGGAATGAATCATGATCAAAGAGAATAAATATCTTAAGTTAGAATGATAATAAGATCAAGAATAGTTTAATTATAAATGAACGAGAAATATAAGTCATAGCTGTAATAAATGATTTATATATATGGATATGATAAAAATGAAATGCCTTACCATACAAATACATTATGATATCATATGAAAACTTATGGCAAATGTGATGCCAAATATAATGAAAGATATATGAGAAGTTATGGAATGATAATAGCCATATAAATATGGTGATGATATGAATA
This sequence comes from Cunninghamia lanceolata, assembly GCA_027924645.1. Taxonomy (NCBI): domain Eukaryota; kingdom Viridiplantae; phylum Streptophyta; class Pinopsida; order Cupressales; family Cupressaceae; genus Cunninghamia; species Cunninghamia lanceolata. The sequence continues at coordinate 1,499,686 of BSBN01001074.1, read as the reverse complement.
AACATTACAACAAGCAAACCCATGATATACTCGGAGCTGACAATCGGACTTGTCCTTTAACCCCTCTATCATCATTCGAGTAGGATGTAAGTTAAGGAAGGGTGGTATATTGGACCTAGGTGACCCTCAACTGGACGAAGAACGCCGGGTGCATGTGAAGTCCCTTGAGCCAAGAGACGAAGAACACTAGGTGTTGTGTGAAGCTCTTGGGCCTAAGGTATAACTTGCATAGTTATGTGTCCTACGGTAGGTGACCCTCGATTGGATGAAGAATGTCGGGTGATGCATGAAGTCCCTCGATCCAAATGGCGAAGACACCGGGTGTTGTGTGCAACCTTTGGGCCTCCGTATGGGATTGTTACACTAGCGCCTTAACAAAGTCATACTCACATAGGGTGATGGCGTAGAGCTGGTTAACGTTCAAGTCTAGGTAATGTCCCTCCCAAGATATATCTAAGAAATGGAAATTATTATAGTTTATGTCTATGAGGTTACTAACCCTAAATGGCAAAATGAAAGTATATGAATTTGATATTGATATTGATAAGTGTTCATTAACCTTAATGGAATATATTGAAATACAAGGAGAATTGAATACTAATGTTCTCTTTTACTAAGTTGAAATTGTGCAAGGTTGTGAAACATTTTGTCTTACTAAAAGGGGACATTACACCAACACATAGGAGGATATGGCTGGTCTTGTAATGATAAGCCAGCAATAATTTAAACTTTTCACAGTCTTCAATAATAATTGTTTGTGAATATTTTCCAATGATATTCAAGAATCTACACAATGAATTTTTATAAAAAATCTGAAATAGTATTTCAACTATTCGTCATGTACCTCCATTCTCTGGTGAGCACTAAAATATCTATATTATTTGCTATGCAAATCTTTTCGTTACATTCCTTCAATTTTGTAGCTTCGTCGGATACCAAAGAAACTCTAGAAATGATCTTCAGCACAAATCTCCACAAGTCAGCACACCTGTGAATCTTGTATAAATCCACCACAAATTGGCTAGGAGGGATTCATCCTCAAAACCAATCTTTGTCGTAGGGTTTTCGTCCTAGGGCTGAAGCTCAATCTCCACAACCGAGGTTTTGAAATTAAAATGCCAAGAATATGAATTTCTCTTCTGATCTCCACCTTTTATACTTCCTTTTAGAATATTTGAGAAATTATATTTTATTTTCCCCATAAAGTGACTTTTAATTTTTATTTGCCTTTTGGACCCTGAAAGAATTCACTTTAATATAAATTGTCCAACTTTAATAAAAATAATTAATTAAATATAAGCTGCCCGTAAAAGAATTATTTTAGACAACTTAATTTAATTAAGTACTTATTCCCTTACCATAATCCTAATTAGCCTACAAGAATTAAAATAGGTTAAGGGTCTTTGTAAGATGCTACCCCAAAATTATTTCAAAATGACATACAATGATATGGCAGTGTTAGCATGAATTTGCATAAACCAACTAAATGCCTCACCCTTTCTGATCACCCAAATCCCAGGATGGGCAAGGTGAGAGCATACAGTGATTGGCTTACAATAAGCAACTATGCAACAAGAAATTACAATTCTTCCACTGTGGCAGGCATCCACAAGATGTGGGAATTCACCACTTTTCAGTGGGTAAAGTACAAGAAGGAAATATTACAATGCCATCCACTTGTTCAGTGGGAATGCTCCACTTATTCAGTGAGTGAGAGCAAAAAGAAGGTTCTTTCTCCACACTAGCGGTAAACCATCCAGGGGTATTTAAGTGAGTTGCATAAAGAAATGATTACAATTGTTCATAATGCAATAATAATCAGCAAGATAGAGTTAAGGTTTGATCATGGCAACAAGGATTTGAGGCATCTTGAGATTTTACCCTCAATTCCAATAGCATCAATAAACTTCCAATAGCTGGCCAAACTAGAAAGAGACTGATTGCTGATAACTACTCACTGTACTGCAAATTTTCAGGGATTCCTCAACTGTACAGCTGCCATGGAAGAGTCATAAGTGCATAGCAACACATAGTTGTTTGATACCAATACAACTACCTTCAAAACTGATCATAATAACATAAACAACTATTCTGAGCACAATGACAATACAGATCAGAGATAACACTGCATTTACTAATGTCCAGCTTCAGCACAGGACTATACGGCCATGCTGGTACAGCATGCTCATAGCTATCATAAATCTCAACCAAAAACAATGAAACCAGTCTTAAAGGAAGTGTCTATGATCAGCAAATATAATCTAACTGATATTGCTCAACAAATGCTCCACCATTAATTACTATGACCAAATGTACCATCCAGCTGGTACGGCTATGCAATGTATGGAAGACTTAGAAACAATTGCACATCAAATCCAATGCATATCAAACTGTCCCAAAATGAATATATGTGCATACAAAACAATGTTCAATCAAGAAAGAAGGCAAGGAATTCATGATTTAATTCCAATCTGAATCGTACCACTCCACAACAGTACGGCCATCTGTTGTACGGACACTATCAAACTCTTCATATTATGCTTTAAACTGAATACATAGTCTTGAAAGGAGCAGTTCAAACATACAATGATATCATCTCAAGCATAGAACTCAGAAAAGTCTTCATTAATTTCTTCCATCAAATCATACATTTTAGCAATACGGCCTTGCATTGTACGGCCAGGCCAGAAAACACTATCTACACAATAAACTCCCAAAAACACACACCAAAAATGCATCAAACTAATTACAATCAACTCTACTCAAATCAAAATACCAAAAACTTCATAAAATCTTCTATCTCCATTGAACTCTATTGGTTTCCTGAAGTAGAAACCACCATTATCAGCTAGGGTAGATATCTCACTACCGAACTGATCCTCTCCAAGTGGGTTTTCGTTCACAAGAAGGTATGCTGAAATTCTAGTATAATCCCAGCAGCATAACAATAAGAAATCCAAGCATAAGCCTCTAAATGAGCTCTCACTCCCTTTTTAAAAGCACCTGGGAGTTACAAAATGAACTTTCTTGAAAATAGAACCTTTTTCTCCTCCCACTTATAAAATATTTCTATTTCCAAGTTATGTGCACACTTTAAAGTGATTAGGATTAAAAAAAATAAAACATTTTCCCTTACCCCCACATGATATAACATTTAAGTCACTTTAATTATTTCCCACCTTATACTTAAATGCACAATGAATAATTAAATACCCTGTTTAATTATCAAAAATAATAAAAACTCCTTATAACTCTAAATTTGATAATTAAACTGAACCATAGACCAACTTCAAGAGATCCCTTACCAACCAACTAGCCTATCGGGATCATGAAATAGGCTAATGGTCCCATCATTGACTAGGCTTGGAAAGGGGACATTACAGTCTTTGCCAATCGCTCATTTATTACATTATTTTATGTCATGCACTAATAAATTCCTAACATATGCAACATAAATATTGTGGAATCTAAATTTATGGTCATGGCTGAAATCATGCCACTGCATTAGACTTTTGCTAGGATGAAATTTTGGAATCAAGTAGCTTAAATTTTTATAAGGAAACGACATTTCTTCCGTTGACAACAATGTTTGACATCATAAAGTATTTGGTGACTTGGACATTTAACTAGTGACATCTAGATTTACATTTGCACCATCAACCAAGGTTACAAGCATCCTTATTGAATTCACATTCCCAGTGCCAATCACAAGGAACCAGTGTCTTCGAGGATAACCTCAAGTCATACAAACCAAGCTTGCTCATCAATTATTCGAATAGTTGCGTAACTAAATTTTGGGTGGATTAATTGGTTTGGGGCCACAAGATTGTTTAAGCTATATTGATTGCATCGCTAGGAATTTTTTTAATTTCACTTTGAGCATGTTAGAATTAGTAGCACTCAAGGATAACATTGATAAAGCCAAAGAGTCAATGGAGGCCTTTAGTGTGCATCTATAGTGTAACCAACCATGGTCAGGATTAATATTGATTGCATCACTAGGAATTTTTTTAATTTCACTTTGAGCATGTTAGAATTAGTAGCACTCAAGGATAACATTGATAAAGCCAAAGAGTCAATGGAGGCCTTTAGTGTGCATCTATAGTGTAACCAACCATGGTCAGGATTAACAATTGTATAGACTTATGTGGTTTTATTTGATTCTTATAACAACTTAACAAGTAAAGGAATTATAGAAGACTTTATCTAAGTAAATATCACAATCTTGCAAAAAAAGTGGTACAATATCATGTATTTAATTCTAAAAGATTGCATAGACAACCACAATACTGAATGTAATATCAATGGCCATGCCTTCCCCACTTTTGTCTCCTCAATGCAATATAAGGAAGAGAGAGACACGTATCCTATTTCCTAGGAAGTAATTTGAAGTCTTTGGAGGGCTTGGGACATCCTTTTTGGGTGTTATTAAGAAAACTTAATTTTCAAAAGATAATCCTAATCTATAAGCAAGTAACAATCTAGAATCCTTGACTGGAAGACCATACAATGGAGAAACTAGCAGATCCATCCAAACAAAAATCAAGGAGTATGATAGAGATTTAAACTTGATAAGGATGTAAGAATCAGCCATGGAAAAGCACTCTCTCACAACAAAACATGGTATTTGCATTGATGAGGAAAAGGTGTTAGCTAAAGAATACCACTATGTAAAGACACACTTATAAGAGACCATTAAAATCATGTAATGTGAAAATAATATTAGTAGGGACAGGGATTGGATAATTAGTAATACTTGGAGACCTTTGATACACAACCTTAGTCATAGGACTAATTAAGCTCTTAAGACTTCTTCTTGTCCTCACTAAGCAATAATCACATCAATTTTTTGGCCCACTCTTTTCAAGGGACCTCTTAGATTGTGTATTTTATGAAATGATGAAAGCAATCCAAAACCATATCTTTGATCCAAGATTTCCCTAAATAGGGTCATGAAGTAGACTCAAAATGTTAGAAGTAAAAAATAACAAATTTGAATTCAGATACATTTTAATAAGAATAATATAGCTTGAAAGATAACTAAAGTTTCCAGTAACACATTTTTATGCATATCTAATCAATAAAAAGGAAGAGTCAGGAACCATTCATGTTAGCTGGTTCACATGACCAATTACTTCATCTCCATATTTTTAATCATTTTAGTTTTATTGTGTGCTTACTAAGTTCTCATAAATAAGAAAGAGAATGGTCAGCGTTTCTCACAATCACAATAGAATTTTCTACAACCACTCAATATGGAGCTTCTAAGAAATTAAAAATAATATGACTTCGATGATAACTTTGTACAGTTTGTGCAATTGATAAACAAAAGATAAAAGTAAGTGTTGTACAGAATAAATTAATAACTATATTAAGGTGTTTGACCTCCTCATTATCACACATCAGAAAAGAAACTTCTCAAGTCAATTTATATTCCATGATATTTATTTTATAGAGAACAAAAAGGATTTGCCAACAATCTCACCTGACCATCAAAGCTTGTTACATACAATTCTCCAAAAGCCTTCATGTAAAGTTGCTTGGCCTGTATAAAATTTTTAATTTATAATTCACATGGTATTAAATAATTGCAAATAGCATTTTTGTAGAGATGCATGTTTCTTCATCCATAATGAACAGCAGCATCAACACATAATTTAATAATTCATACAAAGGTATGATGTTTAGCAAAAATTTGAAGGAATTTAAGAAAGAACATATATGGTAAACAAAAGAAATGATAAGAAATATTTTTATGGGTTGCTTTCTCAAATGTGAATCATACGAACATTGATTAACCAAATATCCAATGATAACAAAAGAAATAATATCCAGATCCCAGGAGTATCAAAGCATTATGCTCTAACAGTTGGAATTTGAATGAGTTAAAGGTGGAAGCAAATAATAGTAACACTTACATTGTACCTATAATTGAAGATCAGAAATACAAATGCTAAATAAAAGCATGTTGCAAAATAATACAGAGCAGAATATGCATATGAAAAATATTTTTAATTATATTAACTCTACAAATGAGAAAATTGTAATGTCACAACTCAATATGCATACACTGAGGGTTATTGTGAGATCTCTATTATCTATCACTAGAATGTGCCTCAAGGTCATGAGTGAACTCCCTAAATTCATAAGTGGGTTGCATATGTGGTGCCATAAAATATTTTCAGCCATATGTATTGCGTGTTTGGGTCTTCTTTATCCACTTTTATAATTTTGCACCATGTTTCTTTGATTACAACCGCAACCTTGCCATGCCCTTTGCCACTATCCTTTCATTCCAAACTGAAGCTTTTTTATACCCTTCAAATTCTAGAACTTTACATCCATCATGTTCATGAGTCTCCGTAAGAATGATAATGTCTTTTCCTTGTCATGTGCCGGACTAATTTTTTTGAATATTGACAAATGTTTGACAAAATGCCAACACTATAAAACACTATATTTTCCCAACTATTTTGCGTATTTTGCAAGTATTTCACAAAATAACAATAGAGATAACAATGCACCAATAACAATGTATGTTTTCCAATGAAATCAGTGACTGTAATACTCTCTTAAAACCTGATATTAATCAACTATTACAGCAGCTGAAAATATTTATCCACATACATGCTAATAGCTGAATGTAGACACAAATTCTTACCTTCAAGTTGTGGCTGAAAGCTGATTAAATTCCTTGAAATTTCTTGATAAATATTAATATCAGAATCAACTCTAAATATACAATAATAACTCCCCAAAGAGACGCTCTTTTATCCCAACATACAGCTGCACCCACACTTAATGTATTCCTTTAACCCCCAAGGAGATACGGTTGGGGTCTTAGACTCCAAATATCATAAAAAACTTCAAGTGATTCTCTTTTCTTTTTCCACGTCCCTCTTTATGCATTGGTACGGCAGATTAGGGTTATTTGGTACGGTAGCTTAGGAAGAATTAAATGGTAATGGTACCAAAATTTGGTACGGCTTCTCTTACTTAGGGCCAGCAATAATATTATAAAATCTTCCACACACTTTTGTAATATTAATTGTGATTATTTTCTGATGATTTTCAGAAATCTTCACAATGAACTTTATCAAAATCTGGAATAATAATATTCTTTGCTTATATCTCTAATATCCCCAATGGGATCTACCCTAAAATTCTGATTTTGATTTTCTGAATTCTGCCCTAGTTTTCTCCACTTTTAGCTTTCTGCTGAAACCCTAATTTCTGATCTTTATTTCTGCTCTTAAACAAATAGTCACAGTGAACACAAATGCATCTAAAATGCTCAAATAATACGGCAGCAATGAATCCTTATGATATTAACTTCAACCATGAACTTATCCAACCGTAAATGAACATCCAATTGCAAAACAAATGAGAACAAATCTGATTTCTGATTTATATCAGACTGCTGCTACAAAATCAGACTGCTAAATATGCAAGTATATCAAATTACATAGGCCAAACATGCCCAATTACATCCCAGCATTATACCTTTACAAATCAGACCTAATGATTAGGTTGATACATACCAAAATAACTTAGAAAGATGCTCCAAAATCTCTACAATGGCTGCGCTAGGCTGCTGCTCTGAAATTAGGGTGTAGAAATCCTCAAGGATGAAGAAATAGCCTCCAAAAAGTGGCGCTCAGATCTGCTCCAAATGCTGCTAGGAATTAGGGTTAAGGAAACCCTAGATAATGTAGAAATTGCCTCCAAAATGCCAAATCGCCCTTCACAATGATGGCACTCCAAGTTAGGGCAATGCCAAATGCAAATTGAATATCAAATACCACCAAAGCAATCCTGCTCCAATCTGATCTAGAAATCTGAATATGCAAATCAAGTCCAAGTCTCCATAGATCTCCAATGAAGTGCAAGTAGGTCTCCGTTATGAAACCTTCACAAGATGAGTTAGGTTTTCGTCCAACTCACCAAGAATCACAAGGGTTTTCTTCCTTGGATTCAAGCCCAACAAAATGTTGCAGCCAAAGAGATAAACTCAATGAAGAATAGGAATGAATGATATGATCCTCCAAAATGCCTTGAATGACCTTATATTTATACATGCTTTTTGCCTCCTCTCCAAGCTGGCCGACCACATTGATATATATATATTCCTCCCTAGGCCGACCTTCTTCTAGCCACCTTACACAAGGAAAATACCAAATATTATTTTATAATAATTTTCGCAATTTGGGCGAACATCCTTGGGATCTCATAAATACCTCCTTTGACCTCTCCTAGGTCATCCATCATCAAAAGAATTTATTTTGCATTCTTCTATATTTTCTAAGGCATCAAACAATTATCCAAGGTCATTTCCTTATTTTCCTCTATTTTCCCTTCTCCAATTGGGTCAGTCCACCTTAGGGCAATTTATTTTATTAGTGATGACCTATCAAAAATACCACAAAAATATGCCAAGTCATCTCCCATACTCAATTTGCCCTACAAAATTAGCCAAGTGTGAAAAATCGCCAATTAGGTTCACTCCCTGAACCCTCTGGCTTAGCCTATAGGAATGGAAATAGGCTAGCCACTCCACTAAGTGATCACTCTGAAAATGAGGACATTACAACATCAAAAATCGATTTATATTTGCTTGCAAATGAAGTTTGATAAATCTCAAACAAGTAGCTCCATCGTAAATCAAATACTAATTTGGAAATGATATTTTAGATATTCCTTTCAAATCTTCATAAATCCTCAAACATTCGGTACTCTTGTTAATCCTGTATAAACTCACCAAGGATTGTGTAATGTCCCTTTTTTGGTGCATAGTTATTTTTGTGATGTCCCAATATTAAGGTATTGTTTAAATTAAAGATTTAAAATCATGATCAAAGACGGTGAAGTCGTTTCCATGAAATGTAGTGATTAGTCAATTTGAATAATAGAGATAATTGCATTAAATAATATTATATATTATATTATCAATTTATAAATATTAATAATTTAAATATTATTATAATCAATTATTATAATAATATAATACTATAAATATAATAATAAATATATTATAAGATAAATATAAATATTTAAATATAATAAATATATATAATTATAAATGCAATCTCATATAAGACAAAAGTCTTATATGGCAGTGAATATATTCTATTATTTCCTTTATACTCATTTCTAACATATTACTTTTTATTTAATTCATACAAGTCTTTAATTTTCCACATCGGAGAAGTATCTTGTTATTTCTTTCTCCTTGTGAATTATTACCTCTAACTAAAGTCTCATACGAGAACAATTAAGATTAGTATCGGAATGAGGGAATGTCGAAGAGATGCAATCGTTGAGACAAAACAAATGCGATGCTTGGGTGAAATAAAATCGGATGAGACCTGATGAAAAAAGGGGCGAAAAAGAAGAGCAGCATCAATTCTGAGATAAAAATAGGAACAAAGATCAATTCTGATCTACAGGGAATGCAGTGTTATCAGCAGAAAATATCATTGGGAATACAGCAGTACTTATAGTATATTTTGGAAGTAGAATATCAAGGAAGAAAGAGCACATATTCAGATCTGCCAATATAATATAGAAGAGACATCATTACAAGAAGGGGAGAACATCTGATTTATATAGAGACAACATAGAGGGAAGGAATAAAATCCCTAAGAGTTCCAAAGGATACAAAGGCAAACATTATCTTCTTGGTATGATGAATCTAACCCTATGTTTATTATGATGAATACCATGTGGTAACTAGTGACTAATACATATAATTGAAAGATCGCCATTAGACATGAATATATATATACATATGAAACAAAGATCTTATCCATAACACATTGGTGGTTCAAATCCAATGCTTATCATGTCTAACACCTATAACCTAGGACAAACAAGGTTTTGTTAGGGAGAGGCGGAGTAATTCCAACCATTGAGTTGGTTTCATTGCGCCCTAGACAAGTAATTCCTCATCCATAGTTAAGGGTTAGAAAAAGAATAAGATTGAGATTTGGGCATAACCAATAGAAGCATGTTGTGGATAAGTGTGATTCTTATACATTGAGGTATATCGAAGTATGACCAAGTTAAGACTTATTGATCTCTATCATCTCCGACTTTAGGACAAGCAAGGTTTTGCTAGGGAGAGGCGGAGTAATTCCAGCCGTTGAGTTGGTTTCATCGCGCCCTAGGCAAGTAATTCCTCATCCAAGGTCGAGGAATAGAAAGATAATAAGGATTAAAGACTTGAGCATAATCGATATGGAATTGTATTATGAATTGAATTGACTGTGGATTGTGCTATGATGATTTGATCTCATTATTAATCATGCTATGATGCTAGGAATTGAATGTTATCTTAATTTATTGATCTTTTATATCTCTAATGTCCCTTTCTAGTGAATTTATTGTATGCAAGTATAGAAAATAAGAATATCCCAAAAAGGGGACATTACAGTTTTGTGCATTTTCCGTCCGTTCCTAGTCTTCAAGGGGCTATTGTCCTTGTTTGAGGAGACTCCAACGTTCTTGGAGTGGCCACAGATCAGTTTTACAGAGCAGTTGGTTATGGCATTGAGCTCAAATGGTGTTCAGGATCGCAGTGGTGCTTTTAGAAGTTCTGTCGGCTTTACGGATTGCTATCCAAACTTCTTGGAGGAGCCGTCTATTTTTAGAAAGTCACTCAGAAGGCATCATTCATCTTCCCAAACATCATGGAGTATGTTGGTATGCTTAATTTTGCAGTTTGTTGATATTTGGGATTTTCCGTAAAATCAGTTGTTTTAATGAGCTAAACAATTCATTATTGCACTTAAGTTAAAAAGGTTGGGAAATGTTCATTTAACACTTAAGTGTTATAGCTCATTGGAAAGAGGATCAAAAGCTTTAAATCATCGATGCATCATTTTGGGACCTTGCGAATCAAATATTTCCTTTATTTTTGATAAAAGGGGTCTTCGGAGCTAAAAGGAGCTTTTAATTAAAAAGGTGGCTTTAAGTTGTGCACACATAATGAGTTATTTTTCTATTTTTTTGAGGAGAAATATGAAGGAATAAAGAAAATAATATTTTATTTCCCTTAAAAAGTTATAAAAGGAGGAGATGGGCTCATTGTTGGAGGAGGCTATTGATTTGTAATGTTATGCTGCCGGATTGAACCTGCATGTTCATCCTTTTCTCTTGAGGACGAAAAACCCTTTTTTAGAAATTCTTCTTGAGGACAAAAACCCTCTCAAAGGAGATTGGTTTCGGTGGTGAAATATCCACCCTAGCTGATTTAGTTGGATTTTTATACAGGAAATCACTATGAGCTTCATTGGAAGGTGTTATCTTCTGATTTTTCTCAGTTTTGGAAAGATTGTTCATTCTTATATGTTGTTGTGGTAAAGTTTGGATTGATATTGAAGTTTTTGGTGAAAAAGGATTGCAATTTTAATATTGTTTTGGTGCGTTTCAACTCATCCATACCCCCTGAAGGAGTCATACTGCTGTAGGGTACGATTGGATATAAAAAAATAATGGTTGATGATTTTAAAGCAAACTCTTTTGGAATGTCTTTGTTGGCCCTAGATGCCTCTAATGAAAGTGATTTCAGGATTTTTGAAGCTGATTTAAGAGAGTTCTGATCTGCTGTACCATGCCTGGCCGTACGGCCCTGTACTGCAGCAAATAAATATTAAATGCAGAATTTATCAGTCTGTTATGTCTTTGTGCTCAGAATGGATAGTTATGGGTTTGTTGATCAGTTTTAAGGCAGTTTAAAGGGTATCAAATGACTCTGTGTTTTATGCATTGATGGGATCCTCCATGGCAACCATACATCCTCATGACAGTGATATGTCCTGCAGCACAGTTTGATCAGCATGGCATTTTAGTGTCTAGCATTGGAATCAATATTATTTTGTGTGTGCAAGCCAAAGATATGCAGGGTAAAATCTCAAAGTTCTCAATCTTCCTAATTGCCAAGATCAAACCCTAATATCTTATTTCTGATTTTCATTGCATTATGAAATTCATTGTAATATTTTTACTTATGCAAATTCACTAAGGAACCCCTGGATGGTTTACCGCCAGTGTGGGCAAAAGAATCTTTATCTTTCTTGTTTACATTACCCACTGGATAAGTGGTGAATACCCACTGAATAAGTGGATGGCTTGTACTTTCCATTCTTGCATACATACCCATTGAAAGGTGGTGAATCCCCACAACATTGTGGATGCCTACATCAAACAGATGAATGTTAATTGTTGCACAATATCATGTTTTGTAAACCAACGCACATCATGCTCTCACCTCGCCCTGATGGGATCTTGGTGATCAGAAGTGTGGAGGTATTTTAGTTGTGCTAACATTGGTTATCACTATTCAATTTTTGGAAAAATTTGGGGGTTGTTTATTACAGATTGGCTAGGTGGGTTTTCATCCAAGAAACCAATATTCGCCTTAGGGTTTCGTCCAAGGTTGAAAGGCTAAACAAACTGCTCAAGCTCCCAATGGGGTTCCAAGGAAAATGATAATGTCAAGAATGAAGCACTTTTCCCTCAAAATCTCCTTTTATAACTTTTCGGCTGAAAAATACTTTATTTTCTTTTATTTCTTTTATTTTCCCACTCAAACGATAAAGTGTTCTTTTAAAACAATTTCACTTTTGTACCCATGTCTAGCAACACTTTATAAGTAACATTATAATCTCTTGTTCAGCTTTAATAATTATTTATTTATAAGTTGTCCTTAGAAATAACTTTAGACAACTCAATATTTAATTAATTAAATATTCCCTTTGACCCAAACCCAAAAAGCCTACGGGAATAAAATAAGCTAAGGGTCTTCATTAAAGGCTCAGGCGGAAGAAGGGAACATATTCTTTGGGGGGGGGCAAATTCCTATTTCTTGTGTGCCATTCTGTCACTAACTTGGGCCTTTCCGTTTTGTAACCAAGCCCATTTTTCCACATCACTTGCTACCTTTACTTTTTCCCACTCTTTCTACCTTTCTTCTTGTTGAACTATGGTTAGGTCCTCATCAAGGTATATTTGTGTACCTTTAAGGAACCTTTTGTTCCTTAGTATCATGTTCTTGTCTTCTATGTTCCTCAAGGTAACTCTTACGTGCTTTCTCGTGCCATCTCCTATCCATTTTCCAATCTTATTTGCTTGGTGATTGTATCCTATCTATTGCTTTTGGTCTTTAAAAAAGTCTCTTGTTAGCTCTTTTGCGATTTCCTTCTCGCCATAGTCTTTTAGTCCTTTAATAATGATATTCACAGCCCTATCACTTCTGTCCATTTCTTCTATTATCTGCGTCCTAATTTGTTTTTCTATGAATTCCCTTTGTGTGTTTGATCATCCCTTCACTACTTGAGGCTAGGATTTGGCCTCCTCTATTTGTTCTCTTAGTTGGTTTTCTTTTATCTCAATGTTTGCCATTGCTGATTGGATTTGTCTAATTTGTGAATCGTTGCTTCCTTCTAGTACTTTTGTCTTGTTTTCTTCCGCTATTTTCATTTTGTCTAAAACCTGCCTTATCAAAATCAATTCTTGCTCGCCTTTTGCAATGGTGTTTTCTAATTTGTTTACCTCCTCTTTGAGCAGTTTGTTCTCCCTTGTTAATTTCCAGTTGGATTTTGTGACTTATTTCATCTTGATGTCTTCATATTGACCCCTTGCTTCTATTGTCTGAAGTCTCTTTTTCATGTTCATTAGCTCAGTGACATATAATTCAGAGGACCACATTAGTGGTGTTGTAGTAGGGCTATATATATCTGTGTGCTCTTCACTATCTTCAGCCCTTACTTCCTATGCTTAAAGGAGGCTCAATCTGATATAATTGTTTACACTGATGCTACGAACTTATCTTGTGGATCGATGTATGTGGATTGTATATATTTTGCATAGAAACTGTTATGCGATATTGATCATAAGAGATGGAGTGTTGCGAATGATAGCTGGCGGATGATGTTTATGTTGCAGATAGCTATGTATTAAATAAGAGATGATCGATGATAATTGCTGATGATATACTTGTAAGAATGGATTATTTATGGAAGGCACGATCTGTTGCGATTGTTTGTATGCTAGTTGCTGAAGAATATTCGATTCTTTGGATAGTTATAAATGAATGCTGATCGATGAGTGATAAGAGGCGATGTTATCATTTGTGTATTTATCAATGAATGCTGATCGATGAGAGGTGAGGATATTCAATTGGATAACGTGAATTGTCTTCTGATTCGATGCCTTGTTGACTGCCTCGATCCTCTTTATATATCTTTTTGAAGGATCATGTCTCTTAATCGGTGCATCCCTTCATGGATTAGTTTGTCTTAACACATCCCTTAATTAAGTATGATCGGCGCTCCTTGGCTTTCTTGTCTTATATGCTGATTAGGATATATTTTGTCTCTATCTATATTTGCCTTTAGCGCTGGGTTTTAGTTGTCGATAATGTGGTCATCGCCTTGGACGTTGAGACCATCTAGTCACGATCATGTGGGTTGGTTAGCAATTGCCATCATGATGAACCTTCATTCGTTTTATCAGTGTAGTCATAATATGAAGATCAAAAATCAATACAGGGCCAATCATGAAGATGTGAACAAATCAATAGTGCTGGTCTTCTATAATTGATGAGATTATTTTTGTCTTTCCAATCTTTAATTGGAATGAGGTAATCGATATGTAGGACATGACACTATGTTTGAAAGGATAGTGTGAGGATGAAGAACACACAACTATACTGAGAGGGGGGGGGCGTAAATCAGCATAATACAAAATTTTAATTTTCAAATCTTAACAACCACAACAATATCAATCACACAAGATCTATCACTGATGCACCACAAGAAAAACACAAGATTTATGTGGAAACCCTTACGGGAGAAAACCACGGCAAAATATTGCTCATCTATAAATCTCTTTTACAATCTTTGTAGGCTTCAACCTACAGGAGACTCCAATCCCCTCTTATACAATTTGTAAGCACCAACTCACTAGAGACTCCAATCTCCACCTGTAGATGTCATGAATGCCAATCCGTAACTGAGCACCAACCCAGTAAGAGACTCCAATCTCTTGTTAAGGTCCAACCTTCTACGGATCTGGATCACTATCTTCTTATTACTTTTTCCTTCAAGGATGATGAACAAATATACAAGAATTCTTCTCTATAATTCTGCAAAAAAATTCTCTTACAAAACTGCCATATACTCATTTTTAAATCTGCCTCGATCTCTTTTAATGATCTTCTTTCAAACTTCCATGTGCAGATCTGAAAGTGAATGTAAGATGTCTTCTTTTATTTCCTCACTCTCTTCCTTTTATCTCTTCTCTAACTCAGAAATAAATTATTTTTCTGCTTACTCTTCATTCACATATCTTCCACTTCTTATATTATTCCAATGGAGGCATCCATTATGAATGGATGTATTTCTTCATAAAGAGACAACCTTTTAAAACAAATCGTTCCTCTTCCTAATCAAAACCAAATCACCTTACACTAATCACTGCCCCCTTTATATTGGTCGTTGCTTTTTTAAATCGCATCCTCCTTTCAATATTAATCGCATATCCTTTTCTTTATATATTATAAGACTTTTGTCTTATAGCACTCACCTTGGGTGAGTCGGCCCTAAGGGAGTTGGCCACTTTTTAATACATCTTTTCATTTTAAATTTAAACTTCAAAAAGGATGGCACCAAGGGAAATATGGGTCAGCCCTCCTTACATGGAGTTTATTCTTTTGAAAAAACAAATCGGCCAGCTTTGATAAATTTAAATTCTATCTATGTATGTTTAAATCTTTAATTTAAACATTGATCTTTCCAACGGTAACGAATGACTCTCCAACGAGGATGTATAATGGGTCATTCTTCTTTGCCTTGACATTAATGACTTCATTTATGACTCCGTGCCTTTGACATCAATGACAACATATTCCAACAGAGGATACTCTAGCATACCTGCCCCCCATGTGCCATTTGGTGCCCCTGCATGAGCATTGAAACTGGGGTACGGGAAGTTAGTTGAGGGTCCTGATGGGACTAGCTTTGAGAAGTTAAAAGGGATTAAAAAACCCCCTTGAGGTAATATTCCAATCATAGGCCTCTGTGCTTGTTTACCCTCCTGAAACTTTTCTATTGTTTCAATTTTACTGGTTATGTATTCTGCTGATCCTATTATCTCCATCTGATCTACTATGTTTGTGGTGTCGTTTTCTTCATTATCTTTGTTTGTGTCTCCTGAGTTTGCTAGACCTCCGTTGTTTTCACTATGTCCTTTCATAAGAACCTACCCTTGTTTGCCGTTTGTGATTTGCTTTGATAAAAGGGTCGTGCAAGAGAACCCCCACCTTGTTTGGTGTTTATGATTTGTTTTGGTAAAAGGGCCATGCAGTTCTGCAGAGTAAAGTAAAAAAATTACAAGAGGATGCAAGATAAAGCTAGGGTGGGGCTCACCTGATTACAATCAAGGATTCAATTCAATCAAGCTACACAATATAAGCTCCTCATAATATTTTGTTTTAATAATATACAAAACTTATGATGTACACATTCAATCTGATGGAAGCAATACTCTATGCATACAGCACCTTAATTACATCAATTACAACTAGTGTTCAAACCTGGCAAAAGAATATTTTGTCCTTGTTGTCAATGTTGCTAAGTAAACCTTCCTCCACTTGGATCAGACTGTGGATCTTGACTTTGTATGGAGCGGCTGCAGGTTGAGAAGATCCAACATGCACTGTAGGAACAGCAAGTGCAGCAGGGTATGTCCTTATTCTTTTCGCTACTGATTTCCCTTTGAAAACCACAGTAGATCCAAAATATGGCATATGATAGAGTCACAAATGAATATTGATTTAATTAGCTGTGCATTAACCCTTTACAAACTGCAAACATTGAAATGGTGGAGCACTCACAGATCCTAGCTGATAAAGATTTGCCTTGCAAATTGGATGATAATTCAAATCGACAACTATATGTGAATTGAATTTCCACTGCCCAGCCTCACCTTGACAATTGTGTGCTACTAGAGGAAATTAATAGACAACAAATAGGATATTCTTCAACTCCAAATCCCTAAGCAGACCAATCTTATAGTACTTATGAATATGTAAAATTGATTGAATCTTTGTGTTATGCATATGTGCTACTAGAGGAAATTAATAGACAACGAATAGGATATTCTTCAACTCCAAATCCATAAGCAGACCAATCTTATAGTACTTATGAATATGTAAAATTGATTGAATCTTTGTGTTATGCATATGTTATCTACCACACTCTGATTTCCTTCTTATTGCCTCACCCTAGGGTTAATTTCTCTGCCATAAATAATCCAGACCTCAGACCTATATGTTAATTGTCAACACTCTATGGAGCATTGTTGTGTGGTCAAAGATGCTCTTACAATGTAACCCCCCCACAAAATGAGGTGTCAAAGTAACCCCCTTTCATAACGAGGCATCGCAGATCCTCTTACAAGTTACAAGTGAAGAGAAATTCAAGATTCTCTTCCCAAGTCCATGTGTGGCATCCCCATAACAATTACATGAGATTTTATTTAACAATTCCAAATAAGCCATCCTATATTCTATCCCAAGGGGTTTCATGATCAATTATTTGAATACTAACCTAGGAAAACACAAAAACAAAAGAAAAATATTTTTGGTTTATGTCAATCATTCAAACTCCAAGACTCTCTTAATCGTTGAATTACACCAAAGAGGATGTTGCAACCATCTCTCACTCCATGAGAAAGATTGATGGGTTAGAGAAGATCATGGAGGCTCTCTTTGGAAAGATTGAAGTTTGCTTGGATGTTCCCAAAGATAATGGAGAGCTAAGAAAGGAGCAGCCCAATGCCAACCCAACAACCTGAATTCAACCTTCATTCAAAGAGGAGGATAAGATAAAAGTCCAGGCTTATGTAGGTGAAATAAACACTAAGAAACACAACTGGTTAGCGCAACTTTGTAGTGTCCCCATTTTCCAAGTGATCACCAAACGGAGTCGGCTAGCCTATTTTATTCATGTAGACTAAGTCGGGAATGCAAGGGAATAATCTAATTAATTAAATACTAAGTAATCCTAAGTCACTTCTAGATTATTTATATTTAATTAATTAAGCTGGACCTATTTGTAATGTAAAATGACTTTATTTTTTAAGTGAGCAACTCGAAAAATTAAATAAAGTGAATTGCCAAAGGGAGGTCAGCCAAAAAGGAGGTAGGCCAAGGTGGAGGTTATTTGGTGGCTATAAAAGAAGGAAAAAAGCAAGTCATTTGCATCCATTCATATCTTGTCATTTGCATTGGAGATTTTCTCTTGTGGCTGCAACTTAGGTTCAGCATATTCCAAGGACGAAAACCCTTAGGAATATTGATGGATTGGACGAAAACCCAATTCCATCTTGAGGTGGATTCATACGGAGTTCACATTTGCACTTCATTGGTGATTTGGAAAAAATTGAGCTTCAAAGACATTTATTTCTGCAGATTGGAGAAGAGAAGACCTAGGGCCAAAATTGTGAGATTTGTGGCCAAATACAATTTTAGAGATTGAAAGTTATATTCAGATTTTTAGATCAGATTGGAGCGCCATCTTTGAGGTATTTGATTGGAGAATATTGTTAGGGTTTACGCTAGAGTGAGCGCCAACTTCAAGGAGGGCGATTTTCAGATTTGTGGAGGAATTGAAGACAAACCCTAGCCACCGCCCTTCTATTTGCATGCCATTTCCGTCAGCAAGGAGTGCCGCCTAGTTTGGAGGAGAAACTGTGAGTTTTTGAGCCTCGTGGGTGTTGGATCAAGTGCCAAATCAGTTCGCCTATTTGGGGTTTGCAATAAGACATCATTCTTCATTATTTTTGGTATGTATGAGCCTTTATTTATCAATGTAAAGGTCTGATTTCTAACAGCAGAGATCTGAATTATGTTTAGGCATATCTGAGTTTGAAACTTGATGTAATTTCCATTCTCACTAATCTGATTTGTAGCAGCAGTCATTTAGATTCTGATTTGTCATTTAGATTCAGAAATCAGAATTATATGTCATTTGTTTTGCATTTGAATGGTCATATTATGGGGTAGAATTCATGGTTGATGTTATCTTCACAAGGGTACATAATTGACATGTATATTTGAGCATTTGGCACACATATATTTGCTGTTCCAAAACCATTTATAATTTAGAAACAGAAAGATCAGATTTCAGACCTAGGGTTTGAGAAGAAGAGAAAAAATCAGAAATTTAGGGCAGATCTGATTAGGGATCTTACAAACTTGAGGTATATTTTGGTTGGAATCAAAATAATGAAGAATAGAAAAAATCTATTTTAAGGTTGAAATTAACTAGTAATGCATTTACTTGGTTTGAAATTTATGCTCATCCATTGGCTATGAGAAAATTACCACCAATTTCTCTTGATTCACAATATTCTAGGCAAAAGCAAGGCCATACTATGAGGGATTACACAAGCATGTTTTGCGAGAAGACTATCCAAATGAGCAAAAATATACAAGATTATGATATAATAATGGATTACATTGAAGAGCTTCATAGTCATCTAAAAAGGCCCATGTTGTTGCCCAAACCTAAGAAGATAAAAGACACATGTTCTCAAGACTGTTTTCTAGAGATAGACAAGAAGAAGATTATTTTATCCTCTTCAAATGCATAAAAACAGCAAGATGATTCCAGCCCAAAAAGAAAAAAATAAATGGAAAGGTAAGCATAATGCTACAATAAATTTTCAAAAGAAAGAACCTACGAAAATTTGTGAGCATTCCGATATTGATGGTCATACAGATGAAACATGCTCAAAATTACATCCAAAATTGCATCCTTCTAAGAACAAAATGAAGAAGGGTATATAACTTACTTAAAATATGGATAATTTGAAAGAAATTTGCAATATACCAATTTCATTATATATGTCAATAACAACTGCAAGAATAAGCTATCGAATGCACCAACCTGTTTTGGACAAATTCCCAAACAACTAGCACCTGTATCCAAGAGAAAGTACCTATATCCAACATCGACAAATTGAACTCAACCTTTTGATCCAAGCTCTAGAATATACAAAAACATGGTGATATAATAAAATGAGTTCTTTGCCAAAAGAGTTTCCCTAAGGTGAAAAAACAATGCAGAAAAGAAAAAGTAGAAAGGCATTGAATGTTCTTGATAGCAGCCTACCAAGATATAAATTTATCATAATGCAATTAATTTCAACATATGACTAATAAAAGTTCTTGTTAGCCAGCAATTTCAAACCAATTGTAAGAATGTTAAAATTTTCCATAACTATTAGGGAGCCCAGGAATTCCAATTGCATTAAAACCCAGTTTCTTTAGGCTTTAAGACAATTCAAAGCAAGTCCATGCTTAAAATTTAAGGCAACTAACAGGGACAAACAAATTAAGAAAAGAATAACTCTAGAATTCTAGGCTATCTTTTTGTCATTTTTATGCATGTTTTCTGCCAAATTGTCGTGACAGAATTGAGCTGTGTATACTAGTTTTGTGAATATTGTATTTATGCCATATACAAAAGAAGAAATAAATGAGTCCAAGATTTGTATTTCAACACGACTAATAAAAGTTTGATTAATAATGTATAAGCATTGATTAATGCCCGATCCAGAGAAGCAAATATCTAGAAAAAATTGCAAGTTATCGCAACTCAAACTGGTCAGTGATATGATCTGAATCAGATTGCTGTTTTTTTCAGACTTGACACAAATCCTAAAATTGCAATTTTATCAGAAATTGCAATCTAATCCTGATTTTATCTGCAAAATCATAATTCAATTCAAATTTGGCATGATTTTTTTTTGGTGTTTTTCTCTATTTTTATGAATTTTATAGCATTTTTATTTCCCAGTTAAATTCCAATTAATTGAAAAAATCTTTCTTTTTTAGATTTGTCAATTCAATCCCAAGAAAGATTTTTGCTACAATGGTCTAACCATTAAGCATTGTGGGCCATTCCAAAACACTACTCTATCAATGTCAACACCAAAATGCCAACACATTGACCATTGCCTATCATCGTCAGCTAGCATACTCATTGTTGTCCATGTAAGTTATCAAGCAAGAAAATTGAAAAAAAAATGGCAAAAATAAAAAAATGATTGATTGGGAAGTAGGTGTGAGCAAAGCATACAAACGGGAACAAGAAAAGTTGGACGAACACCTCAATCTCATCAGAGACTTAGCCAAGATGATTTAACCCTAAAGAAGCTTGAGGACACATAGACTACCCTTATTTACCTACCAACATACTTGGCTCACCACTACCTTGATTTTAAGAGGCACAAATAGAAATGCTAGCACAAAGCCAAACACATAGAATTCTTCAACGATACAAAGACCACACAAAGAAAAAACATGACAAGAAGGATAAACGAATCCACTCTTGACAAAAGGAGTTACTCATTTGGCTTGTGTTATGCTAAGCTTCCAGCATAATCCCAATTACAAGACTCTCTCTAGAGCAAGATTCTATTAGGATAGCCAAAAAACAACTGAAGAAATTGTCACCAACAAGGAACCAGACTTTGTGGGTATTCCTTGGACTTGCAGATCCAAGTCAGACTCAGGTTTGGCAAGTCTACAGCCAAGACTTGCGAGTCTACTGAAACTTGCAAGTTTTAGGAGACTTGTGAGTTTGGCTCTTAGACTCAGCCAAGTCTGCATAAAAAACTGAAATCAACTTAGAAGTTTTCACACAAATTAAAAAAAAAACATTTTTTCATATATTATATTTGTTTAACCAAGTTTTGGGTGAGTTTTTCCTCAAGTCAAAACACAGCTCATCAATTTTTTTGCTGAGTCCCCGTCTCAATACTATGGTATTCCTACAAGAAAAGGGAGGAGATGATTTTGTGACAACTCACCTAAAGATAGTAAAAAGGAAGAATGACAAATGAAATAACAAAAGAAGATCCAATAGTGTCACCATAAGAATTGAAATAACCTTCGAAGGAGAGATAACCGTTAATGGGGAGAAGAGCATCATTTACGACGTAGTTTGACAATGGAAGCCATGTCAAGGACAAGGAAACTAGGACTGACAGTGCAAGGATTGTCAATGGAAGTGAGGAAGGCCCAAGGAGACCAACAGTTCTAAGAGATCAATTCTACAAAAGACATGCCACCAAGCAGCAATTTAGAATCAACAACTTCATACAAATGTTTGTGAGACTATGGAGTGGAGACCAAGACCAATGCTACTGACAAAGAAACATGGGTGTGACCACCTAGTTCTACTATAGGAGGGTTAGCAAGTTGGAAGATGAAGAGAAGCTAAGAAGGGGCAATGTACAATAGAAGGGAAATAACACCCAGATCATCAAGACTTTCTAGATGATATCCTATCATAGTGACTTCGACAATAGCATGCAAAACAAAAAAATTACCGAATTTAAAATAGACAACAAGCAAGACCCGATCCACCATCACGATAGATGTGCCACCATTTGGACTGTTGACGAATGACTTCAATATGAGTTGCACACAAATGGTATGTGGAGAAACACAAGATCAACTTGAATACTCAAGTGAGGTTGTAATGTCCCCTACTTAGCCCAGTCAGTTGTTGATCAGGGATTAGCCTATCACGTGACTCCCCTAGGCTAATGGTCGTGTTCAGGGAGTCAGATTGGGGACTTACTATTTATAGTAAGTCGTGACTGAGCCAGTTTCTATTTTTAGCAGGGCAGTGTAGGAGCCAAGGCACGAGATTCGCGGGGTAGAATCTTCTAGAGCATTGTTCAATTATTATAAGTTAAATTAAAGATTTAACTTATTGTACTTTAAAAGTTGATTTTAAGTTATATTATAACTTAACTTTATAATATTAAGTTATAACTTAAAGTGCAAGATGTGTGCCTAGGGGAGGGCGCCCAGCCGCCCACCCTCATGGAGGAATAAGGGGATGTTTTTTTTAAATTAAAAATTAATTAGAATCCCTCTCATCTTGGGCGTTGGAGTTGAGGGAAATAAAAGACCAAAATGAAGCTTCATTTGATTATGCTTAAATACTTGTTATTTGCTCTGATATTGAGTTTGCTTTGACATTGGGGTTTGAGCTTGGCTCTTTGGCTTTGATCATCGATTTGCAGATTCGCCTTTCCTCGTGTATGAGAGAGTGGATCAGGAGAGGGGTTGAGAAGGCTTCACACAAGGGCTTCATTCGTGCATTCAGGAAAGCTTTTTCGGAGATTATTTGAAGAAGAAATGGAGGTATTTGAGGATTGTTAGTGTGCAGATCAGAAACAAGAAGTATTGACAGATTTGAGCATTTAAGGAGGATTTTAATTGCTGTTATTACCATCAGCTGCAGGCCGTACTCCTGCTGGTACAGGTCGTACCCCTTGGTATTGACATTTAGCAGTTTTGAGTTGAGTTTTGGGGAAGGGTTTGATGGGAAGCTAGTCGCCTAGCATGAAGGATGACTTCTGGGCAGATTTGATGTCATGTCCCGATATTAAGGCATTGTTTAAATTAAAGATTTAAATGTCACCAAATAAACGGTGAAGTTGAATGATAGAAATAATTACGTCTATTATGAATAATATATATTTAAAATATCATATATATTATTATATTTATATATAATAAATATAAACAACAAATATAAATAATGGTAATATAAATATAAAATAATAAATATATTATAAATATGACTACTAAATATCTTAAAATCAGCAGTTATAAATAAGACTAAGCAATATAGAAGAGATGATTATAATAATCAAATGGTGAGTTGATTAATAATAACAAAAGCTAGATGATAAAGTTAATTATTAAAGAGCATATAAGAACCATGATGCACGATTCCATAAGGAAGGATGGATATAAGACAATACTCAGAAATTCAGATTCTTAGCCAATGAACAAATAGATGCTCAGCAGACAAAAGACAATCTTGGCAGAAATTGGGCCCACCTTCCACTCAAAATGATTCATTTCCAAGAAACCACAAATTCTATTAATATTACATACCCTTCATTTATACAGCACTAATGAGAAAGTTAAGTTTTATAAAGAATGCCCAAACTAATGAATATAGGCTGCAAACAAAATAATAAAAGTGCAGCAATCCCTTAATAAATGAATAAGAACTATTTAAGGCAGAACTTGCTAACCTGCAGTCACCTTAATTAATAATAGATTAAAAAAGCAAACATTAGTAATGATGCAACGATCAGATGTAAGTCAAAGGTGATTCATATAAAGTAAACTAAAGCCAACAATTAGGAATAAGGCACCATTAATAATCAAAAGGCAGTGCATACAATAATAGTTATTGGCAGCGATCTAGTAGAAGGCTGCGACTCTAGAATTAGGCAGCACCAACCGTTAGGAAAAAGACATGTCCCTTTACAAACATATGGGACATATATCATCGATGAATAATCATATCATCAGCATGGATCTCAAGCATCGAACCAAATTAAACATCATCGATCGCAAGAAGAAAGACATATCTGAATAATAAGGTACGAACGCAGCAGCTAAGAAATTTTGATCTCTTCAAAGCATCAATTCAAACAGCAGATATTATCCTTAATTCATATAAGAACATCTTCCAAGGTTGCAATCCATTTTCCATCGGCAAATAAGCATCTTCAAATCATTCTTATTCTCTTTGCCTGATCAGCGGCCGTACGAGCACAGGTATGAAGGAAATGACATTTCTGTTTCATTTTTTATAGCATTCATTATGTAGACAGTCATATGCATTTGCTATGACAATGTATTTGCATCGAATATAATAGCACAGTAATGAACAGTCATATGCTTGCTCTCATAAATTGTATCGATTATGATAACTCTGATTTATGAGCAACGGTCATATGCTTGTCTCATGAATGTATTCATCATGATAACTTTGATTTTTGCACAGCCATTCTTAGAAATATAATGTATACATTTCATTATCCATCATGATATAATCATCATGAATAATGGAATATAGACAGTCACATAGAATGATCATTTATAACATGTCTAGCATGCAATAACTCAAATGATATATCTTGTATAATGCTATGTGATTTGCTAACCTCATATGAGAGATAGGAAGGAAAAGTACCAAGAGGCCACATGGGTATTTAGAGGCCTTTGTCACATGAGGTATAAGGTACCCGTGATGCAAAGGATGATTATCACATAGAGGCCTTGTCACATGAGGTATAAGGTACCCATAGTGCAAGGATAGTGATGTAATGGCCTTAGCTACTTGATGTAAGGCATCATAAGAATACCAAGGAGTCTCATAAAGGCCTTGACTCTAAGGTATTAAGGATACCACATTGAGTCTAAGGATAGAGACACTAGAGCCCCATAGTGGATAACGGTAACTCTCCTCTAATCTCTCATAGGTTGTTAACAAATGACATATGAATAGATAAATAGATTGCAATATATATTGATGTAAATCATAGATCATGTGAAATGTCATGATAGAGAATATGCAAGGCATATTGATGATGATCATGAAAGTAACATGTGAAATGTTAATGATATGCAAGGCATATGAATAGTGATAATAAGAGTAACATATGGAATATAAATGATAGATAATGTGCATTGAAGCAATCATAAGATTTGCAATAGTAATGTGCATTGAAGCAATCATAAGATATGCAATAGTAATATGCATTGAAAGCACTTATATAGATACATGATAATATGCTTTGAAAGTAATCATAGATTGATGGTAGTAATGTATGATGAAATAAATCAATGATGAACTAAAATTATGACTTGGCAATTAATCATAGAAATGATAAAGCAATGTTCTATATGTGAATTATATATGTTGTCTTTAAATGAAAATATACTAATGTTCTTTTGTTGCAAGTTGAAATTTGTGAACAAGGCAAAAGAATTCTGATTTGTGACAAGGGGACATTACATTTGAAGGAGAAAAGACTGTTTATCAGTGATTTGTTGCTGATTTATCCACCCAGCCAGGGCGTACAGTACAGCCAAGGACGTGGGTTCTTTGCATGTGATTTCTTCCTTCACTGGAGCTTACAATACACTCAAAATGGGCGCCTAGGGTCTAATTTATCATTGCAGCCATTGTAGTCTGCATTTTCTTTGTATTGAGTGAGGACTGAAGTATTTTCTATGGCCTTGTAATGCTGCTACAAATTCCGGCAATCAAACAAGTTGAAGATTTCCAGGTGGGTATTACATTATAATTAGTTTGTCATTTCTATAATCTGGGTTGGTGTTAGTTTGTGAAATCTATTTTTTGGGTTTTCCATTTATGTTGCATTTTCTATGTTATTGTTGCAAAAACAATACATGCAAACCCATGCATTGAAAACTTAAACTTCAAACCAGCAAAAAACACAAAAAAAAAATCAGTCAGTGCAAAACATATACAATGGAGTGTATGTTACAGTGGTATCAGAACAGAAAATCTTGCCATCCTGTGAGGTTAATATGACATGCAGTTGATAAAAAAGAGACATGCGGCCTACAGATAGATATGATTTTAGACCAAGACCAGGATCACGGAATTCACAGAGGACACAGGGAAGAGAGATACCACAGTTAGAAGAACCTAAACAACTAGTACCCATCGTAGATCCATTTGAGTCAGAGATAGAGGTAGCTGCCACTGAGGACGATTCCCAAGTTTCACGAACAAACCCATTTTCAAGTGAACTATCTCCAATTACAGAACATACAGAAAACATGGGTGACAGGGAGGTTAAGGAGCCTAGCCTACGAGAAATTTTGAATGTGCTCACCAGGAGCTCAGTGGCTCTAGAAAGGGAATTGAGGGATTCTCAACGGGAGATGATGGAAACACAGGCTGAGATAGGACATACCCTCACACAATTGCGGGATGGGTTGAATATCAGGGATAATCACCGTGACAGAAACAGGTACAATGGAGGAGATAGGAATAGAAACAATGACGGCGATAGACATAGATATTAGAAACAATGATGATGACAAGAACAGAAACAATGACGGAGATAGGAACTGACATAATGTGGGTGATAGACACAATGGTGACAGGAATCAGGGGTACAGGAATAATGGAGAGAGGAACCAGGATGATAGACACAGATTTAGAGATGATGATGATGAGGCCTCAGTTACGCACAGAAGGGCTTCACAGTTTACAGCGGGTGATAGACCTAGTATCCCTACATTTGCCCCTAGGAACCAAGTTCCTGAGTAGGATCCCACACAGGCAGAGTTTCAAGAGGAGATTCTAAGGGATTGGAGAGCTTCTAGTGCAGAGTTCAGGGCAAAGATGACCTTTGCGGAGTACTTTGATGTTAGGATGAGGAACAGACCACGCAGAGGAGGTAGACCTCAGAACCAGGAGTTACAGAAAAAGGTGAGTAAGATGACACTTATTTTGATGGATCGAGTAAGGCCACCGCTAGAGCTTGGGTCCAGAAATTGGACAGCTACCTATAGATCAGTCCTATGCCTGAGGATGCCATTACGTATGCAGCTTTGCACTTGGAAGGGGTAGCACATAAATGGTGGAGTAACAGGAAGGTCACATTGGGTCACGATCAAATTACTTCATACGTGGAGTTTACAGCCAGACCGATTGATAAATTTGACAAGAAAGACCCAGAGCTACAATTTAAGGAGTTGGCACAACTGAGGCAGAGTGGATCATTAGATTCCTACATTTCTGAGTTTCAAGACCTATCTATTATGGTCCCTGATATTTCTGAGCACAGATTGGTTATTCTCTTCATTGATGGATTGTCAGACCCATTTCATGGTTGGGTTAAGGGTTTTGACTCTGTTACACTCTAGGAGGCCATGAAAAAGGCCCGAGACATGGAGTCATAAGTGTGGAGGAGTAAATTTCAGTCCAAGGGGTTTCCACACAAGAGGGACAAGGAGAAGGAGAAGAAACCCTTTCATAGAGATGTTGAGCAGCACAAGAACAGGTCAAACAAGTTGACCGATGATCAGCTCAACGAGTATCGGAGAAAGAAGCTTTGCTTTCACTGCAAAGAACCATGGGATCCCTCGCATAAGTGTTCACACAAGGCTAAGGCCAAATTGATTGAGTACTACTCAGCTGAGGAGACCCAATCTAATGCATCTGATTCAAATTCTGATCAGCCTTCCGATCACGGAGATAGTGGAGATGAGAGAGCTTACTTGAAAATACTCCAACAATCACTAGAAAAGACATGTTAAAATAAGACCTTACTTGTTTCTTCCCTTTCTCAAAATTCAACCTTCTCTTCACAAATTTTCTGCCCTAATTCGCTGCTGCTCTGCACTTATTTCTGCTTTTTTTTGTTTTGGATTTGAAGTGAGAAATGCAGATTACAACTTGTTTTTATAGCTCAACACTTTACTTTTCAGCGTAGGTCAGCCTGCATTTTAATGACTTTTTCCATGTTTAAATACCAATTTTTCCCTCCTAGGCCGACCTCTCCCACATGCAAAACGAATTTGACATTTTGATGAAAGATTCTAAGGGCGGAAATTTCTTATGCATGAGAAATTCACGCCCTAGCAAGGGCGCATATTTCTTGTATGCAAGAAATTTCCTTGATTTTCAATTTTCATACTTAGAACATTTTTTGGTTTTTCTCCTTCAAATCCTCTTCCGCTTGGCGAATGATGTTGAAATCTCCTTTCAAATTTGTTAATGATTAAGCAGATCTTGTTTAGAAGGCATTTGATTCTAGGCGCATTCTCCTCCTTGATGAGAATTTTGCACTCTCCACACTTAGGCATTTTCATTATTAAGTTTCAACTCTTCTTACTTCTTTGACATGGACACTTAGAGATTTCCATTGGTTCTCAATGCATTCTGATGGGTTTCAGGCAAGTTCAGCAAATTTGATCTTAAAGCATGTCCCCATATGAGCGCATAATCCACCTTGATGAGCAATTTGCAATCAAACCTTAGTGTTGATCTTCAATTCAAACTTTCCAACATCCTGAGTGAGGTTCTTCCAATCCCTTTGCATTAAATCCTCATAAAATGGCGTCAATTTGCAAGAATATTTGAGTGGACGTTTTCCTCATTTGCAAGAATTCTCCTCTAGATGGGTGCATATTCCTCATTGATGAGAAATTTCCTTACTTTGCTTGGGCACGAATTTCTCATTGATGAGAAATTTCCTTCATTTTCAATTTTGAAACTTTGCAAATTTTCTAAGTTTTTCAAACAATCTTCACTAGGCGAAATGCTTTCTAAGATCAAGTTGCAAGATGCTAATCTTCAAAACAAACATGATTTCCTTGTCAAATCCTCTTTCCTCCCAGGGCGCGAATTTCTCATTGATGAGAAATTTCCTCAATTTGCAACTTGGACACTTAGGTTTTTTTCAATTCATATTTCATCCTAGGCGAATTCCAACTCAAATACATCACATTTCTAACTCAAAAAGTTGAAAATACATCCAAGACCTTGAACGCGTATTTCTTCTCTATGGGAAATTTCCTCCTCTAAGCGCATATTTCTCATGCATGAGAAATTTCCTCATTTGCAACCTTGACACTTAGATTTTTTGTTCTCACTCTCAACTCTTCCTTTGGCCTTAGGCGAAATTTCTTGAGGTTTAACCTTGAATTCTTTGTGATATGAATTCGTTTCGTCAAAAAGTGTTTGCAAATGGATCCACAAACTTGGGCGCATATTTCTCATGCACGAGAAATTTCCTCACTTTCCTGAGCGCACATTTCTCATGTATGAGAAATTTCTGCTCAAGGTACTTGGACTTCATTTTTTTTTCGCCCGATTTCAAAGTGTCCTGGGTGGAAGTATATTTCAAAATATTTAAAGTATATGTCAGAAAAATATATTTAGGTATATGTTAGATATTGATCTGACATATACTTTAAATATTTTGAAATATACTTCCAGGATGTTTGAGATAGGTCTCAGATCCATGGGATTTAACATGCAGATTCTAGATTTTTTAGGATCCACCAGATTTCAGACTTAGTCAATTTCAGGGCTCAGAACATTAAACTTCAGGACATCAGACTTAGTCAATTTCAGGGCTTCAGGACATGCATCAGGATGAGAAGATACAAACTCCTTAGCCAAAATATATCGAGACTTGGGCAAAACAACACTACCAAACCCTACAAGCTCAGAGAAAAACTAAACCTAAAGCAAAACAAAGACAAAAAGTAGGAAAAAAGAGGGGATCCCCATTTGCAATGGGGCAATGTCTGAAGACGTCACAACATCTAGCGCCAATTCGAATAAATGTTCCTGAACATTTCCAAAAAAAAACCCAATCCAAACCCAGAAACGTCAAACAATACCTTTAAAGTCATCAACCGGCTAGGAAACGCACTCAAAAGGGGAGAAGAATCCTAGATTGGATCGAGACACTTCATAGTTAAACAATTCCAGAACAGTGATTAATATAAAATCTCAAGCCTTCCAAGGATAAACAAGAATTAGAACTTCAAAATCCTTGTGCACACCCACATATTAGGCCAAATATACATGAATACTTGATCAAAGAGTCAAAATCAAAAGCTTAGCACAACCATTCATATCCTGAAGATCCAAGTGTGTGCATCGTGAGTTCATTCCCATCCATCAGCAACTAAGGTAATCTCAGTTCCTTTGCACTAAGCTACGTGATTAGTACACACCTCATGAACGACCTGGACATTGCCCCGTTGCCAGCGAGCATCTATAGCCCCGACGGGTTTGTCTCGTAATTCCACTCGAGCAGAGCCCCACTGTCGGTCAAGCGTCCATAGCCCTAGTAGAGATTACTCGATTGTCCATCTAACTGAGTTATGGTGTGTGATTGTGATTTTGCATCTCTTTTCCTTTATTTTTGATATTCCATTAAGCTTAGATGTGGTAGAGTACAATGCAGTACTGCTACCCCTGCAATACATGCTTTTTGACGGCACGAGTTACATTGATAACTCAACTAGCTGGGTGTGGAATTCCAATGGCGGCAAAGGTGGACCATAGATTTTTCACTTAATGTAAGCTCACAAAGACTCACTTAGGTACTTCTAGATTATTAAGTATGTAAAGTATAAGATCTCAAAATATTTCAAGTCATTCTAAACAGTTCATTTATCTTCCAAGAGCAAGCAACATGCTATCTAGACATTAACAATGGAGTCCACAATGAATCTATCCATCTGATGCAAGTTTCTCAAAGGAAAACTAAGAGGTTACTAATAAGAGTAAGATTTGGCATTTTAAACATGATAATCACAAGATGTCAGTGTCCAGACACAATATAGGATTCCCTTCCGAGTCAAGTACAAATCCTAACTTGATAAAGTTAAAGAAAATCATCTTCGAAAGCCAAAGAATTTCATGAAAATATATCAAAGAAATGAACTAGCATTCGATAAGAAGTGGGCTATATGCACGCTTAAAGGATAACAACGCCCTTCACAAATCGGGAAACCCACGAAAGCAAACCTACAACTAAAGCAACAACCTAAACTATGGAAAGCAAACATAGCCAAAGACTAACTGAACACGGCAAAACTACTCTAAAGCAACATAAAGGAAAACCTACTCTAAGCAAGCTATGTACAAAGAGCGGACACGACTCAAAAGACCCAAATATATACAAGACCTGGCATGTTTTCTCAAAATGAATAGAAGCAGCAATTTGCAAGTAATAGTGCGGATTTTGGAAAATTTATCTTTAAATTCAGAGAAAAATTCTCTCACAGTACAATCCTCAAACTCAGAAAAAAATTTGCACAAAATCAACAGCTGGGGCAACTCATTGGGACCATGATTAATCCATATACAAGTTGTCTTTCCAAAATTTCCATAGTCAAATTCATATGCTTCAAATTCACAATTTGGAAATTCGTGATCTTCAAATTCATAATATTCATCATTAGTAGCAAGGAGAGATACAACTTGATGATCTTCATCCTCAAGTGGAAATTCTTGTTCATTGCTTATCAATGTGTCCGATGGTCGAAGTTGGTGATGAATCATCCCACTCGCATCCGCAACATGCAAATCACCGTTATAATCAATAGTGGGCATATCAAAGTGAAAAGGTGAGAATAATTGAAATTCGGAAATATGGAACATTTCACCTATAAGTTCGTCATGGATCTTCAGCAACGGATTTAGCACCAATTCGAATTGCATTGTGTTCTTCACCTCTATTTCTTCATCTCGTTCATCTTGGGATGACTTTGGTAGGAACTCTTGTTGTATTTCATCCATGAGAGCGTCGCGCACCCCTTCTAATTGCACTTCATTCGAAGACTTGCAGGTGATGGCTTGTAGCATATCTTCATGATTACCATCTCTTTCAAGGACTCTTGAAACCTCTTGCAATTCACTCTTGATAATCTCTTCTAGCAACATGAATGAGTATGTAACAAGGAATTCTTCTTCTTGCAATGAACTGGAGTCACTTTCTTCTTTGATGGAGGAATCAACATCTTATTCATCAATTACCTTTGTTTGGACATCTTCTATTCCTTTTTCAATTTTTTCAACAAGAGGTTCGTTCTTACTTGGAAGAAGGTATGCAAACGGACTTTCCACTTGACTATCAAGTTCACTTGTGCTATCTTAACTGTTGAATAACATGGGAACATCTTCTCCTTTGGGTGGTGAATTGATTTCTTGAAGACATTTGCTCCACAAGTCGTCTAATCACAATTGTACTTTGGATTCTTCTTCCAATCTTAATTCTTCCTTTACTTGATGAACAACTTCTTGACAAGAGGAACATGCAAGTTCCGAATGAGTGGTGTTATGAATCCTGCACCAACCACTTGGAATCAACATTTCTTCTGCAGGCAGGTCCTTCTCAATACTTAGTCTCTTCTTGATCATTTCCTTGAAACTTATGAAGAACTCTCTTTCATCAAATAAGACTTTGGGAAGCACCTTTGCAGAAACGATTGGCTCATGTACCTGTGAAAAAGAAATTTTCCCTTGCAATGCTAATTCCATCCTTGATAAGAACGTTAGGCAATATAGCTCTTCGTGTCCATTGGTGTCATGAATTCTACATCCCTTCCTTGATGCAAAGTTGTCCAAACTCTTAGGATGAAGTTGTGCATTCAAAGTCCACCAAAGCTGTAAAATATTAACTTGAGGATGATCCACATTGAATTGCCTTCTTGAGAAATCCATGTCTATATTTTTCATTTTTTTTTTTTTGAGTTTTTTACTTTTTTTTTTGTATTTTTTGATTTTCTACTTTTTTTGTATTTTTGGCATAAGAGTGATCTTGGAAATCTCGAATTTAGCTTTGAAAGCTCGCTTGGTTCCAATGCCACAATTCGGAGTTCATTCGCGTGCTTGGAATGAAAGAAGCAATGTAATTCCTTGTTCATGCCCTTTTTATCCTGAGTTGAGATGTAAGAAATTCTTCGTTCTGGCCTCCTCCTTGCTGAACTCTGTCGAGCGGTATGAGGAGAGGTGTGCATAAAAGTGATGGATGATAAAGCAATGAATAATAAAACACCAGAATATCTTTTGTATGCTTGGCACAATTGGACCAATTCGTTGTTCTTGCCCTCCTTCTAGCGCCAATTCTGTTGATGTGTTTTTTATGCACATGCAAACTCAAAATAAAATATTAAGTATACTATCCTCTCTTGAATAAAGTCTCTCAAAGGCTAAACAATTTGATCCAATGAGACAACTCCAAGGTTCATGTTATGGCAGGTCTTGACTTCCAATGGATAGACTCAGTAGTTGATGTGATTTGCTGAAAACTCACAAAGGGACTTACGCTGAATTGGCTCCTTTCTCCACACAAATATGTTATTCTTCTTCTTGTGAAGTGGAACTTACTTCTAACCAGCTATGAAAGAAAATGAAAAAAGGATAAGGGTTGAGAAAGCTATTCTAAGGACAATGATATAATGGACATGCTCTGATAGACAAATTCCTCATGAAACCAAACTTCGCTTCACCATGAGAACCAACAATTACATGAAGTCAATGCAATCTTCTAAGGTAACCCAATGATTTTCATATTGTGAAACACACATCCAAACACCCACAGCTGGCGCAGCTTGAACAATCTTCACAATTGAACTAGAGCACATGAAGGTTCAAACTCACTTTGTTACCTTAGAAGATTTTCATATTGTGAAACACACATCCAAACACCCACAACTGGCGCAGCTTGAACAATCTTCACAATTGAACTAGAGCACATGAAGGTTCAACTTCAAACTCACTTTGCAAAGTTAGCCTGAACCTTCATGTGCTCTAGTTCAATTGGGAAGATTGTTCAAGCTGCACCAGCTGTGGGTGTTTGGATGTGTGTTTCACAATATGAAAATCATTGGGTTACCTTAGAAGATTGCATTGACTTCGTGTAATTGTTGGTTCTCATGGTGAAGCGAAGTTCGGTTTCATGAGGAATTTGTCTATCAGAGCATGTCCATTATATCATTGTCCTTAGAATAACTTTCTCAACCCTTATCCTTTTTTTCATTTTCTTTCATAGCTGGTTAGAAGTAAGTTCCACTTCACAAGAAGGAGAATAACATATTTGAGTGGAGAAAGGAGCCAATTCAGCGTAAGTCCCTTTGTGAGTTTTCAGCAAATCACATCAACTACTGAGTCTATCCATTGCAAGTCAAGACCTAACATATCATGAACCCTGGAGTTGTCTCATTGGATCAAATTGTTTAGCCTTTGAGAGACTTTATTCAAGAGAGGATAGAATACTTAGTATTTTATTCTGAGTTTGCATGTGCATAAAAAACACATCAACATGACTGTTTTCAGACTTATAAATCAGACTTGAAGTGTCACTTGGAGATTTCATATCAGTCTTGATATTATTCATCCTCCATTACATTGGAAGTGGCCGAACAGCATAGAAGGAGAGAAGCGAGCAGCGGTCATCGGCAGATCTGATTGGTCATTTGACATCATAAACCATAGATTTGAAGACTACATTGGCATCATCCATTATTCCTTTGAAGGCAGATCTGATTGGAGGAGGTTCGCCACTTTGTATTTGCATTTGACCACATATTTGGTATGTAAATGTTTATCATTCATCTCTGATTTTGTAACAGCAGTTGTGGGATGTATTCTGGCTATCATAGAGCCATGAATTTTATGTAATTGTGCCATTGATCAATCTGATTTCATAACAGCAGAAGTCTGATTTGTTTAGTCATCATTTGGCTATCTTCCTAGTGTGGTTTTGTGTAATTCAACTAGGGTTTTCTTGTACATTTTGGTATGATGTTTAAGATGCATTTGGCATGATAATTGAATGATATAAGTAGATGTTTAGATCTGAAAATAAAGAAATCAGAATTCAGTCCTAGGGTTTGAAGTTGGAAATTGAAAATTCAGAGATTTTGGGTCAAACCCTAGTTCGGGACATTACATCCATTTTTTTTCACTCTGATATAATGAAAGCTTTTCATGTGTTTTGAGTGTTGAATGCTCCAATTAGATAGTGTTATGCTGATAATCTTTCAGATGTTCTATTATATGTTTGTTGGTAGAGAATATTCAAACTGAATGAAGGCCATACCAACAGTATAAGGGGTCGTACTGATGTTTGTTGCCAATTTTAAGCTTGTAGTAGGTCATATAGCAAGTTCTTGAAGACATTTGAGTGCTGCAGTGAGTCACACCACATTTGGACGCCCAGACTCATCCTTTTGGCTGGTCGTACCACTTGTCAAGGTAGTCATACCACCAAGTTTCAGTTTGCAGAAGTTTTAGAGATGATTAAGGG
Source organism: Cunninghamia lanceolata (assembly GCA_027924645.1). NCBI lineage: Eukaryota > Viridiplantae > Streptophyta > Pinopsida > Cupressales > Cupressaceae > Cunninghamia > Cunninghamia lanceolata. The sequence goes on along the minus strand of BSBN01001074.1, from coordinate 1,463,980 downwards.
GTCGTACTAATGCCCATGAGGTCATACCATCTGTTGAGTGTGTTGGGTTAATTGAGTGCTGTTTGCAGCAATTAATGGAGCCTGTAGATGGGTCATACAATCCTCAAAATCAGGCCGCACCCCTCTGTTTATGACTACAGCAGTTTGTAGGAGTTTTAAGAAGTCCATACTTGTCATCCGGAGGCCGTACTGATGTACTTGTTGACTGTACACCACTTGATTTATCAGTGTTTGCAGAATATCAGTTTTTCCTTCAATTTTGGGGCAGTTTGCATTCCTAGTTTTAGTCTCATTTGAGCTTCAGTGTTCAGCTTTAGCTACCTATAGCATTCAGAATTCAGTGTTTCAATTGTTCAGTCCATATGAGTTCTTCAACTTGTGTTTCTTGATATTTTGGACTAATCCCTTGTGTCACAACACTAATATCTTGCTCTGTTTAGTTGCTTTCATTAGTATATCAAGTTGTTTTCAGAAATTAATACATCTGTAGTGCATTCATTATGATTTGTAAATTTGGATAGTAGCTCAACCAGATAGCTTGCATTTCATTAATATCAAATTGTAAGGTCCTGGAAGGTTTACCGCCAGACCAATTGCATCCATTCATAGCCTATTTTGGCACAATCAAATCTGCAAGCAATCAACCATTTTGGCTTGATCGAATTCCGCTTGTAATCTGCCAGTGGCTTGCATTTCAAAGCATACTTATCTACTAAAGAGGTGTTGATTTGGGTCGGCTCATCCACCTGTATGCTTCTAGTCAGCTATGCCACCTTTACTTTTCAGTTATGCATTCAATCAGATAGTTAGAGTCCAAACACCATATGCTCTCACCTTGCCCACACAAGGACCTTGGTGATCAGAAAGTGCAAGGATTGCATTTGCATTTCCTATATTGAAAAAATCAAAAAAATTAGGTATGGGTGTTTATAGCGATATCAGAGCTAGTGGTCTTTCCAGCCTATTTTCAAAGCTAATCATGTTTATGTAGAGCTTGTTTTCACATGCTTCCAAGTGACAAAGATTTCACTTCTTATCAGAAGTGAATCACAAAGATATTTTAGTTTTCGGGAGCATAGTTTAAAAACTCGAACTCGGCAATTACTAGATGGACCCAAAAAATTTAAAAACTCAGGACTCGGCAAAAACTCGGGGAAAAACTCGGCAATAACTCGGCAAAGTTATCGAACATTAAAAAATACATTAATTTTTAAAAATATGATTTAAAAACATTCATATTACTGAATTTATGAATCACAATATCATATTACCGATTTCCTTCATATATAGATCAAAATTAAAGTTCAATACACTTCATAAACCAAAAACTAAGTTCAAACCTCAAAGTTTCAATACATATAAACTTCTAGTTTCAACTTCAAGTTTCAACATCAACAAAAATTACAAATCATAAATTTCTTCTGTGACAAAAACTCAGAAAAGTATGTTGTTGTTGTGTGGGTGTCGTGGAAGTCGATGGTATAATTGTAGTATCCTCAACAGGAGCCTCAACAAGAGCCATAGTAGGAGCCTCGGGCATGGGACCAATCTCTTTATCCTCTGAATCTCCCCCCGATGACCCGCCAGACTCATCTTCTGAAGCCTCATATGCTGCCACATTTGCTTGCCATTCAGCTTCCTCTCTCCAAATCAGCAATCTCATCAGCCGTAAGCAGAATCTCATCAGCCGTAAGCAGACTCGTATCCACATCCTCACCAACCCAATCTGAATATGGATCAATCTCATCGAGGTCAAGTACTTGATGTGAGTCCTCCCCCTGGTACCTTATTTTCATGTAGTCGAAGATTTTACCGCACAAACACAAGGTCATTCAAGCATTTTTGAGTCAATTTATTTCGTTTTTTGGTGTGAATGGACTCAAAAACACACCAATTGCGCTCACAACCAAAGCGCTACAGGGCTGAGATAGAATGCAGATGGAAGCTTTTAAAGATTAGGCATTGCGGCACCAAAATCTTCCCGCCACAAATCTACAAGGACGACATTTGTAACTTTGTAAGAAATTAAGAATTTTAGTAAGCTTAAAATTTTAAATATATTGTAAACTATAATTAAACATAATGTTTTTTTAACTGACTGTAGAGTGTCTCTCTTACGAATGCATGTAGGTGTAGAAAATAATACCCCCTCTGCCCTCTTATAACTCCAAAGCTCATCCTATACGAGGTTTCGAAGGTTGTCATCAGGTATCATCCTCTCAATACAAGTGTCGTGGCCAAGGATAACCTCTGCATCCGCTCTAAATGAAGGGGAGAAGAAAAATTTGGGGTTCAAATAATATGCAGCAGCATGAATATGTCGATGGAGTTGTCAATTCCACCTCCAATCAATAATGCGTCAGATGGATTCATATTTTGTTCTATTGGACCCATACAAATGTTGCATTGCTTCTTTGGCCCTATCCATGGCCTCATACAAATACCCCATGGGGTTTCTGTCCCCATCCACCATCCGCAGAACCCTAACCAACAGTTCCGACACCTAAAACGGGAGAGTGAATGAAAACAAAATTAGTTAATCAAAATAAATTAAAATCAGCAAATTAAAATATCAAAACATTAAAAAAACTTGTGACATTGTAAAAAAAATTAAAAAGAAAATTAATCAAAATTTTACCTTTATGATCTCCAGGGTCTTGACAAATGTATCATCAAATATGGTCTTCACGACCCTCTCTATTTCAGCCTTCCTGCAATAAAGACTCTCCAACCATCTTTCGATCACAAACATGCGCTTGACGTTGGGCAATGTGGTTGCTATGCTTTGCAAGGTAAGGAAATTGGTGGCAAAGCGTGTCACTCCTGAACGGATGAGCTCCTTGCCATTAGTGTGCTCTCTCATGAGATTTAGGACCCATGTGTGATTGTAGATGTATTTGGTTATATTTCTTCCATCTTCCACCGCATTCTTCACCCAACTTAGTTTCCCTATGTCTTCAAGGAGAAGATCAAGGCAATGGGCCACACAAGGGCTCCAAAACAATGTAGGGTGTCTTGCCTCTAATAGTTTGCCAGCTACCACATATACGGATGCATTGTCTATAATTATTTGGATAACATTATCCACTCCCGCTTCCATCACCACCTCATTCAACATGCTAAACAAGGTCTCGGCGGTTTTTGCTTGACTAGAGGCATCCACTGACTTCAAAAACACCAATTGTCCTCCTGAAGCCACTAAAAAGTTAATCAATGTCCTATTTCTGCCATCTGTCCACCCATCAGATAAGATGTTGCAACCTTTGCTTTTCCAAATATTTCTCTGTTGCTCCACTATCTTGTATGTATTTTGGACCTCATCCTCCAATAATGGGCCACTCAATTCATAACTGCTTGGGGCGTTGAACCCCTTACCTGCCACAGTCAATGCAGTAACCAACTCCTTCCAATAAGGACTAGAAGCAATGTTGAAGGGAATACTATTGTAATACCAAAGTCTAGCACATGCTAACTTTGCTTCATGTTGCAATTCCTTATTCCATGAAGTACCCTCCAACGAAGGTTGTGCACCCAGAGTGTTACGAGGAACAAAAAAATAGATGCACCACTGCCCACATTGCTTAATCGTCTTATTTGTGGCCCAAGACAAGTACTAGAGCCCCCTTTATCTCTTCCAATGGTTCCTATTACCTCTGTTGTCCTCTTTTTTGATTGTTTTTTCTGCTCATATTGTTCAACGAGAACTCCTGCCTCATTTTGAACCTCCAAAGTCGTTGCGGTACACCATGTAACATCTCAACAAGAGACACGTGCAAGGTGATATTTCAGCCGATTTATACCTCCATTGATTTCTAAAGATGAATGCAAATAACCATCCCCCTTCCTAAACCCGGTATCCCATGTTTCCAACAAGGGTCTTGTTGTGACCTAAACACACATCGCCCCATCACGATGGGGACCCCCAATTTTCTTCATAGGATTAGTCATTTCTAGGTCAGTTGTTTGTATCACTGTAATGTCCCCATTTTTGGGTTCTCTTGCAGTTCGGTCAGAGCTAACTTTCTGGGTTGGTGACAACATAATCAGAGGAATATTTCGATTTCACCAGGGTGTTCGGGTGATCCAGTGGAGATGGTTGACACTTTCCGGAGGGATTTCGGACAACTTGTCCGTACTTACTATTTATAGTAAGTGCTTGCATGTCATTAATCTTTCTGGGTTTTTCTGGGTTTGTTCTCTTTGGTCCCCGATGTTCACTACTATTTTTAGTAAGTGGCAGTTTGGCGTTGTTTGGGCGACTTGGTAGTCGGCTGTTGGCTCTCATAGACATTGCATTGAGCTCGGAGTTATCAAATGGTTTGTGGATCCAGTTGGCACCCTCTGAGTTGGCTCAGTTTGCTTATGGCCGTTACTATTTTTAGTAAGTTCGGGTTTGGCACTGGAACGGGATTTTGAGAGTGGGGTTGGATTCGTCTTGTCAAGACCTTTCCAACGAGCTATAGATCATTGGTTTCTGACATCATCTTGGCCTCCGTTTTAAAGTCCGTAAATTAAACATTATTATTTAATATTGGACCTTGGTGCCTAGGCTCAACAACTTAATGTTGTTTTAAAAGAGGGGACTTTAAAGGTGATGTTGAGAAAATAATTAAAGAGAATTATATTGTATTTTCCCCCTCATGTTTTATCCCATATGCAAGAGGATTTTAGAGACTCCCAGTTGAAAAAGTATAAAAGGAGGAAAAGTGCTCTCATTTTAACATGCTTGGTTTATTATTTTCTTCTCTTTTTGAGATTTCCTTTGCTAGGGTTTTGGAGCTTTGGCTCTAGGGGTTGAGGATTCAAACCAGAGACTCTTGGAGACGGAAACCTCCCTGAGTAGCGGTATCCCACAGGTGTGAAAAATCACCCAACGGTGCCTTCTATGGTGAATGCATCCAGTGTTCACAGTTGTGCTTTCATGGAGTTCGTTTGATACATTTTCAGAGGTTCATGGAGTTATCTTTGAGAGATAGTTTATGCTCAGCCTAAGACAATTAGATAGAGACAGATTTGAGTAGCTTTGAGAGAGGGTTTGCTGATGTATATTCCCTCTTTGCTGGCCGTACCATTCCAGCCCAACCGTACCACCTTTGGATGCATTTTTTAGAAGTTTGGGTGCAGATTTATCCCTTCCATTTGGGTTGCCTGAACTACATTGCTGAGCAGATCAGTTTCAGACCAGAATACAGAGGTTTATTTGTTGTTTGCCGCTGTCACAACCTTCATGGGGCCGTACATCCTTGCCTGGGGGCGTGAGACTCCTTGGGGGTCGATTTGGTGTTTGTATGCAATTGTATTCTTACTTTTTGGAGCCTTTTGAGGTCTTTGGGCCCAAACAATACATTGTAAGCTCTTTGCCAACATAGGTGGTGCATTTGGAGTGAATCCGGCTATACCCTTTGCTGGTCCGGCAACAGCTAAAAAATGAAGTTGCATTTCTGAAAATGGGTATGTGCTAGTAATTGTTATTTGGTCATTCTACTATTTGGGTTGTCTTTAGTTTCTCCAGATTCATTGTATATTTTCTGGGTTTCTATTATATGCAATACATTGTGTGCTCCGGCACATCTGCAGGAAAACATAAACCCCCTTCTGCATCTTCTGTCTATCTGAAAGAACACACAAAAAATTAATAAAAATCACACATAAAGAATCATTAAAAAATACAAACAGGTACGGCACATTACAATCACCTCGGAGTCAGTCAACCAATTAAGCTTTGTAAATGCAATACAGAGACTCCCTGAAAGTCAAAATTGGAGGGTTTTGTGTTAGAATGAGGTCTTGAGTTCAACATGATTCAATAAGTAGGAGCTACAAATAGAAAGGGTCAAGTGTTGATTTAGGCGCCTATGGTTGTACAGATCATCATCATAAACGCCTGGAGGTAAGTATGTTAAAACTATGAACATTAAAGGTATTGAGTTTGAAGAAGTTCACACAAGTGTATTCAAGCCTTAAGGTTGTGAAGTTTTAACGTGTACATCTATTGGACCCTAGGTGCACTTTCATAAGTGAGTCTATCTCGGGCGCCTTGGAGAGAGTTTGTCACCTTGAAGCATCTAGGCGCACTTTGCCACTCATTTTACTCCAGATAAGCGCCTAAGATGGAATATGAAGATTCAAGTAACACCTTAGAAGTTTGGGCGCCTAGATGAGGGATTCATTCAGGACTTTCATAATTGTTTGCAAGCATAGAAGATGACAAGTACAAAGCTCAAGTAGCATAGGCGCATATTTGCATCCAAATGGTCTTCTCTTTGGCGCCTAGGGAAAATGATAGTTAAGTCACCTATAAGTATGAGCGCCTTGTGTAGAAATCTCCAAAATAGCTAAATTGTGTTAAAGGACTTAAGGCGCACTTTCTTGTTATTATCATCATCTTGGGCGCCCTAGATCTAGGAGGGGGAAGAATGATGTTGTGAAGTGTAGAAGCAAGTATGATGGAATAAGGCACACTTCCTTGTCTAAACAACCTCTTTTGGCGCCTTGGTAAGGTTGAATGTCTTCACAATAGGGTATGGTTGGAAAGAGTTTAGGGTGCCATTTCACACTTAGAACATCATCAATTAGCGCCTTGGAGACTTGTTAGTTCCTTATTGATGCTAGGTGCAATCCTTAGCTATTTTCATCAAGTTTGAGCGCCTAGAGAGGAGATGATGAAAAAACCTTGTGCAAGTGTCTTAGAGAGAGATTAGATCTTGGAGATTAGACGCCTATCTCTACTCAAGTCATCATCTTCGGCGCCCAGAGAATGGAGGGTTGGAGAGATGACATTTAGTGGCGCCTAGGAGTGAATGACTTCAGAGTGAATGTGTAGTTGGTTTTTATGAGTTTGGGCGCCTAACTTAGAAGGCCTTTATCATTATGAGCACCTTGGTGGAACACATGACAAATAAAGTAGGAAATTCTCCAAGACAAGGGCGCATTTCCTTTCTTATCCTACTTAGTTTTGGCACTTTAGAAAGAGGTTGGATATCTTGAAGATAGGTGCCTATTGCTGCTCAAATCATCCTCAAGTGAGCGCCTAGCTATTGTAAATTAGAATGTGGAGTTGAAGTGTTGAAAAGTGAATTAGACCTTAGGCGCGCTTTCTTGGAAATTTGATCACCTTTGGGCGCCTTGATATGAGAGGCATGTAGGTGAAGAATGAGTCATAGAGCGCCTAGGCAAGTGATAAGGTGGAGTCTTTATGGAAGCAATTTTAATAGTAGAAGATTAAGAGTGTTCTGAGGTCCTTATGAGTTTGGGCACCAATTTCTCTTTCAATCATCATGCACTCAAAAGACCTTAGGTGCTTATTGTAATTCATCCCACCTCAGAGCGCTTAGCAATCAAGGAGGCTTGAAAACTATAAGTTCAAGAGCAAGGAGACCTCTTGAGAGGTCGAATATGAGACAAAGTTTTGAACATGTTTTACAAGGATTAGCCCTAAATCACTCAAGGCGCATCTTCATGCTTCTTCTTGTCAATTTTGGCGCCCTAACACTTTCTATTTGAACAAGACCTTAGGTGCCAATTCATCTAGGAGACCTTGGGCGCTTATGGTAACTTTTTTCACCATTTTGGGCGCCTAGAAGGAAGTAGTTTTGAAACTTTGAAATTTTAAAAAATGCATTAAATGTCCACCTTGGCCGACCCTTAGCCTGGCGGACCAGCATTTAATGCAATTGAATTGCCTATATATGGAGGGCGCCCTACTTCATTTTGGCATAATTCACATCACAACTCTCTTCAAGGACCGATTTTGAGCAAGAGGAGCAGCAACTTTAAAGGCAGATCTGCATTTTGGAACTGATTTTTGTCATTTCATAACTGATTTTTCCTCATTTCTACAGAAATCTGCATTTTCTAGGTCTGAAAATTGGTGTAAGGTATGTTTCAGCCACCTTTACTTCATAGAATTGCCTCCTTATTTACTTGATTTTGCAGATTTTAATAGTTTTATCATCCAAAAATCAGGTTTGTAAAGTTAAAATTCATCATTTCAAGTACCTTATAAAAATGTTGTTTTGTAGGTCGATGGGTATGATGGCAAAGGAGCGTCAAGTGATGATCAAGATGGATGCCAAGTCTACCATACCCGACTCCAAGCTCGAGACTCATTAGAAAGACGTAGGAGACACCAACATGGGACAAGTCAACTTGGAGGAGATGAAGGATTTCTTACTCGCCATCACGAGGAATGAAGATATCAAGGCCATTGCAAAGAGTGGAATTGTACAAACGGCATGTTTCTCACCTACCCTACCTAGCAGTGAGTTAGTGTTAGAATGTATTCAACACTACGACAAACAGAGAAGGCAAATTGTGGCTAAAGACAGGACTGTCTTAGCCTACCTACAAAGAGAAGCCATTCAGGAGATCTTCAACATTCCAAACCGGAAGGCAGTGTTCATTTGTCCTACAACTGCCCAACGTACCTTTGAAGGCAATTCCAAGCACTACATGCAAGAAGTGAGGAAGAAGTGGATGATAGATTCATCAATCAAGATATACAATTCTGAAGATCCAAAGTTTCACAAGGCGGATTTCAAACAAGAGATAAGTTACTTCATCATGTTCTTAAATCGAGTAACAGGTAGACCTCAATCATCGACTTTTGAAGGATGGATGTATACATACTTTGATCATGTGCTTACAAAGAATAAGATGGTTGATTGAGCTGGGCTTATAAGCCATTGCCTTGATGAGCAGTTTGAAAATTTTGATGAGTCAAAGTCTTTCATGTCTTCCTATCTTGTTTACATACTGGCAAGAAATGTGGTATATAAAGGATTGACATCTAAAGGAGAAGTAGGCATAAAACCTGGCCAGATCCTATCACATCAATGCTATCCACAACTCCATTTGAAGAGTATCAATCATTATAAGAGGTTTAATGATGCCTTTGCCATGTATATAGTGAGAAAATTGCGAGGAGAACTGCATAGAAGACGGACAAGTGCTGCTAGGAACTTCATTGAGCAATATGGAAGATACTACATTCAATATGACAAGTTCACCTATATCAGAATACAAGGCTTTACTTCCTTTCCATATAGATTACCAAGATATCCTACTAATAGGATGATGTTGCTGGAAGTTTCAAGACAATTATTGGAGTTTCACAAGATGCAAAGGGCAAGAAAGAAGGCCGGAGTTCAATTTCCTCTCAAGCTGGGGAGGTATTATTCATGTTCATCACTTCAAGCGGCTGAACATTCGGAGATTGAGCTTCAAGCATATCATTTACATCCTCATGATTCAAGGAGGGAGAACTTCGATCCACATGGAGCTATTAAGCAATCATACTCTTCCTATCAGCATGTTGAGTAGCTTGAAGATCATTGGGCGAATGCCATTGATAATGATTATATAAGGATGCAAAAATGTTCAAGGTTAAGATGGAACCTGGTGAGAGTTACAAAAGTACTGAGGATTCCTGATCAGCTAGATGATGATAGAACTCTTTCAGGTGATGAATACAACAAGATCCAGAACCTGCCATATGATATTGACTGGACTGATAGAGAAAGAGTTTATGATGAAGAGTTGATAGAACCTATCATTGCTATCACTAAGGAACATGTAAAAGATCAAGTACAAGTATTAATAGATGAAAGAAAAAAGCTCACTTACACCAAAATGGGAGAAGTTGAACAGCAGGAACAACATAGTGCACCTAGTAGGAGTTCACGAAGTAAAGATAATGAAAGAGATTCAAGTCAAACAAGGAAAAAGAAAACAGCTTGAATCTACACAAGGAGAATCAAGCAAGAAGAAGAAAAGGATAAGTATTGAAACTGCTTCATCTAGACAACCAGGATATACTCCAATGAATTAGGATATAGTTGTACATGTTGTTGAGGATGCAGTCTCGGATACTCCATTTGAAGAGGTGCCTTCAAGTCCACATGACACTAAAATCATTGATGAGGCTAACACTGAAGACAAAGATGAAGCTGAAGAAGAATCATTGCCTATGCAAGGAAAGCAAGTACAACAGTCAGGGGATCTCTCATCACTGCCAGAGTGGCTACAAGATAGAATTGAAGAAAGCTGTGAAGTTGAAAAATATCATCCTATCCCAGTTGAAGAGTTGCTTCTAGACATGTCCACTGAAAAACCAAAGAAGAAAGCAACTACTCTTTCAAAGATAACCAAAGATGAAACTGGTGTAAGAAGAGTACATGTAGCTATTCCAAGACTTGAGAAGAATATAGAAGATATTGCACCTGAAGATTATGATATCAATACAATTGACTTGGGTCCGTTGACTGGAGCACAAGTAGAAGAACTTCAGGATTCAATTGATAATGCTCGAGCTATCATAAGGTAGGAAACAGAAGGTAGGATTAAGGCTAAGCAAAGGTGTCAAGCATTGGAGCAATATATTCAATACCTAGTTCATCCTATCCATCAGCAGGAGAGAGTTTCTACACCTCCGTCTCTTCTTCCTCCTGAAACAGTTGTACATCTTGAGGGGTTGAGCTCTTCATCTCACAGGTTGAAAGGTTGGATGAAAAGGTCGAAAGAAGCAACATATAGACATCTGGAAGATATCATGCAAGTGTATGATAAGATTGCTGATCTCAAGGAAAGGGTGCTTGCATTGTTGAAAGCTTGTGCTGAGTTCAAGGTTATCAAAGAACAGTATATGCCACATTTGAAGAGCTTAATGGAAACCTCTGTTGATGAGTTGATACATGCTGAAGTGATTGAAGAAGGCATAACATATGATTTTTCTTCTTGGTACTATTGCTTTCGCAATAAGGGGCAATTACTTGATAAGGTTGAAACAGATATGTCAAGAGTAAGGAGTGTGCTTCAAAGAATTCAAGATGGAATACATGCATCCTTGATGAAAATATGTAATCCATTTGGAGAGAAGACTCTTGATAATATGAAAGAACAAGTTCAAGCATTCTACTTCCAAGAGGATGATGCTTCTGATGAGAAGCTTGATAGTATATTTTCACTTGCTGTCCACCTTGGCGCCAACAAAGCTAGGATGACCGATTGGGAGAAGACACTTGGCCTTTATGCAGATGTATTTGAAGCTGAAGGAACCACTAAGAATACGCCAAGTGTACCTTTTGATGACGTCAAGCAAATAGTGTCCAGATTCATTGAATTCCATAATAGTAATGATGGTTATTCACATGGAGATTCCTCATAGGCTATGGATTTGTCATCCTTATCTTCTTGGGAAATGTGCCTTTGTTCCCTCTTTTATATACTAAAATAGAAGTTTGTTGTAACTACTTGTGAGGTGGCATAATCTAGTCCATTGGCTTTGCTAATCGATCTTGACCTTTCATGTATTCTCGGGGTCTATATAAGGGCTCCTTTTGCTCTCATTTGTAAAATTGAAGACTCTGAAAATTGTTGCAAGAGCTCTCTAAAACAATATAAGACTCATTGTTTGGTGATTCCCTATATGTTTCAAGTGTTGCATGGTTTATGATTCCTTCAAGCGAATGTTAAGATTAGATTAAGTTTCCTTTCAAGTGTTATGTTAGTTGGTGGAAGGTTTTATTATTGTTTTGTGGTGAAATCTATATGTTCACACCATTTGTAGTTTGTGGCTTGCAAATTGCAGTGTATGGTTGGTTTGAACGAATTGAGCTTAACTTTGATCTTTATGTTTGTTGAATTCTCATGAGCATAAGTGATTTGAATATCTTGTATAACCTTAGAAGATAGCATCAACCTTGTGTAGTTGTTTAATCTAGCAAAACAAGAGTTGGTTTGATTTCACTTGAGCAGTAATCATCCCTTACATCTAGGATTAGATTAGTTTTACTGAACCCTTCATCTTTTGTCTTTTTTTATCAATCTGATTAGAATTTAAGATCAAGTACTTCATTGCCATATCATACATCATAAGTTGTAGTACTTAGATATTTTAAGTGTTTGCCTCTTTCATTGAAACAAGTTGTTCGAACAATTGTGTAAGTCCCTTTGTGTTTCTCAGCAAACTCATACTAAGTCATTGAGCTATCCATCACGAATCATAAAAAAAGGAACCTTGGAGTCATCTCGTCTGATCACTTTGTTTAGCATTCGAGAGGCTTTATTCAAGAGAGAGTTGGATGCTCCATGTTTTACTCTATTGTTGACTTGTCTAAAAACAATCATCAACAGGTCTTTAGGCTTGCCTCTTTTCCTTGCTAGTGTCGTAGATGTGGATGCCATATTCTTTCAGAAAGATGGAGATAAAGCCTACGAAAAAGAAAAAATCAATTCTTTAGCATAGATTTAAAAAGAAACAGAAAATTTTAAACTGAAATTTCATATCAGCTTTGTAAGCTATCAAATTTTCCGAAATTATCAGGTTCATTTTTTCCATGTGTTATAAATTTTCTATATAGAAAATAAAAATTGTGTGCTGCAGCTTGTGAAAGTTCAGTTTTCAGAAATTTTTTGGTTCATTTCATGCATTTAGTCTCTGTTTTTTGTATTTCGGATGAACTTTTTAATTTTACAAATATTTTGGAGTGATTTTATGAACTGCAAAATACAATCAAATAGTAAATTATTAAGAAAAAAGGATCACAAATCTAAAATCATGAAATGCCACTTAAACAAAAATTATAAAGATTCAAATAAAATATAACTATATGTAGATTTTAAAGAGTCATAGGTTTACAGACATTAAAAGTTTAATATTACTTTTACATTAGAATTCCTGGTGATTATAAATTAGCTGGATTGAGATAGTCTGATAGAACTCGTTTCATATTATTAATGATCTTATAAGAGCAAACAGACAGGATTATTCATAGCCTGTCAACATGCAATGCCAGAATGTAGGAACTATCTAGACCAAAACAGAGGATAAGTGTCTAGAGCTGCAAGGCCTCAACTTGTCAAGAAAAGGTGTAAATTATTTTTATTGAGTTCTAAATTCGAGTGCAGCTAGAAAGAAATGAGACTCAAGTGCCTGGTCTGAAGTTTCACACTTATGATGTTCATGTAGTCATAAACATAGACTCTCATTCCAGAAGACAAGGTGTTGATACAGCCCTATGTTCAATAGAGAGATGGAAAAATGGATCTTTTGTAACCAGAAAGTCATAATCCTAATTTAATACATATATTATTATGTTTCAAATTTCAATAGCAATATGAATAGTGTAATACATTAGAAATTTAGAGCAAAGGAAAAAATACAAAATAAGACACATAAAAATATGATTTTGTTGTTTTGAATGAGTTTGGACTTTGGACGCAGTCACACTACGTGACTGCACACATGCCTGAGCGGGCTCAGTCACCAGTCATGATCTTCTGCGGCTCTCGCTCTGCAAACAACCAAATACCAATCACGACCTTGGCTGAGTTGTTTCTCCCAAAGTCATTAGAGCAAACTGCAAAGTCTTGAAACGCCAAAGTCTTGAATTCGTGTGCGGCGCTGTGAGGGTTTTCTCCCAAAAACGAAGGTGAAAAACTGAAACGCGTTTTTTTTGTTTTATTTCGATTTTAAACAAGTTTTTTTTTAACCCTAATGGCAAGTTTTTGTTGTTACTCGTGATTGTTTGCACAAAAATCGCCGCGAGTTATACTAATAACTTAGCGGCGAGTTATTCCTCCGACTACTCGCAGGCGCAAAAGAACTCGCGATTACTCGCAAGTATGGCGAGTTATTTGCAAGTTTTTAAACTATGTCCGGGAGTATGTAATGTCCCCATTTTCCAAGTGATCACATAGTGGAGTTGGCTAGCCTATCCCATTCCCATAGGCTAAGCCGGAGGGCTAAGGGAATAACCTAATTGACTAGATTTCATACTTAGTCAATTTTGTAGGGAAAAATGACCATAAGGGATGGCTTTTTATATTTTTGTGGATTTATTGGAGAAGTCAAAGTAATTAAAATAATTTGCTCTGGAGATGAGCGACCAAGGGAGAGAAAAGAAAAATGAAAAGGAAGAAAAATAAGGAAAATCCCTTGGAGATTTTATGGAAAAATAAGAATAAAATAAGATAATTTATTAATTTCCCTTGGAGATGGATGACCTAATTTAAGGTCGAAAACATGATGTATTAGATGCCTAAGTGGTTCGCCCCACTTGGAGAATGGAAAGATAAAGAAGAATAAAATAATTTTTATTTGACTTGGGCGCCTAGCATGAGGTCGGCCCTAAGGAGAGGGTAAAAAGCAAATAAAATACACTTATCTAGAGGAGGTTGGACAGCTTGAGGAAGGAAGAGATTTGTGTATAAATAAAAGGTCATTTGCAATTCATTTGATCATCATTCACATTCATATTTTCTCGAGTTTCATACTCTTTGGCTGCAATATTGCTAGCATTTATTCCAAGGACGAAAACCCTTAGGAATGTGGTGAGTTGGACGAAACCCTAATTCATCCTTGTAGAGGATTCATCATAGAGTCTTAATTGTGCTTCATTGCTGACATTGGGAGGAGAAGAACATTGCAAATTCAGATTTGAAGATAATTTTTGGAGCAGCATTTGGTGGTATTTTGGAGCAGCTTGCATAAGGGTTTTACCCTACTAGAGCACCACCTTTTGGAGCAGATTTGGAGCACCCGATCTTGAGGGAAATTTCACTTGTTTGGAGGGCGATTTGGAGCAGCAAACCCTAGGCGGATCTCATGGAGATTTCACCCAGCTAGGGTTGATCATTTGTCATCCAATTTGCATGTAATTTGGTATGTACCAATGTAATGTCCCTTATAGGAACAATACTAATTTTTGCCTAAATTATCAATTTCAAATCAAACAAGGGTTTAGAGAGTACCTTTGCTTGATTTAATTCCTGTAAACAAGTTGGAAAATACTTACAATAATATTTCACAATCAAGTTAGCATGATTAGCAGACTCATAATAGCAGTATTAATTCAACTCAATTTAACTATCTAGGAGACTCAACCATAAGAGATTTAAGGAACGTAACTTCGATGGGGTGTCCAGGATATCCTAGGCCCAAGAGCGGATATACCATCCCCCTTGGCCTCATGTGGCCCATGCCATCCATATGAGGTGGTCTACCTAGTGAAGTATCTGTTATCCCGTTATCCCCTCATCTTGTCATTTCCTTTCCCTTTCTCTATGATTGGTTCCTTTGAGTATACATGTCTATGATAGGAGAATGAGATTACAAAGGATGCCCAGGCAACCATCTCTTCTAAGCCCAAGGGCAGTACCCTTTGTACCCCCTTGGCCCAATGGGATTATTCAATCCCCCCTAGAGGGGTGGCGTACCTAGAAGAGTGCTCCATCACCGTACCCCCCTCTTGCACCACATTTTCTCTATCATAGAAATCATTACATTCACACAAAATTTCATAGTAACACATTAGTTCAGACATATGTAGAATTATGAAAGATCCTATATCAATTTACATGCACAGTGGATAATTAAAACAATAATAAATAAGACTCATTGTTATATATGTACTACCAAGAAACTCTTACCAAGACTGCTGCCATTTTACTAAAATATAATTCTGACTGATTGCTGTCTTTTAAGTCTGATTGCTGCTGAGTGGAAGGCTCAGAACCCTTGTATATATTCCTTCTTATTTCTGCTCTAATTCTGCTCTTCATCAGTTCTAAATCTGCTTTTTTATCTTCTCCAAATCGAATCCCATTACTGTATATAGTGTGAAGTCCCCTTTTTCAATCGTATGCTGCCTTTTCAAGATTAATACCTTTCATGTCTCCTTGGTAAATGAGGTGACCCCTTCTAAAGAATCGCATCTATTCATTCATATATGAACCATTGACTTAGGTATTAAATGTGATCTTTGTCTTATGGTGGTGCTCCTACTTTACTAATAAGTTTCTTTTATTAACATTCCTTTGTATAATGAATTGTATGCTTTTAACTCAAATCTCATTATATTGTGTATCTATTAAATAAGACATTTCTGTCTTTTGTCTTGATCGCTTATTTTAATAGGCTTTTTTTTGTCTTATATTAGCTATTCCATATGGTCGGCTACCTTTTAAAAATTGCATCTTTCTCATGTAATTTATATTACTTCTAATTATTAATATTGTTTGTTGTCTAATTGTGGATCGTACTTATCAATGATATTCATGGCAAGTAATCTATAAGCCTTTGAAGATAATCTGATCCATTGTCTTCTTTACTCATTTATTGCATATTTGCTGTTCCTTATTTTAATTCGCTGCTTGTTACTTATAATTATATATATTTATTATGATATTTAAATATTTATATGTATATTATTAATAACTATTTTTTATATTTTTTTATATCCGTTTATATAATATAATGATATATATATATATATATATATATATATTTATTATGATATTTAAATATTTATATGTATATTATTAATAACTATTTTTTATATTTTTTTATATCCGTTTATATAATATAATGATATATATATATATATATATATATATATATTATAAGGATAGGGGCATCAAAGTGAAAACATACTTTGGACACCTCTTGGCATACACCCATCCATCATTTGCACTTATCCTCCATACCATGCCTCATCATGAGTGACATATCTAGTGTAGGGCATGTTATTCCTTTATGACATAGTCCTTGGAGATCATATCTTGAACCCCACCATCCATTATCAACAATCCCTCAATCCATCCATCTATTATCAACAATCACTTAATCCATCCATCCAATCCTCTTTTCATCCTTGTCCTCAATCCTTGGTTTTCCCTTGTCATTGCTATTCAACAAAAGTCTATCCAAATGGCATCCAATGCAACTATCCCACAGAAAAGAAACAATAAATCCAAGTGCAAGCAATCTTTAATCCACACCAATCTAGCCAAACAATCTAAGCAAAGCATCCATTGGTTTTGTTCCTAGCCTTGTTGCAAACCTAATCAACTCAAATCATTGTCATCGAGATATATCGTTCCCACATCAACAACGCAATCATCATCATCAAGATTTAATGTTCCCAATCCTTGTGTTGTTCTCGAGATATATCATTCTCATATCAACAACACTATCCTCATCATCAATCAATCAACCATTGGTTTTCAGCTTGACCAGGGGCAACAACTCTTGTTTGTTTTTGCATCGTTTTATGCATATTTGCTTGCTTGTTTGTGTGCATTATCATTTTGTCTTGCATCTGCATTGGTCCTCACAGCCTGCCTACCACAACAGTTACATGATCTTGCATATCATGGTGCTATACGGTATAGGATTGCTTACGACCTTTTTTGTAAGTCAATCCTATGCATGGGATACATTGTTACCTTGGTCTTTATACCCTGGTGCATAACATCTCATGCTGTATTAAAGTAGGTGCTAACCATATATTAGCATGATACCTGCATTCAAGATCACTTACTTGTTATCCCAAAAACACATTATCCATTACCATTTATCCTTTATCACTTAGTTAGTTCTATCCTTCTGCCCTTCTGTCCTTCTATCTCATCCAAATAATTATTTCATCATCCATCTATCATTCTTTAGTTGCATATTATCAACATTCATCATTCATCTTTAATTTTCATCTCTTTTCCATTCCCCCTTTAATCACTTCTATCTGTTAACTTTTAATTTATTTTCTGCATCCAATCTTCTATCTTCATCTTTCTTTTCCATTCATCACTAAGTTTTTTTTTACCACTAAGTTTTTTTTACCAACATCTTCTTCCTCCATTTCGAGAGCACATCTATATTCTTTGAACCCGCCTGCCCTCTCGAGGAAGCATCATCATCCCTTCCATCATTCCTCATCGTCACTCCTACTTCAAGTGGCTTGGGCATCATCATCCCTAATCCAACCATTTTCTTCCAAATCAAAATTTTCTTCTAATCCAATCAAGTGCTATGTTTTATTTTTCTTTGAGATAATGTTGCTTTGCAACACCATCTCAAAGAGAGGCAAAATGTAGACACCTAAATGTAACTACGTCCTAATGCCACCTAATTCCACCCACATTCCCATGTCTTACCATCACTTAATCATTTTCCTAGCCTTAATTGAATAATCTATGATAAATTAATTAATCAATTCATTATTCATCTTTATTCAAACACTAAATAAATAAATTAAATAGCTAATTATCTATTCATGTATCCCCTACGATTTCTTTCCATTTCTAACTCATGTGCATCTAACTCATTAAAATAATTAGATAATTCCATTAAGTATCCTTTCTCATCCTTTCTTATTCCTTTCGATTTATTTCAATTTCTAACTAGTGTGCAACTAGTTAAAATAAATAAATAAATATCTTATCATATCTTCTTCATGATTTATCCTCATCCTTATCCTATTTTTTCCAAAAATCTTATCCTTATCCACCTTCAAATCTTATCCTCATGAATCCACAAAAAAATTATACATTAAACCTTTTCTAGACTGTAATCATTGAACATTTGAATGCAAACTTATGCCACTAAGCTGAGTATCTCACATGCCATCAGAATCTTGAGCACATCGCTTCAATGTGCTTAATCCGAGGTTTGCGATAGACTTTGAAACTAGGATTCTAGTCTTCTGCTTTTATTCTTATTTTATGTTTTAGATTTCTATTGCTTACGCCTAAGTCACAAGATTCGGATTTGAATTTGAATTCGGCAACGATGAAATTCGGAATAAATTCGGCAAGGAAAAATTTGGAAGAAAATTCATGACTAAATTCGCCTTACATAAATTTGAATTTTTTAATACATACATATATATAACTTATAAATACACTACATTTTAAATAAAAAATACTAACTTTAAATAAATACCAGTGTTATGGGGGGCGTTTTTCCTCCGCTCCCCTCAGGCAAAACACCTGGGGGACGTGGGCACGGTGGCAGGACACCCCCCAGGGTCCCCTGAAATAAGCAACCAGGGACGCCCCCTGGACTTGGGTGATGTCCCCTGGGAACGCTCTGCAAATTGGGGACGGCCTGGCGTCCCAAGGACGCCACGGCGTTCCTAAAAAATTTAAAGAAAAAATTAAAAACATTCAAAATGAAAAAAAATTAATAAACATAACTTAACATTAATATTAAAATCTATTTATATTATTTTGCCCTAAACTTAAAGTGCTCTCCAACATAACAAAACATAACGTTATTAAAATATATTCTGAAGTCGTCGTCACTCTCCTCATCCTGACAATTTCATTAGATTGAAAGCTGAAGCCGAGACTGTAGATTGATTGGAAGTTGAAGCACTATTCGAAGCTGAATACGCTGTCGTTGAAGGAAGCGTCTTCACAGATTTGGAAGCGGTCGCAGGTCTTCATCACAAGTTTGTTTAATCTTTAGAACTTAAAAAAGTTAAATGTTAATTATATAAGTTATTTGTATTACTTATTAAGTCATTTGTTAATAAATAATAAGTTAATGTATTACTAATTTACTATGACTGTTTTTATTATTTAAAATTAGAGTTTTTATTTTTAATATTTAATATTTATTATTATAATATTATTAATAGATTAATCAATAATCAATGATCATTAAACTAAGTTTAACAATAATGAATAATATTATAATTATTATTATTAATAATATTAATATATACTATAAGTATAATATATTAAAATTTAATATAAACTTATTTATATAGCCTTGAACTTGGAGAACTTGTGATATATTTAAATACAGTGAAAATCATCATCACAATCTCGAATAATGTAGCATTGATAATAAGTTATATAATATACTTATAACATTGCCTTAGGAGAAATCCTTTGATGCCTGTAAATGTCTTCCTGCTATAACCGATCTGCACTCGTAACTATGAGGATATGCTACATGAGGGTCACCTACTCCCTCTAGCAAGTGCAGCAACAGCTTTTCAGTTCATGCTCAGTAGGCACTGTGCAAATAAGAGGAGGAAACTTGAGTTTGATCTGTAGGGAGAACAACATGAGAGTAATGCTAATAATTGCCATTTTTTGTGAACATATTATTATTCAAAGAACAAAGGGTATCTTTTTTTCTGTGAACTAATAAAAGTTATACTGATACATGAAAGAACAGAGGGTATCTTTTTTTCTGTTTTTGTAGGAATGATTAAATGAACAGAGAGTATCTTTTAGTTTTAACTTTTTTTTCTGTTAGCACTTAGCAGTTAGCAGTAGCACACATTCTTTTTTTTTCTGTTTTTTTGGATTATTAATAATAATTTTATCTTTTATATTGCTGTTGCATCAGGTCTGATTTGTTGATAGCCTGATTGAAACTTGAACTGTGAAACTGAAGATGGATTCTTCAAGTGTGGATGCTGATTTAAATTTGGAGAACGAGATAGCAATTGATGAGGATTCAGATAGCCAAACAGCCCCGGGCAGAACTACTGACAGTTTGAGTGCAGCAGCTGCAAGCGTGTTAAAAACCGATTGCCCTTCAACATTGTTAGCACAATTTGCCAAAGGGCCATTTAGCAAGAAAGATCCTTTAAAGCAGTATGAAACAATAATAGACACAAATAAAGCACCTCGTTCAGGTGGAAGTCGAAAATGGAAATGCAACATTTGCCCAAAAGGTACTTGGAATGGCAGCATGACAAGGTCTAATGCACACTTTTTGCATATTCCTGGTAAAGGAGTTGAAGGTTGTCTAAAGCTCTCACTTGAAATGAGGGCTGAGATGATCAAACTATATACAGGGGAAATCACTACACCATCACTTTCTAGTACACCAACACGAGGAGGTTCAACTATGGGATTCCCACCTTCATATCCGTCATTTGAGATGAGTGCAGTGCAGTCAAGGGGGAAACGAAAAGCTACAAAATCAACCTCACCAAACCCAATCATAGATATGTTCAATGTGCAAGCAAGGGAGGTTGCAGATGAGGCCGTTGCCAATTTCTACTTTGGCAATGGGATTCCTTTCCATGTTGCTCAATCTCCTTTGTAGAAGGAAATGTTTGAGAAGGTAAGGCAAGCTAGTCCTAGTTATGTGGTTCCTAGTGAGACTAAATTGAGAACCACACTCTTGGAAAAAAGTTATTCCAAGGTTAACTTGTTGATGGAGGAGATGAAGGTCAAATGGGTGACACATGGCTGCAGCATAATCATGGATGGGTGGACGGATATTAGACATCGTCCACTCATCAATGTTTTAGTTTCATGCATTGATGGACCTTACTTCTTGCGACCAATTGATTGCTCAGGAAAACACAAAGATGCCGAGTTTCAGTTTCAAATCCTAAGAGATGTCATTGAGGAGGTTGGTCCTCAAAATGTGGTACAAGTGATTACTAATGCAGCAAATGTTTGTAGGGCAGCAGGTATGTTGGTTCAATCTACATATAGGCACATCTATTGGACCCCTTGTTGTGTGCATGCTATGAACAATGCACTCAAAGACATTGGAAAGATAGAGTGGGTGAAACAGGTGGTGGCGGATGCAAGGGATGTGCAAATGTTTATTTGCAACCACCATATGTCATTGGCATTGTTTCGGACCTTTGCAAAGAAAGAATTCCTCAAACCAGTTGAGACTCGGTTTGCTTCATATTTCATTATACTAGAGAGGATGCTTGAGTTACAAGAGCCATTGCAACTTATGGTTATGACACAAGATTGGAACAGGTGGATGGAGTCGAACACTGAGCAGGGGAAGAGAGTGAAGGAGATCGTGATTAGTGATACTTTTTGGTCGAATGTGAGATACATCACATCTTTTGTAGAACCTGTTTTCATTGTTATCAGATTTGGGGATTCTGATAGTCCTAGTCTTGGGGAGATGTATGAGTGCATTGATAGCATGCTTAGCCAAATGAAGGCTGCCATTTGTGCGAAAGACCCCACCCTATAGTTGTACAATGAGCATATTGACCCCATCATCCAGAAAAGGTGGAGCAAGTTGAACACCCCTCTACACATGGCTGCATATGCTTTGAATCCAAAATGGTATGTGCAAAGAGTTGGTAGAATTCCTCCTATTCGTGATCGCGAGGTGAGGAATGGCATCATGAAAGCCTTAAAAAAAATGTATAGTCCAGAGGAAGCTTCATTGATCAGAGTTCAGTGGGTTAACTTCACAGAGCTAGAAGGCTACAAGAGTTCGGCAAGGATTGACAGGCTCAGTATGAAGCCAGCTAGTTGGTGGACAATCTATGGACCTCCAGGACCATTGAGCACAATTGCCATTCGTCTTCTCTCATAGGTTTCTAGTTCCTCAGCTGTTGAGAGGAACTGGTCCACATATAGCTTTATCCACTCTCTAAAGAGGAATAGACTTACCTCTGCGAGAGCGGAAAAGCTTGTTGCAGTGCATAGTGCTTTGCATCTAAATGGTTGCAAGACACCTCAGTATAGGCAGAGCCAAGCACAGAGGTGGGATGTAGAGCCCGAGGAGCCAGGACAACTTGATGATGACCACAGTGTGCAGGTGGCATTGGAGGATCCTCTTCTTTCTAACAGTTCCAGCGATGAGGAGCTTCCTACATATGCTGCTGCTAATGATGATGTTGATTCTGATTTTTGAGTTTTCAGTTATAGATATTGTTTTTGGCAATATAAATTTGTCATTTTGATGCTTGTCACTTGTGTAATGTCATTATGAGACTCTAGTATCTACTTAGTACTTTGAACTTTCAAAGTTCAAACAGTTTTAATGTTTATAACTTACTTGAGTACTTCAATTTGAAATTTGGAATGGATCATGATTTTCAGCTACTATGAGTATGAATTTGATTCTCGAATGATCATTGATATTCAATTGTTCAATGTTTAAAGTTTAGTGTTTATTGTTAGTGTTTACTTTAAGTTTAACTGTTTATGTTACCTCAACATGTATCTTGTTTTAGTTTTTAACTTTTTAACTTATATATATTTTTATTAAAATATTTATAATAATAGCCGTCCCCTCACCGTCCCCTTGCCGTCCCCAAATTTGTGGAAAATTTTTGCCATCCCCGCAAGCCCGTCCCCCCGTCCCAGAAACTCGGAGAAACACTGATAAATACACTACATTTTAAATTAAAAATATACTACATAATACATACACTACATTTTAAATAAAAATATAAATAAAAAAATACTAATTTTATTTTTAAAATATAAAAAAATATACATTACAATTTAATTTTAAAGTTTAAAATGGTATTTTTTTTTTTAATAAATAAACTGCATTTTAAATAAAAATTACTAATTAATATACGGTAATATCACTAGCACTTGCACCCATAGGAGGTTCAAGGAATACGCCGATAGGAACAACCGACGAGTTTAGAAAATTTTCCAGCGTGAATTTTTTTACGGCGTCAGACAATTCCGAGCACTATAATGCTCACATATAAAAGCCTATCTATATAATTGCATTTTAACAAATAAATTTTAAATGAATATATAATTGTTGTGTGACGTGAGTCTGGGAGGAGACGGAGACATTTGAGGAAAAACGAGGACGCATGGAGTCGAGTGCAGGAGACCGCTCGTTCAAAATCTCAACTGTATATTCACTTCTGAGCAAGTTCAACAGCCCTTCAGAAAACCTACCGTATGAATTTCTGCGAATTTATTAGACTTTGAATAAATCCGCCGAATTTTGAATCTTATGGCCGAAATTCGACGAATCCTGTGACTTAGGCTTACACTATGACATCAATATGGTGACTTCAATGAAGGCATTGTTAAACAAGTATTTTCTTAGATTGTTGTAATAAAGATAATAACTTTTATCTGAAACTTATCCTACTATGAGGGATTTTGGAATTGGGTTGCATGTTTAAATAGTACTATTCAATCCTATGTTAAAATCATAAATACAACTAAATACTATGAAATCATGAATTGTTTACAATGTACATGCTAGATTCTAGTAGCTAGAATGAATTAAAATTCTTAAAAAAAAGAAACAAAAAAAAATTACTAACTTGCCCTTCAAATTTGTAATGTGCCCCTTTTTTTATGGTCGTTTTGTCATCTTTGGAGGCTCCAACTTTCTTAGAGAGCGACAACTTTTTGGGGGCCGAAATATAATAGTGGCAGTGAGCTCAGGAGGTCAGGACAAGTCCAACGGTACTTTCCGGATGCAGTTTTGGCACTATGGGAGCTCCCCACATTTCTTGGAGAAGCTTACTATTTTTGGAAAGCACAAATATTCACAAAGGTTGATTTCTTGAGGATGCAAGGGTACATTGGCATAATCAGAATTCGCATATGGGTCATTTTAGTATTTTCCACAATTTAATAGTCGTGTGGAAAATATAATTATTTTTAATTATAAAGCGACTTTATAGTTCAAAAGTAAATTAAAATAAAAAGTCACTTTATAAAGAAATGAAATAAAGGATTTTTCTAGAAAGTTATTAAATGATTAAAAAATATAACTTCTAGTCCTAGAAAGATCCCTTGGGGTTATAAAAGGAGGTTGAGGAGAGACATTTGAATTCATTCTGGATATTTGCATTTGATTGAAACCCTAGTTGTGGAGGTTGAGCAGGTTTGTTCAACAGAAACCCTAGGACGAAAACCCTTGGGAATATTGATTTCAGAAGTGAAAAATCTTCCCTAGTCAATCGAGAGGTGAATCTATTCAAGATTCACAAGTGTGTAGATTGTTACAGGTTTGAAGCATTTGTCATGTCCTTATACTAACAATTTATAATTGAATCGATTATGCATTATTCACTCAAATTGAAGATATGAATGATATTAAAATATTGCAAATCTATTAAATATTATAGATTAAATATATTTAAATAATAAATTAAATATTATATAAATCTTATATATTCTAATTAAATATTATAAACCAAATATTATAAATATTCTGATATAATTAAATATAATATAATATATTTATTTCAAGAATATATATTATTATATTTATAAGAAGTATAAATATAAATATTGAATTAAATATTATTACAATATATAATTATTAATATAAATATAGATATTAAATTAAATAGTATTATAAATATAATTATTAATATAATAATATAAACCTATACTAAGTGTAATGTTCCACCCTAGCTTCGAACCAATTTTTTTCAAACTCCACATATATAACCATGCAGGCATTCCGTCAAACACTTGCATAGTTTCAATGTGCTTTGGATGTATTTAGGTATGGGATCATTTAAAATGCAATTTGAAACAATATTGATTCAAACAGAAACCCAACAATGCATATATTTATCATGAACAATTTAACAAACACTTTGCATGTATAAGAAATAGCCAATAATAAGAATTCTGACCTCAAGCTCCAGCATTGTATATTGATATTTCATTATTATGATTGCTGTTACCACTCAGAATTACAACAGCTGTGCTATTATATTAAATAATGATGAGCAAGACCCTATGCTGCTATCATGCCAATATGTACTGCTGTAGACATCATGAAAGTATAGAAAGAAGTGTTGATCGCTGGACTGGGTCGTTACAGGTGCTGATGAAGGACTGTAGCAGCTATATGACAGTTAAGTTTCATGCTCAAAACAACCTTCTAAGTGCTGATACAGGCTCCAATCTCATAGCCACTCAGCCTGCCCTATTTGGCGCCTCAAATAACATTGAAAAGAAGTCACAAAATGCAGTGATTAGGACTGAGAACCCTCATGTCCCGATCAGATCTGGTACGGCCTAGCACAAACCCCCACGTCGCTGTTATAGCAGTAAATTAAATCTTTCACAAACTCATTCATAAATGATGGTATTCAATGGCATTTGTTGAATATGATCAGACAATCAGATCTGAAATGAAATGTCATCCAAAACTTAAGAAAATCTCCTCCAATTTGCACAAATAGAACTTCTGAGTGAAGCTCTCCTGATGGCTATCTTCAATGGGTCTTTCACCACCTCAGAATAGCTGCAACACTGAAGAATGTATCATTCTTCAATGGCTGATATATTGAAACCCTTGTCTTCTCCAGAAAACCACAAAGCAAATTCAAAAAATCATTCAATAATGAGGTTGATTTGCTTTTTGATGCCCTTTTATAACTTCTCCAAATGAAATGTATTTAATTTGCCTTTGAAGTCCACTTTATAGGTTTTTAATAAAAACTTTATTATAAGTCTCATAAATGGGTGCTCCAATCCATGAAATATTAAATGTACTTTAAGTGATTTTAATGATGGGTCATGGCCCCGTTGAATATAAAGTGACTTCAAAAACTTTATAATATAACTTCACTTGAGCGCTTTAATCCATGACTTTATTATTTGACTTTAATATCATTAAATGACCGCCCTTTTAATAAAGTCAAATAAGTCATTATTATATGCACCTTTAAAATAAATATCATTATAACCCCCTTATAATATAAGGTCTATTAACCCCATGATGTCCTTTTAATAATAATTAATTATTATTAAAGATTACCTTTAATAATAATTAAAATCACTTATCTCCATAATTAGACATCATTTCTCAATTCTGTCTGAACCTAGGGTTTCTGTAACAATCTACCTCTATTTTTTTTTCTTTTTCAAACTGGAAACAATGATCAACAATACTAACATAAAATATGCATAAGCCAACTAAGCCTCACACTTTCTGATCACCAAGATCCCAGGATGGTCAAGGTGAGAGCATACAGTGATTTTGGCTTACAATAACAAGTATGCAAGAAAGAAATACACTTCTTCCGTTGCGGCAGGCATCCACATATCGTGGGGATTCACCACTTTATCAGTGGGTATGAAATAAGCATGAAAGATTACATAGCCATCCACTTATTCTGTGGGAATTCGCCACTTGTCCAGTGGGTATGAGAGTAAGAATGAAAATACAAGTCATCCACTTATTCAATGGGTATTCACCACTTGTCCAGTGGGTAGAATAATCATGAAAGATAAATGTTCGTTTCTCCACACTGGCGGTTGGACCATCCAGGGGTTATTATGTGACTTACATAGAAATTACAATGAAACCAAATTCAGTGATATTCATTAATACGTGATTAGACTAGAGATACTATTCTTGGAGATGTTTGAAAGAAGAGTTTATACCATGCAAGATATCACTAAAGATTGTATGAAGTCATTGTTGTCCAAGATGATTTCACTGCCTAGTCTGAACTGTAGTAAAATCAGTCATTTCTAAGATTGTACGGCTGCCCCCCAAGCTGCAAGAAGTCACTTATTTCCACAAGTGAATATAACCCTTTCAATATTACCAACTGAATGACACCTGACAGATATTGAAACTCTACAAAGACCAAGAACAGGAAACAGTCAATGCATAGACAGAAAACTCAGATTTTCTCCTCAGTGCTGTACGGCACCCTCCTATACGGATGTATTCCCAGCACATTCAATATCCATCAAAAACTCTGCAAAAGACCATTAATGGAGTCGCCCAAGCATGCCAATTAATCTGCAATTAACAAAGGATGCATATATTCATGTATTAATTTCTGATCAACATCAGTCATTTCCAGCATGTACGGCCATGAACAGTATAGACAAACTCACTACGGTTTATAAATGCTTCAAAACCCACGTCAAACAAGCTTAAGAGAAGTGTTTGTAGCATACAATGATGTCTCAATATACTTTGCTGCTCAAAACACCCACATTAATTTTCTGAGTCAGATCGTACCATTCAGCATGGTACACCAATGCAAGGTACAGTTGCTTTGAACAATTTTCAAATCACAACTAATGTATAGCTGACTGACCCAAGATGATTGTAAATGCATATAAATCAATCTTCAAACAAGAAAGAATGCAAAGGATTCAAGATTTAATTTCAATCAGAATCGAACCCCTCCAGGCAGTATGGCCATCTTTGTACGAACACCCATTAAACTCTTCATATCATGCATTAAACTTAATACAAATAGTCTTAAAAGAAGCGGTTCAATCATACAATGATATCATCTCAAGCATTGAATACAAGAAAGACTTCATTAATTTCTATCATCAAATCATACACTTCAGTAGTACAGCTTTGCATTGTACGGTCATGCTAGGAAATATCACTGTAATTCAAAGATATAAATCCAAAACCACACACTAACATCAAAACTGCATCCAACTATAAAAAATGGATTACAATACATATCACAACAAAATCTATCAATCTCCGATCAGCTCCATTGGTTTCCTGAAGTAGAAACCACCATTACCAGCTAGGGTAGATATCACACTACCAAAACTAATCTTCTTCGAGTGGGTTTTCGTCCACAAGAAGGTAGAAAAAACGGAAGAACGTGCAGGTTCAATCCAACAGAGTAACAATACAAATCCAAGCATGCCTCCAAATGAGCTCTCATTGTCCTTTTATAACCTTTTGAGAGAAATATAATATTATTTTCCTTTTGTCTCTTCATAGTACTTCTCTCAAAAGAACTTTTATTATTTTCCCACCTTCACTTAATGTATAAAGTGACTTTATTAAAGTAAGCTATCATATCACTTTATAACCTTTTGATATAATTATTTAATATTACCTTCTAAACTTAGCATTTTCTGCCAGGTAACATTAAATAATTAGAATAATAATTATCCTTTTGGTGGAAGGCAATTGGGGACATTACAGTTTCACCATGGTACCCTCTGTGCATCCAATCGCCTTACTAAAAATAACAGGGGTCCCTCTCTATCAACCACGAATTCACTATAAATAGTAAATCCCTCATTATCTGATCAAACCAATTGAGTAAGGGATCGACACTGCAATCAAGACCAGTCCAGGTGCCCTGCCAGAAACACTGACTCTCCTGAAATGGTGACTTACTATAAATAGTAAGTGTGTATAACTGAGTCCAGAAACATCAAACGAAGGCCCAACCTGAACCAAACTGAACTCCGGAGAAGGAAACACCCTGATAACTGCCAAACAGGACCCTCTAAACAACTCCATTAGCCTACGAGGGTCAGATAATAGGCTAATCTTCCAAACTCTGATGCTCTTGAAATTGGGGACATTACACTAAGAGGCAGCGATTCTTATTTAAGAGTCATTGTCATATGCAGCGATCCATAATAATGGGAAGGGCTGCAGCACTGGGAAAGCAACAAATATATTAACTTCATACAGCGATTAAATAATAAGCAAAAGGTAGCAATGGATAGTATTAAAGGAAAAACAAACTTTAAAAAAAAAGGCAGCGGTCATGACCTTTTGAAGAGTCATGACTCTTTAAAGGGGCTGTCTCTCTCATAAAGAGGAAGGATATATATGTGGAGGGAAAGGGGCAGTGAGGATACATAAAAAAATATAGAATTAAGAAGTATATTAATACTCATATAGGGCTGCAAGAAGAAATATAGAAGGCATTAAATTAAGGAAGGAATAAGACATTTTCTGATTTTTAGAATATATACATATTCTAAGTGAAATACATAATTCTGAGATATTTGATTGAATATAACAGCAAGGAGGATATATGCAAAATTGCAATCAAGATATAAAGAGGCATTCAATTGAGGAAGGACCCATCAACCCAATTTGGTAGGATACTCATATGGAAGTCTAATGTACAATTTAAATAGTTTATGCTTGTTATTATAATCTGGGAATTCATAAGTTATTATTGATGTGATTTTGATTACTTCCTTCTGCACACACCTTTTCCATGATAGAGAAGGAGAATTGCAAAGGGGAACGGTGTGAGGGCTCTCTTCTAGGTACGCCACCCGGGGGGACGCAATGAGCCCACATGGGCCAAAGGGGTTCTGGCTTTTAGTTGAAGGGTTCTACCTTTGGGCTTCGAGAGTGGCTACCAGGACACCTTTCGCAACCTCACTCTCCTATCATGGTATGACAATATAAGGAGAGCAATCATGGGAAATGGAAAAGACGACAAGATGAGGATAACGGAATTCATATGAATGGCATGCGCCACATGAGTCCAGGGCAACCTCATATGAATGGCATGTGCCACATGAGGCCAAGGCAATCTATTGTGAATGGCATGCACCACATTAGATCGAGGGCTCCTTATATGAATGGCATGCGCCACATTAGATCGAGGACACCTCATATGAATGGCATGCGCCACATGAGGACTAGGGAGGGATGGTATAGCCACCCTGAGATCTAGGAAGATTAATTACACCCATCGAGTCAATCTAGTCCATGCTCCCCATGGTTGATCATCCCAACGTAAGTTTTAATTGAGTTAACTAATTTGATTGGACTTATTGATGCAGGGATTAAGTCAGGTATTCTCTAAATCCATTGTTTGCTTAGAAAGTTGATAGTTTAAGATAGAATTAGTGTAATTCTTATTAAGGACATTTCATAAACTAAGATTTATCTTGCTTACAGCATTTAATTGGTAAGTTGTAACCTTAATTTGTGATTCTAGGGCAAGTTTTAGGGAAGTTACAGGATTTGTACAGAAGGATTTATAATTTTATACAGGATTTGGTGTTTGCTTTCTTGGAAGAGTTATTGAAAAATTTATTGAAGATTGCAAGCAATAATAAATTTGTAAGTGTTGTGTGTGCATTTGAAATATAAATCAGATTAATACAGTGCAGTGTGTGAGGTAATAATATTAACAGATAAGTCTTGAATATTTATTTTGGTGAGGGTTCAAGACCCCGTAGTTTCTAGCCGTACCATTTTTGGGGTTTATTGTGTAATGGAATGTTAGCGTACCATTCCACATAGGAGTAAGGTTGTCGTACTAGTTTGAAGGAAGGTATTTGAGGTTTAGTGGAGTGTGGACCCCACAAGCAACCACATCACTCCCTATTGCCCAACTGCATCACAAGAGAAGGAGCAGTTAATATGTGAGGAAGTCGTGGATTTTATAAGGAAGCAATTCCTACTTTGAATATGGATAAGACTTTACCTCAGCCGCTTCTTTAGAGGAAGTCAAATAATGAAATGAGACCGTGGGATGTGTAAGAGATTTGGGCCCACAAATATTAGTCGTGGAATTTTAGGAGAGGCGTGTGAGTATTGAAGAGGAGGCACTGCCTCTATTTGATGGTTTTGGCATCTTGAAAGCTGGCCGCCCAACTACGAGGACTTGGAAGTATCTTTAGAATGAAATTAAACCTCTCAGGTGAAAGTTTATCTATTGTAATTGTTGTCACCAAAGTTTTGAAGGTCCAGACTGTCCATTCACATTGTTGTCCTCTGACACTTATCAACTCAGAAATTGTTGCAAGCATTTCCTGCTTCATTGAGAGGTTAGGAACTATCATTTCATCAATATTTGTACTTCTGATTTGTAACAGCATATATCTCTGTAATTCTGATTTTATATGAGCAAGTTGTTTTTTTCTTTGTGCTCAATCTATCTATTCAGAAAGGCTGCAAACTGTTTGACAGAATGTCCTTTGTAATCTTTGCATACTTTGTATGTTTATGAGGTTGATAATGATATAAGTTCATAGCCATTGCTGTAGTAAACTTTAAAACTCAGAAATCTTGTTTATTGAGTTGTATACAAAGTGTTTGACAAAATGCCAGTAATCTAAAAATCAGAAATTTGTGAGTTTAATTCAAAAATCTGGGTTAGGAATTTTATAAAAATTTTCCAATCTGCCCTTCAAATTCGCCTAAAAATCCTTGCAATTTGCTCAAATGCATGCAAGATTGTTGTGCGAGCAAGTGAGGGAGGTGTCTTTCCTTTTATAGCAAAAAAACCATGTTTTTGGCGTGTCCCAGGTGCATTCTGCAACTCTACCATGTCCAGCAGGTTTTTAGTATGGACTCACCGAGTTTTCAGCGAGTACTCGGCAAGAAAACTCTACGAATTTTTTGGTGAGTTACTCGCCACGCCAAAAAATTGGCAAGTACTCGCCTTGTGTGCAATCTATGTTTGGCACAAGCACAATTGGGCTCTGTGAGATAAAGAATTGGACCTATGTGTGCTTTATCCACAAGTTCTTGAATCTTCTTGTTAATCACTTTATTCTCTTGGAATGAATTTGATGCAGCCTAGGATCAAGAACCCAATGAAGGGCAGCTAATCATAGCAGCCTAAGCATAACAACTCACAAACACATTATGGAATCAGCAAACTCAAAGCACAATCTTTATTCATCAAATTATATTATAGCCATGCCTTAGGCATACTCGGTCATGCAATCCTACAGGGGCTGATCATCTCACATAGACAGCCTCTCACACCTCTCTACCTACTACAATCGACTGAAGAGAAAAACAACATTTCATTACAATCTTCTACACTCACTTATCTCTCCATTTCATATCTCTTGTCCTTGGCTAAGGAGGAAGATGTTCAGTAAATCCTCTATACTCTCCTTGCCTTATGTTCATCATAGCTCTCCACATATATATCTGTATTCAGACTTTGAAATGTCTAAAATCCATCTCAAGAAATGAAATGCCTCTACATGAGACTAATGACGGCCAAAAGTAAAAGATAATATAGTGAATGGTTTGATGAAATGATTGCCAGAGTCTCTAATACCTGCAATCAATCAACGAATAATATTAAGTGCCATAAAAAGGAGCAGTAGCCACCAAAACCTCATGTTGAAATGTCCAGCAATCAAGGACATGGTCATTGTCAAAAAGGTTACTCGCGATTAGAAAATGATGTAGCATATGATATGCCTTTGATCTGACTTTCTACACCCATCATGAAGGAATAATAATTGGTTGTTACTAGCTAAAGTAATAGCCTCTGCTACCAACCAAAATAATGTCATGTCCCCTTTTTTGAAATAGAGTCATGGAGAAGACCTCTAGCCTATTTCCATTTCCTACAGGCTAAAAGGAAAACCAGGGGAAATAAATTATAATATTATTTTAAGTTAGGACCGGTAATTTTTAATTTAAGGGGCAACTTAAAGAATATTATTAAAATAAAATAAAAAGTGTTTTTTAAACACTAGTATTAAAATAAAAGTATTTTTAAATACTATTTGGAGGGAAATTTAATCATGGGTGCGATTTAAAAATGTTTAAAAGGGGCACTTGGCTTCCTTCCTTGCATCAATATTTCATTTGGCATTTTCATAGTGAACTTTTGCATTCGGATTTGGCATCTAAGGACGAAAACCCTTGGTTGTTTTCAGCAATCCGGGAGGACGAAAAACCCTCTTGGCTCT
Source organism: Cunninghamia lanceolata (assembly GCA_027924645.1). Lineage (NCBI taxonomy): Eukaryota > Viridiplantae > Streptophyta > Pinopsida > Cupressales > Cupressaceae > Cunninghamia > Cunninghamia lanceolata. The sequence goes on along the minus strand of BSBN01001074.1, from coordinate 1,431,034 downwards.
TGTTTTTTGGAGGGTCTTATCGGTTTAGATTTGCAAGCAAACTATTGTTCATGATTTTGGAGGATGATCTACTGATTTTCAAAGTTGTACATCATTAATTTTTGTTGATCACCATTTTTAACTGTTGATTTGAGGAGAGTCATCCGTACAAGTGTCATTGCAACCACTAATCTTGTTGAGAGCCGCCATATAAGTTGAAGGGGAGGTTATTTGCTTCTGTGCAGCATTCTTCATAAGCTATTCCAGCTGCCAACAGCCCAAAGCACCATGTCACGGCAATACAGATTCAGTTCCAGTTGTACCAAACAACTGTATAGGTCATTTTGAAGGGCTTTAGCAGTCGTACAAGTCTGATAATTGTTTCTAGGGTATGATATGCAATGCACCAGCAGGAATTAAAAATAATTTTATTGGTCTTTTGGGAGTCCTGATGCATCCATACATTAGTTATACCAGTTTGTACAGGCCTTGAAATTCATCATCTTAGCTGGATCAACCAGCCATTCCAATCCAAGGTATTTGTGACTATAAAAAATTGTTGTTTAAGATCTGAGTATTTTGAATGATCTAGGGTTTATACCAACAATTATATATGTTAAGATTTGGTTCATATTTGACATGTGATGATGCTAATCAGCATTTGAGGGTTTGATTAAGTGTTTCCAGTCAATTGTTTTCAATTTTAATTTGTTGTTTCAATTTGGTTTAGTTTCCTAAATTCACAAAAATACAAAAAATCAGAAAATTGCAAAAATTACAAAAAGGGGACATTACAATGGTATCAGAGCAGTGATCTTACTAGCCTGCAGGGTTAGATCTAATTGTTTGTGATGCAGCCCGGAGGTAGAGAATACATGACTTATTAAAGAAGAAAAGTATAAGAACTAGAAATAGAGGAAATAACTGAAGAGGAAATGGGAGAGAGAAGCAAGAGGGGTTTAATAGAAGATGAGAAGGCTGAAATACAGTATAATGCTATTTGAGCATGAGCCAAAATCAACAACAGGTGACACAACTTCTGGTACAGCTAATTCAGACTATGTAGAAAATCAATGTGGTCAAGGCAACACAATCCCCTACAGGTGAAGGAAGTGCTGCAGCCAACCATATAACCATTGTGGGTTCTGCACCCAGGCTCTCTCATCCCAAGTTCTTACAAAGGGAAGAGATCCACATGAGGAAGAAGAGCCAAATCAGGATGAGGACGATTTTGCTACCTTCTTTATGGAGTATAGAGCACTTTTAGTTACTTCATTTATTCCTTTCCAACATAGTGATACTATCTTTTTAATTTTGGGCTAATTTTTTTCACCTAGAAGATACTAAAAGTTGTCATTATCTTGTTGTGCAAGTTAGACAAGATAATCTAGAACAGAATTGCTGATTTCAATTTTTCTTACTTTTTGGACTATAGCACGACGCATAAATGTCCGCATGACACACTAACATCCTAGGTAGTGGCTTCCTCCACTTGATATCAAGTTTTTCTCACTTTTCTCTTTCTAGTTCGATGAATAAACTTTGTAGTTTCCTTTTCAGTTTTTTGTAATTAGTATTTTATCACCTTTTTCTTCATTTCCATAGAAAACTAAAGTTCTTCATTATCTTTATTTGTAGCACTCTAAGGATTGTAACGTTACTCTGTTAAACAATAGAAAATACTAAAAATATCCTAATGTGGTTGTAGTGAAAAATCATTTGGTTAATACCTCTTAGCCAAATTGTAATTCTTCCTCCTCTACATATTTTGGTGAACCCAACGCTTTTTCACACTCAAAAGATTTTCTTTGTTGTTGTATTTCACTCTACATTTTCGTGAACCCACTATTCTTTAACATTTAAAACAAAAAAAATCACAATTCTCTCATCATATTCGATTGTGCATTGTGAAGCCTAACTTTGTTTATGAGCTTCACCGCATAATCTTCACATTCTGATCATGTTGTTTGCAGAAGTTTGGGAAACGCTACTGTGGCTCAATCTTGTGCCACTAATACTTCTATTAGACCAACACCATATTTCTCACACTTCTCTTACGACAACACAATCACAACTCTCCCCTCTTTTTCATCTTTCTCAACTCCTCTGTTGACAAGATTCCATGATGCAGAAGCAACCTTTGATCATGAGGCTACATTAGGTAGTGTCTTTCAGACCCAAGTCTAGGAATTAGATCAACACCTAGCTAACTATCAAGAAATCCTAATGAGCGAGAACCTACCTAATGCCACTGCTCCCTTAGTCAAGGCCCTCCATGCAATGTTAACTGGTCACCCTGATGGTCTTGACTTCCTCTGTGGCATCGCTCATATTGTCAAGAGTGATACTTCTTCAGAGCCTTGTATGGATATGACGCTATTTCTTTTGTAGACTTAGCATTTGATGACAGCAGAGCTCCTAGAGCTAGAGAGATGATGCAAGATAGCTAGGAGATCCTTAAGGCACGTAAGGATAATCTACACCGTGCATAGAATCAGCAAAAGATGTATGCAGATAGGCACAGGGTGGAGAGGACATATGAGGTTGGTGATTTAGTTTTCTTGCGCCTACAGCCATACCAACAGTCTACACTGAAGAGTAGTGATGCAGAATAACTAAAACCTCAGTTTTATGGCCCCTACAGGATTGTAAGGAGAGTTGGAGAGGTTGCATATGAGTTGGAGTTCCCTGAGCATAGCCGAATTCATAATGTATTTCATGTATCTTGCCTCAAAAGGGCAATGGGGCAGCATACTACATCTTCTCCAAAGCTTCCACCATTGGATGAGGAGGGGAAATTCATATTGGTTCCTGATGCTATATTGGATGTTAGGGAGTGAAGATTGAGGAATACGGTGATCAAGGAGTATTTGGTTAGATGGAGAGACTTGCCACTTGAGGATGCTACTTGGGAAGGTGAACAAATTCTGCAGCATCCATATTTGCAATTGCTTGAGGGCAAGCAATTCTGGGAAAGGAGGACTATAACGTCCCCTTTTCCTGAGTGATCGCCCAACGGAGTCGACTAGCCTATTTTATTCCCGTACGATAAGTCGGATGTGCAAGGGAATAATCTAATTAGTTAAATACTAGGTAATCCTAATCATTTCAGGTTATTTATATTTAATTAATTAGGCTGGACCAATTTGTGATGTGAAATGACTTTTAATATTTTCGTGAGCCACTTGGTGAAATAAAACAAAATAAAGAAAATTGCCAAAAAGGTGGACAACCAAGGAGAGGAGAATAAAAAATAAAATAAAGTGGATAGAGGGAGGTCGGCCAAAATGAGGATAAAAAAATAATAAAATTGCCAAAGGGAGGTCGGCCATGGAAGGAGTTATTTGGTGGCTATAAAAGAAGGCAAATTGCAAGTCATTTTCATCATTCATTTTCATATCTTTTCATTGGAGATTTTCTCGTGGCTACAACTTTGATTCAACATATTCCAAGGACCAAAACTCTTAAGAATATTGGTGGATTGGACGAAAACCCAATTCCATCTTGGAGGTGGATTCATACGGAATTCACATTTGCACTTCATTGGCAATTTGGAAGGAAAAAGGAGCTTCAAAGACATTTGTTTCTGCAGAAACCCTAGGGCCAAATTGTGTGATTTGTGCCAAATACAATTTGGAAGAGTGAAAGATAAATTCAGATTTTCACATCAGATTTGGAGCGCCATCTTTTGGAAGGTTTGAGCATTGATTGTTGCTAGGGCTTCACCCTAGGTTGAGCGCCAAGGAGGGGGAATTCATTTGTGGAGTGTTGGAGCCAACCCTAGCCGTCACCCTCTTGTGCATGCCTTTTGTCATCTTCATGGAGAGCGCCATCTATTTGGAGGATTTTCCCATCTAGGGTTTGATATTGGGCATCATTCTTCACATTTTTGGTATGTATAAACCTATGTTTAGATCTGATTTGTAATAGCAGAAATCTGGGCTATGTTTGGGCATGTTTGAGCCTATACATTCGATGTAATTTCAATTCGGAATAATCTGATTTGTAGCAGCAGACTTTTATATTCAGAAATCAGAATTATAGATCATTTGTGTTGCAATTGGATGGTCATATCTTGTGGTAGATTTCATGGTTGATATTATCATCAAAGGGTATATATTTGACATGTTTATGTGAGCATTTGGCACATGTATATTCGCTGTCCACAATCATTTATAATTCAGAAATAAAAATCAGAATTTAGATCTAGGATTTGAGAAGAGGAAAAATCAGAAATTTAGGGCAAATCTGATTAGGGATCTTACACATTAGGAGAGCACTCACCTTGGAGACATCCATTCCCAAGGGAAATTTCAGCATAAGGCACCTCTAGCTCCACAAAGAAAACCACTTTAGAAGATAGTGCCACATCCCAAGGAGATAACATAAAGAGCAAGGAAGAGGAATCACGGAATGAGCTTAGGAGGAAGAAGTTTTGCTTCTCTTGCAAGGAACCATAGGAGCTAGGTCATCGATGTCTACGTAGAGGACAAGTACACTATATAGAGGTGATATCGGATGAAAAATTAGAAGCATAGGATCTTGAGCCTAATGTTGAGAAGCTAGAGCAAGAAGAAACAAATGAAGAGGCCTCAAAAGGTACTCTTGCCACACTTTCAGTTGCTCGTATATATCATCCATTTCGGTTTAGAGGAGTTCTACATGGATAGAAGATTATAGTATTGATTGATAGTGGAGCTACTCATAATTTCATTGATGAGGATTTGGTCTCTAGGAGAGGACTAGTCACCGAGGATTTTGAGAGGTTTAATGTCATAGTGGTGGATGGCTTCACAATACCTTGCAGCAAAAAGACTCAACAACTTGATGTCTCATTAGGGAGGCATAAGGTGAGAGATGATTTCTATATTGTTGGATTGGGAGAGACCAATATGGTTTTCAATGTGCAGCAGTTGCATTCTCTTGCTAAGTTCACTCAAAACTATCAACCATGGAGCTGAAATTTAAGGTTGATGGTAAGGAGGTTGCACTACAAGGCATTTTAGATAGAGGTCCTATAGTTGTTTCAGCTAAGAGGATGGAGAGATGTTTTCATAGAGGCCAAGTGGCTTGGATAGCACATTGCTTGATCACTAATACAGTGACATCCAAAAGTGAGAAGTCTTATCATGTGGATATTCAATCTATCTTGGACAAGCCTAGTGTAGTATTCAATGATATACCTCCAAGATTACTAATGGATAGAGGTTTTCAGCATGTTATTGAGCTTGAGGATGGATCCAAGCGATACGTTAGAAAGAGATACTTGTAGTACCAGAGTAATAATGTGTTATGAACAATACTTGGTTCAATTGTTGTTTTCTCCTAAACAAGTTGTGGTGTAGCTTGTACAACAAGGATGTCTTTCTTACGATTGGGGCTAACCATCAAAAGCACAAATTTCTTACCACAATTTATCAATTTCTTGCAATGCAACACGTGATCAAATGTGAAGACATTTGTATTAGTCATGAATTGTAATATATACTAATCTTTCTTTGTCTATGGTATGGGTTTGCTCAATATATAGGACCCATAGAGACCAATCATGGTTCAATGGCAACAGTTCAGATAACCTTTATGCACATAATTATACTCATTTATCAAAAATACAAATAACGTCCATACATGCAATGCATTGCTTTCAATTACTGCTTACTAACATGTGATAATTAAGTTGACTTGCATAGACAAATAAGCACAAAAATAATTTCTCAAATTTGATCTACATGCTTAGATCATACAACACAAATATGATAAAATGGCATACCCAATATCTTTACCATCAATCAATGGTCGAACAAGCAAGTGTCCACTAATCGCACGAATCATCTACATCCATGACAATAAACATAATAACTTTGAGAGTTATTTCCTATTACCATACAAGGAGTCATTCATGAATTGCAAAGGAGCAATCATCATTTTATTCCCATACTGAGTATTTTATGATGAAAATATTGAGCCAAGGGAGATGTAGCAGTGAATAGAAGATTTATGTTGTAGCTAACATTTCACAAGTGCACACAATATTTATTTAACAGTTGTAGCTAACATTTCACAACAAGTGCACATGATATTTTTGTAACAGTAACAAAAGAGTTTTTGTTATGACAATGGTAACAGATAATGTGATCAAAGTTTTCTCATAAATTATGTTACTATGTGCTTATCTAATGATCTTTCATAAAGTATGGTGGGCCACTTATTCATCTAGAAGCCATCAAAAGGGCACTCAAAGTTTAATTTCAGCTAGTTGTAACCATGTTACAAAATGGTTCAAGTACTCAATGTGAGCATTAGAGAATGAATTGTAAAAATTATCTTACAAGTACTAGCTTATAAATGCATTTAAATACTATTTCCAATACATTGTATATGAACAAATACAATATACATATCCAATTTATGAGTTGATCTATTAGTTATGGGTTACAGGATCTTTAACTCGAGAGTTGTACTAAAGCTGCTAAAATTTTTTTGTTCATTTCATGCCTTAAAATCTTTATTATGAAATCTAAATTCCAATTTGCCACCAATTTCATGGGCACCTCCATTTATAGTTTCTCTTTATTCTAAAATGCAGATTTCCTATTTGATAGAGATTCTTTATACTTTATTCATGATATAGTATCAATAAGGCAATGGGGCCATTAAGGGCATGGTGTGTTGGTTAAGACACAGCAGTGCTATGGCAGCCACCAATGTTCAAACTCTCACTGGGCTAGTGTGATCGTGGACTCCGTGCCCTTGGTGGGCTGTTGTGCTTGTGGTTTTGAACTGTGTTTCCATTGGGGATAAGGAACCTCTATTTGTCAACCTACCAACTGGGCCGGTATATGCCCAAGTAACCTAAAAAAAACAATCAGGCAATGAGAGCACACCACCAATAGCTAGTACCCTACAAAATCAATATACAAGAATATGCATACCAATCTACCAAAAAAATTCAATGTATTAAACAAGCAAGGGGGTCAACTAAACAACCGCCTAAACCGAGCAGCCTCACAAGTCTCTAACAGAACTCACACACCAGACGAAAAACAAGAACAATATTGTTTGCATTCATTATTAAAATCTACCTTCAAACACTACAAACAGCCTAAAAGGAGCCTAAACTGATTTCTAAACGACTTGTAGCCATCCTATCTTCTCTATCCTTTGTTTCTATGTCACTTGGGTGATATGCTTCCTCTGCTGCTGTCCAAAGATTCTTCAGATTATCTTCTCTCAACAAGTTAGGAACCTGTTCTGCTGCCCCATCATTCTCTATAATCTGCTCTCAACAAGTTAGGAACTTATTCTATTGCACCGTCATTCTCTACCCATCTCACAAGATGGAGAATTTCTTCATCTCTTCCTTCTCTACCCATGGCTGTTGCATGGAGGTGGTCATCTTCTCTACTCTCTTTTGAAAAGGTCTTCTCACCTTTTCTCTCTTTCTCAAGTTCTCCAGTCACCACAACTGGATAATTGTTTTTCTTCCCCTCACTATCCTCTTGCATGAGGACTTCATCTCCCATTTGCTCTGGTTGAACTAGATCAAGTCTAAGCTCTTCAACACCTTCTACATCCATCTGGATTATCTCTAGCTGCTCAAATGGAAACTCATCTTTTCCTCTTCCCTCTTTTCTTACTTAGCTTTCGTCAATACCTGCAAACAAAGCAATGTTAGATAAAACAGGGGCTTCAACATTACCCATCTCATTTTTCTCCACTTCGGCTGTTGTATCAGCCTCTTGCAACTCAAGGGCTGCATTTTCTTCCACTTTATTCTCCTTCAAGAAGAATTTACCTTCTATAGGCTGCAAACGATCTATCTCTCTTTCCAAGGGCTGCTCACACTAAAATTTTATCCTTTTATTACCATTCAAGGCAATCTCATCTTCTCTCTTGCAATTCTTCATAATAGACTTAGGTTGCTCACAACCTCTTGTGTTCTCTATGTTCATTTGAACATCTTCTAGTACCTCACTAATAACCCCACTTCTTTATCACCTTTTGCGGAGATTTTCTCAATACCCTCTTCTACGAGAACCTCTTTTCCTTTCTTCTCCTCATTGCTTTTCAAAACAATTTCATGTTTCTCCCAAGGCAACTCTTCCTATGCCTTCAGGTCTTGTTCTACTGCACTCAACTTCTCCAACAATCCAATCAACATTAGACAAATCATGGGATTTAGCATCACCCATTTCCTTCATGGTTACTTCAATGGTACCAACTTCACCTTGCAACACATCAGCTGTAATCTCTCCTTCCACGCAATTCTTCAAAACGGGATTGATTTGCTCACTAGCAAACTTCACTCTCTCATTGCCTCTTGAGGCAATCTGCTCCTCTCCACGCTTAAGTCTTAGGACTTGAAGTTTCTTCAACCATGGCATGTGCATTTGTGGATGCACTATTTGTTCCATCAACTTGGAAACCATATTTTCCCATTTCTTAACCTTCTCTTTTCCTCTTCCTAGTCTCCTCTCTCAGAGAAAGCTCCAAGATAATGTTGCACTACCTCACATTTTAGTGTGTGCAACCTCTACTCTTCTGGGGTCTACAACATTCTCTTCTTCAAAAGGAAACTCTAAATATAATACCCATTTCAAGAATTTTTCAAGACTTGCCTTACCTAAAAGTACTAGGACATCCCTATTAGACTTAACTTTCTCTCTCTGTTGTACCCATACAAAATTTTTCGTATATGCATATGAATGTCCTAAAAAGATGCCCAAACACACCTCCCAAGCACCATGTAGCCTTGTCATTATTTCGCTAACCCTGTAGATACAAGACATATCAAAAGAGAGCGATCCAAGGCTCGAATGGAGGAAGATTCTGGCAAGCCAATCAGGCCTCGAGCTGTGAAAGATCATCTAGAAGCAGAGGCCAGAGTGATGGATCGAGGACCAAAATGACACAAAGGAACCAAGGAAAGCAATGCAAACACATCTGGCAAATCAAAATTCAATTTTGAAAATTTGAAAATTTTCAAAAAAAATTCTAAGGCATTTTTTAGCGTTTTTTGGCAAAGCGCCCTCCACCTTGGAGCGCGCTTCAAGGAGAAGAGGCTTCAATAAGAGATTCAAGTCTTATGAGCCTAATTTCCAAACTTCAAGGCTTTCTGTCGTCAAATGAAGAAGTTACGGCAAAAGAAGCTCCGCAGGCAAAGACAAATGACAATGATCCGAGCAGTATCCGTCAAAAGGGATAAGGCAAAATTCAAAATTTCCGTGGCCAAAAGTCATGATGAAAGAGCATGGAGAATGGTGAAACAATCACGAGGTTTTCATAAAAATCTCAAGGCAAAAGATCAAGATTTTCAAAGGCAAAGTACGAGAAAATTGCTAAGGCAAAGTGCCTTGGTTAAAGGCACTCACATTGGCCATTTTGCACTCCTTTTTGCCATCTCAAAAAGGCGCTCATATTGGCCATTTTGCACTTCTTTTAGGCCACCTCAAAAAGGCGCTCATATCGGCCATTTTGCAATCCTTTTAGGCCACCTCAAAAAGGCGCTCATATTGGCCAAAATGCACTCCTTTCTGACCTCTCAAAAAGCGCCCCTTTTTGCCATTTCACACGCCTTTTGACCCTTGAAAAAGGCGCCCATTTTAGGCCTTTTGCATGCCTTTTTGACCTTTCCCAAAAGGCGCCCAAATTGGGTGATTTGCACTCCTTTTTTAGCCTTCCAAAAACATCAAAATACCTCTATTTTAGGCGCCCAATTTGCAAGAGAGAGCGCTCAGGAGAGAGAAGGTCAAGGGTTATAAATAGAGTTCTACCATTCACTTCCACTTTGTAACAGTCTAGCCCAAAAATTTTTTGAAAATGTGAACAATTATAAAGATAATGTTAGCACAATCATGCATGAACAACTGAATTGCCTCCACACTTCTGATCACCAAATTCCCAATTCGGGCGAGGTGAGCATAATGTGTCTTGGCTTACATAGATAAAGTATTGTGCAACATGGAATAACATTCATCTGCTATGAGCAGGCATCCACTTATACAGTGGGAATTCGCCACTTCTCAGTGGGTGTGAATAGAAAATGAAAATTACAAACCATCCACTTATCCAGTGGGTAGAATAGACATGAAAGAAAGATTCATTTACTCCACACTGGCAGTTGAACCATCCAGGGGTTATTAAGTTTGTGCAACATAATTAAAGATTTACAATAAATGTATAAAGCTGCTTATTCCCTACAAATAACACCCTAGATCATCAATTCATCATTGAATAATGCTTTGCAATAAAGGATTCCCTGCACAAACTATCAGTATTTCAAAACACAAGATATTTAAGCTGTTCATAACAGAAAAAACACCTTGAATCCCTGCTGATCAGGACTGTGATACAGAACTAACTCTTCCTATACTGTACGGCTGCTTGTAGCATGACATTCTCACATACAATGCACATAAACATCAATATCCAATACCAATCAGCCTGCCACTATTAACAAACATTCATTAACACCACTGAATGAAGGAAGACAACCATCAAGTGAACATTCTGTTCAAAGACTCAAACACCCTTCACACAGATCCGTATGGCCTGCCTGGTACGGGCTTCATCCAAACTTCACATTCTCTGCCCAAATCTAAAGGAAATAAATCTGCATATAGTTACCAATATCAGACACAGATACTACAGTCATAATCTGCCCCATACAAAGAGAGATAAACTCAAAACAAAAAAACCACTTCTTATTGGTACGGACTCTCTTGTACACAGATGCTGAGAAGGAATGGTTTCCACCTTAGAAAATTTCGAAATCACAGGAAATAGCAGCGCGTGGGTATGTAAATAAATGCCCAATCATTAGTTTTTTTATCAAAACATTATTCAATATTCATCATAAATATTTGCTCACACAGCAAGGTATGGCCACGAGGGGTACAGCCTGCTCCAAATCACTACAAAAGCTTCACCAAAAAAACATATAATCTGCTCAGAAATTACTCTTAATGCAGAGCAATGAGATTAGAACCAGCAGCATGAACTTCCAAGGAAAAACAAATACAAGGTACCCAAATCTCCATGCCCAGGGTACGGCTTGGTTTCAAAACACATCAAGACTTCACCAAATCTGCATTCCTAAACTCAGAAAATATACTTCAATATCAATCTTCAGAATAATCATACAAAATCAAATGATCAACACCAACAATAAACCATAACTTCATGAAAGAACAATGGCAAACCTGTATAAGCTTGCTTCAATCTCCAGCTTCAGCACAATGGTGATTCCTATATGAAACCACACCCAAACTCAAGAAGGTTTTCGTCCTCAAGAGCATTCTATATGAGGGTTTTCGTCCTCAAGAGAATATGGATGAACTCACAGGTTCAATCCAACAGAATAACAATACAAATCCAAAGCATGTTCAAACAATAAGCCCATAATCCCTTCATATTTCTCCTCAAAAAATATAAAAATAACTCATTATGTGTGCACAACTTAAAGTCACCTTTTTAATTAAAATCTCCTTTGAGCTCCAAAGACCCCTTTTAACAAAATAAAGGAAATATTTGATTCGCAAAGTCCCAAAATGATGCATCCATGATTTAAAGCTTTCATCCCCTTTCCAATGAGCTATAACACATAAGTATTAAATGAACATTCTCCAACCTTTTTAACTTAAGTGCAATAATTAATTGTTTAGCTCATTAAATCAATTGATTCTACGGAAAATCTCAAATATCATCAAACTGCAAAATTAAGCATACCAACATACTCCATGATGTTTGGGAAGATGAATGATGCCTTCCGGGTGACTTTCTAAAAATAGACGGCTCCTCCAAAAAGTTTAGAGCAATCCGAGAAGTCGACAGAACTTCGGAAAGCACCATTGCGATCCTGAACACCATCTGAGCTCAATGCCAAACCAACTGCTCTATAAAACTAATCTGTGGCCACTCTAAGAACATTGGAGTTCTCCCAACAAAGCCGGATAGCCACTAAGAGACTAAGAACAAGCCAAAATGCGCACAAAAACCTATGCGCCAAAAAAGGGACATTACACACTTCACTCTTCTTTGTTGCATGGAGCTAAAAATAAAAGCACTCTATTTGTAGAGTAAAGCACATTGGAAACCCTAAAAGGTGGCGTTCACTATAAAGGAGGCTTTATTCATTGTTATTTGACATTTTGAAAGGCATAGCAAAGGAGTAAAGGCAGCGTTCAAGGCAAAGGCAGCCCTTGTTGGAGGTTTGGAAGCTTGCAAAGGCAAATTAGAGGGGTTTGAGGAGAGGCGCTTCACCTTGAAGGCCAAGACAACACTATATTGCATCATTCTATCCATCTTTCTTTCATTCAAAGACTTTGTCTACACCCTAGGAGGGCATTTCTTCACATTGGCGGCCATTATCAAGGGTTCCAAGCTTTTTTATGACAGGTTAAGACACTTTTGGGCCAGCAATATACCTAAGGGGCAGATCTTGCACACTAAGGCACCATTTTCTTAATGCTTCATCATCCCAAGGCCTATTTTCATACTCAAAGGACGGCGCCCAAGTCTAGGAGGCCATTTTTGAAGGTTTTTCAAAGCTTTTTCTTTGCTGGTTATGACTGTTCCAGCCAAAAATCACCACCTACAGCCAAAAGAAAAGTTATTTTTAAGGCCTTTATGTTCGAATTTTCTTATTTCTATCGCATACCCACCTCGGGAAAAGGCGTTTTCCATCATTCTTGATTGTCTAGAGCTCAGATCTAACAATTTTTGAAGATTTAGCCTCATATTTTCACTTTCCAAGGGCAAAAAATGCATTTTTTCACAGAAAACAGATTTTGGACAGCGAGAATAAGGCCTGATTTTCTCGAACAGCGAGCATACAGAGGCCTAGTTTGACCTTTTTAAAGCAGGACAGTGAAGAAGAAAGGCTTTTCTTGAAGCCTCAAAGCCACCATGCAATATTCCTCGGTCATCATTGAGACCAAATCTCCAGTCAAACATGAATATTCCAATGTCAAAGAGATAGATTTGTGCCAGGGGTCCCCTCAAGGTTTTGACTTGGAATCCTTGATTAGCTCAGTCAGTACGACAACGAGAAACTTGAAGAATTCTAGGCTCACCCAAGCCGGTTCATTTCCCATAGTCGCTCACAGTCTTGAATTCGTGCTTTCATGCATAAAACACTATGATCCTGAATCTAGAGAAATCAGAGCAGTGGATGGAAGAGTGATTCCCAGCCTGAAGCCTGATGACATAGAGTATGCCCTCGGCATCCCACCATTCGAAGAATCACTCAGCCTTGACCTTGAAGAAAGTGATAGAGTGTGGAGCTCAAGTGTTGATAAGTGTCAAAAGATAGCCTACAAATGGCTAAAGGAAAGAAGAAATATACTCCCAAGGAACATGCGTAGAGGCCAGTTTAAAGACGAGTATGCAATCATGATCACATTACTCAACTACATTACGGGCCAAGCTGAGGGGAGAAGTTTAAGGACATGAATGTTCTACATCATTAGCACCGTAGCCAATGGAAGTGCAACCTATGAGTGGTCTACCCTCATAAGCAACTGTATTCACCGACAGATTACAGAGTTTTCCCAAACTCGCGAGTTCAGCATGACATCCTACTTGCTATTCATGGTGGCCAAGCAACACCATTTTGTCGGGTTGAATTTCGTGGGCTCTCTACAAAATACTAGAATCACCAAGCTATACCCTCAGCTAGAGATTTTAGAGTCCCAAAAGCATTTCTGCCGAGTCAATGACGCATTTCTAATGTTCATCATGCGTGACTTGGAGAACCTAATGCATGTCAGGATTTCAAAGGAGGCTAGAGTGGTGATCTCGGATTGGGCGGATTGGTACATTCAGTTTCCTACTTTCTTATACATTCGAGTGTACGGGTTCACATCCTATCCATATATGCTACCAAGATACCCTTCTGATGAGATGGTCTTCATGGAGTTCCTACATCAAAGTGAAGAAGTTCATAGTTTCCTACGCAACAGGCATAAAATTGCAATGAGCTTCCCTATCCAACTTAGCATCTTCAAATGCAAGAGTGCCTCCGATGCAAAAGTAATTGGAGAAGAGATGTCAAAGTTCGGCCTAAATACCTTCAAGGAAAAACGCACTTATGATCCCAAGGAGGTAATGAAGTCTAGGCTCGGCGGCAAGTTGGCCCACGTGCCAACTATGGAGGATTTATGGGCTAACTGTGAGGATGAATACAAGGTTCGACAAAGGAGTTTCAGCCACTTCACTTTGGAGCAGATACCGGCTTTTCTTGATGAGGACCCTGAAGGCTTACATGAAAACGATTCAATCCTATCTCCCAAATTCATCAAGGATGGAGTTGATTTACAGCCTTTGCCACAAATTGACTGGTCTCTCCAAGAGATAACTTCTATCGCTGAAAGAACCAAAGGAGTAGTGAAACGAAGCTAGATGTTCATTAATATTCAAAGGCAAAGGAGGACTAAAGCACCAAAGGACAAGGCTTCTACAGCAGAGCTGCCACCTTCACCCACTCACTTGACCACACGGCTAAAATCCAAGGTAATGAGTGGGAAGACCAAAGAAGTGAATATCAGCGAGGAAGAACCCTTGAGGGTGACCCAGAAGAAGAGAACTCAATCTCAAGCCCCAGTGCAGCAACAATCAAAGGCAGTCTCATTGCCACCAGCTGAGCCGAGTTCACCAACAACTTCTATTTCAGCTTCTACTTCTTCATCTTCTTCTTCAAAAGAGGAAAATTTACCTACATCACAGAGGATACCTGCACCTCATCAGACTCCCATACATATCACTTCTACACCATTTAAATCATCTAGAGTTGATGAGGCAAATGAGCCAGAAGTAGAGCAGAGGGTTGAAACAGATACAGTAATGGAAGTTGATCTAGGGTTCGAGCCTGATACAGTATTAGAGTTTGATCCAGAGTTGGAGTCACATTTTGCACCTCCTAAGGTTGAAGTCATGCCAAATCCACAGGTTGAGGGCGAAAACCGTTCAGAGCCAATATTTCATAGATCTACTCCTACTTGGCTCCATACAGTGATTGGTGAGAAAAAGAGAAGACCATCTTACAAGTTGGATTTCAGTGCTCTGGCTAAGATATTCAAAGAGCCTTCAACAAAGAAGCTTAAAAAGCAGTCAAGGATTTTGAAGTCTAACGAAGGCGAGTTAATCATAGAGACCGTTGTCCCTCCTCAAGACAAAATGATAAAGGATGTTGAGCCCGATGATTATCACATTATCAAGACTAGCTTGGGTCATAGTACCCAACAGGCGGCAATAAATATTTTGGAGGTTGCTACTGATACCATGAGGAGTAGAGTGTTGAAATATGGAGAAGACAAGACTGCCCTCAAATTAGAAAATAAGCAGTTGCGTCAGTATATTTCACAACTCCTACATTCACCTTCACCGCCTTCACTCCTTTTGCCGCAGGTGATGGAGTCTCCTGATGAACAGAGACAGTTAAGCCAGCTAGTAGTATAGGCAAACACATCAAGGATTGGGTTGAGCATTTCATAGCAAAGAGTGTTGACTTTCTAGCAAAGTTGACGGCAGTAGTGTCAAATTCTAAGGACATTCTCCTGGGAATTCAGAACATGTTAGAGTGTGTGATGTTCCCTCCTCAAAATGGCTATCGAGACCATAAGAGAAGTCTAAGTCATTCATGACCAAACCAGTTCAAATGCAAAGAGATCTCAAATACATGACCAATTCTATATCATTGCACATATGATAACCAAAGACACAGATCCACGATAAAGGACTTTTCCTACATATTCCAATTCCTATACATTCGTCAAGTTGAATATGGAATAGAGAGAAGTGATATACAAGCAACATTTGTTATTGAATGACAAGAGGATCGACCCAAGTCTAGGCACCGATCACTTTGAATGAGATAATAATTAACATATATGAATAGTGCTTATAAGACAAAACACAAATAAAGACAAGCAAACAACGATTTGTCTAAGAAGCGACGGTCATAAATAAAGATAATCAAAAATCATTAACGAAGGGGCAGTAACGATCCATTAAGGGACATAGCTATTCATACGATGGCATAGATATAAGCGCAGTCGTGACATGGTTTCAAAAGGCATCGAATAAGAAGAGAACATAAATACATACCAATTACAGGTAGGCCAGCGATCCTTCATCAATCAAACAGAAATCATCATTCAATCACTTGTGAATTCATAGCAGCAAGTGAAGCATTAACATCATCGGGGATATATATTAAAGGAAATACAATTCAATATCCAGCATTAATAAGTATAGCAAATCGCAACAGTTCAAGCTAACAGCAAGGAAATATCAATCAAATCCAGTTAAGGCATCAAACAAAGTTGATAATTGTATCACTCATAAACAGAGCACAGCATAGCTAACAAATCTGCATTAGAGATTGCCATACTCAGTCTTTGACAGCAAATTGATAAGCAGGTAACAGAGGTAAACCTATCACTTATGTCAATTATGCGTTTCTAATGGAATTTATACCATAATGAAATAATATAACCATATATGGATATCATAGAGATGAAAGACATGTATATAGCAGCATATAGATTGTATAGTCATGTAAATAGCATTGATTAGATCATATGAATAAGATGACATAGGTTATAGCCAGTTATAGAAAGATAAGCATATGTATAACATATAGATAGCCTAATCGCCTATGCTAAATACATGAAATGAATAATATGATCATGGATGAATAACATGACTAAATATACAAAAAGACTCTCTCATTATGGGACTAAGTCCAAATAAGGAAAGACTATATTTGATCTCTAAGGGACTATAAGAATATAAAGGCAAAGTCCATATAAATGAGCTCATGATATACTAGGGTCAAAGATCTCAAGTTATAAATCTATCAACCACCCAGTGAGAGTATGGGTTAGACTAGGGAAGAGCGGTAGTTTATGATAAGTCTCTTTTGGGTAGGTGACCCTCAAGTTTAGCGAGGAACCACCGGGCGTGTGGCGAAGGTAATGGTGAGGAACCGTCAGGCGTGCGGTGAAGCCTTTGGGCCTACAATGAGTAGAGATAGGCTTTACTCAAGTTTGGTCAGGAACCACCGGGTGTGTGGCGAAGCCAACTTGAGCCAAATGGTGAGGAACCACTAGGCGTGTGGCGAAGCCAACTTGAGCCAAATAGTGAAGAACCACCGGGCGTGTGGCGAAGCCTTTGGGCCGAATATCATTAACCTGTGCCCTATATCTATACACCATCTCCACTAGGGTTTATAAAAGGATAAGATTAACACCACTGGACAACCCTAAGTATATAATGAGACTCAAATAGAATAAGAATTGAATTATGAAAATGTATATTTGACTTATTGATTTATGATGATATTGATTATGTGGTTACTAACCCTAATTTGGATATTTTAATATGATTTATTGATCTTATTTATCACTAATGTTTCCTTTAAGAAGTCATTCTTGTGTGCAAAGTTAAAAACAAAAATCTTCTTATAAGGGACATTACAGAGTGCATGACGGATATGGAGCCTGTTTATGATAGGTTGTTGGTGAGATTGCAATCACTCAACATGAGGCCTATAATGGCGGAGCAAAAGTCTATTGTTTTCTCATGGACTCATCAATACTCCTTGATTTACACCTCGAAGGGTATAGCCTCGGAGTTGGCTACGTGGAAAGAGAAACTTCTTAACATTGAGAAGTATGCTATTGATTTTGTCCAACACATTCCTTGCAGGTATTTCAGCGACAAAGGCGTAAATTGCCTTGTTCATAATTTGCAGGATGAGGTCATGCAGCTGATCCGCGGAAGGTTTTGTGGTGATCCCCATGTGGACAAGATGTATCTCTTGGTTGAAATTGCATCAAAATTCGACAAGGCTGAAAAAGAATATGAAGATTTAGCAAAAACCACTGAAGATGCTGGCATCGACCTGCAGATGAGGACGGTTCATCTTGATTCTATCAGTATACCAAATGAGGCCAGAGTTGATGAATTCAAGAGAAATCTCAATTCTCAGACTTAGCCAATTTTTCACTATCTGTAGGAGGAATCTATTTTGGGCAGTGGAAGAGATTTCCAAAGCAGTTTCTATTTTGAGAACTGACTTTGCTTTCTAGAGTTAAACCTATTTTTGGATTTGCTTTTGGAGATCATGCAAATTTTCTTTGAGTGGAACTCAATGTGTAATAACATGCAAGTTCAGTTAACTGAATTGCATGAAAGATATTTTTATTTTTAAATTGCTAATAAGCTTGCATGCTTCCCATGCAGCATTAGGGTTAGAGTGGAGAGTGTTAGTTAACTCTTCCTTTTATTTCCTTGCATCTTTGCTTTTTAGGGTATAAATAAGTGTATTCTACACACTTAAACTTTTGAATGGTAAATGTTGAGGCTATTATTTTGCTCGCATTTTATTGTTCAAAGCAGTGTTATGTGTTTTTATTACTTTGCTAATGAGAATATGCATCATGGTTTCTAAGATCTTTCTTGTTGTCGAAGGTTGAAAGAATTGTTCATGACTTTGTGCGTGAATAATTGTTGTAGATCTTTATTGTTCCTTTCTGTTGAAATCAAATCGCCAATTGTTCCTTTAATCTTTTCGTGCTCTGAATTTACTCAAAACGATTAAAAGTGTGTTTTAAAGATAAGTTATTTCCCTTTTGCAATACTCTAGAAAATCTTATGGCATTGCAGAAGAGCTTCAATTGCCTTGTGCCTGTGCTCTAAGAAACAAAAAGATAGGTTATGTTGTATCGTCTTTTTAAATTTCTTTGTCTGAGGGAGCTTCCCCTCCTAATTTGAAAAACAGTCCTACTGTACACGCTGTTTTGTTTAGTGTCACACCGCAAGGTGCGAATTTAAACGCTAACACTCTCCATGACCTCTATACGTCTTTGTGCTCTACTAGGATCTCTTTTTCTGACTGATCTTCCTTCTAGGGCATCCATTCTAGACATCATCTTCTTCATCAATTCCTCCAACACTATTCTTTGTGACTTTAGGTTGCTCCTCTTCTCTTTTTGGACTACTTTCCGAGTATTCTTCTTTTCTACTTGCTTTCTACCCATCAATAATTGTTGGAGATGTAATAACCAACCCTGATTTTTTTTGTTTGAAATATATTAAATGCTATAGCAACCCTGAATATCAAATTTCTCACAAACACATCACATCCATGATCCCAATTATTGTTCTAGTGAGTTCAAATCAGAACTATGAAGTTTCAACCCAAAAGAGTAACATGTAACAATACCCAGAATGGTAAAACACTTTTTATTCGTAAATATGGAATACCCATAAGTTGTGAATGATTTTCAGATCTGATGCAAGGTTTATAGAGCAATATTTCATAGTTTTTGACATGACCCAAATGGGTAAATCTACTTTATAACATTATTAAAACATACCCAGAAGAGTAATCAATTCAAAATGACATTTCACACATACCCATTTGCTGTTGTCACAAACAGGGCAAAAAATGACTACAATCAGCAAACTAGTACATACAAAATGATGCTCAACGTCTTCAAATCTCCACTTCTCCTTCCGACATAAGATAGCAATGAGTTAATGTCATTAAGGCACCTCCAAACCTAATAAAATAACCCCAAAACCCTAGGCAACCTGCCCTAGGATTCTCACGCCTAGGTTTTGTAGCAATACGACCTGATTTGAATTGGTACGGCCTCCTTAGGGAGTAAAAAATCTGCAATAAACTCTTCAACCTTGTGATGATCTTCTCCAATAACTTCTACAATATCTCCTTCAAAATATCATTCAAAGAATCTCTATATTTTGCAATGAAAACCTCTCCGCAACAAATCTACAAACTCTACAATAAGCACCAGCATAGTCTCTGAATGAAACTCTCAATAATCAACCAGGGCAGATCTTTTTCTACCACAGTTGATGTTCTCCATGAGGATTTTCGTCCTCACAAAGCTCTTGGATTCAAACCAGCGGCATAACCTTACCACAAAATTCACGCATAACTAATGAGCTCCAAAAAATACATTTTATTCTTCTTTCAAAAATCCACACCCTCCTTGGGAAATTAAAAATATTCACTTTATTAAAATTCCCTTATATCTCTCATAATGGACGTCCCATTTTTGAAATAATATATCAACTTAATTTAAAACATTTCCCTTATGTCTCCTAGGCGCCAACTTAAAGTCACCTTTAATATTTTAAATAAGCTAAGTTAAATATTTAATATGCTCCCCCAAGTAACAAGGACGGGGACGGGCGGGGATGGGGGGACGAGTTTCGGGGACAGCGATTTTTTTTGGCCATTTTTTAGGGGACGGCAGGGGACGGCTACTAAAAAAATAAGGTTTTTTTAAAAAATATAAGGAAATTTCAAATATTTAGATGATAACATTGATAAGGCATTCATTATAGATATTATAGAACATTAAAACATGCATACATAACCATAACATTACACTTGAACTTAGTTTTCAACTTGTCACATGAGAATTGGCAAACAAATAAACCAAATTTAATTGTTTTTAACGACAATCTGCATATATATTATATCAAAATTATATTAAAATGCTCAAAGGTTGCAAGTTTCAAGTTTCAACAACAAAATGACAAAAACATAGAGTATATGGCTGTCCCTAATCAGCCTCTCCTAATATTGCATCAAAATCGGAATCTGAGTCCGAATCACTGCCACCATGAGGGTCTAGTAGACCCTCATCCAGTGGAACCCCAACCAATCCCTCCTGTGCCTCCTCCTCATCAATCTGCATAACATCCTCTGGATCAACATCCCAACGTGTAGCTGGAGTCTGACGATACTCAGGTCTCTGTTGATCCTATAGCCGCAAGGCACTATGCACTGCCACCAACTTCTGTGATCATCTAGAGGTAAGTTTGTTCCTCTTCACTGACTGAATGAAACTATATGTGGACCAATTCCTCTCTGCAGCAAAGGAACTGGCAATCTGTGCAAGGAAGCGAGTGGCAAGTGTCCTCAATTCTGGTGCATCCATGCCATGCCACATCCACCATCCAATAGGGTCAGTTTGAGCTAATGTAGCTCTATCCATCCTCGCCTATTTTTTGCTAAAGTTTGGACCACGTAGATTGACAAAGGCCATCCATTGTGAGTGAAGTATAGAAGCTTCCTCCTCGGTATACAGTTTTTCAAGGGCCCTCATAAACCCTTGTTTCACCTCATCATCATGAGATGGAGGCACTCTTCTAGGTCTAGAAACATACCATTTGGGATTTAGAGCATATGCTGCCACATGAAATGGGGTGTTCATAGTGTCCCACCTCCGCGTCACAATGGGCCTAAGATGCTCCTCATAAAATCCCAAAGTAGGATCCTTGCTCTGAATGGCTTGCTTCATTTTCCCAAGCATGCTATCAATGTCTCATAAATCTCTCCAAGACTAGGAGAGTCTGTGTCAGCATATCTTATGACATCCACAACAGGTGCAATGAAGGAGCAAACATAGCTGCAAGTGAACACAAGTTACAAAAATCAGCAATTTAAGAACAAAAATTAAATTTTTAATAATAGGATAATATCATAATATAAATAAAAAGAAAATCAGCAATTTGAAATTTCAATTTCATACCTTATTGTGGACCACCAATCATTGTCAAGGATCTTTTGCCTCACACTTTTTCCTTCAGCTGAATTTGACTCTGGCCATCTATTCCATTCTGCATTAACCACCAATAATTGTAAAGGCTCCTTCACCTTAACCATTCTTTCTAACAAAATGAAATAGCTGGCATATCTAGTTTCCACAGGCTTGAAGAATTCCTTCTTTGAAAAAGTCCTGAAAAGTGCAAGTGAGGTTTGATGGTTACAAATGAACATCTGTATATCTCTAACTTCTGCCACTACTTCCTTCACCCAAGCAATCTTCCCAATGTCTTTCAATGCGTTGTTCAATGCATGAACAAAACATGGGGTCCAGAAAATGTGCTTATAAGCACCCCCCACCATCAAACCAACTGACTTACATACACGGGTTGAATCTGTTACCACTTGGACAACATTAGATGCCCCAACCTCTTCTATCGCATCCTTCAAAATCTGAAATTGGAAGTGAGCATTCTTCCTCCTCTTTGTACAATCAATAGCTCTAAGAAAATAAGAGCCAGCTGGACATGTGACAATGATATTGATGAATGGTCGACATTTGATGTCGGTCCACCCATCCATGACAATAGAGCAGCCATCCCTAATCCAAGTTTGTCTCATGTCCTCCATCAAGATACTCACTTGAGAATATTCCTTGTCAAGTAAGGTGGTGCGTAGCTTATGTTCTCTAGGGGGGACATATGAAGGACCAATAGCTGTAACATCTCTTAACATTTATTTGAAATAGGAAGAGCGTGCCACATGAAATGGTATGGCATGGGCAAAGAAAAATTTAGCAATGGAAGAGTCGGCCACCTCTCGTGTTTGTGCATTAAACAACCCTGCAACAGTAGTAGTTCT
Source organism: Cunninghamia lanceolata (assembly GCA_027924645.1). Lineage (NCBI taxonomy): Eukaryota > Viridiplantae > Streptophyta > Pinopsida > Cupressales > Cupressaceae > Cunninghamia > Cunninghamia lanceolata. The sequence continues at coordinate 1,408,608 of BSBN01001074.1, read as the reverse complement.
TTTCTTTCCCCTACTAGAAACCTTTTCCACTTGGCTTTGTGAACGCAATGACTCAAGCACAATAGGCATATTCACCATTGACAATCCCTTAGATCTTGCCTCCCCCTCCATGTGCAACCTAGTTGCCTCGACCTTCTCAGCTAGGGTAATTTTTCGACAACCTTTTACCCCCACTCCACCCAAGTGCAAAAGGTGAGAATAAACTCTTGTATAGCTGCCCCTATAGGTTTCATTGCAAATGTGACAAAGCCATACTCTAGACACCCCAGTATTCTTTTGTTTGTCACTATCTATGTGGGTTGCAAATTGTAAGAGAGGTTTTTTAGGATTATATGGGCCTTTTGCATGAGTGGCAAGTGTTTTGGAGGGGCATTCAAATGGATTAGATTTGGATGAACTCACATTCTCTGTTGTACCACTGCTACTAGCACAACCCCCACTCTTTTTACGCCCTCTAGTTCTACTTGGTTGCTGTTGCACTTGAATTTCAATGTCATTGTCAGAACTTTCACTATTGTCACTGTTGCTCATTGTTTTTTGTTTGAAAAAATGATAATAGACAGCTGCAAACAAACATTAAAAAAAAAAACCTAAAAACCCTCCCCATGTGTTTGAAATTGAAAAAAAAACTAAAAACAATACAAAGGAATATGAAAACAAAACAAAGAATGTCAATCTTACCTTAAATGACGATGATTTGATGCCCTAATGCCTTCTCTTCACTGTTGTTACCCTCCTCCAACTACTATTTTTCCTCTTCAAGCTGTTGTTCAAGAGTGCCAAAATGAGGTAATGAGTTTATGTTTCTTGTTTTTGGATGATATAAGGTCTTTTTTAGGTTTAGGTATGTTTATGAGGGATGTGCGGGTCCTTGTGGGCCCCCCAATCCCTTTTTTTTATTTTAGTGAGTTTTTTTTTTGTTTTTTATGCTTGGTCACTGCTGGGCCGTAGGGGACGGCTAGCCGTCCTCGATACGGTCGGGGGACGGCTAGTCGTCCCCGGTACAGTCGGGGGACGTCCCGGCCATACCAAGGACAACTACGTTTCTGCAAAAAAAGGGGACGTCCCCGGGGAAACAGGGACGGTCAGGGGACGTTTCCTGGTCGTCCCCGCGTTCCCGGGATAGGTATGCCTTAAAAAAGGCAGGGGACACGTCCCCGGGGAACATAGATATTTAATTTAACTTAATATTATTAGCGTTAATTAAAATAATACCTTTGATCGCGATAAACACCAAACCAACCTCAAATGTCCAGACTGATCATGCTAGGGTGTAGCCGCTATCACATGCCGAAGTCGATGCCAAACAGTGACTTAATAAAAATAGGCACGGGCTCCTAAAAAAGCGGAACAGCAATCAAGTGACTGAAACAGGATCTGAAAGTGTCATTGTGATCCTTACTGCCAACTAGGCTCAATTCCAACAAGAGAAATGCCATCTACGCATATCCATGACATCTCCAAGAACTATGAAGCTCCATAACCATCCAATATTAGCCTACGGGAACCCAAGTGATAGGCTAACTCCCACCAAACCATCGAAGACTAGAGAGGGGACATTACAATCCTCCCTCCCCAAAATTGCTTGTCCCCAAGCAATTGCAAATCCGGATGTTGTAATATATGTTCACTCTCCCACATAGCATCCTCAACCAACAAGTTCTTCCACTTCACCAAGTACTCCTTGATAGACCTTTTTCTCAAAGCACACTCCCTATAATCAATAATTGCCTCAAGAATAAGAATAAGTTTCCCTTCCTCATCCAAAGGTGGCAACTCGGAAGAGGGAACTACATTATGTCCCAACACCTTAAGGCGTGACACGTGGAAGACATTGTGTACCTTGCTACTCGTCGGTAGCTCCAACTCATAAGCCACCTCCCCAATCCTCTTCGAGATCCTGAACGGGCCATAAAAACGTGGCTTCAATTTCTCCAATCCACTCTTCTTGAGAATAGATTGCCTGAAGGGTTGCAGCCTAAGATAAACCGTCTCACCCACCTCAGAAGTCTGCTCAATGCAATGTTGATCTGCGTACAACTTCTGTTGATTCTGGGCCTGTTGTATGTTTTCTTTCAAGGATGTAATGATGTCCTGACTCTGCTGCAACAAATTCTTGGCCTTGCGCACTTTGCTATCTGCAAACAAGTCTATAAAACTAGGAGCTTCATACCCATACAAGCCCATAAATGGTGACATCTTGATTGTCATGTGGTATGTAGAATTGTAACAGTATTCCCCCAAATGCAACCATCTCACCCATGCTTTCTGCTGCCTTGAAATGTAGTTTCGAAGATATCCTTCCACCCACTTGTTTACAATTTTCGTCTGCCTATCTATCTGTGGGTGATAATTGGTATTGGGAGTGAGTTCAGTACCACTCAACCTGAAAAGTTCCTGCCAAAATAAACTCAAGAACTTGTTGGCCCTGTCACTCACAATGTTCTTGGGCATCCCATGCAATCTAAATATCTCTCTGAAAAATAGATCTGCTATCTGTACTGCTGTAAATGTTGTTGAAATAGCAAAGAAATGAGCAAATTTTGTTAATCTATCCACAACAAAATAGATACAATCCTTACCTTGCACCTTAGGTAGCCCCGTAATAAAATCCATCGAGATACTTTCCCATTTCTAATTGGGAATAGGCAGGGGTTGTAACAAACCAATCGGGTAAGTATGTTCATTCTTATTTCATTGCCACGTGGGACACTCCCAAACATATACTTAAGGACCTCATTCTTGAGTCCTTTCCATGTAAACCTCTCCCGAATTTGCCTATAAGTCTTGAAGTAACCCGGGTGACCAGCCATAGGTGCATCGTAGAAAGTCTTTAAAACCTTCACCTTCAGCTCTGAATTGGGTACCAAATAGATCCTATTTTTGTCAATGATAAGCTCATTCACAACAGTGTACCTATCATCCTGTATAGTACCCTCAACAATGCCTGTAGCCCAAGAGCCCTTAGCATACTCTACTAAAATCAACTCTCTCCAATCAGTAGTAATCTCAACTAAAGAACATAAATGGGGTCTCCTGGATAGGGCATCTACAACAATATTCTTCTTCCCTTTGACATAAACAATGTCAAAGTCATATCCCTGAACCCTGCTCACCCATTTTTGTTGTCTGTCATTAAGATTCTTCTGATTCATTGTAATGTCCCTTTTTTGGCGCATAGAGTTTTGTGCGCATTATGCTTGTTCCTAGTCTCTCAGAAGCTATCCTACATGTTTGGGAGAACTTCAATGTTCTTAGAGTGGTCGTGGTTCAGTCTGCAGAACAGATGAGTGGTTTTTTTTCTAGGAATGGACTAATTTTCTATGGCATTGAGCTCAATGGATGTCTAGGGTGACAGAGATGTTTACAGAAGTTGGATCGGGGTCCCGGTTTGCTCTCCAAGATTCTTGGAGGAGCTGTCTATTTTTGGAAAGTCACTCGGAAGGCATCGTTTTGCATCCCAAACCCTACAGAGCATATTGGTTTAGTTTATTTCGCATTTGGATGAAGATTGGGATTTTCCGCAAAAAGTAATATTTAATGAGCTATTTTAATTATTATTTTCACTTAAGCTCTTAGGGGTGAAAGTAATTAATAAGTACCTAAGTGTTATAGCTCATTGGAAAGGTTTTTAAGTGTTCTAGATGATACACTTAAAAAGGGTACCTCACACAAGATATATTTTTATTATTTCAAAAAGGTCTTTTTGAGAGAAGAAATATGAAGAGTTAAAAAGAAATTAATAATATATTCCTCTCAAAAAGTTATAAAAGGGGAATGAGAGCTCATTAGAGGGGATGTTTGGTTTTGATATTGCTATGCTACTGGAATTGAACCAAAGAGTTCATTCTTCCTTCTTGAGGACGAAACCCCTCTAGAAGATGTCCAGTTTCGTTGGTGAAATATCCTGCCTAGCTGGAAGAAGGGCAACTTCATTCAGCAGTTGCATTGGGCAAAATATAGATTGAATGGATTTTGGAATTTTGATCTAAGTATTTGTTGTTATCTTGGAGATTGCTATTGTTGAATGTTTTCTGAGTTATGAATAAAGAAATTTGTGAAGTTTTGATGTGATTTTGAGCAAGCCATACCTCTGGGAGGCCGTACATGCTAAGGGAAGAAATCTGCATTGTGAATCCTCAAGCAAATCTTGTTGAAGTTTAATGTGTTGGACTTCATCTCTACACCCTAGCGCTGCCATTCATTGTTATTTCTGATTTTAATGTGGGCTGAATCCCTTGAAAACTGCGGATCCGTACTGTCCTGGCAAAGGGTGCCGTATAGCATGAAGAAGGGTCATTTTGTATGCATTGTCTGATCAGATTTCTGAGTTGTGTGGGGCAGTTTGGGGTATAAATATAATCTATTGTGATCTGCAATAGTTGATAAGTGTTTGGTGGATTCATTTTGGAGTTTGGTACCATACTTTCATGACAGGGTCGTCTGTACCAGTGGGTTTATGACAGCAAAAACGGTGCCATGTCTTCATCAAGAAATGTTTAGTTTGTTATCATCTGGGTCATCAGATTTTCATGGATTTGATTGACATTGTTTAAGTTGCAGGTTATCTCCATGATACATTGGTTGTTATTTCTGATTTCTGAGTTGTATTATTCTAAACATTGTAATTACTTTTTATTTGCAAACTCACTAAAGAACCCCTGGATGGTTTACCGCCAGTGTGGGCAAATTGGAACTTTATCTTTCATGTTTTCTACCCATTGTAAAGTGGTGAATCCCCACTGCAATAGTGGATGCCTGCTCATAGCAAATGAATGTATTTATTTGTTGCACAATGCTTTAGTTTGTAAGCCAAAGCACATTATGCTCTCACCTCGCCCAATTGGGATCTTGGTGATCAGAAGTGTGGAGGTCATTTAGTTTTTCAAGAAAGATTGTGCTAACATTGTGTTATCCCTGTTTAAATTTTCAAAAAAATATTTAGGGTAGATTGTTACATTCATGAAGTATTTGAGACTATTGTGGTCGGTCTTAACAATGAACTTACCTACCACAAGATATGGTCTGAACTTGGCCAAAGCATGCATTATGGCCAACATCTCCTTATCATATATAGAATAACTCCTCTCAGCACCCCTTAACTTCCTGCTCTCAAAAGCAATCAGATGTTTATTCTGCATTAGGAGAGCACCTATTCCCTCTCCCGAAGCATCACACTCCAACTCAAAAGGCTTGGAGAAATCAGGAATAGCTAAAACTGGACAAGTGCACATAACCTATTTGAAGTGATCAAAGCACCCCTGCGTTGCTTCCGACCAAGCGAAACCTCTCTTCTTAGTTAAATCAGTAAGCGGGGCAACCACCTATGCAAATCCCTTAACAAACCTCCTGTAAAAACTACACAAGCCAAAAAATCCCTTGAGCTGCGAAAGATTAGTCGGCGGAGGCCAATCCATAATTGCTTTGATCTTATCAAGATCAACTCTAACACCCTTAGAGTTAATAATGTGCCCAAGGTAAAGTAGTTTTGTCATGCCGAAATCACACTTAGACTCCTTGGCATACAATGACTCCCTCTCTAGGATGCTCAACACCTCATCAAGGTGCCTCAAGTGCTCCTCCCATGTCTTGCTAAACATCAAGCTATCATCAAAGAAAATGAGAACAAACTTCTAGAGCTGATCACAAAATACCTTATTCATACAAGACTGGAAAGTAGCAAGTGCATTGGTTAGGCCAAAAGACAAAACCAAGAACTCAAAGTGTCCAAAGTGACACTTGAAAGTTGTCTTCTCCACATCCTCCTCACGGACCCGAATCTGATGGTATCACGATCTCAAATCAATTTTGGAGAAGTAACAAGCACCATGTAGCTCATCTATGAGCTCATCAATCCGAGGAATGGGATACCTGTTTTTTATTGTTTTCTTGTTTAATGCCCTGTAATCAATGCACATACGCATTGTCCCATCTTTCTTTTTAACCAACACCACTAAACAAGCAAAGGGACTCTTACTCGGTCCTATATGTCCCATGTCAAGTAACTCCTTAATTGCTTTTTCGATCTCATCCTTGTGCCTCTTCGAATGCCTGTATGGTGTCATAATCACAGGTTTGGCAACCTCCTCTAGCTCTATAACATGGTCCATGCCTCTCTCAGGAGGCCTCCCAAGAGGTATGCTACTAAACACTTTGTTGTGTTTAGACAACAAAACTTGGATATCGGGATGATAACTATTCTTTTGCTCCTCAGTAATGGTACACATTATGATGCACTCGGCTGCCCACTCCACCTGATCATGTCGAATTACTCTCTCCATTCTTTTGAAAGAGACCACCCTTGGCCCACCATCTGACATGCCTCTGGGCACTATTTTCTTACCATCCACCTCAACCTCATCTCCATGGTATGCAAGTTCATGTAAAACTCTCCAATGGAATGCAACCAGTGCATACCCAGTACCACATCTATATCTCCTATGCTCACCACATAGAAGTCATCTCTCACCTCATAATCACCTAACTATATACTCAGGTTAGGAATCTTTCGTGTGCATGTAAGAGTAAATCCATCTGCTACCATTACCTTGAAACCGTCAAATTCCTCTATTTTGATTCCCCTCCTGGCTACAACTCCCTCATCTATAAAATTGTGTGGCACCTGTATCAATAAGAGTGATTATCCGATGCCCACGAAGTACTCCCTAAACTCTGAAAGATCCAACTTTCTGAAAAACTAGAAAATTGAGCAAGCATACCCTCACATCTTGGTTCCTTCTCTGACTCTTCAGATGAACTTTCTTCTTCACTGTCCCCTGGATCAAATTGCTGATCTGATTTTTCTGTACTTGTTTCATCTACTGAAAAATACTCAATTTTTTTAGCCTTTGCCTTGATAGCACACTTATGAGATGGATCCCATGGTTCTCTACATTGAAAACATATTTTTTTCCTACGGAGTTCATTAAGTTGATCATTATCCAACCTAGTTGACATCTTTTGGGGCTGATTGGAATCCTTCTGAAACTGAAATTTTTTCTTTTCCTTGTCTTTCTTATGTAGAAACCCCTTGGACTGAAATTTGTTTTTATAAGAGAACTCCATGTCCCTAGCTTTCTTGATTGCCTCGTGTAATGTGGGTGGATTAAGTGCCTTAATCCAACCTCTCAATGGATCGGACAGCCCATCAATAAAAAAACAATCAATCTCCTCTCTGAAAAATCAGTCACTATTACTGATAACTTCTAAAAATAAGTAATGTATGAGTCAACAAAACCCCATTGCTTAAACTGTACCAACTCCTTGAAGTGTAATTCAGAATCTTTTTTATCGAATCTATCAATCTATCTGTGAACTATGCATAAGATCAATCTGATCATGGCCTAGTGTGATCATTCCATGGTGCCACCATTCATGGGCACTACCATCCAAATGAAGAGTTGCATACTTAATGGCTTCATCTTCAGGCATGGGATTGAATTGAAAATAAGTATCTAACCTATGCACCCAAGCTCTAGTTGCAATTTTCCCAGATCCATCAAAATAGGGAATATACAACTTACCACTTTTCCTCTGCAATTCCTGATTCTGAAGTCTCCCACCTGACAAGGGTCGTTGTACCTCATCGTTTAATCATATTTCTTTTGTCAAATCCAGGGCTGTCCTTGGCTATCTGCAATTAGGAATCCTATAGTTGCCAGTTTTATCTAACTCTAATGACCTTTATTGCTTTAAAGAAACTAATATTAATAATCAGTCTGCTATGAAATGAATTTCAAAAATGTTGAAAACAAAACTGAACAATAAATTGCTTTAAAGTAAATCTAGATTATTCCTTTCAACTGAAACATGCATTTACCTATGAAAATAGTAACTATCTTTAAACAAAATCTGAAACAACAAAACAACAGTACTAGCCTTCTGCCTTGGTGGTGAGAGTGGGCCCTTGCTCCACACCCTTAGGGCTGAAGACTAAAGTAAAGAATCAGCACAAGAATAATATCACAACTCAATTCGGTCTGATTCCATCAGCTTTGTATTCAAGAAAATATTGATATCAAAATGAGATTACAGAAATCAGAAGAATAATCGTTGTCCTTTTTTTTGCTGCTACTTCTGTAAGTTTATATCTAAATTTGTGATGAGAGATCACTCACCCTATTCTACTAGTTCATCTAAGAGATAACATCAATCTCTTTATTCTACTAACAGTCTAACTACAGAATAAATATCCATGCAAAAATAGATTGAGTGGAACAGAAGTCCACACTGAATCTGAGTCTTAGTTTTAAATACAAATGGGCAACGAGGCCCTGAAATATAGGTATTAAATCAGTTTATCAGTAACTCATGCAAAAACCAAAAAGAGATAAAAACTTCCAGCAGTTAACTATAGACTGCCCTTAATTACTCAGGTGATGATTTGAATAACATCAAGAGCATCCCGATCACCACTGGAAATGTCTAACCGATAGCTGTGCTGGAAATCTGCACTATTCTAAAGAGGCACCAGAGATGTATGTTTTTGTCTGTAGCTCCGAAGATATGTTTGTGACCTTCTCGTTCAACTCCTCAGATGCTCAATACTTCAATCCAGCTCCGGAGATGCTTCACCTTCTTATCCCAAAAACCTCTCCAATCAAATTTGAAACATTGGAGACCAATCGTGGCAGGCTGATGTCGGCTCCGAAGATCATTAGGACTACCTCCGGAGATGCACAAAATTGTCTACCCGAACACCTGCACCTATTGATTCAAAAAGAGAAGATTTCTGCATATTTCCATCAATTCAATGCACATTAGTCCTTCAATCAGAAATCATGATCTTAAGTAATTCATCTCTTATTAATCATCATTAGAACAATCTTGTTAGCCTATTTTGGTGCAGTCATCAGGACAATGGAATAAGGGAGAAAAAGAGTGGTAAAAAGATGTATTTCATGGGTGCTACCTGGCACTCATCACCACCTCTATGGGGTCTATGCTAAACTCTAAGGTCCATGTGATCACGGAAAGACATCTCAGCCTGAAATTCATCACCTGAAACCCTCCAATCTCTCATTATTTGATCCTATAACTCATGGTGTGTTGGTTTATTTTCAACTAGAGGATTAATCCTTGGAGAAAAGTTAGGCATAAGAGGCCTAGAGTTGGTTGTTCCAGCCATAGTACGCTGATGTGCAGCCCTGTTATTAACTGATCCATCCCCATTTCTGCCATTATTTCCATTATTTCTGTTATTTCCATTGTTTCCCCCATTATTTTGTTGACATTATTATTATTCCCCATAATATATTGAGTCAAAAGAGCACACATTTGAGTTATATTCTGATGTAAATCTCGCTGTCCTCTAGCAAGATCACTTAGCATTTCACCTACACTAGGTACCTCTGCCCTTCTTTCATTCGGGTCGAAAGGATCTCTACCTAATTTTTCACCTCTTTCTCCCACCAAAGCTGCAACTTCTTCAACCTATTCTATCACTGAACTCCTCTACGAATAAACAAATGGCAAGGACTGGCAACTCTAATATCTTGGCACCACTGATCACTACCACTCATAGAAAATCATCACATGCAAAGCCCAGCTCAACACAACAGGATGGCAAGATACAATTGAACTCTGATACCACTGTAATAACCAACCCTAATTTTTTTTTGAAATATATGAAATGCTACAGCAACCCTGAATATCAAATTTCTCGCAAACACACCACACCCATGATCCCAATTGTTGTTCTAGTGAGTTCAAATCAAAAATATGAAGTTTCAACCAAAAAGAGTAACATGCAACAATACCCAAAAAGGTAAAACACTTTTTATTCATAAATATAAAATACCCATAAGCTGTGAAGTTTAGGCTCTTTTTTGGAGTTTGGTGATGGCTTCTGGATAGCCATACATGTTGGGTCGTACTGTTGGGCTGTACAGCTATAGTGTGCAACGTTTTGGATGGAGGAAAGTCTTCATGCTCAGATTTTGTTTGAAACCTATTTCTCATACCTTGGCGTTGTTATTCAGATGTTTGGAGAGCTGTGGACTGCAGAAAACCTGAAGCTTTGACTGGTCGTACACAGTACAGGACCGTACCTAATCTTGTTGGGCATTTGAATGTTTGGTACCATTCGATGTTGTTTAAGACCTAATATCACCACTTTTAATGGTGTCTATAATGGTTGAGGTTGGTGTGGTTACTTGGAGGGAGGTTTGAGCAAGTTGGATCCACTTTATACAAGGTTTTGGATGTCATAGTAGCTATTGCAGACCTATGCCAGCACTTGTAGCATCTCAGTCCAGTGACCAGCATTCATTTCTACTCTTCCTTTCTGGGTATATTTATGGATACTTCATGATATAATTGTATGTTGAACTCCTTCATTAGATAGAGTTTTTCTATTGCTCCATTTGCTCAGAAGAGGCATGCTATATCAAAGTTAGGCTCTAACATTGCAGGTGTTTTCATTGTAATACTGTCATTGATGCAAACTTTGTAATGGCTTCCCACTGAACAAGTGGATGCGCTGGTAGGGATAGTTGTTTGATGCTTTGTAATGGCTTCTCATTGAATAAGTGGATGTGCCTCTTTCTTTTAGTACTTCATAGCTCAGGTTCCCGCTGAATAAGTGGATGCACCTGATTTTTACTTTCTTGTACTCCCACTAAATAAGTGGTTGCCCACTGCACAAGTGGATGTTTACTTTCATGCTTATTCCCACGATTGAGTGGATGCCCACTGAATAAGTGGAAGATTGTTTCTACTATTGGTTTATGATTTGAATGCTAACTCTAAAGCACTCGTATGCTCTCACCTTGCCCACATCGGGATCTGGGTGATCAGAAAGGTGTGGAAGATATCATTGTTCTTAACATTCAATGTTGTATCTGTTTTCAAAAAAAATTATCAGGGCAGCATATTACACAATCCTTACTATCAACTGGGCTCATTTCCAACAAGAGAACTGCCACCTACGCATGTCCATGATGTCTCCAAGAGCTACAGAGCTCCCTAACTGTCCAGTATTAGCCTACGGGAACCCAAGTGATAGGCTAACTCCCACCAAACTGTTGAAGACTAGAGAGGGGACATTACATGAAACAAGTCCCTCATCCCTCACAAGTTCACCCATCATTGCTGCAACTCTTCCACCATGACTCACATCCTCAACATGCATTCCTCTTCTTTGTGCTATCTCCATTTCAGCTAGTCTAAGTGTGACAACTCTCATCATTTCTACTAAATCTGTAACTATAGGAACCCTCGATCTCCCGCTGTGCAATGTCTTCTCCATTAACTCTCTAAAGTTATAGGATTTCCTCATACTTGCAACAAATCCTCTAGAGACCCACAAAGACACAACTCCACAAGGAAAGTCTTGCTCTAATACCAATCGATGCAGTCTAGGTAGAAGGATCAACTAAACAGCCACCTAAACCTAGCAATCTCATAACTCTAACAAAACTCATGCACCAGATAGAAAACAACAACAATATTATTTGCATTCAATTATTAAAATCTGCCTACAAAAGTTACAAACAAACTAAAAGGAGCCTAAATTGGTTACACACAGAAATAGCTAATGGGCCATTCTACACCCAACATGGACAAAAAATCTGAATGAATCTAGTAACTTGGTTTTTCCCAATGTCCTTCCCTATTTCCAGACTGTCCCTCTTTCTATCTCAAATGACCTGCCTTTATTCCTGCTCTACTGTGATGTCCCGATATTAAGGCATTGTTTAAATTAAAGATTTAAACATCATGATAAAAAAATGGTAAAAGTTACTTTCGTGAAATACGGTGTTTAGACATATTGAATGATAGAGAAAATTAATATTTAAATAAACAATAATATTATTATATAACAAGATATTATATAAAATAATAATATAAATGAGTATTATCAATTTAGATATTATTATAAGTATCATAAATTATAAATATATAATACATTTATATTATTATATTATTACATATATGAATATAAAAATAAACATAAAAATAAATATTAACAAATATATAATTGATATAAGTGGCTGACCCCACATAGGCAGCGATCAAATCTCTTAAAGACTGCGATTAGGGGTAATAAGCATAAGCAACACAAGGCAGCGATTATAGAAAAGGGAAAGCTGCTATTAACAAATAGAGAGGGTCAGCGATAAAGACAAGGCAGCAGACAACTAAAAGGTGCGACCTATAGAGTAGACATAACTACTCAACAAAAAGGCACCACTGCTAGGAATATATAAAAGTAAGTATTGAGCAAGGAGGAAGGCATATGAAAGGAAGTAAATAATATTAAGGGCTGTGATCAGCCTGGGAAAGGCAGCGATCCTTATCAAGGGTCATAATTCTTTGGAGTGTCATCACTCTTCCAAAAGGATGGCTCTCCTCATAAGGATACAGAAATATATTTATGGAGAGAGAAGGTGGGAGTGAGGGGCATAGGATAGAAGGAATAAAATATATATACTACAATTTCTGATATTTCTTGATAGAGGTAACAGCAAGGAGTATATTTGAGAGTATACCTAAAAGAGGATTGTGAGTTCATATAATTGTGGTAGAGTGTTTATATAGGATGTTGTCTAAATCTGATTAGTAGTTTATGCATATCATCATCAATAGTTCATGCACATTATCATTTATGTCACCTTCATAATTCATTATGCATTGCTGATATGATTGTTGCACTATGAGTTTGATTAATGTGGATTCTTGCGTGAGTGTTATGGTGACTATGATAGAAGGAATGTGGGGCAAGAGGGGTACGGCGATAGGGCACTCTTCTAGGTACGCCACTCCAAGGGGATTGGATAATCCCAAGGGGCCAAGGGGGTACAAAGGGTACTGCCCTTGGGCTTAGAAGAGATGGTTTCTGGGGCACCCTTTTGTGATCTCATTCTCCTATCATAGACATGCAAATTCAAAGGAACCAATCATAGGAGAAGGGGAAAGGAAATGACAAGATGAGGGGGAACGGGATAACGGATGCCTCATTAGGTAGACCACCTCATATGGATGGCATGCGCCACATGAGGCCAAGGGAGATGGTATATCCACTCTTGGGCCTAGGGTAGGGGATCCAGGACACCCCACCGAAGTCACACTCCTCAACTCTCTTATTGTTGAGTCTCCTAGATAGTTAGGTTTTAGTTGGATTAATAATGCCATTATGAGTTTGTTAATCATGTTAACTTGATTGTGAGAAATATTATTGTAAGTATTATCTAATGTGTTTGCAACATACTTGTTTGGAAATTGATAATTTAGGGTAAAATTAGTATTGTCCCTATAAGGGACATTACATCTACTCTATTGTTTGTTTTCTTTCTTGGCCAAGTCTAATAGATTGCCTTATTTTAGGACATGCTTTTGTCCAAAATGCCCGTGTTTCAACATCTATCATTTTATTCTATGCAATTGTTTTGCTTCATCTTCTTGGCCCTAAATTTCCTCATGAATGATTCAATCATCGATCTAGGGCCCAGGAGGAGACCCGATGGGAAACCTACTTAAATGGATATAATGGGGTTATATTGGAAGTGATTTATGAATGATAAAGGTTAAAGATATGCAGAGTGCAAATAAACAAGGAAAGTTGAGAACACAAATAAAAACAGATGTAGAACTATAATAACAAAGTTATATTATGTTAAGTTCTGTACAATATCTGAGAGAATAGATGTGTTGTCTATCTACTCCCTAACTTCATTATTTTCTTTCTTGTCTAGCTACAAAGAATGGCAATCTACATTAATATATAGAGAAGGGAGAAGAAGCATCAGTTGAACCGAACTGTCTCATAATCATTGAAGGCAAATTACGACTTGTGGTTTGGCAAATGGGTGTTGAACATGATGATGAACCTGCTGATGTTACCGCAAGGGCTGTGACCAAGATCCTTCTTGACTACTTGCCCCTCGAAAAACAATGGTCCATTGCATGCAATTGCGGTAAAAGATGTGGAAACAAATTGGAAACCTGCACTTCTGTAAACCATTTTCCCTAAGAAGGCACTTGACCTGCTTTGAGGATCTGAAATAGAGGGATCTCTTGTTGACGTGTCTGCTTGACCCTAGTATCAATGACTTCATCCAATGATGTGGGAATGTTGCAATCTGGATAGATCTTTGTTTATGATATTTATATCAATATTCAACTACATAGTTTTTGAGTCAAACTCATTGACCCTTATTTCATGAGTAGCTAATATCACCAATTTAAATAAAAGCACAGCATTAGCTGTCCGAAAGAGCTAACGGAATCACCGGAGATGAAACATAGAGGACATAAAAAAACTAATACAAAGCTATTAATAGAACACAGAATCACTCCCAGCAGCACCTCTGGTTGCTGCTATACTCATAATTATCCATCTCATAGGTACCAATAACCAGATCAGCCATATCCTTTGGATCCAGGTCCTTAATAACAGGTTCAAATTTGTCTTTCACAGCAGACTTGATCTTCTCAGTTTTATCAGGCATGTTTATGTTATGAGACTTCATATATTCCCTCAGAACCTCCAGCTCATCCTCATCAGATTTGGAAACTATGAGGCCATATATTGTAGCTATTTCCTTCCATTTACCAACATCTCTTGAATAACTCTTGAATACAAATTGTTATTCTTAATTTATTTGCATATTGAATTTATTATCATCTTGTTGTTCTTGGGTAGATTTAGTATTGGACAATCTTTATTAAATCTAACAGTGCGAAACAAGTTTGTTGGATTATTTAAATTAATGGAGCTAGTGAGAAAGGCATTCTTTGGATTGCTTAAATTTAATGGAGACAATCTCCAAATTCTCATTACCCATAGAAAGCTAGATTTTAAAACATATTGCACATCAACTATGAGCCACCCCCAGCCCCCTGCTCTTTCTGGCTTGACTTTTGCTATCTTGTGGTAATGCCAGTACTCCTTGAAGAAAGAAGCTAATAACCGCCAATGAATCAATCCAAACTTGCAATTGTACAAGGAGAATACATTAGTGACAGGGAGCATGTAATGTCCCCATTTCCGGCATGATCACCTAACATGAGTTTGGGTTAGTCTATCCTTCATTCCTGTAGGCTAATTCTTTTGGTAAGAGAATGTTTTGGTTTTGAATGTCGGCTTGGCCTTAATTTTGGAAAATTGTGTTTTATGGGACTCAGCTAATTTTTCTAGATTTGGCAATTGTGGGAGATGACATAATGTATTTTTGCATTATTTATTGAGAGGTCAAAATATTTAATAAATTGAGGTTGAGGTGGAATGACCCACTTGGAGATTTTGGTCGGCCAAATAACAATATTTAATTACTGGTTTTGAGTGCTCAAAAAAGGGAGATTAAGTCAGCCAAATAATGATATTTTATTGAGAAAGAAAATAATATTTTATTTGTGTTTTGGGCGCCCAAGTTGGTCGGCCCTATTGGAGGAAAAAGAAGAGTTTTAAAATTATGTTTGGTCGGCTCTTTTGTAATAAAAATTAATATTCTTTCTTGGCCGATTTGAAGAAAAGAAATGAGTTTTAATTCAAATCTTTAATTTGAATTTGGTCTACTTGTGGTCGGCCTACTCTTGGAGGGAAAAGGTAATTTCAAAGAGACTTGCATAAATAGAGGAGGAGGTCGATGGATCAAGGATCACGAACTTTTGGCATCTATGGTATTTTGCATTTGCAATTTTATTGCAGAACTTTCCAAGGACGAAAACCCTTGTGGAAGAAGGTGGATTGGACAAAAACTCAATTGCATCTTGGAGGTGGATTCATACAGAGTTCACATTTGCACTTCATTGGAGGATTCCTAAGGGATTCTTGAGCATTCATGATAGATTTTCTATAGCAGATTTGGACGCCATTGTTGAAGATCATTTGCATCAAGTGAAGCGCAGATTTTGGTGAGAATATTCTTGCAAGTTTGAGCACCACCTTGAAGGATCAATCTCAGATTTCTAAATCAGATTGGAGCGCCATTTTTGAGGAGGTTTATGTAATGTGCCATACCTGTTTGTAATTTTTTTAAAGATCTTTTTATGTGTTATTTTTTTTTTTTTTGTGTGTTCTTATAGACTAGACAGAAGATGCGGAAGGGGTTTTAGTTTCCCTGCAGATGGGTTGCCAGAGCATACAATATATAGCATAGAATAGAAACCCAGAAAATGTACAATAGATATGAAGAAAATAACAACTACCCAAATGGTAAAATGGTGTAATATCCCCAACAGAATCTGCCCTCAAAGTCTGCTTTTCAATTTGCAAATTCTGCCCTAGATTTCTGCAATTTAGTTTTGTGCTCAAAACCCTAAATTCTGATATTTGTTTCTTCACTTTAATATTCTGCTTAAAACCCTAAATTCTGATTTAATTTCTGCTCTTAAGCAAATGCCCAAAACATGACAAATAAATATGAAAAGTTGTACTACAAGTTGATAATCATAACAAGCATGAATTCCACCATGAAATACACAAGGTAGGGCAACCAATTGCAATAAACAAGTCTGATTTTCTGAATAAAACCCTGCTGCTACAAGCTGAAAGTTCTGATCTGATTTTCACAATGGAATCTAGGGCACCAAAAAGTGTCCAGATTTCTGCCTAGGGTTTGCTGATCCTAAATCTGCTCCAAACCAAGTTCACTGCCCTTCCAGACCTGTTCGCTGCCCTAAAGCAGGTTCGCCCTTGGCTGTAGGTGTTCTTTCTCTCAAATCGCCTCACAACTATGCTCCAAATCTCCTCAAAGGATGCTATAGGTGGTGTGCCATGAAATCTCTTCAAGCTGATATAAATGGAGTCCAAAAACTGCTTCTTTTCCAAGCTGATTTGAAGTTCTGCTCCTAGTTGATAAAGAATGGGGTCATCACCATTCAAAGTTGAGGGGCCATCTCCTCAATGCAAGACAAAGGATCCAAATCCTTATGCCAATAGAAGAAATCAGAAAAAAGTCAAGTCGAATGATGATCCAAATGGTAAGTTCCACACTTGCTTTTATACGTTTCTCCAACGCTTGGTAGATGTTCCTCAAGGAGGTCGGCCTAGACAGATTTGGGTTTGTTATTTTATTTGTTTTCACATTGAAAATAGGCGCCAAACATTCTAAGTGAAGTCGGCCTAGATTGAGATTTATTCCTTTATTTGTTTTTGCATATGAATGCGCACCAAACCCACTAGCCAAGTCAGCCTCCTGTAGAGAATGTCCAAGTCGGCCCAAGTAATCTCCAAGTCAGCCAAGGTAATCTCCAAGTCGGCCCTCCAGTTCAAGTCGGCCTCCCTCCAAGGAACAGAGCAAAGAATATGTGGAACGCTCAACCAAGTAGATCTCAGAGGTGTCCAATCCGGAAAAAGGGACATGACAAATGGCCAAATATGAATTACTATAACATACCCATGTTAAGATTTGCAACTTCAGTTTTATGCTGTTGACGGACCAACAACTGGGTATGGCCCGAAATCACTCCAAACTCCAGAGAATACAAAGATGAGCATACAATATGATATCAGCTAGACAAGAGGCCCTAAACTCCTCACACAATGCATCAGACCAGCTATCCACAACGAGAAATGAGGCCTAGAGACCCCAGCGTCCCTCTAGGAAGGTACAGCCAAGGCTGGATGATGGTATCAGCAGCAATGCACACCCATAAACCTCTGAAAATGGCTGATAATGGTCTGCATTTTAAAAAATGGTCTGCACACTATAGTTCAAGCTGGGTGACCCTGTTATGAAGAAGAAATGGCAAGTAAAGGGCATCAAAATGCCTTTAGAAGGGGTACGGCCTGCCTAGGAGAGGTATGGCCAACATGGGAAATACACAACAGCCACAAATCACCACAAACCCTTCTGAAATCTACTACTAACTCACTGTTCTGATCTGCACATCAACTATCCTCGAAAGATGTACAAATAAGCTCTAAAAACCAATCAAATGAACTTCATGATTGCACAACTGTGAACAATGGATGTATCCACCTCAAATGGCACCTTTGGGTGTCTTGCACACCTATAGAATGCCGTTACTCAGGGAGGTTTTCATCTCCAAGAGCCTCTGGTTTGAATCCTTCAAACCCTCACAATAACAAACCCTAGCAGAGCTCAATAAGAGAAAATATCATAAACTTCGCATAGCAAATGACTTTGTTTTTCCTTCTTTTATTTCCCCATGAGGGCGTTGGCCTTTTAGGAGGGAATTTGTATTTTAAAATTGCTTTTAATCCCCCCTTGGGATCGGCGCCCACTTTAGTGACTTACATAGTATTTTATTTCTCATAAAATCACTAACTTAACACTTTATTAAAGTCCTATGAAAATAAACATTATAAAACTTCAGACTTTATAATAAATATGAAGTCAATGTCGGAATTCCATGATCTTTAGCTCACCGCAAAGGTCTCGACAAAACGAATCCGACCCTACTCTGAAAATCCCAATCCGGCACTGACACCGTACTTACTAAAAATAGTAAGTATGCCACAACGCACCCAAACTGACACTGACAGCTGCCAATTGGATTCGGACCATCAGCATACCTCCAAATAGCTCACCCAAAGCCAACACATCATGGCTCCCTAACCATTCTGTCAATCTACGGGAACCCAATAATAGACTGACACTGCAACTAGAAAGGGAACATTACAGTCCGCCCTCCCTAAGATTGCTTGCCTCAAGCAATCTCAAATCAGGATGCTCCAAAATCTGCTCATTCTCCCAAGTAGCATCCTCCACTGGCATGTTTTTCCATTTCACCAGGTACTCTCTGATAGTCCTCCTCCTCAAGGTGTGTTCCCTGGTATCAATAATAGCCTCAGGTACCAAAATCAATTTCCCCTCTTCAACAAGAGGAGGCAACTCAACTGAAGGTGTCACATTATGCCCCAAAGCTTTCTTAAGGCGTGATACATGAAACACATTGTGTACCCTGCTACTTGCTAGCAATTCTAACTCATAAGTCACTTCTCCAATCTTCTTGGAGATCCTGAAAGGTCCATAATACCATGGCTTAAGCTTCTCAGCCCCACTCTTCTTGAGAGTGGATTGCCTATAGGGCTGCAACATTAAGTATACCATGTCACCAACCTCGAATGATCGCTCAGTCCTCTGCTGATCTGCATACTGCTTCTGCTGATTTTGAGCCTTCTGTATGTTCTCCTTCAAAGACCTCATGATATCTTGACTCTCTTGAAGGTCTTTGGCCTTTGGCACTCTGCTCTCACCAAACAACAAATCAACAAAGCTCGGTGCCTCATACTAAAGCCATGAAGGGTGACATTTGAATGGACATGTGATAAGTGGAATTATAGCAATACTCCCATGTGAAGCCACTTAATCCATGCCCTTTGCTGCCCTGCTACATAGTTCCAGAGGTATCCTTCCACCCATTTGTTGACAATCTCTGTCTGACCATTTGTTTGTGGGTGGTAGCTCGTGCTGGGAGTGAGATCTGTCCCTATCAATCTAAAGAACTTCCAAAAATTACTAAGGAACCTATTGTCCCTATCACTGACAATGTTGGGTGGCAACCCATGAAGACGGAATACCTCACGAAAAAACAACTCTGCAACCTGAGTTGCAGTGTAGGTGGTAGGAATGGCAAAGAAGTGTGCATACTTCATCAATCTGTCCACTACCACATAAATACAATCCCTGCCTTGGACTTTAGGTAGGCCTGTGATAAAGTCCATAGAAATGCTATCCCACTTCCTCTAAGGAATCAACAGGGGCTGCAATAATCCTCCTGGGAAAGAGTGCTCCTGTTTGTTCTGCTGGCAAATCGGACACTCTCTCACATACTGCATAACATCTGCTTTGAGGCCCTTCCAAGTGAACCTCTCTCTAACCTACCTGTATGTTTTGAAGTAGCCCGTATGCCCTGCCATAGGCAAGTCATGGAATGCCCTCAAAACCTTTTGCTTCATCTCTGACCTTGGCACTAAGAAAATCCTGTCCTCGTAAATGATTAAATCATTTACCATAGTGTACCTATCATTCTTAATAGTGCCATCTATTATCCCAGTAGCCCATTTATCCTTAGCATTTTCTGCTAATATCATATCTCTCCAGTCATCTGAGATAGCACCTAGTGTGCACAAATGGGGCCTTCTGGATAATGCACCGGCAACAATGTTCTTCTTACCTTTGACATAAACAATGTCAAAGTCGTAGGCCTGTAGCTTGTTGACCCACTTCTGCTGCCTCTCATTTAGATCCTTCTGCCCAAGGAAATGTTTCAAACTATTATGATATGTCTTTACCACAAATTTGCTGCCCATGAGATACTATCTGAATTTAGCCAACACATAAATGATGGCTAACATCTCCTTGTCATATGTTGTAACTCTGTTCCACACCCCTCAACTTCCTACTCTCAAATGCTATGGGGTGCTTATCTTGCATGAGTACCGCACTAATGCCTTCTCCTGAGGCATCACACTGTAATTCGAAGGGTTTGCTGAAGTCTAGTATGGCCAACACAGGGCATGTACTCATAATCTACTTGAATCTGTCAAAACACTCCTGTGCACTACCCGACCAACTGAAAGCGTCCTTCCAAGTTAAATCTGTGAGGGGAGCAGCTGATTGTGAAAATCCCTTCACGAAATGGCGGTAATACCCACAAAGACCAAGGAATCCCTTAAGATGCGAGAGATTCTTTGGCGGTGGTGAATCCACAATTGCCTGAATCTTTTCCGAGTCTACCTTCATGCTACCAGCACCGATAATATGACCCAAGTACAGCAACTCGGTCATCCCAAACTCACACTTTGACATTTTTGCATACAGTGACTCCAACTCTAAAATGCTAATGTCAATGTGTTTCAAATGTTCCTCACATGTCCTACTGTAAATCAATATGTCATCAAAGAATATCAATACAAACCTCCTCAACTGCTCTCGGAATACTCTGTTCATGCAGAATTGGAAGGTGGCCGGTGCATTGGTCAATCCGAATGGCATGACCAGGAACTCGAAGTGCCCATAGTTACACCTGAAAGTTGTCTTCTCCACATCCTCATCCCTGACCCAAATCTGGTGGTAACCGGATCTCAAATCTATCTTGAAGAAGTAACAAGCCCTGTGCAACTCATCAATCAACTCATCTATACAGGGTATAGGGTACCTATTTTATATTGTATTCTTGTTGAGTTCCCTATAGTCAATACACATTCTGAGGGTCCCATCCTTCTTCTTTACTAGGACCACTAATGATGCAAAGGGGCTTTTACTAGGCCTTATGTGCCCCATCTCGAGAAGTTCTTTGATAGCCTTCTCGATTTCATCTTTGTATCTTTTTGGATGCCTGTAAGGAGTAGTGATCATTGGTTTGGCACCCTCCAACTCAATCACGTGCTCTATGCCCCTATCAGGGGGTTTGCCCAGTGGTATGTCACTAAACACTTTGGTGTGTTTAGTCAAGAGGACCTGAATGTCAAGTGGATACTCACGTTTCTACTGCTCCGAAATTGCGGGCATTACCATCACCTCTGCTGCCCACTGCACCTGATCATGACGAATCAATCTCTCCATCCTCTTGAGAGAAACTACTCTCAACCCACCATATGAAATACCCCTAAGCACATGCCAAACTCCGTTCACCTCAAACTTCATCTCCATGGTCCTCAAGTTGAGTGTGAACTCTCCAATGTCATGCAACCATCACATGCCTGTTAGGCGTACTTTGCATAGTTTAGTACCTTTTGGTAAAATATGTTTTGTTTAGTTGTTTCGGTAAGTATGTTTATGTTTGTTAGTTTCGGTGAGTAGTTACTCCCGATCGGTACGTTGGTTGGCGACGGTGGGCAACCGTCCGACAAACCTATATATGTACTTGTCAGGCCATTGTATGGACAAGGAGTTTTTGGGATTATGATTGTATCTTGCTGTTTTAAGTTAATATATGCAGTTGATATTCTGAGTACCAATTCTATTGTTATTCTCGTACAATGTAATGCATTTCAGTACACTGTGATAGTGCAAGTACCTTTCTCGTTTACTCTGTATGGAAACAATTAGACTCCTTAGGCAGTATACATTTTGGCGCCGTTGCCTAAGCGAATCCGGTGAACATCTAGACGGGAGAATGGCAACATAATGGGGCAACCGGTCAACACCGACGAGGAAGCACAAAATAGGGAAGTACAAAACAGAAGGCACGTAGAGGAAATAGTACAAGAAATTCAAGAAGAACCCGAGGGAAGCGACAGAGAAGAGAATGAACCCAGAACCCGAGAAGATGAAGTAACTCAGGAATTGGTCAAACTGTGGTTATTATCAATTGGACAATACGTGCGAGACGAATCCATCCGCAGAGAGGTTCCAGAGGAGGTTATTTCAGAAAACCTGCGTGTCAATAGCGAGGTGGATAACCTTTTGAACCGCATTCCTCGACTTCTGGCAAGGAACCTGATAACCTTCCAAGACCTTCGAGAAGAAAGAGAGAGGGAAGTGTTGACGGCAACAAATACTCATGAGGTATGAGGAACGTCTGAAACAAGAGGAGGAACGTGACGTCGATTGCCGTCGCACGCCGTACCACTAAGAAGGGTAAGCATAATTAATGCCCATACAGCTTAATAAAGACAAGAATAAAATACCAATAGGGAAAGCAACACCAGAAGAAATAGTGAGAAGATCATTAAGACTAAAAGAACAAGAAGAACGCAGAAAAAGATTAAAATAGATTATTGAAAAAGAAAATGCACGACATGAAGAAGTAGACCAAGGGGTTGATGAACAGAATTTTAGAACACCAATAACAAATAGAGGAAAAGAAAATGAGAAGAAACTAACAGAAGAACTAGAGGACAGTATACGTCGTATTGTGGCATTGTCCATTTCAGACGAAAGGCCAAGGAACAGAGGACCTGAGCCTGAGACCCCTGCGCAGAGGGAGAACCAAGGAGAACCAGAGGTGACTCAAAGTGTAAAGGACGCCGAGAACGGAAGTGGGAAGGAACCGTATGTGGCCGGCAGTGTCAGGAAGACACCGGAACAACACGGTAGAACCAGTCCAATCGGGTCAAAGACACAGAGAGGGTACCCCGGGAAAAAGATGGTGACCCCACTGACAAGTGAAAGGCAGAAGTTGCCGAAATTCATGGGGAACGGGTCAGAGGATCCTATTCGGCACTGTAAAACTTGTGAAACCATATGGGTTGCAAATGGACAAGAAGACGAAAACTACTGGGTAAAAGCGTTCCCAGCGACGCTAAGAGGGATCGCCATTGACTGGTATACAGACCTAGGGGCAGCACAGAAAACCTCATGGGATGAATTGAGGAAAGCCTTCGAGAATGAGTTTAAACCCCTAAGAGATGACAATGAGATTGTAGCGGAAATCTACAATACCAAACAAGGAAAGAATGAAAATGTAAGGGCATATAATATAAGGCTCAAAGAATTACTTGGGAAACTGGAAACTCAGCCAGCCGATGGACTAAAAAAGAGATGGTTCATCGAAGGGTTAGTCTCGTTGTTGAGGAAAAAGATGAAAGTCGTACCCCCATCATCGTACGCTGAAGCGTACAATCGAGCGATGGATATAGAAAGTGAGAACAAAACATCCTCCCGAAGTAAGAGAAGAACTGAAGACGATGACAATACAGGGGATGACAGCAGTGAAGGCGAGTCAAAAACCATTCAGACACTGAGAAGAGACATGATCCACATGATGAAAGAACTGAAAACTGATAAAGAGACAACTAAAGAAGGCCGAGAATTATGGTGCACCGAGTGCAACGGGGAAGGTCACGTAAAAGTAAACTGCCCAAGGAAGTTATTTTGTGATATCTGTCAGGTAATAGGACATTCAATTAAGGAATGCCCATTTAACCTGAAAGCAAGTACCCAGGTGCTTTTTACACAAGGAGAATCGTCAACTCCACCAACGACACCCCCGAAGCCTCAGAATAGTCCGAACGCATCCCCTGGAGGATACCGGAATAATAGAAGGATTAACAATAACAGCCCCAGAAATAGATTGCAATATGACAGCAAAGGGTGACCTATGATACAATGCCAGCAGTGCAACGAGTGGGGACACTTTGCAAGAGAATGCCCAAACAACAATCAGAACACAAATGCATTATGCAAGTGGTGTGGGCCTGAAGATCACGAAGAAAAAGATTGCCCAAAGCAGAAAGGGGTGAACCTCATCGGTCTCAAGGAAAATGATGAAGAAATCCTTGCTATCACCCGAGCACAGTGGAAAAAAGCCACTTATCCAGATCCCTGTACGGAAAAGGAAAGACTCCGTGATGCACGAAGGGAAGTGGAAGCTACCATGAAAACCGAACGGAGAAGCTCAGACAAGAAGGTAACCGCAACCCTACGATCGGAATCAGACAAGAACATAGCAAGCCAAGTACTGCAAGCTACCGTACCAATTAAATTGGCAGACCTCCTCCAAAGCTTACCTCAGTTGAAGATGGCAATATCTAAGGTAATGGAAGATAACTCGCACGAAGGCCAAGCCCACACAACAGAAGATGTTATAGTAGAACCAGCGTCGACGGGAGAACAAGTACTCGACCCGAGGTTGCTGGCGATTGATACCGGGAAGAAACCGGTCGTGGTGCATATGGAAATCCTTGGTAGAAATTTGACAAATACGATAGTCGACGGTGGATCCAAAGTAAATGTACTACCAGAAGAACCCTGGAAGAGCCTCGGATAGCCTACTCTATGGCCACAAAACTTCCAGTTAGTGGGAGCCGACCAGCACGAGATCAAGGCGCTGGGAGTGCTAATGGCTCAAAAAGTAAGAATCAGTACCCAGCAATTTTTATTAAATTATGTAGTCATAACAGCACAGAATGCGTCGTACGATGCATTACTCGGCCGAGGATGGCTAATAGCCTCCAAGGCCAACCACAACTGGAAGAAAAACACTCTGTCCATAGAAAATAGACGTAAGAAGTTTGTCATTGATTTGAAGACACAAACTGTCAGCGAAGAGTTGGCGTCAGATTCTGACACGGATGGAGGGGACTCAACAGAAGGTGGGAAGGGGCCAATGGAGCCCGATAATGAAGGGGTGCTGGAATTACAGGAATGCTCAGAAGACGAGACAAATTCATTCAACGGGTTATTCCATTGGCAAATGGAGGACTATGAGTTTTTCCCCGCCGGAATGCAACATGATTTCAATAAAAGAAGTCGGCGAGAGCTCTCCGACGAATAGTGCAAGTCCTGGCAGTACAATTCTTGGCAAAACTCGGTCGAAGAGTGAAACACTAAGCAACTCTCGAACTACTAATGCAAGTCTCGGCAACTCTTGGCCGACTAGTAAAACACTCGGCAACATTGGGCCGAGTGAAACATTGTTGACGAAGGAAGCACGTGATGGATTGGCAAACACTCGACCACTTGGCAAGAGCGAACCAGTAACAAGTGACAAAGGGGAGGAAGGTAATAATCAGCCGGAAGTAAGTAACGCTTTTCCTAAAACATATGAAGAGTATAAGGAAGGAGAGGCTATAATAGAAAATACACCAGAGCAACTAGTGGCAGAGACAAGTCGACCAGAAAAGGCACATAAAGAAAATATAGAGGGTGATGCCAAGATAGATGAAAAACTGACACATAAATTTGAACAAGACAAGGTGATCAGATATGAAAAGCCATTGACAAACAAGGTGAATCGGGGCAATGGAACTAACGACGGGAACCTAGCATTAAAAGCACCGGCCAAAAAGAGACCATACGGAAGGAATAAAGACGATTACAAAATCAATAAAGGTACCTTCCCGAATAATTAAGTTAAAATATTTAAAGTGGAGGATATGGCTACTTGTTGGACTGTCAAATCACCCTCACAACAAAACTCCAGGGAAGGAAAAAATATCAAGAGACATTCCACGAGACAAATTACACGACAAGAAATTGTTATAGTCGCAGAGGCAGATAACAGGGGAACCCCACCGGAGAGAAACAGAGAAACTCTATTTAGTTGGCTATGGATGGAAAATTGGAAAAAAAGGAAAAAATAAATGTCGAGGAAAAATTGGAAACAAAAAAAAAAAAAAAAAAAACAAAAATAAAGTAAATAAATATGACCTAATAAAATAAAAGGCAGATCCTACCATTACATGTCATATCTTTTTGCCAAGGAGAAATTGCAGAGCAACGGGTCGTACCAGTGCGAACTTCCTGATCAGACTGTACGAAGGGAAGCTTCCGCCGTACCAAGTACAAGTTTTCTCACCACCGTACGGGAATTTTTTGTCATCACCGTACGAAAATTTTCTGCCATCACCGTATGGGAATTTTCTGCCATCACCATATGGGAATTTTTTCACCACTGTACGAGATTTTTCTGCCATCACCATACAGGAATTTCCTGTCATCACTGTACGGAAATTTTCTATCACCACAGTACGCCACTAAGACCAGGTCGTACGAGTGCAAATTATGCCGTATGGATTTTCAGTTCTTCAGACATACGAGTGCAAATTCTGTCGTACTGATCTTCAAATCGTACGAATTGCCGATACATGCCGTACGGATTTCAGCACTGACATACGGATTTTCGTTGAGCAAGTTGCTATACGGATTTTTCAGATCGTACGAATTGATGGTACATGCCGTACGGATTTCAACACTAACATACGGATTTTCGCTGAACAAGTTGCCGTACGGATTTTTCAGGCCGTACGAGTTATATGCATATGCCGTACGGATTTTCACGTACGGATTTTCGTTGAGCCAGTTGTCGTACGGATTTTTCATATCGTACGTATTGCTGGTACATGCCGTACAGATTTCAACACTGACGTACAGATTTTCGCTGAGCAAGTTGTCGTACGGATTTTTCAGGCCATACGAGTTATATGCATATGCCGTACGGATTTTCAGGTACGGATTTTCGTTGAGCAAGTTGCCGTATGGATTTTTCAGATCGTACAAATTGCTAGTACATGTACAGATTTCAGCACTGACATACGGATATTCGTTGAGCAAGTTGTCGTATGGATTTTTCAAGTCGTACGAATTATATGCATATGCCATACAAATTTTCCTTTTTGTCGTACATGTCTCTTTGAACAACCCTGTCGTACAGATTTCTCTACAGCGGTCGTACGGATGTTGATGTTGATCCATCACGTGATGATGATGATATAGCTGCTATGGAGAGGGATACAACTGAATGGCAAGCGAATGTTGCAGCATATGAGGATTCAGAGACAAAGTCAGATGATGATATTGATGTGCCATCAGGGGCGGGTTCCTCACATGTACCGCTTGATCCTATAGATGAGGATCTTGTTGAGGATACCTCAGCTAGAGCAGCCACTTCCGCACCACCCACAAGGAGAAACAAAACTCTTTTGAGCTTTAGTCGTAGAAGAAATTTATGATTTATATCTTCTAGTGATAATGGAACTCTTTTTTTGGTCTATGATATGTAATATGTATTATCAAACTGGAATTTCATATGTATTCGAAAGTTGAACTCTTTTTTTTGTCTATGATATGTATTAAACTCTTAATTTTGATTTATATATGAAGGAAATTAGCAATGCATTCTACAATTTCATAAATGTGTGTTTTTTAAGAATATTTTTAAAAAAATTATGTTTGCCGAGTTTTTTCCCGAGTTTTTGGCGAGTCCCGAGTTTTTAAAAATTTTGGGTCTGCCGAGTTTTTGCCGAGTCCGAGTTTTGCAACTATGAAACAAACATCTCCAGGAACATGCCAAAATCACACACTTCCATGAATGTACGGCTGGGAAAATAGCATAAATCATTAAATGTTCCTAAAAACTGCCCATAAATACAGGAGTGATCAAAGTCCTTGTCAACACTATACAATCACATTCCATATAATCTTGGCATCAAACAACAAACACACATTCACCAAGATCAAATCAAACCCCTGTATGTTGTACGGTGCTGGAAAGTACGGCAGCAATATAAATTATAAAATCTAACTCAAACAATTCTAAAATTTGCCCAGAAGTAATCGCCCACACAAGGAGATATAAACCCAAACAAAATGGAATACAAAAACAACTTCAATAATTTATGATTTCAAAATCTTCCCAAGTTGAGATGTACGGCCCAAGCAAGGGTTTTCACAGCAATCTTCGAATGACATTTCAAATGATCTAAATCATACCAAAATCCACACTAAATCTTACACAACAAATATAAACCCTTCTCAAAACCAAACAAATCAAAGTACAACTCCATGAAAGCTCGATGACAAACTCTGTATGTGCTTGCTCCAATCTCTGTCTCTAGCACAATGTTGATTCCTGTAGTGAAACCACACCCAACCTCAAGAGGGTTTTCGTCCTCAAGAGACTATGGAAGAACACACAGGTTCAATCCAACAGAGTAACAATACAAATCCAAAGCATCCCCAAACAATGAGCACATCTATTCCTTTTATAACTTTTTGAGGGAAATAAAATATTATTTCCTCTATCCCTTCATATTTCTCCTCAAAAGTATAAAAAATAATTCATTATGTATGCACAACTTAAAGTCACCTTTTTAATTAAAAGCTCCCCTTAGCTCAAAAGGCCCCTTTATCAAAATAAAAGAAATATTTGATTCACAACGCCCCAATATGATGCACCCATAATTTAGAGTTTTTCATCCCCTTTCCAACGAGCTATAACACTTAAGTATTAATTGAACATTTTCCAACCTTTTTAACTTAAGTGCAATAATTAATTGTTTAGCTCATTAAATCAACTGATTTGACGGGAAATCTCAAATATCACCAAACTGCAAAATTAAGCATACCAACATACTCCATGATGTTTGGGAAGATGAATAATGCCTTTCGGGTGACTTTCTAAAAATAGACGGCTTCTCCAAGAATCTTGGAGAGCAAACTAGGAACCCGATCAAACATCACTGCAATCCTGAACACCATCTGAGCTCAAAGCCAAAGAGAATTAATCCATTTTCCAGAAGGAAACCCACTTTTATAATTAATATTACACTAAGTTGCAATAATTAAATATAACCTTAGGCAACCTTAGTGAAATATTAATTAATTATCAGAATAATAGTCCTAAGCCAAAATAAGCACTAGAAATGCACCGATAAATAACTTCAACCAATTCTTAATGAAATGAAGACTTGAGACACACACAACTGCTCTACAGATAGAACCACAACCACTCCAAGAACTTTGGAGTTCTTTCAACATGCCGGATAGCCTTCACAAGAATACGAACAAGCATAATGCACACAGTAATCAATGTGCCAAAAATGGAACATTACATGCTCATCTTCCCTTTCTTCTTCTGGAGGTCCTGGTTATGTGGTCTTGCTCCTGTATCACCCTGTGGCCTACTGCATTCCCTGAATGTCAGATAAGCCTGAAAAGGCATATTAGTGCGAAACCCAATATCCATCACTCTCCAATCTTGCCAATACTGTGCATGTCGAGTTGTATCATTAGGTTCAGGTGCTCCCTCAAGTGGGTTATCCTCTCGTAAGAACTGAGGCGTTATGGCCTCGTGCTAGCTGAACCTACAAATGTACGCTGCGGGGTAGCTCTATCATTCATTGAATGTTCCCCATTCTTGCCATTATTCTGATTATTTTCATTGTTACCCCCTGCATTATTTTTAGCTCCTCCGTTATTATTTCTATTATTGTTACCAGGTAGCAATCGGGCTAAAATCTGTGTCAACTCTGTCTGAGATCTGTCCATCCTTTCGAGCATCTCTCGTTGTCCTCTCGCCAAATCATTAATAACATGTAGCATGCTATTCGCATCTGTCCTGTCATCACTGAATGGGTCTCTGCTTGACCTACCCTATCTATCTCCCATGTTTTTTGCAATATTTTCCTCTTCACCGTAAATTGGTACTGGTTGCTCCTCGTGTTCCGAAGGCTCACTGTTAAGGACTAAAGTTGTTCTTCTAGTTCTGAAGGCCACTCTTCCCACTGTTCCTATTCAGCTTCCCTTCTATGAACTCTTTCCAAATATCTCTGTTCTCCGGCACTACCTCTCATAGATTTTTACACCAAATCATTGTTTGGCCATCAAAACTGACATGCAACTGTAGACATGTATTTCACAGGCTGGCAGGAAAACCAGCTCTAATACCACTGTAATGTGCCATACCTGTTTGTAATTTTTTTAAAGATCTTTTTGTGTTATTTTTAATCTTTTTGTGTGTTCTTATAGACTAGACAGAAGATGCAGAAGAGGTTTTAGTTTCCCTACAGATGTGGGTTGTCGGAGCATACAATATATAGCATAGAATAGAAACCCAGAAAATGTACAATAGATATGAAGAAAATAACAACTACCCAAATGGTAAAATGGCCAAATATGAATTACTATAACATACCCATGTTAAGATTTGCAACTTCAGTTTTATGCTGTTGACGAACCAGCAACTAGGTATGGCCCAAAATCACTCCAAACTCCGGAGAATACAAAGATGAGCATACAAAATGATATCAGCTAGACAAGAGGCCCTAAACGCCTCACACAATGCATCAGACCAGCTACCCACAACGAGAAATGAGGCCTAGAGACCCCAACATCCCTCCAAGAAGGTACGGCCAAGGCTGGATGACGGTATCAGCAGCAATGCACACCCATAAACCTCTGAAAATGGTTGATAATGGTCTGCACACTATAGTTCAAGCTGGGCAACCCTGTTATGAAGAAGAAATGGCAAGTAAAGGGAATCAAAATGCCTCTAGAAGGGGTACGACCTGCCTAGGAGAGGTAAGACCAACATGGGAAATACACAGCAGCCACAAATCACCATAGACCCTTCTGAAATATGCTGCTAACTCACTGTTCTGATCCGCACATCAACTATCCTCGAAAGATGTCACAAATAAGCTCTGATACCAATCAAATGAACTCCATGAATGGACAACTGTGAACACTGGATGTATCCACCTCAAATGGCACCTTTGGGTGATCTTGCACACCTGTAGAATGCCGTTACTCACGGAGGTTTTTGTCTCCAAGAGCCTCTGGTTCAAATCCTTCAAACTCTCACAATAACAAACCCTAGCAGAGCTCAATAAGAGAAAATATCATAAACTTCGCATAGCAAATGACTTTGCTTTTCCTTCTTTTATTTCCCCATGAGGGCATTGGCATTTTAGGAGGGAATTTGTATTTTAAAATTGCTTTTAATCCCCCCTTGGGATGGGCGCCCACGTTAGTGACTTACATAATATTTTATTTCTCATAAAGTCACTAACTTAACACTTTATTAAAGTCTTGTGAAATAAACATTATAAAACTTCGGACTTTAAAATAAATATGAAGTCGATGTCGGAATTCCATAATCTTTAACTCGCCGGAAAGGTCTTGACAAGACGAATCTAACCCCACTCTGAAAATCCCAATCTGGCACCGACACCGTACTTACTAAAAATGTAAGTATGCCACAACACACCCAAACTGACACTGACAGCTGCCAACTGGATTCGGACCACCAACATACCTCCAAATAGCTCACCCAAATCCAACACATCATGGTTCCCTAACCATTCTATCAATCTACGGGAACCCAATAATAGACTAACACTGCAACTAGAAAGGAGACATTACAGTTTATTGCAGATTATACATCAGATTTGAGCGCCATCATTGAGGGTTTGGTGCTGAGTGTAGATCAGACCTTGTTGAAGGATCCTAAACCCTAGCTGCCGCAATTTTTGGTGGGTTTTTCCATTGCCTAAGGAGCGACTGCCTTGTGGTGGAATTCGCCCAAGTTTTGGGGCAGATTTTGATAACTTTGGACTGCATTTATCACCTTGTGGAAAGGCCGATCAGCATTGAGGATCTCTTGACATCATCGATCAGCCTTGAAGACATTATTGACATCTATTCATCACCATTGTTGAGTGCAGATCCGCTTTGGAGGAGTTCGCCCACATTTTGAATAGCATTTGTCATCAAAATTGGTATGCATTTCATCTGATTTTGTAGCAGCAGCATTGTGGATGATTGTTGGCCATATTTGAGCCATGATGTAATTGCACATTTGAATAACCCGATTTCATAATAGCAGTATTCTATCTGATTTGCTCATCCAGTTTCAATCTATTTGGTGTGGATCTGTGTAATTCAACTAAGGTTTGATTACATATTTTGGCATGTTAATTGTGATGTATTTGGCATGATAAATGGATGTGATAAGTGTATGATCAGATTTGAAACAATAAAATCAGAATTTAGATCTAGGGTTTTGAATCATATTTTGAAATAAAATCAGAAGTTCGGCAAATACCCTAAGTGGGATATTTCAAAGCATAAATTTAATTACAAGTATAGCAAAGTTTCCGTCATTGTAATTTTAACTTCTAGTAATAAAAGACAATAGATTCATAGAATGGTTTGTACACAACTCTGTACAATAACGTATTTAGTATTTACACATTTACAGAATCAAAAAATTGCCTACTTAAATGACATCATGCAGCACATTATACATCAGAAAAAGAGATCATCTTTATCATTAAAAAATTTCAGTTAACTGCAGTCTCCTAAAAGCTAAACTGTGAACCTAGATCTTTATGCCAGAAGAGTCAAACAGTAATTAAGTAGAGTGAGTCTTAGATGTCATTGTGTCCCCGGGCACAGAAATTCGTATCTCTAGCTCAGTAAGCATAGAAGTATATCCTATTATAGCATTCATCATATCACCTTCCAATAGAAAGCTACAGTTTATACGCCCATAAACAAATACCCAAATTTTGTTCCCAGTACAACCAACAGGAGGTTTCTCTATATTCATGTGTCTCAAACAGATTCTGTCAAGTGAAGTTTAAGTTCACCCATGCATGGAGAGAGTACTGGAAATACACACCTTCACAGCAGGAGCACAGCTGCTGTCTATAGATGCCTGGGGATAGTATTTATTATAGCGCGGAACTATCGATGTCTTAGGAAATGCATACAGATAGTCAGTTTTCTCTTTATCTTTTGCACTGTTGTCACTCCCACTATTCAATGTTGAATATTTTACAGTATAAGAATCTATCCCCCCTTCAGCTGGGTAATGTACACATGAATGTGGAAATTTATAACTGAATCCAAGCTGCATAAGAATTAATATTCATCAGAAATTTGAACATATTATAGGCACAAATTTTTAATACCAGGACAATCTCTTAATTTGAAACAGACCATACAACAAAAGATGTTGGAAACAGAGATTTAGGCCAATTTAAAATTGCTGCAAAAGTTCAGCATCATAAATCCAAATTTTAAACATGGTGCTTAACATTTGGAATACCCGTGTTTGCAAAAACATAGTAGCTTCTGGTTGAACAAAATACATTTTAAGTTAGTGAAATAAAAAATACATTTTAGAAAGAATAACTAAGATATTAATTGGACACCCTACAATGAACTATTGAAATAAAACCCATAAACATAGGAAAAAAATGTTAGATCCAATCTTCAATTTGAATTGTTTAGCTCAAGTAGAGGAAGCAAAATGAATCAAAAATTAAAAAGAGATTATGGAACAAAATCACTATTACTTCATTAGTTTTGTTTCTAGCTTTTACTTTTAGGCAAAAGTTGTCTAGGCACTGGCATACACCGTGTCATCTAACTCTCTTGTAGTATATTTGTTACATCTATTCCATGGTAAACAGACAGAGCTCAAAACAAATAAAAAAATAATTACCATTGTATACAACTCATGAAAATCATGAACAATTTGGGAAGAAGGCTTAAACAATAGCCACAGATATACTTGACCCAACTATTAGAAACTGTAATGTCCCCTTTTTCCAAGTGATCACCCAACAGAGTCGGCTAGCCTATTTTATTCCCGTAGGCTAGGTAGGAAGTGCAAGGGAATAATCTAATTAGTTAAATACTAAGTATTCCTAATCATTTTGGGTTATTTACATTTAACTAATTTTGCTGGACCAATTTGTGATGGGGAATGGCTTGTATTATTTTTGTGAGCCACCTGGTAAAATAAAATAAAATAAAGAATGTTGCCCAAGAGGTGGACGATCTAGCAAGGGAGAATAAAAAAATAAAATAAAATGAGCGCCTGGAGGGAGGTTGGCCAAGATGAAGGTTAAAAAATAAAAAAAATTGCCAAGTGAGGTCGGCCATCATGAGGTCTTAATGGATGGCTATAAAAAAAGGCAATTTGGAAATCATTTTATCATTCACATTCACATCTTTTCATTGGAGGTTTTCTTTGTTGGCTGCAACTTTGGTTCAGCATATTCCAAGGACAAAAACCCTTAGGAATATTGGTGGATTGGACGAAAACCTAATTCCATCTTGGAGGTGGACTCATACGGAGTTCATATTTGCACTTCACTGGAGATTTGGAAGAAAAGGAGTTTCAAAGCCATATTTGTGTCTGCAGAAACCCTAATGCCAAATTGTGTGATTTGTGCCAAATACAATTTGGAGAAGTGAAGGAAATATTCAGATTTTCATATCAGACTTGGCGTGCCATCATTTGGAGGGTTTTGAGCATTGACTATGCTAGGGTTTTCACCCTAGGTTGAGCACCAAGGAGGGTGATTTCAGTTTTGGAGTGTTGGAGTCAACCCTAACCGCTGCCGCCTTCATCTTGCATGCCATTTGTCACCTTCAAAGGTGTGCCGCCTTGTTGGAGGGATTCACCCATCTAGGGTTTGCTGATTGACATCTTTATTCGCCAATTTTGGTACGTATAAGCATATGTTTAGGTCTGATTTGTAAGAGCAGAAATCTGGGCTATGTTTGGGCATGTTTGAGCCTATATATTTGATGTAATTTCAATTCAGAATATTCTGATTTGTAGAAGCAGACTTTCATACTCAGAAATCAGAATTATTTGTCAATTTGTTTGCATTTGGATGATCATATCTTGTGGTAGAATTCAGGGTTGATATTTCATCATAAGGATACATTTTTTGGCATGTTTATGTGAGCATTTGGCACATGTATATTCGCTGTCCACAATTATTTGTAATTCAGAAATAAAAATCAGAATTCAGATTTAGGGTTTGAGAAGAAAAAAATCAGAATTTTTGGGCAGATCTGGTTAGGGATCTTACAGAAACACACATTACTACAATATTTAGACCTACAGCAATGACACTGTACAACAAGATATAATTTGATTGCACTCCAATCTGGCATAATTTCTCTAGAGGCATCCACATACAAAACAAGACAAACAGGCACAACTCTCTCTTCCACACTAGATTAAGAATAGATGAACCCAAACAGAGTATTTTTTTTTTTTTAGAATTTCCTGAAAAAATGATTCCTGTTATGAGTTTCCAGATTATTCTATGCTTCTCTCACCTACTTAAAATGGACTGCGAATGCAGCTAAAATTCCCAGCACCATGTTCTGATAACCAAGATACTACTATGCATTTTTTTAAAAGCAAAGTAAATACTCCTAAGAGAGACCAGACAAAATCTCTTGTTATGGACCAAGTAACTCTCCACGGAACCCAATTATTAGTCCAACACTAGTTCTACTGGGAGGGGCAAGAAGTGTTCTCTACATCAGCAGAAGATTGTTTCCCTACATGTCAAATTGCTTCCTTGTGAAGCCACTAATGAAGCAGTAGCCGAGATAATTTTGTGAAATCTCCTCCTAATGTCAAAGACAGAGCACAAGCAGAACAAGTCATAGATAAAAAGGCAAAAGTATTAGGTTACTGCCAAGCAAGCAAGACACCAATTTGGTGTATGACAACCCCCCTTGGGGAGGCCAACAATGGAATAGTTTTCCATTTATGTAATGTTCAACAAGATGCATAACCCTACCTCCATTCAGATTTGAACTTGTGTCGACCTGTATGGAGTACACATGCCTTCACCATCAGGCCCACTCAGGCCATATGTATGAATATCAAGCGGTTATCTATAATAATGTGTTAGGCACATTATGTGTCGAACCCTTTACATCCTGTACTTAGTCTATTTTCAAATCAATGCCAAACAGTCCAAATGATAGAAACCTGGGAGAATTGTGGTTTTTGTTGGCCCATAGGGATGATCAAATGTCATGTCCCTTTTTTTCAATTGAAGTAAAATAGATAATAAAGTTAATATTTTTAAGTTGTCTAATGATTTATTTATTTATTTTATAAAAAAGTGACAACTTAATATTACTTTATTAAAATAATTAAAAGGTCATATTAATGAGATATTAAAAGATCTTTAATAAGATAATAAAAGATCTTGTAAATGGGAAACTTTTGGAGGAAAAAGGAAAAGCAAAAAAAAGATCTATAAAGAAAGAAAATTTCTCATAGTTTTGCATGCTATTTTATTATCAAAAACCCATTTTTGCAGAGCTTGTACATTTATGTTCATCTTTTACTAGAGGATGAAAACACTCATGGTTTCTAGAGGATCGAAAGACGAAAAACCTTGAGGTTTTTGGGATTTAGGAATGAAAACCCTAAGGATTCCAGTTGGTGATTCCACCTAGGAAGTACACAAAGCTTCATAGTTCAGTTTCAGAAGTTGCATGTTAGTGATCAGCACTTGCATGTCAGTATCTAGTGTTTACATGTTAGTTCCAAAAGTTGCATGTTAGTGATCAACACTTGCATGTCAGTTTTAATGGTTGCATGTTTGTATTCAATGATTGCATGTTAGTTTTAGCCATTGCATGTCAATGTTCTGCAATTGCATGTCAGTTTTAACAGTGGTATCAGAGCTGTCTCAGTACAATTGTACTAAAGTCTATTAATTTTTATGCAACAATTGGTGTATTGGGTTGATAAATTATTTAATCATTTCTATCTTATCAGTGGCTATCTTATGGAATAAAAATACACTTGATATTTGTGGATCAAATTTTTGGTTTATAAATGATTTATTGTCCATAAATGCTGCATGTGAGATTCCATGATACATTTGAAAAATAATTAGTTCTTGAGAAATTCAGAAAATTATTGAAGCAAATTTAATTTTAGAGTAAATATCATATAATATTCCTTTGAGGATATTACAGTGGTATCAGAGTTGTCATCTTGCCAGCCTGAGGGTTTGAAAATACAAATAATATCATGCGTGTCAGTTTGGGAAATAAGAAAATGAAGACATTTCAAGAATCTTTGTCAAAAATGTTACAGACATTGCAGGTATGAAGTTGAATCAATTTATGTATGTTCGGTCAAACAGAAGGACAAAATAGCAGAAGCATGTATAAAGAGCCCAATTTCCAAGGATCAGTTATTGAAACAATTTGCTATCAATTTCAAAGCTCTAAATTCATTTAGAGACAAACAACAAAAAGATCCTATTCAAAGAAGATAGTTAGAAGAGCAGTGTGACAGAGATGAGTGTAAGCTTCTTGTTTTTGATGATTATGATAAAAAGTCTGACAAAATCTACAAATTTGTCACCACTTTTGAAGAACACTTCAAAATTTTCCAAGAAAATAGAAATAGAAGGCTGAAGAAGAAAGAAGAGAAAGCAAAATCAAAAACACTAGAAATTATGACAGTAGAGCATGAAGAAGAAGAAAATTCAAATTTACAAGAAAGTGAAACGAAGCAAACCTTAGAGGAGTCCCCCATGCAAATGGAAGGTATGGAATTTAATACAGAAAAATTTATCTTATCGACTTCTCAGTTTGTAGATCAACAAGAGATTCATCTTAACAAAGTCAAAGAGAAAGCATTACTTGTTGAATGCACAAGTGAGAAAGTTGCTCCTGTTCTGTTAACTTCCATCAATCCTCCAATATTTGAGTCCATGCTACATAAGGATGATTTACAGGATAATTGTAAGAATGGAAGTGAGAAAAAACTTTTTAGACATCAGAAAGAGGTTGTTGACATCCACAAAAGAAGACACACTCAGAGCATTCCTGTGACAATGAAAACAATGTCTTGAATCAAGAGGCGTGTGCGGTGGAGATCCAAATTGACTTTGTTGAAAGATATGCACATGAGAAAATGACTTAGCAGTTGTAGACATGGACTTGGGCACAACTAAGAAAGTTTTGCAGGGAATTGTGGATTAGCAAACAAGGCCACTTGAGGAAGACACAATTAGTTGGGAATCAAAAATGATGGCTTCAGAAGACAACTACACAAAATTTGGTTAGCATCACGATTGGTACAAACAGGAAAACGAGAATAATTTTCAATCTTTTACAGATAACCCAGTTTTTGAGATGGATGCAAAGTTATCTCTTGGATCAAGTTCTTCAACTTGTGATAATATCAGGGTGGTGCAACAGAAGCCAACTACATCACGAAGAGGATCGAGGATTAGGGCTTGCAAATTCCAATGATTGATTTGGGACCGTAGTATTGGGAGTCATGAGATGAATCATCATTGCTTGAGGGCAAGCAATCTTTGGGAAGGGCGGACTGTCATGTCCCTTTTTTTAATTGAAATAAAAGAAATAATAAAGTTAATATTTCTAAGTTGTCTAATGTTTTAATTTTTATTTTATTAAAAAGTGACAACTTAATATTACTTTATTACAATAATTAAAAGGTTAATGAGATATTAAAAGATCTTTAATGAGATAATAGAAGATCTCGTAAGTGGGAAACTTTTGGAGAAAAAAAGAAAAGCAGAAAAAAGATCCATAAACGAAGGAAATTCCTTATAGTTCTGCATGCTATTTTATTATCAAAAATCCCATTTTGCAGAGCTTGGACACTTATGTTCATCTTTTACCAAATGACAAAAACCTATGTTCCACGAAGTTTCCTGACAAGGGGATAGGGGGATGGAGGGACAGGTTTTGGGGACGAGGGGACGAGGGCCTAAGTTTGGGGACGACGGGGGGGCGATGGCAAGATGATGGTGGGTGGGGGTGGAGCCCCCAACAGGGTCAAGGGGCAGTGCACCTTGCAGGGGTCTGGGGGCAATGCCCCCTGTGGGGTTGAGGGGCAACGCCCCTCGCAAGGGTCTAGGAGCAACACCCCTAGTGAGGTTGAGGGGAAACCCACGTCATTTTCACAATTTAAGGCCTTCAATACCACACAAACCTTCATGGCGCACATCATTGTCACAATTTTATCACTATATTTTCTACAATACCAAGTCCTTACTTTTCCTATCCTAATACTCTCAATCTTGCAGCCTTTAGCCTTTCTATTGTTGATTTATTTCACTTTTGTGACTGCTTAGGGTGTGGATAGGGCCCATAGACCATTAGGGTTAAGGCTACTAGCACAAAGATCCATAAAAAATTATGATTTTAAAAAAATGATCTTTTTGCCTTAGTTGCCATGGGGGCATCTAGGAGTCTCGGAGATGGTTACGAGACCTCTGGGAGTCCCCTGGGCGTATCGAGGACATCCCAGAGTCTTCAAGAAGACCAAAAATAAGGGGGTGTCCGAAAAATGTCCCCTCTTTGAGGGGATGTCTCTATAACATCATAAGGTCATGGGTGGCGATGGTGGGACGACGGGGCAACGTTTCCTCCAAGTCCCTACATCCACAAAATGTCCCTATCCCGAAAATGTGGGTTTTTCTATGGGGCGGGAGGGCGCATCTCCATGGAACATTGACGAAAACCCTTATGGTTTCCAAAGGATCTAAGCACGAAAACCCTTGAGGTCTTTGGGATTCAAGAATGAAAACTCTTAGGATTCTAGTTGGTGATTCCACCCAAGAATTACACAGAGCTTCATAGTTTAGTTTCAAAAGCTGCATGTTAATGATCAACACTTGCATGTCAGTATCCAGTGTTTGTATGTCAAATCTAGAAGTTGTATGTTAGTGATCAGCGCTTGCATGTCAATGTTCAGTGTCGCATGTTAGTCTTAATGGATGCATGTCTGTATTCAATGATTGCATGTTAGTTTTAACCATTACATGTCATTTTTAGCAATGGTATCAAAGTTGTCTCCATATGGTTGTACTAAGGTCTATGATTTTTTTATGCAACAATTGGTGTATTGGGTTAGTAAATTATTGAATCATTTCTATCTTATAAGTTGCTATCTTATGGAATAAAAATATAGTTGATATTTGTGAATCAAATTTTTGTTTTATAAATTATTTATTGTCCATAATTGTTGCATGTGAGTTTCAGTGATACATTTAAAAAATAATCAGTTTAATCAGTTCTTGAGCAATTCAGAAAATTATTGAAACATATTTTAATTTTGGAGTAAATATCGTATAATATTCATTTGGGGATATGACGTCAAAAAATTTTCTAGTTTTCACAACTATTTTTCCGAATGTTTGATGAAGATCATATATTTCAATTTAGTATATGGTCAAATAGGCTTGGTTAGTCTATTTTTTGTTTCTTTATCTCTTCGAGACTATGGTCAGCAATAGCTTGACGAATATTTGATTTTTGTGAAAAAATAAAATCAGTAACATACTCTATCTTTACCTATTAAAAAGGTATATTAGTAAAATGCTCTATCGTGTATGCTTCATGTACTACGTATTTATAATTTGGTTTCATATATACCCATGTACATATACTTCAACATGGATCTTCTATCCATCATTGATTATCTCCATGCGATCATATCATCATCTATTATATTACTTGATTCAATTTACCTTCTCTACAATTCTCAAAATGACTTCATCAATCACATCGCTATTCAAATAAAAGCTCACCAAATCTTCTTTAATCATAAAATTTTCTATCCATGACATCATATAATAAATTCTCCTCAAGAACATGACTCTTCTCAATTTGGAGGTCAATAACATATGACAAATACATGACGGAATCTAGTAATCAAGGACCAAGATGTCATCATCATCCATTGAAATCTTGGGATCTCAATACTTTCAGATCTTTTTAAATCTATGATACTTGCATCCCATCGTTATTATTCAAAACATCAAACAAATGTTCTTCTGATCACAAATTCTCTTTCATAAAATCGCAATCAATCTCTTCACTAAAGCAATAGTCATTCTAGATCAACTCCATGTCTTCACATTGAAAAGAAGACATTAAAAGGTGCAAGGTAATGAAAGAACTCATTGTGATTGCTTGAGGACAAGCAATCTCGAGAGGGGAGGCCTGTCATGTCCCGATATTAAGACATTGTTTAAATTAAAGATTTAAACATCACAATTTAAGAGCGTGAAGTCGTCTCCATAAAATGCGGTGATTAGTCAATTTGAGTGTTAAAGATAATTTTGTACATATAACATTTAATACTATCAATATTCTAAATATCGAGATATATCACATTATCAATTTGAATATTATTATAATTATAATAATTATGATATAATATATAAATATAATTATAATTAATGATAATATAATATTATTATAAAAATATAAAATTGTGAATATTTATATTATTATATGATGTAAAGAATAAATATAAATAAAAACATTAATAATTTATAAATTATTAATAAACATTTTAATATTATAAATATATATAAATAAACTAATATAAATAAATGATTTCTGAAAAAGAGATGGGACCGATTCATCTAAAAGGTAATGACTAATAAAACAAAGTCTTAAAATAAGGTGGGACCCGTATAAGGAGGAAGGATTATGAAAAGAGAAGTAACAATTAAAAATATAAGGAGCTTATTACTAAGGCAGCCCACAAGGTTACTTAAAATAATCAAATATTACAATAAGGAACATCAGCGAATATATAAGGAATAATAAGCCATTCACACTAATTAAAAAGTCAGCGATCACTTAATGAATATGGAACGGGTTGCAAAGATAGAAGGCAGCGATTAAAATATGTGAAGGGCAGATAAGAAAAAAATTGTTATGTATGAAGAGTTGTGTATGTTTGATGGGTGATATCCATTAAGGAAAGGTATGTCTATTACCTTCGATTAAGAAGATATATAAGATATAAATTTTGGGAATTAGACGGAGGGGAGAGAAGTGGCAGTAGAGAACAAGCATTTTCAGATCAAGCGAATCTATTCCCTCATGTGAGCTTTAAAGGTTATAACATACATCAGAAATTAATAGATATATTTAATATATATAGGGGAAGCAATCAATCCATCATCAATCAGCATTCTTCCAATCGTCCATCACAAGAGCATTCCAGCCTGCAAGTATCTAAATAAAATAATACACTCACAACAGAAATAATCCTTTCAAGTTAGACAATATAAGGATTGCATCTGATCAAGGACTTTGCAGAAATCACAGTCCAAGGAATTGCAACAGCAAGTAAGCATCTCAACTTTATTGATCTTTCTATAGTTCTGATCGAACTGTCATAATCAAGTATAAGAGTTCATTTATATTCTTGATTGTCATTCATAGATATGTCAATTATGATTGCACTGATTTATAAACAATCATCACTAACATTGTGATGTGTAGATAGTTACATTCCATTATTCATAATAATAAGATTTATATGTAGTCATTACTAATAATGAATATGTAGACATTCATATATAATTATTCACAATAATATATCTTGTAAGCAATTATTTACAATGATATGTGATTTATTAACCTCATATGAGAGATTGAAGGAAACATGCCAAGAGGCCATTCATGGGTATTTTAGAGGCCTTTGTCACATGATGTATAAGGTACCCATAGTGCAAAGGATGTGTATCACATAGAGGCCTTGTCACATGAGGTATAAGGTACCCATAATGCAAGGATAGTGATATAATGGCCTTGGTTACTTTGATGTAAGGCATCATAAGAGTACCAAGGAGTCTCATACAGGCCTTAACTCTAAAGGTATTAAGGATACCACTTGAGTCTAAGGATAGGAGACATTAGAGCTCCATGGTGGATAACGGCAACTCTCCTCTCATCTCCCCTAGGATGTTAATAGATGGCATATGAAAAGATAGTAAGTTTGCAATATAAATTAATAAAGATCATAGATCATGTGAAATGTCATGATAGCGAATATGCAAGGCATATTGCTAATGATCATGAAAGTAACATGTGAAATGTTAATGATATGCAAGGCATATGAATAGTGATCATAAGATTAACTTGTGAAATATGAATGAAAGATAATGTGCATTGAAAGCAATCATAAGATTAGCAATAGTGATATGCATTGAAAGTAATTATAGATTCATAATAGTGATATGCATTGAAAGTAATCAAAGATTGATGATAGTAATGTGTATTGAAAGTAATCAATGAGGAACTAAAGTTATGAGTTGACATTTGATCATAGAAATGATAAAAGCAATGTTCTTATGTGAATTATATGTGTGACTTTAAATGTAAAATGTACTAATGTTCTCTTTTTGCAAGTTGAAATTTGGGAACAAGGTAAAGAGGTTTTGATTTGTGACAAGGGGACATTACATTCTCTTTTGAATGCTCCAACCCTTAGCCTTGAAGCTTTTGGCTCAATTTCTTCTTCTATTAACAACCCTTCAATGCTTTTAAGGTTGCTCTCATGTGCTTCCCTTTCTCCGTCTATGAAGGAATCCGTCTCCCAACGAAGACTTTCCTCATCTAGAGGAGGCTATAGGGATTCTTCGTACCTAACTTGGTATACAAGGTCGACCCACACTTCGTCCGATAATGGAAGATGCCTTGCTATTTCCACCCACTCTTCATATGGTTATTCAGAGCAATTTTAGTGTTTTGATATCTTTTCTCCTAACTCAACTTTGACTCACTTCTACTTTGAGACAGACTTCATCTTCAAATTTGCACTACTGGAGTCTCTTCGGCTACCTCTCGTAATCTTCTCCATTTTCTTTGCTCTACCGACCTTAGAGATCATCTGCTCTCTTGACCCTAACCACGTTGTGGTCTTTTCCCACCTTTATTAGGGTCTAAGGGCATGAATATCTTAAATCAGAACGGACTTCTTTAAGGCAACAACACCAATGTTTACTCTTCTATCTGATAAATTAATACTTGAAATAATGAATAGAAATAACAATGCATACCAGATAGAGTAGTAAAAATATATCTTTATTCATATGAAATTCTTAACTACACAAAGTCTATTTAAAGAACCCAACAATTGCCAAGCAAAACACAACCATCTACTAGCTGACTCCTATAACTACCTAAAAGCCGACAAACAATTAATACATAGTTAGATACAACTAATAAAGGCATTGTACGCTAACTACATTGATTAGTTTCGAAAAGCTTTAATATAAAGTTTCACAATGTTATAAAAATTTAGGTCAACATGAGAGTTTATAGTTCATACTTTATAATTTGAATAAGTATTTCTTTGTGTGCTCAACATAATTTCATAACTTTTGTTTAGAAGACAATTTTACTAGAAACTTTGCCACATTGTCTGTAGTAATCATATGAAATTTCTTGTAAATTTGTTTTTCTCCATCACTACCAAGTCTCCCAATTTAGTTGTTGCCATAAACTCAAAGTCTAGTGTTGTGTCTTGAAATGGCAGGAAACTAGACATTTATTTTGCATGGCTCTAAGGGCTAACCGGAAAGAATTACAGCCCATGGAATCATAAGATACTCACCATTTGTGAGTATCGTGAATTCGATCAGATTGTGTTGGAGGAAAGACCAGATCATGACCTGAAGGACTATGGCAGGAGGCATAAGGAAGTTTAATGCTTCTGAAGTTGTCTGTCATAGATGTTCTGATTACAGAAGTTTGAAATGCCACTGATGCAGCCACTCTTTGGCAGAATATAAAAACCAAATACTAGACATTGCAGGCTGGTCAAATCTACTTAGCTTGCTACCTCTCAGTTAAGCTAAGTGGACTTGACTAGGGAAGAAACTCCAAGGTAAAAACACTTGAACCAGAGTAGTACTAGGATGGGTGACCTCTTAGGAAGTTTCAGTGCTTCACCCCTAAGAGCATCACTGAGATGCAATGACTGCTTAGTGTACAATTCATTATCATGAGAGATGGTTTCTTGTGAAGCACCACTCATGAAATATGGGTCGATGTTGACTCAAAACTACGTAGTTAAATCCTGATAAATCATCACATAATTTGATACACAGCGAAAACACCACTTGTATGAAATATTAGATATAAATCATTGATCTTACTTGATAAGTCATTGCTGTTCAGACAATGCATAAACTACAGGAAAAGAAAATAGTCACTTACAGAACCAGTATTCCAATCTTTGAATTCCCATCTATC
The DNA here is from genome assembly GCA_027924645.1 of Cunninghamia lanceolata. Classification (NCBI taxonomy): domain Eukaryota; kingdom Viridiplantae; phylum Streptophyta; class Pinopsida; order Cupressales; family Cupressaceae; genus Cunninghamia; species Cunninghamia lanceolata. The sequence goes on along the minus strand of BSBN01001074.1, from coordinate 1,363,642 downwards.
ATTCTTCCCAAGAACATCGAACTCTGTTGAGATGGGTAGCCAATGACATGCATCAATGGTGATATGAGCCACAACCTGGAATGCCAAAGAAAAGCTTTGATTACAATTGCATTCCAACTATAATTTCACATCTCATTAACTATTTCATAATGGAATTGTAGAGTATGAAGAAGAAGTTCAAAAATCACAGGACGTGTGATATCAGAGATCTCAAGAAAATGATTCTGGAAAGGAATTAAAAAAACAAGTTAAGAGAGAACAATACTAGAAGGAAGTTCAAAAATATATTGACAAGCTGCGCACACTCAGAGATCTCTCGAAAATGATCCTAGACAGAACTTTAAAACAATAGCAGATAGAATTAGAAAAACAATGCAACTTATGCAATTAAATAAAAAGGATATATCTGAAGATGGTGTAATAGAAAGGGATGCATCTTCAATACTCAGGTGAGGAAATAATAATTTTCTGATCTTCTGCACTTGGTTGAAGGGATAATAATGCTCAAAAATAATATAACTTATGAACTTAAATAGAAAGGATATATCTGAAGATGGTTTATGATTTATGGATGCATTTTTTATACTCGGTTGAGGAGAGCATACTTTTCTGATCTTCTGCACTTGCTTGAAGGGATAATAATGCTCAAATCTTGAGCTTTTCTAGACATGAAGCCTTAAATTATATATTTAGTTCTTGGGTGGTAAATACACAAACTTAAGTTGACCTCCTTTCTATTATGAAGTAGGTAAGCCCTTTGCTTAAGTTTTTGATCGATTTTTCATAATCATGATTGTCTTCCCATAGTTTGGCAAACATGGCCGTCGCCAATATTTGACAAACATGGGTGTATCACATGTTGCCAGAAACCTCTCAAGTACTGCTTCCTTATTTATTGACTTCCATTTCATGGTTTGACTTTAAATTCTATCTTTTCTCTGATTTTTCCAGAAGACTTTATAATTGTATTATAGGGCCAAACTGCTTTCTGAGTTTCACAGGACACTTTCCTTGAACAATAGTGTGTATTTATCCTATGTTTTCAAGGTTCCTACCACATCACACCTGGACACCTCTTAGAAAAAAGCATAGGGAGGTTTCTATTGAATTTTCTAATTCATTCCTAAATTGCATCTTCAACGACTGATCTTGGATACTAAATTTCAATAAAGTATAAATTTGACTTTCATTAAAAATGATATAAGTATCCAGGACAATATAACTTTGTAACAAAACGAATTTTTACATAAGCAGACATAGAAACAATATTCATATATAGGATGAAAGATTATGTATGACTGATACCCCAAGAGATACTAAAAGTTATAACACCTCTCAAAAAATTGCCTAGTCAGCTGTGTGGAGAAGAATTGGAGTAGGGAAACCAAGTTTGGAATCTAAATTTGCATGAAAGATGACAGTTTGATAGTGGAAATCAATTTCATTACTGGACGACATTGAATTTTTGGAGCAATGAAAATGCAGCACTAAGGATTTTATTCTATAGTAGACATAATTTCTCCAAAGTCCATGAAGATGAGCTAGTCAAATTGCCAAGATATTGCAATCTTCACATAAGGTTTGCAGTTTGCATGTTTAGGCCGTAACCATATGTTGAGGTTGCCATAAGGCCATGAATTAAAAATAGTAAAAAGTTATAGCATTTTTTAGTAAAAACATGTGCTGATTACATATGAATGTTGAATTAAAACTAGTAAAAAGTCATAGCAATATGCTTATATTCTAAGTTAACAAGGGAGTATAGGTATGGTATGCGTACTGTTGTACCCAATCAAAATTTTTGCTTCATTAAGGCATTTTAAGAAGTCTAGAAAAATTTTCGTCAAAAAAATCAAAAAGTCAAAATTTCTAAAAATAGACGTCAAATTAGGTTTTCTGGGTTTCTTGAGATACGGATGCTGGCAAAATTTTTTAAAAATAGAATCTCCGATTCAGGTGTCGTGCCTGATTCTCATTGGCTGATTTTGCTTCACGATCAGCGTGGTCCAGACGGAATTTATAAAAGGTCGTGTTTTCTCTACTGGGTCAACTCTGCTATGCTATGCTTTATGATAGAAGGGAATCTATAAAAGAAAAGCTCATTTGCTATGCTATGCTTTATGATATTTCTCTTATTGAGCTCTGCTAGGGTTTATTCTTATGGAGGGTTTGAGGATTCGAACCAGAGGCTCTTGGAGACGAAAACCTCCCTGAGTAACGGCATTCTATAGGTGTGGAAGATCACTCAAAGGTACCATTAGAAGTGGATACACTTAGTATTCACAGTTGCAATTTCAATGGAGTTTGTTGAGGAGATTCGCAGTTCGTTGTTCATTACATTTTGAGGAATCATTAGCAATGTCTGGTATTGATAGAATAACAGCAGTTTCTTGGAGGTTATTGGGAGATATTTGCAGCCGTATTACCTTACTTGCTGGCCATACATCCTTGGGAGCAGCTGTACCATATTTTGGGAGCATTTAGAGGATCTTTGTGCTCATTCACTACTCCACCTTGGTCGCCTAGCTCTAGGGATTGGTTGTAGATCAGTTTCAGACCTGTGCAAGGAGAAATCAGTAGTTAAATCTGCCGTAAGTCATTTCCAGCCAGCCGTACCATGCCTGGGAGGACAAGGGCTTTCATGGAGTCATGTTACCTTCATTCAGAGACTTCCACCCTTCATGATTGAGGCGTTTGGAGCCTTATTCATTTCTGTTGTAGTCAGTTCAACAAGAAACCTCTGATACTTGATGCTGTGAGTGATTTTCCTAGTTGCATGTAGCTGGTTCATGCTCAGCCATACTGTAAAGTTGTAAAAATGCAAATGGGTATTCGACTATAAATCCATTGGAGGTATTTCTTGATCTAGGTTGTTATTTTTCTCAAATTCATTATACTTTTTCTGGGTTTGCATTATGATATCTATTGTATGCTCCGGCAACACACATTTGCAGGAAAACTGAAAACCCCTTCTGCATCTTCTGTCTAGTCTATAAGAACACCTCTAAAAATTAAAAAATAACACATAAAAAGATCATAAAAATTACAAACAGGGACGTCACATTACACCTTGGCGCCAATGTCGATACAAAATGTGTTTGTCTTGGCAAAGGTGGTCAGCTAGAAATAAATATATAAAGACTTGCTTTTGTTTATAACCAATCAAGGCCTTCATCTTATTAATCACTACACATTTGTTGAGCGGTTCCTTCTTACTTTAATAGCTGCTCTTGGTCTTCTTTAATCATAATAGTAATCGCTGCTTCTGTTGTTCTCCTCTTCTTTTAATTGTTGTTCCCATATATAACAATGAGGGTTGTCCTCATCTAACAATTTGAACATTTTAAACTTGGTGCTCTAGGTAATTTAATCTTCAAAGCCAATGAAGGAAGTCGGCCAGCATAGAGAACTCAGTTTAAATCTTTAATTTAAACTTTAACATTATCTTCTTTGCCTTTAGAGGAATCAGCCACCTTAGCATATTTTATCCTTCACCAATTTGCTTCAATGGAGACGTTTCTTACTTTGACATCGATGACAACAATTCACAACAATCTCTTTGACATCAATGACAATATTGCCAACAATCTCTTTCAATGATATTGCCTTGCATTCAATGATGTTGCTACGTTGACATCAATGACAACCATTTCATATACTCTTGTCTATTCATTAATGACAACAATCATGACTACCTTCTTGACATCAATGACAACATGTCCAACACCCAGCTGCACCAAACCAAGTTTGAACTAGACCGGAATCCGTGCCTCTATTGAACGAATCAGTAACTTAGCTATTCGAGCTATTAGTAATTTAGGTGGTGCTTTATGCGTGTGAATTGTGGGCTAGGAGCACTTCCAAAAACAAAATGGTGACAAACAAAGAGGATTCAAAAATGTCTAATCCCAAGCAAATTCAAAATAAAAGCTTCGGTTCCTTATAAGGTTCTAGCAAAAATAGGTACCTTCCTTATTGAGGTAATTGATATGGTTTGTCCCTTAGAATATTTGAATAAAATTGAATGGAGGCAAATAGATGGCCTAAGATTCTCACCAAAGAAGTTTTGAATGAGCAAAAGAATACTCGGATTGTAATGTCCCCATTTCCGTAATGGTCATATTTAATTTGGGTATTTAGCCTTTTCACTATTCCCATGGGCTAAATCACATTCTAAGGGAGTAATTTGTGGTTGAGCTAGGACCTAAAAGGCTTGGAGAATAGAAAGTTTGCTCAACTAGCTTTATTTCACTTGTATTTTTGGCTATTGGTATTTAATAATATTTTTATAAAACCAAAAATAAATTATATTCAGCCAACGCAAAATTGAAGGATGGAAAAAGTGAAAGTTGGATAACTTAAAGATAGGAATTGGGAATATTGGAGGAGAAAATAAAATATAATATTATATTATATTTTATTAATTGTTTGAGCCCAAGGAAATCGGCGCCCACATGAAGGAGGAAAAATAAAATAATAAAAACTAATATTATCTCACTAAAAATCGGCTCCCATGGAGAAAAAGGAAATTATAATAAAACAATATTATCTATTTTATGGTGAGGCGTCCAAAGTGGAGAAATAAGAAAAATATTTAATAAATATCAAATTAAAGATTTGATATTGACAGTAGACTTTAAAATTAATTATATTTTGTCTAATTGGGTCACCCAAATGGAAAAATATAAAAGGACATCATTTGGAGCAATTTTAGAAAACTTGATCATTTGATATTTTGCATATTGAGTATTTGCTCTTGGCTGAATGTGATTTCCAATTTGTTCAAAGAGATGATCCCTTGAATTCTAGTGGTTTGGACGAAAAAATCCACCATGAGAGATATTCGTGTGGAGTTCATGTCATGTCCCTATAATGATTTATAATTGAATCGTTTATTTAAATAATAAGTTAGCCTTATAGAAACTAAATATATAATATATTTATTTAAAATATATTATTAATATGTATTATTTAATAAATAATATTATTAATTTAATATAATATTATAAAATATATGAAATATATATTTAATTAACTAGATATATTATAAATATAAATATTTTAATATAATATTTATGTGAATAATTAATAAGATATATTATTATATATAAAAATAAATATTACGAAGAGTCTTACCTATTAAAGCTAAAAAAAAAAGTAATTTAGAATAAGGCAAAGTAATACGGTTAAACAAAAGGTCAAATTCAAAATAAAATCATATAAAGATAAAAGTCTAATAAGAGAAAAACATTATCCCACCATATTATATGCTTGTGAATAAAAATAAGATAAAAAAGCTCTCATACTTAATAACAAATGTATTTATTTATACTATATATATTATATAAATAATGTACTTTAAAAAGATTAAGGGGGGGCCGAAGGAGGATATTTATAAGTGCAGCAATTAAGTTGGTTGACACCAGCGATCACATTAGTAAAAAATATGTTATAAATATATCTAATAATATAAATACAAATATTATTATTATCTTATATTGTAATATAAATATAAATAATATAATATAAATCATATATCATTTATTATAAAGATATAATATAAATACAAATAATATAAATAAATAATAATATAAATAAACATCTTTTGACCTATCCTCTTATGATAAGGGAGTTACGTATGGTTAGAACTAGTTTTACCACAAAAGCGAATTAATATAAAGTAATAAAAATTATAAGAGGGTAAGTATGTCTTTTACCACCAAGCATAATAAGAGATGTGCCTCTTCGAACATATCCCTTGAAAGGGAAATAAATAAAGGTTGTAAGATAGAAGGAGAAGGATATAAAAGAAAATAAAGGCAACAAACCTAGCAAGGATCGAAGGAACTCCAAAAAGGCAACGTCATTCATCAGCAGCAAGTACGCATCATTCCTTACTTATTAATACAATAACATAGCTGCTATAGTATAATGGAAGCATGGAAAGAGAAGTCTGCTGTTAAAAACATAATAATGACTTAATATATATTACTTTCATTCTGCATAAATAAGGGTAATAATAATATGAGTAAAATGCTGCAATTTGCATTATGACATAGACAAAAGGGTTTTTACTAGGAATGTTAATCAATGTAAGAATTATAGATGCCTTTCATGAAGGTTATATGATTAGGAGGTTATTAGATGTAATTCCAAGCTAGTAGCAATACTGTATACATCTAGTTTCATAAAGACATAAGCATTCAAAGAGAAATGACAATATACTAATGGATTTAGGGAATATCCAAGATAGTGATTTTAAATTGAAGGCATGTTGATGCCTAGAATAATAAGTATATCTCTAAAAAGGGATTGATTTTGAGATTACCTTTAATAAGTAATCGACGTGGCCATGAGTACCGAGCTAGGATTAGTAGCCTTCCCCTTAATCCACCTACACACTTTATTAGTATGAGACTGGTAGTTAGAAGGAATCTAGTGTCTAGCACTAGAGCTGGCAAGTCATTGCCCCTCAGAGCTAAGAGCGAAGTATTGCCGGGTGTAGCATGAAGCTCTTAGACCTAGGGTAAGAACGAAGTATTGCCGGGTGTAGCATGAAGTTCTTGACCCTATGGTTGCGTAGGACCTAGATAATATTAATGGCCTAACAGTAGGTGAACCTCGAGCTGGCTATAAGCCCCTCCGAGCCAAGAGTGAAGTACCTCCGGGTGTGAGGTGAAGCCTTGGCCCTACGGCCATGGGTCTTGGAATCCTTAATCCACCCTCTCATATTAGGTGAGTGGTCTGATTAATGGGTAGGATTACGAACGTCCTCCGCGAAGTATGTCCATGACTCGTGTGATTAATGATATAAGATAGATCATGAACATGGATATATGATTAGAAAGGATATGAAATAGATAGAGTTTATTATTGTTAAGCACTTTATGTAAACATGATGAAATGATTTGTATACTAATGTGCTCTTTTACAAGTTGAAATTGTTTGCAAGGTTGCTAAAATTTTGGCTTGTTAGAAGGGGACATTACAGTGGTATCAGAGCAGTCATCCTGCCATCCTGTGAATAATAGTTAAATAAAAAAATAAAAAATAAAAATAAAAATAAAAAGGTAAAAAAAAAAAACCAATGAAATCGTATGTATGAATTTCATGAATTGCTAGAATAATGGTGTTTAATACATTGCTAAATGCAACAAAAAAAAAATTAAAATCTACTAAATATGTTATGATGCAACATTACAAAATTAAAATTTGTTACAAATATGTAATAAATAATGAGTAAATAAGGTAAAAAATAAATAAAAATAAAACAACTCTTAATAGCAATAAAATTATACTAAATGAAACAGTAAAATAAAATAATTAAAATATAATTTATAAATAAATATATATTAAGACATCTCTATTTAGTTCTTATAAGTAATATATTTCACAAAGTTATTTTCATCTATGGGTAACCTATGGTCGGGTGAAATGGGTGAAAAAACAAATTAAAATATACGTAAACAACTAACCCAAAGTATTTATGGTGTACATAAACCTTAATAAAATATAGTTATAAACTTAGTTACCGGGTTCTTTGCCCAGAGGCACCGGTTCGGCTGGGAGCGGGAGCAGCAACGGGAGCGGCTTGGGAGCGGCCCTGCCACCCCGGGTTCCTTGTGGGTTCTCCAACGGAGAACCCACAAGGAACCCAGGGTGGCAGGGGCGCTCCCAGGAGTTCCCAGGAGCTCCCAGGGGCTCCCAAGCGCTCCCAGGCGCATTTTTGGAATTTTTTTTTTAAATTACAAATTTTCTTTTAAAAAACTATAATTATATAAATTATTAAATACTATATATTATATAATATAATATAATATTATTATATTATGTATTCTATATTCTATATTAATATAATATTATTATATTATGTATTCTATATTATATTAATAATAATATATTCTATATTATATTATTTTATTATATATTATTTATTATATAATAAATTAATAACACATTATATAATATTATATCATACATTATTATAAATATTAGATTTTATATATGTATTTTTATATATAATATATTATATATTATACATTATTATAAATATTAAATTATATATATATAAAATATATATATAGTACAGCCGTACCTAGCCGTACCCACAAAAGAAAAAAAAATTCACCGTACCGGCATACCAGAACCCCGCTCCAGAACCCGTTCCCGTACCAGAACCGGCAACTTAGGTTATAAAATAAATTATTTATAAAATTTAGTGCTGAAAATTTAAAAGGGTAAAGCCAAATTTATAAATTATTATTTTAGGGCACTATATTATTTATGGTACTATAGTTTATTAGCTATATTAATTTGTTAAATTTTATAGAGGTTATTTTATATTATTGGTGAGTGTAATGTTATTTTATATAAGGGAAACCTAATAAATTATAATGTTATTAAATATTACTTTAGGATACCTAATTATAGTTGCTTGAGGACAAGCAATCTTGAGTGGGGAGGGTTGTCATGTCCCTATAATGATTTATAATTGAATCGTTTATTTAAATAATAAGTTAGCCTTATAGAAACTAAATATATAATATATTTATTTAAAATATATTATTAATGTGTTATTTAATAAATAATATTATAAAATATATGAAATATATATATTTAATTAACTAGATATATTATAAATATAAATATTTTAATATAATATTTATGTGAATAATTAATAAAATATATTATTATATATAAAAATAAATATTACGAAGAGTCTTACCTATTAAAGCTAGAAAGTAAAGTAATTTGGAATAAGGCAAAGTAATGCGGTTAAACAAAAGGTCAAATTTAAAATAAAATCATATAAAGATAAAAGTCTAATAAGAGAAAAACATTATCCCACCATATTATATGCTTGTGAATAAAAATAAGATAAAAGAGCTCCCATACTTAATAACAAATGTATTTATTTATACTATATATATTATATAAATAATGTACTTTAAAAAGATTAAGGGGAGGCCGAAGGAAGATATTTATAAGTGTAGCAATTAAGTTGGTTGACACCAGCGATCACATTAGTAAATAATATGTTATAAATATATCTAATAATATAAATACAAATATTATTATTATCTTATATTGTAATATAAATATAAATAATATAATATAAATCATATATCATTTATTATAATGATATAATATAAATACAAATAATATAAATAAATAATAATATAAATAAACATCTTTTAACCTATCCTCTTATGATAAGGGAGTTACGTATGGTTAGAATTAGTTTTACCACAAAAGAGAATTAATATAAAGTAATAAAAATTATAAGAGGGTAAGTATGTCTTTTACCACCAAGCATAATAAGAGATGTGCCTCTTCGAACATATCCCTCGAAAGGGAAATAAATAAAAATTGTGAGATAGAAGGAGAAGGATATAAAAGAAAATAAAGGCAACAAACCTAGCAAGGATCGAAGGAACTCCAAAAAGGCAACGTCATTCATCAGCAGCAGGTATGCATCATTCCTTACTTATTAATAAAATAACATAGCTGCTATAGTATAATGGAAGCATGGAAAGAGAAGTCTGCTGTTAAAAACATAATAATGACTTAATATATATTACTTTCATTCTGCATAAATAAGGGTAATAATAATATGAGTAAAATGCTGCAATTTGCATTATGACATAGACAAAAGGGTTTTTACTAGGAATGTTAATCAATGTAAGAATTATAGATGCCTTTCATGAAGGTTATATGATTAGGAGGTTATTAGATGTAATTCCAAGCTAGTAGCAATACTGTATACATCTAGTTTCATAAAGACATGAGCATTCAAAGAGAAATGACAATATACTAATGGATTTAGGGAATATCCAAGATAGTGATTTTAAATTGAAGGCATGTTGATGCCTAGACTAATAAGTATATCTCTAAAAAGGGATTGATTTTGAGATTACCTTTAATAAGTAATCGACGTGGCCATGAGTACCTGATGAAGGGGGTAAATCACAAAACACACAATAACAGATATTGAACACAGCAAATATTACTTTCTTTTATTGAACTAGGCAACTCATTACATTACAGAAGCTCAATTACAATCAGAGGATGAGTCCTCTACTGGCTGCAACACATTACAGTTTTCCCAACCTCAAGACTCCAGAACCTTCAGCCTTCTGTAACCCCAAATCAGTTAGGGTTTTTGTTTTCCCACCTATTCTTGACTCTACACTAGCCCCCTTCACTCTACTACTACCCAGGGTTCCTAAAATAGTCATAAATAGCACTTTTTGGCGGCCTCCAACCAAATTTCGAAATTTGCAACTCTCTCCAAAAGTAAATCAACTTCCGGGAAGCATAACTTTTGATCCGGGTGTCCGATTGACGAACCGTTTTAAGCACCGAAAAGCTCGCGATGTGAACTATCACGCCGGAAATCCGTAAACGGATTTCTGTCAACTTTTCGAGACGTTATGGGAAGTTTTAGTGCCTCATATCTTGTTTCGGAAATTTTCAGGGGCTTTTCGGAAAACAAAAACTTTAATATCTTTCAGCTCACAAATGATCTTTGCCTGATTCCTTCGCCAATGGTCTTATATTTCCGTTATGTAACTTTCTGGAAGTTTTTGCTTCATTACGTGCCCAAATGCAAACTTTCTAAAAATAGCAGGTACACTTTCCTAATTAGGCAGATCGCTATTTTTAGCAGTTTTGAAAAAACTGAAAGTCCTACATTATTATTCTGGACATTATGGAACTCAAAACACTAATTATGGAAAGAAATGAAAACAATTACAATGATTTTGAATTAACTTCTTTTTGGGTGATGCAAGATTGCCCTTACACCACTGAATGCTCCTGCATCAGACACCCAGGGTAATTTGAGAAGTGACCCTGTCACGTCTCATGTGTTTGTGTGAGGAAAACCCAAACAGTCAACCTCTGCCGTAGTCAACCAAGAAGAATTTTCAACAGGCCTTCCTTTCCATTTTACCAGATATTCTTCATATTGCTTATTCCGAGTACTTCTTCCCACACGGCTATCCAAGATCTCTTCTATCTCCTCTGTTGAAGTAGATGCCGGAATACTCCACTGTTCTTCTGTTGGTCCATCCTCTGTTCCACCTTCATGATATTCTGATAAATCAGCAATGTTGAAAACAGGGGAAATATTGATCCCACTCGGCAGCTCTACCTCATATGCATTTCCTGAATCATGTTTCTTCAAAATTTTGCATGGTCCAAATTTCTTCATTTTCAACTTATTGTATGTTCCAATTGAGAACCTTTCTTTTCTCAAGTGAACCATGACTTCATCTCCTACCTGGAATTCCTTATATCTCCTCTTCTGATCTGCCTTAGCCTTGTACTGAATATTCATTTTATTAATGTGCTTTCTCACCTCTTCATGCAAATTCTTCAGATGTTCTGCAAAGTCTTCAGCTTCAGCACTTGTCTTTTCTCCGTTGTCCAGCTTCCTTAACTCAGAAGCATTTCTTGGGCTATTGCCATATACAATCTGGAATGGTGATTTACCAGTACTCCTATTGACAGAATTGTTGTAAGCAAATTCTGCCTGTGGTAAAATCAAGTCCCATCCCTTAGGCTTATCTCCTACTAAGCATCGTAGCAGGTTACCCAAACTCCTATTCACCACTTCAGTTTGTCCATCAGTCTGTGGATGGTGTGCAGAACTAAACTTCAAATCTGTCTTCAACTTCTTCCACAATGTCCTCCAGAAATAACCAACAAACTTGATATCTCGATCTGAAACTATGCTCTTTGGTAGACCATGTAGTCTCACCACTTTCCTGAAAAATAACTCTGCAATATGAACAGCATCATTAGTCTTCCTACAAGGAATAAAATGTGCCATCTTTGAGAATCTGTCCACCACCACAAAAATAGAATCATGCCCTCTCTGTGTCCTTGGTAAACCAAAAACAAAATCCATACTAATATCATCCCATGGCTTCTCTGGTACAGGTAATGGTTGATACAATCCTGTATTTTGACTTGTTCCTTTTGCCATCTGACATACTCTGCACAAACTTCCTCACATCTTGCTGCAACTGTGGCCAATAATAATTTTCACCAACAATAGAAATGGTCTTATCTCGACCAAAGTGTCCAGCCAATCCTCCACTATGCTTCTCCTTAATCAGGTTCTCTCTCATGGAACTCCTCGGAATGCACAACTGGCTTCCTCTAAACAACATGCCATCTTGGATTATAAAATCCAACCATTTTGTCCTATCCAAAGTAACAGGCTCCAGACAAGCTTTCCAAGCCTCTGCAAAATCTGGATCTTCAGGATACGAACTTTTGAGCTCATAGAACCCAACAACCTCTATCTTCATTTCTGTCAACAAATTTTGCCTTCTGCTCAAGGCATCTGCAACTCTGTTGGACTTCCCACTCCTGTGCTTCAAAACAAAGGTATAACTCTGCAAAAACTCAACCCATTTTAAGTGCCTTTGGTTCAACTTCCCTTGACTACTAAGATACTGCAAAGCTTGATGATCAGTATATAAAACAAACTCTTTTGGCAACAAATAATGTCTCCATTTCTTCAAGCCTGAACTATTGCATAAAATTCCTGATCATAAACAGAATACTTTTTTTTGGCATCATTAAGCTTCTCACTAAAATAGGCAATGGGCTTACCTTCTTGGCTCAAAACAGCTCCTATACTACTACCACTAGCATCACAATCTACCTGAAATACCTTATTGAAATCTGGAAGTGCCAAAACAAGTTGTTCTACAACTTTCTGCTTCAATGTATCAAAGCTCTTGTCTGCTCCTTTAGTCCATCTAAACTCTTTTCTATCCCCTCTCATTGTCTCAGTTAGAGGTGCACAAATGCTACTAAAATTCCTGATAAACTTTCTGTAAAAACTTGCCAAACCATGAAAAGATCTTACCTCCGTTGCACTCCTTGGTGTAGGCTACTCAATGATAGCCCTTACTTTTTCTGGGTCCATCTTAAGACCTTCCTCTGAGACAACAAATCCCAGGTATACCAACTCCTTTTTTGCAAAACTACATTTCTTCAGATTAATCAGCAATTTCTCCTCCCTCAGCTTCTCTAGAACTCTTCTGATATGCATCAAATGCTCATCCCAAGTCTTACTAAAAATCAAAATATCATCCAAATAAACAATAACAAAACTTCCCAAAAATTCTTTTAGTACCTCATTCATGAGCCGCATGAAGGTGCTCGGTGCATTGGTTAGCCCAAATGGCATGACTAACCACTCATACAAACCTTCCTTTGTCTTGAAGGCTGTCTTCCATTCATCCCCTTCTCTGATACGGATCTGGTGATACCCACTCTTCAGGTCAGTTTTCGTGAAGTACTTTGCTCCACTCAAACAGTCCATGATGTCATCCATTCTTGGCAATGGAAATCTATACTTGATCGTTATCTTATTGATGGCTCGAGAGTCTGTACACATCCTCCATTCTCCATCTTTCTTCGGTGCTAGTACTGCAGGTACTGCACATGGACTTAGGCTCTCCCTTATCAGTCCCTTCCTCAACAACTCCTGAACTTGTCTGTTCAGCTCTTCATTCTCTGCAGGGGTCATTCTGTGGGCTGCCTTGTTTGGCAAATTGGCTCCTGGTATCAAATCCATTTGATGACTTATCTTCCTTACTGGTGATAAACCTTCTGGTACATTATCAGAGATAATGTCCTGGAACTCTTCCAACATATTTGAAACTTCTGCTGGTACATCTTCACAGTTCTCCTGACTAATCTTGGGAATCAATGCAAAGCAATGATGCTCATGCTTCATTCCCTCCAAAAACTTTCTACCATCTACCAAGCAAATTCTGGCAGTGCTACATACCTTTTCTTCCACCTCCTTCAAGGGCTTCAACTTATGACGAACTCCATCCTTTGTTAGGGAGTATGTGTTTGCACGGCCATCATGGACAGCGCTCCTATCATACTGCCACGGCCTCCCCAACAGCATATGACATGCATCCATCGGTATGATATCACACAGCACCTCATCATGGTAGTCACCAATCTTGAACTTCACTAAACACTGCTCGTTGACCAAAGCTCTATGGTCCTTCTGCAACCATGCAATCCGATATGGATGCGAATGCTTTCTTCTTGTCAACTTCAATTTGTCAACCATCTCCTCTAAAACAAGATTATCAGTGCTTCCACTGTCAATAATAATATCACAACACTTACCTTCACATTTGCACCTTGTGCGGAATAAACTCTTCCTCTGATTGGGTTCTTTCTCCTCATTCAACAAAGTTCTTCTGACAACTAGGGTTTCTCCCCTTTCTGCATCTTCAGAGTGCTCAGACTGTGCATCTTCATCCACATGTGCAACTCGTGCATTACCTTCAGGTCTTCTATTCATCCTTCCTTGATGTTGCGGACACTCGTATGCTCGATGCCCTTCTTCTCCACATTGCAAACAGGTTCCTCTGAAACCTCCTCTTTTGGGTCCTTGCCCAGGTCTGCCTCTTCCTCTTCCTCTTTGCTCACCATTGTTTTGGTCACGAGGGTGGTAGGTATTATCACCTCTCTGATTTAGACTGGTACCAGCTTCTTCACTTTTCTTTGCATTTTCATTTCGGCCCCCATAGGGTCTTCCACCAGTCCTTCCGCCTTGACCTCTTCCCCTTTGCTTGCTGTCAAATCTTTTATTCAGCTTCTCTTCCACCTTCAGGGAAAACTGGTACGCATCTTCTATGGTGGTCATTCTGACCAGGCTCAACTCCTCTTGAATACTCGGCCTCAACCCATTAATGTAACGGGCTACCTTCTCCTTGTTGGGCTCTGCATGGCCTATCCTGATAGTAATTTTATAAAACTCTTCTGTATACTCCTTAACAGACTTGTTACCTTGCTTTAGTCCTTGCAGCTTCTTCAGCAACTCCATCTCATAGTCCACAGGAATGAACTGTTTCTTCAGTTTCTCCACCATCCGATCCCATCTGGTGATCTTTCCTTTTCCTCTTCTATTCCTCTCTAATTGGACCTCCTTCCACCAAATATTGGCATGGCCCTTCAACTTTGCTTTTGCAAACTTAACCCGATCTGGGTCCTCCACATCTTCATACTCAAAATACTCCTCCATGTCATTGATCCAATCAATAAGCTGTTCTGGATTCAAATCTCCAGAATATGTAGAAACTTCGATCCTGGGCCTCTTTCCGATCTTCGAAATGGCCCTCAACAACCTAACTTCTGCAACATCTCCGGTGGCTTCTTGTTCTTCCTCAGATAGCTCTTCTTCAGCTTCATCTTCACTTTCTTCTCTTACCCTCGGCTCAAACCCTCTTCGTAGCTCCTCTTGCAATGCATCGATTTGTCTTTGTAGGGCTCTAAAACCCTCTTCTGTCAAAGCATTCCTCCCTACACGGTTTCTTCGTGGAGGCATCTTGGTCTCCGCAGCAAACCCACAACCTCAGGTCCTGGTGCAAACTGCCTCACGGTCGGCGATCTATCTACACACTCAGGAACCCTTGCTCTGATACCACTTGATGAAGGGGGTAAATCACAAAACAGACAATAACAGATATTGAACACAGCAAATAGAACTTTCTTTTATTGAACTAGGCAACTCATTACATTACAGAAGCTCAATTACAATCAGAGGATGAGTCCTCTACTGGCTGCAACACATTACAGTTTTCCCAACCTCAAGACTCTAGAATCTTCAGCTTTCTGTAACCCCAAATCAGTTAGGGTTTCTGTTTTCCCACCTATTCTTGACTCTACACTGGCCCCCTTCACTCTACTACTACCCAGGGTTCCTAAAATAGTCATAAATAGCACTTTTTGGCGGCCTCCAGCCAAATTTCGAAATTTACAACTCCCTCCAAAAGTAGGTCAACTTCCGGGAAGCATAACTTTTGATCCGGGTGTCCGATTGACGAACCGTTTTAAGCGCCGGAAAGCTCGCGATGTGAACTATTACGCCGGAAATCCGTAAACGGATTTCCGTCAACTTTTCGGGACGTTATGGGAAGTTTTAGTGCCTCATATCTCGTTCCGGAAAATTTCAGGGGCTTTTCGGAAAACAAAAACTTTAATATCTTTCAGCTCACAAATGATCTTTGCCTGATTCCTTCGCCAAAGGTCTTATATTTCCGTTATGTAACTTTCTGGAAGTTTTTGCTTCATTACGTGCCCAAATGCAAATTTTCTAAAAATAGCAGGTACACTTTCCTAATTAGGCAGGTCGCTATTTTTAGCAGTTTTGGAAAAACTGAAAGTCCTACATTATTATTCTGGACATTATGGAACCAAAAACACTAATTATAGAAAGAAATGAAAACAACTACAATGATTTTGAATTAACTTCTTTTTGGGTGATGCAAGATTGCCCTTACACCACTGGATGCTTCTGCATCAGTACCGGGCTAGGATTAGTAGCCTTCCCCTTAATCCACCTACACACTTTATTAGTATGAGATTGGTGGTTAGAAGGAATCTAGTGTTTAGCACTCGAGCTGGCAAGTCATTGCCCCTCAGAGCTAAGAGCGAAGTATTGCCGGGTGTAGCATGAAGCTCTTAGACCTAGGGTAAGAATGAAGTATTGCCGGGTGTAACATGAAGTTCTTGACCCTATGGTTGCGTAGGACCTAGATAATATTAATGGTCTAACGGTAGGTGAACCTCGAGCTGGCTATAAGCCCCTCCGAGCCAAGAGTGAAGTAGCTCCGGGTGTGAGGTGAAGCCTTGGGCCTACGGCCGTGGGTCTTGGAATCCTTAACCCACCCTCTCATATTAGGTGAGTGGTCTGATTAATGGGTAGGATCACAAACGTCCTCCCCAAGGTATGTCATGACTCATGTGTGATTAAGGATATAAGATAGATCATGAGCCAATGATGAAAATGAATAACATATATGTGAATGTGTTTTAATGCATGATGATGAAATGAGTTATATGAACTTAATGTGAATATAATCTAATATGTTATAGTCTTAATGATTATATGTTGAAAGAAATGATTAAAAGATTACTAATGTTCTCTTTTACTAAGTTGAAGTTGTGTTAAATGGTGAAAAATTTCAGCTTACTATAAGGGGACATTACAGTTCATCATTGAGCTTAACCGGAGGATTTTAATGGAGATATGGCTTCAAACAACTAGGATTTTATGAGCAATTCATCTTCAGCTAGGGTTTGAAGGATTTGTTTGCAGATTTCAAGAAGAATAAGGCAAATCGGAGCACTACTTCATCATATTATTATGTATCGACATCATGCAAGGACTTCCAAGTGGATCTCCCATCATTTGGAGACTATTTTGAGGAGTGGCATCAACATTAGAGGGTCTGATTTTTATGACAGGTTGTTGGAATTGCATTTCAGAGGGTTATACTTTCACATTTTGGCATTATTTGTCATCTTCAGGGTTGCTAGGTGAAATCACACCTCTCCTAGGCATACCCGATTTCACTTTTTGACATATTTTGGCACTTTGGAACAAGATTTGCAAAATCTGGGTTGTTATTGATGAAATCAGTCATATACAGATTGCATATCAGACTTTTGTTGAGTGTTTGTTGACATGTTTTCATAGCATATGATAATATTTGATATCTAGGGCATAGCGATCAGCTTTGGGAGGCATATTTTGATATTGTTTGATGATTTACTTCAAATTTGGGTCATTATCAGCTACATCAGCGATTGCACCAATCCAAATCAGACCTTATTGACCACCTACAGGAGTTTCTACAGCCAACAACCATAGGGTTTCAACCTCTACACTTGCAAGGCTTCATCTTCAATAAGTTGGCTAGGGTTTCATGCATGGTATGAGCCTATTTGTAAAACATTTTGTGGTCTGATTTTCAAATCAAAACAGTCTGATTTATGACAGCAGTGAGCTACATTTGTAAACATCATTATTCATTGCAATCAAGAAGACATTTTTGCTATCCGGGTATGTTTCTACATGTTTGCATTGTACTTTGAAGCATGTATGAGTTGATATGTTTGCATCTTTGGTGAATGTTTTTCTATGATGTTGTTACCTTTCAATCTTTACTTCATTACAAACATACTTGTGCAAACAAAACATCAAAATTCCAAACCAAACTCTCTAGAATCAAATCAGAAAAATCAGGGCAGCAAGTGAAAAAAAATTCAATTAGAACAAGTCAGGATTCTTACAGTGGTATTAGAGCTCATTTAGAAATAAGAAAATTTATGGTTTTGAACAAGAATCTAGTTTAGGGTTCTTACAGTGGTATCAGAGCTTGGATCTTGCCAGCCTATTAGGTTATGCAGCCATCGGAAGTTGGTCCTCACAGATATCACTATAGTAGAAGGATAGGACAGCGTAATAATCAGCAAGGAGAAGATAATCCAGCTGCAGGTACACATACGGAGATGGATAGAGGTAGAAATGGAAGTCCAAGAAGGGATAACCAGCCCGCCTTTGATAATTTCTTACAGGCTTTTGGTCAAGAACAACAACAAATATTTCTGCGGTTTCAAGACCATATGATTACAGCCATTGGCCAATTGAGATTGGATCATTCACGATCAAGAAGGTCAATAAGTGAGAGTAGTAGAAGACGTAGCAATGTAGGTAGAGCGGCTACACATACAGGTAGAGCAACCGCAACAGTTTCAAATAGACCTCTTCATCCTACTTTTGTACCAAGAAGAGAACAATCATCATTTGAAGAAGAGGAAGAAGTCACATATCTCACT
The DNA here is from genome assembly GCA_027924645.1 of Cunninghamia lanceolata. Lineage (NCBI taxonomy): Eukaryota > Viridiplantae > Streptophyta > Pinopsida > Cupressales > Cupressaceae > Cunninghamia > Cunninghamia lanceolata. The sequence goes on along the minus strand of BSBN01001074.1, from coordinate 1,344,970 downwards.
GATGATGTCATGGTTGCATATGATGAGTACCGCATACTTCCAACCGATGTTAGGATAGCCCTTAATTTGAACCAATTCATGAATCAAAGAAGGGAAAATAAGAAGAGCCAAAAGGAGAGGACCTAAAAAAGAACACAAAAAATTCAAAGATGCATTGAGCAAAGTTCCTTTACCTAACTTTGATGGCAGCGGTGTGCTAGGGCATGGATACATAAGCTTGATACTTTTCTTACACTCAAGCCAATGAGTGAAGAAAAGGCTATTCAATTTGCTACTATGCATTTGGAGGGTCTAGCCTATGATTAGTGGCATCATGGACTTGTTTCACAGAGGCATAATATGATCAGTTCATATGATGAGTTCACACGTAAGCTCATTACCAGGTTTGATAGGAAGGATGTGGAAGTCTACTACAGGGAATTGGCTCAATTGAAACAAGTTGGTAGAGTGGACTCCTATGTCAATGTCAATGAGTTCCAAAAGATTGATGTCATGGTTCCAGAAATGTTTGAGAAGAGAGTTACAATGCTTTTTGTAGAGGGATTGAATGATAGAATGAGAGGATTAGTGAAGGTTCATAAGCCTAAGACTTTGGATGATGCTATAGAACTTTCACTTGACCTAGACACTACTCCTCCATTTCAGCCTCAAAAGAAGAACAGGAATGAAAACTCAAATCAACAATCTCATGAGCAGCCCACTCATAAAAAAGTTGAAGGTACATCAAAGATGGATTTTGAGGCAAAGAATGAACTTTGTAGGGAAAAGTTGTGTTTTACTTGCAAAGAACCTTGGGAAATCAGTCATAGATGTCTTGGCAAAAGTAAAGTGCATTACATAGAGGTGATTGATGAGGTGGATGATGATACTAGTTCAAAAAATAGTCAAGAACAGCCAACACTAGAACTTGTAAATAATGGTAACAAAGGATCTAGGATTGCTTATCTTTTAGGGGCTTCAAGGTATAATCCATTCATCTTTGAAGGCACATTGTTTGGATGCAAGGTCATGGCACTTCTTGATAGTGGAGCTACACATAACTACATTGATAAAGAGTTGGTAAACAAAAGAGGTTTGCATTATGATGATTTTGAGGGCTTTGATGTGACTATAATAGGTGGACTCACTATTCTTTGCAAAAAGAAGGTGAACAAACTTAGCATTCTATTTGGTGAGTATACACTTTGTGATGACTTCTATGTTCTTGACTTAAAGGGTCATGAAATTGTGCTTGGTATGCAATGGCTACATTCACTACAAATGGTCATCCAAGATCTACAAACTATGGAGTTGAGTTTCCAACATGAAGGGAAACAAATTGTTATGAAAGCACTCAAGTATGCATTGCCACATCAAATAACAGCCAAGTCTATGATAACTATGGGCAATGAATTATCTCACGAAAACACTATGGAGTGGTATGAAATCATTCCTGATTTGTTTAACAGCAGTCCTACATCTTTGCATTTTCATGAGGTAGACATTTTAACACCTATGGATGATAGTCATTTGAAGTCCACTAATGATAACATACAAAATTGGAGTGTTGAATATGCTGATTATGTTGAAAAACATCGCACTACACATTCTGATTTTGTATATCAGACTTTAGAAGATGTGGAAAGGACACAAGAAAAGTGTAAAAATTGGCTAGAAAGGGCAAGGAAAGCCAAGTTGATTGCTGCTCACAAAACAGCACCTTGAAATGATCAAGGATAAGAGGCAATCAGCTTTGTATACTCATCATGGGCCAGCCAATGATGATATGCATGTATGTGAGAATGGAGATGAAGGAAAATCAGACATGCACGATGCATTAGTCTCTATTGGAGAACTAGATCAGCATACTATTGATTTGACACAACATTATTTTGATGAGGCTTTCATATCAGAGCATGTGGATAGTAATAATTCCATTCTAATCCATTGTTTGATAGTTCATTCTTTGTGGTTAGATGGCTGTCTTTCATTGTTGGGTATTGAATTATCTGCTTTCACTTTAGTTGCAACAGTGTTTGGGGCAATTTGGTATGGTAGAGACCACTATATTCTTGTTGGGGATTGGTATAATGATGGTCTCCTATCATCATGTGTTATGAATGACACTTTTTGCATCATTATAAATGATATTTTTAGTTTGTATGTTGTTTTGATTTATGACAACGATATAACAGGGTTGGATACACTTTTATTTGCACTTGTGTTCGACATCCACCACTTGTCCATGCTACTATTCAATGTTAGAGAGACTTTCAGCTTTGTTGGCACATTGATTGGCATCTACATCTTCATTATTGGTTTGATTGGTTACATCATGGTATGAGATCTAGGTGGTAGCATGATTGGCATATTTTGTGATATGTTGCTTCACAGGTTTTGATGTGATATTGTTTATATCAGAGTGGAGCAGCGGAGGTATTGGTACAAGTGGATATGTTTCAGAGGTTATTTCTTTTGTCACTTGTCAATATGTTTGTCTCACTACATGGTCTTGGTATGGTACATTATTAATGTAGTTGAGAGATGTGTGATCATTTGGTATTCGATTGCATGGAGATACTTGTCATATGATGGTATTTCACAAGATGCAGGTTTGGCATTGCTTGAAGACGAGCAATGCCAGGAAGGGAGGATTGTAATGTCCCCATTTCCGTAATGGTCACATTTGATTTGGGTATTTAGCCTTTTCACTATTCCCATGGGCTAAATCGCATTCTAAGGGAATAATTTGTGGTTGAGCTAAGACCTTGAAGGCTTGGAGAATAGAAAGTTTGTTCAACTAGCTTTATTTCACTTGTATTTTTAGCTAATAGTATTTTATAATACTTTTATAAAGTCAAAAATAATATTATATTCAGCCAAGGCAAAATTGAAGGATAGAAAAAGTGAAAGTTGGATAACTTAAAGATAGGAATTGGGAATATTGGAGGATAAAATAAAATATAATATTATATTATATTTTATTAATTGTTTGAGCCCAAGGAAATCGGCGCCCACACGAAAGAGGAAAAATAAAATAATAAGAACTAATATTATCTCACTAAAAATTGGCTCCCATAGAGAAAAGGGAAATTATAATAAAATAATATTATTTTTATTTTATGGTGAGGCATCCAAAGTGGAGAAATAAGGAAAATATTTAATAAATATCAAATTAAAGATTTGATATTGACGATGGACTTTAAGATTGATTATATTTTGTCTAATTGGGTCGCCCAAATGGAAAAATATAAAAGGACATCATTTGAAACAATTTTGGAAAACTTGATCATTTGATATTTTGCATATTGAGTATTTGCTCTTGGCTGAAAGTGATTTTCAGTTTGTTCAAAGAGATGATCCCTTGAATTGTAGTGGTTTGGACGAAAATCCAATCCACCATGAGAGATGGATTCGTGTGGAATTCATCATTGAGCTTAACCGGAGGATTTTAATAGAGATGTGACTTCAAACAACTAAGGTTTTATGAGCAATTCATCTTCAGCTAGGGTTTGAAAGATTTGTTTGTAGATTTCAAGAAGAATAAGGTAGATCGGGGCACTACTTCATCATATTATTACGTATTGACATCATGCAAGGACTTCCAAGTGGATGGCCCATCATTTGGAGACTATTTTGAGGAGTGGCATCAACATTAGAGGGTCTGATTTTTATGACAGGTTGCTGGAATTGCATTTCAGAGGGTTATACTTTCATATTTTGGCATTATTTGTCATCTACAGGCTTGCTAGGTGAAATCGTACCTCTCCTAGGCATACCAGATTTCACTTTTTGACATATTTTGGCACTTTGGAACAAGATTTGCAAAATCTGGGTTGTTATTGATGAAATTAGTCATATACAAATTGCATATCAGACTTTTGTTGAGGGTTTGTTGACATGTTTTCATAGCATATGATAATATTTGACATCTAGGGCATAGAAATCAGCTTTGGGAAGCATCTTTTGACATTGTTTGATGATTTACTTCAAATTTGGGTCATTATCAGCTACATCAGTGATTGCATCAGTCCAAATCAGACCTTATTGACCATCTACAGGAGCTGCTACAGCCAACAACCATAAGGTTTCAACCTCTACACTTGCAATGCTTCATCTTCAATAAGTTGGCTAGGGTTTCATGCATGGTATGAGCCTATTTGTAAACATTTTGTGGTCTGATTTTCAAATCAGAACAGTCTAATTTATGACAGCAGTGAGCTACACTTGTAAACATCATTATTCATTGCAATCAAGAAGACATTTTTGCTATCCGAGTATGTTTCTACATGTTTGCATTGTACTATAAAGCATGTATGAGTTGATATGTTTGCATCTTTGGTGAATGTTTTTCTATGATATTGTTACCTTTCAATCTTTACTTCATTACATACTTGTGCAAACAAAACATCAAAATTCCAAACCAAACTCTTTGGAATCAAATCAGAAAATTCAGGGCAGCAAGTAAAAAAAATTCAGTTAGAACAAGTCAGGGTTCTTACAGTGGTATCAGAGCTCATTCAGAAATCAGAAAATTTATGGTTTTGAACAAGAATCTATGGTGCAGGAGCACCCCTTCAACAAACCAAATATACATCTAAGGGCGAAGATTAGGGTTTTATTAGGTCTTAAGCATTTCATGCTTGTCATGTAGCATTTGTGTTATCATTTCATGTTCTAAACATTTCATGATTGTCATGACATTTGTGTTGACATTTTATGTTTTAATATCTCTCTTCCCGAGGCCAATATTTAGCATCATGGACAACAACAGACAGTTGGGTTATGTGCAGGATTAAATCTAATGTGTCGTATTATCTGATGTTTTGTTGTCTTATGCAAAACAGGTGCCGTGTGATTAATTAGGGCTTTTTGGTTATAATCTTGGTTTAAGCAAAATCCCGAAAACAGAGGAGAAAGGAGTCGGTAACAAAACAGGGAAGGTGGTCGAAGAATAGAGAGTTCGTCCACTTTCAGAAATAAAAAAGGTAGAATCCTTGTAAACAGCCTATGTTCGATAAAGTTGAAATGAAGAAATAGAAATTCTGTAAATTGTGTCCTACCAAATTCTGGATTCTGTGTAAATTCTCTGTATATCAAATCATTTTGTATATTATTTGTATAGATTTGCTTTGTGTTTAATTTAGTTTTTCTGTGGTCGAGATGCACGATTAAATCCATTCCACTGGTGGATTCCTGTGAAATCAGTGGAATGGATTATGTATATTAGTTTTCTGTTTGTTTTCTTTTGTTCGATGAACATGGCAGAATAGGAATTACGGAATTCATCACAGAGGAATGTAATGTCCCCTTCTAGTAAGCTGAAATTTTTCACAACCTTGCACAATTTGAACTTAGTAAAAGAGAACATTAGTATTCCATTCATCTTTTATTTCAATATAAATTCATTAAGACTATAACACATTTGATCATATTCACATTATAATTCATTTCATCATCATTCATTACAACATTCCTAATTCATAAATACATTCACATCTATGTTATTCATTGTTATCATTGGTTCATGATATGACTTGTGAGGGACTCATGGTAGACTCTTGCGTTAACCAGCTCTAGATCACCAAGTATGATTTCATTAAAGAAATAGTTCCATCTCTTATGGAGGCCCAAAGGTTTCACTCACACACGGAGTCCCTCACCATTTGGCTCGTGGGATTTCACTCACACGGAGTACCTCATCCAGACGAGAGTCACCATCCGTAGAGCAAAATTAACTCTTACAAGTTCTTCTAGGCCCAAGGATTTCACCCACACGCGGGGTTCCTCATCACTTGGCTCGAGGGACCTACGTCCAGTCGAGAGATACCTAGGCTAAAATAAACTATTACAACTACGTCATACCTTAGAGGTGATATAGGGGTTAAAGGGAGAGTCTGAGTCAGCTCCAAGCATACCACCAACTTATCTTTTATTTGATTTCATAGATATCATAATTGTTCTCATTATCATTTAACACAAGATGCCTTATATTAGACATCATGGCCTTATATCAAAATTGAACATATATCATTGACATTTATTCATTATATTAGTTTATGATCATCTTTCTTATTTCATTTCATATTTCAATAACATTTAATTATAAACAATTTATTTAACCTAGTGCATATTCTAGTTATAATATATCTATCATTTACAACCTGCATATATTTATTCTTTTATATATAATAATCTTACCATTTATATTTACCAACTATAGATTGAACAAATTAAATATAAATACTTACTTCCCTGCTGGAGCTTTACCTGGGATTTCTTACCTATGCCGTCGTAATATAATTTTTATTGTATTGTTGTTGCCGTTTATATATTTTATAATATATATTTCACACACTTCTACTGTTGATGTATTTATCTGATACTCTTCTTATATTTTCTTCCGATGATGTTTTCCTTCTATCTCACAACCTTTATTTATTTCTCTTTCAAGGGATATATTCGAAGAGGTACATCTCTTATTATGCTTGGTGGTAAAAGACATACTTACCCTCTTATAATTTTTATTACTTTATATTAATTCCCTTTTGTGGTAAAACTAGTTCTAACCATACGTAACTCCCTTATCATAAGAGGATAGGTTAAAAGATATTTATTTATCTTATTATTTATTTATATTATTTGTATTTATATTATATCATTATAATAAATGATATATTATTTATTTTTATTTTTGTTTTGCTGAATAAGTGCTACATATATTATTTATTTTATATTAGTTATATTATATCATTTATATCATAATGAATGATATATAATTTATATTATATTATTTATATTTATATTACAATATAAGATAATAATAATAATAATATTTGTATTTATATTATTAGATATATTTATAATATATTATTTATTAATATGATTGCTGGTGTCAACCAACTTAATCGCTGCACTTACGCCTCCCCTTGTTATTAAGTATGAGAGCTCTTTTATCTTATTTTATTCACAGGCATATAATATGGTGGGATAATGTTTTTGTCTTATTAGACTTTTATCTTCATATGATTTTATTTTGAATTTGTCCTTTTGTTTAACCGTATTACTTTGTCTTATTCCAAATTACTTTACTTTTTAGCTTTAATGGGTAAGACTCTTCATAATATTTATTTCTATATATAATAATATATCTTATTAATTATTCACATAAATATTATATTAAAATATTTATATTTATAATATATCTAATTAATTAAATATATATATATATATATTTCATATATTTTATAATATTTAAATTATATTAAATTAATAATATTATTTATTAATTAATACATATTAATAATATATTTTGAATAAATATATTAAATATTTAATTTATATAAGGCTAACTTATTATTTAAATAAACGATTCAATTATAAATCATTATAGGGACATATATGATAATGTTATTGGCGGGAAGTTCAAATGTTCATTTGATGTATATACATCAATTGTATGCGGGGACAGTCTGTGAATATATCGCATTCGCATGCGAGCTACCTACTATGTATATGTTGTGAAAATTGGTATGTATAAAAGTCTGTTTGGGTCAAGTTTGTGTTGTTTGCTAAATATACAATTCTTGTATATACCGCAAATGTAGGAAGGCACATTTTCTGTGTATATCACTGTCGCATCTGAGTATCACCCTGTGTATATCTGGTGGTGAAATGTATGTGTAAGAGTCCATTCGGGTTAAGTTTGTGATTGTTAGTCGAATATACAAACAATGTGTATATCGCTAATGTACCTGAGCATATTCCGTGTGTATCCTGCACTTGCATGTAAAGGTCAGTTGTCTGTGTATATCGCCAACATATACCGGCAGATAATTCTTGTGTATGTCGAAATGATCTAAGGAGATGCATTTCCTGTGTATACATCCATTGTATGTTGTAGACAGTTTGTGAGTATATCGCTACTGTATGTGAGTGTCAGTTTGTGTGTATACTGCAATTGCATATCGCTGTTGTATGTTGTGAAGATACAATGAAAATATACATTGCATATGATACAAAGAGTGACCGGCTGAGGTGGTAGATAGTTTGTATGTTGGAAGGATATTTGTCTGTAGATACAAGGAACGACCGGTGATAGCGGGGCGGAGAACCGGTGATGGGAAGTCGCAGTTTGTATATTCCGTTTGTATATTTCATTTGTATGTCAAGACATACATTTGTTTTTGATACAATTGTTGACCGACAGAAACGGTGGAAGGAACCGACACGGCAGGTCAAGTAATGTATGTGTAGATTCAAATGTATCAAGGGGATGTCGGGAAGACAAGGCAATTCGGAATGACATTTGAAAAGGAAGCCGATGGTATAATGTTTGGCCGATGCATAGGAAGGTATCGGTGTGAAGGAAACCATTGGGAAGACAGTAGATAGTGAGGCCGACAAGGTAAATCAGGCCGACAGGAAAGAGTGTAAGAGGTTCGGTGGGACATTTGAGATCTCTTGCCAATATTGACAGAATTAACATTTTGAGTGTGTGTGTTTCCGCTGCGTGTCGCTCTACATCAATCTAGTTTAGGGTTCTTACACGGATGAAACATAGCATCAAATAGATGAACAAATGGAAGATCAACTTGAATGCATGTCCAAATAATAACAAAGAAATAAAGACAATTGTTATGGATAAATTCCACAAGTCTATGTGGGAAAAGGCATTAGGGAGAAAGAGAAAATATTATCTTAATGGATTTAACCCCACATATGATCATCACCAAAAAGCCTATATAGGGGCAAACATCACTTGGAGAGCAAAGATGCTCATAGCCCAATCAAGGACTAATTCACATCATCTTCGGTGTGAATAGGTAGATAGAAGAGGCCAAAAGAAGAATGGGAGGAGAGGGTATGTGTCTTTTTGCACAATTGGGACAGTTGAGTCAGAGAAACACTTTATTTTAGAGTGTGAAGCTTACAATGACATTCGAGCCAAATACAAAAGTACTTTAGAAGTTGTTTCTTTACAAGATCAGTTCAAAGAGGAAAATGTTGAGAAAAATAGCGGAACATCAGCAATGCAAAAAGCTAAAATGACAGGGTCAGCTGTCCCTTAGGCTGTCTTCGGTATCATGAACATTAAAAACCTTCTGTTCTATTCTATTCATTGATCACAGAAATAGAAGTTTGAAAAATGGGAGGAGAGGGTATGTGTCTTTTTGCACAATTGGGACAGTTGAGTCAGAGAAACACTTTATTTTAGAGTGTGAAGCTTACAATGACATTCGAGCCAAATACAAAAGTACTTTAGAAGTTGTTTCTTTACAAGATCAGTTCAAAGAGGAAAATGTTGAGAAAAATAGCGGAACATCAGCAATGCAAAAAGCTAAAATGACAGGGTCAGCTGTCCCTTAGGCTGTCTTCAGTCTCATGAACATTAAAAACCTTCTGTTCTATTCTATTCATTGATCACAGAAATAGAAGTTTGAAAATGCCCCCTATTGTTAAAGTTAATTTTACAAATATGATTGGCAACATCCCTCAATGTCTTGAGAACATCAGAAAGTCCCCCAGTATCCCCTTTAAAACATGAAATGTCCCCAGGACACCAAAAAATTCCAAAATGATCCTGAGACGTGAGAAATAAATTCAGATAAAAGGGGACACAGGTGATACATTCCCTCCATGTCCCAGAAATGTTCTGGACCACCTCAAGGGACAGGTGACACATTCCCGTAGAACACTGCATGTTTTTAGCTTATAGAAAGTTCTCTTTTCTAGAGTATTCCTCCCACTATAAAGCAACATTTCGATTGTACTGCATACCATCAAATTTGTTGTTTGCATAAAACTGAGACATAATCGTAGATTTTTTGTGCCTTATAGTTGTTTTCAGCCTTATGATAGCAACTGATGCTTTGGACATGCATATGCCATTAATATAGAAGTAACTTCAATTGTTTTAAATCATCCATGAATATTAGTAATATTGTCCTCTCTCCCTCTATCTCATGTGGATGCAATGCCTTCAATAGAATAAAATTTCTCAGAGAATGTCAAAAAATCAAAATGTTTTTACAGATATTCACTCAGATTCCAAATAACATCAGCAAAAAAATCTGTTTCGCATTACCTTCCTATCTCGTAAATGAATGGACAAAACAAGCTCTCCAATCGGTTGTCTTAATGCTTCAAAAGAATCCTCTCCTTCAATTTGAATATCCAAGTGATCTTGTGCCTTATTTGTAAGCCAGAATCCTGTTCGAACAAATACAGCCAATTGAGCAATCTGCATCTCACACATATAGAAGTGAGAAATCAAAATATGAGATGCCAGGCATAAAATTAAACAGAAAAATGGCTGATTACAGTTATAACTCATATGTAGCATGGTATAAATGCAAATTGAAATAAAATCTCACAACAGCATCTTTAACAAAGGTTCTTTCCTTCATTCATGTAGATTAAGAGATTTTCATGTATCTTATGTCATGACCACTTTCCAGATTTCTTCACTTTCACATTGAGTACTCAATGCTGCAGAGATGGATTTCTTTTGAAATCTATATCACCAATGCTTTTGCTTTGAACCTATAAACTAAGCCAGCAAATTCTTGAACTTAAGCTTTCTAGATTCAACCTTGTCCTTTTTGGATTTAAAGGCTGTCAGGAAGATTTTACTGTTTTAGAACCATAGTTAAAATACTCTTCCTCAATGACTGAGTACTTAAAAATTTGACTCTAATCTTACAGAAAAGGAGCAGTGTCAAACTCACAAAATTAATGCCAAGTTTCTAGCCAAGTACCAAGTACAGTATTTCTCTGCAGCTCGTCACGTTGATCTTTAGTCCAAGTTGCCTAACTATGCTTCATAGAAATTAAAATAAATAGAGCAACATGTATTTAAAAGATAAATGCCTTGATATTAATTATGTGCACTCTATTCTCCCATTCAAGGGTTAGTAGTACCTAATAATAGAAGAGAGGAGAAATGGAAGGTGCCAATAGATGGAGTAAAATTGAATTTTGATGGGGCCTCGAAAGAGAAATCAAGTATAGTAGGTGCAAATTTTGTGCTTAGAGATTCTAAGGGTGATTTTGTTCTTGGGGGATTGAAACATTTAGGTATTGAGTCTAACAATAAAGCTGAATGGGAGGCCCTTCTTGCAGGTGTTCACGCAGTATATGTGGCAGGATAGGAATTTAGTGATTGAAGAAACTCACAAATGGTGGTAAATGTGGTGAATAAAACATTTTGCCCTAACTAGAAGCCCAGAGCAATTTTAGAAGAAATTTTAAAATGAAAAGACAAATTTGATAGTTTTAAAGTGACACATTGCTATAGGGAGCAAAATCACATTGCAGACTACTTGTCCAGTCAAGGCGTAAAGCAAACAGATTATACATCTATTGTGAGTAGAGATGTTAAGGATTAGCTAAATCTTTCCAATCTTCTCAAATTATGATCGGCCACCTTGAGCGTATTGGCTAAGGTTTACAGCCATAGATGATAATTAGAGCACTTAAAGGTCAATTGGTATAGAGTATCCAGATTAATCAATGGAAGACTATTCGCACGTATAAGGTGAGGTGGTGGCATTCAATGTAAATTTCATGAGTAATATGTTTGGTGAAGTCATGTCTGTGATATTTGTAATGGGAAAACTAGGAATTGTGGTGGATGTCTTTGCTTTGCCATCTATTTGGGAGTGTTTTTGACAAGTGCACCTAGGTGGTTGCTAGGTTTTATTGGAGGATTAGTGTTTATGATGGGTGGCAGTTGCTTCAGGGACCCTCTTCACCATGGTCGGGTCACTGACTATAGGCTGAGAAAAAACTTCAATTGCAATAGTGCTAGTAATCTGAAGTTGACTAAAGCAATATTAGGGTTTGATGGCATAGATGTGGTGCTTGGTGCTATAGAAGTGTTCTGCTAGGGCGGATTTGGAGATACACTCATGTCTGATGTCAGCACCATGTTCCTTGATCCTAACATTGATGGAATGACCCATTTCGTGAATGTATGGGGTCCCACAAGAGCAATCAATTTTATAGACCCCAAGGTCGATGCAAGCATCTCTGCGATCTTCGAAGGAAGGGATGAGGGTTCTAATAGTGGAATAGGGTTTGCAGGCACACTTAAGATCTTTCTTAAGAGGGATTTTGGAGATCTTATTGAAGATACCTTCTATGTAGGGGAGGTTGGCAACATGAGCCTCACTTGAGTCATCATCTTTTTTAATAGAACCATTGCACTTTTTGGCTTAGTTAAATGCTCTAGTGATGTATTTGTTGCAATACCCATTAGTTTGACAACTTTGGAAAGGTGGGAGAGCTCTTAGTCAATATGTTCCTTATCAGAAATCTGATATGCCCTAGTGGCTAGGGTCTTTAGGGCACTATCTTTTTGGGTAGGATGGTGATGAGAGGAGGCATGGAGGTAGAGGTCAATGTGGGTAGATTTTCTAAAGACTCAATAGGCTAGGGAACCATCACTTTTCCTAATGAGAAGGACATCAAGGAAGGGAAGTTGGTGATTGGATTCAAGCTCTTTGGTAAACTTGATGCAATTGGCAGTATTGTTCAATGAGAGTGGAAGTTTTCTAATTGTTTGGGGCCATAGGGCTAGCATATGTCGGTGTCATCAGCATAGCGCTTCCACCATCTGAGCTTGAGGGGGAAGGAGTTGAGGGCTAGATTTCGAAATGCTCCATGTAAAGATTAGCCACGACAGGGGATAATGGGGTTCCCATTGCAACTCCATTGGATTGCTCATAGACCACACACTGGAAAGTGAAAATTGTGGATCTTAGGCACAACTCGACTAGAGAAGCAATTTCCTCACTAGTTTTGCGCCTAATTAATTCAATGGAGTCTTAACAAGGACTTTGGTGGAGTCGTGTCTACGATATTTGTAATGGGAAGGTTAGGAATTGTGGTGGGATGTCTTTGCTTTGTCCAGAAACCAGAGAGCCCTCCCGAACTGCGAAAACCCTGACTAGGGCATACAGGAGCAAACCCTTAATTTTTGAGGAAAAAATTATAAACTCTCCCATGATTTTTTCAAGCAAAAAATCAGAAAACCATACAGAATTTTTTAAGGAGAAAAATTATTAAAACCCAGAACAGATTTTTTAAGAGAGAAAAATATTAAAACCCAAACAGAACATCAATTGCCCAAAATTGAAAACGGTACAGAAAATCCCCCATCGAGCTCAGAAATCTGCCAAAAAGAGATGCCGAAAAAAATAACAGAGGGTTTTATCAAAACCCTAGCTCAAAGTCGCGTGCGGGTAGAGAAAGAAGCACGGAACCTTGGTCACAGAAAATTGCGTCCAGAAGGAAAGAAAACAAAACGGACCTCAAAGAGCACAAAATGCGTCCAAACACGGAAAAAATACCAGATTTTGCCACAAAATTGCGTCCAGAAAACACGCGAACAAAAGAGAAGATGAAAAGCGTGCCCAGATAGCTTCTCATGCAGCAAAACGAAGCAGCAGAAGTCTTCGAGCCAAGAAAAATTGCGCCCAAAGAACCCAAAACCACGAGTTTGCACAGATCGCGATTTTCTTTTCACAAAGCGAATTTTTCAAGACGTTCTCTTAGAAAATCACAAATTTCAAAAGAGAGAGGTGCCAGAGAATTTATTTTCAAAAAAAAAGAAAAATCAAATTGCCTGCTTTGATACCATGTTCAAAGAATCAATGTTGTTTATTATACAGAGGAGACGAAGGCTCCTTAAATACAATTACAAGGACGATGTTTCTAAAAAGAAACAATTGTTAACACAAGACGAAGTTAGAAACTATTGGATGACCATTAATAACATAAATAGAAAGATATTATTCTAATAAATCTGAGGCATTCAGTAGTGCAAGGCATTGGCAAGGATTATGCAAAGTTACTGATATCAGTGAACAATTTAAGTTTGTGTATTTTTCCTAGGTATATGTATCTGCATTAAAAACAAAAACAAAAAAGGAAACATATACCTCCTTGCTCACTATGCTTCCAAAGGGTTGGTCAAAGGGAATTCTCTTCCTCGAGATCTATAGCAGCAACTTATTGAAGGCTAGCTTGACAATGACTTTTTTTTATGTTGGCAAAGGATAAGGGTTAGTTACCCAAGCTATAGAATGATTACAAAACTTTTGTTAAGCTTTAGGGTCTACCATTAGATGAGCCAAGACACATTGTTGCCAACAATATTTTCTATTGTACCCTCCTTGGCTCTTGCAATATGGATAGAAATGGATCCAACACAAGGAGATTTTTAAATTCTTGGACATATCATTTGCCTTTCAAGCTTCTCTTGCTGATTTGTGTTCTTATTTTCTTCTTCAAAGAGTGCAAAACAAAGCCTACTAGTTGTAACAAACAACCCCCAAAAAATTTTCCAAAATAGATTGAATAAAGATAACCAATGTTCGCGGAAATTAAAACTCCTCCACACTTCTGATCACCAAGATCCCAACTGGGCGAGGTGAGAGCATAATGTGCTGTAATGTCCGCTTTTCACAAGCCAAAAATCTCTCAACCTTGTGTACAATTTCAACTCACAAAAAGAGAACATTAGTACATTTTTGCATTTAAAGCCACATATAATCTACATAAGAACATTGCTTTTATCATTTCTATGATCAAATGTCAATTCATAACTTTAGTTCATTATTGATTACTTTCAATACACATTAATATCATCAAACTATGATTACTTTCAATGCATGTCACTATTGCTAATCTTATGATTGCTTTCAATGCACATTATCTATCATTCATATTTCACATGCTATTCTTATGATCACTATGCCTTGCATATCATTAACATTTCACATGTTACTCTCATGATCATCATCAATATGCCTTGCATGACATTTCATATTATTTATGATCTTTGTCGATATATATTGCAAACTTACTATCTCTTCATATGTTGTTTATTAACAGCCTATGGAAGATGAGATGGGAGTTGCTGTTATCCACCATGGGGCTTTAATGTCTCCTATCCTTGGACTCAAATGGTATCTTTAATACCTTTAGAGTCAAGACCTCTATGAGACTCCTTGGTACTCTTATGATGCCTTACATCAAAGTAACCAAGGCCATTACATCACTATCTTATACCTCATGTGACAAGGCCTCTACGTGATAAATATCCTTTGCACCATGGGTACCTTATACCTCATGTGACAAAGACCTTTAAAACCAATGAGTAGCCTCTTGGCCCTTTTCTACTCATTCTCAGATATGATGTTAATAAATTACATATGGATATAAATCATACAAGATACATTATCATGAGTAATTGAATATGACCATCTACACATTACATTACTAGTGATTGATTGCATACAAATTGGTGCTATCATAATGGTACATTTATGAATGATAAACAGAAATATAAATTCCTTCATACCTGTGCTATTATGACAGCCGATCAGAATAATAATATAAAGATGCTTACATGCTGTTATAAACTGGACTGCAGTCTTAGAAGATATTCTTTGTATAAATTAATGAGAATGCCAATTGCTTGAATCGATGCCTTTGGAGAATGAGATTACTTGCTGCAGACTTGCGTGCCTTGGAAGTATTCAGATATGATTTTGTTTTCTGACCGATCAGTCTTGTGTAAAAGACTCTATCTTTATGTTACTTGCACTTGCTATTAATCTGATTACAATCAATAATAATTGTATGCTGAATTGGATATTCGACTGCCTTTTCTTGAAGGAATTTCTGATATCTTCTTCTATTCGATCCTTGCCTTTGGATGATGGTTCTTATTGGATTATATAACTTGCACTTGCTATTAATCTGATTACAATCAATAATAATTGCACTTGCTATTAATCTGATTACAATCAATATTAATTGTATGCTGAATTGGACATTTGACTGCCTTTTCTTTAAGGAATTTCTGATATCTTCTTCTATTCGATCCTTGCCTTTGGATGATGGTTCTTATTGGATTATATACCTTCAATTCGCTGCCTTATGGGAGTAGATGCGTCCCTTTAGAGGTGCAAATACTTCTTTCCAAGGATCGCTTCATTAGAGGATAATTTAATTATAATTTATTAAACTCTGTCTTGTTTCTTATTTTGTCCTTTCCTCTTGCTATGAAATTTGGCTAAGTTATGAAATTGATCATAAGGAGAGTTCATTATCATAGATACATGAAGTCTTCAAGATCATATTGAGCCATTACAAACTAGTCTTCTTTCCAATCTTTAATTGGAAAATATCGAATCATTACATGTGCTTTGGATTACAAAACATGATGTTGTGCAACAATTAACATTCATCTGCTTGATGCAGGCATCCACAATGTTGTGGGAATTCACCACCTTTAGTGGGTATGAGAGCAAGAAAGAAAAGTACAAATCATCCACTTATTCAGTGGGTATTCGCCACCATTCTAGTGGGTAGAAGCAATTAAAAAGTGTTCAATTACTCCACACTGGCGGTAAACCATTCAAGGGTCATTATGTGAATTTGCATATACAAAGTAGTTACAATGTTCATAATAATCACAACTCAATAATCAGAACTATGGGATTAGACATGTACTTAGCAACTTGGAGATTGAGAGGTCATGTGGAGTTACCCTGCACAACATGCATAATATAGACGCACATCCAACTTGCAAATGCTGACAACACACTACTTTCATTACTGTTCTGATCTGAGTATCATTTCTGCCTCTATACTGCACTGTAAGGCAATCTTGGGACTGCCAAATCCATAATAGATGATCACAAACACCAAAATCTGCTTAAATCTGATCATCAAACAGTTACAAGGCCTGCAACTACTAAAATCAATAAGAAAAGTGACTGATCAAACTCATGAAATCTGCTTAGTCATCAGCAAATACCCACATACAGAGCCGTACAGCCAGGTAGTATGGATATATACTTAACAAACTCAAATGTTATAACAAATCACTGCAAACCACCCTCAAGTCAGTCGCCCATACAAGGAGATAATATTCCAAACAAGATTGATAACAGACACATCAGTAATTATTTTATTCCTCAATTTCATCCAGCCTGCAAGTACGACCCAGATCATGTATGGACTCTTCACTGCACTCTCAAATCTACTCCAAACTTACTGCAATCAGTCTTAAAATAGGCACCACAACTATACAAAAGCATTCCAATCAATATCTGTTCCAAAAATAACATCAATATTTTCTAATATGAATCATCCTCCAACAGCATTGTACGGCAAAAATGTACGGATATCCTCAGAACAATAACTATCATGCATCAAATCCCTACAAATAGTCTTGAAAGGAGAGGTCATGGCATACAAAGATATCACCAAAGGCATTGATCAAACAAGCTTCAATATTTATTGCAGTCATCAAATGTACTTTCAGCTGGTACAACTTGAGATGTACGGATATCATCATAGAAAATTCCAAACACATACAAACCACTGAGAATTAGCTCCAACATGATCGCCTAAGCCTACCAAACACAATGCAATCATGAAATGATGCCAAGAAGAAATTAACATTTCAGATCGATCACCATAAGCATTTTCAGCATGTACGACCATAAAAAGGTACGGACAGTCTAAGTATTAGAATAAACATCAAAGAACTCCAAAAAGATTTACACAATTGCATCAAAATCTCATTACAATCAACTCCAAATTGAAATACAAATCAAAACTGATAGAACTATATCATCTCCATAAAGCACAATTGGTTCCCTGAAGTAGAAACCACCATCACCAGCTAGGGTAGATATTACACTACTGAAACTGATCTTCTTCGAGTGGGTTTCCGTCCACAAGAAGGAAGAAATGGGAGAACACGCATGTTCAATCCAACAGAATAACAATACAAATTCCAAGCATGCCTCCAAATGAGCTCTCCATCAACTTATAAAGACATCTGGGAGTTACAAACTCCACTTTCTTGAAAATATAATCTTTTTTCTCCTCAACTTAATAAAGTCCTCATATTACAAAGTGGTGCTCACTTTAATACTAAGTCTAGGAGAGAAATATAAATATGTCCTCATCCCACACTTAAGTCACCTTATAAAAGTACAACATTATAACTTAAGTGCACCAAAATATAAATAACCTGATTAATTATCAATTTTCCTCAAATTACCAAAATTGATAATTAAATATTTACTCCAAAGATTTGGAATGAGGATAAGAGGCTTCAGGACAACTGGGTTGAAAATGGGAACATTACACTAGTTCACTAAACCACTCTCTCTAGCTGGTAAGTTTCATATCTGTTCCAAGTCCTCACCAACATTCATCTATTACTCCTTCTTTGTCCCCCTCAACTATAGCAGACTAGAGAACATACTTAGGGGTTTTCTCTAAGCCAACTTTGAGGAAGAAAGAGGTTTTCACGGCATGGCTTGGGATTTCTGTTGCATGACACATGAAATTGGTGGGATGGACCTTATTAATATTAGAAACAAGGCATAACTTTTCATTCAACAACAAAATGTGAGAACCATGGATGACAATCAGACGTGGGAATTCCATTGAGATGCCTCATATCCATAGGATGCCCATATGGTAGGCAATCCTAGGGGGTTGGCCTTCCTTCCATTTTGATTGCCCCTATTTCTATTAAAATCTTTGGCACTACCATTATCAAGAGCATTTGGAAAGGATGGAAAACCATCAAACCTTGGCTCATTTAATCAAGCAACAAGTTCTAGAATAAGCTTCTTATCCATGGTCAATCCCTTTAGCAGTCACATTATGTCATCCAAACAGGAAATTATATTGCCTAAGTGTCTGGAATCCAAAATAAACTTAAATTCTATAGGAGAGAAGTATGCAATACAGCATAATTATTTTGCAGGGGTTCTCACTCTTGGCTACCTTGACCTAGCTTTAAAATTTAAAGCCACATTCAATCTCTTAGGAGTTAACTTGGAGACTTATGGTGAAATTATGGCCACTTCTAAAGAGTATCTCCACAAATTGGGCTTAATTCCCTGGCCCTCTAGTGTAAGTACTAGCACTGGTATGTTGACACGCCATTTACTCAAAAGAAATCTTAGCTTGGTTGTAGGTGGCATGTTCCTTAGTTAACCTGCATGATAGGTTAAATCATAAATGGAATCTTAACTCTTTTCCTCACGCTTGAAGAAGAAGGTTCAAGACCATCTGGCCAGCACTTGTTGAACCCAAGAAAGTTTACTTTGCTTGGTGTCTTGTTTGCCAAGGTCTCCTTGTTAGAGACCAACTTGTGCACTTGGAAGTTTTCTAAATCTCAATGCCATGCCTGTCACCAACCAAAGTCTCTTAAGCATCTTTTGTGGTTTTGCCCATGTGCTCAAACTACTTGGCACCGGATATGTTCAAACCCTCTATGCCCATCAAGTTCAATTGGCCTATGTTTCTTTTAGAAGGAAAATACTTAGCTACCTGCATTCAAATTTGGCACTTCTTCACTTCAAAACTGTATCTTGGTTATGGAAAGAATAAAGATAGAAACAAAACCAAATCTGTACAAAAGAAGACATCTAGTCATTTTGATTCTATCTCACACACTTTTGTGATTTTTAATGTCATGTTACAAATACAACTTTAGGCTGGAAAAATGTCCATGGAGGTTAAGCACCTCTGAACCCTGATTGCCCAATGCAGCATTGCCCCTTGCACTATTTGTTGGGTACCTGTTGAATCATGCCCTCTTGAGAGTTTGACCAACTGAGATACTATCACATGCGCTGCCAATCACAGTGCTACGCATGTTTCTTATCAACCATAAATAGCCCTTATGTGCCATGAGTTGATAGTGGTGGGCATTTTAGTTTGCATTGCCTATTTTGATCCATAATGGACTAGAAAATAGATTACTTCACCAAGCAGGCACAACTCCAGTGGAAACAAAACTAAAACAAATAACTATTTTGTCAACAACAAAAAAGCTAGTTACAAGAAGGTGGTTGCATTATTGCCAAGACAGTTTCAAATGTGTCAAAGCAATTTCACATATAACAATAGCAGTTTCATTTGTGACATGGCAGTTTCATTAGTGGCATGGCAATTTTTAACTAATAATTGTGACAGCTTTGTCCATTTCAAACATTGAGACAGAGCAACAGCAGAAAATACTTTTCATGTCCTTTAACACTTCGAAGTTCTTTATTGCATGAAAGGATACTTCCAAAGCATGATAATTGGAAGAAACATGAGCACATAAGTAAGAGAGAGTGCAAGAGTAAGAGTTTGGAGTTTAGTTGGTTGTATATGTAGAACTAGTATGATGCAGAGACTCAAAGTGAATGTATCTGTAGGAAGATTATTGTATATGCTCTATCAAGAGTTTTTTGTAACTATTTTTTATCAAAGGAAGGAGAAAAAATTCAGCAATTGCCATTTCTATGTGAATATAAGGCTTACCTTTGTAATAAAGTCACCATAATGACTTACATGATTTGTTAGTATTGCTAATTTTAGCATTTAGAATCTAGGACTAGTGTCACGTTTATGTTTGTCGGTTACATCTCCCAAACTCTATATAAGGAGATGAACCTCATTGTAATTGCCATTCCAATATCTAATAGAATAATATTATGTTCTATTTTCACAACATGGTATCACACCAGCGGGTCACGTGAAAAATTAAGCAAACGAGGGTTTCATCATAGAGCAAGAAATGAAGGCCATGTGAAAAATCACGAATGGGCAAAGTTTATTTTATACAAATTGTGAACTATTTTTCATTCAAATTCATGAGTTTTTCATTCAAATATTTGAAGAAAATCGCAGATTTTTTAAGATTATGATTTGTAGGATTTAAACAGGATTTTTGGATGCATTTCAAACGCAAAAATTGTGAGTTTGGATGCATTTCAGACACAAAAATCATAATTTTGGGATGCATTTCAAACGCAAAAGTCGCCAATTTGTAAAGGTCATGCACTAGGAAAATCACGAGAAAAAACCTAATAAAAATTGCTAGTTTCAATAAACACGCACACATGAATCTAAAGGCCAAGATTCCTCAGAAGTCCTAGCTAGGGCACGTGACAGGAATTGATAGTTTCTAGATAAATATTCCGGCCTCAACTTCCACATGTGGAAAGCAAAAATCCAGATGCAACTGATGCACAAGAACCTATGGGATTAGTAAATGGAAATGAGAAACCACCTACAAATGCTAATAAATTACTAGATTGGCAGAACAAAGATGATAAAGCCAAAGCCATTATTGGTCTTGCTCTCTTCGATTCCAAATTACATCATATAGATCTAGCAAATCATCTAAGACATTCTGGGACAATTTGAATACACTATTTGGAACAAACGCGATTAATGCAAAATTTTCTTTAAAGCTTCATCTTTTCAAATTCAAGATGGCTGACAGAGTCACTATGTCTAGCCACATAAGCAATCTGAGATCTCTCCTTCCACATCTAGCAGAAGTTAATGCTATAGCAAATGACAAGGACACCAAAGCCATTTTGTTAAACAGTTTGCCTCCTAAATTCACCAATGTCATCTTTACTCTTAGTCAGCTATCTTCTCAAACTCTAAAAGATATGATTTCAGCTCTCTTAGTTGAAGAAAAGAGAACAATTGCAGGAAATACAGAAGATGATCCTCAAATTGAGATAGTATTATACACAAGAAATAATTATAAAAGATCAGATAAAGACAAAAAAGTGGACTGAATGTTACTATTGCAAGAAAATAGGTCATACAACCTAGAATTGTAGAATTCGAGCCCATGATGTTTTCAAGGGAAAGCTCAAAGAAAGCCAAATGAAGCTAATGTGGCCAATGTTGAAGATCCTCCAGATACTAGCAGAAGTGAAGTATTCACTGATGAATTATACATATTTTAAGAAGCCTATTTTTGAAGACAAGAAAGGATCTAGTGTAGATAAAACTCAGAATGGATGGTTGCCCAAATAGTTCAAGAGTCTATAGATCTTGGGTTATACCCTTACAAGGGTCATGAGACAACTTGATGGAGCACTATGGATGTAGCTCAACATGGATTGTTGTCCAATAATTCGAGAGATCTGTGATTTGGGAGTTTGGGGAGGTGGTAATCTGGGAACTTGGGAATTCAATTCAAAGCTACACCTTTACAAGGGTTACAAGGCAGCTTGATGGATTTCTCCCTAGTCCAAGAACTATTTTCAAACAAAAGCTTCTAAAAAATATATGGTTCTAAGTTTTTTTAGTTTTTAGTCATTGTGTTAGTCTGTTTGTTTTTAGTACAATAAGCATGAAGAGGGGTTGTTAGGAGATAAGGCTTACCTTTGTAATAAAGTCACTGTAGTGACTTATGTGATTTGTTAGTATTACTATTTTTAGCATTTAGAATCTAAGATAAGTGTCACGTTTATGTTTGTCGTTTACATCTCCCGAACTCTATATAAGGATATGAACTTCATTGTGTTCTATTTTTATAACTGGGTTTACCACACTAGGGTTTCTAGATTAAAAACTTTTGCAACTTATGAACAGCAATTCCAACACTTCTTACATTCTTAACTACCAACTTGAAGTTTAATTCAAGTCGGATAGTCCTAGCATCTGTAAATACCCAGCAAGTAAAGAAACTTGAGAGATTAAAGATGACATTTTCTTCGCTAACTCTCAGCAGGTAGATATATAAGTTAATGATAATCAAGAGATGAAGCCAGGCAACTAAATTGGGAACTCTTGCCTACTGATGCAGATCCATTCATATGGGAGGGCAAAGTTGGAATAGTAAACCAGATAGCCCTCCACCTTGTCCTGCTGGTTTCAGGGCTTTGGAGGCAAGATTCATGTTTTACCGTTGTTTGTGCACTGCTTTTATTGTCTGTCTCTTGGGGGCTTACTGTTGATGTAAAGAGCAGATAAAACAAATCAAATTAAACACAAAACTAAGCAGATTCAAAACAATACACAGAACAGTAAATTTACATGGTTCACCAATTGACTACGTCCACAGGAAGCAAGGGAAATATCTTTATTGTTATCTCTGTTTTTACACAGTACATCTCTATTTTCTGATGATTACAACAACAGTATATGTGTTCTAATTATTACATTATCCAATGAAGGATTGGAATTCTCCAAAGGAAAACCAAGAGTCATTAGTTTTGGCGAGAGAAGGCAAAGTCCATGGTGATTGTTGGACTTCACCTTCCAACAATCTCCCACTTGAAGTCCAATTACTGCTGCAAGAAAGGATGCTCAGAGATGTTCCCCTACTTCTGGCCTATTGTCACATCTTGACAATGCCAAGAGAAGCCCTGCAAAACTTGAGATTCTCCCTTGAAACAATCTTTGTCAATACATCAACTGGATTCACCTTTGTATCAATCTTTTCAACTTGCAACTTGCCTTCTTCAATCACGCTTTGGATGAAGTGATACCGCAGCTCAATATGTTTGGTTCTATTATGAAAAGTAGCATTCTTGGCCAAGTGAATAGCGTTGTTGCTATCACAAAAGAGAGTAAAACCTTTTTGTTTGCAACCCAACTCTCCCAACAAGCGTTGCAACCAAATCATTTCCTTCGCACCTTCGGTAAGAGCAATGTACTCAGCCTCAGTAGTGGAAAGGGCAACCACTTGTTGCAACCTTGAGACCCAGCTGATCGCTGCCCCAGCAAATGTGAATGCATAACCTGTTGTAGACCTTCGTTTGTCCAAGTCTCCTGCCATATCAAAATCAACGAAGCCTTGTAGCTGTGCATCTTTCCCACCAAAACATAGAGCATAATCAGAAGTGCCTTTTAAATACCGTAGAGTCCAATTGACTGCTTGCCAATGAGTTTTACCCAGATTGCTCATAAATCTGCTCACTACTCCCACTACATGGGCAATGTCAGGACGAGTGCATACCATGGCATATATGAGACTTCCAACAGCGGATGAGTATGGAATTCCCTTCATATATTCTTGGTCTTCTTGTGTCTTGGGACACATTTCGGAGGACAAACGAAAATGATCAGCAAGTGGGGTGCTTATAGCCTCTGCACCACTCATATTGAACCTGTCCAAGACCTTATTGATGTATTTCTCTTGTGACAATCTGATCTGTCTTTTATGTCTATCCCGAGTTATAGTCATACCAAGAATCCTCTTCGCTGCCCCTAAATCCTTCATTGCAAACTTGTGAGCTAAGAGTTGCTTCAAATCATGAACAACTCTCATGCTAGTGCCGGTAACTAGCATATCATTGACATAGAGCAGCAATAAAACAAACTCACCATTGTTCAATACCTTGTAGTAGGCACATGGATCAGATTCGCAGCGTGTAAATTGTTACTCCATCATGAAAGAGTCAAACTTAAGATACCACTGCCTCGAGGCTTGTTTGAGCCCATACAAACTCCTCTTCAATCTGCAATACAAATTCTCATGCCCTTGTTTGACAAATCCTTCAGGCTGATGCATATACAACTCCTCAATGTCGCCATAGAGGAATGTGGTTTTAACATCAAGTTGCTCAAGTTCAAGGTCATTCACCGCTGCCAAATCCAAAACCGCTTGAATAGTGGTCATCTTCACAACCGGTGAGAAAATCTCATTGAAGTCTATCCCCTTTTGCTGATCATACCCCTTCACTACCAATCTGGCCCTGTAGCATTTCCTACCTCCTTCCTCTTTCAATCTATACACCCATTGATTCTTCAATGCTCTTTGATTGGATAGAAGTTTCACCAAATCCCAAGTATGATTGGCCATGAGAGAATCCATCTCCTCCTTCATTGCCTCCATCCATTTTACACTATTTGTGTCTTTGCAAGCTTCTTTGAAGGTAGCTAGCTCTGCTTGATCAGAGATCAATCACTCATAATCGTCAAACCTTGCGGGAGGTTTTCTATCCCTTGTAGACCTCCTCAACTGAGGAACTTGTTCCTGCAACTTATTGTCCAAATTTAATCTCTGAAATTGATGTTGAATACCTTCAATATCACACTGCAAATTTCCCTGTTCCTACAGAGTACTTTGTTCTCTTTGTACCTAAAAATTACCCTGTTCAAGATTGGGTTGTGAACTGACTATCACCGCACTTCTCAGATTTCCATGTGCCAAACTTGGCACAACTCTCAAGTCTATCATTGGTTGCATTGAAATTGGATCAACAGGCAGCGATGAAATGTCAACAGGCTGCGTTGGAACCTTTACAAGTTGCACAGAGTCTCTCAATTCCACAAGGGGCACCGTAGGATATGAGAAAGATTGCTGGTCAATATCCAAAGTGGAATGTCTCAAGGGCTGCGTAGAAGAATTATGAAGTGGCTGTGTAGAAACTAGAGAAGGCAGCGTTGAGTTTTGATTGGAGTAAGTTGAGAATTCAAAAGGTTATTTTTGAATATATAGAGGCTGCATAGCAATTTCAAAAGGCAGCGATGAATTTTTTGCCTACGTGGAGTCTCTCTGTGGCTGCGTGGGATTTAAATCAGGCAGCATGGGATATGTGGGCAGTGTGGGATTTTGAGAAGCCTGTGTATGCATATAAGAGGGTTGTGTGGAATGCATAATAGATAATGTTGAATTCAAAATAGATTGTGATACATTCAAAGGAGGCTGCACATTAAGGTTGGGCATAGCACTTACATGTGGCTGGAATGAACATGAAACAGGTGGCAGAGAAGATGAATGCTGAGGCAGAGCATGTGGAGTTTTAAACATGTCACTTCCACTTTCAAACACATCAACAAGCAAATATTCTTTAACATGTGTCCCCTGTTTTTGCAGACCTGGGAACACCTTTTCATTAAAGACCACATCCCGACTATGGACAATTTGTTGGACAATCGGATCCCACAACCGATAGCCAAACTGCTCCTCCCCATAACCAACAAAAATACATCGTTTTGATTTGGGATCCAACTTCGTTCTCTTCTCCTTGGGAACATGAGCAAATGCTTCGCAACCAAAGACACATAGGTTATTGTAAGAAATCTGTCTTTCCAACCACTCCTCTGGAATGTCAAAGTCCAGCCAAGATGAAGGACTTCTATTGATCAAATACACTATTGTATTGACCGCCTCTACCCAAAATTCTTTGCCCAAACCTGCATTAGAGAGCATACTCCGAGCCCTCTCTAAAATCGTTCGATTCATCCTCTCAGCTGCACCATTTTCTTGAGGGGTGAATGGAACAATTTTGATATGTTGGATGCCATTATCTGCACAATAGTTATCAAACTCCAAAGAGCAAAACTCTCCACCATTATCCGTTTTCAAACATTTTATTTTCTTTCCGATTTGATTTTCAACAATAGCCTTGAAAACTTTGAATTTGCTAAATACTTTTGATTTCCTATTTAGCATATAAACCCAAACTTTGTGGGTACAGTCATCAAGAAAAGTAACAAAATAATTTGCCCCTCCAATGGAGCTTACCTCCGTAGGACCAAACACATCCAAGTGCACGAGCTCCAAGGGCCTTGACTTCTTCTCATGTCCAGTTTTTGAAAAGCTGATCCGCCTTTGTTTGGCATAAAGACAATGCTCACACAACTCTAAATCAGCAGATTGCAAACCTGGAAGTTGACTCCTTTTGAGCAAAATTTCCATTCCTTTCTTGCTCATATGCCCGAGCCTCTTGTGCCAAAGCTTCGTCCCACTGTCCACAACCGCCATCGCAGCTCCCACTTCAATGTGACACTCTAGCACATATAGAGTTCTCAATTTGTTGCGTCTTGAAACTACCAAGGCTCCTTTGGTCACCCCCCAAGTGTTTGATGAAAAGGTGATGCTACATCCTTGAGCATCAAGTTGTCCTGCGAAAATCAAATTTTTTTTTAGCTTTGGAACATGTCTCACATCTTTTAATAACCACTTATTTCCATTCTTCAATTGTAACATCACATCACATTTGCCAATTATCTCACATGGCTCATTGTCACCAAGATAGACTCTCCCAAATTTACCTTGATAGTTTTTAAAAGCATCCCGGCATGAGGTTGCATGAAATGAAGCACCGGAGTCCAACACCCATGAATCAGCTGTAATTTCGCTTGTGGACAAAACTAATACCCCTCCATCATCTTCGCATGTGGTGTTAACTTCATTTTCTTTCAGTTGTTTTTGTGCCTTCTTGTATGACAAACACTCTTTTTTGATATGTCCTTCCTTGCCACAAAACCAACAACCTTCTTTTCTTCCCCTACTCTTAGATCTCTTGGCAGATTTTGATCTCCTCCTATTGTGTTTTCCCCTTTCTTGGGATCTTCCCCTATTGCCGAAAATCAAAGCTTCTCCAGTTGTTTTGTTTTGCCCTCTTCTCATATCTTCATTGAAAAGTGTTGCAGCAACATCATCATATCTCAACATTGATTTTTTTTTCTTGTCATCGGATCCCCTTCTTCCGGATACCGAATTGCTAATTGTCATTACCACACTATCCCAGCTATTGGGAAGAGAGCTCAAAAGCAACATGGCTTTCATTTCATCTTCATAGTTGATATCCACAGAGACTAATTGGCTGATCACAACATTGAATTCATTTAAATGGTTTGAGATGTTGTTACATTCTTTCATCTTCAAATTGAACAATTTCTTCAACAAGAAAACTCTATTTGTTGTTGAGGCCCTTTCATACATATCACACAACTTATCCCATATTTGTTTTGTTGTTGTTTCTGTGGCAACGTTGAAAAGAACATTGCTAAACAGTGAAAGAATGATAGTTGCATTTGTCTTTTGGTCCAAAACATCCCAGTCATCATCCAACATCTTCTCAGGCTTCTTTGTCTTCCCTTGCAATGCAATAGCGAGGCCCTTCTAAATCAGCAAGGCACGAATTTGAAGCTTCCACAAACCGAAGTTTTGTCCCGAAAATTTTTCGATCTTCCATTTATCTGCCTCTTCCATCTTTTCGGAAATTCGTCACAAATTTCCAATCAGCGCCTTCACCGAACTCTGATACCAATTGTTGATGTAAAGAGCAGATAAAACAAATCAAATTAAACACAGAACTAAGCAGATTCAAAACAATACACAGAACAGCAAATTTGCATGGTTCACCAATTGGCTACGTCCACAGGAAGCAGGGGAAATATCTTTATTGTTCTCTGTTTTTACACAGTACATTTTTGTTTTTTGATGATTACAACAGCAGCATATGTGTTCTACTTATTACATTATCCAATAAAGGATTGGAATTCTCCAAAGGAAAACCAAGAGTCATTAGTTTTGGCAGGAGAAGGCAAAGTCCACGGTGACTGTTGGACGTCACCTTCCAACACTTACTTTATTGCAATGTTTAAGGCATTTTTACTTTTATTGGCCTCAGACTTTCCACTTTCCTAAGGAAGTGTGCCAATTGCCCTCAAATGATTGAGGTGCATACCATTCCATCAGCTTTTTTTTTTTTGCATGAACACTTTTTTCCTTGATTACTATATGCAATTTAAAAAAAAATTAAATTAAATAATAATAATAAGCTTGTTCCAAACAAAGCGTCATATCCCCCAAGTTGAGGATTCTGCTGTGCATAACCTTAAGTTAGAGTCGAGGGTTGGATTTTTTGAGGAACAGCGATATAAAAGAAAAGAACCTCTAAATCATCAAGCTCGAGTGCAGTTACACGACCAGCGAAATCTGCAGACCAAGGATTGTTTACTCCATCAAAACCCCATTCATACGTGACTTCTTGCCCTTCATACTTTTCATAAAACCGCCCGTCCATGCACCACGACAGGCTCCATTCTCCTTCCATCCCAAAAAGGCACTGTTTTCCTGCAACGACAAAGGAACGCATCCTTAGATAGTTTTATTTCACTTGGAGAAATTTAAAAGCAAATTTATGAATTAATCTATGTACACATAAGATTTTCTGAAAAGAGGGAAGGGAGAACTAACCAGATACCGTAAAATGCTGGTTTACATTGGAGCGGTACACTCCCGTGGCAAAAGATATCTTGTTGAGGCATTCCTCTACCAAGACTCTCTCATTATCACTTGCTCTAACAACATTTCCAGCTGTAGCTCTAGGTGGAGGTTGCTTGCAATGTACAGCTACTCGTAACTTAGCAGGCCTTGAATGGATGCTGCATGGGTTGCTGGTACGATAGGAAGAGAAGCCTGGGAAGCCCTTGCCTATTCCTGTTCTTCTTCCTCTTCCTTCTCCTCTTCCTCTTCCGTCCGAGACAAATCCCCACCAATGCCATGGACACACACTGCACGTACCCATCTCCGCCACAACCACCGGACGGAACTTTGCTAATATCAACGAAGGGTTATTGATACAGTATTATCACATCTAAATTGTTTGTTGAATTGCTAAGCACTGATGTATCAATTTTAGTCAGATTCTATGTGAATGTAATTCTTGGTATTACTTTGGCTGATGGAAAATCGCATACCCGGGCCCTTTCCTTGTATGTTTAAAATGAAACGAAATGAAAGTTTTTAATGACCTCAACGAGACCAAAACGGTCTAGCTATGCGACTCACTCTCACAAGAGACTGCACAAAAACAAAGGAACCAACAAGTGGTCCGCAACTAAGTTTAGTTGCTGCTCTCAATCTCCTTACTGATCGTCATTCTTCTTCTATGGATTCTGCCCAAATAATCAGCCACTCTGTCCTCGTTTCTTCAAACAAGGTCATTAGAGACACAACATTTAAAATATCCTTTATTTGATCCGAATGTCCTTTGTATGCTTTGCACTCCATGACGTAGTGTCATTATGTTTTGGACCCATTTCTATTAAACTGTTTTTATATAATAATAATAATAAGTTTACAAGTTTTATATTTGGTGGTAAATTTGGTTCATAATTTTATTTTATCATTCATTTTGAAATATTGGTTCCAATTCTTAGATTTTTTATTCACCATCTTAGTTTACAAGTCTAAAATTGATCTAGGTTATTTCCAATGTGAAACCTAATCTTGAACTTCTAAACTAAAAAATTGAAATTGAACCTTGCCAATTTTTTCTAGCAAATCATTGTAAAACTTGTTTAGCACATATTTTATGTGAAGTAATATGTTTTGTTGGTGTATTGAAGGACATGCCCTAATTCATTATCCTCACCTAGAGCTAAAAAATGAGACTTGGATCTATAAATATGAAAAAGATGCACATGCCTACATGGCAGCTCAAGGATGAGCTATAGTCATAATCACGTACATGTAAGTGTGAATATATATATATACACCTCTCAACAGTGTTTCTCTTGGTGGCGTGTCTTTGTTTTTCATCTTGATTGTACTTTTCTAACCTCTAGACTAATCTTCTAGGTCCTGCACACCCTCTAGCTTCCTTTCTGACCAATTTTTGACAAATCTTTTTTGTTGCTCTTTGGCCCCAAAAACCTCATCAATCCACTTCACAAGAGGGGAAATTCATGTTATCTAGGGGCATTTGTATCATTTCAACCCCTTAGAATCATTTAATTAACCTCCCCATCCCATCTGTAACCTCAATTTTCATGTCCCATCTTTCCTTTCTAGGTCGCCCCTGTCACTATAGGATCTCCAAGGGTGACTTGCCCTGGTGAAAGGGGTGACACCCTACAGAGATCCTATGGATTATTTCAGAATTCCAAAATTATTCTTAGACCTTCTAAACCATTCTTCATCCCAGAAACCACCTGTACAAAACCTCAGATGTGGGTCGCTCCCTATGGATTTAGGATCTCCCTGGGTGACCCAACAACTCAAGCAGGATCTCCAAGGGTGACTTGCCCTTGTGAAAGGGGTGGCCCACTTCCAAAAAGAGGTGACCCCGTCTTCTTTTAACATACGTGTTTTCTTCCAGTTCTAACCTAAATTTGCTCCAAATTGAGCCTTGATTGTGTGAATCTTCTTCTCTAACTAATTGTCATCTCCCCCTAACTAATTCAACACTCCCAATCAAGCCAAACTCATCTCCAAATCAATCTTAGTTATCTCCAAATCAGTCAAGTTTTAACTTCATTAACTCTCTTGTGATCTACTCTACAACTAGTGTTCACTCTCAATTAGAGTCAGATCACTCCCCAATCTATTTTTGTTAACTCCCCAATCACCACCACATTTGGTGTTGATTTCCTACCTATAAACGCCCCCCTCCTCTATGCATTTGGGGAGGCAAATTTAGTATTGATGCTCTTGCTTCTACTTTGCTTTGCTAATCGTCTCCATAGAATATTTATGCTCATGTAAGACACCATTAGCCTTTTGATTTTGCATTAGCTTACATAGCTCCAAGCCATAGTGCTTCTTAGGCATTCTCATGCTTAATTATTTTCAAAGCTTCCATAGCTTCAAGCCATAGTGCTTCTTAGGCATTCTCATGCTTAATTATTTTCAAAGCTTCCATAGCTTCAAACCTAGTGCTTCTTAGGCATTCACATGCTCAATTATTTTCAAAGCTACAAAGCTTACATTTGACTTTGTTTGCTCCCATCTTCATTTATATCACCAAGAGGAGGACCCCGTTGTTGTAGAGGAGAGAAGGTTGCCACAAGGACTTCTAAGGGCTCAAGCTAGGCATTGGCATCTTCTTCATACCTGGTTCTTTATGTTTTAGAATAGTAATTAGCTCACACTAGCTCTTGGAAAAGTAAATGTTTGCTCTGGTTTTTCCTTGATAGGTTTTATATTTGCTTGCATAGATTAGCATTTCATTTGATTAGATTAGCCTTGTATTCATTCATTAGATTACATTTACTTTCATTTGCAATTTCAATTCGTTAGAATAAACTCAAAAATCATTCCACAAAAACTACAAAAACATAGATTATATTGCATTTGAAAAATGCATAGAGGTTGCATTCATATTCCAATTCTTAGTTAATTAGACAATATTTTAATTTGGGAAAAAAGGAAACACAAATCATTTTACATACATTTAGAGTGCATTCATAAAAATTACAAAAACATTAGGAGAAGTTAGAGAGAAACAAGAAGAAAACCCTCTATCTCATCATGAGGCAAACATCAATTCAAACCAAACACTCAAACAAGAAGAAACCCTCAGTTCCATCATGAGGTCAAGATCAATTTAAACACATTCAAACAACATAAAACACAAAACTTCCCCTATTGCTAAGAATTCAATGTTCCCAAGCATTAGGGAAGATTAGATACAATTCGTCCTCGACGCGATTAGGGAAAACTTCCCCCATCCAATTCATCAACAAACCATTCAACAGATAAGAGAAGAACAAGAACATCAACAGTGCATTAGAGACCAAAAACCTTTGATACAACAAATCTTACAAGACCAAGAATGGAGACAAGATCATCTATGACTCATCAATGAATAGAATAACTTCGTGTCAGGCTTAGGAGACTCAAGACTTGTGACCCTAGGTCATGCAATCATTACAACAACAATTGAAATTGAACATCTCTGTTGGAACAATCGACAAGACACACAAATAGTACGAAACCCAACCATCATGCATGACGTTCTGCTCCCTCAAGAAAGAGAGTAGAACAACCCCTGGTACCTCAATAAGATCTATCATCATGTCTTTGGCACAAGTTTGGCACCCCTTGTCATAAGGAGTCAAGGTGAAGTGGAATTTGCTTGCAGTCATTCCAAATGCTCGTAGATAGGATCCTTGTTCGTGGATTTCAGCCCCACATACCTTGCATATATTGGGGTCACCCCTAGTTGCCTTGTATAGCCTAGTTAAGACCTTTCGGCTATCCTTTTTCATGGTGCACCATAAGCCAATTAGGCTAGGGAAGTTACTCATGCCATACTTCCAAGTGTGTCGAAATAGAGCTAACTTTGGGCAAGGCTTTTGCCTTGAAGGTAAGGGATGCATAGGTGGTACATGACCTTGCATTTCCTAGATATCTACCACTTGGTAAATAGCATGGGCCTAACCGGTGTTGTCATTGATGTCAACATACTCCTGTTGCATTGAGTCAAGGATTGGATGAGCTGTGTGCTGAGGATATTGAGAAAATTAGTCCTATCAGAAATAGAGAAGAACAGTGAAGACAGTGGAGCTCTATGAAGTGAAGATCCTAGCTAGATGAAGATCAGAGAATGCGCATCAAAGGATTTGTAGATATGTGTCTAAAGATGATCCAGTCAAGATTTGAGAGGTCCGCATGAAGATTTGGAGAAGTTATGGCCATATGAGTAAAACTGGTTCTGGCAGCTATTTAGAGGTGACAAAGTGACACAAATAGGTCCAATGAGATCCGAAAATGCAATATCTTATTCTGCAAATTTGGTGGCATGTTTAGGAAGCCAATGTGAATTGACAACTCAATTGGTTCATGATCTGGAGGTCCACAAGCAATTATTCTAATGTCACAGTGATGACAAACTGTGTTCTTGAGGTTCCGGATGAAGATGCAAATGATTTCAGTAAGCAGAAGTGGTGTGGATGTTTCTGGTGATTCAAGCAAGCTTGTGGGGGTCTCTAGATTGTGTCCAGTTCGTGTTAGCAGTCTGCATTGAAGATTGAGCTCGTAATTGAAAATTTACTTTCAGGTGATGGTGTTCTTCCTAATCTTGGGCGACCGGATGTTTTACACATCTTGCAGATGATCTTGAAGATGTTCTGCAAAGCATGGCATGTTCCTCAAAGAAGATTGAAGTCCCAGATATGTGTGGCCGACAGTGTGGTGATACGCATAAAGTTTTGTAATAAGTCAAGTTGTATTTGTGTAATTGCTCTGTAATAAAATAAAGTATGTATTGTGCCGACTTTGATGATTATCCCAAAGTTGATGTCTTGTATAAATAAGATTTGTGAAGTCATTTCAAAGTATCCTTGGTCGAGATGAGAAAGTGGTAGAGAGGAGAAGAGCGAAAAGCAGAGCAGAAGTGTTGAGCTTAAATGGAACTATCTCAAGCATGGTGAAGATGCTAATCTCCAGTTCAAGTATGTAATATTTATATTATTCTGTAGACAGTGTGTCTCCTGTAGGTAGTGGGCCTCTTGTGAGAAGTGTGCTCGGGTAGTGAGCCCTAATTGGCAAGTGCCATCTTTTCTTCTTATTCTTTTAACAGAGAATACAATCTTGGGTTAGTCACCCCGTGGTTTTTCCCTTAACCGGGTTTTCCACGTTAAAATCCTAGTGTCATATGTGTTGAATATGTTTCTGCTTTTAATTATTGCATTGTGCTTCCATGATTAAATCATTATTATGCTGTAGAAATATAACAAGGCCTTAAGTGTTTAAAGAACAGAAATTCTGGTGACAACTGATTCACCCCCCCTCTCAGTTGTTTGTCCTAAAACCAACACTTTGGAGGTCATCTTTCACAAACTCGTCCAAGACAACATGATTAACTTCCCAAACACGTGACCCTTTGATGATTCTAAACCAAAACTTGCATGGTACAATGACAATGAATACTATGAGTACCATCGAATCAAAGGCCATTCTACTAGCAAATGCACAAAGCTCAAGAATCACATCCAAGATCTCATTGATCATGGTGAGATCAAAGTTGTAGGAAATCCATCTTCTTCAGCAAATGAACAATTGGGCATCTATCAAAATCCTCTCCCCAACCATGGTCAATCTCAACCCTCAACATCCAACCACAAGCCATCTAATAATACTTGTACCCCTATGGTTAGCTACAATAAAACCCCGTATTACTATGACTCAGTTATGGGACACATCGACTCTTACCACACCCATATTTCCACCATCAAAATCAAATCCATAAATCATGACTACGTCGTCACTACATGTAGGAGGGTCACTATTCCCGGGCCCACCTCATCCTTCTCCTCGGCTAATCAATATAATCTCTTAGACCACCCGGGGAAGACTCCAACACAAATATCCATCTTGGAGCTCCTCAAGATGTTGCATGTCCATAGGGATATATTGGATTGTGCCTTGCAGGAATAGAGAGTCTGAAACAACATCGATCCTAATCACTTTCAAGCCCTCATCATCCATCTATACTCTCCATATCAACTCGCCTTTGGCCACAATGATATGCTCCCAATCGACCCATCTCATAACAAAGCCCTTCATATCGAGGTCTTAATCTCAAAACATAAAGTTAAAAGAGTCCTCTTGAATAACAAGTCCAACATGAATCTATGTACACTTCATGTTCTTAAACAATTGGGATACTCTGAGACCAACTTGAAGCCTTATGTAATCACCATCAAGGCCTATGATAATGCAAAATGAGAGAATTAAGGTACCATATGTCTTCCTATATGGGTGGGATCCATCTTGTAGCAAACAACATGTCACGTTGTTGATCTTGATCTCCCTTACAGCGCTCCATGCCGTGCAAGCTGCCCATCCACCTATCACTAATGCCTTAAATTTCCTCGCAATGGCATAGAAGTCACTATCCACGCCAATCCACAACCCTTTGAATATTGCAAATCCATGCAAGCCTCATATCACAAAACCAATCATTGTCCCAACACCAACGTTGCCACCCATAATAAGATTAAATCCTCTTCATCCTACATTGATCCCACTCACCTTTCGACCACCCCATCCTCCTCCAATTCTAGAATCACAAAGGTCAAGATCATCAACACTGGCTATGGAGAATATGAGTTACATAATAACTTCCATGTTGGCAAACTACCTCTATCTCCACGCTCCTATGGTTGTCCTAAACTATGATTATCAATAGCACACAAAACCCTCATTTGTAGGTCCACACCCTTCTTATCAACAATGACTTTGGTTGAAGAAAAGATCAAGGATTCTATCGACTCCTAGTTGTACTAAGATGAATCATATAATGCAATGTCTACACTTTATTTCCTTGAATAGATTTACCCTACACCTCACCACATGTGTGAAAACATGAAATACAAGAGTAAGGGCCTTGGCCTCCATGAACAAGGCATTCTAAAGCCTGTCCAAGTGGATTTCTACACTAAATCTCATGGTCTCAGCTACATGCCTCTTGGGCTAGAATCCAATGAGCCTCTTGCTACTCCTACAAGTGTCATAGAACCCTCTAACGCTATTGAACACATTGTAGGAAAAACCATCATCGCCTCTTTTGAAGACTTGGATATCTCCCCTCTCTTCAAAAATACCTCTATCCTCACCATCGACCTACCACTCATATACCCCGAGCTCATCGATTGGGACCAACAAGATACCATTTCTCTTGACACATTTTAGAACGATGAAGCTATCATCGAATTCTCGAGGCACATGACGATATTCCTACGAGAGATCACAAATCAAGCTTCGACATTGACCTTGATGCTACTGCCTATTTTGGGAAGCAGGAAGAGTTCCTTAGTCCTAAAAAATAAAAATAAAAAGAAACATCCCCTAGTGAAAACCTCTCTAAGGCGCTATCGGACACACAAGAGAAAAATGATGATGAGTCTATTGATGAAAACCTCCCTGAGGCATCAATCGACAAGGAACTCAACCTGACTCCCACATCATCACACTAGTCTAAACACTTTGTGGTCCTAGTTGAGAATACATAGGAAATAAACTTTGGCACAAATGAGCATATTTAGAGGGCAATTTGAATCTAATTGTAGCTCATGAGTAACATAATATGTTACTCATGCATGAACTTTAATATGAGTAACATATTAGAGGTCCATGACTATCATCTTCCATGACATGTTACACAACATCATGGAAGATTATGTAGATGATCTTCTTAGTAAATCCAAAACTAGAGGACACCCACACGTCCTTGAGTGTATCTTTGAACATCTAAGAGAATACAAGGTGCGCCTCAATCCCAAACAATGTGTCTTTGGTGTAACATCCAGCAAAATCCCAACAAGGCATTGACATAAACCTTGCCAAGGTCACATAGATTACATAAATGCTTCCACCCAAGAATCTCAAGCAGCTTTGTAGTCTTTAAGGTAAACACTAGGCTATCAGATTCTTCATCTCACAATTAGCAGATAAATGCCAACCATTCTCCCACCTTCTCAAAAAGGACATTAGTTTTAAGTGGGATGCATCCTATCAACATGTATTTGATAAGATCAAAGAATATCTAGCATCACCGCCAGTTCTCATGGCCCCTATCCTAGGAAAGCCTCTGTTGCTATACATTTCTACTATTTTAGTTGCACTGGGGGCATTATTAGCCCATCATGATGAGATAGGTCGTGAACAATCTATATACTCTATCAATTGCACCATAGTTGGCTATGAGATTCATTACACACCATAGTCTAACTATCATCATTGGCTCTCAAAAGCTTCAACACTACATGTTGATCCATTAGATAAAGCTCATATCCAAAATTGATCCACTTAAGTATCTCCTCTCCAAGGCCTCCCTCACAAGAAGCATGACTAAGTGGGTTATATTGTTCAGCAAGTTTGACATAGAGTATATGGATAGAAAAGCAATCAAATGGTAGGATGTTACCGACCAGTTAGTGGACGCTCCTTTAACAGATCATCAACCACCAGTTCTTGACTTCCTTGATGAATCCATTTTCATAATCATAGAACAAACATCCTAGACATTGTACTTTGATGGCTCTTATACAAACCATGAATCCGGTGCTAGCATCCTCTTCGTCACTCCACAAGGGAATTTTATACCTAAGGAATTTAAATTGGGCTTCCCTTGAACCAATAACATAGTAGAATATGAAGCCTTGGTCATGGGTCTTAACACAACTATATAATGGAACGTCGAACAATTACAAGTATACGAAGACTCATAGCTGGTCATCAAATAGGTCAACAATGAATATCACACCAAAGACAACAAGTTGATCCCCTACAAACAAATGGTTGACATCTTAAAGTAATATTTTATAGGAATCCAATTTGAACAAGTTACCCATATCAATAACAAAATTATTGATGTAATGTCTACTATTGGGTCACTACTTCACATGCCACTAGACAGTCGACGCTGTGAATTCCTAGTTGAACAATTTATCATACCCGCATATGACACCCCTAAATTTGAACTTATATGTGATCTTGTTGGTCATGAATCACCCTAGTATCACAACATCTACACCTACCTCCATGATCAAACCCTTCCACCAAATCTATTCCAAAATCAATGTAAATCCATCATCCAACGTGCTTCCCATTTCATCCTCCTTGGAGATACTCTCTATTTTAGAGGATGGTTCCCTCCTGAGGTGCCTAAACATGAAAGAGGCTAATGTCACACTTAAAGAAGTTCATAATGGTATATAAAATGCCCATACAAGAGGCATGGTCCTTGCTAAAAAGCTTCTTAGAATAAGATACTATTGGCCTACAATGGAATATGATGCTTTCCAATATGTTAAATGGTGTCTAGCATGTTAGCATCATGGAGACCTGATTCATGCATTGTCACAAGCTTTACAACTAATCACTACTCCTTGGTCCTTCTCTCAGTGAGGCCTCGATCTCATCGGCAAGATTCACCCCTCTTCCTCTAGTGACCATAAGTTCATTATCACCACCATTGAATATTTCACTAAGTGGATCGAAGCTATTCCACTCACCTATACCACTAGCACCTAAATATCTAAATTCATCCTCCATCATATCATTTGCCGCTATGGTATCCCCTCTGCCATTGTTACAGATAACGATAAATCCTTCAAAAATCATGAAGTTCACACCCTCTATGAGCACTTCCACATCCAATGTCATTGGGCCACTCCCTATTACCCCCAATCCAATGGCCAAGCAAAAGATACTAACAAGGATCTACTCATAATCCTTAAGAAAAAGCAGTCACCAATGTTGGTTACGATTGGCACCTCCATATTAATCCCATCCTCTGTGCCTATCATACTAGCATCTACACTCCTATTGGTGCCACCCCATATTCCATAGTCTTTGGCTTTGAAGCTATCTTTCAAATCGAGATTGAATTCCCATCATTGCACATCTCTTTGCATGACCTCATTGATGACAAGGAGTATCATATTACACGCCTCCATGAGCTTGATCTACTTGATGAATGATGCCTCACTACCCTAAATCATCTACAGGCCTATCAAAATCGACTATGTGGAAGCTACAATAAGAAAATCAAATCTCAAGAGTTTGAGATTGGTGATCTTGTGCTTAAAGAAAACTAGAAGAATCTACATGATAGAGACAAGAAAGGTAAATTTGAGCCTAATTGGCTGGGTCCTTACATCATCATCACCAAGTATGGTTCAGATGCTTATCAATTGGCTACCCCAGATGGTCAGGAGATTGATGAACCTCTTAACATCATGCATCTCAAGTGCTTCCATTCTTAGTTTGTAGAGTATCCCAATTTAAAAAAAATAAAAACAAAATGTCAAAAAATACAAAAAAATAAAAAATTAGAAAAAAGTAAAGAGAAATAAATCATCATTTGGTGAAACCCACTCCTTGTGGTGCCTTGGATAGGTACCATGGTTAAAACCTGCTCACATGTGCCATGTGTATATCTAGACTCTATTATCCTTTAGGTCCTCTATTATATCGTTGTTGTATCTACCATCTCCATCCTAGTCTTCTCTCCCATTGCCATGGTCATATTCTAGGGGCAATAGATTCTATTGTGGTTCAAAATGGGCTTTTGGTATTCTCTCTATTGCTTATTTAGTGTTTCAAGTGAGTTTCTTTCTTGGTTCTGAGCTTCATGCACTTGCAAAAACATCAATCCCAATTTCTATGCATTTGAAAAACCAAAACTAAACGCTGAGAAAAGTCCCAATGTAACCTCGACAACATGCATTAGTCCCCTCATTTGACATCCTTCCATCCATGTCCTATGCTCTATTATTCTTTTCCTTTACTGGATATATTGTTCCCCATAATTGGGCATCCTCATCCTCACTACCATCAACACTTGGGCAAAAGGTACCCTCTTACATGTCAATCAACTATTGCTTTTTTATCTTTGTTTATCTTGTTTTTATCTTTTTGCCTCACATTATACCTCCTCAAGACCGCCACAATCCTTTATATCATGGTGTGTTTTGAATAGTGTATACTGGGGCATGCATCTATTATTTTGTGTGTTTTCCTTGTTGGTTGTCTCATCACAGTATCCATCGAGGTCATCAAGCACCTTGAATGTGTTGGGGCATCCTTTTGTCAGTCTTATGCATGGAATATATTGTCACCTCGATTCCTTATACTCTAGTGCATAACATTTCATGCTATATCAAAAAAGGTTGCTCAACCTAATGTACCATGCCTATCATCCAATCCCCCCCTCCATTTCTTCACCCAATCATTTCCATCCACCGCACTCAATATATTCTCTCCAATTCTCTATATAATAATTTCCCACTCTTCATTCATTCTAAGAGCACAACTATGTTCTTCCAACCTATCTGTCCTCTTGAGGGGCATCTCTTATCCATTTGCAAACACCATTTTCCCTCAGCCAACTGGGGCATCTTGCCTCCCCCTTCATCTCATCAAGCGCTATGTTTTATCTTTCTTTGAAATGATGTGATTATCGTAGCACCATCTCAAAGATAGAAAAATGTAGACACCTGAAATTAATCATTACATTATAACTAAATTCATACTATATCCATTCTTGCAATAATTAATTATTTATTTAATTAATTAGGATATCCCTCCCTTATCAGCGAATTAAATATTTTTTATTCAATTAGCCTATCCTAATGTTAGTTAATTAAATAAATCATTTTATTTAATTAACTAGGCTAAATACACATCATCTATTTTCTCTAATTAAAAATTCTTATCCCTAAATCAACTTTTCATCTTAGCCATCCATTTATCCTTTTAATCACTACCCTCTAATTCACACATGTGACTCACACACATGTGTGAGAAAATCCACATGTCACAATCACTCTTCCCTATGTTTTTCACACATCTTTGAGAAGATCACTTGTCACGTTCACTCTTCCCTATGCTTCTCACACGTGTGACAAGATCACTTGTCACATTCACTCTTTCCCGTCTCTCGCACATGTGTGATAGGTCTTATCACACATCCCAATGTTTCCTCTCACACATGTGTGAGAGCTTGTACAAGATCCTTGAATGTACCTTTCAATATTCACCCTCCATCTTCTCCTAGAAAATTGCATCCATCTATGTCCTCTCAATCCAACCCTCCTCATGTGTATCAACCAGAAGACATCACTAAGAGGCTTCTCATACACCCTCTCCTCTCAATCATTCTCATCCATTGATCTTCCAAATTGATCTCACCTGTTGATCCTCCCATCCTAAATCAATAAATACAACTCCACTCAAGCCATTTCCAAAAGCACATTTTGGAATACAAAGGCATGCTACTAGGATTCAAGCAACCAACATACAATATCTTAATCAACATTCAAGGAGCACATCTAGTAAATCAAGGTATGATATTTGGTGTTATTCATTTGATATCATCTTGTATTTTGTGTTCCTTATTTTGCTCTAATCATTGTTTTGTACAAGTTTAGAATAGGAAACATATTTTGATATATTTGCTTCCATTTTGAGTTCTAATCTTAGGCATTCTCACCATGAATTTGGAAGATAGGAACATCTCATTCTTTGGAGACTCACAATTAGTAATCAATCAAGTTTTAGAAAATTACGAAACAAAGTCATAATGATTATGCCCCTACAAAGATGCTATTTGAAAACTAATCCAGGTCTTTGATTTCTTCGCTGTGAAATCATACCAATAGAAGAAAACAAAATGGTAGATTAAATGGCCACTTAAGCTACAATGTTCACACCTCATGCCCAACTCCAAAATTTAGAGTAAATCATATCAGTACAAGGAGGTCCACTGTTGGAGAGTGGGGATCTACCAATCATTTTAAACTACTCTAAAGATGACTGAAATACCAACCAGGGACTATGCTGAAAATGATGAGGCTATCTTAGAATACTTGCATGCTTACGATAGTCTCCCAAGAATTTATCAGAAAAGGGGTACATGCTCCTCCCTCACCCTGATGATTATTTTGAGGGTGAATTGGGAATTTTGCAAATCGATAAAAACCCACAATTAGCACTAGCTCCCAAAAAATTCAAAGCACACCCTTCGAGCTAATAAGTGACACCATCGAACTCAACATAGGAACTCCTAAGAAATGAATGATGTTGAAGCTAGGGGAAGAACTAGATGACAAAGAATTGGATGAGTATACTAATTTTCTAATTGAGTTCTCTAATGTGTTCACTTGGATGTATGCAAACATGCCTGGCTTGGACCCAAAAATTGTTGTGCATAACTTAGTGACAAAACCTGAAGCAAAGCCAATAAAATAGAAGTTAAGGCCGATAAAACCCCAAGTTGCAGAAATGGTCAAGGAAGAGTTGAAGAAATTACTAAATGTTGGGTTCATTAAGCCAATGGATTATTTAGATTGGTTGTCAAATGTCATTATGGTCCTTAAGAAAAATGGAAAAATCTAAATATGCCTTGATTTTAGGGATATTAATCAAGCCAATCCCAAAGACGATTTTCATTTACCATCTATAGATCAAATCGTAGACTCAACTACGGGATATGGAATGCTTTCCCTTATGGATAGATTTTTAGGGTACAATCAAATATAAATTACAGAGGTTGACCAAAACAAAATGATGTTCACAACTTCTTGGGGAACCTTTTTTTATGTTGTCATTCCGTTCAGATTGAAGAACGCAAGGGCCACCTAGCAAAGAGCCATGCCTCACATTTTCCACAATCTCATCCACAAAATAGTGGAGACATGTTTAGATGATTTATTTTCCATATATAAACAATGATGAGTGCACATTAAGGACCTTCATAAGATCTTCACCAGGTTACGTGAATACAAAGTTAGGTTAAATCCAGAGAAATGTGTCTTTAGGGTGACTACATGAAAAATGCTCGGTTTTATTGTTTCTTGAAAAGGAATTGATGTAGACCCAACTAAAGTAAAAGCTATGCTAAAATCCACTCCAACATGTGAAACTGTGGTAAGAACTTTCTTAGGACAATTGGGTGCAATATGACATTTTATACCCGATATGACCTTTAAAATTCATCCCATCAATCAACTGCTAAGAAAGCAAGCAAAAATAGCCTAGATTGTGGGTTGTTAGAATGCTTTCAAACAAGTAAAGAAATTACTTATAGCCCCACCAACATTCATGCCTCCTAAATACGACAGACCTTTTATTCTCCACTTTAGAGTGACAAAAGTTTCAATAGACTATATGTTGGCTTAGGAAGATGACGATGGAAGAGAAAGAGTGATATATTTCATCAGTCAAACATTGCTTGATTACGAAAAGAACTACACCTAGCCCAAAAAGGAATGCTTACCTATAGTATTTTCTATGAGACCTTGACTACGTCACTACATGTTGAATCAAGAAATAAGGGTCATCATACAATCAGAGCAATTGAGAACCTTCTTAAATCAACCAATGTTGTCTAGAAGAGTGGGACGATTCTTCACACTGATAAGAAAATTTGAGATAACCTATGTTAACCATAAGTCCATCAAGGGACAAATAATTACTGATTGGTTGGATGATAATTTTTTCCCTCAAGAGGAGCTAATAAATGCAGATTTCTAAGATGAAGAATTATGTGCAATTGATCTTGAGAAAAATGCCTTATCTTACTGGTACAAAGATATTGTCAATTGCTTAGCAAAAAAAGTTTTATCCTAAAAATATGACCCCTTTGAGAAAGAGTTGCTTGTGTGTCCTTTATAGAATATATGTTTTGATTGATGACATTTTGTATCGAAGGGCTTTAGATGGCATCCTACTTAGTTGTGTGGATAAGGAAGAAGCACATAAAATCTTACAAGAATGCCATAATGGAATTTGTGGGGGACATTTTGGTGGCCATGCCACCACAAGGAAGATACACCGACTAGGATACTTTTGGCCTTGCCTAGAAGGAGATGCGATCAAGTTTGTAAAAGATGCCCAAAATATTAAAGCTATGCATGTGTTCATCACACACCTACAAGAGACTTACAACCAACAGTTACTCCTTTGCCCTTCTCCACATGTGGACTAGATGTAATGGGAAAAATCTCTCCACCCTGATGAACACGTATACATTATCACAACAACAAAATATTTTACCAAGTGCATGGAAGTAATACCTTTGACTACTGTTTTAGGAGCAATGATCACTAAGTTCATTTTGAATCAAATCATATGTAGATTCAGAATCCTTCAAGTGATAGTTACGTTTAACACCTCTTCATTTAAAAACCCACAAGTACAAGAATTATATGAAAGATTTCACATTAATCACAACTTAGCATCAGTATATTGTCCTCAAGGAAATGGACATTTAGAAGCAACAAACAAGACACTAAAACAAATTTGGTGAAATTTGTGAAAGACTCTAAGGGAGATTGGCATTTACAATTATATCCTACTCTTTGGGCCTATAGGACTAGTGTACAAACACCTATTAGAACAACACTATATGCCCTCACATTTGGGTCATAAGCAATCCTACCATTAGAAGTCAAACTAACAAGCTTGAGGGTGTCCTTACAAGGATTTTTAGATAATGAAGATTGGCAGGATTGGAAATGATAGATGAAAGAAAATTAAGGGTCGTACAAAGACATGATTCTTACCTCATACAAATAAAGAAATAGTACAACACAAAGGTTATTCTGAGGCCTTTTCAAGTTGGAGATTTGGTGCTCAGAATTGACAATTTAATTTATAAAAGAATCAGAGAAGGACACAAATTTAGACCAAATTGGATAGGCCCTTACATGATCAAAGAAAATGTTAGAAATGCTGCTTATATTTTGTGCACTATGGAGAGTGAATAATTTGGTGAAATGGTTAATGCCTTTCACCCAAAGAAATATCATGTCTGAAAACCCTTAAAAAGCATAACAAATCAAAAATCCAAAAAAAATCAAATAACTTGAAAAAATCCATAAAAAGCATAAAAATCAAGAAAAGTCAGAAATATGCATTCTTCATTGCGTTTCACCGTGCATTTGTGTGTGACACGCTCTTGTTTGATTTTTTTTAGTAAGGAGTTTAAGGTTTCCAAGGTATAGGTTGAGCATTTGAGATTCCTTATGATCATCTATACCACCAATTATTCCCCTTTACATTTCCTAAAAAATTCAAAATAAATCCAA
Organism: Cunninghamia lanceolata; assembly: GCA_027924645.1. NCBI lineage: Eukaryota > Viridiplantae > Streptophyta > Pinopsida > Cupressales > Cupressaceae > Cunninghamia > Cunninghamia lanceolata. The sequence continues at coordinate 1,300,081 of BSBN01001074.1, read as the reverse complement.
GCTCTTAGATTTATATTGATCCTAGTCTTAATGAACCATGATGTTAATTCTAAACAAAGTCAGTACTCAAACCTACAATACTCAATAGAAGCTTGCAAGTAGACCTTCCCCATTCCTCCTTAGCAAAATGGAAGTATGATTGCATAGTGAAAACTCTTGGTGATACCTTGTCCCTTATCTTTCCTGGTCAAAAATGCCAGGGGATCATAACTCCATTGGAAGAAATCAAAAAAAGAATAAGAGTGCAAAAGAAAGAGAGAAAATACAAAACAAAACAAAAATGAGGGAATTAGAAAAGATATTACAAAAATACAAAAAGAAGGAAAAAAATTTAAAAAAAGAAAAAGAAAAGAGAGAGAAAGAAAAATAAATAGAGGATTGTTGATGTATGTACTCTTGGGTGGATATAAGTCTAAGCTTGAAGCTACGAGGGCAACGTCTATCGAGGGAAATAAAAAGAAAGGTATAAAGTATACACACACTAGATGGGTAAAGCCAAGAGTTTAATTATCTTTAGGATCATATTCTACTTTGGAGCCCTTCCTTTACCAGGTCTATCTTGTTGGCCATCTTTGATCTAAGTCTAGAAGGTACTAATAAATTTTCTTGCTTATGTAAGCTTAAAGCTCATCAAAATATTTTATCTAGATAAGGATCAATATCTAGCCTTTTGCAAAGCTGAATTCATAACTTGTTCCATTTCCCTCCTATTCCCACTTGGGTCCTTAATAAAATCCCATCCTAAGGTTTAGTAGGTCTGCTTATGCCAATTCAACTCGTAATCTCCTCAGTCAAGATCCCATTAAGAGTTATCACAATATTTGTTTCATTTGCATACATAATTTTGAGAGAAAATCAAAATAAACAATTCATGTTATAACACATAACATTAGAAATAGGAAAATGTGTTACATTTGTACCTTTATATGTTTTGGTATCCATGCATTTCATGTTACATCTCATGCATTTAAGAAAAAAGATGAAAACATTGCATAATCATTATGTTGTTCATAATAAGAATCCTAAACTATCTATGTTCACAAAAGATAAAAGAAAGGGGCATGAGATATCAAACACATTCGCATTTATCAAATTTTAATGGCATCATAATAGCATGTATCAAAGGTCTAAGTTCATGAAACCTCACTATTAGAGTTCTAAGGGCTAAATAAACATGCACACAAGCATGCAAATCTCCCCATGCAAGGGGGGAAAATCAAAACTTAAGACAAGAAAATTCAAAGATGATCCTGACCAACATAACCCTTAGGGCTCTTACTTCAAGGTCTCATCTGACTATCCACTACCTCAGAAGGTCTATAAGTCTTGTGATCATGAGAAGGCATTCAACTAGGAATCCATGAATGAGATGGGCCCATTGTTTGAGCCTATGATAATTGTCGTTGAACTCCAAGATTGGCCATCTCTCAAAGCAAGGCATTATCTACCTCGAGCACACTGATCCTACCTCTCTGAGAAGTAACGTTTTGACCTGTGTGGTAAGTAGGAGCCAGGATATTTGTATGATGACCTACCAAGGAAGGTAAGTGAGCATCAATAAGGAGAACCTCCCTTGATCAACCAGTAGAAGGGAGTAGCATGTCTAAGGAAGCATTATGAAAGAGTTCCCTCCATCCATCTACCGTACCTATGAGAAGATGATGAAGAGAAAACAACCCAAGAGTTAATTTTATGCCATTACTTCAAAGTGATCAAGAGCAACAAGGGAAAGAGGAAGTTGGTAAAATACTCACAAGGATTGCCTGGTTGCAAGGAGGCATCACTATGCCTCGTGTCCTCTTCTGAGAACTTTGAAAGTATACCATGCACATGTCTAGGTGGAGTCACCTCTAGTGTTGCATCCTCCTCATCTGTAGGGACCTTTGCATCTCCTCCATCATGTCCCTCCTCATTAGGATCATAATCCTCATTTATAGAATCATCGATCTCTTCCTTAATAGCAACAAGTCTTCGAGATGGAGATACCTGCACTCACCTATGACCAATCTCATGAATTAGCCTAGTGATTGGGACCCCAAGAACTAGTGGAACCCACAAAAGTGCCCTATGTTGAGCATCAACCATATCTTGCACAAACCTATAGAAAGTGGGTACTAGGGGCAAATCCTTTGGAAAGTCCTCTCTAAACTACTGAAGAACTCAAGTGACATGATGAGCCTCAACCAAGCCATGCATGTCAGTCAAATGGCTCACCTCTCAACAATAATCACATACCACTATCTCCTGGCCATGACCCCTCCATATCAACATAAGGATCAAAAATTAAATCGACATCTGTGAGGGTAGCCACGACATGAGTCTAGTAGCATCATAAGAACCAAGACATCCCCATCACATGCCTCTCGATAATTTGGGATTTAAAAGAGGCATACTCCTTTGAAATGGAAGAATGTGCTCAAGAATCCAAGTCATTATAAGTGAAGGATGAATGAAAGAAAGATCACCTCATTGTGATATACAATACAAGTCTCAGTCCACCATAATTAAAATGTCAATACCCCAAACAAAAACTAAACCTCTCTCAAGTCTTTCAATGATTGGTTCCCAACAATATGACAGACCCCTTATCTCATAAAGGTAGCCCAAGATAATCTTTCACTCTCTGATTCATTCTTAGGAAGAGCAAGTCATTCACCTCTTGCATGAACTCCCAAGATGTGATAAACATCATGTACGGAGTAATGGTCCATTCTATAGATACCTAAGGAAATCATAATGTGTTCCAACTGACATCCCAGTACGTCAAGATATCACAACATATGTGAGAAGAGGGATGTATGATAGGAACATGAGCTACCTTGTCTGAACCTGTCTTCTTCAAGATGAAAAGATCTCTAGTAGATAAGGACTCGAGGGACTCAGTGAACCAAAATTGCTCACGAGTCACATTCCACCTAATGTACATCTCCTGTCAAGAATAAAACAAATGACACGCTACATAGTTAGAAATTTAGAAAATCACAAAAGAGGCATAAAACATCTAAAACTTTCACAAAAAAATCATATATCAATTAGAAATTTGTAATAAATGAAGAAGTTAGTATCAAAAAGCAAAGAAAACTAAGTGATGGAAGTTTTAGATCATTAAAAAATTTCATCTAGCAAACTTCTGGTGGGTCACCCCTTTTACCAGGTCTGATCTTCAGGGGTGACTCAGAATGGTACAAGGTTTTGACAAATGAAAACTCACCCAATAATAAAAAGATAGAATCTAGACTATTAAAACAAAGAAACTCAAAAAATTATGGATTCATTGCAATAAATTAACAAGAGAAAATCTAGGGTTTCAAGAGAGGGTTTTCACATTTCTCGTATTTGATGACCGATAGGGGAGGATTAGTAGCCATGGCAATGATCTCCTTGTCTAACTCTCTCCATCGCTTGTTCACTTGCACGATTTCATCACTATTTGATCACTCTACCTCTCAATTCACCTCTTCCTTCTTCTCTTAGTTTAGTTTACATTTAGCTATTTAGTTTGTTTTAAATTTTTTAGTGCTTTCCATGTGCTCATTTTGTGTGCATTTCATTCTTACAGGTCTTCAGGATTAAACAAAATGACTCAGGTATATCTCAAGCATCAATGGTGGGTCTTCTTATTTCTATTACAATGTTTTATTTTGAATACATCATGAAGTTGAGTTAACGATTGTCATCACAGGTGTAAATGCAAGAGAACAACGATAGGTAAGAACCTAGTTAGGGAATTGTACCTACCCTTCATGTAGATTACCATCCTCGAGGGGGAAAATATGTAAGTATGAAAAGATGCAGAGGCCTACATGGCAGTCCAAGGATGAGCTATAGTCCTAATCATGTACATGTAAGCGTGAATATATATGTACATCTTAGAAATGTTCCTCTTAGTGATGTGTCTTATTTTGTTTTTCATCTTCGTTGTGTTTTTCTAACCTCTAGACTAATCTTCTAGGTCCTGCACACCCTCTAGCTTCCCTTTTGACCAACTTTTGATGGACCTTTCATGTCACTATTTGGCCCCAAAAACCTCATCAATCCACTTCACAAGAGGGGAGATTCATGTTCCCTAGGGACATTTGCATCATTTCAACCCCTTAGAATTATCCAATTAACCTCCCCATCCCATATGTGACCTTAATTTTTATGTCTCATCTTTCCTTTTTGGGTCACCCTTGTCACTATAGGATCTCCCTGGATGACCCTATAGATGAACTAGGATCTCCAAGGGTGAATTTCCCAAGTGAAAGGGGTGACGCACCTTGTAGATATCTTACTACTTTTTTTAGGATTCCAAAACCGTTCTTAGACCTTCTAGATCATTCTTCATCCTGTACACCACCTATACAAAACCTCATTTGTGGGTCATCCCTATGGCTTTAGGATCTCCTTGGGCGATCCAACAACTTAAGTGGGATCTCCATGGGTGAATTTCTCTCGTTAAATGGGTGGCTGAATTCCTAAAAGGGGCAACCCTATCATCTTTTAAAATACATGTTTTCTTCCAGTTCTAGCCCAAATTTGCTCCAAATTAAGCCCTAATTGCATGAGTCTTCTTCTCTAATTGATTGCCATGTCCCCCTAACTGATTCAACACTCCCAATTAGACCAATATCATCTCCAAGTCAATCTTAGTTATTTTGCAATCAGTCAAGTGTTAACTTCATTTCCTCTCTTGTGGTCTCCTTTGCAACCAGTGCCCACTCTCAATTAGAGTCAGATCACTCTCCAATCTATTTCTGTTAAATACCCAATCACCACCACATTTGGTGTTGATTTTCTACCTATAAAGATCCCCTCCTCTATGAATTTGGGGAGGCAAATTCAGTATTATTACTCTTGCTCTTGCTTTTCTTTTCTAATTATCTCCGTAGCATATTTATGTTTGTGCAGGACCCCATAAGCCTTTTGATTTTGCATTAGCTTCCATAGCTCCAATACATGGTACTTCTTAGGGATTCTCATGCTTAATTATTTTTAAAGCTTCCATAGCTTCAAGCCAAAGTGCTTCTTAGGCATTCTCATGCTCAATTATTTTCAAAGCTACAAAGCTTCCATTTGATTTCATTTAATCCCATCTTTGTTTCTACCACTAGGAGGACCCAATTGCTATAGAGGAGAGAGGGTTTCCACAAGGACTTATGAGGGCTTGAGCTAGGCATCTGCATTTGCTTCATACCAATTTCTTTATGTTTTAGAATAGTAATTAGCTTACATTTTGGCTCTTGGAAAAGTAAATGTTTTCTTAACTTTTTCCTTCATAGGTTTTATATTTGCTTGCATAGATTGGCATTCCATTTGTTTAGATTAGCCTTGTATTCGTTCATTAGAATACACTTTATTTCATTTGCAATTTCAATTTGTTAGAATAGATTCAAAAATTGTTCCACAAAAACTACAAAAACATAGATTAGATTAAATTTGAAAAACACATATTGGTTGCATTCATATTCCAATTCTTAGTTAATTAGATAATATTTTAATTTGGGAACAAAGGAAACAAAAATTGTATTGCATACATTTAGAGTGCATTCATAAAAATTACAAAAACATTAGGAGAAGTTAGAGAGAAACAAGAAGAAAACCCTCAATCTCATCACGAGGTAAACATCAATTCAAATTAAACATTCAAACAAGGAGAAACCCTTGGTTCCATCACGAGGTTGAGATCAATTTCAACACATTAAAACAATGTAAAGCACAACACTTCCCACTATTTCTAAGCATTCAATGTGCCCAAGCATTAGGGAATATTGGATACAATTCGTCCTTGATGAGATTGGGGAAAACTTACCCCATCTAGTTCATCAATAAAACATTCAATTGATAAGAGAAGAACAAGAACATCAATAGTGCTTTAGAGGGCAACAACCTTTGATACAACAAATATTACAAGACAAAGAAAGGAGATAAGAACATCTATGACTCATCAACAAATAGAACAACCTTCATGCTAGGCCTAGGAGACTTAGGACTCATGATCCTTCAGGTCATATAATCATTACACCAATGGAAATTGAATGTCTCCATAGGAATAATTGGTAACACACACACACACACAACATGAAACCCAACCATCATCCACGATGTTTTACTCCCTCAAGAAAGAGAGCAGAACAAGCCCCCAATCTTACCTTCGCTCCACTTGCTCTTTCCACATGAACGAGAGTCACTAGGAGGTTTCCTGTGGCAAGGAATATGGTTCATGTGTCTTTTTGGAGCGTGAATCACCCACAAACTATCTGGGTCACATTCTAAATGATACAGAATCAAGGAGCATTTATTATACTTCTATATAGAGCATAGCTAGAGCATTGGCATTGTATCATTTTAGCCATATTACATTCTTGTCTATTGTCTTTGATTTGTGTTCAACATTGCTAAATTTGTCTACTTAGGTTCTTAACCAAAGGAGAACAAAACTTTTCCTAGCAAGTTCCCAAACAATGTCTCTTGACACCACCTTGCTTTAGACAGGGGTATATCAAGTCAATGTAGATATGCAATAATAGTTAATTTTCTATTAGATCATTTCTATGAGTCCAATTAATTTCCATGCACCAGGTTGTTAACTTCCATAGGAATAGATCCAAACTAGAGAGATATAGTTAGTTCATAGATTTTGAGACATTCATCTAGGGTCAGTGCAAGAAGTTGGGTTCACTTTTTGGCCAAAAAGTGTAAGTGTTTTCCCCGATTTTTAGAATTTGTCACATTTGACCTAAACATTTGAGGCACTTAAAGATTGAATCTTAAAAAAAGTTAGTAATATGAAATGTAGTACTCGAAGTCTAATTTCCAAATATGTAATTTATTTTAATACCCAAATGATACAAATTAATTTTCAATGGGCATTTCTAAAAACCACTGTTTAAAGTCACTTTTTTTTACCATACCATGCACGTGTACGACCAACATAATTTGACCTAAATAAAAGTATTTTTCTAAATCCTTTTGGGAAAAGATGTGTAGTACAGTGAAGTTTGATGAGGATATTTTTTATAATTTTTTCTAAATATTTTTTTTATTAATTTTTTATTGGCCCTAATTGTTGTTTTTGAAAACCCTCATGTACGACCAACATAATTTGAGCAAAACTAATCATAAAATAAATTTTTTTTATTGTGTAAAGAATGATGTGTAGATTGATGACATATATTTTTTTTTTCAAAAAACTTAAAAAATTAAAAGTTATTAAAAAATACAAACACCTGTCATTTCAAATTTTTGGACCAGTTTTCTCATAAATTAAATAATAAATAGAAAAAAAAGTCCAATAAAAAAAATTACATATTTGAAGACTAGACACTGTCATCTGTAATGGGTTTTAATTTCATAAAAAAATTTAGAAAAAAATGTCGTCAGCCATACAGGTAAAGTCGGTCTTTCCTCTTGTTCTATACTTAGACAAATACTTGCAGGTCCAAGGCTTAAGGTCGGCTACCAAGCCGAAAACCAAACCAAAAGCGTGGGTGGGAAAATCAAAATTTTAGAAATGGGTACCCATTCTAAAAAATAATAGAAAAAAAATGGGTACCCATTTTAAAACAGGTACCAGTTCTAAAAAACAATAAAAAACAAAACTGGTACCCATTTTAGAATGCGTACCCGTTCTAAAACGGGTCCGTTTCTAAAAATAATAAAAAACAAAATGGGCACCCATTTTCAAATAGGTACCCGTTTTATAAAACAAAATAGGTACCCATTCTAGGCGCGGGTGCCCGTTCCTAAACGGGTACCCGCTCTTCTTGGGATTTTTTTTTTTGCACGACACTTCCCCTGTATGTGGACCCAACTTCTTGCTTTTACCCTCTAATAAGACCATTTTTTTTGCACATTAGCAAGTCAATTCTCCACATCCTCAATGATATATTCCTCTTTTTAGGACTAGGTGTTAAAATCCATGAGAGTTTTAATGCTAATGCTGTCACAATTATTTAATATTTGTATACTATTATAAAATAATGTGCCCACATAGAAAAGGGGGCCCCACTTGGAAAGAATATTGAGATTCCTTAGTTGGCTCTCTCTACCACATGTCATTAGTCTCATGGCAATTGTAAAAAGTCATTAAATAAGAGATCATCAATGTTAGGATAGTGTGATATTTAATTGTAGTCCTAATGTACTAATGTTGCATCTTCAACTATCTTGGAATGGGTACTTGGATGCCCATCTGGTTGAGAGATATTGTTATTTTATTATTATTTATTCTCCAAAACTCGGAATATTAGTTGTATTGGCATTCATAAAAGAGGTGGAGCATTATGGTGGTGGTTGCAAGTTGTTTTGAATGCATTTACACCACTTTCCCAGTCCTAGGTGCTAGGAGAGAGTGGAGCATCTTTAGATTTAGTAGGTTGGTCCCATGTGAGTTGGTGGAGTTTGTTGAGGGTGTCATTCTTGGGAAGTGTTCCCATTGATTTCTAGTGGTTAAAGATGTAGTAGTTGTAATTTATATTCTCATACAACTCTTCATGAGTTGGGCATGGGTTTTTTCATGACACCATAGTTTTGGTAGTACATTAATTTGGAAAACTACTCGTGGTTTCCCTCTCCCATTCCGTCTATAAATTGGAGGTATGAGATAGAGGTTTTATGGGTTATTTTATAGGTACACATATGCTATTAGAATGTTGTCAAATTGAAGAAATGTCAGTAAACAAATTTGTCGCTGCAATGTTTTTCTAAAATCAATGTGACTTGCCCAATGGTCAATGACAAATGTTAACAGTAGTTGGAGAAATTATCGTTGGGTAGGAAATTTTTCTCTATGTTTGAGAGGGGCATCTCTCTTGTAGAATGGATATTTTTGGAGTTTTTGTGTACTTTTAACCTAAATGTACAAAAGGAACATGAAAAATTGGAAAAAGGGAAGAAACGCAAAAAAACCCTAGAGATAGGATTACACAAGATACTACAAAAGATTCCTTGGGCAAAAGTGGGGAAAATAAAGGGAAAGAAACAAGAAACAATGTGCAGTAATTAATGGAGATGCAAATCTCTTTAGTTTATGCGTACACCATCAACAATTGAGGGAGTATTTAATGGTTTATCCTTTCAACATGTAATAGAATATAAGGAACCAAGTGCATATTAAACATTCGAATAATATGCAATACATAGAGAATATAATGACACACATTTCATAAATATTCTTCAAATTCCTTCAAAATTAGAGCATGTTAGTATATAGTTTTGTCGCTACAGAAATAACCAGACTCACCCACAGGCAGAAACAAAAAGTACTAACAAATGGAGAAATCATTGTGAGTTCAACGATTCACCTCTACGTTTGAGATGGATAGCTCCCTCTTATGATGAGATTTTTGGATTTCTGAGTACTTTTAACCATAAAGTACAGAAAGGCAGAAAAAGAAAAGATGAGAGAAAAGGAGGAGAAATCACATTGTGGACATAAGAAACACAACATAAACCTCTTGAGGAAAGACAAACTGAACTAAAAAGAGAAGCACAAAATCTCCAAAAGAGAGAAAGAATAACCAACAACAGAAGCACAAAGTCCTCCAAAAACACCTGTATATCAAGAGCGTGTAGAAGAAATTATAATGGGTAAAGAAAATGAATGAACAAAAGAACAATCAACATCTACGAAGAAATTGTGGACACAAGAACACAATCCTTCATTGATATAGAAGAAAACTAAAACTAGAGCTCAAAGTCTCCAGTAACCCCTTCTACAGAGCTTTCTAGTTACACTGGCAACAAAAGATCCTTCTTGAACAACAAATTTCCCCCTTTATAGATGCCTTAGATGACCAAAATCCCTAGCCTTCCCTCACCAAAAAAATTAGTTACAAAATGACTAAAATACAAAAGAAAGTGAAGAGTCATCGATGACTCTTAGCGGTCCATTTTGTCCTTCCATCTCAATTAAGAGATTTACCCACTAAATACAAACATCCATAGTCCCAATTATAGGATACACCTCTCATACCACCATATGAACTTATTCGAGTTGGCTCATATTCATCAATTAACTCCATAGCTTTGACCTTTGGAGCTCCACTAATTGTCTCGAAAGGCAATGCTCTATCCAATACAACTTGATCAACCTTCTTCAACTGATAGATCTATTATGGAGTAAAAAGTGGACACATGCCTTTTTACCTCCTTGTTTAGCTCCTAGGTCCTCATGATAATATTATACATTCTAAATATTCATCTCGATACAAAATCCCCCAAAACCAATGCAAATTGGGAACAAGGGGCCCATACTTTACCTTACCCCAAACCAAAAAGGTAGGTGCCCAAGTCCTCTCTAATTGGTTGGGGCAAATTTAATTACATGTCAGCATAAGACCTTTAAAAGGGTTTCTCCTTGTCGGCTCTTTTGGTTAATTTCACGAATGTTAGTGGGAAAGCATATATAAGTGTGTTTTTTAATTCATTATGAACCTAGATGGAGATAGCCAACTTGAAGTGTTGGAGTAAAGAGCATTCAAAGCATTCGTTGTGATTCTAGACTAGATTTGTATTGTCATTGTGTATTGTTGTAGGATTTGAAGTTATCATCTATCTCTCCTTATGAGTTGAAGAGCATTCATCCTCCTAAGAGTTTCATCACATAGGTGATATAATTTGTGTTCATCATCATTTGATTTCATCATATTGATGTGTTTAGCCTCCGCCCTGCAAGGGCACAATCTTTCTATCAAACAACGATGTTGGGAAGCTTGAATGCTATCCTGAGATTTGATTGAGGCAAGTCCCTAAACACCATAACCCCCAAACCCCTTTTCTTCTTGTGTGCAGATTACAGGTGCAAGATCTGGAAATGTGAAGACACAAGAAGACTGAGCAAGGATTAGGGTTTCAGGATCTAACAACATTTTGGGAATATTCCTTCATAAAGGATTTGGGTGGTCCTAAAATAGTCCTTCTATCTTAGCCAACTTCAGATCTAGCATCAGGGCATTCTCTGCAACATTTCTCTAGTTTACAGTTTCTAAAGATTCCACCTTTCGAACGTGGGTGCTTCTGAAATCATCCTTCGACATTCTTGCTTCTAGGAAATAGGTTCTGACATCTTCCTAATCACTCCTGTGTAATTGGTTTCTGATTATCTGTTGTGCATATCCTATTATGATTAGATCTTTGTAGAACTAGGGTTTTGTATATCATTGACCTAGGGTTTGGTAAAAAGGATTGATTAAATCAGATCTTTCCATAGCACTCTTGAGTACAAGATCTGTAGCTAAGCCCACCTCCATTTGGTAGTGATTTGGCTCGGTCTTGTCCTTGAATGTTATTGTGGAAGAGAGTTTGATCTAGTGTACATGCTAGTTGTCATCATTCTCTTTTTCATACATAACATTTTGGTGAACCCATATCTTCAAGCATTTGCATCTTGCTGATAGTTCAATTTAGATTTTGCATTGATTTATAGCATATTTTTCAATATCCATTTGAAAATTTTGCATCATTTTATGTCAATGCTTTGAAAATTCATAGTTTTTTTCTATTTTAACAAGCATAACTACCTTAATCTTTATAATCTTATTGATCATACTCTTGATTTCTACATTGAGTGTTATAAGACTTTGCATGAGTTGTATAACCCACTGCCATAACACCAACACTTTTGTAAGGAGAAGTTGTAGACTAATGGGTTCTAGTGCTTTGAATAGGAACGATATGCAAACATCAGAAAATCCATTACACAACTATTTTACAAAAGGTGAATCAACATATTTGCAAGATATCATACACACTAACATATTATAAAAACAAACATTTCATGAGTCTGAAGATGTGATTGATATAGTTCCACATGTGCCTAAAGAACAAATCAAGAAACTAGACAAACAACTAGCTAATTTTCAACAAATTGTAGGAGGTGCACATCTAGCTCAAGAAGTGATACCTATTGCTGATGGTATAAGAGGATTGATACAAGAAGGACATGAAGGTGTTGACATGCTTCATGGACTAGCCCACATAGTGGATCATAACATTATGTCAGTGGCTAGCCATGCAAATGTCATAGAAAATGTGTCACCACTAAAGTACATAAGCTCACAAGTATTGGCACCCATATCAACTATTAGAGTATCCAATTTTACATCATAAATTCTCACCACCAATCCACAAGCTTGTAGTAATGCTACCACTACAATGGGAACATCTACTAGAAACAATTACAAAGTTGTTGCATTTAATTATCAAAACTCGACACCTCCTGTATCCATACCCATGAATAATTACTCTTAACCACCTATCACCTCCACTTATTACCAACCACCTCTCAATTTCATAACTGCATCATCAAATACTCTTGTTTTAAATCCACAAACCACTTCACCCAATGATGCTCTCCTAAACTAGCTTTTGCAGAGTATGTCATCCTTCCAGCAAAAAGTGACAAATTTGACTAATGCTTCCTCTCAACCTACCTTACCAACATATCATGCTCATAGTCTTTTATCTCATACAACCGTAAGAGCTCAAATGCCTGACAAATTTGAAACTCCTCGCTTTGAAAAGTATAGTGGTAAAGGAGATCCTAATACTCATGTGGCAGCATTCACAACAATGTGTAGTGATTTCTTCTTTGACGAGGCATTGCTAGCAAAACTCTTTCCTCAATCTCTTAAAGATATTGCTTTGGAATGGTTTTGCTCCCTACCTCCTAATTCAATACATTCCTTCTCATAGCTAGTTGATCAATTCTTGCAACACTTCCAAGCAAACATTGGACCCACTGTCTCATTGATTGAGTTGGTCCATTGTAAACAAGGTTTGAAAGAGAAATTAACAGAATTCATCAGTCGATATCAAGCTCTCTCTGCACAAATACAATATTTGATTACAAATGAGGATGTTAAAAAAGTATTCATTACGAATCTATAACCGAACATACGTGATAAAATACTTTTGATGAAGTATAGTTCTTTCCAACATCTATGCACAACTCTCTGTGATTACATCTTTCGGCTAGTCAGTATGAGAATCATACCTCATCAACTCATGTTGGTCAATCTGTAGCTGGAACATGTCAAAACTTATTTAAGAAGAATATAACATGAATTTCATTAAGATCAATGGGCAACATTTGAACAACTTTCAATCACAAGTGTCCGCCATTACAAAGCCTAATCAAACACCATTTCAATTCAAGAAGCAACAAAGACAATTCACTCCATTATCAGATTCTCTTCATTCAATAATGACTCAAGCAGTAAACAACAATCTTTTGAAGCTTCCTCCTGCTTGTCCACCAGATAGTAGCAAGATGCAAGGACCTTCATTTGATGCTAATGCCTATTGTCACTATCACCACTCGGCGGGGCATGATACCGAAAGATGTATGTGTCTTAAACATGAAATTCAAGACCTCATTGATTCTAATGTGATACAGGTGATTGGTGTGAATGACAATAGAAATTAGTTGATCGCTCTTCCAAATCAAAATCTACAAATCTTCATTGAACCTTTTTCCTAAACATAGCGACAACAACATGGTGGAACAAAATACAATAGAGATTGTGGATGAATACCTCGACTATGATGAAATAATTGGCATGATAGAAGTAGATAAAGACAGTAAATGAAGATCTACCTCACCCACGAGGAAAAGTTATCTACGTTGAGGTTACTCCTCCGCTATCCCTTTATGGATTGGGACATAACCAAAATGCACAAGATACACAAATGGAACAACCTACATGCAATCACTTGAAGCAAAGCATCCCATTTCATCTTGAAAGGCTCATTCATCAAGCAAAACATAATAAGAAAGCAAAAGAAAGCAAAAGAGCAAGGCATGAATCATCCATGGAAAAAGGTAATGATTCCCCTCCTTGTAAGAATCAAAAGATTTCAAACATACAAGGTCTTGAGACACAAGCACTGCGTGATTGTTTTGGAAATAAATATCAAATAGGTATGTGTTCCTCACACATTTTACCACACTTGATGGAGCACCTCTCTAAGATGCTCACAAGTTCGGCTTCCTCTTAAATAGATATTTATATGTGTATGTGTTGTGTTGTGTTTCCCCCATGTTGTGTTAAATGTTGTTTAGGTCTCCTTGGATGACCCTTGATACTCTTGTAAGGTCAAGGATACAAGGAGACCGCCTCTATTGTGACACTTCTTCTATTTGTTTCTCTATTCTTCTACTCTCCTCTTTCTTATTGTAATTGTTGTGTTGGGTGCCTTGGGGGCATAACATTGTGGAGGATGTCTTGGGGGCATTTTCCCATGTTGTGAACATAAGTCACTTTTGTCTCCTCTCTCATTTTTCACGTTTTCAATCTTCAATGACTCTACTAGTTGGCGGATGAAAAAAATAAATCCTAATAAGGACCATGTCCCTACAACAAGAATAAAAATGAACCTAGTCCATATATGAAGATGGGGTTGATATGTTACTGACCCTTGACTAGTAGAATCACCTCGTGTTTTGATGTGATCGTATATTGTATTGTGAAAATTCTTGTAACAAACCTTTGCAATACTCTAATCTGCTTCTATGTACTTTGGATTTATTTGTATCTCACCTTGTAGGTATACTTAGTTCTAAGATACTTGAAATATAACCTAACGACTATACTCAGTTTCGAACCCATAAGTGTAGCCTTGGTTTGTTTATGTGGTATGTTACCTTAATTCTATACATGAATATTGTTGAAGATTAGAATTTGATACTAACATGTGTGATTGTGGGGAACATTCAATGATTATTAAGCACATGTCACCTTTGGGGGGCATGAGCTTTGCAAAATCTCTTGTTACCTTGCATGTTTTCACTTTACCTTAAACAAGATTGATACCAACAAGCGAGATCAACCACTTTAAGGTGGGGGCATATATTGGGGTATTATGCTTGGATATTTTAGACATATTGATAAAGCGTGTTTGTGTATGCTTTCTTTTCATTGTAAGGTGTTTGTGGATGCAGATGGGGTTGTGTACTTTATTTTGTTTTACGTATACCTCCTTTTCACTGTATGGTGTCTATGCAATGCATGTGGGGTTGTATACTTTGTGCATGCTTCCTTTTCACCGTAAGGCATCTGTAGATGCAGGTGGGGTTGCATTTTGAAATCCCTTTTGCGGAAGGCAGGATTTTGTCTTCCCTTGATCGGTTGCACATCCTTTTGAAAGTCCCCTATGGAGGCAAGGTTGGATCTTGAGTTATTAACCCTTAAGCATGTCTTTGGCGGTTGTGGTAGCATAGCTCAACTGTCATGTGTGTTTGGCGTGTCTTAGATAGTAGAGTGTAGTGATGAGCTCCTCCCTATTGTCTGTGTTTGTTGTGTATAAGACATATAGTATTTTGATGACATACTCTACGACGCTCATGTATTCCATGTGTTTTTTGTGTCTTCTTGGCATGTCTTGCATGTTTTTAGTGGTGGCATGTAGTGATGAGCTCCCCCATCGCCTAGTCAGGGTTATATATAATTGTTTAATCATGCCTTATCTTCGTGTATACCTTGTTTATTGCATGACTACATTCGTGTTTTCTTCGTGTATTACATGCTTTACTATCTTCTCTATATATTGCGTGCTTTACTGTCTTCTCAATATATTGCGTGCTTTACTGTCTTCTCCATATATTGCGTGCTTCCTTATTGTATTCACCGTGTCTTGCATGACGATTAAGTGTTTTATTATGTTTGCCTAAGCTTGGGGGCTAAAAATAGTCCTTCCAACTTAGGGTGTGTCTTTGCTCTTGTGTTTGATGTGCTTCGACCATACTTTAATGCATGTATTGATCGTAAGATCATACACACATTAAAGTGGGGGATAAATGTTATGGAGTAAAAAGTTGACACATGCCTTTTTACCTTCTTATTTAGCTCCTAGGTCCCCATGATAACATTATACATTCCAAATATTCATCTTGATGCAAAATACCCCAAAACCAATGCAAATTGGGAACAAGGGGCCTATACTTTACCTTACCCTAAACCAAAAAGTTGCCTTGGGACTTGGGTACCCATGCCCAAGTCCTCCTTGATTGGTTAGGGCAAATTTAATTACATGTCGGCATAAGACCTTTAAAAGAGTTTCTCCTTGTTGGCTCTTTTGGTTAATTTCACGAATGTTAGCAGGAAAGCATATATAAGTGTGTTTTTCAATTCATTATGAACCTAGATGGAGATAGCCAACTTGAAACATTGGATTAAAGAGCATTCAAAGATTGCATTGTGATTTTAGAGCAAATTTGTATTGTCATTGTGTGTTGTCGCAAGTTTTGAAGTTATCATCTATCTCTCCTTATGAGTTGAAGAGCATTCATCCTCCTAAGGGTTTCATCACATAGGTGATATCATTTGTGTTCATCATCATTTGATTTCATCATAATGATTTTTTTTAGCCTCTACCATGTAAGGGCACACTCTATCAAACAAAAGTGTTGGGAAGCTTAAAATTTGACTAAGGCAAGTCCCTAAACACCATAACCCCCAAACCCCTTTTCTTCTTGTGTGCAAGTTACAGGTGCGAGATCCATAAAAGTGAAGACACAGGAAGACTAATCAAGGATTAGGGTTTCAAGATCTTACAACATTTTGAGAATATTCCTCCGTATAGGATGCAGATGCTCCCAAAATAGTCCTTCTATCTTAGCCAACTTCAGATTTGGCATCAGGGAATTCTCTGCAACATTTCTCTATGTAACATCGAAAAATGTCCCCTTGGGGGCTTTTCCCTCTTTAGGTTTAGCTCCGGGGTCTTTAGTGTGCATTTAGGACATCTTGCATCATAATTTGGCATCCTGATGGAATGAACCCTAAGTATCATGACAAATGGGGCCTAGGGGGACCCCTTGGACCTAACCTTGCCCAAAATAGGGGGAGGACTTGGGCACCCATGCCCTAGTCGTGCCCTATTTTGGATCAGGCCCAAATTTTAAGTGTCAGTTTATGACTGTTATTTGGTCCCTAGCCCGACACGGTAAGTTTAAATTTATGAAATCTTGGCGAGAATGTTTGTAATTGCATATAAAACCATGTTTAGGCATTCATTTGTAAACTAGATTGTTATTGTGAACTTTATGCATCCTAAAGGTGATTCGAGGCTTTCATCGTGTTGCAAGAGCATATTTGTGTTGTCTATGTGTTTGTGTTTGCAGATTTGAGCATCCATCTCCTCATGGAATGAAGAGCATCTTCCTCCCATGAGATCTTCACTACAAGGTGACATCCATTGTGTTTTCAATCATTTATTCATTTAGATTTTTCCTTTGCCTCACAAGGGCATGCACTCTCTATCTAACAAAGGTGTTTGGAAGACTTAAGTGTCCTTTTGGGGCTTGACTGAGGAAAGCTCCTAAACACCACAACCCCCTCCCAAAGTTTTCATGGTTGCAGGTTACAGGTTGATGATGCAGACAAAGTGAAGTTGTAGGAGGGCATGTTGGAGTGTCAGAATTGTAGAACAACAAGAAAAAGAGCACCCTGGACTAGGGTACCCACTCATTAGTCCTTGAAGTTCTGTGACGGGAAAATCTCTAAAACAACAGAAACAAGTTACAGACTGAGTTTCCAGATCCTGACAAAAAGTAGGGCCTTGGACTTGGGCACCTACTCTTTTCTCCCCAATTTTCCACCTCGAAACTCTGAAAATAGGCGCACAGTTATTTGTTATTTTACATCTTTCTGTAGAAGCATTTTCTGTTATTCGTCTGTCAACCACATGAATTACCGTCAATTGAAGTTCAAAACCAATATGATCCACTTATGATCTTTGTTATAATAAATAAAACATTGGTAAAATGAGTTATGATCGACAATGGATCAGCTCTTAATGTTTGTAGCATTGACCTACTACACAAAATCAAGGTTGACACATCACAAATCAAACCAAATGGCATTAACATTCGTGGCTTTGATAATGTTGGACGACAGTCCATGGGCACTATAACTCTTCCTATACAAGTAGGATATGTGCTTGTGCCTACCCTGATTCATGTCATGCCTTCTTTTTTATCCTACAACACGATTCTTGGTAGACCTTGGATTCATGCATTGGGGGCAGTCCCTTCCACCCTGCATCGTTCAATCAAATTTATATTCAAAGGTAAACTTCATACTATTCATGCCGATCCTGAACTAGATAATTGTTTACATATTGAAACGCAAAAACCAGTCGACAATCATATGATCTTAAACAATTTACGAACTGAGTCATCAATACCTCTGGCCACAGATAATGTTATGCAAGACTCTAGAACATTGAATGCACTCTTTGGTGATGATTGGGGCCCATTAGATTTTAATCCTTGCAGTATAGGGGAATATAAAATTAATACCCTTGACACATCAAAAGTAGCATCAATCTCACCTAAGCAATGTTTTGATGCACCTAAGAAACCTAAAGTCCCCTTGGTAGAAAATAAAAACAATACTCTCACTTATACCACAAATTACGAGACCTACGAGGCTTCACCATCTTCTAAGGAAATGACATCCCTTTATGGTTGAGGATTTAAAATCCTTTATAACAATTGTGAATATGTAGGTAAGGGATGTGGAGTAAATCAACAAGGGATTTGAGTACCTATAAAATCCGCTTCAACACATTACTTAAGCAGCATTGGATATAATCCTTTTAAAGAAAAGAAATCCTTCCATTGTCCTACACTTAATGTTAATTCAACAAGATCAAAACAACATGACAAATATCCCAGATATGTATATTCTTAACGATGGTACCCTAATAGGTAAGTATCTCTAATCCTTTATCTCTCTCATGATGTGCTTCCCCCGTGATGTGTTATGTGTTGTTTAGGCCTCCTAGGATGACCCCTGATTTTCTTGTAAGGTTCGGGATACCAGGAGACTGCCTCTGTTGTGACCTTCTTCTATTTGTATCATCATTCTTCTATATTGCCTCTCTCTGATTTCATTGTTGTGTGTTTAGTCTTATGGACATAGCATTGCGGTTGGTGACTTGGGGGCATCCTCCTACATGACTGTCCCTAAGACACTTGTCTCTCCTCTCTTATTTATTGTTTCCTTTCCTCTAGTGTTTCTATCTAGCGGGCGGATGATGAAAAACATTTATACTGATGTGGACCTAGCATCCCTTTCACGAGAAATCAAAAATTGGATTTAGTTCCTAATATGACGATGGGGTTGTAATAAATTATCTGACGCTTGGCTAGTAGAAGCACTTTGTGCTTTTTGCGTAGTGATTTTGATGGTATGCTATCTCATTTATAAACCTTAACAATACTATTGCTCTGTGCACCTTTGTTTGTCTTTGAATCTAGCCTTGGTGGTATTCGATTCAGAGAGCTCCATGATATAGCCCCACAGTTATCCTCAAACTCTGAATTCGTAGTATAACCTTGGCTCTTTTGTATGCTTAATCATATGCATTGTTGTTGTTTATCATAATTTTGTAGACACTAACATGTTTCTTGTAGGGATGTGTTTGTGGGAACATTTGGTGATCGTGAAGTACATGTCACCTTCGGGGGGCATGGGCTTTGTGAAAGCTTGTGTTCCCTTGTGTGTTTCCTTCCTACCTTAACGTGCTTGATATCGATGCATGATATCAACCACCTTAAGGTGGGGGCGTATATAAGGTAAGCTGTCTATTTTAGATGCTAGTAAAGTGTGTTTGAAAAATCTTGAAATCTGTTTTGTATACCTCCTTTTCACCATAAGCCATCTCTGTGATGCGAGTGGGGTTGTATACTTCTTTTATCTCATACCTCCTTTTCATTGTAAGGCGTCTCCATGATGTGGGTGGGATTGTATGCCATGCTTCCTTTTCACCGTAAAACATCTCCGTGATGTGGGTGGGGTTGCATTTTCAAAAGTCCTCTATAGAGGCGGGGAGTGGTCTTGTGACTAACTCAACCGTTAAGCGTGTCGTCGGTGGTTGTTGTGGCAAAGCCCAATCATCGGTGTGTGCCTGTAATGTGCCTAAGATGGTGTTGGACCTAGAAATAGGGACACCCCATCGCTTGTCTGCCGTGTTTTCTCTGTGTCTTCAAAAGTGTGTGTGTGTGTTTGGCATACTTGCTTTGTGTGGCATGTCTATTGTCCCATATGCAGTTTAAAGACCTGCACGATGAGTGCATCCTGCATTTTGGGAGGTTTTACGTGTCTTACGTGTGTGTTGCCCCATATATGCAGTTTAAAGACCTGCGCGATGAGTGCATCCTACATTATGGGAGGTTTGTTTACTTTCCAGTACTTGCATCTGCATTTCATATATATGAGAAAAAGAAAATAAAATAAATCATGCATGTCTTCTATGCATTAATCTGTCTTCTTTGCATTTGTTGTCTTCTTCGTGTTCTGTGTGACTGTAACTATCTTCTCTGTGTTTTGTGTGCCTGTTATTGTTTTCTATGTGATTGGCGTGTCTTCTCCATGTTTGGCATGTTTGCTATGTTTGCGACTGTACTTTAATGCATGTATTGGACTCACGTTTATACATACATTAAAGTGGGGGATAAATGTAATGTTAGAAAATGTCCCCTTGGGGGTTTTTCCCTCTTTAGGTTTAGCTCCTAGGTCTTCAGTGTGCATTTAGGACATCTTGCATCATAATTTGGCATCCCGATGGAATGAACCCTAGGTATCATGAAAAATGGGGCCTAGGGGGACCCCTTGGACCTAACCTTGCCCAAAATAGGGGGGAGGACTTGGGCGCCTGCGCCCTAGTCCTGCCCTATTTTGGGTCAGGCCCAATTTTTAAGTGTCTATTTATGACTGTTATTTGGTCCCTAGGCCGAGACAGTAAGTTTGAATTTACGAAATCTTGGCGGGAATGTTTGTAGTTGCATATAAAAGCATGTTTAGGCATTCATTTGTAAACTAAATTGTTATTGTGAACTTTATGCATCCTAAAGGTGATTCAAGGCTTTCATCGTGTTGCAAGAGCAGATTTGTGTTGTCTATGTGTTTGTGGTTGTAGATTTGAGTATCCATTTCCTCATGGAATGAAGAGCATCTTCCTCCCATGAGATCTTCACTACAAGGTGACATCCATTGTGTTTTCAATCATTTATTCATTTGGATTTTGCCTCTGCCTCACAAGGGCACACACTCTCTATCTGACAAAGGTGTTTAGAAGACTTAAGTGTCCTTCCAGGGCTTGACTGAGGCAAGCTCCTAAACACCACAACCCCCTCCCAAAGTTTTCATGGTTGCAGGTTACAGGTTGATGATGCAGACAAAGTGAAGTTGTAGGAGGGCATGTTGGAGTGTCAGAATTGCAGAACAACAGGAAAAGAGCACCCTGGACTAGGGCGCCCGCTCACTAGTCCTCAAAGTTTTGTGATGGGAAAATCTTCGAAATAGCAGAAACAAGTTACAGATTGAGTTTCCAGATCCTGACAAAAAGTAGGACCTTGGACTTGGGCGCCCGCTCTTCTGTCCCCGACTTTTCCACCTCAGAACCCTAAAAATAGGTGCACAGTTATTTGTTATTTTACATCTTTCTACAGAAGAATTTTCTGTTATTCATCTATTTACTGTCATTTTCACATAATTAGGGTTTTGATTGATAATTGAGCATAAGAGAAGGAAAATTGATAATCAAATACCCTAATCCAAGTTTCCCTACATTTGTAAGTGACCAAGGACCTGATAGTGCTCTGCCACTCGATCCGAAGGTCCTTGAATGTAATTGGTGAAAGGATGATTCAAACACAAAACTAAACAATCCAAATTTTATCCTTTACACTCCAGTTTACAGTTTTTGAACATTGCACCTTTTGGGACGTGGGTGCTCTCGAAATCGTCCTCCAACATTCCTTCTTTTGGGACATAGGTTCTGACATCTTCCTGATCACTCTTGTGCAATTGGTTTCTAATTATCTGTTGTACATCTCATGTTATGATCAGATCTTTGTAGAATTAAGGTTTTGTATATCATTGACCTAGGGTTTGGTAAAAAGGCTTGATTAAATCAGATCTTTCAATAGCACTCTTGAGTACAAGATCTGCGACTAAGTCCACCTCTATTTGGTAGTGATTTGGTTCAGTCTTCTCCTTGAATATTATTGTGGAAGAGGGTTTGATCTAGTGTGCATGCTAGTTGTCATCATTCTCTTTTTCATACATAACATGATCATATACTACACTAGCATGGGCTCATGACGTAAAAGCAACATGACTTGCTATTGCTTATTGTACACACTTTTGATAATCAACAAATACGACTAGAAGAAAATGATCTTTCACAAAATTCTCAATGAAAGCTTGAAACCCATCATTCCCAAGTTGAGCATACTTTAGAGGCAGTAGAGATGCAACTTTATCTATAAACTAAATAATAGACCGATATATTAAAGCAGTGAGATAGATTCCTTGTTCAGGTAGCATTGCTCCCGTTCCATAACATTCCTATCCAATAGTTGAACTCCTTCTACCCTGGCCCTAACGTACACTATCAACACCTGAGTTTGACAATGATAACACTGCATCTGTAAAGTGAAAAGAAAATGAAAGACTCTCTTCTGATTCGTCCCATGTTTCTTTTGTAGGGATCTTGATTTCAAGTCTTACTATTTGGACAACAACATCAGCAGATGCAACCTTAGGGGTAGCATGTACAATATCACAAATAAGTTGCTGACATTCACTCTGCAGAGCCATCAAAGAGAAACCTAAGCTATATCCTCCCATTGCACGAGCAACATCAGAATTAGGGTTCCAATTTAAATCACCATTCACTATCTTTGGTGAGCTTGATCCATTATGAAGTGTAGCCTTCAATTCCATGAGTTCTCTGACTACAATATGGTTTTCTAGTAATTGAACAATTATTTCCAGTATTGATTCCAATAGCTCATGTGTCGTCTGTTGTGTTGGACCCCTAGGAGCCATTGAAGAAGACACAAGACCTATGGTGGAGTTCTACATTTCGATATTTTTGTTTTCCAATAACTTTGTAACTTGAAAATCCTCCTCCTTTAGAATGTTTCAAACCAAGAACTGTTGTTTTTGAAACTTGATCTATACGAGGCCTTGATGCATCAAGTGTTGTTGCTTTAGCTTCGATTTCAGATGTGATAATTTCATGAACAATGGGTCTAAGCCTCTGACTTATAATAGCATCAACAGTTGCAATTTTCCCAAACATAGATAAGCATTCTACCATAGTCTGGAGACATTTCACATGCTTTGTGCATTCAATGAGAAACCTTTCTTCTTAAATTTGCAAAATATGTCACGACCCTTTTATGCTTTTACATTTCCATTTGCATTTTACCTTTGATATTTTGGGATTGGCCGAGAGTTGTCCTCTGAATCTTCTTGTCAAGCCAAAATATAGCAGAGCTACTTCTCCTGCAAGGGATATACACAAGCAGATTTATGTGACAGGATCCATAAGATCATCAGTAGGTGCCTCTTCAACCTATCGTTTCTAGTATTATTGTGAAATTTCTTCCAGCAAGGTTCCTATCATGCTCATGACTTCAAGAAGTGATGTCTCCATTTGATCCATGTAGTCTGTACTTTAAACTTTCCCCTTCAAGTTGGGTACTCCAATCATGTAGAACCTTAATGAAGATAAGTTGACAATGCCACAACCTCTTATATTTTCTGCATATGAAAACTTCATGTATTCCTATCTCAAAGGACATGGTTCTTTGAAGACTTTTGACAACAAGTGGCATGATATCAAAATTATTCCTTTACCAATATCTTTTGGAAAATGTTCACTTGCAGTATTTCCAACAACACCAAGTAAGGGCTCAGAGGCTATAACTCTTGGTCACTTAATGGCAAGGATGAAGTATTTTGCACTAGAATTAATGCCAACGGTAAACATCAAATCCAAGTGCAAGAGCATAGTAATGGATTATAATCACTTGGTCTGACAATCATAGATATCATTACCCAAAACAACAGGAGTTCAATCTCTCTGATAGGTAAATTTCTTCAATGAATCGAGAAGAAAATAGGAGAAAACTAATGGCTAATATAATATTATTTCACCATACAATGACTATAATTGAGAATTATTGTAATGTTCATTTTTTGGCACACAGATTTTTGTGCATATTATGTTTGTTCTTAGTCCCTCGGAGGCTATCTGACATGTTTGGGAGAACTCTAATGTTCTTGGAGTGGTCGTGGTTCAGTCTGCAGAACAATTGTGTGTCTCAAGTCTTCATTTTCATCAGGGATGGTTGAAGATGCTTAATCAATGCATTTCTATTGTTTTATTTGGCTTGGGACCATTATTTAGATAATTAATTAATATTTCACTAAGGTTTCCTAAGGTTATATTTAAGTATAGCAACTTAGTCTAATATTAATGGGTTTCCTTCTATAAATGGACTAATTTTCTATGGCATTGAGCTCAGTGGATGTCCAGGGTTACAATGATGGTTTCAGAAGTTTGATTGGGTTCACGGATTGCTCTCCAAGATTCTTGGAGAAGCTGTCTAATTATAGAAAGTCACCCATATGACATCCTTCTTCATCCCAAACATCATAGAAGGGAGTGATATGATTTATTTTGTAGTTTGCCTAAGTTTGGGATTTTCTGCAAAGTTGGATGATTTAATGAGCTATTTAATTATTATTTTCACTTAAGTCTCCTATGGGTGAAAATAAATAAAAAGTACCTTAGTGTTATAGCTCATTGGAAAGGTAATTAAGTTTTTAAAATGATAGACACTTAAAAAGGGGGCCTCACATATGCTATATTATTATTATTCCAAAAAAGTCTTTTTAAGAGAAGAAATATGAAGAGTTAAAAGGGAAAATAATAATATATTCCTCTGAAAAAGTCATATAAGGGGAATGAGAGATCATTTGGAAGGGTTATGCTTTTGGAATTGATTTTGTTTGCAGATGGATTGGACTTGTGAGTTCTTCATTAATCTCTTGAGGATGAAAACCCTCTTATAGATTGAGTGTGGTTTCATACAGGAATCACCATTATACTGAAGATGAAGATTGGAGAAAGCTCATACAGAGTTTGCCATTGTGCTTTCATGGAGTTTTGTGGTATTTTGTTTGGTGTTAATTAGTTGATGTTTTGATGGGATTTTGGATTGATTGTAGTGGGTATTTTATTGATTCCATATGTTTCCCTTATGCTGGTCATACAACATAAGTTGTACATGGATAAGAGTTATAGATTTCATGAGTGTTGTGTCATGTATTATTCTCCTTTGAAGATCATTAAAATACATGTTTGCTAATGGTGATTAAATCTGGGCAGTCTTTTGGGATATATGATGTGTTTTTGCTGCTATAGGGTCGTACAATGCATGAAGGACAAATTGTCATAGAGAAATCTGGTATAAGTTTTGATCATCACTAATGTTTGGGCATCCAATGCTATGACTAGGCACTGCCATTCCATGTATTTGCAGTGTTTTTGGAGTAGACTTTGTTATTTCTGGGCCTATCCGTACAGTTCAGTCCATACCCTTGATGGGGGTCGATTTTGATTATGAGATAATCTTTCCTTGTTTGTAGCCAATGATGTTTGAATTGTATATGTTATGTCTTGGTGCCTATTTGCAGACTATTTTCATAGAGTTATGAGTAGTTTTGATTGACATAAGGTGAAAATAAGCTATCATAGAGCCGTACAGACCTATCATAGGTTGAGTTTATGGGTGCAGATTTGATTACTTGTCTATGGAAGCTCATTATCTGTTTTGAATGGTATGATGATTATTAATGTTGTGTGGTATTTTGATGATAGTTTTGTGCATTAGAATGCATTCTTATGAAGTCATGATTGATCCAAGGTTCCGTGCAACAAGAAGAAAATTTGATTCTCTACAGTTCAGTGTAATCAACAGGGTAAAAGCTTAGTATATCAACATTGGACAAGATAATGTCATGTGTGTTTGAAGTTATTGTTGTGCAGGGCAGAATCTCCTTGATCTCCAAAGCTTCAAAGTTGATAAGATCAAGCCTAAATAAAAAATTTAATTATTATTGCATTTGATTTCATTGTATTAATTCTTTCTATGCAAACACATACATTAACCCCTGGATGGTTCAACCGCCAGTGTGGAGTAATTGGAAGTTTATTTATCTTGTAATTCTACCTACTGAATAAGTGGATGACATTGTATATCTTCTTGTATTTCCACCCATTGAAGAAGTGGTGAATCTCCACTACATAAGTGGATGCCTGATCATTAGCAGATGAATGTATTTACTTTGTTGCACAATGCTTTAGTTGGTAAGCCAAAACACATTATGCTCTCACCTCGCCTGATTTGGGAACTTGGTGATCAAAAGTGTGAAGGTCATTTAGTTATTCATGTAAGATTGTGCTAACATTATCATTGTATGAAATTGGAAAAAATTTGGGGGTAGATTGTTATAGTCATAAGGTATGTTGTCATGGACATAACAGTGATGCCAACAATGTCATAAGCATGACCAATAATGGTAATATCAAACAATGATAGACAAAACTTGTGAAGGCAAATTCAGATTTACAAAGGAGTGAAGTGACCCAGGTCTACAAACATGACTCACCGAAATAACAATAGAAAATTTTAAAATTTTCTCAGTCCCAAATTTGGGAAACAACAGGCTCTAATTGGGGACTGTTTTCTGTGATGGGAAGCAGAGAACTCTAGAATCTCAGGTGAAGACTAGTGCTGATCTATTGGGAAATAGAGTCACCATTTAACATAATATGATGGGGAAAAAAAGAGACTAAGGAAAACCAAAACTGAAGTAGACATAACAACCAACACATAATAGGAAAAGGAAACAATATAAGATTCCTATGTACATGGATTGGGTACAACAAACTACCATCGCTCTAGGAAGTTATGCAAATCCATTTACAAGTTTGGAGAAATAGATGCCTGAATGGAAGAAAAGACTATGCCAATGGAGCGTTATTATACTTAGCTACCACTTGGTGATTTGAACAACAACTTTGTAATCTTTGGCATATGCAGCTCATTCATATAAGACACTAAATTCAAACAACTGCTCCTTGTGGAAGGTGTCTGAATCAAGAAAAACTAAAATATCCTCTTGCATGATGTGAATTACTTTTTCTCGAATCACTTGAAGTATTGCAATCTCAAGCCTATGAATACATTTTTGACAATACAAATTAATGGCTGGATGATGCAAGTCTTCTTCAAAATTAGATGGAGCAACAAAGGAAAGATTTTCAAAACAAAGAAAATCTAATTTTGGTACCTCTGGACAACAGATAGAAATATTATGAAATATGTTGTCTTCTTGAATTTTGCTTGACTAATCATCAATAAATTCTTGCTCTTTAGATGATTCAAATTCTTTTGTTTCTTCTGACAGGGTCTCAACTGTGCATGCCAAATCATAGGCCACATTTGAAACTATCTTCTCATCAAGTGCATTTGGCATACACATTGTATTATCCTTATTATCAAGCTCAAGGTGGTCTTTCTCTTCAACTTTTTCTATTTGATCCTGCATGTGGCATGTGCTATCACAAGTAGACATAAAAGTTTCTTCTTCCTTAACACAACTAGGAGCATTTTTTGATGAATCTACCCAAGGAAAATTACTACATGAAGACCAATACCCAAGAGAAAAAGAAATTTTAGAAAAGAAAACAATGTTGGAATCCTCATTCTCAAACCTTGATTGTATGTCTACTAGAGTGGCAATTTCTGATTTATTTCCACACTCATCAGTTGCTTCATGAGAGGACATTTCTTTAGCAAAAATTTTTGCCTCTATGCTGCTGTCCTCTTTCTATAAATGATGTGTTGCACCATGAGATTCTTCATTTGGTGTAACTTCTTCATGAACAAGGGTATCTTCATGGCTGCAAGTAAGAAAATGTGTATCTTTTCCATCCCTTTGTTCAATTTATTGTAAAGTTCAAAGCAAAGCTGGATGTACCTTATCAGATTGAAATTGCATATTATCATAATTATTTTTAAAAAGATCACTTGCTTAGGATCATCAAATACTTTATTTTTTTAAGATGCAGATGTGGAAATAGAGAAGTCTTCCTCATCATTGTCATCAATATCATCACCAACCATGGATGAATGCCTACCTTGAGACCAAACCATCATTATAGGTTCAGATTTTCACCCAACCTCATCCTTTAAGAGGTACTTCAGATTTTTGGGGAATAAAAATGCACCAGGACTTCAGTTTCTATCCCTAGTAGAGTCATAAAAAACTGTTAGTATATAGTTTTGTCACTGTAGAAATAACCAAACTCGTCCACAGGAAGCAACAAAAAGTACTAACAAATGGAGAAATTGTTGTGAGTTCAATGATTCTCCTCTGTGTTTGAGAGGGGCAGCTCCCTCTTATGATGGGATTTTTGGATTTTTGAGTACTTTTAACCAGAAAGTACAGAAAGACAGAAAAAGAAAAGATGAGAGAAAAGGAGAAGAAATCACAACGAGGACATAAGAAACACAACATAAACCTCTTGAGGAAAGACAAACTGAACTAAAAAGAGGAGCACAAAATCTTCAATAGACAGAAAGAATAACCAACAATGGAAGCACAAAGTACTTTGAAAACAACTGTATATCTAAAGCATGCAGAAGAAATTATAATAGGTAAAGAAACTGAATGAACAAAAGAACAATCAACATCTCTGAATAAATTGTGGACATAAGAACATAATTCTTCATTGATATAGAAGAAAACCAAAACTAGAGCTCAAAGTATCCAGTAACCCCTTCTACAAAGCTTTCTAGTTACATATGCAACAAACGATCCTTCTTGAACAACAAATTCCCCCCTTTATAGATGCATTAGATGGCCAAAATCCTTGGCCTTCCTTCACCAAAAAAAATTAGTTACAAAATGACTAAAATACAAAAGAAAGTGAAGAGTCACCGATGACTCTTAGCATTCCATTTTGTCCATCTGTTTCAATTAAGAGACTTACCCACTAAATACAAACTTCCATAGTCCCAGTAGTAGGATACACCTCTCATACCACCACTATATGAACCTCTTCGAGTTAGCTCCTATTCATCAATAAACTCCATAGCTTTGACCTTTGAAGCTCCACTAATTGTCTCGAAAGGAAAAGCTCTGTCCAATACAACTTGATCGACCTTCTTCAATTGATGGATCATATACTACACCAGCATGCGCTCATGACCTAAAAGCAACATGACTTGCTATTTCTTGCTGTACACACTTTCAATAATCAACAAACATGGCTAGAAGAAAATGATCTTTCACAAGATTCTCAATTAAAGCTTGAGACCCATCATTCCCAAGTTGAGCATACTTTAAAGGCAACAGAGATGCAACTTTATCTATAAACTAAAGAACAAGCCGATATACTGAGGCAGTGAGATAGATTCCTTGTTTACGTAGCATTGTTCCCGTTCCATAACATTCCTATGCAATAGTTGAACTCCTTCTACCCCGACCCTAATGTACACCATCAATCCTTGAGTCTGGCAGGGATAACATTGCATTTGTAAAGTGAAAGGCCCTCTTCTGATCCATCCCATGTTTCTTTTGTAGGGATCTTGCTTGCAAGTCTTACTATTTAGACAACAACATCAACATGCACAACCTTAGGGGTAGCATGTACAATATCACAAATAAGTTGCTGACATTCACTCTGCAGAACCATCAAAGAGAAACCCAAGCTATAGCCTCCCGTTGCACGAGTGGCGTCATAATTAGGGTTCCAATTTAAATCACCATTCACTATCTTTGATGATCTTGATCCATTATGAAGTGTGGCCTTCAATTCCATGAGTTCTCTGACTATAATATGGTTTTCTAGAGTAACTGAATGATTATTTTCAGTATTGATTCCAATAGCTCTTGTGTTGCCTGTTGTGCTGGACCCCTAGGACCCATTGAAGGAGACACATGACTAATGGTGGAGTTCTACATTTTGGTATTTTTGTTTTCCAGTAGCTTTGTCACTTGAAAATCCTCCTTCAGAATGTTTCAAACCAAGAATTGTTGTTTTTGAAACTTGATCTATACGAGGCCTTGATGCATCGAGTGTTGTTGCTTTAGCTTTGATTTCATATGTGATAATTTCATGAATAGTGGGTCTAAGCCTTTGACTTATAATACCATCAACAACTGCAATTTTCCCAATTATAGATAAGCATTCTACCATAGTCTAGAGACATTTCACATGCTTTGTGCATTCAATGAGAAAACCTTTCTTTTTAACTTTGCAAAATATGTCATGACCCTTTTATGCTTTTACATTTCCATTTGCATTTCACCTTTGATATTTTGGGAATGGCCAAGAGTTGTCCTCTAAAGCTTCTTGTCAATCCAAAATATAGCAGAGCTGTTTCTCCTACAAGAGATCTACACAAGCAGATTTGTGTGACAGGATCCATAAGATCATCAGTAGGTGACTCTTCAACCTACCATTTATGGTATTCTTGTGAAATTTCTTCCAACAAGATTCCTATCATGCTCATGACTTTGAGAACTGATGTCTCCATTTGATCCAAGTAGTCTGTACTTTAAACTTTCCCTTTCAAGTTGGGTACTCTAATCATGTAGAACCTTAATGAAGATAAGCTGACAATGCCACAACCGCTTATATTTGTTGCATATGAAAACTTCATCTATTCCTATCTCGAAGGACATGGTTCTCTGAAGACTTTTGACAACAAGTGGCATGATATCAAAATTATTTCTGAACCAATATCTTCTGGAAAAATGTTCACTTATAGTTTTTCCAACAATAACACCAAGTAAGGTCTCAGAGGCTATAACTCTTGGTCACTTAATGGCAAGGATGAAGTCTTTTGCACTAGAATTAATGCTAACGGTAAACATCAAAGCCAAGTGCAGGAGCATAGTAATGGATTATAATCACTTGGTCTGACAATCATAGATATCATTACCCAAAACAACAGGAGTCCACTCTCTCCGATAGGTAAATTTCTTCAATGAATCAAGAAGAAAATAGGAGAAAACTAATGGCCAATATAATATTCTTTCACCATACAATGACTATAACTAAGATTCATAAGGTAACAGTGATGCCAACAATGTCATAAGCATGGCCAATAATGGTAATATCAAACAAGGATAGACAAAACTTGCGAAGGCAAATTCAGATTTACAAAGGAGTGAAGTGACCTAGGTCTACAAACATGACTCACCAAAATGAACAATGGAAAAGTTTGAAATTTGTCGAGTCCAAAATTTGGGCATCAGAGCACAAAGTTTTTGTTTCATTTTAACATAATGAGAAATAAATACATGAAGAAATGATAACAAGTTAAATATATGAAAAACATGCAATCATTGAAGAATATATATGACACAAAGTTCAAAAATACTCCTTAGATTCTTTCATAATTCAAAACATAAAGTCTTTTTACAATATTTTTTCCAGTTGTGTTAAGAGGAAAAAACCTCAAAAAGGAAAAACCTTTATAATTGAAATCACATTGTATAAATAACTTTCCTTATACGTAACTAACTTTTAAATATTTCATAACCACCCTTTTGAAATGATAAACATGTCTTATATTTTAATGTTCACTTTTTAAGTCATAAAAATGACTTAAGTTACAATTTTGCAAAAATGTAATGAGTAAATAGAACATAAAAGGAAATTTTATGGCACTTGCAAAGAGTAAAAGAAGATTTGTCTCCTTCAGAACTTTGATCTTTTGGTGTTTTTGCTAGAAGTTGTCGTTGATGTTGTGAAGAAGATTTCAACTTATAGATTATGAACTTATGAATAGATAGAGGCATTACTTTGCTCTTAGAAAAGATGACATTTTCCAAATGAATCCTCCATGTATTTAATGAATCATTTGTTTCCCCCACTTTTCTTGAGGAACTTGTAAAGATCCCTATGGCATATAGTAAGCATGGAGGCAATAGTATTTAGCTTTTTCAACCTCAAGATTGAAAACTTTTTTATTGAATAATTCTTCTATGATCATCTTTTGGAAACTTTTATTGATTTCAACTGGATCAAAGAGTTTGACGTTGTCTTCCTTCAATAGTTCATAGTAAATTGACCAAAAATTAGCATGAATCTTAGATTTAAGTTCATCACATAATTTGTTAAGTCTTTGATATTCCTGAAGAGCTCCTTTAAGAATCAACAATTTCCATTCAACACTGTTGGATCAAATTTGTGAAAGATTTTCTTCAGGTTTAGCAAAAATATGCTTAGCCACAAGCATGTTTCCATTTGTTGCCATCATTTATTAAAGGCCCTTTATTATGTTTTGCCACAATGATTCTTCTTTCTTGGCTGATTGCATTTGTCAATAATTTTCTTCTTATTAGCCTCGATCTTAACATAAATTTGTCTTGCCTCTTTGATGAATTTGAGGCCATTAAGAACTACTTGTTCCACCCAATTTTAAGTAACTTTTCCATAGCTTTGATACTTACTAATCTTAACGATAACTATCTTTATTAATATCACTTCTAGAGGCAACTATTGTAATAGAAGCAAGAGGAGTTGCATTTGAAAGTTATTCATCTATATCCACAATTAGTCTGATATAAGTAGTTAAGGTGCAAACTTATTCCTCGAGTTGCTCTCTAGTCCGTTTTGCTTCTTTTGTTCTTTGGACCAACTTAGTAGCCAACACCTTGAAATTGTGGATATCACCTTCATGTGTAAATGGACCCATATCTACTCTAATGACATTATAATCAACTATCATCATAACTTCTTCATTTTTGTTGGAAGTGAGTTTAGCGATTTCCATATATTATGTATCTATGGAAGGATCAATGATCAAACTTGAAGTAGTTTGACCTTTTGGGGGGCCAAGGTTATTTGGATCAAATTGGCAACAACATCAAAACCAAATGCGATCACCTTAGTGACTTTCCTTTTCTTAGCCACCATTTGTTGGATCCAAGGAGAAGGTGAACTAGAAATGACAATTTGTGAATCAAGAGTAATAGTTGTAAAAATAGAGGAAAGTACTTGTTGAGTAGCAATGGTAGAATCTCCCATGGTAGTAGTTCGTTTTGGGGGTGAAATGAGAATATGTGGAGGAGAAGGTGGGGTGGGTGAGGATTTGATAAATGGTGGAATCGATACTGATGTGGGGAGGGTGACCTTTAAGGGGATGAAACCTATTATGGAACTGATGGAGAAATGTGTCCATTCACATATTCAATGTACATGAGATAACATTAGGGGTAATTTTATTCTTATGGGGAGCACTATGTGTATATGTAGGGATACCTCTTTGATTGAAGCCCTATGTGTATACCTAGCAATAATGGGCTACCTCTTACTCATTCAATTGATAACACCACCAAATAGATAAAACACATAGCCACTAGTGGACCTTTGGCTATCCAAGTCACTTGCTCAATATCCATCAATAAAGTTATGTATGTCCAATAACTTGCCCACATCATTAGAATCATGATAACATAAGTAATAATCAAAGTTGCCTCACAAATATCTTTAAAATACCCTCTTAACATAAGTCCAATGCTTTGTATCAGGGTTAGACATAAACCTGCTAAGAACTCCCACTACTTGGGCAATATCTGGTCTAGTATGAACCATTATACACATAAGGCTACCAAAAACACTAGCATAATGCACATTTTGTATCCTCTATATCATCATCTAAGTCAGGACAATCCAATGAAAGCTTAGTGCCTAAAGGTAAAGATATACTCATTGGTTTGCAATTGTGCATACTAAACCACTATAAAATGGTGTCAACATACTTTGACTTAGCCAAAGTTTTCTGT
This sequence comes from Cunninghamia lanceolata, assembly GCA_027924645.1. Lineage (NCBI taxonomy): Eukaryota > Viridiplantae > Streptophyta > Pinopsida > Cupressales > Cupressaceae > Cunninghamia > Cunninghamia lanceolata. The sequence continues at coordinate 1,266,425 of BSBN01001074.1, read as the reverse complement.
GAGTCCAATCCTTGCTAGTTTCCATTCCTAAAATGAACTTTGTTGCCCCTAGATCCTTCATGTCACATGCTCCAGAAAGCTAAGTTTTAAGTTCACTAATCATTGCTTTGTTGTTACTAATAAACATGTCATCCACATACAATACAATAATTAGAATATGATCATCAATGCACTTAATGTAAACATAGCGATCCTTTTCACTTCTAACAAAACCCAACTTCAAAGAAAATGCATCAAATTTTTGATACCACATTTGAGGTGATTGTTTCAAACCACAGGAAGATTGTTTTTTATTTGTAAAATAAAATTTATTTTTCTTTTACCTTAAATACTTTTGGCAATCGCATTAAAAGATCATCTATTTGCTCAATACCAAAATCACAAGTTATAGCCTTGTACCTCTCTAATTAATCATCTTCTCTAAATTTCTTTTTGTACACCCACTTGCCACCAAAGGGCTTCCTTCCCTTAGAAAAACTAACAAGATCCTAGGTGTCACATTTATCCAAGGTTGTCGTCTCCTCTTGCATGGATTGTGTTGGTTCCCAAATCTACAGATTGCAAAACCCTAAAAGTATGCCAGACTTTATGATCAGGTTCAACAACTGATTTGGCCAATTGACGGAATCAACCAAGATGGTTGGAATTCCCTGCACTTCAAGATCTTCTTTGCCTAGGTGGGTGTACCTCTTTCTCACCACTGAATGTCAACTCTTCAAGACTGATTGGTGATGATTGAGCAGATTATGAATTTCATGCAATTTTGTCATTTAAATCATACTCTCCAATCTGTTTCAAACTGACATGAAATTTGAAATAATATGCTTCAAATTATACTAATCACTATTCTTATTCCTACAATAGAAAACCAAAATTATATTGAAAATATTATACAAGGAATGATTTTGGAAGTTTAATGATCGGTGCCTTTTCCTCCACTGGGCAATAGAGTCAAAACTTCTAAAAAATGTGTGTCTTCCTTCTGGCTACAATTCAAATTGTTCAGCATCAAAGTGTTTATGACTCGCATAAACATGCAAAAATGTCAATTATCATGTTCTTCTTTAATTATCCAACTGAATTATCCAAGTCACTGTGACTTTGTCAAAAGAATTTAGTTCTTACTTGAAGAAACCCATTAAACAAACCACACAAAACAGGAAAATGTTTTGACAAATCAAACATATGCTTGTATAATGATTTGAATGACAAGGAAAATTGAATTGGAGACAACCAGATACAATTTTACCAATAAATTCAACAAACAATCGACACCAGAATTCAGGCACCATATTAATATAGTCTTTCCGTTATCATGCTTTAGAAATGGGCCTTTACAATGTCTTGCTTTTCCAAAATCAAATTCCTAGAGAGTTTTTCCCATGATCTTGGTTTCCTTCTTATAGACAAAAATGAAGGAAGCAACAAGCTTCAGACTGTTTACATTCCAAGGCGACTTTTCAACTACCTACCCTTTCAATTTTTCTTTATATTTTGCAACCAAAAATATTTAATTTTATTTCTCTTTTGCTTTGCATCCCTGTGAAAAATAATTTGCCAATACAAAATATTTGCAATATATTGCAATTTAACATGCATTTTCACCCAAAACATATTTTCGGGTAAAAACATTTACCCACTCCTTAGCTTCCACTGGTGAAAATATTTTATAGCAATATTACCATCAAATAATATCATGTGCAATGTTGTGAGTAAAAATAAATTTCCACTTTTGAGTGTGTGCATTATATTTTATCCTTTACTTCAATATTTTATGCCTCCACATTTTAATGATCCCACCGCAATACCGCACATACTTTAGATTTAATAGATTTGACTCTGCAGGGGTGCTTACTGCAACATCGCATCATTTTTAAAATTCTCCAGCTAGCCTTTGCGAGAACGCAAGAGGGATCTTGGAGTCACCACAATACCACACCATGTCTTAGGTTTTCAAACTGGCCCTTGCGGGGATGCGGGAAAGGCATGTAAAAAATCACCCGTGTCCTTTGCTTTCAAGTTCTCTAAATATATCATCAAGAAGAGCAGCACATGCCTCATTATCCTTTACAAGTTTTCCTTTTGTATACCAAATATGAAGCACCCGATGAAAAGCATCTGTTGCAAGCATGCTCTCAAAGTTGATCGCAGCTTCTCCAGTTACAAGGGAAATAAAAAATGGCCCTCCAGATACAGAGGCATAGCTATAGAACAAAAGAATTCACCCCGTTGGCTAGTTTCATAGTTCAAATGGCCAAAGGTATCAAAATTAGCTTCCCAGAATACATAAGGAAAGAGTATAGCAACCTTGTCTAACAATCCAAACCCCAATCTCTGAATAGCTTCCACTTTGCTATTAGGCAGCTCTAGAACAAATGTTATTGAACCATCTTTTACACAGAGTTGCATCTGCTTCAAATACTTGTTCTCCAGTGAGCAAACAGTGATCACTATCCATCTCATAAAATGCAAGTGACAGCTTGGAAAGCAATGCAACATTCACATATTCAAGATTAGCCAAATGCCAATTCAAAAGACAATAAAAAATTATCTGATCTACTGCACAAACTATAGAGAAACAGAGAAATGTCAATTTCTCTTGCGGCTATTTCGGAGATAATTCACTGCGGACAAACCGGGCCACCTGAAGCCATGATTTTTTGTGAGGAGGCATAATCAATTGAATAAAACATGGATTTATTATCCATTTTTGCCCAGCTCACCAAATTTATACACTTCATTTGTAAACTACCAACAAGTTGCGAGAAAAATGTGAAGTTTAAAATGACAGACCCAATGAGCTTGGATGGCCACGAAATTAAAACTGGAATCATTTGAGGCCAAAACATCAACTGGGTCACCCTTGGAATTTTAAAATTTGCAACTTTTTCGAGATGCCAAATCTAGCCTGAGAGCAATCAAGAACGCATTAAAAATCATATCAAAACTCATCCGACGACCACGAAACTGAACCGACACTCTAACATATGTACCAAAAAAATTTTGACCACACAGAATTGCAAGATCATTTCCAGGTTTCAAAATTTAATCATCAAAGTTGTCCTTCAGAGCATATTTGCGAAGTGTAGGCAATAAACTCTTACAGAACCCTCCAACTTGGTGCTTCAAAACCCTGTCAAATCTGAACATAGGAGGCTGAAATCAAATATACATACTTACATATGGTAAGTGAATGTGCCTACCAAGTGATTTGGCATAAAAGTGAACAAACTTCAAATTATGATCCTCTAAAGTAGGCTACTAGGACAGATTTCACAAGTGAATTTCTGAGTGTTGCAATCAATTTTCTCATCATGGGCACTTCAAAATTAGCCAAAATTTGAAGGTGCCAATAGATTGCATTTAAGATTCACTATCCTTTAAAGAGAGAGCCTTCTTGAAAGATCTTATTTCATTATTAGTACATAATAAAGCAAATACACAACAAAAATTTGGTGGGCTATGTAATTCCCCAAGCTTACTCTTAATTATTTTATGAAAAAAGCCAGATGAACAATTTTTTTACGATACAAAAGTGGCATTAAGCAGGCCACACAACACTCCTACATGCCCAAGGTGTCATAATAACCTATAATGACACACTTGGCCAGTCACCAATGCATAAAGTAAAGTGGCACAAAGTAAAGTGACACCATGGGACAAATCACCATGGTTGACATTAAAAACAAGACAAGGAAGAGAGTCAAGATTTTGAAGGTCATTGAAAAACTCCTATAACATCTCTGTTAGACCACCCCTTTGATATCTCAAAAATATGGGAAGCACAAAGACAAAACTATTGAGGGTTCAAACTTCAGGGAAGGACTTGCAAAATTTCAGACTTCTCTTTCATCCTTGAAACTTCGTTTTGTAGGTAACACTTGCTATTCAATATTCTTTCCCAAGTTGCAACCAGCACAAGCACTACCACCATGGACTTTAGCATTGGGTTTGCACTTGCAACCTACACCTACTCGAGTTTTAGGTTTCAGGCTACAACTTGCATCTTGCACTCAGTTGGGCTTTGGGTTTCGAGATGTAGTTACATTCTATACTTTCTCTTGTTTTGGGTTTCAAGATGTGGTTGCATCCTGTGCTTTCTAGTTTCAGGGTTTAGGATGTAGTTTAGTTTTTCTATTTCACTTTAAATAAATGTTTCTCCCTCTCATCTCCATGATTAAGATTATATTTTGGTGTCTATTTCGACCACATCCTTGTAACCTAGGAACATCTTGCCAGCCACTATTGTCTTAATGTAGGGGTTAGCACTAAAACAAACCACTCAATTCTTTGTTTCTTTGACAAAGGCTCCTCTAGTTTCCAAACCATGCTTTTGAACTATCGTTATAATTTTTCACTAACTCACTTTTACCTTGTAGCATCTCTCACATTTTGCTTATACTTTTTGTTGGAACATTAGGGGAATAAAAGTTCATCAAGGATAGGGCACACAAGTCATCCCACGTCTTGTCATGCTCGTGATATTCCTTAATATACCATTTTAATGCATCATCCTTGAGTGTCCCTACAAAATTAAATAGTTTTGTCTAGTCACCATTGATCCTAGACCTCCTATAACTAATTAATAGTTAGTAAATTATCTTTAATAGTTCCTCAATCACTCCCTTCTTCATCCTAAGGATTGTTCTCTTCGAACATCTCTAAGGTTCCCGTAGCAAACTCCAAATTCTTCATGATCTCTTCCATTCTATCATTGCTTCTCCTTTCATTTTCTCTTCTAGATATTAACTTGTTTATTTCTTCCCTTAATGTTTCATCATACCTACTCACTTCAATATTCCACTCAACCTTCTCAGTGCTATGCCAAAATGAGAGCATTGGAAGAGGGTACGGGCATCAACCAAAGCATAATGGAAAGGGCACTGTTGTCAAATATTATAGCTGGAAATGCTGACGCGATGTCGCGTGGTTTGGCTAACATGGAGAGGCATTTGAGCAGAAAATGAATGCACTAATGCTGAATTCAGGTCCTGTGTATGGTGTGAAGTCTGTTTATTTGGGTTAGCAATATGGTGTGCAAGGGTTCTAAGTGACGAAGCTCAGCTACTGCATTATTGTTATTGGGTAATATCTTCTTCTACCCTCTGTTTTTGCTCCTTCAATCAGTACACTATATATTTTTTTGCAACTATGATGATCACCTAGGATGAGGTCTTTTGGTTCCCTGGACTACCTAGAAAGTGAAATGCTACTCAAACACTTGTCCTTTTTCTTCTCTCTTGTTCCCTGCTCCTGTCTCCAGGGATAATTTTATTTTGGGCTTTCATTCCCCTCAGAGTGATCTATTGTTGTGTTCTTCAGTATGGCTTCCCCTTCAGGGACAGGCCCTTAAAAGTGACAGGATAACCCTCCTGTTATAATTCCCACGACTAGAACCATGGTGATCAAGAAACAGAAAGTGAATACAACCTCAGTCCAGTTCTCTTTTGCATCTTATGTCAAGAAGGGAACTCGCAATCCTTACATGCAGACTTTGGCACAGGCCAGAATGATGCTGGCAAAGGTTGTGGAGATTGGCTTTACACCTACCAAGTGCATTTGCTTCTAAGTTTCCGAGGCCTTTTTAACACATCCATTTTGTACATGTGCTGCATCATTGCAGTCCATGAGACCACATTTTTTTGAGGCATTTTGTCAAACAATTCACGCACGTGCCTTGTGTATGCTTATACATTTTGTATACATGCCCACCAGGGCACTTGCAACCACAATATCTAACAAAAATTCACTTTTGATTATGCTCTGATGGATGCCCATGCCTATTCCAGCGGGCAATGGCAGAACAACAAGTGCTTGATTAAGATTGTTTAATAGTTTTTCTTAGAATTGTCAATGCAATTTTAGTACATGTTTGGAGAGATGGAGATGATATGCATATATACGTGGATCTCTCCTTTCAGTTAATAGTATTCAAAATTGTAGCCAAATGACTGCAATGTATTCAACATGGAATTAATTATAATACATCAGTGGCCATCACAATAACTCATCTCTTTCAGTAAGACGACGATATGAGATCTCAGGCACTGAAATTAGGCCAAAATCCTTCAAACAGAAATCATTGAACACCTCAATTCTGCAGTCTTTTAACTTTTATGTTTATGGACTTATAATTTTTCTAGATTCTGCATAATGGGTTTGAATATCTAGGATTGGAGGCTGGGGAATGGATATGCGAATCAAAGCAAGAGTATGTGTGGTTAAATTTTATTGTCGTATTCCATTGTGGCTAGTCTATTTTTACCATTTTATGAGGAGGGCTTTAAGTGGGCTTTATTTGTTTTGCAAGTATAGAATCTGTCAAGTCCAGTGAGTAGCCCAAAAGAACTACCCAGATGGAACTTTGATGTCTCTAGCACTGGCCAAGCTGCAGGGCATGACAATGAAGTCATTCTCTAGCAAACCCAATATGAAAATCCTTGTTCTTAGTGTTACTGTTCATCCAATCTAATATGGCTTAATTGCACTGCTACTAGTATTGCTTATGTTTAAGCCAGAACTTTGAAACATGTTATCGTATGCAATCAGAATTATCCATATTTTGTTGTAATCCCAAATTCTATGTTAGCTTCCAATCATAAATCTAGTTTTCTCATAGTTTGCACTGCATGAACTCTACATTCTTAAGTGATAGGGTTCTTATTTATGGCAGTCCCCAAGCTATCTATCCTGACCCATTTCGGAGGCGGAAGCACATTTTAGTAAACAATTTCCCACGAGGCCAATTCAAGGAATTTATTGAATCTTTCTGAGGTTTTTTTGACTAGTGTTGAATTCTTGGTCTGGTTTAGGTAATCTATGATACATATGCCCCAGATGGCACTCCACTTCCTTCCAAAAAGAGGGCTGCAGCGGAGAAAATATTTAACACAAAGGAAGTTGTTGAGAAGGAGACATGGTAATTAGATCAAAGAAGGCATTGGTTTCTAGTTATTTTAAGTTTATATATACATTCATGGTATCATGAATAAAAGCATTTGTTTATATCTTAGTAGAAAGTGGGTAGCCTACTGAAACACTTTCTTGCATTATCCATTACTTTCACCAGTCTTTTAAGTTGATATTACCTTTGAAAGGGATCTGATCTTTATAGCGAGCATGAGTTAACTATATATTATTGGGTTTCTAAACATTGTTAAATTTTGCTCTTCAAGTATGGGCTTGAACAAATATACTCTACTACAGAAGAATTGAAGTGGCCTCTTGGATGGCCAATTGGCGGATTCCCTTGTCCTTAGGCAAGCATTTGGAAGGAGACATTAGAAAGGTGTAAAAGACTTAGATATTCTCATCAACCTTGGATATGTGCATTGTAGGGAGGCCATTATCTCAATCAAGTTGCTCAATGGATAGAATTGTATTCGCAGTTTGAATTGCCTTTTTCAACAGGGACCTTACTACTGTGGAGATGGAGTTGATAAAGCTTGGGGCAGTAAAGTTGTTGATGCCCACTATAAGGCACGTCTCTACTCTAGAATCAATATTAGTGGAACCAATGGAGAGGTTATGTCAGGACAGGTAATAAGAATTTTCAAACTTCTCTGGGCCATGTTGTATTAGAACTTGTATGTTTTGAGATTTGTTTAGATGATGCTTTGATGTTACGTAAGACAATTTTCTTGTCCCTATCTCATAACAAAAGCTGCTTATTTTGTTCATTTAAATCGTTTTCATAATTTCATACTTAGAAGTGCCAAATTTGGATGTGCAATGGGAATTCCAAGTGGGTCCTACTGTGGGAATCTCAGCAGTTGATCAACACTAGTGTGCACGTTACTAATGGAGGTATTCTGTTTTATTTTGCTACTCTTAATCCTTTCTTCTTTAAATCACAACATATTATCTTGATTTGAAATTCTCTTCTTGAAGTCTGGAAGCTTTTTTGGAATTTATTTTGCCTTAAAGGTAACCTCAAAAGTCAGAGAATTTCTCTCTTGGTTTGACATTCTCTACCTAGAAGTCTAGAAGATTTTTTTGAATTTATTTTGCCTTGAGGATAACTTCAAAAGTTACAGAATTTCTTTGTTAATTAAGTGTGTTTGGGTGTGTCTGAGGGAGAGAGAATTATTTGCATTTTGGTCTTTATGGATAGTCACCAATCTCAAATTGACTGCACAATTCTAACATCCATTGGATATTTTGGTTGCATGATGTTTGTCAAGCCATTCTAGTCTTGATGTTTAGTTTCTATAGGGCTCTGTTAGCTAGGCCATCTATTAGGTAAGCCCTAAGGAATGAAATCTTGCTATTCTTTGCTTTATGGACCTCCTAGACACATAGATAGGTTCTGACAAACAATTGTGCTATGGTCTAGGATGTTGCTTTAGTTATCAATAAGTTGAATGTTACATGCAGAGTAATCAAAAACTGATTCAACTAGTACAATATATAGAGTAGATATGTAATGCCTCTGGTGCTTGTACCTTGTTATCGGTGGACTTTTGTTTTGTATCCACTACTATTATTAGCGATGATGTTTTATTATGCCATCAATATATATATATATATATATATATATATATATATATATATATATATATATATATATATATATATATATATATATATATATATATATATATATATATATATATATATATATATTATAGGTGTGTTTATCATACATGGATATAAAGATAGTTAATGATTCATGTTAGATGTGATGTTTATTCATTTTATGTTATGATGCCACATTGGGTGTTTATGCTTTGCTTCGACTATATGTATATGAGCAAGTATGCCTGATATTTGACTTGAGTGTGCAGGTATAGGGTTATTCTCCAACGATGGTTATAAATGAAATGTTTGTATTGGGTTGAAATCTTTGTGTATATTAACCTCTATCTCGCTCGATTTGAGCATGAGATGGATCATGTGTATTCTCGTGTAAGCCTAGATCTGAATCAGTGGCGATTTCGGGATCCGTATGTTGTGAAAACCCATAGAGTGTATGAAAGTCCTTTGCATGGGTTTAATTCTGTTTCAGTGCTTGCATTTAAATTATCTCAATATGCATGCTTTACATGTTTTGTAGAAAAGATATTTAAATGTGTTTGTTAGTGTTGGTTAACAGATTTGTCTTTATTCTGAAAATAATCTATTTTGACTCTATACCCCTCTTTAAAAGAACAAATGAGTCAAACAACAAATGGGTGAACCCTTTAAATTAGTTCCCCTCTGAATTTAGGTACAACTCCCTTAATGATTTTCAAAGAATTTAACCTATTCAATTAATCAAATGCGTTTTTAACCAGAAAACGCTTAAGGTAGACTAACATTCATACATAGCCATGTCATGAATGCGATAAATTTATACAGCAACAGGATAGAATATACAGATTTTACTTTGGTACCTTCGAATACGTGAATACATTCATACGAACTTGCTAAACCAATAAAGAACTGAACACATATGATAAATTGTCCAAATAAAGAGCAATTACTAAGTGAAAGGAGATTTCACACAGAAAATCTGATTCCACACATTCAGACGCACAGATCCAAACAAGCAGCAATTGTTCTTCTTCTCATTCACAGATGAAAATTTACTCAAACAATCATCACATAATGTAAAAGTTAAGCACCGTCTTTCTGAAATTCAATTCCTCCTTTCTTTTTCTAACTTCTATCTCCCTAAAAACTCTAAAAAAAACATATATATATGATTATCTTAACCATGTCCTTGAGCAAATTAAACCTAGAGTTAGCATAACTCTGACCCGTACGGGATTTAGTTTTTAACAACTGATTATAAAAGATCAAAGTTGCTGGAAATAACATAAATTGAGGAACAGAAAAAGAACGAGCCGACGAGGTTATGACTGGGGCGATGAATCAGCATCTCCTGATTTGTTGTCGATAGCTTGGGAAGTATGTTGGGCTTTCCACTCCTGAAAGGCAGCCACAAACTCCTGAATTTTAGGGAAGTTTGGTATACCTATATGTTTCATCCTTGATTTCCAGACCTCCTTTTCCCTTCGCATTCTCCCGAATTTTTCCTTGTGTTCAGGGAGTGCATCGATGCAGAGATAGAGCAGAGACTCGACTTTAGAAACCCTGGAGAAATCCTTAATCAGAATATTATCATTTTCTTTAATAAAGTGGATTTTGTCTCTGAAGGATTGGACTACTGCTTCAACATCCTCCATAGGCTTTCCATCATCCTTTAAGTATTTTACATCGATACATTGCAAATCATGTTGTAGTGATTGAGTAAATTCCGTTATTTCTTTAATTAGCTTTGAGAGTTCAAAGCGTCCTTGTCAGGATATGGAGTTCCTCCATTCGATATTCTTCCTGTTCACATACAACAAATCCTCGTCTACACCAGTCAAGTTCTTTTCTGCCAAAAACTTTTCCAGTCCATATTTCCAGACTTCCTCTATTTGATTTATCACACTTGTCCACTTACCTTCATCCTTAGCCCAGACAGCAACTTGTGTTTTAAGATCTTCAATGGTAGTAGTAGTCAGATCATATATGCCTTTGAGTTCATAAATATATTCAGTTCCTTTTTGCTCGATGCTGTCCAACCAACTGTCAAAAGTTTTTGAGACCATTTTGCTTCTATGAACTTGATCTAACATTTTTTGATTGACAGGTGACTTCGGGTCGAAAGACAAGGGGACTTGTGAGATCGGCTGTGGGTTAGGATTGTTAATGGCCTCAATATACTCTGCCATTGAACGCAGAGCTTGTTTCAACTCTCTTTTGTCCTTCTCATCGTTCATTGTTCGATTGACCATTCTCTTAGTGGAAGCTTCAAGATGGTGCACATCTGCAGCTCTGGAGGTAGTACCGAGATCTATCCTCTCCACAGTGAAATCATGCCATGTAGGATCTTGAACCTCTTCCTTGGTCACTGGCTTGGCTATTTCTGCACTCCAGTTACCAGTGTTTGGGTCAACATTTATTCTGGACATTATTTTGAGTCTCTTGGACTTGGGGGTCTTCCCCAGACATTTACTTACCATATCCTCCAGAGGGAGAACAAAAGGAATCACCTTCTTTTTGTCAGATATAGAGCTCTCTAGCCACTTCGGTGCAGGGGCCGAGACTGTCTTCCTGGGCTTCTCTCCATCAGAGGGTTCATTTGAAATCATTAACACCTCAGGGGTCTCTAGAAAGGCCTCTGACTGTGAACCAGTGTCAGCTGTCTCTGTTCTGTTTGGGCTTGCCTCTTTGTCCCCCATAGGCTCTTCTGCTTCTTCCTCTGAATTTAAGTCCACAATTATTGTCTCAGAAGTCTGCTTCTTTCTTTTCCCTTTTGTCCTCAATCTGGTAACACGGGATGGCAGAATATCCGTGAGGACCCTTCTGGATCTCTTGGAGACAGGGCTTTTCTCATTCGATGGCTTGGATGCACTTGCACCACAGATAGCAATGGGTTGATTAGAAGAGACCATGGGAAGCGATGATGCGGCCACTGAAGAGAATTGTTGGATAGTTTTACTCTGAAGCCCTTCCTATCTTTTTTCTCTCAACCATTTTTCAGTCCTCCTTATCACAGGAAGGGTTTTAATTTCAATTCTGTCCTCCTCTTTCTTGCTCCAGTCCACCTCTGGGATGGGTAAGTGTTCTATTTTCTCAAATTGTGGATCAACCACTTGTTCATCATCAACAAAAATTCCAGAAACGTCCATGTTTAAATTAAGGGTAACTATTTGCCCCAAAGAAAATCTACACCATAACCTCCTCCTAACTTCGAATTCATCTGGGCAATCCTCCTAGTAATCCTCCAGCGTAGGAAGATGTGAGTGCCCTGTTCCGGAATCTAGGTTATCTTTAACAAAACATTTACTGTCGAATTGAACCCTGGCAGTGAAAAATTGAAAATTGAACCTTTTGAGGTTCACCTCCAGATTTAAGGCATTAGATTTTGAATGGCATGAATAATGCCCAAGTTCAATAGGAAAAGCAATACCACAACCCCTTTTTGATGGGAATTTGTTATCAACATGTGCCAATTGCCGACATACCTCCATCAATACAAAACGATCGAATACATATCTAGGCAACTTTAGGGGTTCACCATCAAACCCTCCAACTCTGATATAAGTGAATTCAGAAAATTGGATGAAAAAGCTACCGTAGATACTAATCAGTTGCATTGCTTCACTGGTCATTCTCTTACCTGGATTGCCTGCCAGTTCATAGGTCATTTTTCCAGTGAAGACATCATTAATCCTTTTATAATTTTCATAACAATTTCTTCTTTGCAACTGTGAATAATATTCGTAAATCTTACTGCTCTCATCTAAAGGCTCATGAGGTAAGTCAAACCAATCTCTTGTGGATGCTAAACAGTAGAATAGATATGAAGACATAAAGAAATCCCTGTTACCCAGACGATTATTTAAACTCTGATGTAGACAATCAGCTACTATCTCAGCCCAATCCAAATATTGTTCACCCTGAAGGATGACTTGTATGAAAAAGTACATCCAGTCTTCCCAGTAATAGGCATGCTGATTGCCTCTCAGTCTGTGCAACAACACCACAATATCCCTTACTTCCTGTATTAAATGATTTCTAGTAAGGGGTCTGGGCAGCCTTGAACCGCCCTTTTGAAATTTTAGCAGCCAGTTCCTTTCTATTACACTTCTGTAAGTTGGTCTTTTTTCTGAGAAATACCCATTGGAGGAAGTAATGTCAAGATTGGAATACGCCTCCTTAGGCGGTATCTTCATCACAGACATGAGGGTTTGTCTGTCAACATGGAATAACACATCCCCGTTTGCTTTTCTGACGCACCTGTGTTGGGGATCGTACCTGTTTATACACTCTTGAACCAACTCTGGGTAGAATATAGCTTGAGGAAAGGCTGTGGCTTCAACTAAACCACTGTCCACAATTTTCTTCATTGTGGGGGTTTGGATAGGGTTTCTAGTTCTTCCTATGAATTCCTCTAAATCATATTGAACTAATGCAGTATCCCCAAATTCTGAGTGAGAGTAAGTGAGACCAGGGCCATGTTCGTCTCCCTAACATGTAGATTTCAAAGACATACTTGGACGATTATAATAAAACACTTCGAATTTCAAAAATAACAGAAATTCCAGAGGCTCTTCTTTCCAGTATAAGAATTCGGAATAGCACAGGGGAAACAGGACTCGCCTTCAGGATATTTGAATTCACTGCAAAAACTTGAAAAACGAGAGCCTTACACTTCCAGCGCTATCCTTCTCCGCATTGCACAGTATATTTTCTTGCTAAAATTAGCTTGTTCTTGGTTAATAATGGTGCTTACCAGAGTGAATAATCATCGCTTGGAACAATACGTGCCAAAAATATTTGAAAAGACGTGAACTCTCATTTCTTCATTAATAGCAAGTAATGTTCGTGCGCCATCATGAAGTACAATGATTATCCATAGTCTCCGCTAAATTAGAGCTCTCGGTTTCATGATGGGTTTCTGACAAATTTTCCTCCAACTTTCCCGCTAAGTTTGACTTAGAAAGCTGCGGGAGCAAACGGGACCAAAATTGCCAAATCTTCGAACTTATTGAACCATTGAACCTCTAGGACATGGTTCAATGCAATGGTTCAATGTGATGGTTCAAGCATGTCAACTGGACTTTGTAGGTAGGCAAAAGATTGACTTACCGAAACAGGGACTTGACCTATGAACCGTTGAACTTGGGAAGACGCGGTTCAATACGGAGGTTCAACAACGCAAGGGTCATGTGGACCAACAAAAAGTTACGCGGCTTCGGTAAAAGGTTGCCAATTATAAAACAGTGAACTATTGAACCTTGAACCATTGAACCCCGCGGCAGAGTACAAGCGGGAGGTTCAACGATATATTAGTAGACACGGAAACTGTGTGACCCGACTCATAGGAAGACAATGAGTGTTGAACCTTAAGACCGTTGAACCATTGAACCTTGAACCCCGCTATAGAGTACGCGCGGGAGGTTCAAGTTCAACCCGAAAGTACAAAGGCGCTTAAGACAAACAGTAAGACAACTTGCTTTATATGACACTTCAGACATATTGAACCATTGAACCTTGAACTTTGAGAATGGTTCGGGTTCAAAGGTTCAAACCTTTTATAGAAAGACGACACACGGGTAAAATTTGAAGGACTAAGAGTCGATTTACAGAGCGAAGATATGACCAAAAATATAATATGGTAAACCGACTCTTGCTTAAGAAAAATTACCGATACATAAATAAACAAGGGCGACTCAAAAGGTAACAGTTAGAAAGAACTTCTGTCATTTTATTATGAAGAGTTTTTGGATTCAACTATGTGTGTTTTTGCATCATTTTATTATTCCTTGAAAAGAGAAAATATGATGAAGACTATTGCATTAGGGAATTAAAATATATTGCATGAGAAAAATAGAATTATATTATAAATGAGAAGTATGTTTTTGATTACAACAGGCGGCAAAACAAGGGGCCGAACCCTTAACAGAGATTACATTAGAAAAAACACAGGCTCAGGAAACAAAAAGAGCCTGGAACCAAAACCCAGGAAACACCAGCTAACAAACGGCAGAAAGTAAGCAACAACAAAAAACCAGCAACCAGACAACAGAAGGCACACTAGGACATAGAGTCCTCCCAATCTTTAGCAAGAACTTCAAAAACTTCAAAAACTTTTTCCAGCTCCTGAGTTCTGTCATTGTCGGCTCCCTGGGAGAGAAGTTGAATATCCTGCAAAAGGGTTAAGTTGATCATGGAAGACCTGCACAGCATGCGGGTAATGAACTTATAAAGAGTAGACAACTTGAGCTGCAGAGCCACCATCTTGTCCTTTAACTGAGTCACTTCAGCAAAAAGAGAGTTGCTGTCCCTGTCCTCATTCACATTGCCATCCTCAGCAGTAGCCCTGACATCATCATCTTTAGGGACAGACTGACTGTTCGCTTCCACCTCTTCAGCACGGCAGGATTTTGCTCAATCATGTTCCCCTCTCCTTTGCCAGTATCATACTGGGCCTCCACAGGGCTCTAATGGTCAAACTCATTGTCATCACTACCAGTACCAATCACATTCTCGGGGCTGTCCCTGTAATCATTCTGCAGAGAGTCATGGCCATCAAATTGCTCCCCAGAAACAGGATTTTCCGTGCAAATTTCCTTCAAATCATCTCTCTCGACCTCCTCATCGTGAGAAGAAGCCTCAGAGTTACTTTCTGAGTAGTCTATAAGTTTAACCTTGGGGGCTGGCTTCCCAGCAATTCTGGTAGAGCGTCTGACAGCAGGGGTTATGCTTTTCCCTTTGCCCTTTCTAGCCTTTTTAGCAGGATTCTCAGCAGACATGTTTTTACCTTTAGGGGTCTCATGACTATCTTTGAGGGAGCTAAGAATAGCCGCTTCCTCAGCCAGCTCAGAGAGGCGATGAAGCCGCTTCCTAGACTTAACAGTCCTTCAACTTAGAGGTAGAGGTAGACCCAGGAGTGGGGGTATTAGTTTTCACAGAGGCCGAAGTCGGGCCAACATGACTATTATTCACAGGAGTGTGAAGGGAATCACAATTGAGAGAAGTCGACGGAGTATTGGGGGAGGGTTCCACAGTCGGGAGATGGAGAGTGGCAGGGGGGCATCAGGGCCAAGTGAAACTGGTAAAGTCTGTGTATGAGGCTTTGGTGAAGGGGCACAGGCTTCTCCAAAGGCCTAGCGGTTAAATTTTTATGAACCCTTTTAACCGAGTGTTCTAAAGAAGAAAGCAAGTAGTAAGGGAAACAAATAGCCAAGTTTCTGCGAAAATGATTGAGCAGGGGAAGATGGTAGTAATAGAACCTGGCATAACGGCCTTCCAAGGTGAAGTACTTCATGATTAAAAAGCACATGTCTGCCCATGGCTGAGGAAGCTGCGCCCTTTAAAACCCTCCCTGGTAGGGTACCAGCTCTTCGCCGTCACCCAAGAAAAGCTTTTGGTTCTGCGCGTTGGAAACCCTCGACTTTCTCAGCAACTTAACGCCTTTAAGGGATAAGCTCGTCGCCTCAGCTATACTTTTCTCTGAGATCTCAAAGCTGACACTGCCAATGGTGACCCGTCTATCAACCCACGAAGAAGCACACTGGATGGATAACGACTCATCATGCCCATTAAGGCATTCCAGGAACAAAATAATGCCCCCCTCCTTGCAGTAATGCCAGACAATGGCATTATCTTTGAATTCATTGCAGGTGTTTGGTTCAGTGTGAATTCTTTCGCCACCCATAATGATAGCCCACACCACAATACCCAGCAGGAGAAGACAAATAAATTGCAGAATACCCTTCTGAGGAATCCACCAAGTGGTATTCATGTGAACAAGAACCAGTCGACGCCAATCATGACACTTTAAGTTCCAAAACGCAACCCAAATAATGAGTATTAATTTCGCATGAAGGGAGTACAGATGCCGCTGCCAATTCGCACGGGGGTCGTGCATAAGCCTAGATAGGGTGGAAAAACACGCCACCTCATCATTCGACACTTGGGTAGACATCATGTAATAATAGAATTCTTCTCCTTATGAATAAGCATTCCAATGTGACTAGGAATGCTGCTAATTTGGCGCCAAACCCGCCAGAATTGAAATTCCTGACCAAAGTTGGCAAGACCATCAGCAACCGAGTTGCCTTCCCTATAAGTATGGGAGAAAGAGACATTCGGGATGCCATGGAGAATGGTTTGTATATCAGATATAATGTCACTCAGCTTCCACCCACAAGTAGAGAGACCGGTAACCGCATCCAGAATGATTTTAGAATCACCCTATTTGTGGAGATGGCTAATCCCCAAAGAGATCGCCACTTTGAGACCCTAGAGGAGGGCCATTGCCTTAGCAATGTTGTTAGAATGTTTTCCAAGTCCTTCGGCATAAGCCGCAACAAGATCACCATGTTCATCCCTTATTATACCTCCTCCGCTAGCGCAACCATTAGCTTTAGCAGCACCATCAAAATTAAGTTTCAACCACCCCGGCTCAGGTTGGGCCCAAATAGTATTAAGTCTTTTCCGAAGTTTCGTATCATCAAAAGCCGGGATTTGGTTCAGCAAACCCCAGTTATAAGCCACCCAAGATTCCTGTTTGGTCAAAGGTTGATCTGCAGGTTTAATGTTAGCATTAGAGACATTTTCAACAATAGCCTTAAATAAAGAGATCCAAACCTGCATCGGAGACCTATGAGTGTCTCGAAAAATCCTATTGTTTCTTTCTTTCCACAGGGCCCACCCAAGTGAAGGAAGGGTCTGCTTCCACAATTCCCGCAACCAAGGGTGTTTAAGGGGAACATTCCAACTGGCGATACAATCATGAATGTCTCTGTTAAAAACCCATTGTATACCAAATTTTTCCAGAATTCTGCTCCAAACTTCACGGGCATAATCACAATGAATGAGGAGATGTGCCACAGTTTCTTCTTGATTGCAGCAAAGAACACATTTGTTGACAAGCTATAACCCTCTACGTTGGAGGTTATCCTGAGTCAAAATTTTATTATGGGTGGCAGTCCACCAAAAAAAGTTCATTTTAGGAAGACTTTTACAATTCCAGACTTTCTCCCATATCTCATCTTTGTTGACATCCTCCACCAGCAGAAGGTAAGCAGATTTTACCGAGAACCTCCCTTTTTTGTCAGGATACCACAGGAGTTCATCCTTCCGAGGGAATAAAGGAAGTCTGGTATCCATCATTAATTGTTGAACCATATTCAGTTTCTGATGAAACTTAGGGTTATTCATGGTGCATTGTAACAGATTCTTCCACCTTTTAAGCCCCTAGCTTTGGGTAAGGTAATTACTAACTTTAGAGCCAAAAAATTGCTTGGCCAAGGCAACAATATCTTTATTATCAATTTGGGCTGAGAGAGCTTGATTAGTTAACCAGGGGTCTTCCCAGAAGTTGATGAGAGAACCGTCCCCTAATTTCCATCTCATTCCTTTTCTAATGATGCTCCTAGTTTTAACCATTTTGTTTCAGATGGCAGAACCTAGCGGAATACCTTCTTGAACAAGTACCGAGTAGCTATCAGAATCTTTGAGATATTTAGCCTTCATTATATCTCCCCAATCTTTATTTTTGTTGATGAAGTTCCACATTACCTTGGACAACAGGGCTTTATTCATGCTTTGGACAGTCTTGATGTTAAGACCCCTATGAGATTTAGGACAGCAGACTTGCTCCCACTTGACCAAAGAAATCCTTTTCTTTTCCTCCATTCCAGTCCATAAAAAAGTCCTTTGTATCTGTTCCAGTTTTTCAGCTAGGTATCTAGGCATCTTAAAAAGAGATAGGAAGTACATGGGAATGCCTTGAAGGGAAGCTCGTAAAAGTTGAAGTTTCCTAGCATTGCTGAGAAGTTTGCCTTTCCAGCCCATGAGCTTTCTCTGAGTTCTTTCAATAATGCTGTGCCAAAAGGCAGGAGTGACATCTTTAACAGTGAGGGGTAGGCCCAAATAAACAGAAGGGAGATTAGCAGCAGCACAACCAAGAATCTTAACAATTTTTCTTTGAAGATCATTAGGAGTATTGAAGAAAAAAACATTGCTCTTCTGAAAATTAATATGTTGCCCAGAAGCTTGAGCATACTCATTCAGTAACCTTTTTCAAGCAGAAGCCTCCACCACAGAAGAAATGCCAAATAGAATAGTATCATCCACAAACTGTTGGATCGTCAAAGGAGTAAGGGAAGTGGCAGGTTTAATCCTAGTGATAACTTTAGAAGAGACTTTGTTTAAAAATGATCTACCCAACGCCTCAGCAATCATAATAAAAAGGTAGGGAGAGAGAGGGTCTCCCTGTCGAATCCCCCTAGAAGGGGAGAAAAACCCTCTTGGGATACCATTCACAAGAACCGAATATTTAGCAGTAGTAACAACTTCCTTGACAAGAAAGAGGAGTTTATCATTAAAACCAAATTTGTGAAGAATTTTGAACAGAAACTGCTAAGAAACCCGGTCGTAAGCTTTAGAGATGTCGAGTTTGAGAGCCATGCTAGGTATCAGACTTTTTTCCATGGAATGAATAGTCTCATGAGTAGCAAGAACAACATCCAAAATTTGCCTGCCAGGGACAAAACCTTTTTGCGTGGGAGAAATGATCTTATCCAGATAAGGTTGCAATCTGAAAACCAATAACTTAGTGCAGATTTTATAAAAGGTGTTACAGAGGCTTATAGGCCGGAAATCCTTGAACATATCAGGGTTGGGTTTTTTAGGAATCAAAGCAATATAGGTGTTATTAAATTGTCTAAGGAGCTTACCAGTCCTGAAAAAGTCTTTAACAACAGCTTTGACATCAAACCCAATGATTTCCTAGAATTCTTGAAAAAACACCAGAGGAAATCCATCGGGACTAGGAGCTTTATAAGGGCCCATAGAAAAGATAACAGCCCTGACTTCTTCCTCAGTAACAGTTTTCAAAATGTCAGCATTATCATCCACAGTCAAAACAGAAGGTATCTCTTCTAACAGCTGAGAAACAGACAACGAATTGTCAGCAATTGGCCCAGACTCCGACAGCAGGTTGTGAAAGAACCTAACGGCATTATCTCCAATCTCCTCATCTTCAGTAATAAGATTACCATCTTCCAAATTAATAGAAGATAAAGTGTTGGATTTTCTATGTTTAAGGGTGGATTTATGAAAGAAGGCCGTGTTATGATCCCCTTCTTTGAGCCATTGGATGCAGGACTTTTGTTTCCAAAAAATTTCTTCCTTGTACATGATATCCTTCCAATCCTTAATGAGGTTGTCTTCGGAAGTAGCCAAAGACTCGGACCTATCCCCCTGGGCAATCCTAAGTTGTATGTCCTCAAGATTATCAGAGATGAACTTCTTCGTAGAAAAGATATTACCAAAGTTGTACCTGTTCCAACCATAAACTTGATGTCTGATGTGGAGGAGTTTCTTGTGAAGACGGAACATAGGAGTACCTACCACCTTGATCTGCCACCAGCCAGATAGGAGATTTCTGAAGTCAGGGTGCTTGATCCACATTGCTTCAAATCTAAAAGGAAAAGGTCCTTTTCCTCTATCATCGGCCCACTCCAAAACAATGGGGTTATGATCTGAAACCGTTCTGGGGAGCGCTCTAAGAGAGAGCGAAGTTGAGGGGCCAATTATTAGAGGTTAAAACCCTGTCCAGTCTGACTTGAATTAGATGTTCCTCATTCCTTCTATTGGTCCATGTGAATTGCTGATTAGTCAAATCAATGTCCACAAGTCCACAGGTGTTGATGAAGTCTGCCAAATCCATCATACTGTCCAAGTAATCCACAATACCTCTAGATTTCTCAGAAGGGTATAAAGGGGTATTAAAATCCCCAGCCAACATCCAGTGTGAGGCTATATGTGAAACAAGTTTCTCGGAAAGATCCTCCCAGAGGTTCTTCCTCAAAACACGGGTATTAGGGGCATACACATTGATGAGGCACCAACTGAAAGAAGGCAAAGAGAAATCAATAGCTAAACAATTCTTGTTAAGGTGAACAAGCAAACCTTTAATCTTTGAAGCATTCCACATAGTGACAATGCCACCAGAGGCTCCAATCACCGGGCTAACGAAGTAGGAAGCATTGGGCCTGATATTGTTAGCAACAGTCTTGAAATTATTCTCTGTCATTTTGACTTCTTGGAGCAGCAAAATGTCTACTTTGTAATCCAAAATACAATTTCTAACCTCGAACTGTTTTGAGGGGTTATTGAGTCCCCTCATATTCCAAGAGAGAATCTTCATTTAAAAATATACCTGGAGTGGGTATCCAGAGTTTTCTGCCATCCATTGGCAATCTCCCGCACTGCCTCTCTTTGTCTGGTTTCCCTTAGGGAGGGCCTGCCCTTTGCTGGATCGATACCAACATCAGCTGTCTTTTTAGGTTTCCTACCTCTTTTCTTCTGAGATGTCCATTCCTCCTGGTCGCTTAACGAAGCACTCATGCTTGCTCCAGGTGAACTCACTATGGATGAAGCTTTCTGCCCAGGGGATGAAATCCCTTTTAAAGAATTTTGGCCCAGCTTAACAGGGGAAAGATGGTCCAGGCTCTGAGAAGGGGGGGCATATTTTCTTTGACAGAAAATATCCTATCAATCAGAGGAGGGGCTTCCTGAGCAGCTACAGAGTCTTTTTGGATCTGAAATACATTATCCACCTCTTGCGTCAAGGGGATCTTGTCCTTCATTGGACTAACCTCCTTCTGTATCAATTCCTCTTCCAACTTAGCAGCTGAAATATCCGGGTGTTGGGTCTCTTTTACCATCTCCAAGATCTCTCCTTCTAATAAACGGGCTCTCTCAGAATCCACTATCCTAAAGGTGGGTGTGGGTTTTGGCATCCCAACTTGAGGAATAAGATCCTTATCCACCACTGACTCATTATCTACGGGTTTGATTGAGCATCCGTCTGTCAACTTGTTTTTACCTTTATCCCTAACTTCCATAGCTCTCTTACAATGGGAAATAAGGTGCCCCTTCCTCTTGCAGAATTGACAGAAAAGGGTCGAGTTCTCGTAAGAAATGGGCTAGGTCCATATTCCCAACTTGGAAGTAATCTCAATGGAGGAGGGTAGAGTTTTATTGATTTCCACATTCACGCAGAATCTCGCGTAAACAAAACGAGACTTGGTACTAGTAGGATTGTCTAAGGTGACAAAATGCCCAAGGGAATTACCGATAGATTTGAAAATAGACTCGTCCCAAAACTCAAGGGGGAAACCAGGTAATCTTACCCAAACAGGGGCGCAACGATTGAGATCTGCAACTGGGTCCAAGCCAGGTTTCCAGCAGCAAACAGAGAGAGAATGAGAACTGTATAGCCAAGGCCCTCCAGATAGAACGGACAGCATGTCCTCCTTGCTCGTGAATCTGAACAAGAACATCCCGCGCGCCATTGCCATTGCCGAAACACTGCCTTTAAGATGCCATTAGGTGGAAATCCATTTTCGCACCATTTCAATGGTCGGGCGAAGGGAAAAAAACTTACCCACTAGGGTCAGATCCATTGAGGAGACAATCCTGTCCATGAGATTATCAGGGATGACCAGGGATGAACCCTCCGTTGATTCCTTAAGCCAACAGTCCGCTGTCTTTGCGTTGGTGGAATGAGAAGCAACATTGTCCGTTAGGGCATTTTTCCAGTTGGGCTGTTGAACAGCACCCTGAACGGGTGGGGGTTCCAAGGTACTGCCATCGGCAGCACCCTCCATGCTCAAACAGTACAAAACACCCAGCACAAAACTACAAACGAGAAACCCTAAACCCTAGCACCTCAGTCCTTCTGGTCATCGGATCTACCTTCTGTAATGCATCCTTTATGTTTGTTCTTTTTATAAATGAGAAGTATGTTGATTAAATTGCCTTATGGTAATATTAGTATTATGGGATTTTAATTAAATGGCCTTAGTTTAAATAAAATTGTTATTGCTATTCAAAATTATTAAATTTCAAAAAGGCCCTTTGTAATATCCATTTTGAGTGTGAAAAGGAAGAAAAAGAGAAAAGAGGTTGGGGAATTTTATAGAAAAGAAGAAGAAAAGGTCTCTCTCTCTCTCTCTCTCACACACACACACACACACACACACACACACACAAATGGAATTCTCCATTGCCATACCCACATTAGGTGGAGCACATAGTTTTCATGTTATAAGATGCAATTGGTTGAAGAATTTATGTGTTCGAATGTATAATTGAATGGTAGGGTTTTTAATTGTACAATGTCTATTTTAGAGCCATTACTATTACAAAATTTCATTTAAATCCCCTCTCAATTTTGTTGAAGATTGTGGATGTTAGGTGGATTGGGCATAATGGGTAGTTTGAATTTTAATATTTCCTTTCAAAAATAAAAATGGAAAATTCTTGAAGGTTGCATATGGATCCATTAATGGAGATGGAGAAAACTTTATGGTTTTGCATATGAGAAAGAAAATTATAGAAATTGCATTGTGGAGTGAATGATATTAAATGTAGAATAGTTTTATGTATCTTTTTGAGTCATGTTGTGAAATTGCCACCTTGATTTTGTACCACACCCAAGTTGGGCATGATGGATTGTAGGATGGAGGTATAGGGATTTGGAGAGGAGTGGCTCTCTATTGTTTGTCACGATATAAAGTGATCAACAAAACAAATGGGAGGAGAGTTTTAAACCCAGTGATGACATAAATTTACATTGGTTAAAATCACTAAATTTAATCAAAAGTTTCCCTACAATGTGAATGCTTGTGGAGATTCAATCATAGTACAATGGATATGTTGCAACTCTAGGAGTTGGCAAATGTCGCCATTTCCCTGTAGCCATTGTGCTATGTGCGATGACACTCCTTGTCCATTTCCTAGTATGTTCATCCTTGTTATAGTTAGATTGTTCATCCATCGAGTTTTATATGTGTTATTGATTGGTGTGTGTGTTTCTATATCCCCTTGCTTTGTGTGAGTGTTTATATCCTTGTGTTCGTCTCTTAGTACATTGGGGTGGACCTAAGGGTACCACATGCTTGGGTGGTGATGTACCACAATTGGGGATTCAAGGATCTTTGAGATACTTGGATTGCATGTCGAGGGCTTGGCCATCTCAATGGCATGGTGAGTATTTATTATTGTTGTAATTTCTTTGGTTTCATTTCAATTTTTATTTTGCTAGCTCATGGTTTGGCAAGTGACGTTTAGTTATCTCCTTGTTTCTTGGGATTTGTGTACTTTTAGAGGTTTTCATGCGGCCAAGTCAGAGCCCACATCCTCACGAACATATCCCCAAGACCATTTGTAAAAAACTCAAAAATTAATGAAATTACACCTCGAAGAGTGAAGGGAAACCATGTTGTTGTTTTCCTTGCTTTAGTCTTTTTCGAGGCTTTGTCTTGTAAATTGAAACATAGTCTAAGTTGCATTGCAAAATGGGGTTGCCAATCCTAGTTGCATTGTCCAATCGATCCCCAAACCTCAAAATGTAGCAAGGTTGGATTTCAGAAACTTGACACACAATGCATAGTATAGACTATGCCGAGATTCTAGAGTTCATGGTATCGAGTGTTTGGGATTCGAAGGTCAACTACAATTTGCACAATGTAGGATGTCAACATCCTCTGAAGTCCAACTTGTCGTTGAATCTAGAGTTCGATGTCCACTTGCACTTTTGTAGATGTGCAGATTGCAAGTGGGTTCCAAAGTCCAATGTGATGTTGTTCCGAAGTTTGGAATCGATTGCACTTGTAGATGTATGAGTTGCAAGAAGTTTCTGAAGTCCAAACATCCTTCTAGGTTGGGAATTGAGGTTCATTACACTTTGCAAGATGCCAATAGAAAACAAGGTCCACGAGGATGTGAGTTACATTTGCATTTCAAAACTTAAACCCGACTTTGTTTATTGAGTTGCAAATTGTGATTGCATCCTAAAGTTTGAGTTTGAACTACGTGTAGAGTTGCAAATTGCAATTGAGGTCTGAAGTTTAACTCATCTGCAAGTCCTTTCTAGAACCTAAACCTTGGCATTTCTTGTCTTTTTTTCTTGTCATAACTTAGTGAAATTTAGAGGGTGGTTTAGTAGAGATGTTATGAAGATAATCTAGTGGTTTTGAAAATCCTATCTCTCGTCCATGCCTTGTTTTCCATGCCACTCATGGTGTCTCGTCCTAGGGTTTGGTTAAGTCTTTTGCTAGTGTCACTTTACTTATGCATTGCTGTGTATGCCAGTATGTCATGGTTTCTATATGACATCTTGGGCATGTTAGTGTGTTATGTGGTTGCTCATTACCACCTCTTCTATGCAAAAAAATTGTTTGGTCATATTTTGTCTATTAATGTCTTGAGTGAAAGCTTGGGGCATTACATTTGTTATTAGAGCCCATGTTATGACATTGGGATCTCTAGTTTTTGTGCTTACCTTGGTATAAGTGTTTGGTTGGAGTGTTTTGGTTCCATGTTTCTTGTTCCTTGCTTGCCTTAACATGGTGTTGTGGATTTGTGTGTGTGTACTAATCTTTCCATATGTGGATTACGAAAGATGTCTCTCAAATGATACCACCCATGACAAGCAAGAAATGTTGGCTTTGATTGAGAGTCACCAAAAATATGAAGCAATCATTCCCTTGTGATAAGACAAGATTAGCTCGAAGACTCTTTAGGTGCATCGTAGGTTGTTGTCCTTCTCCAGGAGATCTTGGTTAGATTGACTTGTTGGTAGGAGGGAAGACATTTAGGAAGTTCTCACCCTTCTCAGGATAAGGGAGAGATTCTGCACAAAGATGGTGAAAGGGAATGCTCTAGGAGCCCAAGATAGTCTAAACTAGAGGAAGTACCCTTGCGAGATGTGCCCCGTTGAGGAGATAGACAACTATTGGACGAGGACAATGTGGTAGCAATTCACATGAGAGATCTTTTGCGAGCTAACCCACCCACTTTTGAAGGTTTTGAAGGAGGAACAAAGGTTGAGAATTGGCTCTTGGCCATTGACCATTGTTTCATAATGCATTCCTATGGTAGTGACTAAGGATCAATGTGTCACCATGCACTTGTTTGGATTTGCTTCTACTTGGTGGCACCAAGAGGAGCAAAAGCATCACATGAATATTGCTATAGTCTCGTGAGAGACCATTTTGGAATGGTTTGTTCTTAATATCTTTTTGAGCATTATAGAAAATGTTGTGTAGATGAGTTTCATGAGCTTTGATAGCTTGGCATGACTATACATTAGTATGAGAACCATTTCTTTGAGCTAAAATAGTATGCAAGCATAGTAGAGGATGAATGGATGCTAGTGCAAAATTTCATTAGAGGTTTAAATGCTTTTATCAGTGGAGGTGTTCAGGTGTTAGAACCAAAGACCTTAGAGGTTGCTATGGAAAAGGCTAGATTGATTGAAGAGAACTTGGTGTAGACACCCAAAAATGACCATCACATTATTAGCTTGCACATGCATCATTCTTCTAATTCACCTTAATTCAACATTAATTAAATGATTCATAATTATTTAATTAATTTCATCATTATTTCACCACCTTATTCTTCTATTTTCCCATTAATTAAATAAATCAATTATTTAATTAATTCAATACATCTTAATTCCTCTCATCTACACAATTAAATAATTTTAATTATTTAATTGACTAATTATTCTTCCAAAAATAAATAAATTATTCTAATTTATTTAAGTTGACTTTTCTCATCTTTTCAATAAATAAAATCATTATTTTATCTATTTTCTTCCATTATGCACCACAAATTAAATAATTTTTTTTTATAAATTTTTAATTTTGCTCTCATATTCCAAATTTATCTTTTTCTTCTAATATCTCTTCCATGCACATAAATTAAATAATTTATTATTTAATTTTATCCTTTGCATGCCAAAAAGCAAATCAAAAGTTGAGTTCACAAGGCTTCAAATATTTGTTTTTCTCAATCAATTCATTAAATAGAAAAAAAAAATCTATTTTTATGAAAAATCAATCCTATCTCCAGTCAAGAAAGTAGTTAACTCAACAAATCAACATTTTGCTTGGACACTTGTCATGTGCACATTCACTCATGATTCCTCAATTTATCTCATCCATCGATTTCTTTTAATTTCCTCCATCGTTGATCAATCTTCCCTGAAAGCTATAAATACACCCATTCAACTCTTCACAAACCCTTCACCCTTTTGTGCATTTGGCATCCATATCTTCCAGCGCTTTTGAGCATTCGTTGAAGCAATCACACATCCTTCTTTCCATCAAGCTTATCACTTTGTTTTTAGTATTTTGAGCAATCCACATTCACAAAATACACCAAGGAATTACACACAATGGGTAATAATTAGTATTTCATACTTTTATCATATTTGTGTTGCTCCATTGTTGATTTCTTGAAGGTTATGATGGATTTTGGTAACTAATCTTCATTGTATTGATATTCTTATGTATTATAGATTTCCCCATACACATTTTGGCACACTCGTGGGACCTATTCCTTGAATTTAACACATTTGTTTAAGAAAATTTGTTTTTTAGGCTACAGGTATGGAGTTGTGCTTTCGGCTGAAAGAGTTGCACATTCGGTCTACAGAGTTGCACTTTTGGTTGACAGTGTTGCGCATCTGGTCTGCAGAGTGGCGCTTCTGGTTTCTGTTGTTTATCTTGTGGTTTCTAACTTTTGCAGGGTTCTTAGGCACTTGATCTTTCTATTTGCATGCAAGCCAATGTATTTGTAGGCATTTATTCTGAATTGTTTCACAAGTTGATGTATTTGTGGACATGTTTTAATTGCTTTTTGACCTAAGTAATCCGTCATCTTGCCTTTTGTTGTTTGATTTGTATAGGACTGACAGGGTGGCACTTCTCCCTGGCCCATCCAAGACATCCTTATTCATTTTTGAATAACAAAATTTTGCTTTTGACTGTTTCTATCTTTTGTTTGCAGGATTGAGACAGAGTTGCACTTTCGGAACACAGAGTTGCGCTTTTGCACAACAGAGTTGCGCATCAGGTCAAATTCATTACGCTTTTGGGAAAATATTTTTGGTTTTGGTCAATCCTATTGTGCTTTTGGTTAGTAGTGCATACACTTTTCGTCAATTCTATTGCGCTTTTGGTTAGTAGTGCATACACTTTTCGTCAATTCTATTGCGCTTTTGGTTAATATTGAGTCGCTATTGGTCACTATACTGACACTTTTGGTTCTGACAGTTTTGATTTGAGTTTTTCATCTAACAAGTGGCTTTTTGGAATCTAACATCATTTGTGCAGCCTCTTATCGCTTGTCAAAGAAGCAAGAAAGTGAAACTACTAATGAGTTTGGTGCAGGACGCTTGACAAAGATTTGATTTTATCACTAATCTAATAGAACACTTCAATTTCATTAAGGGAATATACAATTGTATGCTATGTCTTGAATGTCTATGTACATATGCTCTCTCCTTACGCCGAAAGGTGATCTTGAAGATCAAAAGTACTAGATTATTCACTTTTATGGCTTTATTTACTTTATTCCTGGGGACCCGAGAGTCATATGTATGCTCTTTTCTCGCATCGCAAGATGATCTTGAGAATCAAAAGTACTCGATATCCTCTATAGAAGGCCTATTAAGGGATTTCATCACCCTTACGAATGACCTTAACCACGTGTTCTGGCACGGTATATAAATGTAATGAGAATTGAACGACTCATTTCAAAGGAAGGACCCCTTCTTACTTAGTAAAAACTCCGAGATCCTCGATCCACCAAGACTTGTGTTTGGTTGGAGCTTGGTTGGATGATTGTGACACCCCCATTCACAGACTTGAACCCCACTGTACCTCACGTAGATTTGGGGGCACCCTAGAGATCTTGTTAACCTAGATAAGACCATTGGCCGTCATATCCTGCGGTGCATCGCTATAACACGGAGAAGAGCTCATGCTATTACCTCCATTGTTTGAGTTGGAATGCACTTTGGGCAAGACTTTAGTCTCTAAAATAAGGGGTGTAAGATGGTACATGACCTTGCATTCCCTACCCATCCAAGTAATGGCAGATGGTATCAAGGGGATGGAAGCTACCATTATGTAATAGTGGGGGTTGAAGTCACACGTGAGTGAGTCCATGGGATATGACACTCCTTGATTGAATAGATATTAGGCTTGTGCAAGAGTGTTTGGTGTGTTTTCTTGTGATCTACAAGTATTTTCCATTTGTTATCCACAGAGGTTCATAGCCTTGCACACCCAATTTCTAAAGAGTCTACAACTATTGTGTCTTATTGTTTGATTCTCTTTCTGAAGAACTCATTCCATTCTACATATATATAAACAGTCACAAAATTTTTGCTTTTGAGCTACTGATTTTCGCTTTTAAACAATAATATTGCACTTTTGGTCAGTATAGTTGTGCTTTTGGCACATATGGTGCGGGAGCTTAGTTTTGTGTTGTTTTCTAGTTAATTTTTCATGTTAGTTATTTACCTCTAAGGCTTTAAAAGCCATTTTGTTGTGTTGAAATAAAAGACTTAGTCATTTCATTGACTAGTCTACTTTGGAGTTAATCTAGGCCTATTTTCTAGGAGTTGTCTTTTTGAAATTTGGAGTTTTTTTAGAAACTTATTCTTTATGACAGCAAACTGCCTTTTTCATTGATTTTTTGCCTTCCTAGGCAGTTGTACGGACAAATGGGAAGTGGAAGAGTTTTAGAAACTTCCTATAAACTGAGTTTTGTTTTTACATACCAAATATAATGGAAAAGGAGTTTTTTTTAAGAAAAAAAGCTATTTTTTCTGTGAAAAACAGCCTTTGTACGGCTTTGTACGGATTCCTTGTGAGCTGAAATGTTCAAAATCTGTTAATATTGTAAAGTAGCTTTCATCTTGATATATTTGGAGTTCTTAACATTCTATTAGAAGGGAGAAATAGTCTGGTTTGCATAAGCTGCTCTGAAACCCTCTTAACCAGGGTTTGTGCACAAAAATGGTGTGTTTGCCCTCTATCCTCTGAATTTATTGATCATCTTCAGAAGGATAGAGGAGAATAGAGTAGGTTTTATTGTTTTCTTTGGTTGGCAGGTGGAAGACTCCTTCTCCAAGCACTTGGTATGACTCTAGCTAGTCAAAACCAGTGACTAGTTAGTAGAAGACAATGGCAGCATTGGGAATGCTGTTAACAGCCATGAATAACAGTCATAAAATGGTGAATTTGCTGTCTTATGGAGAGAACAAGACTGTATGATCGATTGGTTGGCTTGGCACTTACAAGTGTGCTACATTTCTTTCTCACAACCTTCTAGAATAGGTTTTCCTTTATGGAAAAGAATAATTTGCTGTTATTTTAAACCTTGACAGTATGGTGCTGTAGCTGAAAAGGACAGCTGAAAGTTCATTGTACAGCTTGGGCATGGTAGAGTATGTTGTATGCCTTTTGGAGGCCTGAGGAAACTCCTTAGTGCAGTCATTCTTAATACTACAAGTGAATAGTCTATGTTTTTTTTGTTGGCACTGTTTTAAGACAACTAATTGTGATTGCTGTCCACAGTCCTGTCAGAGCTGAGTTTGGATCATTTTGTCAACAATTTCTTGTTGTGCATACCCTCTGAAGATACATTGGGAGTTGATGAGAAGATCATTATGGATATAGGAGTATAATGCCAAGTTTATTGGTCACACAAGCCACGAGATATAACTATCATTCTAATACTGTCATAGGACAGTCACCTAGCAAATTGCTGTCCTCTGCCTTTAAATACAGTGTGGGCCTGCAAACAAGTAGATGGTTGTCTTGTTTCACACCTAATGTAGAATATGCATTAAATGTTGATAGTTATCTGAAGTCTCTGGGAGAGTGTTGAAGATTTAATCCTTGTGTATGTTACAATATTAAATACTCTTGACTGCTATCCTTCCATGACAGTCTTAAAACAGTCACAATGCAATTTGCTATCCTCCAAGATTGGTACATGTCAGTGAAAGGTTGTTACCTAGGTATGTAATTGGAGTTGAGGGCCTTTGGAGACCTTGAGAGGTTGTTAAACAAGACTTGAGCCTACTCTTAAATACTATCCTAGAACCTTGTTTTATGACAGTCTCACTCAATTTGCTGTCCACTGTTGTGTTTGGGAGTAGAATGGTAGATTATTGGTCAGAGACCTTTGCCCATGCTTATCATAGATAGGTATATGATTGCCTATGTTGGTAGAGGTATTGGTAATAGTTGTTGTGTTCTTGAAGGTGGGTTGTGCTCCTGAGTTGGGTTGAGTTTTGACTCCCCAAGGTAAGTGGTGAGTAGCCTAAATGGATGGCACCAGAGGGTGATCCTAGGCCAAGTGGATTCCTATAATAGCCTTGTGAGGCTTGTAAACACAAACACCTTGTAAACCTTTTGGAGGAAGTTGAGAGAACTAATACAACCTTACCTTACCTCTGCATCATATTGGTATCAGAGCCAATATTCTGATTGGAAGCAAGTGTATGTCAGAAGAGGAAATTGAAACAGAGGCTAGTACAATACCTCCCAAGACAATGAATCAAGATGCCATCAAGAAGTTGGTGGAAGAGATGGTTGAAGCAAGACTGCAAGAAGTAAAATTGCAGGAAGAGAAAAAGTTTAAGGGCAAGACCAAAGAAGAAGGAAGTTCTTCAGACACAAATGAAGAAACAGAGGCAGAAGAGGATCCTCAGGAGCAGGATATGTCTGCAGATCAGAAAGCCTTCTTGAATGCACTTAAGGGTGCTCATGGAGACAGTGGTGATCCCAAGATGGAGGTGCCTACCTTCCATGGCAAGTTGGATGGAGATGTTCTCATCGACTGGATAGAGGCTATGTGCAACTTCTTTGATTACAAGGAGTTCAATGATAGCAAAAAGGTCAAATTTGCCAAGACAAGGCTAAGAGGTTCTGCACTTGTGTGGTGGAACTATATGCAGAATGAGAGGGAGAAGATTGGGAAGAGTCCCATCACTAAATGGAGCAGAATGGTGGCTATGCTCAGAAGCAAGTTCATGCCACCTGACTATGAGATTCAAATCATAAGGAGATTTCAGAATTTGAGACAAAAAGATATGGATGTGGCTGCCTACACAGAAGAGTTTCATAGACTCAGTATGAGGGCCAATCATAATGAAGATGAAAAAGGGATGGTGGCTAGGTACCTGAATGGACTGAAATACAATCTGCAAGATGAGATAAGTTTGGTGTTACCAAAGACAGTGGATGAATGTTTCCTGTTGGCCTCTAGAGCTGAGGAAAAGCTAAGAAGGAAGGGTGATCAAGGTGCCAGAGGTAGAGGTGGAAGAAATCAAAGAGGTAGAGGCAATTTTGGCCGTGGACAGTTCAACAAAACTGAAAATAACAGCCAGCAAGAAACACAATCAACAACAAAGCATAGAGGAGGTTTCAGAGGTGGTAGAAATCATAATGGTAGAGGCAGAAATGGTGGAGGTGGTAGAGGATCAGGAGTCTTCACTGGAAGATGTTATGGCTGCAACCAAGTTGGCCATACAATGAACAAATGTCCAGGGAAAGCCAGCAGCTCTCATGACAGTGGGAAGAGAAATCAGTTGGTGAAAGATGATGACTGTGAAAGTGTGAATCCACCGATGGGAAGTGCTGCACCTATTCTAGATGGAGAGAGTATGATGATAAAAAGCTCTATGCTGAAGATGCCTTTGAAGCAAGAGCCTCCTCAGAGAAAGACTCTTTTCAGAACCCAAGGTCTAGCCTATGGGAAACTTTGCAAAATCATAGTGGATTCAGGGTCTACTGAGAATGTGGTATCCACTGAGATGATTGAGAAGTGCAAGTTGAAGAGGCTGCCTCATATCAGTCCTCACAAGATCTCTTGGTTGAACAAGAACCAAAGTTTCATGGTGGAGGAACAAGCTTGGGTTGAATTTGCAATTGGTGACTACAAGGACAAAGTACTATGTGAAATCATCCCTATGGATGCATGTCACCTGCTTCTTGGTCATCCATGGCAGTATGATGTTAAAGCTCAGCATGATGGTGAGAAGAACACTTATGTCATCACCAAGAATGGAAGGCCATTCAAAATGGATCCTTTGTTGGGGCAGCCCCGGGGAAAGGAAAACAACAACAGTGTCATGTTGGTGAATGGACATGAGTTCCTAAACATCTTAAAGGAGAATGACAACCAGGGGTATGCCTTGGTCATGAAGCCCAAGAGTGGATCAGATTAGCAAGAACAAAAACAGAAGGAGATTCCATTGGAAGTACAACAACTTCTGGATAAGTATCAAGACCTTGTGGTAGAGGAAGTTCCCAACTCCTTACCACCTATGAGGGATATTAGTCATCAGATTGACTTAATACCTGGTGCTACATTGCCTAACAAAGCTGCATACAAGTTGACTCCATAGCAAAATGAAGAGGTGGCAAGGCAAATTCAAGATCTCCTGGAGAAAGGGCTGATTAGGAAGAGTCTAAGCCCCTGTGCAGTTCCAAGTGTACTGGCTCCTAAGGAGGATGGAAAGTGGAGGCTATGCACAGATTCCAGGGCCATAAACAAGATCACCATAAGATACAGATTTCCAATGCCAAGGATTGAAGATCTCTTGGATTACCTGGGAGGATCATGCTATTACTCAAAGATTGATTTGAAATCTGGATATCATCAAATCCGGATCAGACAGGGAGATGAATGGAAGACTGCTTTCAAGACCAATGAAGGTCTTTATGAATGGCTTGTTATGCCATTTGGTCTTAGCAATGCGCTAAGTACATTTATGCGCTTGATGAATGAGGTATTAGTTGAATTCATTGGTAAATTTGTTATTGTTTATCTTGATGACATACTAATCTTCAGCAGGACAAGGGAAGACCATGTGAAGCATGTTCGTCAGATGTTGGAGAAGCTGCATGAGCACAAGTTGATGATCAACTTAGACAAATGTGAGTTCATGAAAACTGAACTTGTATACTTGGGATTTGTCATTTCTAATGGCTGTTTGAAGATGGATCCCTCTAAGGTTGAGGCTATTCTCAGTTGGCCTACCCCAAAAACAGTGGGAGATGTGAGAAGTTTCCATGGATTGGCGACTTTCTATAGGAAGTTTATCAGAGGGTTCAGTCACATTAGTGCTCCCATCCTCAACACCATCAAGGGTGGAGTCAAATGTAGATTCCAGTGGACAAAGGAAGCTGATGATAGTTTTGAGTTATTGAAAACAAAGGTGGCTGAGTTACCTACCTTAGTACTTCCTGATTTTGATAAGGTATTTGTTGTTGAGTGTGATGCAAGTCAGCAAGCTATTGGTGCTGTTCTTAGCCAAGAAGGACATCCAGTGGCATTCTTTTCAGAAAAGTTGAATGAAGCCAAGCAAAGGTATTCTACATATGACTTAGAACTCTATGCAATGGTGCAAGCTCTTAAGAAGTGGCGACATTATTTGCTGCCCAAGGAATTTATTGTATTTAATGACAATCATGCTTTAAGCTTTCTTAACAGTCAAGACAAATTGAACCATAGACATGTTAAATGGATGGAACAGCTACAAGTTTATACTTTCACAATTAAGCACAAAAGAGGTGTCTCTAATAAGGTAGCTGATGCATTGAGTAGGAGGTTGCTTCTTGTTCATGAAATTCAGTTAGAAAGCATGGGTATTGACTGTTTAAAGGAGCTGTATAAAGAATATTCTCATTTCAAAGAGGCTTATGATGTTTGTGTGAACTTGGCTAACACATTCCATGGAGAGTATGCAGATTTTGTTTTGCAGGAAGGCCTCTTGTTTAAGGGCAATTTGCTGTGTGTTCCTAAGTGCTCTATGCGGGACAACATCATCAAGGAGAAGCATAATGGTTCTTTAGGAGGACATTTTGGCCTGGACAAGACACTTGAACAAGTCACAATGTTCTATTTTTGGCCAAAGGTGCAATCAGATGTGAGAAAATATGTAGCCAGTTGTGTGTGTCATAACCCCAATCTTCCAATACAACCCCAAACTTCTAATGCTTACACATTACCCAACAATCAGCCACATATATATTCATACATATCGCACACCAATCCCTCTTAAGTGTCCCAACCACCATCTGTTGCATATAGGTTGTCATTGATGTCCACAGTGGTATGAATTGTTGCGATATGAAAGAATGGTACATGAGATGACAAGGAGATTGCAGCAATATGATGAGAAGCATGATGATCAATTAATATAGCCAAATAAGCATGATGAGATGAATATGTGTGGAGGTAGCCATAAGAGCAGATTGAGAATGATGGTTAGGGAATTGTAAAGGAAATGGATCAACAACATCTGTACACTATCATACCTTATCTGTTGAAGCTTATATGTAAGTTAACATTCCTAATAAACTTATGTTTGAAGACCATGGTTAGTTGTGTTGCTACATGATGAAAACATGAATTCATAATGATTGACACCTGATGGATAAAGTTGCAAAATTTAAAGAAGAATTGGTTAAGTATAGTATATGTCAGGAAAGATGTTATGGGCTTGAAAGAATGTGCTGCACTCTACTGCATCTGGAGACATAAGCCTGCGGATAGGACAGATGGATAAGTATTACTCTTAGGTATTAGTGCTTCAAAATTGAGATCACAATTCTTACCGCAAAGTGTTTGGGAGATAGACGAATGAAGATAGTAAAGAAACATGACAAGTATAGTCACAGAGTGATAGGAGGATGCTGCACACTTCTCTGCGGATGTGGAGTTGTGGCTTGAAGAATAAGTTGATATGAGTAACAAGGATGTATGTTTCAAGTTTCAAGAAATAATTTGTACCGCAGATGCTTTTCTAGAGTTAAATCTATGAAGACATGCCTTGGTGTTGAATGATGTGAATAGAAGAAAAGAGTTAAATTTGGTACCACAGTACACCACACGATGACAATTGGCCTTGATGATTGAATAACATGTTCTTAA
This sequence comes from Cunninghamia lanceolata, assembly GCA_027924645.1. Classification (NCBI taxonomy): domain Eukaryota; kingdom Viridiplantae; phylum Streptophyta; class Pinopsida; order Cupressales; family Cupressaceae; genus Cunninghamia; species Cunninghamia lanceolata. The sequence continues at coordinate 1,231,115 of BSBN01001074.1, read as the reverse complement.
GACTGGGAGGTATGTGGTAATCAAGTTTCAAGTGATTGTGTTCACCACAAGCTTTGGTTTCATTGCCATATCTTGAAACAGAGAAAGTAGAATCAAAGACCTAGTGTCTATGCCAGAATAAAACATCTTGAGATAACAAGAGAAGTATATAGGAACACTTTACAAGTCACATAATGGTCAGCAAGTGGTCCGCATGATGTAATTCTATCTTCTCTGAAACTACATTGGGTCTGGAATCAAATACAAGGATGGGTAGTTGCTGAGGTGCTGACTTGGTGCATAATGAAGATTTTGTTGAGTGTAACGCATGTGTGCCAACTTGGAAGGGTGTGTTAAGTTAGGAAAGGACCTAATTATGCCTTGTTCTTGTACCACATTGGGAATTTATCTACCACATACGTTTGGGAGCCGACTGATATGGCCACTACACGCTTCATGCTACACGCTTATTTTTGGCCAACCAAAGAGAAAGACTTTGAAAATTTCAGAGGATATATATAAAGAATCAAAGTTGGTGAAAGTGTGTGTGTGTGTGTCGAGTCATTGAATTTAGAATCAACTTTGTGCGAATATACTTTCAGCAAAAGCATAAATGATGATGAAAAGTGCCAAGGATCAGTTCATGTAGAAGATATTGTGAGCTTTGTAATGATAAAGAAGAATTCCTGAATATGTTTTTGATGTTGCAGAGATCTATATTGTTGTTGTAAGGAAGATAGAAAATAGTGCATAGGCTGAAGTGATCAACACTTTGAGTTACATGAAGAACATAGTAATATGCTTTGTAATTGTGTAAACTGATCAGGAAGTTACAACTTCCTTTGGGTTATAGCCCATAAATAATATTGTAAGCCTATTTTATCTTTATTTGTGAGGTTGGATTTGAACAGTAAAACCAAGCAACTTTCTCACTGTGGCTTTTCCCTTCTTAGATTTTCCACATAAATCTAGTGTTATGGTTGTGTGTTGTGTTCCTGCATTTCTCATGGTTTGAATAGTCACATTTGTTTGAATGTTGTAGAAAATTAGGTAATCTGATTAAGTATTGATTCACCCCCCTCAATACTTCTATGTGTTCAACAATTGGTATTAGAGCCAAGTTCCTTGGATGCAACCTAACAACTAAGGTAGATCTTGGTGTGGAACACATGGGAATAGAGGTAAGAATCAGTGGGAATAATCCTCTGGAAGGTGATATAAATATGACAATCTACAATCTGGAAGATTGTGTCGTTGATTATGAAGGAGAACTCATTTCTACCCTGGAAGATCTAGATGCTGCAAGAAGTCAAAATTAAGACTACAAGATTAGGCTCACCAAATCAAAGGATACCATTGCAAAATTGAAAGTTCAAATTGAAGAAAGCAAGAAGGTTGCAGATTGTCTAACTTAAAGTTGAATGACAAATCAGTTGAATGCTCCAAGCTTGAAGAAGAAGTTGTCTCTTTAAAGAAAGAATTGGAAAAAGCAAAAGAACAAATAGACAGAGGTCTAAAACTTCAGAAAAGCACCAACATCCTTGATGAAATAGTCAGTTGTCAAAGACCACTTAAGAACAAGGATGACATTAGATTTAATAAATGCCAGAAATCAAAGACAAATGTGCCTAAAGACTTCTTTGAAATTGAAAAGATCATGTTTGAAAGTGAGAAGGGAGAATCCTGTTCTAAAGAATCTAAAGAAGAGGTGCAGGAGACAAATAATGATTTCATAAGTGTCAAGAAAGCTTTCAAGAAGTCTCCTTCTAACTAGGCTACCTATCCTAGGTTCTCTCAATCCTTTAATGGTTACTATTACTCTTGCTACAAATTTGGTCATAGGGCTATTTATTGTAGAACCATGGCAAGAAGAAATGACCACATTAAGAAAAATTCATTTATGCCCATAAGACATGATGCAGTGATCTCACATTACTTCTATGGGTATTTCTATGCATGCAATATGTTTGGCCATAAGGTTGTTGAGTGCAGAACCAAGGTAAGGAGAAATAGTATGATATCCAGAAACAATATTGTTTGCTTCAAGTGTAACAATCTAGGACATAAGGCAAAATTATGCAAGAATGGCACTGATAAACCATATGTTCGACACAAAAAGATAGGAAATTGTAACTCAACAGAAGAAGGAAATGACAAAGATATGGAAAAGAAAGATAGAACAAAGTAATGAAAAGGAGGAATGTGTGTCTCTGCCTAGTGCAGAGAACTCCATTGCAAATTGAGATAAAACATAGGGTTAGGGGGAGCTAATCAGGATATACTTTTTCTTTCCCCCTTTTGGAAGTTGTGGAATTTACAAAAGAAAGCCACTCACACAATCAATATGAATGAAAATAATTGGAGAGGATGCTGATATGACAAGATAATATCCTTTTCCCAATTTTCCAGAGTAGAACAACCTAATGTGGAGGTTTGCGGAGAATCCTTGAGTCTCTGTCAGTTTGCAGGTCAATCCTGTGGTAGTGTACCTACCAAATGAAGGAGCATTAATTATGGAGATGTAGGGAAAATGCAAGATACTTATACCTTTTTGGACGATCAAAATTCATTTGCAAACCAAGTATTTACCCCTGGAACTGAGCTGAGAAGAAGTCTATCAAGGTGTTGGACAAATCTGAGCTAATGACAAAATCTTAGGGTTCACACAAAAAGTATTTATCAAACTGCTACCTTCTAAAACCCTAGTTACTATATTTCAAAAAATTGTGATGGAAACACCACAACTAGTCGACGTTTCTGAAAAACCTAGACCTAAATACAAGAAATACTCATTTAAGGCTAGAGAGGTCGATATGAAAGGGGTATCTTCCCATATACTAGCTTATGTTGTATATATAGAGGATGTTATAATTTATGTTCATTCAAAGATAGATGAAATCAATCATGTGAAATTTGAGGAGGTCAGGAATCAACTTCTTGATGATGAAGTAGTCTACAAACCTGAATATACAAATGTTGGGTCAAAACATCTGGATATTTGGAAAGATTACCCTAATTTTTGTGATGAGCACGGGTGGGTCAGATTCATATTAAGCAAGATTCACGGCGAATTCATATATCTAGACAAGCCCTATCGAATAACCAAAGATGCAATTAAGGATGTCACTGGGTTATGTTCCACCAGATCTATACTGGTGATGAAGGCAGTTAAGAATGAAAAGGTCATTGAGCTGATCGGAGCAAGGTTTGATAAAAGAACATTGACTGTGAATGCCATCATTGATTTGAGTGTTCGATATGTAGCCATGGGAAGTGCATATAAAGTTTACTTCACAAATAGAGAAGGTTCTGTAACTAGTACTACTATTCATACTGCGTATTAGATGGTCAAAGAAGGGAAATATTTTGACCTTTGTGAAGTTATGAGAGAACACCTTATGTAGAATATAAAAAGGACAAAGGAAACCGATTACATTTTCAGGTATGGCACATTGATCATATGTTTTACTTTCTATTTCTTAAATGAATTACCTGGATTTAGTGGAAAAATATGGAAAGAGCACATTCTGGTAGCAGCTCAAATCAAGAGTCATGTAAGGGGGTTTAGTGATCTAAATCACTATAAAACAATGTATTGGGGTTTCTTCAAAACCCTTTAGACCAACATGCATGTTAGAGAAAGAATTCCCTACCACTCTATACAACAATATAGGGAGAAGATTACATTCTTGGTTGACAAAGATTACACCTACATGGAGGTAGTTGAACCTAGAACTGCATGAATTCCTAGACTTCCATATGAAGTCTTTGAAGAAGAAATAAAACTTTATGCTGACATTCTACTCAACAAACCCATATATACCAAAGGTTCGAAACCTATGATGAAATCATGAATAACATACATAAGAAGGATGCAGAAGAACACCTAGAGAAGGATAAGCCTAAACTGCATGAGATGTGGGGCATCTCATCCAGAACCACTTTAGAGGCTCCTGTTGAGGAGATTCGTGATTCATTGAGGCTAAGAGAGGTTGGAGAGGATGGAGAGTTAACTCCTTTGATTTGAGAGTTAGCTCAAAAGACCAAGGAGTGATCTGGGCTAATTAGGGAGTGATCAAGCCAATAAAGCTTATCAGTGAAGAAGAAATGGAGTTAACAAGAATGCATGAGTTGAGAAGTTAAGATAAAAAGGAGCTAATTATGCATGCTTAGAGGCTTGGAATATCTAACTCTATGTTTAGGCCAAAACCTCAAGCAAATAGGAAGAAAAAAGTGTCAAAAGAGAGCTTTTTTGAGTCAAAAACTCAAGTTCTTTCATGGATGGAAAAGATGACATGGTCACCCATGGGTGACCCACAAAGGGGAGGTCCTGGGTCAGAAAACAAGGTTGAATATTGTTAGTTAGGGGAAAAGGAGGTGAACTACCTCTGGAAACTAGTCAAAAGTGGGTCAAAATCTAAATCTCCACTTGCAAAAGTCAAATCTCTCAGGGGAGATCTTGAAATAATAGGGGCAGATTTAGATTGGTTGACTAGAACTGAAAAGCAAAAGTTGGAGATGGCTTGGGATGTCCTCTAGAGGGCTCCTAGGAGTGGGAATGGATGAAAAACACTAGGGAAAGGTCAAATCACAACAAATAGATGAATATAAGGCTTAGGGACAAATTCTCAAGCATAAGAAACGAGAATCAACAAGTGTCGAAAAATGGTTAAAGCAGGGAGAAGGTTAGCACGACAAAGGGGAAATAATAAGAGGAGGAAAATCCCAAATTCCACCAAGAGAATTGTTGTTGAGAGGGCATTATTTCATGCTTACATGTATGTGAAAATGATTATGAGTCATCATGGGGTCCTTGTGGAGGTTGTGCGTGATTTTTTTGCTTATATATTTGCCCCTCAGGGATGGTAGTCTACATGAAGGGTAGGTACCATTCCCAAAATAGGCGTTACCTGTTGTCGATTTTTGGCAATAGTACCTACAATAGCTAGCATTAGTTCTACATTTAGATATATCAAAACAAGTAATGAAAACTTGAAATGACAAGCATACCATAGATCCGTGAGTTCACTTAGTTTGCTTTTTGTTGAGGAGACCTGTAGGGATGAAAGCACGCAAAATGAGAGCGCAAAAGATGCATAAAAGAAATAAAACACATGCTTAGATAGAGAGGAGAAATAATTCTCCTTTTATTGTAGATTTTGAATAACATAGTTGATTTTTAGGGATTTTTTATGTTTTACAATTTTTAATTTTTTAAAAAATTTTCTAATTTTTATGGTTTTTTTCTAGAGATTTTGCAAAGGTTTGATTTGACACTCCTTGAGGCCTTTGGAAGACCTAAGTTTATTGAAGAGATTTACACCCCTGCCCCCTTGCATGGGGAGACTTGTGCACTTAATTACACAGTTTTGCTCTTTTGACTTATTGGAGGAGTGACTTATGTTCAGACATTGTTTTACACTTATTGTTACAAGACCTAATTGGGTGAGATCTATACATAGCTTTAGTCGAGATCTTGTACTTCACTTTCCCTCTTGTGCATATGGTTGGCTAGAGATTTTATTTTACTTATGAGAATGCATACCTAAGCTGATCACATATGGATGATGCAATTTGTTTATCATTTTCTAATATGAATGACATATAATGTGTTTGGGTGTGATTCACAAATATGAAATGCAAAGTACTATGTTCTAAGTGCTATGAACGCCATGATGTTATGACATGTTTTATCGCTTTTGATTTTCTATGATAGCATGTATGCATGTGGAACAAACAATGTGACTGCTCTTAAGTAGGGTTTTTGACCTAGGGGATTGTGAGTTAACTTGGTATAAAAAGACTTATTGATCCTTGGGATGGGATTAGGGACTCAAGTGGGAGCAGGGAGGAGATGGAGTGCTTTTGAATTTTGGGCTTTGTTAAAGTCTAAACACTGATCCTTATCTAGATAAAATAACTTGACAAGCAACAACTTTTATTGGCATTATCTAGACTTGGATCATAGATGGAAAGCAAGATAGACCTAGGGTAAAGGAAAATGGAAAATAACAAGGGTCCATAGATAGAAAATGGTCCTCAAGACTATTAGACTATTTGATTTTCTTAGCTAGTGCGTGTGTGTACTTTGTACCTTTCTCTTTTATTTCCTTTGGTAGAATGTCACCCTTGAAGCTTCAAGCTTAGATTTATCTTCACCCAAGGGTACGAACACTCAACAATCTTCTCTCTATCACTCTTTTTTTTGTACTCTTTTCTTCTTATGACTTTTCTCTTTTTTTTTTGTATTTTAGGTACCCACAAGAAGTTGGGTCCACATAGAGGGGAAGTCATGGGCAAAAAAAAAATCCTGACATAAATGGGTACCCGTTTCAGAACGAGTACCTGAGCCTAAATGAGTACTCGTTTAGGAATGGTTACCTATTTCTATATAGCTATTTGAATTTGAGAAAAAAACCCTGTGTGCTTTTTTTCCCACACAAAAGGAATAGGTACCCATTTTAAAACGGGTACCCATTCATAATGGGTACCCATTCCTAAAAGCATAGGCTCAGGAAAGGCATGGTAAGCCAATCCCTTGCCTTGGACCTGCAAGTACAAGTCCATGTTTAGATCAAGAGAAAAGACCAACTTTACCAATATGGCTGACGATATTTTTTTCTAAATTCTTTTACAAAATTAAAACCCATTACAGATGACGTGTAGTTTTCAAATATGTAATTTTTTTTGATTACTTTTTTTCTATTTATTAATTAATTTATGAGAAAACTGGTCCAAAAACTTAAAATGACAGGTGTTTGTATTTTTTTTTAATAACTTTTTATTTCTAAAGTTTTTCAAAAGAAAATTATATGTCATCAATCTAGACATTATTCTCTACACAATGAAAAAAAAATCATTTTATGATTAGTTTTCTCAAATTATGTTGGTCATACATGAGGAGTTTTCAAAAACAACAATTAGGGCTAATAAAAATTAATAAAAAATATTTGGAAAAATTATAAAAAAAAATCCTAATCAAACTTCACTATACTGCACATCTTTCCCCAAAAGGATTAAGAAAAAATACCTTTTTTAGGTCAAATTATGTTGGCCGTACACGTGCATGGTATGGTAAAAAAAGTGACTTTTAAATAGTGGTTTTAGACTAGCCTATTGAAAATCAATTTGTATCATCTGGGTATTAAAATAATTTACATATTTGGAAACTAGACTCCGATTACTACATTTGATATTACTAATTTTTTTAAAGATTCAATCTTTAAGTGCTTCAAATTTATAGGTCAAATGTGACAAATTCTGAAAAACACGGAAAACACTTCCACTTTTTGGCCAAAAAGTGGACCCAACTTCTTGCACTGACCCTTTTATGGAAGGTCTCATTTGATTTTCGCATTTTTTTCATATTTTGACTTTTACAGAAGTGAATACTTTTGAACTTTCTGATTATTTTGGATATGCAACAACTTTGGTCTCTCTATTCCCACTTTTCTCACCACTCTTATTTTTTTGATCACTCATTTTTTTTTATTCACTCATATTTTAGATTGCTTCCTTCAGAGTTTTGATCCCCTTGCCATTTTTGGCCAGGAAAGATAAGGGGCTGAGTGCCACCAAAAGTTTCCATAGTCTAGTCAGACTTCCTTTCTACTAGGGAAGAATGGGGAAGGTCTACTTGCAAATTTCCTTTAAACACTATAGGTTTGAATACTAACTTTGCTTAGACTTAACAACATGAATCATTAAGACCAGGATTAGTGTAGAGCTAAGAGCTAGGCTTAGAATCATTGGGAAATGTGAATAGAGGAATAGTGATAAGCTGTAACATGAATTATTATGGGATGTCAAAGGCTCAAAGGGCCAACTTATACCTAAGCAACCTTAGACTCCTTACTAGGAAAAAATCAAACAAGAGCATGACACTCACAAAATACATGATGGAATAGAATGAAGAATGCAAAAATGCAATAAACATTTTTTTCATCTTTTCGAGATTTTGTATGTTTTTTGTATTTTCAGAATATTTGACTTTTTTGGATTTTATAGGTTTTTGCAATGTTTTGAGATATTGAACTCTTCTCCTTCCATAATGCATGAGAGGCAAGTGTCATTTCTGACATCTTCCTTAACTATGTATGGACCTACCCAATTTGGTTTGAGCATCACTTGAAAGTTTAAGCAAGGACAGTTGAAGACTTGGTGTAAAAATGCCTTTATATTCATTGAGGTGTTTTGTGTACTCACATGTTTTATTGTTTGATGATTTCCCCCCTAGCTTTATCATTTTCTGTTCTTGTGGAGTTCTCAGGTTTGTTTTAAAATTTTGAGGAGCAATTGGAGTTGGTGTTAACTCTTGAAGTTTCTGTGTGGGTTTTTGTTCTTCTTCTTTAGTCATGATTTCAATTATATGAATGTTTATGTCTGATTCAATTGGAATGGCCACTAAGTTGAATGAAGCATAAGACTTTGTTGAGTGGGGATCTTGTTGAACACAATAGGGTGCTAAGAGGGGGGGGGTGAATCAGCACACTTAAAAACTTTAACCAAACTTTTGCTGATAAAACTAAATAACTTTGAGAACATAAGGGAAATCATGCAATTCAAGAATCAACACATAACACTAGTGTTTTTGAGTGGAAAACCTTAAAATGGGGAAAAACCACGATGAGGATTAGCTCACAATATATTATGCTTACAACAAAAGTATTACAACATTATTTTAGGGCTACAACCCAAGGAAGCTACTACTCCCTGATTTAATGCTTACATCAATTACAACTTTGATTTAGGACTACAATCCAAGGAAGCTACTACTCCCTAACTTCTGTGCTTATTGCTACAAGGAACACATCTGATTTCTGTTGGTAATGCAGTCTATTTTATTGTTTAATACATTTCTTCAAACTAATTTTGCATACTTCATTTCTTGCATTCTGCTATGCTATTTTCACATTCACATTCTTACTTTACACATGAGATTTATCTTCTATAAATATCTTCCGCATCAAAACATCATTTAGATGAAACATGTACCTCTTCACAAGTCAGCCTCAAAAAATGCAATATGATAACAAAAACTTGTTTCAGACCTCAGGGCATCATTAAGGGAATCGATGCACATCTCTCCATACATTAAAAAATAAGGGAATGAATTAGGATCCTCTAGACATGTCAGATACTTAACTAGTCAGCTCAAACTGTTCAACACTACTAACTATTCATCTTCATGCTACTAGGGAAAAGCCAAAAACTTAATACAGACCAAGGATTCTTTCATACATGAGCTCAACAACATCTATGTATCTTATTGAAAAAGTATCACATCAAATTATGCATCTGCAAAAAAAGAAACATGCCTTTCTGTAGGAGACAGAGTATTTCGGACCTTGTATAATACTTCACAACTCAAAATGTGATGTTGCGGTGAAATTCAACACTTGAAACCTTTTGAGAATGAACTTGGACATAAATACATGTGTCGGGTGAATATTTTGTCATCAACTCATTGAAGACAAAATGGTTATATCAACCTCAGTGTGATGAGCTAAATCTCTCCTCTGAGCAAAGGGAGGCTCCCTTCTTACTACTTATTAAAACAAAATTAAACTACTTTAAGATAAAAGTATTTACACTAGCTCTGACCATGTAGGGGGTGTGTTACATTCATCCTTTTCCCTTCTTTCAGAAAATATGTTTACAATGTTTCATAGTAATATACAATAATGCTTCTACACTTCTAATATTAACCTAAATAGTAATCACCAATATTCTTGATTAAACATGTGAATAATCAAAGAGTACCTGTATAAATATGTGATAAGAGATCAGAAGACGCACAAAAGCACAAAGTTCTTGCGTCGCCTTCAATGAGAGTTTTATAGTAACCAATGACGTAAGTTGAAGCACAAAGTCTTTTGACTCACTTCACAAAAAGATTCACGAACCAAGTGAATAATCTCAAGCACAAAGTCTTCAAATTATCCCCAGAAAGATTTTAAAAGTAATCGTATCACCAGTTGGAGCACAAAGTCTGTTAACTAACAATACCACTGATCCACACGAATGTAATTGAAAATTATAGCACAAAGTCTATAAGTTATCAACACGATTCATATACAAAGTGAACAACTACAAGCTCAAAGTCTTTACAACCCTCCACTGAGAAACACTTTCAATACACATAGATTCAAGTAAATAATATAGCACAAAGTGTATATATAACTTATCTTGAACATCCTCCAATCGTAATAACCAAACACCACTTTATCCAATCAATCAACAGGAGAAATCAGCAAAAATGCCATATGAACATCATCACTCATACAAATTTGATTCAACACAAAGTTTGATATCAAAATTTGCCTTCTTTATTGATTGGAATTGATCATGCAATTTAAACACAAAGTGCCAAAGTTGAGTCTCAATTTGGGCAACACTTTGTTGCATAAGATTAAAGATAGATAATTACAAAAGAGCTCTCTCATATTTATAGGTGAGAGTCAAGAGCTAATCTAGGAAAAAGTCTAACTACTTTGACTTATTCAATAAAAAAGTCCTTATTGATTTAGGACATCCTTTGTTCACACATGTAATTACATTTTTGAAAAGTACATGTGGACATGTCCAAAACTAAATACAAAGTGCGTGTGAAAATATATGAAAAATTGGCTAAGGCATGAACATCCGGCTTAACTTTCACCACCCTCTTTCTTGAGAAAATCCTGATACATTATTAACACAGTTTGCATCTCAAGACTCTCTGGACCAACGATGTTCTTAGAAATGGTATGGGATCTGGTTATTACGTCTTTGACTGTAGTAGTTGCTTTCTAATGTCTTTCCAATTTGACCTTTAGATTTTCCAAAGTCAATTGATTATCCATTAACTTATCCATAGAATCGACTGAAAAATCTTCTTCTTCAAAATCTCTCTAAATCATTTTACTGAATTCTTGGATCATTTCATTAGCGAAAAGAAATTGATGATCATCACCTGTCAATTTACATGGAAGTTCCTCCAACTTATGAAGAAGATCAACATCACTATCCTCACTAAGCTCCCAGGCACTCTGCAAATCTTTGATCAAATCTTTCAAAACATTACCTTGAGCATCTACAACTGTTCTATTATTCCTATTGTAGAAATGAGCCACTTGAAGAACAAACTCAGGATTGTACGTTGTTACAAGAAAATAAGCAACCAAATGAACATTGCTCTCCACAATCCTCTTCATGTAATGACTTGGAGATTGTTGCTTTGTCCTCTCCATGAACTCGGCCATATCCACATGACCAATTTTTGTATCCCAGATTTTATCCACATTGGATGTTACTGAGGTCACAGGAAACACTCCTTGGTATTTATACTTCATGGCTTTAGCTTTCTTTGGTGAAGGATCAATCATCTGAACCATAGACTCCCTTGGTTAGAAAATAGATCTCGACAATCTTATAGAAGAAACTACAACATAAAAGGCATGATTTTGTAGTGTTAGGGAAAATTTAGCAAATGGGGAATTGCAATGTTGAAGATCATGGTCAATAGCATGAGCTTGGTGGGGCTAGAGAGCAATAAAAGAAAGAAACTAAGTGAAAGCAGGCTAAAGTTAACAAATGTAAATTTTTTTTAGAGTTATAGAAATTTAGGAAGGTGGTGCAAGGGCGACAAAAATTGCCACCTCTGCATGCAGGAGGAATTGCATTTCGATGTAAGGGTGGCAAAAATTGCCACCCCTACATATGGGGGAAAGTTCTTGCTAAATGTATGAGTGGTAAACATTACCGATAGTGCATCTTCATACTTAGGAAATTTCTTTTATGCATTTTGATGCGAGGACAACAAAAATGTCTGCCTCTGCATATAGAGGATATTTCTTTTTGTGCAATAGTGCCAAAATTGTCATCTCTGCATGTGGAGGATTAAACTTGCAAAATGTATGAGCGGTAAAATTTATTGACAGTGCATCTTCATACTTGGGAAATTCGTTTGTGTGTTTTGATGTAAGGGCGACAAAAATTGCCGCCCCTGCATTATGGTAGAACTTAAGGTAATATGTATGGGTGATAATTTTGGCCGCCCCTACATATGGGGAAAAAACACAAGTTTTAAACATGGGCGGTGAATTTCACGGATCGTGTACATTATGAAAAAAAATGTAATATCTATGTATGGGCAGTGAAATTTGCCGCCCCTACATCTGGGAAAAACTTTTGTAAACATTGACAGTAAAAACTACCACTAAAACATATTACAAGAAACCTTGAGTTTGATATTAGTTTGGCAAAAAATGCCACAATTACATCGAGGACAAGGTTTCAAAGGAAAATTAAAAGTTGACAAAAACACTGATTATACAGTGGAAAAACACAGAGATCCAAACTCTAATGAAAAATACAAAACGACTTAAAAGTGGAAAATACTATTTCCAAAATAAAAGAGATAAAAGCTAACATAGGAAATGATTACGGTTACAAGGACATACACATGGACTCGAATCCTAATCGTCAAAAAGAATGAAACAAACTAATTCAACAACAAACCCTAAAATGATAATTGAAGAAAATCAAGAATAGGAAAACAAAAAAGAAACCCACCTAGAAAACCCTAGCTCGAAATGATGCTTAGATCCACTCAAACACGTGCCAAAGAGGTCCGAGGGTTAGCTGAATGCTTAAGGGGATCATGAAGGTAGAGAAACAAAAATAAAAAAGAAAAATAAAACATTAAAAACCCATAAAAAGATTTTACAAAACTCAACTCAAAGTGCATTTATTACACTTGAGATGAACTAAAAGATGCCCGAGAGGTAAAATTCACCGCCTGAACATACAAAGGAGGACAACATGCATGTGTGACAAATTTTGCCACCCTTGCATATGACAAAGACATTAATATGCATCAACAGCAAAATTTGTCGCCCGTGCATGTTACAAAAAAGGACATGTAGTGGCAGGGAAAAATACCGCCCCTACATTTAACTTAAAATACTCTAACTCCCAAAAACCTCAAACTTAATTGTTTGATTCATTTTCAACTTGACTTAATTATGCAAACTTTGAGACACCAAAATGAGGGGGACTCGAATAGATTTTTTGGAGCTAGAGAACCATGCACTAGGGCAAATGGACTTGCCTCATTTTGCGTGCTTATAGTTGTAGGCTACGAAATAAACAAGTTTCATAGGGGTCATCCTACAAAATCGAGCGCAACTAATTTTGAGGATAGCAACTAGCTCTAACTGGGGGGCTTCCTTCGATCGTTATTTGAAATGATCAAAGGGGGAAGAATTCCAGTCTCTAAGTGCCTTCATCCATCCATTGGGCTATAAAGTCAGGTGACAACAAAAAGACACAAAAAGAAAAAAAACTCAAAACTGTACAAATATACATGAACTTATCTGTCACTTTATTGTGAGAAAAACTTCAGATGTTGCCTACTGTGCGGTAGCAAGAAATGTGTCCCATCCCTTTTTTTACTATTGAAAGAGTAACATTTCCCAGTTTTTGCCATTATGGGATCTTTTGTACCCAGATTGAATTGCCCAACTTCTGTTAATGAATTTGGTCCCAATTGTCGTTGCCATTTGATAAAGAGATCATGCTTATCAAAAAATTTCTCTAGAGAAACCAATCTTTTGGAAATCTTATTTCCTTTCAGCTACAAAGTCTCTTCACTTGAAGAGGATGATTCATCTGTGTCTAGACCTTCATTTGAAACATTATCTAATAACTTAGGATCTTCATTAGAGAACAAGAAATAAGTACCCATATCAGAAAACTCAAAGATAATTCGAGCTTTTGGATCCTTAGATTTCATCATTGTGTACTTGGCCTCCCTTTTAGGATGAACTTTCTACATAGTATCCTTAATAGGTATTCTTGCCTCTTACATTTGAATCTTTGTCTTCTTAGCATGATCTATGATATCAAAAAGTTGATATGAACCAGCTATAGAAGACGGAATACTCTCATCTTGAGGTTTTACATTGGGGGTACTAGTCTTAGGAACATGGGATGTAGTAAGAGGATCTGATGTACTTACTTGTTTGTCACTAGCCACATCTTTTGGTTGAAAAGGTAAAGGAGTACCCCTCTTAGCGATCTGGTAACTGCAGGACGACGATCTTTCCTAGACTTTCCTTTATCAGCCACATATTGATGGTTAGGTTGATTTTGTGACTGTGTGAGAACATCATAAGATTCATCAAAAGTAACTTCTTCTTGTTCTACTTCATCCTCAAAGTTCAGGAATCTGATGGTAGATTTGCCAACTAATTTCTCTTTGCCTTCCGTGAAAAGATTAGCATCGTCTTCTCCTTGATCATATTCTGATTGAAGAAGATCGTCTTGCTCTGATTCATAATAGAAGATTGCTGCATTCACAAGTGGTGCCTCTAAAGCAAGTCTTCCTTGTGATGAAGGAAGCCGATTTTGATTTTGATTCCTTGAAGCATTACCTTGGTAATTCAGAGCATTAGAAAAAGTTCTTCTTGGTATGTCCTTGTAGAGGGGAATGGAAAAAATCTGAGACATCTATTTTTTCAGAGCTAACAGCTCATTAGCCAACTTTTGCACCATAGGATCCGTGGTACTGGTAGAAGGTAAAGCCAAAGGGGGCTTCTCACTAGGCCTAATAGAATCCTTCTTCAACTTTCCCACCAAGATCAAATCGTCCTCCACATCAGTTGCCAAACTTTGAGCAATTGCAAGATCAACTGGTGCTGCTCTTTGTAAAAGAAAACTTACTTCTAGCCATTCTGAATTGATGAAGAAGCATTTTAGGTTCTCAACTGTGGGTTGAGTGATAGTTGGGATCCTATTCTTTAACTTATTGAACTTTTCCACAAACTCACACATGGGCTCATGAGGTTCCTTTTTCATTTGAGTAAGTTGGGCCAACAAGGAGTAAGCATCTTCTGTTGGCTTGAATCTAGCTTTGAACTGGGTTCAAAGTGTATTCCATCTAGTAATAGTTCCTAGTGCAAGGTGATAGAACTAATTAGTTGCAACACCTTGGAAGGTCTCTACAAATTGTCTCACAGAAACATCTTCATACTCAACTATGAGAACACCACATGCAATGTAGAATGCTGCAATGTGCTCATCTGGATGTTATTTACCATCCTCATAGAACTTGGGAAAGTTCTTACGCAAACCCCAAGGTAGTTCATATAGAGGTTGAGCTAAATTCAAACGACCAAATGCATTTCCCCATGGACCTGGGACATCCATACTCTTAACTAACAATAGAGCAAATATAACAAAAATATATTACAAAAGATGAGGCTGATATACTTCAACCAAAAGCAAGAGGCTCTTGGTTGCACATTCGGTCTCCAATAGAGTCGCCAAAAACTGTTGGGTGAATATTTTATCACCAACTCTCTAAAGACAAAATGGTTATATCAACCTTAGTGTGATGAGATAAATCTCTCCTCTCAGCTAGGGGAGGCTCGCTTCTTACTGCTTATTGAAACAAAATTAAACTACTTTAAGCTAAAAGTATTTACACTAGCTCTGACTATGTAGGGGGTGTGTTACATTCATCCTTTTCTCTTCTTTCAGAAAAGATGTTTACAATGTTTCATGATAATATTCAATAATGCTTCTACACTTCTAATATTAATCACCAATATTCTTGATTATACATGTGAATAATCAAAGAGTACTAGTATAAATATGTGATAAGAGACTGAAAGACACGCAAAAGCACAAAGTCTTTTCGTTGCCTTCAATGAGAGTTTTATAGTAACTAATGATGTAAGTTGAAGCACAAAGTCTTTCAACTCACTTCACAAAGAGATTCACGAACCAAGTGAATAATCTCAAGCACAAAATCTTCAAATTATCCACAGAAAGATTTTAAAAGTAATCATATTACCAGTTGGAGCACAAAGTCTATCAACTAACAATACCACTGATCCACACGAATGTAATTGAAAATTATAGCATAAAGTCTTCAAGTTCTCAACACGATTCATATACAAAGTGAACAACTACAAGCTCAAAGTCATTATAACCCTCCACCGAGAAACTCTTTCAACACACATAGATTCAAGTAAATAATATAGCACAAAGTTTATATAATTTATCTTGAAAATCCTCCAATCGTAATAACCAAACACCACTTATCCAATCAATCAACAAGAGAAATCAGCAAAAATGCCATATGAACATCCTCACTCATACAAATTTGATTCAACACAAAGTTTGATATTAAAATTTTTCTTTTTTATTTATTGGAATTGATCATGCAATTTGAACACAAAGTCTCAAAGTTGAGTCTCAATTTGGGCAGCACTTTGTTGCATAAGATTAAAGATAGATAATTACAAAAGAGCTCTCTCATATTTATAGGTAAGATCCAAGAGCTAATCTAGGAAAAGGTCTAACTACTTTGACTTATTCAACAAAAGAGTCCTTATTGATTTAGGACTTCCTTTGTTCAAACATGTAATTACATTTTTGTAAAGTACATGTGGACATGTCCAAAACTAAATACAAAGTGCATGTGAAAATATATGAAAAATTGGCTAAGGCATGAATATCTGGATTAACTTTCACCACCATCTTTCTTGAGAAAATCTTGATACATTATTAACATAGTTTGCATCTCAAGTCTGTCTGGACCAACAGTGTTCTTAGAAATGGTACGGGCTCTGGTTATTGCATCTTTGACTGTAGTAGCTGCTTTCTCATGTCTTTCCAATTTGACCTTTAGATTTTCCAAAGTCAATTGATTGTCCATTAACTTATCCATAGAAGAGACTGAAAAATCTTCTTCTTCAAAATATCTCTGAATCATTTTACTAAATTCCTGGATCATTTCATCAGCAAAAATAAATTGATGATCATCACCTGTCAATTTGCATGGATGTTCCTCCAACTTATGAAGAAGATCAACATCACTATCCTCACTGAGCTCCTGGGCACTCTAGAAATCCTTGATCAAATCTTTCAAAACATTACCTTGAGCATTTGCAACTGTTCTATTATTCCTATTGTAGAAATGAGCCACTTAGAGAACAAATTTAGGATTGTGTGCTGCTACAGGAAAAGAAGCAATGAAATGAACATTGCTCTCCACAATCCTCTTCATGTAATGACTTGGTGATTGTTGCTTTGTCCTATCCACGAACTCACCCATATCCACATGACCAATTTCCATATCCTACATTTCATCGACATTGGATATTACTGAGGTTACAGGAAACACTCCTTGGTATTTATACTTCATGGCTTTAGCTTTCTTTTGCAAAGGATCAATCATTTGAACCATAGACTCCCTTGGTTGGAAAATACATCTCTACAATCTTGTAGAAGAAATTGCAACATAAAAGGCATGATTTTGTAGTGTTAGGAAAAATTTAGCAAATAGGAAACTGCAATGTTGAAGATCATGGTCAATAGCACGAGATTGGCGGGGCTAGAGAGCAATAAAAGTGAGAAACTGAGTGAAAGCGGGCTAAAGTTAACAAATGTAAAAATTCTCTAGAGTTAGAGAAATTTAGGAAGGTGGTGCAAGAGTAGCAAAAATCCCGCCTCTGCATTCAAGAGGAATTGCATTTCGATGTAAGGGCAGAAAAAATTGCTACCCCTGCATATGGGGGAAAGTGTTTGTAAAATGTATGAGCGATAAAAATTACCGACATTGCATCTTCATACTTAGGAAATTCATTTATGCATTTTGATGTAAGGGGGGCAAAAATGTTCACCTCTACATATTGAGGATATTGCTTTTTGTGCAAGAGTGCCAAAAATCACCATCTCTACATGTGGAGGATTAAACTTGCAAAATGTATGAGTGGTAAAAATTACCGACAATGCATCTTCATACTTGGGAAATTTGTTTATGCATTTTGATGTAAGGGTGACAAAAATTGTTGCCCCTACATTTTGGTAGAGCTCAAGGTAATATGTATGGGCATCAATTTTTGCCACCCCTACATATGGGGAAAAAACACAAGTTTTAAACATGGGTGGTGAATTTCTCGGCTCATGTACATTATGAAAAAAAATAATGAATTTTTTTTTTGTAAACACTAAAGGCAAAAACTGCCGCTAAAACATAATACTAGAAACCTTGAGTTTGATATTAGGTCGATGAAAAATGCCGCAATTACATCGAGGATGAGGTTTCAAAGGAAAATGAAAAGTCGATAAAAACACTGATTGTATAGTGGAAAAACATAGAGATCCAAACTCTAAAGGAAAATACAAAACGACTTAAAAGTGGAAAATACTGTTTACAAAATAAAAGAGCTAAAAGCTAACATAGGAAATGATTAGGGTTACAAGGACATACACATGGACTTGAATCCTAATCATTAAAAGGAATGAAACAAATGAATTGAAAAACAAACCCTAAAATGATAATCGAAGAATATCGAGAATAGGAAAAGAAAAGAAGAAACCCACCTCTAAAACCCTAGCTCGAAACGATACTTAGATCTGCTCAAACGCGTGCCAAAGAGGTCTGAGGGTTCGTTGAATTCTCAGGGAGATCACGAAGGCAGAGAAACAAAAATAAAAATGAAAAATAAAATGTTTAAAACCCATAAAAAGCTTTTACAAAACTCAACTCAAAGTGCATTTATTACTCATGAGATGAACTAAAAGATGCTCGGAAGGTAAAATTTGCCTCTTGAACATACAAAGGAGGACAACATGCATGGGCAAAAAAAATTTTCGCCCTTACATGTGACAAAGACATCAATATGCATTGGTGGAAAAAATTGCTGCTCATGCATGTTACAAAAAGATCATGTAGTCCCCAAAAAAATACCGCCCCTGCATGTAACTTAAAATAGTCTAACTCCCAAAAACATCAAACTCAATTGTTTGATTCATTTGTAACTTGACTTAATTATGCAAACTTTAAAACACCAAAATGAGGGGGGACTCGAATATATTTTCTAGAGCTAGAGAACCATGCACGAGGGAAAATTGACTTGCCTTGTTTTGCATGCCTAGAGTTGTAGGCTATGGAGAAAAAAACTCAAAACTGTACAAATATACATGAACTTATCTATTGCTTTATTGTAAGAAAAGCTTCAGATGTTGCCCACTATGTGGCATCAAGAAAGGTGTCCCATCATGTTTTTACTATTGAAAGAGTAACATTTCCCAGTGTTTGCCATTTTGGGATCTTCTTCTGTACCCAAATTTAATTGCCCAACTTCTGCTGATGAATTTGGTCCCAATTGTTGCTGACATTTGATAAAGCGATCATGCTTATCAAAACTTTTCTCTAGAGAAGCCAATCTTTTGGAAATCTTATCTCCTTTTAGCTGCAAAGTCTCTTCACTTGAAGAGGATGATTCATCTATGTCTAGACCTTCATTTGAAACATTATCCAATAACTTAGGATCTTCATTAGAAATCAAGAAATAAGTATCCATATCAGAAAACTCAAAGAGAATTTGAGCTTTTGGATCCTCAGATTTCATCACTGTGTACTTAGCCTCCCTTTTAGGAAGAACTTTCTACATAGTATATTTAACAGGCATTCTTGCCTCCAACATTTGCATCTTTGTCTTCTTAGCATGATCTATGATATCAAAAAGTTGATATGAACCAGCTACAAACGACAAAATACTGTCATCTTGAGGTTTTACATTGGGGGAACTGGTCTTAGGAACAGGGGATGAAGTAAGAGGATCTGACGTACTTACTTGTTCATCACCAGCCACATCTTTTGGTTGAAAAGGTAAAGGAGTGCCCCTCTTAGCAATTCGGTAACTGCAGGTCGAGGATCTTCCCTAGATTTTCCTTTATCAGCCACATATTGATGATTAGGCTAATTTTGTGACTGTGTGAGAACAACATAAAATTCACCAAAAGTAACTTCTTCTTGTTCTACTTCATCCTCAAAGTTGAGGAACCCGATGGTGGAGTTGCCAGCTAATTTCTCTTCACCTACCATGAAAATATTAGCACCATCTTCCTTGATCATATATTGATTGAAGAAGATCATCTTGCTCTGATTCATAATAGAAGATTGCTGCATTCATAGGTGGTGCCTCTAAAGCAAGTCTTCCTTGTGATAAAGGAATCCTATTTTGATTATGATTCCATGAAGCATTAGGAAAAGTTCTTCTTGGTATGTCCTTGTAGAGGGGAATGGAAAAAATCTAAGACATCTATTTTTTTAGAGCTAACAGCTCATTAGCCAACTTTTGTATCATAGTATCCGTGGTGCTAGTAGAAGGTAAAGCCAAAGGGGGTTGTCCACTAGGACTAATAGAATCCTTCTTCAACTTTCCTGCCAAGATCAAATTTTCCTCCACTTCAGTTGCCAAACTTTGAGCAATTGCAAGATCAGCTGGTGTTGCTCTTCATAAAAGAAAACTTACTTCTAGTAATTGTGAATTGAGGAAGAAGCATTTTAGGTTCTCAGCTGTGGGTTAAGAAACAGTTGGGATCCTATTCTTTAACTTATTGAACTTTTCCATGAACTCACACATGGGCTCATGAGGTTCCTTTTTCATTTGAGTAAGTTGGGCCGACAAGGCGTAAGCATCTTCTGCTAGCTTGAATCTAGCTTCAAACTGGGTTCGAAGTGTATTCCATCCAGTAACAGTCTCATAGAAACATCTTCATACTCAATTCTGAGAACACCACATGCAATGTAGAATGCTGCAATGTGCTCATCCGGATGTTGTTTACCATCCTCGTAGAACATGGGAAAGTTCTTATGTGAACCCTGAGGTAGTTCATGTAGAGGTTGAGCCAAATTCAAAGGACCAAATGCATTTCCCCATGGACCTGAGACAATCATACTCTTAACTAACAATAGGGAAAATATAACAAAAATATATTACAAAAGATGAGGCAGGTATACTTCAACCAAAAACAAGAGGCTCTTGGTTGCACGATCGGTCCCTAGTAGTGTCGCCAAAAACTGTTGGGCAAATATTTTGCTGTCAACTCACTGAAGACAAAATGGTTATATCAACCTCAGTGTGATGAGATAAATCTCTCCTCTCAGCAAGAGGAGGGTCCCTTCTTACTGCTTATGGAAACAAAATTAAACTACTTTAAGGTAAAAGTATTTACACTAGCTCTAACCATGTAGGTGGTGTGTTACATTCATCCTTTTCTCTTCTTTCAGAAAAGATGTTTACAATGTTTCATGGTAATATTCAATAATGCTTCTACACTTCTAATATTAACCTAAATAGTAGTCACCAATATTCTTGATTAAACATGTGAATAATCAAAGAGTACTAGTATAAATATGTGATAAGAGACCAGAAGACACACAAAAGCACAAAGTCTTTTTGCTACCTTCAATAAGAGTTTTATAGTTACCAATGATGTAAGTTGAAGCACAAAGTCTTTCAACTCACTTCACAAAAAGATTCACGAATCACGTCAATAATCTCAAGAACAAAGTCTTCAAATTATCCCCAGAAAGATTTTAAAAGTAATCATATCACCAATTGCAGCACAAAGTTTGTCAACTAACAATACCACTGATCCACACGAATGTAATTGAAAATTATAGCACAAAGTCTACAAGTTCTCAACACGATTCATATACAAAATGAACAACTACAAGCTCAAAGTCTTTATTAACCTCCACCAAGAAACACTTTCAACACATATAGATTCAAGTAAATAATATAGCACAACTTGTTTATATAACTTATCTTGAACGTCCTCCAATCGTAATAACCAAACACCACTTTATCCAATCAATCAAGAAGAAAAATCAACAACAATGCCATATGAACATCCTCACTCATAGAAATTTGATTCAACACAAAGTTTGATATCAAAATTCACCTTCTTTATTGATTGGAATTGATCATGCAATTTGAACACAAAGTTTCAAAGTTGAGTCTCAATTTGGGCAACACTTCATTGCATAAGATTAAAGATAGATAATTACAAAAGAGCTCTCTCATATTTATAGGTGAGAGCCAAGAGCTAATCTAGGAAAAAGTCTAATTTATTTGACTTATTCAACAAAAGAGTCCTTATTGATTTAGGACTTCCTTTGTTCACACATGTAATTACATTTTTGTAAAGTACATGTGGACATGTCCAAAACTAAATACAAAGTACATGTGAAAATATATGAAAAATTGGCTAAGGCATGAACATCTGGATTAACTTTGACCACCATATTTCATGAGAAAATCCTGATACATTATTAACACAATTTACATCTCAAGATTGTTTGGACCAGGAGTGTTCTTAGAAATGGTACGAGATCTGGTTATTACATCTTTGACTGTAGTAGCTACTTTCTCATGTCTTTCTAATTTGACCTCTAGATTTTCCAAAGTCAATTGATTATCCAGTAACTTATCCATAGAAGTGACTGAAAAATATTCTTCTTCAAAATCTCTCTGAATCATGTTACAAAATTCTTGGATCATTTCATCAGCGAAAAGAAATTGATGATCATCACCTGTCAATTTGCAGGGAAGTTCCTCCAAATTATGAAGAATATCAACATCACTATCCTCACTGAGCTCCCGGGCACTCTGCAAATTCTTGATCAAATATTTCAAAACATTACCTTGAGCATCTGCATCTGTTCTATTATTCCTGTTGCAGAAATGAGCCACCTAAAGAACAAACTTAGGATTGTGTGCTACTACAGGAAAATAAGCAACCAGATGAACATTGCTCTCCACAATCCTCTTCATGTAATGACTTGGAGATTGTTGCTTTGTCCTATCCACGAACTCACCCATATCCACATGACCAATTTCTGTATCCTAGATTTCATCCACATTGGATATTACTGAGGTTACAGGAAACACTCTTTGGTATTTATACTTCATGGCTTTAGCTTTCTTTGGCAAAGGATCAATCATCTGAACCATAGACTCCCTTGGTTGGAAAATAGATCTCAGCAATCTTGCAGAAGAAACTGCAATATAAAAGGCATGATTTTGTAGTGTTAGGGAAAATTTAGCAAATGGGTAACTACAATGTTGAAGATCATGGTTAATAGCACAAGCTTGGTAGGGCTAAAGAGCAATAAAAGTGAGAAACTCAGTGAAAGCGGGCTAAAGTTAACAAATGTAAAAATTCTCCAGAGTTAGAGAAATTTAGGAAGGTGGTGCAAGGGTGGCAAAAATCACCACCTCTGCATGCAGGAGGAATTGCATTTTGATGTAAGGGTGGTAAAAATTGCCGCCCCTGCATATGGAGGAAAGTTCTTGCAAAATGTATGAGTGGTAAAAATTACCGACAATGCATCTTCATACTTAGGAAATTTGTTTATGCATTTTGATGTAAGGGCGGCAAAAATGTCCGCCTCTGCATATAGAGGATATTGCTTTTTGTGCAAGATTGACAAAAGTTGTCATCTCTACATGTGGAGGATTAAACTTGCAAAATGTATGAGTGGTAAAAATTACTGACAGTGCATCTTCATACTTGGGAAATTCGTTTATGCATTTTGATGTAAGGGTGACAAAAATTGCCGCCCCTACATTTTGGTAGAACTCAAGGTAATATGTATGGGCGACGATTTTTGTTGCCCCTACATATGGGGAGAAAACACAAGTTTTAAACATGGGCGGCAAATTTTGCGGCTCGTGTACATTATGAAAAAAATGTATTGTCTATGTATGGGTGGCAAAATTTTCCACCCCTACATCTGGGAAAAACTTTTGTAAACACTAATGACAAAAACTGCCGCTAAAACATAATACAAGAAACCTTGAGTTTGATATTAGGTCGGCAAAAAATGTCACAATTACATCGAGGACAAGGTTTCAAAGGAAAATGAAAAGTCAATGAAAATGCCAATTATATAGTGGAAAAACATAGAGATCTAAACTCTAAAGGAAAATATAAAACGACTTAAAAGTGGAAAATGTTGTTTCCAAAATGAAAGAGATAAAAGATAACATAGGAAACAATTAGGGTTACAAGGACATACACATTGAATCAAATCTTGATCATTAAAAAGAATGAAACAAATGAATTCAGCAACAAACCCTAAAATGATAATCAGAGAAAATTAAGAATAATAAAAGAAAAGAAGAAACCCACCTAGAAAACCCTAGCTCAAAACGACGCTCAGATCTGCTCAAACGCATGCCAAAGAGGTCTGAGGGTTCACTGAATGCTCAGGGGGATCACGAAGGTAGAGAAACAAAAAAAATGAAAAATAAAACATTTAAAACCCATAAAAAGCTTTTACAAAACTCAACTCAAAGTGCATTTATTACACTTGAGATGAACTAAAAGATGCTTGGGCGGTAAAATTCGCTGCCTCAACATACAAAGGAGGACAACATGCATGGGCAAAATTTTTTGCCACCCTTACATGTGACAAATACACCAATATGCATCAACGGAAAAATTTGTCGCTCGTGCATGTTACAAAAAAGACAATGTAGTGGCGGGGAAAAATACCACCCCTGCATGTAACTTAGAATACGCTAACTCCCAAAAACATTAAACTGAATTGTTTGATTCATTTTCAACTTGACTTAATTATGCAAAATTTTAGACACTGAAACAAGGGGGACTCAGATAGATTTTCTGGAGCTAGAGAACCACGTACAAGGGCAAATGGACTTGTCTTGTTTTGCATGCTTAGAGTTGTAGGCTACGAAACATACAAGTTTTGTAGGGGTCATCCTACAAAATCAAGCATCGATAATTTTGAGGATAACAACTGATTTTAAATGGGGAGCTTCCTTCGATCATTCTTTGAAATGATCAAATGGAGAAGAATTCCAGTCTCTGCGTGCCTTCATCCATCCATTGGGCTATAGAGTCAAGAAACACAACAAAAAGACACAAAAAGACTAAAAAGAAAAAAACTCAAAAATGTACAAATATACATGAACTTATCTATTGATTTATTGTGAGAAAATCTTTAGATGTTGCCCACTGTGCGGTGGCAAGAAAGGTGTCCCATCCTTTTTTTACTATTGAAAGCGTAACATTTCCTAGTGTTTGGCATTATGGGATCTTCTTCTGTACCCAGATTGAATTGCCCAACTTCTGCTGATGAATTAGTCCCAATTATCATTGCCATTTGATAAAGCAATCATGCTTACCAAAAAGTTTCTCCAGAGAAACCAATCTTTTGGAAATCTTATTTCCTTTTAGCTGTAAAGTCTCTTCACTTGAAGAGGATGATTCATCTATGTCTAGACCTTCATTTCAAACATTATCCAATAACTTAGGATCTTCATTAGAGATCAAGAAATAAGTACCCATATCAGAAAACTCAAAGAGAATCTAAGCTTTTGGATCCTCAAATTTCGTCACTATGTACTTGGCTTCCCTTTTAGGATGAACTTTCTGCATAATATCCTTAATAGGTATTCTTGCCTTGTACATTTGAATTTTTTCTTCTTAGCACGATCTATGATATCAAAATGTTGATATGAACCAGCTACAAAAGATGAAATACTCTCATCTTTAGGTTTTACATTGGAGGTACTAGTCTTAGGAACAGGGGATGAAGTAAGAGAATTTGATGTATTTACTTGTTTGTCACCAACCACATCTTTTGGTTGAAAAGGTAAAGGAGTGCCCCTCTTAGCAATCTGGTAACTGCAGGACGAGGATCTTGTTGGCAAGAGACATTGCTTTGGTATAGACTTGTATGTTGTCATTGATGGCAACAAGGCTCAGAGATCTCATCAGCATGACATAAAGACATAACTTCGAAAGGTCTTATTGGAATTCAGACCCGGTTGGCAAAAATGACTAAGTATGGGCAAGGAATAGAGTAAGGGACAATAAGTGGATCAGTGTGCTTCCATAGATGAAGAATTGAAAATGCGGCTCAGGTATAATGTTTATAATTGTTTGATATTGTTATATTCCAGTAATCAAGTCCTGACTTCCTTTGGAAGTCACTTGGAATAAATATCTAAGTCCAGATGAACAGAGGCTCAATAGAGACAGTAAATAGGGCACAGTATAATAGTTCGCATTCCTCCACAAGTGCATATTTTGTTCTGTGGTTTTGACGAAACTAAGAGACATGTCATGACTACCTAAATCTAGGATTATAGCCTCTGAAGTCCAATAGATCACATTCCACAAGCTCTCCAGTATTGACTTCCAGTTTAACAATATTTCTTTGTGACAGAGCAATAGTTTCATGATCCACATTTTTATAAGAAAAAAGTATTTTACTCCACGATTTTTAAGGTATGTTAAGAAGTCATAATTGAACATTGGATATGATTTTTGTAGTCCCATTTGGTCTGCAGTACAAGTTATGATATGACAGTCGAATTGTTCAAGTATGTTCTCAAGGGTGAAGCCGACATACATGTTTTATCTTCATGCGGATAAGGTACATTGTTTGGACCAATGTATTAAGTGGTAAAAATGTTTTATGTGAACCTATATGATCAAGCTTGTGCAAAGACTTGGGTCTGCATAACATATAATGCATTGGATTGAGTCGACAAGTTACATCTCTCAATGAACACGTTTCATATTTTGGATGCTGACCTGATTATGGATCAAATTATGATGCGGATATATAAGATTGCTGGATTTTGGTTTTGAGTGTGTGTACATGATGCGATCATAAGATAACATAGCAGAAATAGAAGATTAGTGATGATGAAGACTCAAGATTTAGAATTCAGTTGCTAAGTGACTACACCTTGGCATACTGATAGATGCTTTTACAGTATTCAAATTTCCTATATAATTCCACTTGTACTTGGCATTGAGTTTGGCAGTGAGCCACCATTAGGGTTTAACAACCCTCATTGTAATGTTTCTAGGTTCAGAGTTAAGGCAGTGAGCCTACTAGACCTAGTTATACTTCATGACAGTGAGCCAATATGTTCTAGGCTCGTGGAGTGACCAAGCCTAAACATTATCATTTGTAAAAGATTGAAATATATTGAGAGCTAATTCTCTCTGTGGTTTTTCCCGGTGTTGGAGTTTTCCACGTAAAAATCTCGGTGTCCATGCGTTATGTCTTTGTGGTTATTATTTATTTGCATATTGTGCCTTTGTTTAATTAATTTTGGAAAATGGTTAAAAGTGAAAGTGCATGAAAGGTTTTATGGAACATTGATTCACCCCCCCTCTCAGTGTTCCTGATATTCAACAATTGGTATCAGGGCAAGGTTCCTTAGAACAAGCCTAACAACTTGAGGAAGATCTAGGAAGGTTTACTCATGGTAGCACAAATGTATCTCACTTATCCTGAAGCGGATCCTCCTAGCAGCATTAAGATTGGTAATCAAGTATATATTAATAATGAACAATTTGGAGCAGCTCTAGAAGATCTTGACAATTCCAAAGCTGATATCAAGGGTTTAGAAGAGAGTATCAAAGAAGCTGATGTTTGCATTCTAAAATTAAAAGAATAGATCAATAAATCTCAAGAAAGGAGGGAATTATGTGAGAAACTAAAACAAGAAAATGAATCTACAGAGAGTCTTCTCAGGGTGATTGAAGAAAAAACCAAGAATGAAGAATATCTGAATCAAGTTGTGAAGGACAAGTTAGAGGAATGTGAAAAAATAGGGAAAGAAGTTTTGCTCTTAAAATTTGATCTAGAAGCAACAAATAGCTACAAAGAAAAATTGAAAATAAGCTTAACAAAACTTGATTAGTTGCTAGCTAGTCAAAAGTATCTAGATGATAAACAAGGCTCGAGACTTGAAAAGGGAGGAATTTCAAATTTAGAACAAGACAGATCTAAATAAGGAAGAGGCAGAGACTATCCGGTAAGGAATCAAAGAAGAAGACCTAAAGGACCTCTGATTAGACAACCAAATGCACAAAGGTACCCATCTTTCAATGGCTATTGTTTTAAATGCAATAAGTATGGTTACAGGGCTACTTAGTGTAGAAGTAGAATGAATCAAGATGTTCCATCTTTTTTTGGTCAATGTTTCAATTGCAAAAAGATTGGTCATAAAGCAAATGAGTGCAGAAGTGTGTTAAGAAATGTGCCAAACTATTCAAGGAATAGTCAATTCTTCAATGGCAAGTGTTTTGCATGCAATAGATTTGGGTATATGGCTAGTTAGTGCAAATTAAGACCAATTCCCAACTACAGAAGAAATCAAGGTTAGAGAAATGTTGTTTGTTTCAATTGCAACAAGCCTAGATACTTTGCCAAATTCTACAGAAGTAGAAATATAACAAAATACTATCCTACAGAGAAGAGGAAAACAGAACAAAGAGATGTCAAGGGCAAGAACAAGGCTGATCTGGTACAAACCAAGAATGAGATGAGCAAGATTTGGATTAGGAAAGATGCTAATGAAGTCAAGAATGGATCCGTACCAGTCTCTGGTGCAGATACTTCCTCTAAGAAGTAAATTGAGAGCTCTGGCTCAGGAGGAGCAGTGTTAAAAATCTAAATCCCCTAGCTAGAGAGTTGGTGCTAGAATCTAACACAGAGATATGTGGTGGAATCTGACAAGATAAATCCTCTAAAAGAAAAATTGGAAGAGAATAAGCTAATGAGAAACATTGTGGAGCAATTTCAATCGACTGTATTTATCAAAAGGGGGATAGACATCTTTTTGGAACAAGCATTAATGGTGATTAGGTTAAGTCATGCGGAGTATAAAAGGGAACTAGTTTAGTCTCAAAATTACTTTGCACTCGAAGGTATCAGGTGTCCATAGAGATTGAAGCAGAATTTGAGCAGCAAAAACCAAAATTTGAAGTGTTTGGAGAAATTTGAAGAAAGGAAACCCTAACACAGTAGAACAAGGTATTTTCATTGAAACCCTATTAGAAAATCTAATTAAAATTCTAAAATGGCAATGCCATAAGTGGTTGATATTACTGAGCGACCTTGACCAAAATTCAAGAAACACCCTTACAAAGCAACAGAGGTTGATCCGTTGGGAGCATTCTCTCACATTCCGCATGGAATTCTATACATAGAGGATGTTAGGGCATATATTCATGTTGCCCTAGAAGAACACAAGAAGAGAAAACTCACCAACTTATTCTTAAATCACTTGTGCGATGGAGGTTACAATTTGAAAAATGAATATAAGACATTGGAGACAAAGAAATTTATTCAGTACATTGATTTTCTAACCTTCGTTGAGGATGAATGGGTCTGGTATGTATTGAGTAGGGTTCATGATAAATTCATGTGGCTCGAGAGACCCTTTAAGATCACTAAAGATGCTATAAGATCAGTAACTAGGCTACGCTCAGCCGGATCGGTACCAGTTCTGAAAGCCGTGAAGAATGATAAAGTAATGGCGGCCACCAGAGCAAAGTTTGACAAAAGAGTGCTAACAATTAATGATATTGAAGACAATGCAATAAGATTTGCATCCATGGTTATTGGCTACAATGTTTACTTCTCAAACTGTGAAAATTTAGTATCCGATACAACAATTTATACAGATTTTGAGATGGTGAAGGAAGATGCAGAGTATGATCTTTGTGAACTGCTCCGATAGCAACTGATGGGATATTTAAGGAAGACCAAAGAGCAAAAATATCCATTCAAATATGGTATGCTGATTCTCTATTTATTCTTCTACTACTACATGCAAGAATTGCCAGGTATGAAGAATCTGCTCTAGACAAGTGATAAACCTGTTGTAGTTCAAATTAGAAATCATCTGAATAACATAGGAAGTATTGATGCTCAGAATTGTTACAAGTATGAGGTTAACCAGTGTTGTCATTGATGTCAACATACTCATATTGCATTGATAAGAAGGATTGGATGAGCTGTGTGCTAAGGTTATTGAGGAAACTAGTCTCCATCAGGAACAGTGAAGAATAGTGATGAGAAGAAGGAAAAAGTACTCAATAGGTTGAGGATCAGAGGATACGGATTAAAGGGTTTGTAGATATGAGTCTTGAGATATTCCAATTAAGATTTCAGAGGTTCGCATAAAGATCTGAAGAAGTTATGGCTGTTTGTGTAGAACCGGTTTCGGCAGGTGTTCAGAGGTGACAGAGGGTCACAGAAAGGTCCGGTGAGATCCAAAATTGCATTATCTCACTCTGCGGATTAAAGAGAGTGCTGAAGAAGTTAGTGTGAAGTAACAACTAGATTTGTGCATGGTTTGGAGGTCCGAAAATACCTTTTGCATTATGACAGTAGTGATAGACTGTGTTCTTGAAGCTCTGGATGAAGTTCTTCTAGTAAGCTGATAAAGTGCGGATGTTCTTGATGACTCAGGAAAGGTTTTGGTGATCCTTGGATCATGTATAATTCATATTGTCAGTTCGCATTGAAGTTAGAGTTTGGAATTGATGTAATGTCCACCGGTTGTTGGTGTTCTTCCTGAGACAGGCTGACCGGATGTATTACACGTCTTACGAATGATCTTGTAGGTGTTTGCCAACTTAGATGATTGTTCCTAAGTTGATGCCTTGTATAAATAGGGGTTTGTGAATTCATTTTGAGCGGGTGTAGTGTGGATGAGTGTGGCATAGCAAAGAAGCAGAGCAAAAGGCAGAGCAGAAGTTTGTGGACTTAAATGGAACTTATCCAGGCATGGTAAAGATGTCAATCTCCAGTTTAAGTTTGTGATTCTTATCACTTTGTAGATAGTGTGTCTCTTTGTAGGCAGTGTACCTCTTGTGAGCAGTGTGCTCGGGCAGTGAGCCCTAATTGGCATGTGCCATCTTTTTCTTATTCTTCTAACAGAGAATAATCCTTGGGTTAATCACCCCGTGGTTTTTCCCTTAACCGGGTTTTCCACGTCAAAATATTGGTGTTTCATGTGTTGATGTTTATTTGCTCTGATGTTTATGCTTGATGCTTTCATGAATGATTAATTGCTAAGCTAATGAATAACAAAGTAGATCTGAATGTTTGAGTTGTAAGAAAGATTAGGATAACTAATTCACCCCCCCTCTCAGTTATCAATAATTGGTATCACAGCCAAGTTCCTCTAAAAGGAGGTTAACCGCTTGAGGAGATCCAGGATGTCGTCGTATAAGAAGGACAGTCCGAAGTTTGATGGAACCAACTTCACTCTTTGGAAAGGCCGCATGAAATGTCACTTGGAGTGTATGGGAAAGGCATACTTATCCATGGTCACAAAAGCATATAAACCTCCACAAGGTGGTCTGACAACTCTAAATGAAATCACAGATGCTGAAAACAATCTGCGGACTAAAGAGGCACTTCTAAGTGCATTAACTGACTCAGATATCTCAAATGTTATTGACCTACCAACTGCCTATGAGATCTGGGTCAAACTGGAACTTCTGCATGAAGGAGATGAGTTTGTTAAGAGTGCAAGGTTGCAAAGTCTCAAAGGGAAATTTGAAAGATTGAAGATGAGAGATGATGAAAATATCACTACCTTTATGCCAAGAGTAAATGAGTTGGTGTGTGGAATTAGGAATGCTGGTGGAGTTTTGGATGAAAATGAGATTGTTTGCAAAATTCTTAGATCCCTTCCTGCTGCCTATAAAATCAAGGTTGCTGCCATTGATGAATTCAGAGCCCATACAACTGTCACAAGAGAACAATTGGTTGGCAAACTAGCTGCATTTGAAATGACCGAGTTTGGAGATAATCCCCCCAAGACTGAATCTGCATTCAAAGCCAGTGCCTATGTGAAAGGCAAACAAAGATTTGATCCGGGAGAAAACTCTTCAAGGAAGATGTCATGGTATGATCAAGCAAGAAGAGACATGGAAGAGGAAGAAGCAAAAATAGCTCAACTTGAAGCCCTCATTGCAAAAAGGCTGCCAAGAAAATCTGGTAAGTATGAAGGAAAGTTACCTTTTAAATGCTTCAACTACAATAAGATTGGTCACTTTGCCTCAAGATGTCCAGAAAGATCTACAAGGTTAAATTCTAACAGACAAAGGTTCCAAAAGAATTGTTATTATGTTCATGAAGAAGCTGATAATGAAGGAGTAACAGATGATGAATCAGAGATAGGAGACAAATTGAAAAATGAATGGGTGTTTATTGCCATCAAGGAAGAAGATCCACTATCTATCAATCATAAGGTTGTAGAATAAGCTCTAGCTGCCCAAGTTGAAGAAAAGGATGATTGGGTTATTGACAGTGGATGCTCTCATCATATGACAGGTGACAAGAACAAGTTCTTAGATTTGGAAAGGTATGAAGGAGAAGTGGTAAAGTTTGGTGATAATTCAACTAGTAGAATCAGAGGAAGAGGAACTATCTCTTTTAATGGAAGAAACAAAACTGGTAATGTGTTGTATGTTGAAGGTTTGAAGCACAATCTTCTCAGTGTTGGACAATTGGTGGACAAAGGCTATGATCTCTAATTCAAGGATGGAAAATATAGAATCTTTGAAAGATCCGGAGCAGAGATTGCATCCAGTACTCAAACTAAAGGTAATATCTTCCATTTGGTTGGTGCTAATAAAAGTTGTCTGCTTGTTCAAATTGGTTAGAGCTGGTTATGGCATAGAAGGATGTGTCATGTAAATTTTGATAACATCATCAAGATAAGCAATATTCAGGCTGTAAGAGATCTTCCAAAATTGGTAAAACCTACAAATAGTTTGTGTAAAGAATGTCAGCTAGGTAAACAGAGTAGAGTCTCATTCAAAAGCAAAGATCAGTCCTCTACCAGATTATTGGAATTAGTTCATACTGATCTATGTGGTCCGACAAGAGTCAAGAGTATGCAAGGTGATAGATACTTCATGTTACTAATTGATGATTATTCCTAGATGATGTGGGTTACCTTTCTAAAAGAGAAATCAGAAGCTTTTGAGAAGTTCAAAATCTTCAAGGCTATGGTAGAGAATCAAATTGGATTGAAACTGAAATGTCTGAGGTCTGATAGAGGTGGAGAATTCACATCCAGTGAATTCATAGACTTTTGTGAGAAGCATGGTATAAAGAGACAGTTGTCTGCTCCTAGGACTCCACAACAGAATGGAGTAGTTGAGAGAAAGAACCGGACCATCCAGGAAGCTTCCAGGACAATGATGATGGAAGCAAATGTTCCTCAGATGTTTTGGAGAGAAGCTGTCAGCACTGCAGTCTACACTCTCAATCGAGTTCAAATTAGAAGCAATACCGGTAAGACTCCCTATGAACTTTGGCTTGGCATCACTCCTACTGTGAGATATTTCAGAGTATTTGGTAGCAAATGTTACATTAAAAGAGATGAAGATCTAGGAAAGTTTGATGCTAGAAGTGATGAAGGAATCTTCTTGGGTTACTCCACTCAAAGGAAAGCATACCGATGTTACAATAAGAGATTGAGAAAGATGATAGAAAGTACTAATGTGAAAGTTGATGAAGGAATTGAGAAGCCCTCAAGATTTTATGAGTATGATGAAGATGATCAAGATGGTGTTCAGGTTCAAGGAGCTCAATCCTCTCTGGAAAGTCAGACTCAGACTAATCCGGTAAATCAAGAAGAAGAGATAGGTCTGAATGAGCCTGATCAAGAAGTAGAAGTACAAGAAACTCCCAAAGTTCCAAGGTATGTAAGACTGAACCACTCTGAAGATCAGATCATAGGTGACAAAAGAAAAGGTGTGTAAACTAGAAGGAATGTTGCTCAAAATCTGGATGAATGTTGTCTGATCTCAAAGATTGAACCTAAGACAATAAATAAGGCCTGCAATGATGAAAATTGGACCAAAGCAATGGAGGAAGAGTTGATGCAAATTGAGAAAAATCACACTTGGGATCTTGTTTCTAGACCTAGTAACAAGAATGTGATTGGAACCAAATGGGTCTTCCGGAACAAACTAAATGAAGATGGTGAAGTAATCAGAAATAAAGCCAGATTAGTCTGCAAAGGCTACTCTCAAATAGAAGGGATTGATTTTGAGGAAACTTTTGCTCTGGTGGAAAGAATTGAAGTAGTCAGACTATTTCTTGCATTTGCTGCCTTCAAAGATTTCAAAGTGTATCAGATGGATGTCAAATCTGCTTTCCTGAATGGTGACCTAGAAGAAGAGGTACATTGAACAACTGGATGGATTTCAGTTATCAGAGCATGGTGATATGGTCTGCAAATTAAAGAAGGCACTGTATGGTCTAAAGCAAGCTCCAAGAGCATGGTATGAAAGGCTGGACAAACATCTTTTAAAGATTGGTTTCAACAAAGGTACTGCTGACAGTAACCTATACTTCAAAATTGATCATGAAAACATCCTGATTGTTGAAGTATTTGTTGATGCTATCATTTTTGGAGGAAGAGACAGTATGTGTAAAACCTTTGCAAATCAAATGAAAAGTGAGTTTGAAGTGTCAATGCTCGGTGAAATGAATTTCTTCTTAGGTCTGCAAATTACTCAGACAGAGAAAGGAATCTTTATCTCTCAGACTAAATATGTGAAAGAACTTTTGAAGAAATTTGGAATGGAAGATTCAAAACCTATGAACACTCCTATGGCTACCAGATGTAAGTTGAGCAAAGTGATGACTCTCCTAAGATAGATCAGACAAAGTACAGATCAATGATTGGTGGATTACTGTATCTCACTTAGACTAGACTAGATATAATGCAGGCTATTGGTCTTGTGGCAAGATTCCAGGCTGATCCCAGAGAATCTCATGTCATGGAAATCAAAAGAATTTTTGGGTACTTGAAAGGAATAGTTGAGTATGGCCTATGGTATCCCAGAGATCATGACTTTTCTCTTCATGCACATACAGATGCAGATTAGGCAGGCGATGTGGATGATAGGAAGAGTATAAGTGGAGGAGCATTCTTTTTGGGAAAAAGGTTGGTTTCTTGGCTAAGCAAGAAACAAGAAACAATATCACTGTCTACAACAAAAGCATAATACATTGCAGCAGCAGGTAGTTGCACTCAACTTTTGTGGATGAAGCAAATGCTAAGAGATATTCAAGTAGAATATGAGGAGCCTATCACAATTTTCTATGATAATTCAAGTGCAATAAATATTTCTAAGAATCTGGTATTACATTCTAAGAACAAGCATATATCTATCAAATTCCACTTTTTGAGAGAACAAGTGAATAAGGGTGAAGTCAGATTGGAGTTTGTGCCCTCCAAGGATCAGCTTGCAGATATTTTTACTAAACCTCTTCCCAAGGACTCTTTTGAGTATCTCAGGGAGAAGTTAGGGGTCATGGCCCCTCCGGTGATGAACTAGGATGCACTGATGTGCATCAGTCCAGTGGATATCACAGTCATATCTTGTGATCCGGATTGATGATGGGGAACTGCTACTAAGGGGGAGCAGCTCGTATGATTTTGATGTGTTAGAATTGCAAGTATGAGCCCTTTGCCATTGATGTCAAAGGGGCAGAGAAGATGTGAAAAACAAGTGGTTGATGATCAAAGGGGGAGCAGTAAAGGAAGAGAAGACATGTGAAGAGTTGTTTCTGATAGGGGGAGCTGTGATAGAAGGAGAAGTTCTTGTCTTGATGGTTTTTCACATCATATGTTGCCATCAATGACAAAGGGGGAGATAATTGCAAGTATGAGGTTAACCAGTGTTTTCATTGATGTCAACATACTCATATTGCATTGGTAAGAAGGACTGGATGAGCTGTGTGCTAAGGTTATTGAGGAAACTAGTCTCCATGAGGAACAGTGAAGAACAATGATGAGAAGAAGTCAAAAGTACTCAATAGGTTGAGGATCAGAGGATACGGATTAAAGGGTTTGTAGATATGAGTCTTGAGATGTTCCAGTTAAGATTTTAGAGGTCTGCATAAAGATCTGAAGAAGTTATGGATGTTTGTGTAGAACCGGTTCCAGCAGGTGTTCAGAGGTGACAGAGGGTCACAGAAAGGTCCGGTGAGATCTGGAATTGCATTATCTCACTCTGTGGATTGAAGAGAGTGCTGAAGAAGTCAGTGTGAAGTGACAACTAGATTTGTGCATGGTTTGGAGGTCCAGAAATACCTTTTACATTATGACAGTAGTGACAGACTGTGTTCTTGAAGCTCCAGATGAAGAAGAGAAGAATTCCAGTAAGCTGATAAAGTGCGGATGTTCTTGATGACTCAGGAAAGGTTTTGGTGATCCTTGGATCATGTATAATTCATATTGGTGGTCCGCATTGAAGTTAGAGTTTGGAATTGATGTAATGTCCACCGGTTGTTGGTGTTCTTCCTGAGATAGGCCAACCGAATGTATTACATGTCTTGCGAATGATCTTGTAGGTGTTTGCCAACTTAGATGATTGTTCCTAAGTTGATGCCTTGTAAAATAGGGGTTTGTGAATTCATTTTGAGCGGGTGTAGTGTGGATGAGTGTGGCATAGTGAAGAAGCAGAGCGAAATGCAGAGCAGAAGTTTGTGGACTTAAATGGAACTGATCCAGGCATGGTAAAGATGTCAATCTCCAGTTCAATTTTGTGATTCTTGTCACTTTGTAGACAATGTGTCTCTTTGTAGGTAGTCTGCCTCTTGTGAGCAGTGTGCTCGGGCAGTGAGCCCTAATTGGCATGTGCCATCTTTTTCTTATTCTTCTAACATAGAATAATCCTTGGGTTAATCACCCCGTGGTTTTTCC
The DNA here is from genome assembly GCA_027924645.1 of Cunninghamia lanceolata. Lineage (NCBI taxonomy): Eukaryota > Viridiplantae > Streptophyta > Pinopsida > Cupressales > Cupressaceae > Cunninghamia > Cunninghamia lanceolata. The sequence goes on along the minus strand of BSBN01001074.1, from coordinate 1,194,765 downwards.
CTTAACCGGGTTTTCCACGTCAAAATCTTGGTGTTTCATGTGTTGATGTTTATCTGCTCTGATGTTTATGCTTGATGCTTTCATGAATGATTAATTGCTAAGCTAATGAATAACAAAGTAGATCTGAATGTTTGAGTTGTAAGAAAGATTAGGATAACTGATTCACCCCCCCTCTCAGTTATCAACAAAATCTACCCTGTGGGGCTATTTCAAAAATTTCTAGAGTAGGATGCATTCAAGGGAGAGAATCCCAAAGAAAATTGTAGAAAAATACAAAGATACCATCTGTTTTATGGTCACCAAGGATCAATGTTTGATGGAAGCTGTGGAGCCTAGAACTATATGGGTAATGCCTATGGGCTATGAAGTGGATGGCTTAATATTAGAAAATTATGCCCAACACTGGCTCAGCAGACCTAAAGACACTAAAGAAAAGAGGTTTGGAACATATGAAATGTTATCTGTGAAACTTCATGTTGAACTCAGAAAACCAGAATCCACTAGGAAGGTAAGAAAAGAGGTAGAAGAAATTGCTGCAAGATATGGATTCACTAAGGAACAAATTAAAGAGGCAAGGGAAAAAGGTCAAGCAGAAAGGGAAGCAAAGGAAAAGAAAGAAAGTGAAAGAGTTGAGGTTCCAAATGAACCTAAAGAAAAAGTGGAAAAACCTCAAGCAACAAAGAGGACTACTAGAAGTCTGCCTCCTCTTCCAGTCCTACATCTACTGGCATAAGGGATTTGTAAAGAAGAAAATTGACAGAGGAGAAAAAAGATAGAAAACAAAATGTAGAAGAATGTATGTAAGTACAAATGAAGAGGATGAAGAAGAGACCGAGTCTGATGAAGATGTCAAGAAAATGAAAGGTGAGACTACTAAAGCCTCTGGAAGTAGCAAGGAGAAGCCCTCTGGAAGGGAGAAACCCAGCAAAACATAGAAGGTAGATGAGCCGCAAGCTACACCAACACTTAAAGATGTATTAAAGTCTATCACTATTGATGGAAATCTGAAACCTGTGGCTGAATTTTATAATGACTTCAATGATGCTGATAAAAGGATTTTGGAAGAAGCTACCATAAAGTATTTGAACATATACAATAAAGCTCTCATTAAGATCATTGGTGATCTCCTTGATACCTTGGGAAATATTTTGTCAGCCAAGAAGGAAGCTGCTATGGCTAAGGACATAGAACTCAGAGAACATACATTGATAAAATTATGTCCAGTTATTACTCTAGAAGAAAAGGCCAAAACCACCAAAGCAATCAACAATGAGTTCAGATCAAAGAAAAGAATGAACACATTGATGATAGGAGAAATTGATAAAGTGGTCAAGGAAATAGAGGAGATCATTTTGGAAATACTAAAGAAGTATAATATCCCTACCATCTATGACAATGAATTATCAGATGGTGGAAATGATGCATCTATTCTGGAAGTGAACCCTGAACAAGAAGCAAGAAAAGATGACCATGTGCCCAAGGAGATGGAAGCACCTACAGTAACACCTCCTTTGGAAGAACAAAATGACAAGGAGAAACCAAAGAGGAGCACATCAAGAAAACCTCTCCACTGAAGCAGAAGAAGGATGCAAATAAAGACATGGATTTAGAATGGGAATAGGAAAATGTGGTCTCCAGTGCAGCAAGAGACACTGCAGAGACAGTAAAAGAGCTTTTGGAAAAAGAAGAATTAATTCTAGATGAGCTTGAATCAATCCAAGGTCCAATAAACTTGAACATAATGTCTCTTGCTCAAATGCTCAAGTTGGCTTTAATTGTCCAAGCCAAAGAAAGAAAAGAGATTTCAAAGTCCCACATTGAGGATAGTGAACTCATAAATGATGCATCCAACATTTTGGAAAAGTTGGTGCCAACATACTGAAAGGATACCTCTCTGTCTGCCACTTGTCAACTCAAGGGACTAATTCATTCTGTAAGTACACACTTTGAATCTCTTGAAAAATCTACTGAAACAAAAGTTAGACAAGAGCTTAATGAGAAAAGATTAGATGAGTTGACAAAGTTGATAGTCCATGATAAGGCTCCGCTAGATAATGAGATACAGAATATTAAGACTGCTATTGTAGAAGCTGGTGATGTATATAAATTTTTCTTATCATGGCCAGAAGTTACAAAGAAGACAGAATAAAAGATCAAGGAATTGGAAGAAAAACTGATGAATATTTCTAAGAATTTTGATCAGGTACATAATCAACCAGCAACAAAGAAGCTCAAGTCATCAACATCCACAATGACTTGAATGATTTAATAAATCAAAGGTATCAAATAAAGAGTAGAATGGGACAATTGAGAAGACTGATCAGTCCCAAACTAGATTCAATGACTAAGCTTGTGGCTGAAGCACAGCTTGTTGGACAAACTGCCACACCATCAGATTTACAAAAGCCAGAAACTCTAGTTTTTCTACTCAGTGGACACATTCAGATTTTGGATAATGCCAAGAAAGGTTAGGATGGTGAGTTGGCATAGTTCAAGAACATATTCAATAATGTTCTCCAACATATGTAATATAAAGATGAAGATTGTACTTGTAAATATGTGGCAAAGTACATAAGTATTTTGAAGACTTGGCAAATTTTTGGTTCCAGAACACACCCTTTGCCATTGATGTCAAAGGGGGAGAAGAAGATCTAGTGAAAAATGGCTAAACACATTAAGGGAAGAAGAGAAACAGAGTATGTATAGTAAGGGTGAGCAATAAAGCATTTTTCACTAAGTGTTGCCATCAATGCGAAAGGGAAAGATTGTTGGCAAGAGACATTTCTCCGGTATAGACTTGTATGTTGTCATTGATGGCAACAAGGCTCATAGATCTCATCAGCACAACAAAAAGACATAACTCCAGAAGGTCTTATTGGAATTTAGATCCGGTTGGCAAAAATGACTAAGTATGGGCAAGTAATAGAGTAAGGGACAGTAAGTGGATCAATGTGCTTCCACAGATGAAGACCTGGAAATGCGGCTTAGGTATAGTGTTTGTATTTTTTTGATATTGTTATATTCCAGTAATCAAGTCCTGACTTCCTCTGGAAGTCACTTGGAAGAAATATCTAAGTCTGGATGAACAGAGGCTCAATAGAGACAGTGAACAGGGCACAGTATAATAGTTTGCATTCCTCCCCAACTGCATATTTTATTCTACGGTTTTGAGGAAACTAAAAGACATGTCATGACTACCTAAATCTAGGATTATAGCCTCTGAAGTCCAATAGATCACATTCCACAAACTCTCTAGTATTGACTTCCAGTTCAATAGTATTTCTATGTGACAGAACAACAGTTTCATGATCCGCATTTTGACAAGCAAAAGTATTTTAATCCGTGGTTCTAAAGGTATGTCAAGAAGTCAAAATTGAACATTGGATATGATTTTTGTGGTCCCATTTGGTCCGCAGTGCAAGTTATGATATGACAGTCGAATTGTTCAAGTATGTTCTCAAGGGTGAAGCCGATAGACATGTTTTATCTTCATGCGGATAAGGTACATTGTTTGGACCAATGTCTTAAGTGGTAAAAATGTTTTATGTGAACCTATATGATCATGCTTGTGCAAAGACTTGGGTTTGCATAACATATAATGCATGGATTGACTCGACAAGTTACATCTCTCAATGAACACATTTCATATTTTGGATGCCGACTTGATTATGGATGAAATTATGATGTGGATAATAAGATCGATGGATTTTGGTTTTGAGTGTGTGTGCATGATGTGAACATAAGATAGCAAAGTAGAGATAGAAGCTCAGTGATGATGAAGACTCAGGATTCAGAATTTAGTTGCTAAGTGACTGCACCTTGGCATACTGATAGATGCTTTTGTAGTATTCAGATTTCCTATATAATTCCACTTGTACTTGGCATTGAGTTTGGTAGTGAGGCACCATTAGGGTTTAACATCCCTCATTGTAATCTTTCTAGGTTTAGAGTTAAGGTAGTGAGCCTGCTAGACCTAGTTGTACTTCATGGCAGTGAGCCAGTATGTTCTAGGCCCGTGGAGTGACCAAGCCTGAACATTATCATTTGTAAAAGATTGCAATATATTGAGAGCTAATTCTCTCCATGGTTTTTCCCCATCTTGGGGTTTTCCACGTAAAAATCTTGGTGTCCATGTGTTATGTCTTTGTGGTTATTATTTATTTGCATATTGTGCCTTTGTTTAATTAATTTTGGAAAATGGTTAAAAGTGAAAGTGCATGAAAAGTTTTATGGAACACTAATTCACCCCCCTCTCATTGTTCTCGATATTCAACAAGTCTTCCCTAGACTTTCCTTTATCAGCCACATGTTGATGATTAGGCTGATTTTGTGACTGTGTGAGAACAACATAAGATTCACCAAAAGTAACTTCTTCTTGTTCTACTTCATCCTTGAAGTTCAGGAACCTAATGGTAGAGTCACTAGCTAATTGCTCTTTTCCTTCCATGAAAAGATTAGCATCATCTTCTCCTTGATCATATTCTGATTGAAGAAGATCGTCTTGCTCTGATTCATAATAGAAGATTGCTGCATTCACAAGTGGTGCCTCTAAAGCAAGTCTTCCTTGTGATGAAGCCCATTTTGATTCTAATTCCTTAAATCATTACCTTGGTAATTCAGAGCATTAGGAAAAGTTATTCTTGGTATGTCCTTGTAGAGGGGAATGGAAAAACTCTGAGACATCTAGTTTTTCAGAGCTAACAACTCATTAGCCAACTTTTGCACCATAGGATCCTTAGTGTTGGTAGAAGGTAAAGCCAAAGGGGGCTGCCCACTAGGCCTAATAGAATCATTCTTTAACTTTCATGCCAAGATCAAATCATCCTCCACTTTAGTTTCCAAACTTTGAGCAATTGCAAGATTAGATAGTGAAGAAAACTTACTTCCATCAATTGTGAATTGATGAAGAAGCATTTTAGGTTCTCTACTGTGGGTTGAGCAACAGTTGGGATTTTATTCTTTAGCTTATTGAACTTTTCCACAAACTCAAGCATGGGCTCATGAGGTTCCTTTTTCATTTGAGTAAGTTGGGCCAACAAGGCATAAGCATCTTTTGCTGGCTTGAATCTAGCTTCAAACTAGGTTTGAAGTGTATTCCATCCAGTAACAGTTCCTGGTGCAAGGTGATAGAGCCAATCAGTTGCAACACCTTGGAGTGTCTCTACAAATAGTCTCACAAAAACATCTTCATACTCAACTCCGAGAACACCACATGCAATGTAGAATGCTGCAATGTACTCATCCGAATGTTGTTTACCATCCCTGTAGAACTTGGAAAATTTCTTATGTGAACCCCGAGGTAGTTCGTGTAGAGGCTGAGCCAAATTCAATGGACCAAATGCATTTCCCCATGGACCTGGGATAGCCATATTCTTAACTAACAATAGAGCAAATATAACAAAAATATATTACAAAAGATGAGGCTGGTATACTTCAACCAAAACAAAGAGGCTCTTGGTTGTGTGTTCGGTCCCTAGTAGAGTTGCCAAAAACTAGGGTGTATATTTTGTCATCAACTCACTGAAGACAAAATGGTTATATCAACCTCAGTGTGATGAGATAAATCTCTCCTCTCAGCAAGGGGAGGCTCCCTTCTTACTTCTTATTGAAACAAAATTAAACTACTTTAAGCTAAAAGTATTTACACTAGCTCTGACCATGTAGGGGGTGTGTTACATTCATCCTTTTCTCTTCTTTGAGAAAAAATGTTTACAATGTTTCACAGTAGTATTCAATAATGCTTCTACACTTCTAATATTAACCTAAATAGTAATCACCAATATTCTTGATTAAACATGTGAACAATCAAAGAGTACCGGTATAAATATGTGATAAGAGACCAGAAGACACACAAAAGCACAAAGTGTTTTCGCTACCTTCAATGAGAGTTTTATAGTAACCTATGACGTAACTTGAAGTACAAAGTATTTCAACTCACTTCACAAAAAGATTCATGAACCAAATTAATAATCTCAAGCACAAAGTCTTCAATTTATCCGAAAGATTTTAAAAGTAATCATATCACCAGTTGGAGCACAAAGTCTGTCAACTAACAATACCACTGATCCACACGAATGTAATTGAAAATTATAGCACAAAGTCTACAAGTTCTCAATATGATTCATATACAAATTGAACAACTACAAGCTCAAAGTCTTTATAGTTCCCTCCATTGAGAAACACTTGCAACACACATAGATTCAAGTAAATAATATAGCACAAAGTTTATATAACTTATCTTGAACATCCTCCAATCGTAATAACCAAACACAACTTTATCCAATCAATCAACAAGAGAAATTAGCAAAAATGCCATATGAACATCCTCGTTCATACAAATTCAATTCAACACAAAATTTGATATCAAAATCTACCTTCTTTATTGATTGGAATTGATCATGCAATTTGAACACAAAGTCTCAAAGTTGAGTCTCAATTTGGGCAACACTAAAGATAGGTAATTACAAAAGAGCTCTCTCATATTTATAGGCGAGAGGCAAGAACTATTCTAGGAAAAAGTCTAACTACTTTGACTTATTCAACAAAAGAGTCCTTATTGATTTAGGACTTCCTTTGTTATCACATGTAATTAAATTTTTGAAAAGTACATGTGGACATGTCCAAAACTAAATACAAAGTGTATGTGAAAATATATGAAAAATTGGCTAAGGCATGAACATATGGATTAAATTTCACCACCATCTTTCTTGAGAAAATCCTGATACATTATTAACACAGTTTGCATCTCAAGGCTGTTTGGACCAGTAGTGTTCTTAGAAATGGTACGAGCTCTGGTTATTGCATCTTTGACTGTAATAGCTACTTTCTCATGTCTTTCCAATTTGACCTTTAGATTTTCCAAAGTTAATTTATTATCCAGTAAATTATCCATAGAAGTGACTGAAAGAACTTCTTCAAAATCTCTCTGAATCATTTTATTGAATTCCTGGGTTATTTCATCATCAGAAAGAAATTGATGATCATCACCTGTCAATTTACAAGGAACTTCCTCCTACTTATGAAGAAGATCAACATCACTATCCTCACTAAGCTCCCAGGCACTCTACAAATCCTTGATCAATTCTTTCAAAACATTACCTTGAGCGTCTCAATTGTTCTATTATTCCTATTTTAGAAATAAGCCACCAGAAGAACAAACTTGGGATTGTGTGCTGCTACAAGAAAAGAAGCAACCAAATAAACATTTCTCTCCACAATCCTATACTTGTAATGACTTGGATATTGTTTTGTTGTCCTCTCCATGAACTCAACCATATCCACATGACCAATTTTTGTATCCCAGATTTCATCCACATTGGATGTTACTGAGGTCATAGGAAATACTCCCCGGTGTTTATACTTCATGGATTTAGCTTTGTTTGGCTAACGATCAATCATTTGAACCATAGACTCCCTTGGTTGGAAAATAGATTTTGACAATCTTGCAGAAGAAACTACAACATAAATGGCATGATTTTGCAGCGTTAGGGAAAATTTAGCAAATGGGGAACTATAATGTTGAAGATCATGGTCAATAGCATGAGCTTGGCGGGGCTAGAGAGAAATAAAAGCGAGAAACTGAGTGAAAGTGGGCTAAAGTTAACAAATGTAAACATTCTCTAGAGTTAGAGAAATTTAGGAAGGTGGTGCAAGGGTGGAAAAAACTGCCGCCTTTGCATGCAGGAGGAATTACATTTTGATGTAAGGGCTACAAAAATTGCTGCCATTGCATATGGGGGAAAGTGCTTGCAAAATGTATGAGCGGTAAAAATTATTGACAGTGCATCTTCATACTTAGGAAATTCGTTTATGCATTTTGATGTAAGGGCAGCAAAAATGTCCTCCTCTGCATTTAGAGGATGTTGCTTTTTGTGGAAGTGCAGTAAAAATCACCGCCGTTTCATGTGGAGGATTAAACTTGCAAAATGTATGAGTGGTCAAAATTATCGACAGTGCATCTTCATACTTGGGAAATTCATTTATGCATTTTGATGTAATGGTGGCAAAAATTGCCGCCCCTACATTTTGGTAGAACACAAGGGAATATGTATGGGTGACAATTTTTGCCGCCCCTACATATGGGGAAAAAACATAAGTTTTAAACATGGGCGAAAAATTTCGCCAGTCATGCACATTATGAAAAAAAAATGTAATGTCTATGTATGGGCAGCAAATTTGAATTTCACCACTCATGCACATTATAAAAAAAATGTAATGTCAATGTATGGGCGGTAAAATTTGTTGTTCCTAGATCTGGGAAAAACATTTTTAAACACTAATGACAAAAATTGCCGCTAAAACATAATACAAGAAATCTTGAGTTTAATATTAGGTTGGCGAAAAATGCTGCAATTACATTGATGATGAGGTTTCAAAGGAAAATAAAAAGTTGACAAAAATGCCAATTATACAGTGGAAAAACACAAAGATCCAAACTCTAAAGGAAAATATAATATGCCTTAAAAGTGGAAAATATTGTTTCCAAAATAAAAGAGATAAAAGCTAACATAGGAAATGATTAGGGTTACAAGGACATACACATGGACTCGAATCCTAATCATTAATAAGAATGAAACAAATGAATTCAACAACAAACCCTAAAATGATAATCGAAGAAAATCGAGAATAGGAAAAGAAAGGAAGAAACCCACCTAGAAAACCCTAGCTCAAAATGATGCTTAGATCTGCTCAAATGCGTGCTAAAGAGGTCCAAGGGTTCGTTGAATGCTCAGATGGATCATGAAGGCAGAGAAACAAAAATAAAAATGAAAAATAAAATGTTTAAAACCCATAAAAAGCTTTTACAAAACTCAACTCAATGTGCATATATTACACTTGAGATGAACTAAAAGATGCTCGGGTGGTAAAATTCGCTGCCCAAACATACAAAGGAGGACAAAATGCATGGGTGGAAAATTTTTCCGCCATTGCATGTGACAAAAACATCAATATGCATCGGCGGCAAAATTTGCTGCCCGTGCATGTTACAAAAAAGATCATGTAGTGGCAGGGAAAAATACCACCCTTGCATGTAACTTAAAATACTCTAACTCCCAAAAACATCAAACTCAATTGTTTGATTCATTTGCAACTTGACTTAATTATGCAAAGTTTGAGACACCAAAACAAGGGGGGACTCGAATAGATTTTTTGGATCTAGAGAACCACGCACGAGGGAAAATGGACTTGTATCATTTTGTGTGCTTAGAGTTGTAGGTTACGAAACAGACAAGTTTCGTAGGGGTCATCCTACAAAATCAAGTGCAACTAATTTTCAGGATAACAATATGCTACCTATTAGATCCACACATTTTCATTTGATGTTTTTGGAGGAGTTCAAAAGAAAACTTGGATATCCAGAGTTCCAGAGGACAATTATACTTAAAGCTTTACTTGTAGCCATGATACTTTGATGCAGTATTGAAAAATGAGAATTATCTACATGCGGATCATATATGATGTACCTTGGACTGTATACTACCTCCGCATATGCTCTGATGATAGATTTATACATGTTTCAGCTTTTGCATAACTCAACTTGTGTATGCAGGCTTTAGAACAGACTGTATTGCTTCTATTGCTTAAGTACTATCTCTACAGACCTCCAGATCACTTGAATCTTCATTATATCATGTCTCATGTATATATTAGTTATGCTTTAGAACCACATGACAAATAGATGTCTTCCAAAGGAATGTAGAGCATTCCATTATCTCCTCATTACTACACTGCTCTATCTAGATGATAGTCGATACACTGTCCCTGGTAACTTTTCAAGATGAAGATGTAAGGAGCTGAAAACATGGATATATCATGTCCATGCATACCAAAAGCCATATTTAGAACCACAAGACCAAATATTTCTTTGCAAAGAAGTGCAGACCAATTTAAGTTGACTCTGCCTTAGGATGTTCACTGTGAGTGCCTTAGTCAATTTTCTACTTCTTACCCTTGAGTGCGGTACTCCCAACTGATGAAGTATGTATGTGTGTATGCATGAATCATGTAGGGATATAAGTGTTCACCTCTACATCATGCTCAAGCCCAAAACTGATCCATACTTAGACTTTTTCTTTTGTCTCGGATTGGTTTGCCTTGACCAAGATGACACTTCCTCTGTACAAATCTGTCTATGCATTTCCATCTATTATGTTGACATCAATGACAACACATATTGCCAACAAACCTAAGGGGAATTCTCCTATTTCCCCCTTTCCTATACATTTTGAGGTCTTGGCTACATTTGCAATTTGTTTTAATGTCTCTCCTTTTTCAAAAGTGTTGATTTTTTTGTCATTGGTGGTTTCCATGGTCTTTTCCTTCTTTTTGACTTGTTCAACTCTATAAATATTGAAAGGGTAAGGATCTCCTTTGATGGCATGGTTTGTCCCATGTGTAAGAATTGGATTTCTTGAAATAATGTGGAGGGAACATCCCTCATCCTATGGATCCAAGGCCTTCCTAGGATCATGTTGTAAGTGGTTTCTTCATTGATGACATAAAATTCAATTGCGAGGGTTTGGGACCCAATGTGATTTGAAGATTGACCTTACCCATGGTTTGAATATTTGGGTTATCATGAATTCTAAGGATGGAAGTTTGTTTTGTGATTTGAGTTTCGTCATAACCCATTCTTTGAAGAAGAGAGAAAGAGACCGTGTTGATTGTAGACCCATCATCGATGATTACACATTTAATGGAATAGTCCTGAACTTGGACTATCATATGGAGGGGGAGATCACCCTATTTAGCTATGTCATTGTTTGAGGGTAGCTTTTCAAAATTAAATGTTGAAGAAGAAAACTTTTCGCTTGGAGTGTTTAGAACCAGATGGCCTAGATCTAAGGCTTTGAGGAGAGCATTAGGAGATCTTTTGAGAAGTTCTAACATGTGAGAAAAATTGAATTGTTGGAGGTGTAATCTAGTCATTCTAGTCCTTGGGTGACAAATTTCATTATTTTTATCTAATTCCACAAGGCCTAAGGTGCTTTGATCAAAAGTGTTGGGAATAAGTTCTTCATCTTGTGAGAATGTGTTCATGAATGCTTTTTGTTGTCATTTTGGGAGGTTTGATATGAAGCAATGGTATCCCTAACATGACTTGATCTCATGCCCCCTTCTCTTGTGAAATGAGCAATATTCATCATGATTGTGATCTTGAGGTTTATGATGATTGTTATATAACTGTTGTTGATTCTCAAGGGATAGTTGTTGACATTTTGGTTCCCCAAATTTGTATGACTATTGTAGTCACAATTGTTGTTCCCCGATGTTGAAGTGTTTGTTGACCCATCTATGTTATGATTGTTCACCGAGGATTTGTTATTTCTATCGTGGTTTATCAACCTTCCATTGGCATCAACTCCCTTCTTCCACTATCAATAGCAGCTTGGTCAATTCTAAGGGCACTTTTGAGTGCTTCTTCATATGATTTGTACAGGAGTTTTTGAACTCCTTCTCGTATGTCATTGTTGAGAGTGTCTAAGAAGAGATCACAAAGTTCTCTATGATCCATGTTTGATGCGCTAGTTGAAGAATAGAGAACTTTCCTCCATTGTGTGATAAAATGTGTGACTAACTCGTCTTCTTGTTTGATTGTTAAGAATTCTCATATTCATGTCTTGACCAGTTTGTGTATATCAAAGGCAGCCAAAAATTGTTTGATGGGTTGCCTAAAAGAGTGGATCGATGCTTCTAGAAGTTGATAGTACCAATCTACAGTGATACCCTCTAGAGTCCTTGGGAAAATCTTTGCTATCACCCCATCCCAAGGAAGGAGTTCTCGCACTACCATGATGTAAGCCTTGATATAAGAGTTGGGATCACCCTCTCCTTTAAATTTTGGAAGCTTAGGGAGAGGATGTTGTAGTATGACTTGATGAATGTTGTAGTCAAGAGGCTCTTTTAAATACTCAAGGTATGTTCCTAGGATGGGGTTATGCATAGAGGGTCTTATTTCTTGAAACAATATCCCTTCAGGTGGATCTTGTTGCACTTGTTCAAAGGGTATGTTGGATTGTTGATATCCTAAAAAAGTTAGATAACTAGAAGGTGTCATGTTTATGTTTTGAAGATTAAGTGGGGTAACTTGTGGTTGATTTTGTGTTATAGGAATCCCACCTATTTGATTGAGACTTTTGTGTTGGATGGTGAGGGAAAGGGACACCTAAATGCTTTGTTATGTGTGTCATGAGAATAGAATTTAAGATGAGGGGTATATTGTGTTGCCCCTTGGTTTGATTCAATCGTGTCAATGAAATGATTTCCATGTGCCCTAGGCTTTTCCTCAATTTTGTTTTGGTAATTTTGTTCAACACTCCTAGCCTCAAGGGTCTCGATTCATTGGACCAAACTTTCTATAAGGTCTATGGGTGAGGCTTTGTCCATTGTTTGAGTTTTTCCACCTTGTTATGGATTGAATTGCATTGGGGTTTGAGTGACCCTATTTTTCTTTTTGATGAAATTTCACATGTTGTGGACTTTTTATCTTGATGTACTATGTAGAGTGATTTTTGTACCTCCTAAGCTTCTTGTAAGTTCTTCTCTTGACAACATACTTCATTGTCCATTTCAGTGGCCATTTTTCTATGGCTTGTTATGTTGAACACCCAGAATATTGAGATGGGGTGGGGGGGGGGTGAATTAATATTCTCTTAAACCATTCACTTATTAAACCATAATCCATTTGGCCATTCAACAACATTAAAGAAAGTTAAACATAGAATGAATAATCACAAAACATAACACATAGACACCAGGATTTTTATGTGGAAAACCCAAAATGGGAAAAACCATGATGAGTGTTAGCCCACAATATATTATGTAGTAACAATATCAACTTCTAGGAGGCTCACTTCCTTAGGGCTTACTACCTAGGGCTCATTGCCCTTAAGGACTCACTGTCCAAAGAAAGATGCTCACTGCATACAGGCTCACTACCATAAAGAAAGAAAAAGAAGGATGGCTCACTGCAAAAATGAACTGCTAGAATTGCATCTGCAAATGCATGGATATAACTCTAATGAAGCTCAAAATACTATCTCAAAACTCTTCATCTTTCTCTGCTCTGTTACACTACTCTGTTCTTATAAGATCTCTCTTCTTGTGCACTTGTCACCCTTACATAATCACAGAACTTCGTACGTTGCACATACACACACTCATATTCACACTTATTTCTTCATATTCGCAACACTCACTTCAAACACCAAGGTAAATCTCACATATATATCTGCATCACTTGCAATATTCAAATTAGGTTGGCATTCAAAGATGAAACGTGTAGTTGTGCCTTGTGTAGATTGTCAGCCTAATCCTTTCACCAAAATACTTTGCAAACCAAATCAACACTTGGAACATATTCATACATGCCAGCTTCAACTATAGAACCACTTAGGATATGATTCTGATAAATGGATCTTACTACACACTGATCAAAGTATCAGGTCGGCCTTAAGCTCTGATTATCACTAGTTCAAACCATCTGTCAGATTACAACTTTCAATGAGGACCACAAGACTTGTTCAAATTCATATCCAAGACTCTTAAGATATCTCATAACATAACTCCATAACCACATAACATAATATCAACTTGTGGCCAAATGCGGACCATTAGAAGACATGCCCTGTCATGGTCAAACATTACCAAACCTTGTAGCGATACTTAGATGCTCAGAACTATCTTTCTAGTGGAATTCAAACTCTGTAACTTTGGATTTAGAGACTTCATATATGTGTTTACAACACCTCAAAACCACATAATGAAATATTTAATATAGGATGAATGCGGACCAAAACAATTGTGTGTTCTTTGATTATTGTTGTTCTCTACTATGCCAAACTTGTGCAACTTGAAGGTACATTTCTGGAGATGATCAAGAGCTAAAACTTTGGATTTAAGATTATTTAAGGACTATAGACATCTTACCAGAACCACAAGACCAGATCTTTAATAGTAGACCAACCATGATCAAAATACTGTCTCTCTGTCGCTATCTTTGTACTCTGCCAACACTTGGCCAAAATGCTTAAGTCTGCTTTGTTAGACCAAAATCTCTGTTCCAACCTTGTTTAATCTTTGTTCCTTTTCTTGTTTCCATCAATGAAAACATTATAAAATATCATTCTTAGCCAAACTTCATCATACCAGTAGTGTCTCCATTAATGATGTTTGCCAAGTTGCCAACAATCTCCCCCTTTGGCATTGATGGCAACACATGATGTGAAAAACCATCATATAGCTCCCCCTTACTCTTTAGACACTTCTCCCCCTAACTTCATGCTTCTCTCCTTATTTATTTTTCACTTGTATATGTTTTTCACATGCTTCATTCTCCCCCTTTGACATCAATGGCAAAGGTGTATGATACAAAAATATGTACAAGTGACCAACACTCAAAAATTGTTTTTACTGTCCGCATATATACAAATGAAATCAAATAGGTTACTAGTTTTTAGGGAGAATATCTTTGTAGATATTCTTCAAATGCAACACATCTTCATCCCATCTAGCCTTAGCATCACTCAAAACTTGTATGTGCCCATTGACTTGGGACACCAAATCTTCTGCCTTCTTCACAGTAGGAGGGGCCTCCATGATTTGCCTTGTCTTATCTGCTGCTACTACAAGTCTTATCATGGATGCAATATTAAAACTTGCAATCTCTCAGAGTTGACTCATCTTATGTTTTATGACCTCCTTTTAGGTCTACAACTTGTGTATGTCAAAATGGATATTTTCAACTACTGCCCTTTGATTCCAAATAACATCCTTCATCGGATCATAAGTTCTGGAGATCTTCATCAGTTGGGCTTCCCATTCACCTATTTTCTCTTTTAGCTCCTTCATTATCTCAGGCCATGTCAGACAAAATTTATAGATCTCACTAGCTTCTTTGATGTCCGTCTGTGGATATTCTATACTCTTATCTAACAAAACTTTATCTTGAGAGTATTTATCATTGAGCTCAACTAACCTTTTACTGTCAATCTAAGGTTTACCTTCTTTTTAGCTGCTTGTTCAAGGGACTCAAAATGAGAATTGACTAACTCCATAAGATTCTTCATTTGTAATACAAGATCCAAGGAGGTGTCTTTCTTTACATCGAACATGATCTTTTCAAAGATTTCCATAGCTTCTCCCATAAGCTCACTATTCTCCATGTGAGACTTCAAGATCTCTTCTTGGGTTGTTACTTGAAAAATTGACCCAAGCTTTAGTTTATGCAATGGAGACATTGTAGCTAGGTTTATTGGTCCTTGTAATAACTCAGGTGCAGACAAAAACTAAGTTTCTTTATTTTTTTTCCAAAAACTCTCTTAGAGAGTCAATTGAATCTTCTCCAACAGTGTCTCTTTTGCCTTTATCATGAGACACTTCAGTATCATGTCTCTTTGGAGGATTTTCTCAAGTGAGTTCTTTTTCATTATCCTCTGATTCCAAAGCTGAGTTATCAACCATCTACTCATTTACCTCATTCCTTTGATCATCTTGTCCTATAGGGGCTTTGTCCTTAGATGTCACTTTTATCTACTCAGAGTTCTTTTCAACTGTAGATTCTTTAATTTCTTCATCCTTCCCAAAGTTCACCAGAGGAGTTATTGCACTTTGATCCACACTTTGTTCATCATTCACTTCTAGAACTGTATTTGAATTATCAACATCAACATTTTGTTCTTCTTCATCTGTGTCTGCCACAATTGAGATGTGGAGTTCATGAAGTACACTTAGAGTTTTCTCCTTAGTCTCTTTCACTAGTTTCTCAATATCTCTAGACATTAGAGTATTGATTCTCTTCTTGGTTCTAAATTCCTCATTAAGATTCTTAGTGACTTTGAATTTTTATTTACTGATGATACTTGGACACAGTTTCATCAGAACATATTCCTTCAACTCAACATATTTGGCCATAGCTGCTTCTTTTCTTGCAATTAATATGCTGGCTAAACTGTTCGGTAAGTCACTTATAACTTAAATCAATGCCTTATTAAACACATCTTAAAATATTACCACAGCTACTTCAATTGTTTCCTTGTCAGCATTTGGGCATTCATCATATGTATAAGCAATTGGCTTCAAGTTCTTGTGCTCAACCATTGCATTAATTGTAGCTTCCAGAAACATTGTAGCCTCATCTTTCTTAGTTCTAGTTTTCTTGTTCTTCTTTTTGCCTTTATCCTTTCTAGAGAACTTTACTTCTTTGCTTACAATGGCTTCATATATTTTTGTCCTCTTTGCCTTTACCTCTTCATCAGTTTTTGTTTCTTCTTCTTCTTCACCACCAAGGCTCACATACATTCTTTTGGTGGCCTTTGTTTTATTTGTTTTATATTTTTTTCTCTATAGTCTTCTTCTCAGGCATCTCTTTCTCAACATCAATAGTGACAGAAGAGGAGACTCTTGTTCTTCTTCTTGAGCTATAGGTAGGATTTTCTTGTTCAGTTTGTATTTCATGCCTTTTTGGAGCCTTTTCTGCTTGAGAGAATTGAGACGTGGCTCTTGCTACATCTATTTGTTCCTTTGTGAATCCTTTACTCATGGCATAATATTCTACCCACTTCTTTACTTTTCTCTATCTCTGGTAGTTTTTGTTCCAGATGAACTTTGAGAGACTTTTCCTAGTAAGTTCCAAACCTTTCTTCTTTGGGGTCTTTGGGTCTTCTTAGCATCAAATCTGCCAAACCAGTCAAGATATCCTCTGTGACCTCATATCCCATTGCTAGGACCCACACTGTTCTTGGTTCCACTGCCTGCATGAGGCATTGATCCTTGGTCACCATAAACACAATATCATCTTTTTATTTCTCAAATACCTTTCTAGAGATTCTAACCCTAGCTTGCATATTCTTCTGGAAATTATTAAAATATCCCCACAGAGCTGTATTTTGTGCATCAACATCTCCTAAACCCTGCAGATGATTTCTAATTTGTACTGCTACAGAAGAATGATTTAACCAAATAATATTACTCATACCTAGTAATTCCCTCAGAAAGTAGAATAGTAGGTAGATGATAAGAGTACCATATTTGAATGGGTACTTTGTATCTTTAGATTCTCCATCAATTGTTTCTGAAGCAACTCACATAAATCATAATCAACATTATTCTCTACCATCTCATAAGCAGTGTAGATAGCCATTGCAGAAATAGAGTTTTCCCTATTGGAGAAGTAGACCTTGTATCCAATCACCATGGAAGCAAACCTGACTGTTGGATCCTCTATGTCATTGACAGTTAATGCCCTCTTGTCAAATTTGGCACCAATTAGCTTCATCACTGTGCCATTCTTCATAGATTTAAGCATCGAAACTATTCCAGGGGAACACATACCTGTAACTACCTCAATGGCATCCTTGGTTATCATATGAGACATATTTAGCCAAAAGAATTCATCATGGATTTTGCTTAGGGCATACCTAACCCAAGCATCTTCAGAGAAAATGGGAAAATCAATCCATGTGTCCAATTTATTCTCATGCAGAGCATTGTTTCTCCTTTCTATTCAAACTTGTCTTTGGACAACTCAACCAAATAAACTTGCCCTAATTTTATATGATCATACTCTTCCAAATTGGCATGGATGTAAACCCTAATATCTTCATTATGCACTATACCATAGGGCACTTCTAAAAATCCACCATCGGGGTCTATTTCTTAGGATTTAAACAAATGCTTCTTAAATTTGGGTCGGGGCCTTTCAGTGATCTCAATTACTTCTGGAGTAGACATACTTACTACTCAATGAAATTATTTTCTTAGAGAGATAACTTTAAATACCTTGTTCTTCACTTTTCAGTTAGGGTTTCTTCACACTAAACACTTGAATTCACTTTAGCTTCGTTGCTCAGATCTCCTTGGCCACTTGAGAGTTTAAGTGCAATGCGAATTTCCTTTGAATGAGATTGCTTATAAACCCTTTTCATCACAATCTAATCGCCATAAATGCTTATTTACAAAAAGCTACTAAACACTTTCTCTATCACACATAGTCGGTCCAAATTGCTTCACAATCTTTCGCATTAGGTTCTTTCCTGCCAAAAATTTCTTCAAAAGATATGTTATTCTATTCTACAACTCTTATCTTTCTGCTGAATGTCAGCACCACTTTTCTGGCTAGGGGAACAAGATATTTAATTAAAGCTCCCCTAAGCTAGAGCTCCCAATTCACTTCCTGGAGGAAGTGTCTGCACCAGAGTCTGACACAGGCTCATTCTTGGCTTCAACAACTTCCTTCTTAACCCACATCTTGTTCATCTCCTTCTCGATTTCTACTGCATCGACCTTTTGTACTGATTTCTTCCTTTCTACTTGAATATCCTTCTTTAGGTCCTTCCTTCTACAAAACTTTTCAATATGTCCAAGCCTATTGCAATTAAAGCACACAACATTCCTCTAACTATTGTTCCTTCCATTCATTCTAGATTTGCATTGATTAGCCTTATGTCCAAATCTATTGCATGTAAAGCAGTTACCATTGAAAGATTGAACATTCCTTCCATTATTATAGCCATTCCTTATCTGACTTCTACATTCACTAGCTCTATGACCAACTCTCTTGCATGTAAAGCAGTTACCTTTGAAATATTGAGCATTCTTTCCATTGTTATGACCATTCCTTATATGGCTTCTACATTCACTAGCTTTATGACCAACTTTATTGCAAGTAAAGCACTGACCAGAGAAAGATGGAACATTTTGATTCACTCTGCTCCTACAATGAGTAGCCTTATGACCAAACTTATTGCATGAATTACAATAACCACTGAAAGATGGGTACCTTTGTGCATTTGGTTGCCTAACCGGTGGTTTTCTAGGTCCATTCCTTTGATTCCAGATCTACTTGCCTTTGTCCTTCTTGTTCTCAACATTCATTTCTTGACCAATTTACAAACTTTTACCTTTCTCAAATCCCAAGAATTCTTTGTTATCAAAGTTATTTTGGATAGAAAGAATCTCATCAAGTTTTGTAGAAATTATCTTGAACTTTTCTTCATAGTTCTTTTCCTTCTCCAAATCTGACTTCAGGTTCACAACTTCCTTTTCAAGCTTTGCACATTCTTCTGATTTACCTTAATTGATTTAGATCTTCTTCTACTTTTGCCTTATCTTCAATTTGCACTTTCATATCATCCAAGATTTCATTTGTTGATCTCAGTTGTTCACTAACCTCCTTATGCTTTTCTTTAAACTTCTTGACTTGCTCCCTCAACTTCCTGATGCACTCATTTGCTTCCTTGACATTTTATTTTAGATCCTTGTTTTCCTCTTCAATCCTCTCAAGATCTTCAAGAGCAACTTACAGTTCTTCTTCATTGACCTATATGCACTCTTCTTCTATAGTTCTAGTTGAATGATTTTCTTCAGGAGTAGGATACCTTTTACCTGCCATGTGTTCAATCTCCAAGATCTTCCTCAAGTTGTTAAACTTCTTCCAAGGAACCAGGCTCTGATACTAATTGTTGAACACCCATAATACTAAGAGGGGGGGTGAATTAGTATTCTCTTAAACCATTCACTTATTAAACCATTAATCCATTTTCCCATTCAACATCATTAAAGCAAGTTAAACATAGAATGAACAATCACAAAACATAAAACATAGACACTAGGATTTTTTTGTGGAAAACACAAAATGGGAAAAACCATAATGAGTGTTAGCTCACAATATATTATGTAGAAATACTACTGAATTACAAGAGGCTCACTACCATAGGGCTCCCTGCCCAGTGCTCACTGCCCTTAAGGACTCATTGTCCAAAGAAAGATGATCACTGCATACAGGCTCACTACCAAAATGAACTGCTAGAATTGCATCTGCAAATGCATGGATACAGTTCCAATGAAGCTCAAAATACTATCTCAAAACTCTTCATCTTGCTCTACTCTGTCACACTACTCTATTCTTATAAGATCTCTCTTCTTCTATACTTGCCACCCTTACATAATCATAGAACTTCGCATGTTGCACATACACACACTCATATTCAAACTTTTTTCTTCATATTCGCAATACACTTCAAATGCCAAGGTAAATGTCATATATATCCTCATCACTTGCAATCTTCAAATTAGGTCGGCATGCAAAGATGAGACATGTAGTTGTGCCTTGTGTAGATTGTCAGCCTAATCCTTTCACCAAAATACTTTGCAAACCAAATCAACACTTGGAACATATTCATACATGTTAGATTGAACTATAGAACCACTTAGGATATGATTCTAATTAATGGATCTTATTGCACATTGATCAAAGTATCAGGTCGGCCTTAAGCTCTAATTATCACTGGTTCAGTCCATTTGTCAGATTACAACTTTCAATGAGGACCACAAGAATTGCTCAAATTCATATCCAAGACTCTTCAGACATCTCATAACATAACTCTAGAACCACAAAACATAATATCAACTTGTGGCCAAATACGGACCATTAGAACACATTCCCTGTCACAGTCAAACACTGTCAAACCTTGTAGCGATACTTAGATGCTCATAACTATCTTTCTGATGGACTTCAAACTCTACAACTTTGGATTTAGATACTTCATATATATGTTTACAACACCTCAAAATTGCATAATGAAATATTCAATAAAGGAGGAATGCGGACCAAAACAATTGTGTGTTATGCTCTGATTATTGTTGTTCTCTGCTATGCCAAAATTGTGCAACTTGAAGGTACATTTCTGGAGATGATCAAGAGCTAAAACTTTGGATTTAAGACCATCTAAGGACTATAGACATCTTACCAAAACCACAAGACTAGATCTTTAACAACAGACCAACGTTGATCAAAATACTGTCTCTCTATCGCTATCTATGTACTCTGCCAACACTTAGCTAAAATGCTTAAGTCTGCTTTGCCGGGCCAAAATCTCTGTTCCAACCTTGTTGAATATTTGTTCCTTTTCTTGTTTCCATCAATGACAACACTATCAAACATCATGCTCAGCCAATCTTCATCATACCAGCAATGTCTCCATTAATGATGTTTGCCAAGTTGCCAACATGTTATGGGTTGATCATCTTGATGGATCTTAGACTGAACGTTGACATGTTGTGTTTTGATATGGTCAAATTTGTGGGGATTTTGTTGGATCCCTTTTGGATTTGTAATTTTACTCGAGGGGACATTGCCTTGGACTTTTTTCATGAAACATCATGAAATGTGCAAAAATGTAAAAGAATCCATCCCAAAAGGATTTGTTCTTCATGTCGGGTTCACCAAAATATGTGGTGAATATGGCATCAGGTGCAAAAGTGATGATGAAAGAAAATTTGAAGTTGAAACACAAATGACTTGTCCTAGAATATGTACACTCAAAAACAAGACTCAGTAGCATGGGGTAGTTGAGTCATCTTTGGTATGCACATGGACCCCTCTCCTTGCCAAGGGGAACCTCCACGTCACTTTCACTCTCATGGGAGTAGTTAGTCGAGAGGAGGCGAGACACATGGGTGGTATGGCTCGCTTGAGAGTTAGACTTTTCAAAGAGTGGTTGATTGGTTCTGGGGCCTTTCTTGTGTGTTGATTCTAATTTGATGTTCTGTGAATATTGTTGTTGAAATAACTATATGACCCGAAGGGCCACTAGTTACTATTCTACTATTTGGATTTTGAAGATTCCAACATTGTGTAGGTTGACAATTGTTCATGTTGATGCTTCTATTGAGTTGGAGTTGTTCTTCAAATTGTTGGATGATAACTTTGTTGATAACTGAGAGGGGGGTGAATCAGTTATCCTAATTATTCCTGCTTTCTGAACTTTCTTAATAATTAGTGCAACATTAATTCAATAAGCAAACATAACCATAAATGGAAATACACATGACACAATATTTTTGATGTGGAAACCCTGTTAAGGGAGAAAACCACAGGGTGATTAACCCAAGGATTATTCTCTGTTAGAAGAATAAGGAAAAACAAAATGGCACTTGCCAATTAGGGTTCACTACCCGAGCACACTGCTCACAAGAGGCACACTGCCTACAAAGAGACACACTGTCTACAGTTTGTAAAGAATGTAATACAATACTTGAACTGATAAGGAGCATCAACACATGTTGGAGTTTAGTTCCGGTTAGGCTTTGTATACTGATCTGCTGCACTTCATCTCTCTTCTTTTATACTGCTCTTCTTTCACATACCAGATCTTTTCTCTACTTTTATTTGGCTCTACTGCTTTTCTTCGCACATCATACACAATAACTTCACTTCTCACAACTAAATCCATCTTGTATATATCCGCACAAGTGATTTCATCACCTTTCTAGTTGGCACCCAGAATAGTCAATCTTTTCAGAAACTTTGATCTGTCGGCTGAATCCTTGCACATCAAGTAATGCAGATCAAGCATATACTTGTAGAAATCATTAATCATGTCGGCCAAACATAATTCATGCCTTGATAATCTTTACCAACATCAGTAACACATCCAGAATAATGTCTGATGTTCTGTCAGTCAGTTCTTCCTCTGTCATACTGCCAATCAGGTACCCAATACTCAAGTATTCATATTTTTTTCCTCATCTGTCACCGGAGGCTAAAACCTTGGAATCTATTAGTCAAGATACTCCTCTAGACTTCCCTAAATCCGCACTTCACCAAGATACTTCCCCTGAGAGATCCAGACTTGTCTATCAGACCTCGTTGACTGATCTGTTCCTGCTTACCGGACCTCAACACTTTGCAATCTGTCTTCCGGTAAAGACTTATTATGTCCTATGGATGTGTGGGCTAACCTTTGTTGCCATCAATGACAACATTCATGAATCCATATAGTGTCTCTTGCCAACAATCTCCCCCTTTGGCATTGATGGCAACACTTAGTGAAAAATGACTAAGTGTTTACACTATGCTCCCCCTTGGCTGATGCTCTGTTTTTATATACATTTTTCAGAACTCCCCCTTAGTTGGATTCCTCATTTTTCACTGCTCCTCACTCCCCCTTTGACATCAATGGCAAAGGGTAGGGTCCACACACCAAAATTTCCAAAAACAGTCTATACAAATTCGCATAGGTATATATACAAGTTGTACTTACATATACTTAAATATGTCTGCAAAAGTATTCTTCAACTGTACAACTTCTGTCGCCCAACTCTGCTTCATCCTGTCCAAGCTTGATATATGACTGCTCAATAGAAATGCAAATGCATCTACCCTTTTTAGATCTGTTGGATCATTTGTCTGGGCTGTGATTTTAGCTTCTTTTATGGCCTCATGCATGGCCTCTAATTTAGGGACAATTAACCTTTTGAGCTCACTCAATCTACTAATTCTATTTTTCTTCTCTTTTTCAAGCTTCTTAATCTCATTCAAGACTACAACCGTTTGACATTCTTGATTTATTATGGAAGCAGTAAGTGGATCAAAATTTTGAGAAAGATTTGTCAATTTATCCTCCTATTCTTTCATTTTCTTCTCAATCTCCACTGTTGTTATGGACCATGATAAACAAAATTTGACATTTCTCCACCATCTTTAAGAGCATTTTCTAAGCTCTTTATCCCAATATTCATATTTCTCCTATCATTACTTATCAACCCTTGTACCTCTGATAACCTTTTTACAAGAAATTCCTTCTGGACCTTATCTTCTACTGACTTCTCTAGTGAATCAAAATGTGTGCTAACACTATTGACTAGAGTTTTGAGATTACCGGAAGGGGAGGCTGTGGGATCCTTCTGAAATGATGGCATAATCTTTTCTAGCACTCCAGAAGCAGCTTCTATCAACTCACAGTCTTCCATGTGAGACTTTAGGAGTTTTTCTTTAGCCTTGGCATTAGCAAATGATGCTATCTTCATTGTCTGTACCGGAGAAAGTGAATCAAAGTTGAATGGTCCTTATAGAAGCTCCGGTTCATCAATCTCCATTGTTTCTTTGTTCAGGAATTCTTGGACAGTTTTTGCAGTGTCTCTTGCTGGAGACAGATGTTTCTTCTCTTTTTCATTCTTGGGGCTGTCTCTTGGAGCTTTCTCTCCTTCTACATTCTTACCACTAGCAGCTGTGGTCTTCTCTATTGAGGTCTTCTCTCCCTCTGCAACCTTGGTACTGACATCTTCTTTTTCCTTTACCTCTACTTCTTTCTCCTGTGTACTTACTTCTCCTTTAGATCTGGAGACTGTAGGGGAAGCTGGAGGAGAGATATTTGATTGTTGATGAGCCACTTCTTCCAGAGTAGAAGATTCCAAGTCCTTATCCTTTTTTGCACCAGTGTCCACGACTTGCTCAGTGGATTCTTTTTCAACACTTGTGGTCGAGGGGTTAGTACCCAAGTCCTCTATAATTGGAATGTTAAATTTCTTAAAAGTATTCCAGAGGATCTCTTCAGTCTCTCTTGCCACTTTGTCAGTTTCACCAAGCATTAGCTGATTCATCTTGGCTTTGCTTCGGAACTCATCCTTGCAATCTTTGAATACCATATTCATTGTCTTGGGATCGATTGAAGGAAATAGCTGAATTGCTATCTGTTCCCGGATCTCAAGATCTTTTGCTCGAGCATTATTCTTCGTCATTTCAAGCCTTTCTTCTAAGCTTTTGGGAATTAGAGAGATAATTTTAATAAAAGCTTTGTTGTAAGTGTTCAAAAACTAAACTATGGCTTCCTCCAGAATCCTTTTATCTGCTTCATTATAATCATCATAAAATTCTGTTAAGGGTTGCAGGTTCTCATCCACAGTGACTGCTTTCACTACAACATCTAAGGAGAGAGTGGGGTTTTCAGCAAATTCCTCTTCCTTCTCTTCTTCTCCTTTACCGGTAGAGTGTTCACTAGATGATTTCTTCTGTTTCTTCATTTTCCTGATTTCTTCATTAGATTCAGTCTCCTCTTCATCCCTTTGACTGACATAAGCTCTTGCGGCTTTTGTCTTTATTCTCTTCTCTCCTTTGCTGGATGATTGTGCTTCCAGCTTAGATGCCCTTGAGCTTTTGGCAGTGGCAGGTGCAGATCTCTTTGAAGATCTGGTCTGGGTGGAGGTTTCTACTGGAACACTTTCCTCACTTTTCTTTTCTGCCTTCTTCTTCTCTTCCTCAGCTTTTCCCTCTTCTTCTTGTGAGCATCAAGTGCCTCCATTGAGATGCCAAAGCCTTTGGCCACATCTTCTACTTCTTTTCTCACTTTCCTCTTGATCTTTGGCTGCCTTAGCTCTGTATGAATTTTTATACTTAGTTCATCAAAAGTTTGAAATCTTTCTGCTTTAGGGTCCTTTGGCTGTCTGAGCATGTGTTTAACATGCAGCTCAATAATTTGTTCATCTACTTCATACCACATAGGCATGATCCAGACTGTCCTTGGCTCTACTGCCTCCATTAGACATTGATCAGTGTCTACCATGAAGCACACTGTATCCTTGTATTTCTCAACCACTGATTTAGGGATTCTTTCTCTGATTTGCATTGTATTTTGAAATTGCTTGAAGTAACCCCATAGAGTTGTATTCCTTGCCTTAGCATCCCCAAGTTCATGCAAGTAATCTCTGATCTAAATTGCTATCAGTTTGTCATTTTGCCATGCCCATCCATTTGATCTGGGTAGCTCATTCATGAAGTAGAAAAATAAACATAGTATTAGTCCACCATATTTAAAGGAGTTCTTCTTATCCTTTTTGATCTTCTATATGTTTTCTATTAATTAGCTCAAGAGAAGTTCACATAGATCATAATCTGCACTCTTTCTTAACATCTCATAAGCAGTATATACTGCAGTTCCGGATACTGAATTCTCCCTACTGGAGTGATATATCTTATATCCTATTATCATAGATGCAAACTTGATATCCGGGTCAGTAATATCTTCAATGGTCATTGCCCTCTTATCAAATTTTGATCCGGTGGCCTCAGTTACAATGTTGTTTTTGACAGATTTGAGGACAGGTATTCCTCTGGAGGAGTGCAAACCAGTTACTGCCCTAATTGCCTCCTTGGTGATTTTGCAAGGTCTATTCAGCCATAGAAAGTTGTCATGCACCCTACTCAATACATACCGGACCCATTCATCTTCTTCAAAGCAGGGGAAATGAATGAACTGATCAAAATGTTTTCCCTGGATGCCCTTATACTGAGGTTTGATCTCAAAAGAATCATCTATTAACTGCTTGTGGTATATGTCTCTTAGTTTGAATTCCCCAAACTCTTCAATGTTTGCATGTATATAAACCCTAATATCTTCCGTGTGCAAAACACCATGTGGAACACTAGAGAAGGCTCCTAGGGGATCTACCTCCAAGGATTTGTAAGGATGCTTCTTAAACATGGGGTGAGGTCTATCAGAAATCTTTACTATATTCGGAGTAGCCATCATCAAAGAATCTTACTAAGAGATATTAAGAACGAGGAGTACCTTTTACGCTGTTTAGGGCACACATGATGAAATCCAAATTGAGCTGAATGAAGAATTGTCTTGATCTTTGAAAAAGTAGTTGCAGAGCTCCTTTTCGTTTCTTCTTGAATGTAGAATGAACAAGTGATTAATGAGAAAACCCTTATAATGCTCCGCAAACCCTAATGTCAGGTTGCAATAAATACTTGACCTAAGTTATTCTGGTTGCTCTGTTTTCCCGGACCAGTCTTGTGAAAACACCTGTTTCACCGGAAGACTCTTCAAATCTTTTTGCGGATCTCTCAAATTTTTACCAGACCTTCTTTAGACATTTCTCTAGAAACCCTTTGATCCGTAGCTTCTCATGTGCCAATTTTAGGCACTAATTAACTGGCTGGGGGAACAAGGTTTTCTTTGTGTCTCCCCCTAAGCCAGAGCTCACTTTTTAATTTTTGGAAGGAATATCAGCACCAGAGTCTGGTGCGGATCCAACCTCTACATTCTCTGTACTTATCTTCACCCAAATCTTGTCCATCTCACTCTTAACTTCATCCACATTCACTTTTTGTTTACCCTTATCTTGATTCTAATTATGATATACTGGACCTCTTTTGTCCTGATTCTTGCTTCTATAGAATTTTGCAATATGACCGGATCTATTGCAGATTTGGCAAACAACATTTCTTTGCATATTTGATTGATATCCTCTTGATCTACATTGATTAGCCATATGACCTATTCTATTGCATGTAAAGCATCTACCATTGAATGATTTGTTCATTTGCATATTTCTGCATTCATGAGATTTGTGACCATACCTTTTGCAGTTAAAACATTGTCCGGAGAAGGATGAATTAGTCTGATTCATTCTCTTTCTACACTGATTAGCTTTATGACCAAAGGTATTGCAGTTGTGGCAATATCCATTGAAGGAAGGATATCTTTGAGCATTAGGCTGCCTTACCGGACGTCTTTTAAATATGTTCCTTAGATTTTCTGATCCAAAATTCTTCTGACCGGATCCGGAGCTTTCTCCTTTCTCATATCCCAAACCATACTTGTCATCTGCCCTATTTTGACTTCCAAGAAGAACTTCAAGTTGAGCAGAACTTATCATGAATTTCTCTTTATATTCATTTGTTGTTTGAAGACCCCTTTTGAGAGAGACAATTTGATCCTCAAGTTTTTCTTCATTATCTTTAGCATCTTCAAGATCAGATTCAAGACGTCTGATAATTCTATCCATCTTGTGGCAATCTTCTGATTTCTCTTTGAGAGATTGTCTTAGATTATCTTCAGTTTTTCTTTTCTCTTCAACTTCTTGGGTAAACTTCATAACTCTTGATTCCATTTCATGTCTCACCATAATGATTTCTTTTGATAACTTTTCACACAACTCGGTTTTCTCCTTTAGCTCTTCATTTGCATCATTTGCTTCACCTTGTCTTGCCAATTGCTAAAGCAGCTCCTTTCTCTTTTTCATAGAGAGACTTAACTTGTCTTTTAGTTCTCTCATGAACCCATCAGCCTGTTTGAGTCTTTCCTTTAATTCATTGACTTTAGAGTTTGACTATTCAAGATCATCAAGGGCAGTCTTGAGTTGCTCTCTTAAACCATATGCATCCATTTGGATTCCCAGATCTTCCTCAAGCTGTTAGACTCTGTTAGGAGGAACTTAGCTCTGATACCAATTATTGATAACTGAGAGGGGGGGTGAATCAGTTATCCTAATTGTTTATACTTTCTGAACTTTCTTAATAACTAATGCAGCATTAATTCAATAAGCAAACATACCATAAATGGAAATACACATGACACAATATTTTTGACGTGGAAACCCTGTTAAGGGAGAAAACCATGGGGTGATTAACCCAATGATTATTCTCTATTAGAAGAATAAGGAAAAACAAAATGGCACTTGCCAATTAGGGCTCATTGCCCGAGCACACTGCTCATAAGAGGCACACTGCCTACAAAGAGACACACTATTTATAGTTTGTAAAGAATGTAATATAATACTTGAACTGATAAGGAGCATCAACACATGCTGGAGTTCAGTTCCGGTTAGGCTCTGTATACTGATCTACTGCACTTCATCTCTCTTCTTTTATACTGCTCTTCTTTCACATACCAGATGTTTTCTCTACTTTTATTCAGCTCTACTGCTTTTCTTCGCACATCATACACAATAACTTCACTTCTCACAACTAAATCCATCTTGTATATATATCTGCACAAGTGATTTCATCACCTTTCTAGTCGGCATGCGGAATAGTCAATCTTTTCACAAACTCTGATCTGTCGGCTGAATCCTTGCACATCAAGTAATGTGGATCAAGCATATACTTGTAGAAATCATTAATCATGTCGGCCAAACATAATTCATGCCTTGATAATCTTTACCAACATCAGTAACACATCCAGAATAATGTCTGATGTTCTATCAGTCAGTTCTTCCTCTATCATACTGCCAATCAGGAACCCAATACTCAAGTATTCATATCTTTTTCCTCATCTGTCACCGGAGGCTAAAACCTTGGAATCTATTAGTCAAGATACTCCTCTGGACTTCCCCAAATCGACACTTCACCAAGATACTTCTCCTGAGAGATCCGGACCTGTCTATCAGACCTTGCTGACTGCTCTGTTCCTACTTACCAGACCTCAACACTTTGCAATCTGTCTTCCGGTAAAGACTTATTATGTCCTACGGATGTGTGGGCTAACCTTTGTTGCCATCAATGACAACATTCATGAATCCATATAGTGTCTCTTGCCAACAAACTTGTGTCTAGAATAACCTTGACTTGTGTTGTAGTTCCTGAATCATTTTTTGATCGTATTGTGGTCTAGGGTGAATTTCCTCAATCTCTTCGAGGATTTCCCTCACCCACTGACCTCTAAGCCCAGGGCACATTCGTGAGCCCAAATTGAGAGAGAGTTGGCTAGAGTTTAACCTTAATTTAACTTAGGGTTTTACTTAGGGTTTGTTTGACCTAAGGTTTGACTTTGAGTTTGACCTTGTGTTGGAATCAAGGGTTTGACCAATGTTTACCAATGTTGACCTGGTGTTGGAATCAAGGGTTTGTAATCACTTTCTGGTGCTAATGTTTTTTGTGCTTTTTGGTTTTTAGATGCATGCAAGCCTATATTAGTGCAAAACAATGTTTTTGTGCTTTTTTACATCTTTATGAAATTAAAGTGCTTTTTCTAATCTAGGAATTGAAATATGTATGTGATCTAGTATGTATTTAACTAATTCATATGATCTATGTTTTTGTTTTCTTTTCTTGATTTTTGGAACAATTGCTCTAGGAAAATGAATTTTCTTTGAAATAAGCTAATGTAAAGAACTTTTAAAGAAAACTAATCTAACAATGCAAATCCTGAGCCTATCAAGGAAATTGCAATATTAAATTACTATGTCCAAGAGCAAACTTTGGTTTTCTAATTACTATATAAAAAAAAGTACTAAGGAACCTATAATATGAGACGTGTGAGCCTCCACTACCCACATAAATCCTTGTGTCAACAACCTCTTTTTCCAGTTGCAACAGCAGGGATATTATCTTGGAAACAACAAGAAAGGGAATGCAAAATAACTTTTGAAAGCTTGAACGTGAGCTTGATGTGAGATTGTGAGCACCGTGGCTTGCAATTTGGGAAGTGTATCAATGTGATATGAAGATTTTAGAAAAGATTAGATGAAACAACAATAAAAAAAAGTCTCAGATTTCCTCTATGAGCATATGTATGTTAGTTTTAGAGGAAAAACCTGCAAATACTAGATGCACAAATGAAATTTCCTCCCAAAAGGGGGAGTTTTGAAGCTATGCAAGAATGAAAGCTTTGAATCTTTTGGAAACTAAAAAAATAAATGAAGAAAGAGGCTCAAAGGCCTTTGAAGAAGATTGAAAAAACTTGTGAAGAAGAGAAGAGAATTCTCCAACTTGGAAAATAATAAAGAGGGGAGGGGTATTTATAGGTTGAAAGAGGCTATGATAGGTGGGAGAGGATGGAGGGTTAACTCCCTTGATTGGAGAGTTAGCTTAGAAGACCAAGGAGTGATCTGGGCTAATTAGGGAGTATCAAGCCAATATAGCTTATCACTGAAGAAGAAATGGAGTTAACAAGAATGCATGAGTTGACAAGTTGAGATAAAAGGGAGCCAATTATGCATTCTTGTAGGCTTGGAATAGCTAACTCTATGTTTAGGCCAAAACCTCATGCAAATAGGAAGAAAAATGGGTCAAAACAAAGCTTTTTCAAGTAAAAAACTCAAGTTCTTTCATGGCTGGAAAAGATGACATGGTTGCCCATGGGTCGCCCCTTTCACTAGTCTAGGTCACCCAGGGGTGACCCATGAGTGATTCATAGAGGGGATGTCCTAGGTCAGAGAACGGGGTTGGAGATTGTTAGTTAGGGGAAAAGGAGGTGAACTGCCTCCAGAAACTGGTCAAAAGGGGGTCAAAATCTAAATCTCCACTTGCAAAAGTCAAATATCTTGAGGGAGATCCTTAAATAATAGGGGAGATTTGGATTGGTTGATAGAAATTGAAAACCAAAAGTTGGAGATGGCTTGTGGGAATGGATGAAAAACCCTAGGAAAAGGTCAAATCACAACAAATAGATGAATACAAGGCTTAGGGATAAAGTTGCAAGCATAAGAAATGAGAATCAACAAGTGTCGAAAAGCGTTGAAAGCAGGGAGAAGATTAGCACGACAAAGGGGAAACATTAAGAGGAAGAAAATTCTAAATGCTACCAAGAGAATTGTTGTTGAGAGGGCATTATTTTATGCTTACATGTATGTGACAAGGATTATGAGTCATCATGGGGTCCTCATGGAGGCTGTGTGTGATTTTGGTGCTTACAATGATACAATATGGATTGAGGCATGGTCATTGCTTTCATATCTTGTGTTTTTGGGATGTTCTTATTATCCTACTAATTCTAATATTTATCTTGTTTGTGTTGGAATTAAAATCTTTCATTTCAATATCCATTGCATCTAAGGTCTTGTGATGCAGAGCCAAAACACCCTGACTTGCATTACCCCTTGTATGTCTATGTTTTACTTGCCTATCGACAAGACTATGTACTATCAGCCAACCAAAATGCCTTTCCTCCGATATACTACCTCATACCGATCTCTTCACTATCGGCAAAACACTCTCTATCGGCCACTTTGCCGATTAACTATCCATCGGTGACACTTACCAGTTGTCACTCTGATACAGCCAACTTATACATGCATAGCATGACCCGCTATTGCCGGTGACCCAAATGTATCTGCCACTCTACCCTTATGCCGAACACTTGTACATACATCGCATGACCTGCGAACACTAGTTTCCTCCACCGTCACTACTGGTCAACACTTGTATCAAAGACAATGTATGTTTCAACATACAATTGCAATATGCAATCGTAACATACAATCGACAACCCGATCGGTGAGATTATCGACTGTCGGCTCAACACAACTTCATTCACTCGATGACTCTCTTCACTCCGATGACCCAATGTATCTTCTACTTGTATCTTCGCAACGTACAATCACAAGATGCATTCAGAAAATGGATTCGAAAGGTTTGACCATTTACCTTCCTTGTATACAATCTGATGTACTTTCGCATTGTACATTCATAACATGCATTTGCAACATGCATTCAAACCTGATATGCTTTGCGACATACACACTCAACAGACCCTTGTGATATACACATAGAATGTATATCCGAGATGCATTTGCAATATACACACAAAATGCATCTTCAGTGAAACAACGTGAATCTTCGCTATTTTGAACCTCTGCAAACCCTGCGATTACCTAGATCTATTCCTCCACCAATCTAACACAGATCTTTCACCCTACCAACCTAGCACATGACAATGCTAGGATCTTTCAATGCATATCGTACGTGATCCTGCAAACATGAACACGAACAAAATAGAAAACAAAATGAAAACACTGTACAACCATTCCACCGATTTTGAAGAAATCTAATTGGTGGAATGGGCTAAGAACCCATCTCGACTACAGAACAGAAAATTGATTGCACAGAGAAATAAATGAACTTGAATGTCAAAAAGATGTACAACACAAACAGGACCTTGTTTATTATGCTTTCAGAAACACACACAGATGCTCTATTTTTACAATTGCACACCTGATCTCTCTACCATCCCCATTTCGCTCTTCCACAGAATAGACTTTATCAAAATATGATCTTGGCTGTTATCTTGCAATCTGGCAATGGTGGGAAGGCCAACCATTCCAACCACATCACAACCGATGACCTTTCACTAACTTCCCAACTAACACTTGGATATGCCATTTTGTAAAGCTTACAAACATGACTATTGTTCCTTAAGACAATACTAGATACTTGGACATAGTCCTTTTTACATGAATGGTCTTCTAGGACCTTATTGAAAACAACAAAATTGAACATCAAACACAACATGAAAATAAATGCCTCATGGAGGCCACCGTAGATTAGGTGCTCCTGCATCATCTTGTAAAAGCCTTATGTGTATTAGGATCATTCTACGCTAAGACTATTTTCCATTCACATTTCCAACCAGTTTCTATTATGTCTAGTATGAGTAAGATCAAACCATTTGTTTGCAGAGTCAAGGCCTATGCATCAGATACATCATCACCTTGGTGTTATATACCCTAGTGGATAATATCCATATATTATATCAAAATAAGGATTGCTATTTACATTTTATAAAGCATAATCGAAGCAAAATCTCTCCATTCATCCATTTATATATCCCAATAAAAACCATAGCTTTTATGAAGATCAATCAATCATCACTTCTCCATTCTAGATATTATTTCTTCTATCCATACTAACATCATCTTCATCTTCTTATCTCTCATCCACATAGAAGTCCTACAAAACATGCATATTATACATCACATTTATGAGCATCATATATATCACATAGTCATTCATCATCTATAAGCATGTTATCATATAAATCCATGATCCTAATACATGTCTATCATTCATACATCATCTATAAGTATTTTATCATATAAATCCATGATCCTAATACATGTCTATCATCCATAACATCTATAAGCATGTTATCATATAAATCCATAATCATACTACACATCATAAACATTATATATCCATAGTATATGCATCATATACATCCAGAGCATCATATACATCCAGAGCATCATATACATCAAAACATCACATATAAGCATCATAAACATCATCTATAACACATCATATAGGTCATCAAACCCATGCCATCTCTCATATATATCAAAAATAAATGTCATACAATGGGCTACCAAGAGCCATAAAATATATATACAAATAGCCTAAAGGCATCATTGAGTTATCACAAATATATACAAAATATCTAATGGTGACCATGTGTTGACCTCCCCTATGAAGGCTCATCCTTGGCCCCTGATGGTGGTGGTCCTAATGGAGGTGGCTGTTGTGTCACTATTGGTTGTGGTGGTGGTGGTCCCATAATTGATCCTCTAGATCTCCTTGAGGATGAGGCCCTTGATGTACTCTACTCTCTGAAGCTGGTCTGCCTCTGATCTACCGACACAACACTTTGATAGAGACCCCTATAGTACTCAGCCTCTCTGATAACTTGGGTCAACTCATACTTAACCTGAGATAACTCTGTCACCAAGGCCATCATCGACTGATCTACCCCTATCATAGCCTGAGTTGTGTCTCATTCCTGAGTCACCCTCTTAAGTGTTGACTCAGCTCAAATTCTCATAGAAATGGCCCCATCTCGCTCTGTCATGATGTCGGTTAGCTCTGTAGTGTCTGACACCTATGGTTGTATCAGTATTGGTACCTATCCCTGCCTTGCTGCTCAAGCTTGTTGCACCTCTATCATGACATCATCCCTCTCCCAACGAAGTATCACTGTGAGTAACTCTACCCTGGTCCACCTATGATTCTCCACCTATAATAGGTGTTGTATCTACTCTAGCTCTAAGCCTGTTGTTGGGACATCCTGCTAACCTGCCTCTCCCATCTCCACATTTGCCTGCCTAGGACTCCCAGGAATGTCCTTCTGACTTGGATCCTACTCACCCACCTCCTTAATCACCATTGTAGACCTCTGTCTCTGTCACCTATCCCTACTAGGTTCAGCCTCTATTCCTTTCCCCCCATCTCTCCAACCTGCTAATCTCGTCCACCTACCATGCCAGGGATGGTCAGTCTAGTAGGTCAGTGCTCTAACTAGTAAGCATCATACTCTAGCATTGTACCAGGGTCAACAAATCCTCCCACTAGATCCCACACCACTAGGGCAAGTGCATTGAACTCAACCAAGGCTGTAGCAACAATCACCTCAAGTCCCCACTCTAGAATGTATCTCTGAGTGCACAAAAAAATAGCCTCTCCCACCAGAATAGGCTATGGTAGTCCAAATTGGCATAAAACACACTCTAGAAAATGCCTCTTAATAATATACATAGTCATGTTGAAGAGGTATCTGGCTTGATGACAGTAAGATAAGTGCTTTGCATCATCATCCCATAGGTTGCAACTCGCCATGGTCATCATATGACTGTGTCTAGCTCGTCAAAGGTCCTCCTCCAATAGGTCAACTCCTCAATCTCCCTATGTGTAACTACTCCATCATATAAATGAATGAATGACTACTGAATCCATCCCTGCTGTGGTGAGATAGGCCTCATATCTGCGATGTGCTCTTAGGTCCACACATGTAGAAGTGTAGCCCCAACTACTAGACTAGACCCAAATTTATATAGCACCTGATGCATATCGTGGTATAACTGTCGCAACACACATGGGCCCCATGTGTATTTGATCCCATGTGTAAACATGCCCTCCAATACTCGACCCCATCCAATAGAGAAACATCGAGATAGTCGATCCAGTACTAACACCCCGCCAATCAGACCAGTCACCACTAGCTTAATCCTGTCAAAGATCCACCACATATGTTGGGGTCATATCTCGTCATCCTTAATACCAAGATATCATGTCACCAACATTTAAGCCAGTGTAGCCTTGCCTGTGTCCATGTCACACACCACCCATCTCCCATAGATAGGGATGCGTAGAATCCTCTACACATCATCTATGGTGATGGTGATCTCACATGTTGGTAGTAGAAATGAGCTATGCTTATTATGCCATCTCTCCACCAATGTCTTCAGCGTCGCATGGTGGGCTTGCACCACTGTCATATGGGTGGTGTACCATAAAACCATAACCTTGAAGAATAGGTCCTCATCCTCATCTAACTCAGAAACCGACACAAGTGTCGTTGGATGTCGCTCTTAGAGCATTAGTAGAGGAAGTACAACCTGCATTCATCATGATCAACTTGTTAGTACTCCTCCAAATCAAACTAGTTTGCATACAAAACCAAAAGCAACCTCTAAAACTAGAAGCACCTAAATATAGCCCAAAATTCCTATCTGTGGACCAAAAGCACCATTTTATCTTCCAGTTTTACCATTCTTCTATCCATTTGTGCCACTTCTTCAAATACATCATTCTATCTGCCACATGCACCATCTTGTCTGCCATTTGTGCCATCCTACTTACCAGTTGTGGTTTGTTCCATCATTTGTGCCATGCAATCTACCATTTACGACACATTTTACTGAAAGCACCATGCAATCTACCATTTGTAGTACATTTTACCAAAAGCGTCAAGGGACCTACCATTAGCGCAAATCTACAAGCCAAAAGTGACCCCTAAGACTTAACCTTAGGTTTACCATAAGCGACACCTAAATGCCAAAAGTGCCATTGTGTGCACCATAAGTGCCATTGCATGCCAAAAGCACAACAAAACTTACCATATGTGCCATTTTTCCTATCGACGGCTTTTGGTCAAGACCTAGGACCTACCCTATTTGACCCTCATTAATGACCTTCATAAATGCATTTAGGGGTTTGATTAGGGGTACTTACCACTCCTGGTGCTCCTGTTGGTTGGCCATACATCCTAACCCTCTCCATGTGGTGATCCTCTTGTGGAATCCCTGACATCTCTATAATATGGTCTGCTCTGAGCTCCTAAAAATTCTAAGCACTAGAAGACAAGATCTCTAAACTTTGAGGATGCAAATGACTTGAAAATTACCCCTAGGCCCTACTTATAGCCTCACAACCCTAATTTCTTCCATCCCATGCCCTCATTTTCTTTGTGTTAGCTCTTATTCTCCATCATGTTAGCCTCCACTTCTGATCTGGTCCTTCTTTGCCTTTTTCTTCCATGTCGTCAGCCTTTTCTTCTTGTTGCAAGTCTACCTAGTCCATTTTGCATTTCCCCAGTTTTCCTCTCAAGGGGGCATCCTATCACCAATTACACTGGGGCATAGTAGTCGACACATTAGTCATATCATCAATAGTTCTTTGAATCAATGCCATGAAACACATTGTCTCAAAGAGGGGCAAAATGTAGACAGCCAAAAATGACCATCACATTATTAGCTTGCACATGCATAATTCTTCTAACATCAATACTTATAATTCACCTTAATCGAACAATAATTAAATGTTTCTTAATTATTTAATTAATTTCATCATTATTTCACCACCTTATTCTTCTATTTTCCCATTAATTAATTAAATCAATTATTTACTTAATTCAATACATCTTAATTCCTCTCATCTACACAATTAAATAATTTTAATTATTTAATTGGCTAATTATTCTTCCAAAATCAAATAAATTATTTTAATTTATTTAAGTTGAATTTTCTCATCTTTTCAATAAGTAAAATCATTATTTTATTTATTTTCTTCCATCATGCACCACAAATTAAATAAATTTATTTATTTAATTTCTAATTATCCTCTCATCTTCCAAATTTATCGTTTTCTTCTAATATCTCTTCCATGCACATAAATTAAATAATTTATTATTTAATTTTATCATTTGCATGTCAAAAACAAATCAAAAGTTGAGTTCATGTGGCTTTAAATATTAGTTTTTCTCAATCAATTCATTAAATAGAAAAAAAATTCTATTTTTATGAAAATCAATCCTATCTTTAGTCAAGAAAGAAGTTAACTCAAGAAATCAACTTTTTGCATGGACACTTGTCATGTACACAT
Organism: Cunninghamia lanceolata; assembly: GCA_027924645.1. Taxonomy (NCBI): domain Eukaryota; kingdom Viridiplantae; phylum Streptophyta; class Pinopsida; order Cupressales; family Cupressaceae; genus Cunninghamia; species Cunninghamia lanceolata. The sequence goes on along the minus strand of BSBN01001074.1, from coordinate 1,157,330 downwards.
TCACTCATGATTCATCAATTTATCTCATCCGTTGATTTCTTCTAATTTCCTCCACCGTTGATCGATCTTCCCTGAAATCTATAAATACGCCCATTCACCTCTTCACAAATCCTTCATGATTTTGACCATTTGGCATCCATATCTCCCAACACTTTTGAGCATCTATTGAAGCAATCACGCATCCTTCCATCCATCAAGCTTATCAAGGTTATGCTTTTAGTAGTTTGAGAAATCCACATTCACAAAATACACCAAGGAATTACACACAATGGGTAATAATTAGTATTTCATGCTTTTATCATATCTAAATGTTGCTCCATTGTTTATTTCTTGAAGGTTATGATGGATATTGGTAACTAATCTTCATTGTATCGATGTTCGTAAGTATTCTAGATTTCCCCATACACACCTGGCTAAAGAGTATGGTGGTTAAGTGGGAGTTTAGGCAATGATTCCTCACCAGTCATGTATAGGGGTGTAGGGATATCAACCCCAAACTAGGGACCGTACATGGCACCTTTAGGAGCATTTAGGAATACCCAATAGTAGAACCACAATCCTCAATAAAACCTATAGAGTGGGCAAGGTTTTGGCATACATTCCCATGGTGATTGAAGGGATCAACATGAGAGGATATTTTTCCTAGTTTCAACAGCAAGCTTAGGGTGGACAATAATTCTGATTGAGCTTGAGTTTTCAACAATCTAGCACTCCTTAACTCATTTAGACTACTTAATTTGCAGGACTGTGTTATTCTTGTGGTTAAGAGGGCCATTATGTAAAGATGTGCCCTTAGGGATCAATATCAGTTGGTGGTTAGAATGCTACAACATCAGAGTTGAAATTGGGGGATGTTGGCAAGTTTGATAGAGTTTTTTTGTAGTAGACAATTTTCAAGCAGAGCATCAGGGAATAGTAGTTGAGACATCAAGTTTTTTAAATGGTGTTTGTACTTTATTTTACAAACTCTTTTATTTTCCCCACCTTTGGTTGAGTACAGTAGGATTGATACTACAAGGCAAGATGACAAATGGTAGGTTGAGTTAGCTATTGGTGTTAAGGTGGTTGTAGATTCCCTCATGAGTCTGGGTGTGTTGGATCTTGGAGCCGTCACCACCACTATTGATTTTTGAATCCTACACTTTGGATCCTACAGGATAGTCATTGGCATGGACTAGATTGAAGTGTATTAGGCAAGTATTGATTGTCATCTTAAGGCCATTGATTGTGTTGTTGATTTGGTTATCCATTTGAGGTAGTAGGGGTGCTTAGACCCATATCTCTTCGCATGATTTCCACTATGCATTTGAAATGGAGTATGTAGAACGGATGTCAAATGTTGGTTATATTAGTAAGTGATTTTTTTGAGAATGATTTCCATGAGGTATCTCTAGATGATCATCCCCTTCTTAGGGAGTTTGTCGATGTATTTCCTAGTGCCATTTTGGGTATGACACGTAAGTGGGATGTAGACTTTTGTATAGATCTTATTTTAGGAGCAGAGCCCATCTCATGTGTGCCATACCATACATGACCACCTAGGAACTTAGTGAACTCTATTTACTACTAGAGGAGTTGTTGGAGAAATGACATATTTGTCTTAGTGTATCCCCTTGGGATGCACCAATTCTCTTTGTGAAGAAGAACAATGGATCTCTTCAATTGTGTATCGAGTACTGACAGTTGGATAAGGTGACAACGAAGAACCGATATCCCTTGTCGAGGATTAATGATTTATTTGATCACATGAAAAGAGCCAAGGTATTTTTAAAATTAATCTAAAGTCTGGGTACCATTAGCTCTGCATCCATGAGATAGATATTCATCAAACCACATTTTGTACTTGTTATGGACACTACGAGTTCACCATAGTTCCATTTAGGTTGATGCATACTCCCTCTGTTTTGATGAGTTTGATGAATGCAGTGTTTCATAACTATCTTTATTGGTCTGTTCTTATATTTCTTGATGATATTTTGATCTATTCAAGGACAATGGAAGAACACAAGGTCCACTTGAGCTAGGTTATTTAGTGTTTGCATGATAACTAAGTATTTGGTAACTTGGAAAAGTGTGAATTCTTCCAGTTAGAGGTGAGGCAGTTGGGTCATGTTATCTGTAGTGAGGGTATTTTTGTGGATCCCTCAAATAATTATGTCATTGTGGATTGGCTGGCATCCACGAATGTTGCATCTAGGTTCATAGTTTTATGAGACAGGCAAGTTATTACCATCGATATGTCTTGGAATTTTCAAGGTTGGATCATCCAATTACCTCTCTTCAAAGAAAGGGGAAGAAGTTTGTTTTCTTTGATCATTGCAAGAAATCCTCCTAGTTTATAGAGGAATGGATAACTAGCGTATCAACCCTTGCAGTGCTTGATCCTGCAACAACTTTTATGGTTTGCACGAATGCATTGTTAGAAGGTTTAGGTGTAGTCCTTATGCAGGAGGGTCGAGTGATTTCTTATGAGTCACATAAGCTCAAGGATCATGAGTTAAATTATCCCATCCACTATTTATAGTTGGCAACAATCGTTCTTACACTTGTATTATGGAGACATTTTCTTCTGGGCCATCAATTTGAGCTTCATAATGACCATTGCAGATTATAGTGGGTAAACCCACAATACTAAGTCCCAAACTTGGGACATTAAACTTTTGAACTTGAATGGGGAAAAAATTTGCAAGACATCTTCATTTGAAGATATTTCTTCAAATGAAGGAACCTTTGTTTGAAATTTTCGCAGAAATTGTGCCTTCAAATGTAAAGGTTTTCCTTCATTCAAAGATTTTCTTCGTTCAAAATCAATAAAATAATACCTTCAAATGAAGATAATATTTAATTATTTTTTTAAAATAGTATATGAGGTGAAAAAGTTATTTTCACCTATCATTGCTATAGGTCGCAAATAGGGAAAACAAGTTGTGACCTTTGGGGACAGTGTTGAGGATGACTCTCATTAGAAATGAACTTGATTCTTCACCAATTTGCCACATGGATTTGCTCAAAGGTGTCTAGGGTACTGTCAATGTCAATAGGTGAATCATACATCATCCTCATTTTTTACTAGTTTTACCAGTTGTGAAATTTTCATATTTTGACTTCATTTATAGTTGTAGAAAAATTGTAATATGGTAAATGCACTATATTTTTAATGTTTTATAGCCAAAATTTGGATAGATTAAACCCTAAAATGTTAATTTTAAACTGTAAAAAGTCAACTTGAAACCCTAAAATGTCAAAGCAGAAACCCTACAATGTCAAATTGAAACCCTAAAACATCATTTTGAAACCTGGAAACATCAATTTGAAATTCAGAAACATCAATTTGAAACCCTAATATGTGAATTTTGAAACTCTAAAATGTCTATTTGAAACCCTAAACATCTATTTTGAAATCCTAAAATGTTTATTTGAAACCTTAAAATGTGAATGTGAAACCCTAAGTTATAAATCAGAAACTCTAAAATGTCTAATATAGAAATGATAAAGTGTTATATGCTGATTTAGGATTAACATGTAAGATTTAAAAGCAAAGTATGGTAGTGTAGGATCATAAAATAATAAAATAAGAAATGTGTAAGGAACATGTCACAAATGATTTAGGATCGGTGAAAATTAGATCACGTGTAGTCCAAAAAGGTATGTCATTGTAAGTAGATAAGCCCAATTGAATATGAGCCATGTATCAAATCAAATTAAGCCTACACAAGCATATCGCTCTTTTATCATTTCTAATTGCTTTTAAATCTTACACTTTAATTGTACATTAGCATAGATCTTTGCAAAGGAGATTTGAATGATGATTATGATGGCTCTATTGATGGCTCATTGTATGTCAAAACATTCTTGCTTGTTAATTGTAAACATATTGATGATGATGCTATTATGATTAGTGAGTTTAGATTCTAACTCAAAGGTAGAACAATTCTTTGGTTTGATAAATCTTGTATGTTCTATTCATATTTTAACTCTCTAGCTAGTGATTTCATTAAATATTTTTCTATCCATAGAGACTATAGTGTGTATTTGAATTTACTTCCTTCTCATGTATCTTTCAATCCAAATTCATTAATAAATATGTCTTAATTTGATGATAGACCAAATTCATTTGATTTTGTAGGACATAGTAATCAAAAGATGGGATGAACACAAGAAGTCAATTTTCCACAACCTAGACCTTATATCCATGCTTGACTACATTCACTTGACCTTGTAGGACATACACAAATTAAAGTTTGAAAAGAGGAGAAAAAATTAATTTTACAAACACTAACATTCCTCCTAAAGCAATTAATCTTCCATCTACACCTTAAGATATATCTAAAAAGAAGGAATATGATATCATTCAACAAATGAAGAACACACAAGCAAACAATTCTCCATAAGACTTAGTATGCACATCACCTTTTTGTTAAAAATAGTGGAGAAGTCTTTTGATTAAATTTCTTGGACATAAGGATAATCATGATAACGAGATTCCACATGATAATGTTCTTAAGAAAGTTTTACCTTTATATATCATTGTGAAATGTGGAAAATTCACTATCAAAAGATCTCTAGTGGATAATGGATATAATTTAAACATATATACTAAATATTGTTTGAGTTAACTAAAAGTAGACATATCTAAAATTCAACCTTTATAAGTTTAGATAATTTAACAACAAATCTAGGACATGTTTGGGTACTAATGTTCTTTGAATCTCCCCTCCTTGCAATTTAGATACCTTGTTCCATGTGATGCCTAAAAAAATAGATTAGAATATTCTTCTTTGGGATCCTTGGTTGCATACTATGAAAGTGGTACCCTCTAGGTTTCAGATGTTCATTTTTGTGTTAACATAGATCTAAAACCATTTGACTATTACCATACAATTGATACATCTAATAATTCTGTTACTCAAAATGAACCTCTAGTTAATGATCATAGTGTCTTACAAGAAGATGATTGGGTTCCATTAGACTTTATGCCTTATAGTTTTTGTGAGTATCATGTGGATCTTAAGGCTTATGGTATTCCATTATTATACATATGGATCATTCTGATGGAGATTGATTGTTATTGATGTCGAAAAGGTGTTGAGTTGATGATGCAGGTACATCATAGTGAAAGTTAGATCATACATGAAGTTATTGTTTGTCTTCATATGGCAGGAAGTTTCAGGTGTTCATAATGATCTTCATGGTTAAAGTGAATTTAGACAATGTGACATGTGATGTCGATGGTTAGGTAATGTTATCAGTTCATATGAAGTTGCTGAAGTTATGTTTTCAGAAGTTATTTTGTCTTGATAGTATGCACTATATCATACAAGGACAGTGGTAGGATGTTATAATGTGATTGAAGGACATAATGATTTTTGGAGAGTATGGATCTCAGGATATGCTAACTTGTTTGTGTTGGTCAGAGGATCTATGTTGTGTGGAGTTGGTTATCATCTTGCTTCATGTTATGATCAGCTTCTTGCTTCACACGAAAGAGTTTAGATGCCTAGAAGGTATCATTTATGATTGACAAGATTGATTGATGTCACATTTGATATAGTCACACAGTTGCTTGCTCAATTATTTCACTTTCTCTTCACAGTTTATATGTTCAGTGGTATATGTCTGTGACATCATGAGTTTAGTGGTTTCACCTTTGTATTGTTGCCCTCAGTTCAGTGAATTCACTTGGTTAGAAACATTATATTTGTCGGTCCCTATATGTCATATCTTTATGACATTAAAAAAGATGAATTTCATATGCAAAGTCATATTTGAAAAGGAGCTTGTATAAGTCTTTTAAAAAAATATCAAATAAAAATGGGAGCATTAAATATCATATTTATATTTAATGATTTTATAAAATGATTTAAAAAAGGCATTGAATTGCCTTATAGGAGCTAGAAGTATTTTTTAAAGGGAAGCATGATGCATATTTTATGCAAAGTTTTTGAAGTTTTTAAAAAGCATTGAAATGCTTTTTAAATGGAGTACTAAGTTTATAATGATAAAAAGCATGAAAAGCATCAAATATTTCTTATGAAGCATGGTTTTTTTAAAAAAACGTAGAAACTTTCCTTTTAAACTTCTTTTTTAAGGAATTTTTATAAAGGAGAAGTATTCGGTGGAGTTTTTAAAAAAGCAATCTTTTAAGATTTTTTAATTTTTAGAAACCTTTCTAAGCCATGAAAAATGAAGGTTAAAAAAAAATATGAACATATTTTTTTTAGAGATTTTTCTATATATTTTTTTTAAGAAAGGAAAACAAGGAATTTTTTTTTGGAAGAAGATTTTTTTGAGAAGACATTTTTTTGGAAATTGTTTTGAAGATTATTTTCTTAAGGTGAGATTTTTTGTATGAAGAAAAGATAAGGGAGTTTTTGATAAAAAAATTTTGTGGGCAGATTATAATAAGTTGAAGATTTTATTTTGGAGAAGTTTTTTTCTCTCTTTTTTACAGATGGAAGAGTGAAGAAATGAAGGTATGCAAAATGGAGGAAATGGAAAGCCATTTGTGTATTTAAGGAGATTTTATGAGAAGTTTTGAAAATGAAATAGAAGATGAATGGTTTGATAAATTAAATTGTGAAGTTGTTTCAGAGAATTGAAGAATATGAATGTGAAAGGTGAAGGGTTATTCAAATTGCATATAATTATTTTACAGGTATATTGATGGTGTGAGTATATAGATAAAAATGCATTGAAGACATCTTTGAGAAAATATTATAGATAATTTTTGTATGTATGAGATCATGTTTTTACAGATACAGAGAGTGACAAGATCAAGATCATTATCAGATGTTTGTATGAGAGTTTGTGTAAGGATCAAAAGTGCTTTGATGAAGATCTCCTTGTGCAACAAACTTTTAGATTGAATCACAAAAACAATATACAATTGATATACAGAGATAATCAAGTGAATAATTAGGTGAATGAATTATGAATTGATTGAACAGAGATAATGAGACTAGTATGGAGATTGGTTTGAATGTGCTTTGAATGTGCTCAGAGATGACAGGTCATGAATTGAGAAGCAATCATGTCTTGCACACTATTTTGATGAGGACAATTGAATTGGTCAGTGAGACCTTCCTATGCCAGTGAGGCTTGTGGTCAGTGAGACCTCTGTGTGACCTCTGTATGTGCCAGTGAGGCATCTTGTAAAGCTAGTGAATCTTCTTTGGTCAGTGAGACCTTCATGTAACCAGTGAGGTTTTGAATAAGCCAGTGAGGTAACTTTGAGTGGTTTTTCTACCCAGAGAGGGTTTTCCACTCCAGAAATTTTTGTGTCATAATTTGTCTCTATGTGTGCATATTTGCATTTTGCTTATAAGTTTTTGGTTCACATCTTTAACTATAAGTCTTGTGCATATGAGCTCAACAAATCATTAATGTCTTCCTTTCTATTTGTCTTGTAAGATAAAGTTTGAAAAAAAGTTAAGAATTTACACAACACTGATTCACCCCCCCTCTCAGTGTTGTCCTTGACTCCAACACATTCTATCTATAGGAAAACATGTAAAGCATATATAGACTTCATGGAGACATGTATCTTGTTGATGATTTGTCATTGAGGTCAAAAAGGGTTGTTGATGATGAAGGAATGATGTTGATGTAGTTGTTGAGATAGGGATGATGTTTGAATGGCAATGTGTTTCAATGTGTTCATTAGGGTGGATTCAGGATATTCATCATGGTCATTCAAATGCAGGGTGTAGAGATATTATACAGAGTGCAGATACATCAAAGGTTTGTAGAGAGTTGATCTATTCTAACTCATGGTATTCATGGTTTCAATGGTGCTCTTGTAGTTCATGTCGATGAATATGACAATGTTTGGTGTGATGTTTTTTTAATCCATGTCCATGCCATGTCAAAGCCTTTGAGGTTTCTATAGTAAGAAAACTTTGTTAAGAATAGCCTCCTTGTGTCTTGTTGGTCATCATTGTGCTCTCTATCTCATTCAAACATTCTTATTTGTTAGTGGTTATTGCAACTTTTGAGCCTTTTCTTGTCACTCGAATTCTTTGATCTAATGGCCTATATCTGCCTTGTTCTTCATGTATACATGAGCTCCTATATACCCTAATGTCTTTACAATGATCTCATGGTGACAAATTTCTTTTAAGTCTTCATAGCTTAGGTTAAGGGTTTAATGTTTTATGTCTTTTAGGGAACAAAACCCTAAACCAAGTGCTTAAGGCACATTACATTGTAACCCTACTTTAACCCTCTTAAATTTATTTATATTTCTTTGGTGACTTTTAATTGCAGGTTAAAATAACTTAAGACTTAAAGGATACCGACCCCTTTACCTAGCGAGACCGGGAGACCCGGAAATGTCTCATAAAAAGGGCACTCGAAGAATGATCAAAGGCTCAGATTAAATACATCGAAGGCGTGAAAGGTTTAATTGATGGTGCAGATTTGAATGAGATTTGAATTGCAATGGAACATTGGTTTGATTAAGATTGACGGCCAGTTTGGTAACTGCAGCACAAACTACGTTTTTGAATCTGTGAGGCCAGGAAAATTAAGTAAAAGGCTATCAGAGATGTTTTATGATGGTTGGATGGGTTTTTTGTGCTCTACAGAGACATACCTACACATACATGTGAGAATTGTGAGATTTGGTGATGTAAAATTATGTATTTGGGAGCCTTGAAGTTGTCATGTGTTTTCAATGCATGAAAGGGGTTTATGATTATGTTTTTGTATGAAAGGAGTCTTAGACTACATGATGATGCAGGTTGGTGTTTTGTGTTTTGTAGAAAAGTATCTTCATGTCCATAGGTAAAATGGTTATGTTTTGATGTAAATTTTGGTTTGTGAAAGGCAAAAACATTGACATTTGTTTTAATGTATACAAAAGGAGTGTGAGTAAATTATCTGTAATATGTAAAAGGGTGATTATATGTTTTGATCTGCAGAAGAGATCAGGAGACTAGGGTTGATATGTTGTCATTGAAAAGGTGTGTTGATTGTATGTTGAAGAACGTACATCATTTGGTGAATAATGCATTGTAGAGAATTAGGGTAACCCTCTGAGTTAATTTCTTCTTTCTTTTATTCATGGTTTGTCAGTGAGACATTATTTCTTGCCATTGAGGCATATTATGTTTGCCAGTGAGGCATAATGTTTTTCTAGTGAGGCTGTGTCAGTAAGACACTAATTGCACCTAGTGAAGGCTTTAGTTTTTGCCAGTGAGGCATAATAAAGTACAACATTCAAGAGTGGTTTTTATCCCTTTTAAGGGTTTTCCACTCATAAATAATGTGTTATGGTCCTTGTTGATTGTCTCTATGTTTGTGCCCTAATGTTTTACTTTTGATCAAGGTTTTAGACATCATTCTTATCATTATACATTTGTATATGTGTTTGATGAATTCTTAAGTCTTCTTTCCTTTTTGTCTAGTGGTTCAAAGGTGCAATAAGTTTGAAAAATTATAGACCACTGATTCACCCCTCCTCTCAATGGTCCTGTACTCCAACAAGTGGTATCAGAGCCAAGTTCCCTATAAAAGTCTGATAGGCTTGGGTAGGTCCTGGTAGTGGAGTACTATGGGAAAATGTAGAAGAAATAGAGGAAGAAAAGATGTCGAGCAAAAGGTTGTCAAACAAGCCCTAGTCAAGTCAAGTAATGAGTTGTTGCATGAGTCACCCCTGAAAATTGACACAAAATGTGATAAAGAGAATGATTTTGTTGTTGAGATTGATGATGAAGAAGGAGACTTCTTTGTGGGTGAAGATGAGTATGAACAGGAGTGTGAGATTGATATAGAAGGTGAACTCTTGTGTGCTCGGATATAATCAAGCAACTCAGAAAAGAGAACTAGAATTTAGAAGACCAAGTTCAACAAGAAAAAGACTCTAAGGACAAGGTACTTTCAGATCTTGTAAAATTTTCTTTAGATCATGAAGAGTCTAAAAAACTTATTATTAACCTAAAGACAAATATAGAAGAAGCAAAAAGAGTAGTTGATTTTAAAAAATTTGTTCTTGAAGTCAAAACTAATGAATGTTTGAAATTAGAGTTAGAAATAGTCTCCTTGAGAAAGGAATTGGAAAAGGCATATTCTAAGTTGCACAAGTATCTACAATTTGAAAAGAGTAATGAATGCTTAAATGACATGTTGAGGAAGCAAAAGCATCATAAGGACACTACTGGTCTAGGTTATGAAGAAGGACAATGCTCCAAAGTTAGAAATGCTCCTAGGAAGAAGATAGACCTGAATAATCATTCTGTTGCTCCTGAGAAAGATAAGAAGAAAGCAAAAGATAAAGTTGTTGATTTTGGAAGAAGAAGAACAAACGGATTCTCAAGACCTCCACTTGTCATGCAATACAACTACTCTCAGTTTCATGGTTATTTCTGTTCTTGTCATATTTATGGTCATAGAGCTAGAGATTGTCAAACTTATACTAAAAATGATTTTGAATGGTATAAAAATAAAAGTCCTTATAGAATGACAAATAAGAGTTACAATGTGGTATGTTACAAGTGTAACCAAGTTGGTCACATAGAAAGAGATTGTTGGATGCATGGAAGATATGATCATAGAAGTTATTTTTGGTTGTCAAGAGAATATGATTTTGTTCCTCCTATTAGTTATAGGGTTATATGCTATAGATGCCATAATCTTGGGCATACAACACAATATTGCAGAAGAAACCCTGTGAAGCCATCTAATCACATTAAGAAGGCAAATATGTTAAACACGCAAAAGAAACAACCTATCAAAGTTTGGAGAAGAAAATAACAAGGTCAAGAAGAAGATAAACCTAGCCATGTGCATACTGTACAAAAGACATTACTTGTTGCATAAAGAAATCCATGAAGTAAGGGGGAGATGTTCAATGTTCTATCATTTACCCCTAAAGTATGCTTCAGGAGGTTGTACCAGTCAAGGAACAAGTGGAGGTATGTTAGCTTTGTGAGCAATCAAGTGCTTCTTTCTTCAATCTGTTTAAAAAGTGTTTGGTTTGGTGCTTCAAGATGTTTGGAAGGTGTTTAGTTTTATGCTTTAGAATGTATGTTTAGGATGCCTTCGTGTTGTTCACTGTAAGGATACCTTTATGTCATCTTGTTGGTTGTTCATGCCTTGAAGTTGATATGATAATTGAAGCTATTGTTTGTCTTGATATATTGATCATTTATAGCTTGATTGGTCATCTTAGTGATTGGTTCTTAGGATGACATGATTCATCATGTCATGGAGGCTCATGTTCATGGATGTTCTTATGTATTGGGTTGGATTGTGCTTCATGCTTCATGTATTATGATATAATGATGTGACAATGTTGATCTTGACTTGAGTGGTCTTTGGTTTGATAGTGGTCTTTCTTGGTTTGCAATAATGATAGTATCTTTGTAACAATGGCTTTAAAAGCTTACAATATGGATATGAATAGAAGTTTGAGCAGGGCAAGTTTAGTAAGTAATGTTGGTTCCCTCATAAGACAAGATTACAGTGATCAAGATGTTGCAGAGGGTAGTGTCAAGTTAGTGTTTGCAGTAGATTGCAAGATAAAGTTTATTAGCAACAGAGGTCTTTATTAACTTGTTAATGATGTAATAATGTTTTTATGATTTGATGCAGTGATGTAGATGTAAATGATCTAACTGACAATGATCAGTGTTGGCTTTAGTGTTAACAGTGTTTGATGTTTGTTCACAGTAATCATTCATTTCTTGGGCTTTAACAGTAATAATGCTTTATACTTCTCTCTAACATTGCTATTTTGGTTTTGGTCTCTGATTTTATGTAGCTTTAACAAAGTTTGTATATTGCTTTTGAAAGTACTCTTTGTAAATGTGATGTCTTTCACAATGTTTTGGAAATGTTTCTTTGGATGGTCTTTGACTTGATAAATTAGTGGTTCATGGATCATGGAGATAGTGTTGTACATAGCCAAGATGATATTTTTTTGGAGTGTTTATGTGGCAAGATTGTTTAGCAAACATTTGTTGACAATATGAGACAGTAACAATGCTCCATCAATAATCAGTGATCTTGATTACAGACTAGCTTAAGTGGTGATATCAACTGTCTTCTATTCCCCTGTAACTATGCTTTGATTTTTGTGACAATCCTAAGTGATTTAGTAAAAAAGATGATATACTGATATTCTTAGCAATTGTATAGTACTTTAATCTTTTGTTGGCAGTAAACAAATTTCTTACTAAACCCCTCAGTATTTTAGGTGATACAGTGTAATGATATTTCTATGCTATCTTTCATTCAAGCTCTTTTGTAGGGGGAGTTGCATAGGTTCCTTTGTCATTAATCCTCTTCATGTTGGCAAGAGACACTGTGTGGCTTCATAAGTATTGTCATTGATGACAACAAAGTCTATCCCACACATTCGCAGTACATAGTATGCCTATACCAGAAGTTAGATTGAAGATTATTTTGGTCTAGTGAACAAGAACAATGTATGTAACAAGGTCTGACAATCAGGTTCGGATCTCTTAAATGGTGTAACTCAGTAAATTGCAGACTTGGACAAGTCAAGAGGGGTATCATGACTACTGTATTCCAAAGATTTAGCCTCTGGTGATAAAGCAAGAAAAATATATGAGCATCTAAGTGTTGGGTTCCAATCAGGCAGAGCAGGTAGATGAAGAACTGACCAGCAGAGTATTAGACTTCAATCTAGATGTGTAAAAGGTCCTGATCAAGCAATCTTTGATATTATACATTGTTAGATGACATGATTTATGACTTCTATGCCTATGTTTTTGATGCGCATCACTAATCAAGCATGGATTCAATCGATAGATTAATAACTTGCAAATATCTTAGGTGTTCTTGTTGCCGACTAAGAAGTTGTTGGAAATCCTTGATGCAGATATATATACCTGATGGATTCAAGCTTGTCAGTGTGTGTAGTGATGATATTTATGGTTAAGTATGAAGAAAAGTAGAGACAAGTGCGAAGGCAGTAATTCAAGCCTGAAATGTGACAGAAAAGTTATATTAAGCAGAGGAAGAATGAAATGTGCCAGATCAGCATACTCTATCTAATCGAAACTAAAATCCTGCATGCATAGATGTTGTTCATTAGTTCAGACACCTTGGTATCATCTGTAAGCATTTGTAGACTATAAGTCTCTTGTAGGCAGTGGGCCTCTTGTGAGCAGTGTGCTCGGGCAGTGACCCCTAATTGGCAAGTGCCAAATTTGTACTCTTTATTCTTTTAACAGAGAATACAATCCTGGGTTAGTCACCCCATGGTTTTTTCCCTTAACAGGGTTTCCATGTAAAAATCCTTGTGTCATGTGTTAATTTCTTTTTTAGCTCTTATGATTGTCTTGTTTTGGCATAACATTAAATGATAAGTTAAGAAAAAGAAATAAAATAGAAAAGTTATAAGATAACTGATTCACCCCCCCTCTCAGTTATCTGCATTGTTTCCAACAATTGGTATCAGAGCAAGGTTCCTCTGAACAAATCCTATCAACTTGAGGAAGATCTGGGAATCTCAATGGATGCATATGGTATGAAGGAACAACTTTAGTCTGCCCTAGATGATCTTGAACAATCCCACTTTGAAGTCAATAATTTGAGAGAAAGACTTAAACAAGCTGATGATTTCATAAATAAGCTAAAAGAAAAACTTAGTATCTCTGTGAAAAAGAGAAATGAACTACTTCAAAAATTATCCAATCAGAGTGAAGTCAATGATACTAATGAAGATCTGAATGAGAAAAGTAAGCTATGTGAGAAGCTATCAAAAGAAGTCATTATGGTAAGGCATGAAATGGAATCAGGGGTTATGAGATTCACCCAAGAAATTGAAGAAAAAAGAAAGATTGAAGATAATCTAAAACAATCCCTCAAGGAGAAAATAGAGGACTGCCACAAAATGGATAGAATAATTAGGCATCTTGAATCTGATCTTGAAGAAGCTAGAGACAATGAAGAACAACTTGAGAATCAGATAAACACTCTTAAACAAGATTTTCAAACTGCAAATGAATACAAAGAAAAATTCAAGATAAGCTCAGCCCAACTTGAAGTTCTTCTTGAAAGCCAAAAGAGGGTAGATGATAAGCGTGGCTTGGGATATGAGAAACGTGAAAGCTCTGGATCCGGTCAGAAGAAATTTGGATCAACAAATCAAAGAAACATGCCTAGAAGATCTACGGTAAGGCAATCAAATGCTCAAAGATATCCATCCTTCAATGGATACTGCTTCAATTGCAACAAGTTTGGTCACAAAGCAATCCAGTGCAGAAACATAATGAATCAATTCAATCCATCCTTCTCTGGTTAATGTTTCAGTTGCAAAAGGTATGGTCACAAATCTCATGAATGCAGAAATATGCAAATGAATAATTCTTTCAATGGTAAATGCTTTGTATGCAATAGAATTGGACATATGGCTAATGAGTGCAGATGAAGAGGATATCATTCAAATAAGCAAAGAAATGTTGTGTGTTACACTTGCAATAGATCCAGTCATATTGCCAAATTCTGCAGAAGCAAAAATCAGGATAGAAAAGGTCCGGTGGAACATGATCAGAAACAAGATAAAGGCAAAGGTAAAGTAAATGTGGATGAAGTTTAAAAAGAAATGAGCAAGGTTTGGGTAAAAATGAGTACAATGAATATTGGGGATGGATCTGCACCGGAATCCGGTGCTGATATTCCTTCTGGAAACTAAAAGACTAGCTCTAGTTCAGGGGGAGCTACAGAGAAGATCCCTTTCCCCCAGCTAGTCAGTGAGTGCCTGAATTTGACACTTTGATTCAAAATAAGAGGTTGTAGTTTCAAATGTTTGAGGGGACTCACTTGAAGATCATATAGTCTAAATTTGATAAATCTGCATGCAGATTTGAGCTAGTTATGAGGAGATCCTATATCAGCAGCTATCTGGTAAAGTAGAATTTCATAGATAGATTTGGTATGATCCAAAATTGAAATATTTCAATCTGCGGACTCATGGCATGTTTGAAAAAGGTGAAAATATGTTATCAATCCTCATAAACAAATGATTTAAAGATCCGCAAGACAATCCAAGAAAACCTCATTTGAGAAGCAAGGTAACCAAATGACTTAACAACTTGTGCATTTATTACAAAAGGAAATTAGGGTTTATGCAAGGATAAAAGGGTTCTTTCACTCATTATTTACACACTTGCACTCACGAAGAAGAAAAGAAGAGCTCTGCGAAGAAGATCCTACAATTCACTCAAGTTCAACTGAAGATCGAATTCAACCAGAGAATCATTTCAGTTTCTTCTTCAAACCCTAAAGCATGAAAATGTACTTCCCTTTTGAAAACTCTCTCTAGATCTCTTGCAAAATGGCTACTCCAATGGTTGTCAATATTTCTGATAGGCCAAGACCTAAATTTAAGGAACACCCTTACAAATCTTTAGAAGTTGATCCCTTGGGTACGTTTTCTAGTATTCCGTATGAAGTCTTGCATGTAGAAGATGTTAGGGTTTATATCCATGCAAACATTGAAGAATTTGGAGACTCAAAATTGATGGATATTTATCACAAATAGCTAATAGATGAGAATTTTGAACTCAAACTTGAATTCAAGGCCCTCCGGGACAAACACTTCAGACATTGCATACATTTTCCATGTTTTGCAGAAGATGATTGGGTCCAGTATGTTCTAAGTAGGATGCATGATAATTTTATGTGGCTAATGAGGCCATTCAAGATAACTAAAGATGCCATTAGGGTAGTGACCGGACTGCATTGATCAGGTGGGTTACTTGCACTCAAATCTGTGAAGAACCAAATGGTAATTGAAGCTACTGGATCAAAATTTGACAAAAGAGTAATGACTATAGATCACATCACAGATCCGAATGTCAAGTTTGCTTCAATGACAATCAACTACAAAATCTACCATTCAAGCATAGATAATTCTGTGTCTGGTACAACAATCTATGCTACATATCAGATGTTGAGGGAAGATGCAGATTATGATCTGTGTGAGATTCTTCTAAATCAACTGTTGGAGAACTTGCAGAAGATCAAAAAGGATAAGAAAAATTCCTTTAAATATGGTAGTCTAATACTGTGTCTGTTCTTCTATTATATGAATGAGCTACCTGGATCAAATGGTTAGGTCTGGCAAAATGATAAACCTATTGCAATTCAGATCAGAGATTACATGTATGGACTTGGTGATGCTCAAGCCCAAAACACAGCCCTTTGGGGTTACTTTAAGAATTTCTAAAGCATAATGTAAGCTAGAGAAAGAATACCACAAATAATAGTTGACAAATACAAAGATACAATCTACTTCATGGTTGACACTGATCAATGCCTAATGGAGGCAGTTGAGCCAAGAACTGTATGGATAATGCCTATGGGATATGAGGTCAATGAAAAAATCTTGGACCTACATATTCAACACTTGCTGAGCCAGCCTAAGGACACTGAAGCAGAAAGGTTTGGCACCTTTGAAGAGCTAAGTATAAATATACATGTTGAGTTAAGACAGCTGGAGATGAAGAGGAAAGTAAGAAAGGAAGTTGAAGAAATTTCCAAAAGATTTGGCATATCAAAGGAGGTTGTAGATGCTAATAGAGAGAAAATAGAGAGGGCAGAGAAAGAAAGACAAGAAGCAAAGAAAGAAAGTGCTCCTGTACAAACCTCCTCTCAGACTAGATCCTCCAAAAGCTCTGCTCCTGTCACTTCCAAAAGCTCAAAGTCTACCAAACTGGAAGTCAAGACATCCAGAAAAGGAGAAAAGAGGATGAAGACCAAAGCCACAAGGACATATACAAGCCATAAAGATGATGAAACATAATCTGATGAGGAAATCAAGAAAATGAAGAAGAAGAAAACATCCGAGAAGTTCTCTACTAGCAAAAATGAGGAAGAGAAGGTAGAGGAATTTATTGAAAATCCCACTCTTTCCATTGATAACATCATCAAGGCAGTTACTGTGGATGGAAACTTGCAGCCGGTGACTGAGTTCTATGATGCATATAGTGATACTGACAAGAGAATTCTGGAAGAGGCTACTGTCAGGTACTTGAACATTTACAATAAATCTTTCATTGAAATTATATCATTGATTCCTAAGAGCCTAGAAAAGGTACTTGAGATGAGAAAAGAGAATGCAATGGAAAAAGACTTAGAGATTCGGGAGCAGATAGCAATTCAACTTTATCCTTCCATCACTCCAAAACAAATGGACATGATTTTCAAGGAGTGTAAAGATGATTTCTAGAGCAAATCCAGAATGAACTAACTCATGCTCGGTGAGACTGAACAAATAGCCAATGAAACAAAAGAAATCCTCTAGAATGCCTTGAAGAGATTCAATCTTCCCATTATAGAGGAAATAGATGAAGAGCCCTCTAACATGGATGTTGAAGGATTAAAAAAAATGATGAAGAGTCATCTCAGGCATTAGATTCCTCTGTTCCGGAAGAGGAAGGATAGAAAGAAGAAATATTTTCTGACAAGGATGTCGAAGGATTAAAGAAAAATAATGAAGAGCCATCTGAGGCACTAGACTCCTCTGCTCCGGAAAAGGAAGGACAGGAAGAAGAAACAAAGATCAATAAGCAAGTCAGCCTAGATGTCCCCAAAAACAAGGAAGTATATAAGAGACAGTACAAAATTTCCTGGACAAAGAAATAATGGAGCTGGATGAACCTGAGCTAATTCAAGGGCCACTAAACTTTGACTCTCTATCTCCGGTCGAGATAATGAAGGTAGCATCTTTTGCTCAGGCCAAAGCAAAAGAGAAACTTCTAAAATCTCATATGGAGGATTGTGAGCTGTTGGAGATTGCATCTGGGATGCTAGAGAAGATTATGCCAACCTATCAAAAGGATCCTTCTACCTCTCCATCCAGTAATCTGAAAAACTTAGTCAATTCTGTTAACACTCATTTTGAATCCTTAGAGAAATCAGTAGAAACTAAGGTCTGGAAGGAGTTCTTGGGAAAAAGGTTCAGTGAAGTACAAGGGCTAATTACTAATGATAGAAGAACCTTAGGCATTGGCATAAACAGCCTTGAAAACACTCTTAAAGATGGTGGGGACATATACAAATTTTGTTTATCTTGGCCCAAAGTGACAGAGGACATTGAGAAGAAAGTGAAAGAACAAGAAGGAAAACTGTCAAGTTTATCTCAGAATTTTGATCCCCTTACTACCTCTCTGGTGAATCATGAATGTCAAGCTATTGCTATAATAAATGAAATTAAAGAATTGGTTAAGGAGAAAAAGAACATAATGGATAGAATGGGTGAGCTTAGAGGGATAATCATCCCTAAGTTAGAGACAATGCATGATGCCTTGATAGAGGCACAAAATACAATCCGGACCAGTGATCCAACAGACTTAAAGATGGCAGAAGCATATGCATTTTTGTTAAGTGGACATCTCTTTATTTTGGACAGAATGAAGAGGAGTTGGGCCACATAAATCATCCAGTTGAAGACGACCTTTGTGTATATACTTAAGTATATGTAAGTATAACATATGATTTATATATACTTATACGGCCATGTATAGAATAATTTTTGCAAAATCTTGGTATGCGGATTCTGCCCTTTGCCATTGATGTCAAAGGGGAGTGAAGAGTAGTGAAAAATGTGGAGTCCAGCTATGGGGGAGCTCCGGTAAAACAGTGCAAGAGACAGAGCATCAGCTAAGGGGGAGTTACTGTGACACTTAGCCATTTTTCACTAAGTGTTGCCATCAATGCCAAAGGGGGAGATTGTTGGCAAGAGACACTGTGTGGCTTCATAACTGTTGTCATTGATGGCACCAAAGTCTATCCCACACATCCACAATACATAGTATGCCTATACTGGAAGTCAAATTGAAGATTATTTTGGTCCGGTGAACAAGAATAGAGTATGTGACAAGGTTTGACAATCAGGTTCAGATCTCTCAGATGGTGTAACTGAGTAAGTTGCAAACTTGGACAAGTCAAGAGGGGTATCATGACTACTGTATTCCAAAGATTTAGCCTCCCGTGATAAAGAAAGAAAATGATATGAGCATCTGAGTGTTGGGTTCCAATTAGGTAGAGCAGATAGAGGAAGAACTGACCGACAGAGTATCAGACTTCAATCCAAATGTGTAAAAGGTCCTGATCAAGCAATATGTGATATTATACATTGTTAACCAACATGATTTATGACTTCTATGCCTATGTTTTTGATGCGCATCACTAATCAAGCATGGATTCAATTGACAGATTAATAACTTGCAAATATCTTAGGTGTTCTTGTTGCCGACTAAGAAGTTGTTGGAAATCCTTGATGCAGATATATATACCTGATGGATTCAAGCCTGTAAGTGTCTGTAGTGATGATATGTATGGTTAAGTATGAAGAAAAGCAGAGACAAGTGCGAAGGCAGTAATTCAAGCCCAAAATGTGACAGAATAGTTATATTAAGCAGAGGAAGAATGAAATGTGCTAGATCAATATACTGTACCTAATTAGAATTGAAATCCTGTATGCATAGATGTTGTTCATTAGTTCAGACACCTTGGTATCATCTGTAAGCATTTGTAGACTATAAGTCTCTTGTAGACAGTGGGCCTCTTGTGAGTAGTGTGCTCAGGCAGTAAGCCCTAATTGGCAAGTGCCAAATTTATACTCTTTATTCTTTTAACAGAGAATACAATCTTGGGTTAGTCACCTCGTGGTTTTTTCCCTTAATAGGGTTTCCACGTAAAAATCCTTGTGTCATGTGTTAATTTCTTTTTTAGCTCTTATGATTGTCTTGTTTTGGCATAACATTAAATGATAAGTTAAGAAAAAGAAATAAAATAGAAAAGTTATAAGATAACTGATTCACCCCCCTCTCAGTTATCTGCATTGTTTCCAACACTTCACTGTATGATCAGCCAGAATTTGTGAGACAATAAAGGAAGATTCAAGAGTGTGACATTGTGATAAACATGTATGCAATGTAGAATCAAGTGATCATTGTGATGGAGTCATGTTTAAGATGCCAAGAGGAGCAGTAGTTTGGGAATTGATGTTTGATGTATTCTTGGATGATCCTATATGATGACAATCATGACCATTATAATAGTGTAGCAGCAGTATTCCTCTGCATTATAGAGCAGGGTATGGCATCTATCAAAGTATAAAGGAAGGGGGAGATAATGAATACTATGTTGACAATAAAATGAATGTGTTTCAATCTTGTATTGGTATAGTTTTCATTATACTGCCTTAAACAATGTTGGATGAATGGTTATAGCTTCATCTAGGTCTGACAGACATCTATACTATAATTGACAAGGTTACATGAAAGGGGGAGATAATAGATGCATATGGATACACAGTGAAATTAGTTTCAATAGTCTTGGAGCTCTTGGAATCAGTTCATAGTATTCATAGCATAGTATTATCAGTGAGAACAATGTTTTTAAAGATGACAGTCTTTCATTTATAGCACAATGATAATAACAATGTTTTCATTATTTTGATCTACAGTGTGACTGTGATGATCCGATAATTCAGTCATTTGTGAAGTAGTAGTATTCATACTGATTAGTAGTATGTGATATGTGAAATCTTTCTATTAGTACCTCTTTATTATGATAGTGAACCAAAGTCAAAGAAAACAATGATGTCATAGTGGTATAAGGACAGTAACGAATTTTTTTCTTCTTCTCCGTCAAGATAGTGGAACATGTCACACCCGCATTTCCCATGCGGTCACGACACACAACACACATGTCATGTCCACATTTGCCATGTGGTCATGACATGAATTACGAAAAACTTTTCTACCTATCCCTAGGAACCCCTCGCACGCTTCTGCGTGCTCAGTGGCAATACACATAAGGTGTAAACATGTCAACAAAATTTGGGGAGGTGAGTTTTCCCACACAGTCCCCTGCATGATGATAGCCATCTAGGGGGTATGCGACATGAAGTGTGTCACTTTTTAGGTTAGACTGATTTTAATCTGAACCCCTAGTTTCCTAGGTGTGAAGGTAATTTCGCCAGCTTCGAACCTAAGTCTAACTTAGGTCAAAAATCAAACAAAAATAAAGATTAAGTAATAGTGGCATGATGGACGCATGATTAAAGTGGAATGATGGAATAAAAGCTAATAAAATAACATAAAAATTAAACCCTAGAAATCTAGGAAAAATATGACAGCATAACGCGTTTTTGCAAAACGCATTAAAATTTTTAAAGTAAAACACCAATAAGAGATTAAATAAAATTTAATAAAATAATAATAAAAATCAAAACTTAAGAACAAATTTAAAACAATTTAAAATAATCAAAAATAAATATCCTGCCAAGGTCAAATAAATCGACCTTGCATAAAGAATAAAAATTTGAAATAATATAATAAAAAAATAATAGCAAACGCCAAATTGGATTTCAAAATTAAGTCCGTTAATAAATATAATTTATGGCATTACATTTAATAACGAACTTGGAATAATGAGGAGGAAGGAGACTAAAATACTCCTTCCCATAAAATAATAGTAAAATAGATAAATAAATAAAAAGATGAAATCCCGCTAGGGAAAAATAAGAATAAATATCCCAACTGAAATAAATCAATTTCAAAGGGAATACTCTTCCCAATTAAAATAAAATTAATCCCCCCCTTTTTATAAATATAAAATATAACTCATACTCAATGAAACAAAAATGTAATTCCCCACTTAAAATAAAACCAAAAATTAAAAGAGCACAAGAAAATGAAATAAGGGCAAGTAAAATAGAGGGTTTAAAATAAATAAAAGACAATTATCCTCACACACTCCTCTCAATTTAAAATATTGTTTTCTAAATTGGAAATGCCCTAATTCAATTTAAAATTGTTTTTCTAATGGAAGCCCTAATTGTTTTCATTTCCATTGTCTTCTCTTTAACCTTCTTTTTGTTGCCCTAATTTCCTAATCTCCTCCTTTCTTGTTTTCTTTTGCTTTGTTTTGTTCTTCCACATGTTTTACAAGTTAAGGGTTTGAGCAAGAGGTGGAGGCCATAGAGGGAACCTTCCACTACCTCTCACGGAGGTATTCTTAGCAGGCTTAAACCATATGATACTATATTTTTTTTGTCACAGAAGAAGATTGTTATATATTTGTATAAACTGAAAGTGTTAAGTGGTAATTCACATGCTGCATGGGTTAAAGGGGTAAGAGGAGCCAATGGCAGTCACGACAGAGTAGAACAGAGGTACCGAGGGCGGCGGAGGATAGCACTGCGTGAAGGGAAGGTGGAGAGTGGAGTCTGCAGTGGCTAGCAGTAGAGGCATCGGGTGTAGAGTGCAAGGTGGGGACGGTGGTAGTGCGGAGTATAGGGTTTGAAAGAGATGGTGGGGCAGGGGTTGAAACCCCCACCCACACCCGCACCGGGTGCAGAGTGCAAGGTGGGGATGGTGGTAGTGCAGAGTATAGGGTTTGAAAGAGATGGTGGGGCAAGGGTCGAAACCCCCGCCCCACACCCTATCCATTGCAAACAATGACGGCGAGACTGTGGTGGGTGCCAACGCCCACCACAGCCCCTCTCATTTATTAATACAGTTTTGGTTATAAGTAGGGTTTGCGGTTAATCTAAAATCTGCCATTAATATTAATCTCTGTTTGCAGCCTATTTTGTAATGCAGTTTTCGGTTTAAAGATATTTTTAAATATATTTATATATATATATATATATGTGTGTGTGTGTGTGTGTGTGTGTGTGTGTGTGTGTATACACTCAGATTTATATCCATAGTTTGTCCAAATGCACTTTCTACTATTGAATATTTATATTTATAAATGTATACACTCATATATATATATATACATGAGTGTATATATATTATAATATAAAAAGTAAATAATTAACTTTTGTATTTCTTCTATTTGTAGCATATACACCAGAAGATAAAAAAAATATAACAACTAGAATTATAAAAATAAGAAACAATGTATATATATATATCCTCATATATATATATATATGTACAGTTATATATACACATTGAACTTCTACTCACAATACACAAATCTAGGTAATATGAATTTCTAAATTTCTGTTGTACATGAACAGAGATAACCAGTATTAACTCTCTCTTTTTTTTGAAACCAAAAATAAATAGAGATATATATAATTTTTTTTTTGAAATGAACTTATAAGGTGGAATAAGCATTCTCCTTTTATTTTTTTAACAACAACTAATAAGATAAGCTTTCAAACCACTTAACAGATATCAAATCTCAACTCCTCTTTCCTGTATGCAATAGAAATTTATTTAACAACACTCGTATATTTTTTTTTGAAAGGAAAAACATGACAGCAACAAAAGTATTTTCTCATGCATTTCTCAACACAACACCAACTCAACAATAAAGGGAATAAACAACTTTTAAATAAGAGAAACATAATGTTTACACTTCAACATTTTCCACAGCCAATTTTAAGGGCATAAACCTGACCAAATAAATACAATAAGGCCACAAGGCCAAGGCCCCAATAGCCAACACAAGGAACTATAGGAACACCAAAAATGGACTCCTCTAAACTCCATTCTTCAATTAAACACCTGCAAATAAAACATAACAAAAAGAACAACCCAGCCACTTCAAAATGCCCTCCTCCCTACCATAGAACCGCAAGTGGGTCACCCCCAAGCTAGGGAGGTAGGGATTCACACGGGTGCAAACACTCAACAACAAGAATCAAACAACATCAACACAAAACCAGCCCCAAGGATAAACACATAACTCAACTCATGAAAATGAGTTTGATGGGGGTAGGGAATGAACCCCTCTACTTCAAAGGCCACCCAAAAATACTAAATACCAATCTCATGGCCTCAAGCCAAAAATCTCCAAAACCACAACTCTCCAAATATCACAAAATAACCTCCATGGCACTTTTGCCATTCAATTAATCTCCACAACAAGTAAGAGGCCTTCAAGGCATAAATACACAAATATGGGAGTGACCTCAAGGAGGTTCCTTTCCCCTACCCCAAACAAGTTGAGCCTTACCTCCAAATGGAGGTGCTCTCACCATACTCCCATCCCACACAAAAAAAATGAAAACAACAACCAACAAAACTACAATACATCACAATAAATAAGAAAGAGTGAAGAAACATAGTTCATAAGGCTTACCTTCAAAGCCCTATAATGGAAGCACATTTGATGATGAGCTCCAAGCTTTCCTAAACCTTCCAATCTCCAAGAATTTCTCTAACTTCCCCAAAATTGCTCCAAAATGCAAGAACCCCACACTCCTCAACAAGAGGAGATAATATATGCCATCAATTTTGGCCTTAAGGAATGAGAAGGTGACACTTGTCACCTCCTCCTTCCTCCTCCAATGCCACCTGCAAGGGAGAGGAAGTGTGAGGGTCACAAGTGTCACCCTCTAATTCCATCTCAATCCTCACCTTATCCACTTGTGCTCTCACACATGTGTGAGAGGACAAGTGGTGAGGTGACACTCCCATCCAAACCTTCAAGAGGATACGGGATGCCATATGGCATCCTCTTATTCTCTCAAAGAGCCATCTCCCTCCAAGATACTCTCACATGTGTGTGAGAGTCTTGGAGGAAGATCCCACACACTTGGGAGTCTTCGAGACCTCCCAAGTCTTCCTAGGGAAGAGATTCCCAATTTTTGGGAAGGGAGATGAGTCTTTCCCAAAGCATGACTCATCTCCCACCTTATCTAATTTCAAATTTCGTCACTTTGACTAAACCATAGTTTAGAGTACCAAAAGTGAGTTAATCCAAGGGTTAGTTAGTCAAGATTGACCCTAGACCCATGGGTAACCACCTAGGGTAAATTTTGGGACACTAAGGTTCACCAAGGGGGTCATAAATCCACTTTAAATGGAATCAAAAATAAAAACAATTACCAAGTGGTGTAAGTCAAATAAAAATTATACAACACTTAATATTAATTAATTTAAACAAAGGGTACTAGGCCAAAATGATAAAATTAAAACAAGTACTTAAATCAACACTCAATTTTCAAACGTGAGCCTTATCCCTCTTGGGAATGGATCGGTTTCACAGGGAATAACATATGTGTGAATTCTACCTCCAATTTCCCGTGGCTTGGGAATGTAAACCTACACATCTTGATCAAGTGTCAATCATATCATGATAATCATAGCCGAAGCCATTGGAATTAAATTCATGCCATAGAATACAACAATAATCATCAATAACATAATTCCAAATTAAATTGTATTTTTCTATCATATGTCAAATAATCATCATCACTTATATAACTAGAAATCACATCACAAAACATCATCTAATATATCTTGTATGTCAGATCAGAAAATAGCATCAAAATATGATCAAATCGAATCACCATGTGTCTAAACAATGTCATATCAAAATCAAGAGATACAATCAAATCTGCATAATGAAACCATAGTCTCTAAAGTCTGATAATGTCATCAACTGAAATGCATAATGATCAAAATAAGGAAGGAAAAATAATTGGCCTCACAGAACAGGTGCCTCATACAACTATTAGTGTGATGGTTTTGTCAAGATTGTGTTACATGATCCCAAGAACACAAATCAAGATATGCAGGTGAAGTGATAGTGTTATCTTGTTTTGACAAACTTTCCAACATGCTGGGTATAAAATCTGAGGTGTCTTGAGTATCTTGTTTGCTTTGTTATCTCAAATAGGAGTGTTCATTGCCATAGGGGGAGAAGTAGACATCAATGCCAAAGGGGGAGATTGTTGATGATTTGTCATTGATGTCAAAAAGGGATGATGATGATGATGAAGGAATGATGTTGATGCAGTTATTGAGATAGGGATGATGTTTGAATTACAATGTGTTTCAATGTGTTGATTAGGGTGGATTTAGGATATTCATCATGGTCATTCAAATGTAGAGTGTAGAGATATCATACAAAGTGCAGAGACATCAAAGGTTTGTAGAGAGTTGATCTATTCTAACTCATGGTATTAATGGTTTCAATGGTGCTCTTATAGTTCATGTTGATGAATGTGACAATGTTTGGTGTGATGTTTTTTTTTATGCCATGTCAAAGCCTTTGAGGTTGCTATAGTAAGAAGACTTTGTTAAGAATAGCCTCCTTGTGTCTTGTTGGTCATCATTGTGATCTCTATCTCATTCAAACATTCTCATTTGTTAGTGGTTATTGCAACTTTTGAGCCTTTTCTTGTCACTCAAATCCTCTGATCTAATGTCCTATAGCTACCTTGTTTTTCTTGTATACAAGAGCTCCTATATACCCTAATGTCTTCACAATGATCTCATGGTGACAAATTTCTTTTAAGTCTTCATAGCTTAGGTTAAGGGTTTAATGTTTTATGTCTTTAGGGAACAAAACCCTAAACCAAGTGCTTAAGGCACATTACATTGTAACCCTGCTTTAACTGTCTTAACTTTATTTATATTTCTTCAGTGACTTTTAATTACAGGTTAAAATAACTTAAGTTAAGACGTAAAGGGTATCGACACCATGGGAATATCAACCCCTTTACCTAGCAAGTCCAGGAGATCTAGTAATGTCTCATAAAAAGGGCACCTAAAGAATTATCAAAGGTTCAGATTAAATACATCAAAGATGCAAAAGATTTAATCGAGGGTGCAGATTTGAATGAGATTTGAATTGCAACAGAATATTGGTTTGATTAAGATTGATGGGTAGTTTGGCAACTGTAGTACAAACTACCTTTTTTAGTTTTTCCACCAAATTTGTGAGGCCAGGAAAATTAAGTAAAGGCTATCAGAGATGTTTTATGATGGTTGGATGGGTGTTTTGTGCTCTACAGAGACATACCTACACATACATGTGAGAATTGTGAGATTTGGTGATGTAAAATTATGTATTTGGGAGCCTTGAAGTTGACATGTGTTTTCAATGCATGAAAGGGGTTTCTGATTATGTCTATGTATGAAAGGGGTTTTAGACTACATGATGATGTAGGTTGGTGTTTTGTGTTCTACAGAAAAGTATCTTCATGTCCATAGGTAAAATGGTTATGTTTTGATACAAATTTGTGGTTTGTGAAAGGCAAAAACATTGAAATCTATTTTAATGTATACAAAAGGAGTGAGTGAATTATCTGCATTATGTAAAAGGGTATTGTATGTTTTGATCCACAGAAGAAATCAGGAGACTAGGGTTGATATGTTGTCATTGAAAAGGTGTGTTGAATGTATGTTGAAGAAGGTACATCATTTGGTGAATAGTGCATTATAGGGAATTAGGGTAACCCTCTGAGTTAATTTCTTCTTTCTTGTATTCATGGTTTATCAATGATACAACCTTTTTTCAGTGACATTATTTATTGCCAGTGAGGCATATTATGTTTGCCAGTGAGACATAGTGTTTTGCCAGTGAAGCTATGTCAGTGAGACACTAATTGTACCTAGTGAAGGTTTTGGTTTTTACCAGTGAGGCATAATAAAGTGTAACATTCAAGAGTGGTTTTTAATCCCTTATAAGGGTTTTCCACTCATACATCATGTGTTATGGTCCTTGTTGATTGTCTCTATGTTTGTGCCCTAATGTCTTACTTTTGATCAAGGTTTTTGACATCATTCTTATCATTATACATGTGTATATGTGTTTGGTGAATTCTTAAGTCCTATTTCCTTTTTGTCTAGTGGTTCAAAGGTGCAATAAGTTTGAAAAATTATAGACCACTGATTCACCCCCCCTTTCAGTGGTCTTGTACTCCAACATATCATTGAAAGGGATTATGGAAAGATACATCTCCCAAACCATCATCACCTCCTCCAAACAAATCATTCAAAAATATCTATGTTCTTGAATACAATCTAATGAAGGAGATAGGATATAGAAGAACTAGACTAGGTAAGCATGAATATGGATATAGAAAGATTATTAAACCTCAAGACGTTAAGAAACAATAGTGTATAGGTTATCAACTTGATGAGATTACATGATGGATGAAAAATGAAACTAGAAAGGAAAATAACCCCACATGGCACCTATTATATATCTTAATGAGGCTTTGTGTTCATTTGTTTGTGTTGATCTTGAATATGAAGCCCCTTTTCTAGACTATTGATTGATTCACCTTGTTAGAGTTCCATTGCATTATCATGGTTCATTGATAGGCATAGATAACATGTATGAAATTACTATTCATGATACATTTTACATCCACACATATATACATGACCAAATGCTAATAAATATAGACCCTTAAATGACATTCTTGCATAGGAATGGAAAGAGTAGGAACAATATAGTTCATGTGTACACTCAAGTGAAAGTGTTTTATATTCCTTGAATTTTCATAAATTAGATATTTGTTATGTGGACAAGTGTGTAGCATTTTCAGTGAAAACATTCAATGGAAGTTTACAAATTTTAAAGTTAATTATGTTTTCAATATGTTTAAAAATATTAAATTTATTCTAGCTGATCACACTCATAATTTGTAAGTTCTCAAATTCTGTGCAGGACTATCTGATATCATTGTCTAGTAAAATGATTTTCCTGCTACCTTCATCACATCCTTATCAACTTGTGGATAAGAAAATTAAATAGCCATTAGTACATAAAAAGGCCACTAAAATGTTTCAACTTGAAGAAGCAGGAAGAGAAAGCACTAAAAACATTGGACTTCATTTTTCATTAAATGAAATAGACTTCATTTTTAATTAAATTATATTGCCTTGTACTTTAGAAATTGTGAGTTGAAATGCTTGTGTAGTAATCGTTTAGCCTATTTATGTCTCTTGAGTACTTTATTTATATAAGTTAAAAATATGATAATCTAGGATGTATAGTGAACTAGCTATCTATCTGTTATTTTCCTAGATTTATGTCTTTCCTTTTAAAAGATAAAATTAACTAACATAGGAACTATATCATGTTATGTTCCTTCTCTCAAGTATATTTAGATGTAAATGTGATAGGGAGATATGTGATTGAAGTTAATTTTAGAGAACCATCAAGTCACAAGGGTTTACAGATCTAATTGTGAGAAGATTTTGGATAGTTTAGTTTGTATTAGACATTCATTATGGGGTGTTGGTGCTCAAATGAGGGTAAAGGTTTCTAATAATGTTCCATTGAGTGAAGTCCAACTAAGAGTGTCAAAAGAAACTATTAAAGTCTTAATGTTTTCCTCAGTATGCACCCAAAACTAGTGTTAGGGCATTTCAGGTGACTAGATGTGTATGCCCTAAGATGGCACCATTGATTTACCCTAGATTTCTTGTTTCTCATGATCATTATCCAAATAATGACCAAATTCCATTATATTTTGCACAATAGTTGTACGCTAAGGTTCATTTAGGCCTCGACATCAACTATTTGGATTTACCTCCACAATTGGGGTAGGGGTGTGGCAAGGTATGCAACATGGATGCTTATCATTGTGCAGATTAAGCACCTCCTTCTTAGAGGACCTTGGTTGGTGAGAGGATGCCTATGATCTCTCTATCCCTCAATGATATTGGTGATCATGTGGTCATTACTTCCTAGTGGGAAGCAATTGAGAGTATTGTTGAGATTGTTATGCAAACTCAGACGATATCTATAGATCACGTGGGACAATACTTGATGATACATACACATAGGTCACCTACTCTAGATCCCTATCATGTTGTAGGAATCCCATCTCCAGAGGATGTAGAGTGCATTATAGTTGAGGGTCATATGTAGAGGGAAACTTGTTTTTTGTTTGAGGACCTAATGAGAGCATATTAGGTGATATCATCATATCTAGGGATCCCTTTGATAGGTGTTAGTTCATATGTGGGTCTCATTCAAAGAGTCTAGCATCTAATTCAGAAGGTTTTGATGCAAGTCCTACAATTAGATCCTCTGGTGGGCTACAAGAGTCACATAATAGAGTAGCATAGGCATCTACTAATCATTCTACCACTCCATAGGCTTAGCCTATGGCACCTGATTCACTTGAGTAGGTTGTAGGGGTATGGGTTTCATAGAGATGCTTTCTTCAGGATTGATGCCATCTCACCTTTATAGTCCATTGCACACATCATTTCTACAACTACTAGATGAGAGAACAACATATGTGTTAATGGATTCCATCATTCTAGATGAGGATGGTGATATTCAAGCTCCTAGTATGACATAGGTATATATATATTTTTTATTTTTTAAGTTAAATTTACACTATAAAATTTAAACATATGCTTGTAGTCCTACACAAATAAATTATATTTGAATTTTTTACATGCATGTGTAGCTCAAGGTAGTAGGTGTTACTCCTAGTTTGAGGGCAGAGCATGTATGCACTCATGATTCACTTGACCATAATGGATAGGTGAGTTAATTATAAAATTGAAATTCATATATATATATAAATATCTCATATATATATATATATTCTAATTTAATTACACTTTTGTACAGCTCTTTGCATCTATCAGAGTAGGATTCCCACTTCGAGGGTCACTTGACTAGGAGCTGACTTGATCATCAAACCAACTAGTTTACATATTTGAGAGATAAACATTTATGTTTGAGATATGGACATTTGTGTTTATGTTTATGCTTATATTTGACATCATACATGTATGGACATTTATGTTTATATTTGGCATGTGTGGACATTTATACATCTATGTATGGACATGTTTATGTTTCAAATGAACATTTATAATTATATTTGACATGTATGAACATTTATGTTTATATATTTGTTAAGTGGTAAAAGGGGGTATGAATGCAAGCATGTAAGTACACTAGATCAACCCCTCTTTCACTATAACATTCAAGGACAAAACTAAGCTAAGTCACTACAAGATGACATAGGATTTGACTGCTGATTTTGTTCCCTTGTTTGCTATGGAAAGATGTGATTTAACCAAGCCTTTTATCAAACCCTAGGTTAAGTATGAATAAAACCCTAGTTATAAGATAATCAACTTGTAATAGACAAATGAAAATAGAAAGCCAAGATCTGAAAGTACTAGGATGATCAGTGAGATGTTGTAACCTATTCTAGAGAAGTTGAAATGTTAGAAGACTCTAAGGCTAGTGTTCGAGTCCAGAAAGTCTCGATCTCTGAAAAATTAGAACTAGAAAAATGTTGTAAATGATTCCCTAATGCTATATCCAATGTCTGATTTAGTTGTTGGACACTGGGGCTAGTGCCCAAGTCTACTATAGAGGAATTTTTGCACTCTGTTTTCAGATCTTGAAACCTAATCCCTTCCTCAATCTCCCTATACCTTCACTTCTACAATTCTCGCACCTATAACTTGCACACAAGAAGAAAATGGGTTTGAGGGTTGTGGTGTTTAGGGATTTGCCTCAGTCAAATCCTGGGTTAGAATTCAAGCTTTCCCAACACGGTTGTTAGAGAGATTGTGTCCTTGCAAGATAGAGGCTAAATATAATCCAAATGATGATGAAATTATTCAAACACAATGATAATGTCACATTGGAGGTGAAGTTCTTAGGAGGATGAAGAGTCTTCAACTCATAAGGATGTTGATGATAATTCCAAATCTACAACAAACACAATACTAACAGAAGTCTGCAACAATAACCAAATGAAGGCCTTGAATGCTCCTTTGCTCAATATCATAACCTTGCTATCATCAACTTGTAAGAAAATGAATTCAAACACTTGTTTATATATGCTATCCCATTAAACTTTCACAAATTAATTGAAAAAGTTGACAACGAAGGACCCATTTAAAAGTCCTATGTTGACATCCCTTAAATTTTACCCCAACAAATCAGGGTGGACTTGGGTGTGGGTGCCCAAGTCCCAAGGTGCCTTTTTGGTCAGGACCTAAGTATTAAATGGGCCCCTAGTTCCTATTTGACATGGGTTTCAGGGGATTCTCATCGGGATGAATATTTTTTCTTGTAGAGTGTTAACACGGGGACCTAGGAGCTAAATTAGGAGGTAAAAAAGCATGTGTCCAATTTTTACTCCATAAAAATATTTAACATGTATGGACATTTTTGCATCTATGTATGGACATGTTTATGTTTTATATGGACATTTATGTTTATATTTGACATGGACATTTATGTTTGAGATATTTAGTAAAGTTTTGATATAATGATTCTTGATATTTACAAGGGATATTTGATATTTACACGTGCGTATTAAGACATGTAATACAAGTTTCAATAATAAAATATTAACTTAAAAAATATTATGCTTATCTCTATCATGCCATTTACTTAAATTAATCACTATTAATATTATCCTCAAGTTGATGTGTATGACATGGATATTAATCAATCAACCATGAAAATATGCACGATAACTTGAATAGAAAGACAATTGATTTCATATTATATACAAAAGTTATTAGTTTTAATATAAATCATTCTTGATATAAAGAAAATTGTAGGTTGAAATACACAGTGTGTATTTCAACGCGCACATGCTAGATGTAAGCTATATATTTTATTAAGTTGTTACATAACTCATTTAAAGTTTCACCACTACTAACAAGTACTATTACACTTAAATCATGAATTACACTGGAAAGACAAAAGAATAATGAATGAATTTTGTATTTTGTATTTGTTCATATAAATGTTGATTTCATATTATATACCAAAGATTAAAGATACATGTTCATCCTATTTGAATATAAATGAACTAGATAAAAGAGGCTTGTTAAGTTTGAGACCTAAATGATAATTAAACTCACATACAACTTTCAAAATATATTTCTACAAAGTTAACTATAAATTTCTAATGATACCAAATCCACATGAGCACCATGAAAATTTAGTAGGGTTTCATAACCACTCTACAAAAAAAAGAGCTTCCCTTAGCTTCAAGAAATATTTATACTATGTTGACAAGGCCAACCGCATGAGGGCGGAAGCTCATGTGGCCTCACCTAAGACCTAAGACACCAATTCTAGTAGACGTAAGACACCTATTCTAGTAGATGTGAAACACCTAAGACACCTATTCTAGATACCTATATTTTATAGACGTAGTAGACCTAAGACACCTAGATTTTATACAGGTTATTCATCTAGACCTAGTAGAACATTAGTAGACATAAGACACCTAAGAAACCTAGATTTATACCTTATTCTAGTCTAGACCTAAGACATATCTAGATTTTCTAGTAGACGTAGTAGACCTAAGACACTTAGATTTTATACCTTATTCTAATCTAGACCTAGTAGATGTAGTCTAGATCTAAGACACCTAAGACACCTAGATTTTATACCTTATTCTAGTCTAGACCTAAGACATGTCTAAGACATATATAGATTTTCTATTAGACGTAGTAGACCTAAGACACCTAGGTTTTATACCTTATTCTAGTCTAGACCTATGACATGTCTAAGGCACCTATTCTATACCTAAGACACCTATTCTATATATCATTCTATGACACCTAAGACACCTAACTTAAAGACTACATGTAAGATAATATTATGCTGGATAGTGTAGAGGTCATACATGGAATGAAACAATAACTTCAAATCCTCTAAGCTACATGATTACAAAAACAAATCTTTTGCCATGATAAAATGTAAAATAAAATAGAACCTAGAGATTATGAATTCTAAATTTTTTAAGAACCATTAAAATTAAAATTAAATGAAAGAACTATTGAAGCATAAATTTAAAAATTTAAAAGTTCTACAAGACACCTAACTTAAAGAATACCTGTAAGATAATATTATGTCATGTAGTGTAGAGATCATATACCTAATTTTATAAAATAATAATTAAAATCCTTTAAGCTACATGATTGCAAAACTAAATCTCTTGCCACAATGAAATGTAAAAAAAATTAGAACATGGAGATCATGAATTATTGTAATGCCCCGTCATGCAACCCTAGAGTGCTAGAATAAAAGTGCAAAAGTTACAGAAATAATTTTTTTTTGAAAGCAAGATAGTGCAAGTAGTAACCAAACATATCATATTACACCGTATACACGGAATTACTCTTCTAACAACTCTAGGGCAACATAACTGCATTAATGACAAAAAATAAAACCACGAAGCAATAGCCATTACACTGCTAAAATAGTTACAAATAACTTTTGCTGTAACAGGATAGATTAATTACAGAGTCTCAATACAGGATTACATGATTACAAGATTATAAGACCAATCATGTTGGTTTACAAAAGAATACTTAAGAAAGCATACAACTCTGAAGGAGGAAAGAGAACTGGATCTGGAACACCTCTGCGCGAAACTCGAACCGTATCTCCAAAAAGAAAGGACCAATGGATAGCTCTTACCACCCAACCATGTGGAACCCTGAGGCCCACCCCTCCGAGCTAGGAGATAACATAAGGTCCCAAAACATCAAACAGTTAGGTAGACAAATGCCTAACATGAACAAGGACTATACATGGCACCATTACAACACATGACAACATCACAAGCAACTCAATATCACTTCCAGAGGCAACACACGACAAATGGGGAGAGTACAACTAGGGAATGCTAGGCTGCAGTAGGAAGAGTGTCATCACATGGCCCTAACATGGGTTACCCTGACAGCCTCTAGCTAGACGCCGGCCCCCATCCATGGGTTACCCTGACAGTCTCTCGCTAGGCGCCGGCCCCCATCTATGGTTACCCTGACAGCCTCTCACTAGACACCGGCCCCATAGGGTGACACATGCGGAATCAACATTCCTTTCATGAGGACAAGGAAGTTGATTTTGCCAACCACGGCCTTCTCATCTCATCCTTAGCCTGAATGAGCACTATAGGCATGAGTGAGGCATCCAATTATCTTGATTAGTGTGAAGACTACCCGACCCTCTAAATTTATTATTAAGTTATCACTGGAATAACAACTTCCAATGGGTTACCCTGACAGCCACTTTGGGCGCCGGCCCCACATTGGAAGCCACTCCCCTACCTGCACCTAGAAACCCTATCCATTAACATAACAACCATCATCATAACATCAATTATACATAACAATGTGAGGCATCAACCATCTTGCAACCAATCACAACATAATAAATCACCGGAGCAAGGTATGGGTCCTCTTGCTCCAACATTTCAACCATGACCAGGTGTAATCTAGAGCAAGGCATGGGTCCTCTTGCTCCCAAAATTTCAACCATAACAAAGTGTAATCTAGAGCAAGGCATGGGTCCTCTTGCTCCCAAAATCAATCCTTTACACAGACCAACATAGAATTTAAAAACAAGCTCAACACAATATAAAACCACAACCTTCAAGAAGAGCTCAACAATATGGATTCAAGACATAACAACATGACTAGATATACTGAGCAAGGCATTATCCCTCTTGCACAGTCGTAAAAATCATATAAACCATAAGCAGAGAGAAGTCAACCCCACATAAAACCAAACATGCTCATTCTTTAACAAGATTGAAATATCACAAGGGTCAACTCACAACAACCTCTCCTAGCCTCTGGAATCAACTTTCACTAGACACCATTGAAACACAGCAATCCCACATTTAACATTTACTCATAGAAGCACAACTCCTTCAAATAGACCAATCCAATTAACATACCCTACGTGCAAGAACAGTACCGTACTCATAAGATGCCCATGAATCAATACAACATTCACTTCAATCATTCTACTATTCCTTGTAACTAAGAAGATATAAACAACAACATAATTCATTATATCAAATGGGATCCATGAATGTGGACTTCATTATGAATGCAAACAACAACTCATCAAAGTCCAAAACACTTATAACAAAGAGTTAGCACTTATACTCAATATTTAATTCACTACTAGGAAAAGTTAACACTAACCATTACTCGACAAGACACTTGACGAGCAATGCTTAGAACTAAACTATCTAAAAGACATCACAATTGATTCTATTCTTAATCCAATAACATGATAAGCATATCACTTTTTAAACTAAGATGCGATGCTCACTAAGAACCTCAAGATCCAAACCCTACATCCTACCTTATTTATGATAACTAAAGTTCTCATACAGGAGACATAATACTCTACCGACATATTATTATTAACAACATTACCTGGATTAAAACATAGACAAGCTAGGTCTTGAGAATTTAAACTTGATCACTTGCATAACCTTTATTATGCCAATCATTAAACTTTACTTACACAAGGAGTTCCTAACCAGTTAAATTCTAGCATGGGTACCATTCTAGTAAATCAAAATAAGAATAAGTCATATTCTAAGCTCAATACAACATCCTATCTTCAAATGCAATGAAGAACAATTATACTCAAATTAGATACTAAAATAGCTTTAACATAATACACTTGGTTTCCCACTTGTTCACTCCTAAACACAATTTTTGTTAGATAGAATACTTAATTTGAACTCATATTTTCGCTTCCAATATATCTCAATACAATAGTTAATTAATAACATATTTCAATACAATAGCCAACACAACGCAAATACGATAGCAACTTCCGCTATATTCACTAAGACAATAGACTAAATTGTCCATAATCTAACTATCAAGCTACTAAACTTATTTGATAATTTTAAGTGTAAATTTGGTTAAGATTGAATTTGTTGACTAGTGTAGTGTAAAACAATAATTCAAAACATTCCTATTTATAAAATACTATTAGTATTACTTCTTACCAACAACAATCTACCTTCCAAATGACTATAAAAACACATATTACAACATTACCTTAATCAAATAGTCTAAAATTATTATTTTATTACAAAAAACCAATTTTGCTATATCATGTCAAATATAATGCCTAGAGATATAATTCGACATAATACCTTTTAAAAATGCTTATCATAAAAAAAACTATGTAAGATTAAATAAATTATCTTATTCACCTAAGCGGGGTTTATGTAAAAGTAATCAGTTGGTCCTAATATAGTAGGATGTTCAGTTAGAGAATATGGCTTACCAGGTTACGATTTTAGGGGCAGCCCTATGTTTTTAACTAAAACCTTATTAAAGTATAACTTAAGAGAAAACCCTCATAATTGTTGAAAATTTAAATTGTATAAAAAGTATATTCAAAATAAATCTTACATATATTTTAAAATACCCTAATGCTTAAAAATTGCTCAGTCTATCTATCCTCTGTGTTGCTTGGCCTCTTAAGTGTAAAAGTGAACGAAAAAGAAAAAAGAAGAGAGGAGTATGTTATAGAAGAATATCAA
Source organism: Cunninghamia lanceolata (assembly GCA_027924645.1). Taxonomy (NCBI): domain Eukaryota; kingdom Viridiplantae; phylum Streptophyta; class Pinopsida; order Cupressales; family Cupressaceae; genus Cunninghamia; species Cunninghamia lanceolata. The sequence continues at coordinate 1,120,270 of BSBN01001074.1, read as the reverse complement.
AACTACTTTTTGAAAAACTCAGAAACGGCACAACAAATATGACAGGTCATGATTACTTGGGATTTATTGGGAATTTTTCGAGTGTTATGCTACTATGCACCGTACCAAGTTCAAAGCTTGGCAGTGGAGAAATTCTCTGGCAAGTGGAGGTGCACCAATTTCTAGAGGCAGGCAATCTGGATGGCCCATTAATACATCAAATCACCCCAGCTTGCACGTGGAAAAGCCATATAATCTAGTCTTTTAAGTACACAGTAGCTGGGTTTACCCTAACCAGTTAGACAATGTGTAAGCCTACAAACAAACTGCGCAATGCTGTTGTTAAGGGCTTAGAATAAAGCTCTGAATTCAAAGTTGCGCTGGAAAAGAAATAGTAATAATTATATTGAACAACAGCCATGATGAAGGTAATCAATCACAACCATTAGAGAGATCATACCTGCGTTTAGATTCTTTGACTTGAGCTAGTTTCCACCGCATCAGTCGACTGCACTTTTCTCTTACTGTTCACATTGGGCTCCCCCTGCTCCATCTCTGCTAGATGTTCCTTACCCATGGTATTCTCACCTGAGCCTATCTTTTTGTGTGTGTCTCCAGCCATAGGATCTTCTGAAGCCCCAGATGGCCTTTTCAAATTGCTTTTGGAACTGTTGCCACAGATATCTCTGCAGTCGAAGGTATATGTACTTGAGGGAGAGACACATTTTGTTTAGGCAATCCATTTACAACTACTGATGCTAAAGCTAGTTGTGGTTGAGAGATAGGTGGACCAATGCATGTGCTTTTTCCATTAAAGTTGTGCTTCACTAGTGGATATAATACTGCACTAAATCTATTATCCCAGAGACAATTGTTGACACTTGATGGCTGATTAAAGAGTTCTTCTACCTGTACAAACTCTGCACCCCACAGCTTTGCAGGATCCTTAGGAAGGCAAGATTGCACACTGTAGATATGCACTGAATAGTTGTCCTTAAACTCTGCCTTCACTTCAAGCTTAGACTTTTGAACAAGTCGTACAGAGTAGCACCCTGGTTCTATTTTAGACCACCCAGATATAACATATATAACTTCAAGACCATCACCATGCTGCTCAACAAACTCCTGAAGCAACCTTTTAGCTAAATTTGAAGAAACTGAAAAATTACGGCTGAACCACTTGTAAGATACCACTTGCAATCGATCAAAAATAAGCACTTGGATTTCGTTGACGATTTTAGCAGAATCTACCCCTGCCATTGGCAATTTCCTTTTCCCGCTAATTTGTTTTCTATTTGGAATGTTATCCTTTCGTCTTCCTTTCCCACGACTTAACGAAGACCCACACACCCCCAAAGGAATCTCAATCAGACCAACAATCTAAGCCCAAAGCCACGTTGGGCAAGCATGCAATTCGAAAGCCACGTTGGGCAAGCATGTAACTCGAAAGCCACGACACCTATGAAAACATGCAAATAGTGATACCTCAAATATTGCAATTTGATATACTCACCTAACATCAAGCAAGTCATTCAAAATTCTCACACCCACGCACAAGTGATACTCTTTTCAAAAAGACAAATTTTAAGAAGGTAAGTGTTGCTAATCCAACATTTAAAAGCATCTATATAACACATGCTCATATAGCCAACGCCTCTGCCAATGAGACTAAGCATCTGGAATGGGCTTTAATGAGAATATTAAGAGCGTTGTCTCCACATTTTTGTGTGCCAAGCCTCCCGTTTATCCCAAAACCCTGAATTAAAATCCCAATACATTTTCTTGGACCAAACAAGGGCCTTCATCCCCACGCTCTGTTGTACCTAACAAGGTTATGGACACCCCCTCAGGCCTTCACTCCTTTTGAGGAAGCTGTCTGCCAATATACTTATTGCTACTGTTTCATGCTTAACCAAACTCTAGTTATCGCGTATATTCTTCAATCTATGTGTTCTCTAGTTACATTTTGTTTTGGAGTTTATTATTTTTTTGTCACTTACAAGGTTACATGTACTGTACTTTTTTAAGAAGTCGGATTTGATATTGTGACTGTCAATGCAATTAACACTTTTTGCATTTCTTCAAATATGTGAAGCTAAACCAAAAGCAACAAATCTTCATCTTTTTGGCTTGAATGGGTGGCATTTGTTTCTATTTGTTGATAAAATCAGTCCTTGTGTTCCTTTAAACAAATCTGGAATCCTTTAAAAATGTTCCTTCTGTCTTGAACCTTACTAACAAAATGGACAGTTATATGATTCTCGTGTTCTTTTTTTTTATATTAGAATTTGTCATAAATGATACTAGGAGCGGCACAGAACCTTGGACAAGAGGGTATGACATCGCATGCATATATATGAATGTACTTGCTGCATGGTCATATATCAGATGTTGAATGATCCAACCCAAGGACTTGACAGACAACAAAGATTAACAGTAGTGGACAACAAATTCTCAGTACCCGTAGTTGTCTCTTTCGACAAAGACAAAGAAGAAACACCTAAATGCATTCAATTATTAATTCATTTCATAGGATTTGATCAGTACATAAGGGATTGTAGGCCTTTTTGGAGGAACCAAGAAAGAAATAATTGCTTTCTTTAGCTTGGGAATATTATCGTCTATAGAAATCAGATAGATTATTTAGTTATCACCTCCAGATCTAGCTACACTCAGTTGTAGGAGTTTGGTACTAAATAGAGCAATCATAGCTTGAGCCTAGTCAAAGAAAGTTATTAACGGATTTCCCACTTTGTTCCAAATGTATGGCCCAATTAGACAACCCAAGGATCCACAATTGTTCATGTGAAGCACCTCTTGCAATTGTGTTAAAAAGTTGATTTCCACAAGGAAATTTACAGTCCACAGCTAGTCTAACTCTATCACTTGCACTCTTTATCAAAATATGGCATATATTAATTTTATCAAAACACAAACCAATTGAGCATAAGATATGTTGAATATCTCAACATTTCTTAGATAAAGTAATTAATAATAGATAAGGCCAATATCTAAATAATAGATAAATTAATTAGAAAAGGAATAATATATATTTATGATGACAATAATCTTGACCTTTACAGTCATGACTACTTATTTAAATTTATAAATACCCTCAGTTAAATCGATTTAATGATAGTAATAAAATAATTCATATTCAAACAACTTTAAATAATTATCTTGAACCAGGTAATTGTCAATTACCATTTTAATCTTATTAAATATTAATAATAATAATGATAATATGATGTAACCTTGTTAAGTATCTTAGTGGATCGAATGATAGTATGACTATCTAATGAAATCTGGGCATACAACTTAGCCCACTGAGCAGGACAACCGTAAAAAAAACCAAATCAAACATGTTCTCAAGTCAGGCCAAAATACACTTAGCCAACAAGCTCCATCAAATATAAATCAACTGCAAGACCGACATACTAACAGAACTGACAGGTTGACTAGACATGTCATGCATCCTGATTGAGGATAATGACTTGGGATGTGGGACCTTAAGTTATCTTTGAAACAACATATCCATTGGGTTCAAGGCATGCTCAAACCTATTAATTCAGGTGGAGTCGATGCCTGGTGCCTGCATCTTGCAACAAATGTCACGGTCAAGCATGTATAGATGCATATAAGCTAGCACTAGGTGGAAAAAGGAGTCGCAACGTCGCAGGGCGCTCACAAGTGAGTGATGCGACATCGTCCCTTCCACGTCATATCAATCTAGATTAGCTCAATCATAACCAAATCAAATCTATCTCTTAATCTGAACAGAACTCTACACTTAACATACAAGTGAATGAAATCATAAGTGTCAGAAGTACCATCATAACGAATAAATCTAACAGAATCAGTCACATGAGATCCATTCAATATATAACAATTATAGTAAGATCGACATCTTAAACATTGGAATGCAAAACAATATCAAAGCCTGCATCATCAGTGCCGCAATAGAGGTTATCAATAAAACACATTATCTTTCATATGAAACCACACATGGATGAAGCATCTACCTATATTGTACAACATCAATTGTTTACCTTATCTTGAATATTTTGGTTATTTTACCTTCACCTTCATGCGCCTTGACCAGTTCACCTATACATCCAAGGTGCGAACGGAGGGGCACTACAATTATAATTTTTTTAAGAACCACTGAAAGTAAAATTAAATGAAAGAACTATTGAAGAATACCTAAAATGAAATGAAATTTGTTGTCCACATTTTTCATACCACATAAATTGGTTTAGCTTGCGCTTTGACAATAACATGTAATATTTTTTGATGGTCATCTCTATCTAGTCTCCACTTATGATGTACACTTGCACATGGAACTTGACGAAGAGATAGGCCAGTAGCAGTTACTAGGTGGTATACTGATACACCATTTTGTGAGGTTGGTAATCAATAAAATGAATCCCACTTTGAAGAATTTTGACTTGTTTGAGATATGTCCCTTGCACTACAACTGAACCTATAGGAAACAACATTTCATTGCTTGTTTCTAGTTTTGTTAACTTCATCCTCTCTTTTGTGCAACGTAATTAATAATAACTAACACCTTCTATGTTTCCAACCTCTACTATGACTGCAAAAACATCTCTTGCATCACAATGAAATGTAAAAAAAAATAGATGTTCTTGTCATGAATTCTAATACTTAAGAACCCAATTAAAATTAAATTTTATCAACATATTAAAAATTAAAAAATTGAACTACAAGTTGCACAATATATATATACCTTTTTAAATCAATCTTGAAATGTGGTCATAATTGGTTGAAATCAAAGGAATGTCTTCAAAGCTTTCATCTTCATCTTTTTTGTATGTGTTAGTAACAACTAGTGGCACCAAATTCCATTCACTAACACATCCATGTTGTTGGCTCTTGCAATTCTCATAATCTCCCAACTTGTAGTCATAACAAAAACAAGAGTAATCTCTAGTGCACAATGTCCATGTGTGGCTATCTGTACTCATGAGACAATGTAAAGATCTTGTTTTCTCTACCCTCTGGCATCCATGCATTGTTCTTCTATCTACACCTACAAATTTTATATATACATCAAACACGATTTACACTTATAATTTTGTTGAAATTATAAAACTATAATTACAATAAAATAAAATAAATATTTTTAAGTAAATATTAAACAAGTCAATCTTTTTCAAACAATACATAGCTGATATCTTCCAAAACACTCTATTTGGACGTGGGTTGCTCCTTGAAGATGTGCCAACTTCATATGTGAAGTATTTCTTACACTATTCAACATCATGCACATCATTTATACAATCTCCCTCATAATTCATTTGATATTTTCTTATAACACGTTTGATGCAAGCTCCTGCACCATCATCTTCACTCTTTCCATACCCGCTCTCAAAGAAACTCCAAATATGTGGTATATTGTCATGTCGATGATATATACAAAGTGCATAAAATGGCTTTGATGTTTTGAATTGTGACGCGTACCCATCTGACCATACAAAGTTTTTCAATTTTCACACCCCTTCTTGCCAAATCTTCTAAAAACTTCTTAAAGAAATTTCTACAAATGTCATGCTCTTTATCATTGCTAATATAAAAATGATATTATTTATTAATGACTCGTTGTATATATGTACTCTCAACACCATCCAAATCCAATTGTGCATGTTGATAACACACATGCACCATAATAGTGACTTGCTCTGAATAATAATATTGTGTTTGAATATCCTTTTGATGGGTAAAAGAGTAATTTTCTGCAAACTCCATTATAGATAAAACTATTCCAAGTGGGAAAGTATCTCTCAACAACTGAAACTCTTTTGCTTGCTACTTAGAAAAAAATGCATGATGTATGTATGGTTGTATCAGTTTACTAAAATTTTCCATAAATGTTCCAATAGGTAGTTCCTCTTCTACATAATCTAAGCTTGTGGATTCTTTCCCAAATTTTGTTTCAAACTTTATGTAATTGTAAGTCTTGCAATTTACCATCTTCATGTAATGTCCCTTTTTTGGCGTATAGGTTTTTGTGCACATTTTGGCTTGTTCTTAGTCTCTTAGTGATTATCCAACCTTGTTGGGAGAACTCCAATGTTCTTAGAGTGGCCACAAATTAGTTTTACAAAGCGGTTGGTTTGGCATTAACCTCAGATGGTGTTCAGGATTGTAGCACGGTGCTTTCCAAAGTTCTGTCGGCTTCTTGAATTGCTCTCCAAACTTCTTGGAGGAGCCGTCTATTTTTAGAAAGTCACCCGAAAGTCATCATTCATCTTCCCAAACATCATGGAGTATGTTGGTATGCTTAATTTTGTAGTTTGATGATATTTAGGATTTTCCATAAAATCAGTTGATTTAATGAGCTAAACAATTAATTATTGCACTTAAGTTAAAAAAGGTTGGGAAATGTTCATTTAACACTTAAGTGTTATAGCTCGTTGGAAAGGGGATGAAAAGATTTAAATCATGGATGCATCATTTTGGGACCTTGCGAATCAAATATTTCCTTTATTTTGATAAAAGAGGTCTTTGGAGCTAAAAGAAGCTTTTAATTAAAAAGGTGACTTTAAGTTGTGCACACATAATGAGTTATTTTTATATTTTTTGAGGGAAAATATGAAGGGATAAAGGAAATAATATTTTATTTCCCTCAAAAAGTTATAAAAGGAGGAGATGGGCTCATTGTTTGGACATGCTTGGATTTGATATCGTTATGCTCATAGATTGAACTTGTGAGTTCTTCCATATTCTCTTGAGGAAAACCCTCTTGTAGAATGCTCTTGAGGACAACAACCCTCTTGAGATTGGGTGTGGATTCATGTAGGAATCACCATTGTGCTGAAGTCAGAGACTAGAGCAAGCTCATACAAAGTTTTCCATAGAGCTTCATGGATTTTGTTTAGTTTGGAAGATTTTGGTTTGGAATTTGATAGTATTAATTTTGCAATGATTGGAAGTATTTTTTGAAAAGATTGTATGTGTGTTTTGGTGAAGTATGATGTAGATTCTACCCTTCAGGCAGTACAAGGTGGCCATACCATTGGGGAATGCAACTATTATTAAAGATTGGTTGTTTGATCTTTTACAAAATATAACTAGGGTTTTATTAAGCAACCTAAAGTGATTTGATTTAGACATTTTGGAGATTTATTAATTGTTGGTTTTTGGGGTCATAATACTATCGTACAGATTTTGTACCTAGTCATACTTTTGCATTTGTGATGATGGTTGTTTGTAAGGGAATAATACTTGTATGTATAAAATGCTTTGCATTGATGATTGCCCTTCCAAAGCGCTTCACTTAATCAGGATTTTTAGGGTCTTTGCTGCTGATTTAAATTAATATGCGAGATGATCACCATGCTGGGCTATACATGGTTAGGATTTTGAAAAAAACACTGAATATAACTTTTTAAAAAGAGTTGGGTTATACACTTCATGATTGGAAGTACACTGTTGACCCCTTGGAATTATACCTGTAGATTCAAATGTGACATCTGTTAGCCATTCTTTCATGGAGTTTGTATCATATACCAGGCATGGGTTTATCTTTGCTGATCATCTATGTTAGAGGGGTCTGATTATTCCTTGGTAAGCTTTCTGGTTTATAGAGGTGTATTGGTAGGTCTATAAGATGTTCATGTTGTTTATAATGAATTGAATTGTGAGCCAAATGCTCCTATGTCATATGTATAGCAATACACATTCTTGTTTTGATTGCATCCATATAAGAAGAGATTACCATTGTTTAATCAGCTGTGAAGTGGTTATTTGCTGAGAGTGGAGTGTTGCTATCTAAGTGATTGAAAGTGCCTTTGCTAGAAGGGGTTATTGCCATGATTTATGTGCATGGAAGTGGAGTTGAGACTAAAAATTAAGAGACTTCCTTGTTGTTATAAGGAGTTTCAGACTTGCAATACTGTTTCAGCAATACCACAAGGCTTTCAAGACTAGGTTTCTTCTATAGTTATCTTGTGTGGTATATTCATGGTGTTCTTCTATCCTTGGTTAACTTCCCTCCTTCATTTCTTGGATTCTTCCGTGATCTAATAGAAGTGAAGCAATGATCTTCCTTGCATACATTCAGCTGGGCAGATATTATCATGTGTGTGTTGGTGCTAATACTTTTGTAGGTAGTCTCTCATGAAGCCAATTCTTTCATGAATTTTGAGATGTTGATACAATCTAATTTCTAAGTTGTGTTGCAGCTTGTTTATTTCATTGTAAACTTTAAAAAATTACGTTACAAACACTAATAATCCCCTGGATGGTTCAACCACAAGTGTAGGCAAATTGGATCTTTATTTCCCATGTTATCCCTACCCACTGAACAAGTGGAGAATACCCACTGAATAAGTGGATGGTTTATAATTTTCATTTATGTATTCATACCCACTGAAAAGTGGTGAATCCTCACTGCAAAGTGGATGCCTGATCATAGCAGATGAATGTAATTTCATGTTGCACAATGCTTTAGCTTTGTAATCCAAGACACATTATGCTCTCACCTCGCTCAGATTGGGAACTTGGTGATCAGAAGTGTGGAGGCAATTTAGTTGGTTGCATACTTGTGCTAACCTTGTTTGATATCATTGTACAAATTTGAAAAAAAAATTGGGGTAGCATGTTATAGTGGTATCAGAGCCAGGTTATCTTGCCAGCCTGTTTGGGTTGATACTCACTCCTTGTAGATCTTCAGTATCGGACAGAAATTTCAACCTTAAGCATGTGAGTGAACAACATTTGCATGTGTGTTCAGAGTTGGGTAGTTGAAGGATTTTGAGTAGTGTTGAGAGATTATGGCATCTCTTATGTGAAAAAGAAGTGAGACATATGTCCTGGATGAATTAGAAAGAGTTGTTCAAGAGAAGTTGGATCAAAGGAAGTATCATCATGAGGCCACTAAAATTATTGATGAGTATGAAGGACTATCAGATGACTGTAAGCAACAACTCCCTTAGGATGATTTCTTGGAAATCATCAAAGAGGGGAATCCTAGCAAAGAGGGCTTAATAGAATACATTCAGAAGATAAGGAAGGAAGAGGAGATGAAGACAATGTCTTTATGCAAGCCCGAATTACCTTTTCCTTTGGCAAGGACCAAGATCCATTCTAAGTCATCACTTTCAAGCCCAATGAGCAAGAAGCCTCCTATTTCAAGGAAGAAAGAGTTCAGCAAGAATGAACTTAGAAGAAGAAATCTTTGTTTCCTATGCAAAGATTCTTGGTAGCCTAACCATCATTGCAAGAATAAGGCTAAACCAGTAACTTTCACCACATGTTCTTTCTTTCAGGATGATGTGGAAACCAAAAAAAAGAGAAGATGAAGTCATGATATCATAAATACATAAGTCTGAGCCTCTGTATGATGAAGAAAAGGACACAAATAATGAAGCATACATAGAGGAACTTGCTGATTTGGAAAAGTCTACAACATAAATTAATGAAGCTGAGTTTTGTTTTGATGAAGTTAAGGAGCTTGGAGTGTTGGACTTTGCAAGTCCTTCATTTGATGAAGACCTTGAAGATGCCACTACATTTGAGGAGTTAAATATGATTGATAGATTGCTAAAATGTGACTTTACAAGAAAACCTGGGAGATTTGAAGCTGAAAGCCTTGAGTGCATGATGAAAGGTGTACCTTTGGCAGCCCAAGAAGTTAATGCTACTGAAACTCTTAGGAAAGCCCCTAATGAGGAGTATCTTCACCATGCTTGTGAAGGTAATTCAGATTATGAGTGGGAAATTCTTGTGCCAAGTGAAGAACTGATTGATTCCTTAAAGATCCAAGATGAAGAGTATGTTGAAGAAGATTTTAAATCAGCCATTGATGAATTTGATGTTGCCATAACATTTGATCAAAGTGAAGAAGAAAAAGACTCCTCTCCCATGCAAACTAAAGAACCAAGTGTCTTTTCAGAACAAAGTCATTTGATGAGGAGTTTGTTGAAGAATTTGGATCAATCTCCATTGTTGATACAGTTTTTGATTTCAAGAATCAGTTGTTGGTCACTGAAGATAAAGTTATACAATCTTTAACACACCTGGACAACATACATAAGTTTGTTGAAGATCACATTTGGAGGGCACAAACTGAAAGGAGACAAATGGGCATGGAAAGAGGATCTTCACTTGAAGATTGGTGTGTTGTTAGAGAGGCTTTAGAAAAGGTGAATTTAGATTATTTAAACTTGCTTTCTGATAGAGATCATGTTCTTGAGTTTGTTGGTTGAATATGTGATGCATTGAAGGGAAGAGAGGATGAAGGTGATGAGTTTACATCTAAGCTTAAATCAAAAATAAATTCTTTAGAGAGTACTCAAATGTCTCTCACAGAAGTTGAAAAATAGCTTGATGATGTAAATCAATTAAGGGAACAAGATATGGTTTCAAAAGTAGATACTGTCAAGTTGATAATTGAAGAACCTGAATTGATCCAACATAATTTTGACTTAGGACAATCTCCTAAGTATGATGATGCAGAGATGGAGCAAAATGGTAATCTATTTGAACATGAAGGCCAATCTGATGTGAGTAGCACAAAGGAGGATAGTAACTGAATATGGGATCTAGGTGAGGTGCACTCATGGGGTGTTAATTTGTACAAAAAATTCATCAATTTGAAGTTATCATTAGTTGTTGAAGTTGGACATGTGCTCAAGGTATGCAATGAGTTGAGTGCAATGATGGCATCTTTTCATCCTCAAGGTTCTATGGAGGATTGTGGTGTTGGTAAGAATGATTCATGGATGATTTTGGAGCCAAATTTCTATCATAAAGCTATTGTCCATCATCCAATCAACCATCATAAAAGTTCATTTGCTTATATATTATTGGATTGGAGAGAAATTTTGGTCATGACTTTGTTATATTTAGGTTGTAGGTGGCTCAAATCTCTTGTTATTCTTGAAAGATTTCATATTTATTGTCGTTGTACCACTCTCAAATCTAGTTTTTAGGGGTTTATTTCAAATTGTAGCAGCCATGAGATTGTTATTTTTGTTGCTTTTTTCTCTTTTTGGGAAGGTGAATGAAGGATCCAACTGAAAAGGACAAGTGTTTTAGCTCTTTTGGTAGGTGAAAACTAGCTAATTTATAGTTGTTCAGAGTTATTTTTAGCTTGTGTTCAAGCTGATTTATGTTATTTTTTAGAGGAACATTTCAGAATTTGGTTCCCAGTTGAGATATGAGGTTTGATAAGTTGTATTGATGATATATTGAAGGATGCTAACTTTTGCATTCTCAGGGTTACTGATGTTGCAGTTGTTTGGGAAACAAAAAGATGTGTGATTGTAAGAATGCTTCAAAATTGTAAGCAGAGTACCAACTGTGCAGTCCGCAATTACATCAGAGTAGCGCAAGAAAAGCAGTGTGGAGCATTCTTGAGATTGATTTGGGATCCAGGTATATTATTGATAATCATGCAGGTATCTCTATTGGGTAGCATGTATTGCTTGAGGACAAGCAATATTGAGCAGGGAGGACTGTAATGTCCCTTTTTTGGTGCATAGGTTTTTGTGCACATTTTTGGCTTGTTCTTAGTCTCTTAGAAGCTATCCAACCTTGTTGGGAGAACTTCAACATTCTTAGAGTGGCCACAGATCCGTTTTACAAAGCAGTTGGTTTGGCATTGATCTTAGATGGTGTTTAGGATCATAGTGGTGCTTTTTGAAGTTCTGTCAGCTTCCCAAATTACTCTCCAAACTACTTGGAGGAGCCGTCTATTTTTATAAAGTCAACCAGAAGTCATCATTCATCTTCCCAAACATCATGGAGTATGTTGGTATGCTTAATTTTGCAATTTGATGATATTTGGGATTTTTCGTAAAATCAGTTGATTTAATGAGCTAAACAATTAATTATTGCACTTAAGTTAAAAAGGTTGGGAAATGTTCATTTAACACTTAAGTGTTATAACTCGTTGGAAAGGGGATGAAAAGATTTAAATCATGGATGCATCATTTTGGGACCTTGTGAATCAAATATTTCCTTTATTTTGATAAAAGGGGTCTTTGGAGCTAAAATGAGCTTTTAATTAAAAAGGTGACTTTAAGTTGCACACACATAATGAGTTATTTTTATATTTTTTGAGGAGAAATATGAAGGGATAAAGGAAATAGTATTTTATTTCCCTCAAAAAGTTATAAAAGGAGGAGATGGGCTCATTGTTTGGACATGATAGGATTTGATATTGTTATGCTGATGGATTGAACCTGTGAGTTCTTCCATATACTCTTGAGGAAGAAAAACCCTCTTGTAGAATGCTCTTGAGGACGAAAACCCTCTTGAGATTGGGTGTGGTTTCATGTAGGAATCACCATTGTGCTGAAGATGGAGATTGGAGCAAGCTCATACAAAGTTTTCCATAGAGCTTCATGGATTTTGTGTAGTTTGGAAGATTTTGGTTTGGAATTTGATAGTATTAATTTTGCAATGATTGGAAGTGTTTTTTAAAAAGATTTGATGTGTTTTGGTGAAGTATGATGCAGATTCTACCCTTCAGGTAGTATAAGGTGGTTGTACCATTTGGGAATGTAGCTATTATTAAAGATTGGTTGTTTGATCTTTTGCAAAATATAACCAGTGTTTTATTAAGAAACCTAAAGCGATTTGATTTAGACATTTTAGAGATTTATTAATTGTTGGTTTTTGGGGTCATAATACTACCGTACAGATTTTGTACCTGATTGTACTTCTGCATTTGTGATGATGGTTGTTTGTAAGGGAATAATACTTGTATGTATAAAATGCTTTGCATTGATGATTGCCCTTCCAAAGTGCTTCACTTGATCATGATTTTTTGGGTCTTTGCTATTGATTTAAATTAATATGTGAGTTGATCACCATGTTGGGCTGTACATGGTTAGGATTTTGAAAAAAACACTGAATATAACTTTTTTAAAAGAGTTGTTGGGTTATACACTTCGTGATTGGGAGTACACTGTTGACCCCTTGGAATTATACCTATAGATTCAAATGTGACATTTGCTAGCCATTCTTTCATGGAGTTTGTATCATATACCAGGCATGGGTTTATCTTTGTTGATCATCTATGTTAGAGGGGTCTGATTATTCCTTGGTAGGATTTCTAGTTTATAGAGGTGTATTGGTAGGTCTATAAGATGTTCATGTTGTTTATAATGAATTGAATTGTGAGCCAAATGCTCCTATGTCATCTGTATAGAAATACACAGTCTTGTTCTGATTGCAGCCATAGAAGAAGAGATTACCATTGTTTGATCAGCTGTGAAGTGGTTATTTGCTGAGAGTAGGGTGTTGCTATCCAAGGCTTTCAAGACTAGGTTTCTTCTATAGTTATATTGTGTGGTATACTCATGGTGTTCTTCTAACCTTGGTTAACTTCCCTCCTCCTTCATTTCTTGGATTCTTCCATAATCTAACAGAAGTGCAACAATGATCTTCCTTGCATACATTTAGCTGGACAGATATTATCATGTGCATGTTGGTGCTAATACTTGTGTAGGTAGTCTCTCATGAAGCCAATTCTTTCGTGAATGCTGAGATGATATAATCTAATTTCTGAGTTGTGTTGTAGCTTGTTTATTTCATTGTAAACTTTAAAAAAATATGTTGCAAACAGTAATAATCCCTTGGATGGTTCAACTGCCAGTGTGGGTAAATTGGATCTTTATTTCCCATGTTATCCCTACCCACTAAATAAGTGGATGGTTTGTAATTTTCATTTATGTATTCACACCCATTAAAAAGTGGCAAATCCCCACTGCAAAGTGGATTCTTGCTCATAGCGAATGAATGTAATTTCATGTTGCACAATGCTTTAGCTTTGTAAGTCAAGACACCTTATGCTCTCACCTTGGCCAGATTGGGAATCGAGTGATCAGAAGTATGGAGGCAATTTAGTTGGTTGCATACTTGTGCTAACCCTATTTGATATCATTGTACAAATTTGAAAAAAAAATTTGGGGTAGCTTGTTACACTTCATCATGTCAGTATCTTCATTTCACAAAGGCATTTTAGCCAAATTTCCACATGTTTCACAAAGTCTTTTTATGCATTTCATTGGACCATCTGCATCATCATCAAATTTATCACATAAAATGGATGCTATGAATTGACTTACTCATTTAGGAGGTGAATTTTCAACACCATCACTTTCTTCTCCGATCTTTCGAAACACCTGATAGTAAAGATCAAATTCAATATGGTAACAACAACAACAAGTTTCAAAAACTTTATTTACCTTCACATACCCTGGCTTTAACATTTCAAACATTGTTTTCCCAATCTTTATGTGAGGATTTGCATCACAAAATGTCACATACATCTCATGTTGTGTTATATATAACCAATGCTTTTTTTGCTGCTCATAATCATTTGGCTTGATCTAATGTTTGAGAACATCTCTACTATTTGATGAAGGACGAGTATGATCATGCCAAAAAATTGGGATCAAATTCCTAACACCATCTTCAATCTTGTCAGAATGAGGAGCCCTACACATACCGAATTACCATCTACAATACTATCATCCAAAACCTTTCTCCTTTTCACATATATCTTGTTAGTGTCTTTCTACTTAATCCAATTTCACTTGAAAGTGAAGAGATCTGACATTTTCTTGGCATTTGTGGACTTAAAATAGATGTCAACATCACTCTTCTTGAAGTTATCTTATCAACTGATCGAAACTTTTGCTAATGGAACTCAAACCTTTTGTAACATTTTGAACAGTAACTTTTCTAGGTGTCATTTCCTCTTTTTTGTGAAATCTACACCCAACAATTTTAATGGCTCTTTTAGCTCCTCATGAAGAAGTATATTTGATAATATTTGGGCTTGACCAAGAGTATCATGATGTTTGAAATTCTTCTCAAGTATTTCCTTTGAAGTTCTATTCAACGACCTCTTAGTAACTCGAGTAGATTGTTCAACAAAAAATTTCAATTTCTCTATATCCATTTCAAGTAAATGATCTATATTTCTGTAAGAAATTTTTCTCTTAACCTCTTTAATTAAAGTCATATGCATATATGTAGAAGGAGGTGATCCTGACCCCTCTCCAAAATCAAAGTTTGGTTGGGCCTCCTCTCTAACATTAACTATGTATGGTTAGGGCTCCTCCCTGACATCAACTATGTGTGGTTGGGCCTTCTTTGCTCCAGTTTCTAAATTAGGCTCAACTTCTACTCTTGTTTCTGTACGTTGAGCTCCTACACATATGATATAAAAGAGAGAAGATTTTAGAATATATTAAGGGATGGATGTATAAACTCATTTTCAAAAAAATGTGTAAGTTTTAACATTTTAATATTTTACCATTCTCTATTATATGATATTAAATATAATCTTAAATGTATAGAATTTTTTTAAATTATTTAGATAACATACAATATTGAATCCAAGATGTGGTGCCCATGATGTGGGAAAGAAATATTACTTGTCCATGCATATATATGAAACATGAATGTAGGACAAGTAGGAATCTAATTCTAGTATTAAGATTAAATCTAAAAGTGCACGTGATCTCTAGGATTGAATTATTGAACTATGTTAAAAGCATCTAGAGAACCTTTGAAATCATTACACAATTTTTAAACAATTAAGCTTTGAGAAGATTTGAAGGATTTTTGTCGCATAATACTAACAAGATTTTCTAGAGATCATCTAGAGAACAAAGGTTTAGCATCAATATCAACCAAGAACTCAATTTAGTTTTGACAACCTTAATGAGGCTTATGAATAAAGTTCTACACACTCATTTTTAAGAGTACGTGATACCTTTAATACTTGGATGAAATTCTTATTTTTTGCTAAAAATACCTGAGGAAATTGTTGCACACTTAGAGAAGGTATTATTGATTTAAAAGTAGAACAAACTTCATTTGAATGGTTAAAAATGTGAACTCTCTAAGAAAAGTTCAACAATTAGTCTTGCTAATGTTGTTTGGAATGGATTGGTTCATATAGAGCCATCAAAAGTAGAGGCCAAATGAATTGGCCTAATGGACTACAAGCACCATCAAAATAAGGAGCTTTGTATGGGTAACTTAATAGTTAAGGAAAATTGTTAAGTCATAATATAGCTACACCTTTACATGAAATAAAATTTATTCATGGAAAGAGAATCAAGGTAGGTAATCTAGAAATGTTTCATGGTTTTATCCTTGGGTATTTCACCTATGAAAACGATATTTATGCTTTGGTGCAAGTGGTGAAAAATTAAAAGCACTATTTGTTGTCATTAAAGAGACCATTGCTTAAATGGACCATTGACCATTACAATGCTTATAAGATCAATAGAAGTTTGAGAAAGCACACCATGTTACAAAGGGACATTGTTTCTTGAATAATTGTACTTAGTCATAAAATATAAAAGAGGAGTAAATAATAATCTCAAGTTGATTTTTATTCAATACCACAATTGTTGTTGGTAGTTAATACTTTTTCTCTTCTTGAGCCCTTTGCAAGTTAAGTATATGTGAGGGATTATGCCTATAAAGAGGATTTTGGAGAGTCATGTATTAGTAGATTGAAGAAGGTGAGAAAGATGAATTTGTTCATAAGACTAATTTTCATGTGAAGAATAGTTTTCTCTTCAAGTTGGGTTTGTTGTGTATTCTAAAAGAGAAGAGATTAGTCTTATTGCAGTGCATGTACCCCTAAGGTGGATGGGAACTTTGGGGCCACTAAACCATATCTAATTTGTAGTATTACATTAATTAGGTGGCAATACTAATTATATTTGACATTGTACTTGAGGTGACATGTTATTAAGGCAAGTAATTGGAAACTAGGACTATATCAAACACTTCAAATCCAAGCATTATCATGTGAAAATATAGTGATAGATTTTGTAGGTGATTTACCTATGACAAGAAAAATGTGCATGAATATCTCTTTGTGGTGGTTAATAGGTTTAGAAATTTAGATGAACATAGAACATGTAGGAATATATTTTTTATTAAAATTAAATCTAAAATTAGAAACTATACTCAAACCCTAGAGTTGAGGAAGTAGGGGAAAGAGATACAAACCCTAGAGAGAAACTAGGGAATCTGGTGAATTTAACCTAGACAATTTAGATGAATGTAGAACATGTAGGAATCTAATTCTAATTTAAAATTAAATCTAAAACTAAAAACTATATTGAAACTCTAGAGTTGAGGAAGAAGGGGAAAAAGATGCAAGCCCTAGAGAGGAACTAGTGAATTTAACCTAGACAATTTATTTGGAATCTATGTAGAATTTAAAATTTAGATGAATGTAGAACATGCAAAATCTAATTTTTATTAAAATTAAATCTAAATTAGGGATAAAAACAATTCTAATATTTATCAACACAAATCTAAAATTGTAAACTAGACTTGAGGAAGTAGGGATAAATACAAATCTAATAATTTTGAAACTCTTTTATACAAATTAAAAAATACATACCTTCTTTTTTTCTAAAATATCTTTACACCCTTTCTTGAGATTTATGTTCCTTTTCTATTAAATATGACCACATAGCCTTATTTTACTTTGTTCTTTTATTTCCCATTTCCTCCTTTGCAAAAGATCAGTTCAAAATTCCTTTACCAAATATTTTATGCTTAAAAAACTCCCAAAATTGCAAACATAATTTTTACAATTCTTTTCCAAATGTTTCACTTGGAAATAATTAGAAATTGTGAATATTAGGACAAATATTTTTTAATTTTATAAATATATATTGACCTCTTATTTATATGTAGTTCCCACTTTTTTTAAACTGTCGGCTTAACCATCTTTGTTTGAAGGTTGCTTGTTATGCATTTTTAAAATATTTTTTTACTCACGGACTTTCATTCGAAGATTAGTTGTTATTATTTTTTTTAATATTTTGGGTAGCCAAAATGATATTCAAACAAAGGTACCTTTGTGTAAATGTTCCTTTGCACTAAGGTCCTACCTTTGTGCGAAGGTACCTGTGAACAAAGGTCCTTATATGGTCTCTCCCACTCTCTACCTCAAATTTTCCTCAGAATTTTCTATTTCAAACCTTGGTTTGGACCTTCAAATGGAAAGAACTTGAAAAGATAATTTGAATGATTGTAGCCCTCGAAATGAGCTTTCCAACAAGTATAATTTTGAATATCTTTATTTTCTATTTTTACTGAACATAGGTTTTTACCAAACATTAAGTTCTCTATTCTACACATGTGAAAAAATAGTAAAATAGTAAAAAAAATTCTAAAAAATCTTTGCACACTACCTATATTGATGTCCTTGTTTCAACAAAAAAGGTGAATTTGGATACATACATAAAAAATTTATGTTGTATGGTATAAACTTATGTCTAAATTATAATTAATATAACTTCAAAAATTAATTAAAAAAATATCCATAAAAAAATTATAAAAAAATCCACACATCAGATATTGGTGTTACAAATCCATATTTAAAAATTTAGAATTCGATCCTTTCTATAAAAAAGTTATGTTGTATGGTATAAACGTCACTTTTTAAAATACTGTTAACTATAAAAAAACAAGTTATTAAAAGTTACATTAAAAAATCACATATTATTTTTAAATTTTTTTAAAAATATATATTTAGAATCTACACACAAAATCTCAAAAATCACTAGTTCACATCATCTTCGAATTCTTAACGATTTAGTTGCTGTAGGTATCAGAAAGTGAAATTTTGGTTAAAAATGTTGATTTTAATGTCCCACTTTGGCCAAAAAGTGGGACACAATATTGTGGGATCACCCCAATACATCTTCATGCAATCAAACTTAAATACTCAACAACATTGGTGGATGGAATTTTTGTGCGGATATGACTTTGGAGTTCATTACATCATGGGAATGGAGAATGTGGTCATTGATGCTTTGAGTAGGAGGTAGCATGAGGTCTCAATTTTGTCCTTGAGCTCATGGATATGCAAGGATGTATTCTGGAAAAACTCCTAAAAGATTCATGGTATCATGAGGTTAAAGTAGTTAGAGTCCTTGAGGGACCTTGGGGGAAAGTATTCTAGTTATTCCTTGGAGTTTGATGGACTATTGTGACATCTTGGTCATATTTATGTTCTATGTTCAAGTGGCCTTCATCATGTTGTGATGGTTGAGGCACATTGTGCTCCTTATGCAGCACATCCTGGTGCTAGATGTTCCATTAGACAAGAATGAGGTGCAACATCACTTGTTGCTAGGTGTCTTGAGTATTAGAGAGTAAAAGCTAAGAATCAACATCTGGTAGGGCTCTTATATCCACATGATGTTCTTGAATGGAAATGGGACATGATTTTCATAGGCTTCATTGTTTGTTTACTTATTTATTCTTGTTTTAATGATGCCATCATGGTGATAATAGACAAGTTCACCAAGGTTGCCCATTTTTCACTCATGAAGGCATACTATAGTGTTGTGTTATTGGTATGTACCTTTATGGAGGAAATTGTACATGTTTGCACAGAGTACCTTATAAGATCATTTTAGACCATTATCTTGTTTTCACATCATTGTTCTGGACATCCTTGCAACATGCCTTGGGTGCCCAACTTAACTTAGCTCTACCTATCACCCCAAAAATGATGACCAGATAGAAAGGGTGAACTAGGTGTTAGAGGATATTCTTTATGTATGTTATGGACCGACAATCCCATTGGGCAGACAATTTGTATCTTGTCAAGTTTTCTTATAACAATGGGTACCATATTTCTCTTGGTATGTCATCATTTCAAGCCTTGTATGGGCATATGTGTCATACTCCCTTGAGTTGAGATAGACTCAAATATCAGATTGTTCTTGGTCCTGATATGCTTCAAGATATAGAACAAGTAGTTTGAAACAGAGAGCATATATTAACTACCCAAGATACAAATAAGAAGTATGCCAATGCCAAAAGGTTGGATTGACATTTTTCAATTGGTGATTGTGTGTTCTTGAGAGTGCGACTGCATAAGAGCTCAATCTATTATGGAAAAGGTTCTAAGCTCCCATCATAATTTGTTGGGTCCTTTAAGATTCTTGAGAGGATTGGTCCAATCGCTTATTGACTTGCCTTGATGCCTAGTCTCTAACACATCCATGGTGTATTTCATGTTTTAGTTCTTAGCCAATATATTCCAAATGTGACACATGTGCTTGATTGGGGTGCCTTGCAGGTCAAGGAGGGTGTGTAGCTTTCATTAGAGCCCATATGTATATTACAACATCAGAGGTTAACACTTCAGGGTTGAGACCTGGATTAGGTAAGGGTCTAGTGGGACCCTCTGGATGACTGCAACTATTTGGGAGAATGCCACACAACTTATAGTACTTTACCCTTACCTTTTTGAAGGCTTCTAGGAGTAAGCCTAGTTCTAGGGGAGGATGTAATGCCTTTGGCACTTGTGTCTTTCTATTGGTGGACTTTGTTTTGTATCCGCTACTGTTATTAGCGATGATGTTTTATTATTCCATCAAGGTGTTTTTCTATATAATTTTGTCTTGGCATTTAAATGTTTGCCTATGGATGTATATGTTGTGATGTTGTATGTTGGATTTTTTAGTGTTACCATTCCATGACTTTGATATATATATCATACAACTATGTTTATCATACATTGATTAGTACGTTAATTACTATCAATTATTGCATATTTATGATTATAGTTGATGATTCATGTTAGATGTGATGTTTATTTAGTTTATGTTATGATGCCACATTGGATGTTTATGCTTTGCTTCAGCTATATGTAAATGAGTAGGTATGCTTGATGTTTGACCTGAGTGTGCAGGTACAAGGTTATTCCCCAATGGTAGTTATAAATGAAATGTTCATATTGGGTTAAAATCTTTGTGTTAACCTTTATCATGTTAGATTCGAGCATGAGATGGATCATGTGTATCCCTATATAAGCCTAGATCTGAATGGGTGGAAATTTTGAGATCTATATATTGTGAAAACTCGTAAAGTGTGTGGAAGTCCGTTGCATGGGTTTAATTGTGTTTCAAGATTTAAATTTAAATTATCTCAATATGCATGCTTTACATGTTTGCGGAAAATATATTTAAATGTGCTTGTTAGAAATAACTTTTGTCATTTTATTATTCCTCGAAAAGAGACAATATGATGAATATTATTTCATTAGGGGATTAGAATATAATATGTGAGAAAAATATAATTATATTATAAATGGGGAAGTATGTTTATTAAATCACCTTATGGGAATATTTGTATTATGGTGTTTTAATTAAATGGCCTTAGTTTAAATAAAAATGTTATTACTATTCAAAATTATTAAATTTCAAAAAGACATTTTGTAATATCCATTTTCAGTGTGAAAAGGATGAAAAAGAGAAAAGAGGTTGGGGAATTATAGAAAATAAGAAGAAAAGGGCTCTCTCTCTCTCTCTAATAAATTGCTTGATTGAAGGAATTGCTTGGAGGCATGCTTGGGATTCAATGAAAGCTTGCCTTCATTTTGTGTGTGTGTTCTTCATATGAGGTAATTATTTCCTTTTTGCATTTCATTTTTAAAAGTTTAAATTTCAAATGGAATTCTCCATTGTCATGTCCACATTATGTGGAGCATATGGTTTTCATGTTGCAGGATGTAATTGGTTGAATAATTTATGTTTTTGAATACATATAGTTGAGTGGTAGGGTTTTAAATTGTAAAATTTCCATTTTAGAGCCATTACTATGGAAAATTTTCATAAGAATATTTTTCTCTCAATTTTGTTGAAGATTGTGGATGTTGGGAGGATTGGGCATAATGGGTAGTTCAAATTTTGATATTTCCTTTCAAAAATAAAAATGAAAAATTCTTGAAGGTTGCATATGGATCAATTAATGGAGATGGGGAAAATTGTATGGTTTTGCATACGAGAAATAAAATTATACAAATTGCATTGCAAAGTGAATATTATTAAATGCAGAATGGTCTTATGTATCCTTTTTAGTCATGTTGTAAAATTGCCACCTTGATTTTGTGCCACACCCGATTTGGGCATGATGGACCATAAGATGGAGGTATAGAGGTTTGGAGAAGAGTGTCTCTCTCATTTGTTGCAATACAAACTGATCAGTAGAAAAAATAGGAGGAGAGTTTTAAACCAAGTGATAACACAAATTTACATTGGGTAAAATTAATAAATTTAATCAAGAGTTCCCCTATGATGTGAATGCTTGTAGAGGTTCGATCGTAGTGTGATGGGCATGTCATAACTCTAGGAGTTGGTGAATGTTTTCATTTACTTTTAGCCAATGTGCTATGTTCAATGACACTCTTTGTCCATTTCCTCGTATGCTCATTCTTGTTATGGTCAGATTTTTCATCCATCGAGTTTTGTATGTATTTTTGGTTGGTGTGTGTGTTTCTATATCCCCTTTATTTACGTGAGTATGTTTGTATCCTTGTGTTCATCTCTTAGCATAGTGGGGTGGACTTGAGGGTACCACATGTTTGGGTGGTGATGTACCACCATTGGGGAATTAGGGATCTTTGAGATACTTGGATTGTGTGTTGAGGGCTTGGCCATCTTGATGGCATGGTGAGTATTTAGTATTGTTGTAATTTCTTTGGTTTCATTTCAATTTTTATTTTTCTAACACATGGTTTAGAAAGTGAAGTTTACTTATCTCCTTGTTTCTTGGGATCCATGTATTTCTGCAAGATTTTGTGTGACCAATCTAGAGATCACAACCTCACGAACATATCCCCAAGACCATTTGTAAATAGCTCAAAAATCAAGGAAATTACACCTCGAAGAGTGAAGGGAAACCATGTTGTTGTTTTCATTGCCTTAGTCTTTTTGTAGGCTCTATCTTGCAAATTAGAAACACAGTCTAAATTACATTGTGAAATGGGGTTGCCGGTTTGAGTTACATTGTGTAGCCAATCCTTGAACCCCAAAATGCAACAGGGCTAGAGTTTAGAAGCCCAACACAAAGTGTATAGTATAGACTGTGTCAGGATTCCAGAGTCTATGGTATCAAGTGTTTGGGATTGAAGTTCAACAACACTTTGTACAATACAAGTTGTCAATGTACTCCAAAGTCTAACTTGTTGCTAAATATGGAGTTCGGTGTCCACTTGCACTTTTGCAGATGTGCAGATTACAAGCAGGTTTTGAAGTCTGATGCGATGCTAGTTCAGAGTCTAGACCCTGATTGAACTTGTAGATGTATGAGTTGCAAGATATTTCTAAAGTTTGAATATCCTTCTAGCATGAAAATCAAGGTTCATTTTCACTTTGCTAGATGCTGATAGAAACCAAGGTTCGTGAGTGTGCAAGTTGCATTTATATCTCAAAAACTAAACCCAACTTTATTTGTTGAGTTGTAAATTAAAACTACAACTCAAAGTCCATGTCTAAACTATGTTTAGAGTTGTGAATTGCAACTCGGGTCTGAAGTTCAACTATAAAGTATGCATTCCACATGCTAAAAATACAGAAGTAAAAACAACTCAATCACATAATCTTTTAGTGGAAAGATAAAGCTTAATAATAATAATCAATAATGTTACCATATATCTTACAAATTCTCGTGCCATAACTAGGAGATAGCACAACCTAAGAATATACAAAGTTTCATCTCTTGGCTATCATGCCATAAAATCATATGATATAACATAATGTCAAAATTAAATAGTTATGAACAAGTATACAAATATATATCTTCGGTTGCCATAACTAACTAGTCTTTCGCAAGCCAAAGGACAAGAACATGGTTAAGGCACTTTTTCCACCCAACCACGAAGCACTACACTTCCCTAGAATTCTTCCTATCTTGAAGAATACCTGACCCTGCACGAAATTCTTAGCAACCTGAAACAATTGGCAGGAGGGAACACTCGATGCATGCCTTATGCCTATATGCATTCTAATCTAGAATGATCATAATCTTGCAAACAGGATGTGGTAGAGAAACATATTAATATAATTTTTCTAGGCATGCATTCATCTATTTCAATGAATACATGGCTTTGGCCAAAGCACTTTAAAATATCGGTTAAATCCTGAAAAAGAGGATCTACCTTCTTTGTTAGTCCACATTCGGTACCATATCCCTGATAGGGAGGACTCTAGGCTGCCTGCTTTTGCATCCTGTAGGTGTACAAGACCATTTGACAACTCTAGCCTCTCTACCAATTCAAAGTGCTAACAGACATCTTTCTACACAAAAATGTCAACTAAATTCCTCAACTCTTTGCAGAGATGGAAAACTCTATTTCACTGCTTGGTGTGGGACACATACCTTGTCCTCACTGCTTCCAAGATGCTGCCTAAATGGCACATAACTTTCTGAGCCTGTTGCCCACCCTTCTCACTCTGTTCAAGGGTCTGGACTGCTTGGTGCTCACTTTCCTTCTATCTATTTTCCACCCCTGCAAATCTATTTTCCTACTTGTTTATCTAGCCGGACTCCTTACTGAGCTCGCCTAGATAAGCATGCATTGCCTCTAGCCGGCAATCCGACCACCCCACAAAATAAAAACAAACAAAATTCATGGCTCTGTTTGATGATCTCCATACTGTACATTGGGATTTGAAGAATCATCAAAACAGAGTCATGGTTTGCAAAAGAAAACAAAATTTCAGAAACAGAAATGACTAATCTATTTCAGAATGATAAGTGAAAACAGAACAGAATATACAGATGATCGAACTGCTGTATTTTATTTCTATTCAAAAATTCTGATTACATTAAAGTGCTTCACACACCAAAATTCACTTCTTCGATTCTTCTCCTCTCTACCCTCTCTACAGGAAGAATGTTACATTTTATATGAATTCCATGTCCGTTACAGGACGGTTCAGTTACCAGACGGTTCGTATTCTAACTGCTGGTTGAATTCTGCATTTTCTTGACAGTCAGCTAGACTTACCATGATGTCTCTCCAACACATTGTATCGGCAAAACGGATGACTATCGGCCTAGCCTAAGTCCCTTCCACCGATGGACCATTTCTCTCCGATGTAACTGTTTGCGGTTTGGTTCTTGCCTATCGGCGAGACGTCAACTATCGGCAGCTTCTAAACTGCTCTTGCCGATAAACTCCATCTTGCCGATGGCACCTTCTAAACTAACTATCGGCGTGACTTTAGCATCGGCCAAACCTTCGGTTCCTCCGCCGATGTTATTTCTCTCGCCGATGTGTTTTGCATCAAATTTACTTTCGCCAAGACTAACCCCCGTCGGTATAACTTAAAACCTATTCGCCGATATCGTCGGTCATGCCGATGCTCCTTCTATCGGTGTAACTTCACCGTTCTCCTGCCGATGTTCTATCGGCGTAACTTCACCATCCTCTTGCCGATGTGTCCCCATCGTCGAGACTCCTCCCATCAGCAACCCCGTCCATTCTCCTGTCGACAATAAATCTCATGCCGATATGCTTATGGCAACTCTCCGTCAGCCAAACATTTGGTCGTCGGTGAAACTATTCCATCAGTCTCCGATATCATTAGTCTTGCCGACCATTCTATCCCATCAGTATAACTTCCTGCCGGTATACTTCTCTGTTCGGCCAGACTAATTCACTTGGTCATCGGTGAGACACCATAGCGTCGGTAGACTCCATACTTGTTATCCCGACGACGTCTCTCTTACCGATAGACCAAAATACAATATCCTCGGTGAACCAAGATGCATCTTATGCCAATGCCACTTTCGAACACAACCGTCGGTGTAACTCTTTCCTCTCTCACCCCGATGAATTTCAAAAGTGAATAGGTATAAACTCCTTCCCGCTCTGCCCTATTTTGAAAATTCAAAACATCACAACAAAATGCAAACATATATACACATGGGCTCCAAGCCCTTGGTGCTCCTGCACCATACTCCCCCTGTGTGGAAGAAGTCAAGTCACCTCCGGTGACAACAAGGCAAAATCAATGCCCCGTTTCTTGAACTCTGACTCTGCAATCCAGGTAGCCTCTGCTTCAGGCAACTGTTTCCACTTGATCAGGTGCTCCATGTACACACCATGTCTGGTCTGCTTCTGCACGCGAGAATCCAAAATTCTCTCAGCCTGTGGTGTGATTTTTGGAGGCAAGGTGACATCATTCACTGTCTGTGTAGCTTCTGCACGAGATTCCCCTACTGCTGAATGAGGACCTTTATATGGCACCAAGTCCTGAACATTGAACACTGGGGAAATTGCCAAGTCTGCTAGCAAATCAATCCTATAGGCATTGTTGCCATACTTGTTTAGAATTCTGCAAGGACCAATCCGTCTCATCTGCAATTTGGTTGGTATCCCTTTCTGTAATCTGGCTTTGTTCAAATGAACCATGACCAAATCACCAACCTCAAACTGAATATCCCTTCTGTGGGCATCTACTCTGTCCTTGATCTTCTATGTGTTCTCTGTCAAGGTTTTCTTCACCTGCTCATGCACTTCTTTCATGGATTGTGCAAAATCCTCTGCATGTCCACTTCTGTTCTCCATGTTTCCCATATTCCTGAGCTCACATATACCTCTGGGATGCATTCCATAGACTATTTCGAATGGACTCTTACTAGTAGTCCTATTCACACTGTCATTATAGGCAAATTCTGCCTGATGAATGACAAGATCCCAACTCTGTCCATATTCTTTGGTTATACACCTTAACAGGTTGCCCAATGTCCTGTTTACCACCTCTGTCTGACCATCTGTCTGTGGGTGATATGCTGAACTGAAAGACAAATTTGTTCCCAATCTCTGCCATAATGTTTTCCAGAAATGCCCCATGAATTTAGCATCTCTGTCAGACACAATACTTGCTGGAAGTCCATGAATTCTGATCACTTCTCTGAAAAATAAGTGTGCTATATGACTGGCATCATGAGTCACTTTACAGGGAATGAAATGACTCATCTTGCTAAACCTGTCCACAACTACATATATGCTGTCATAACCAGTCTTAGTCTTAGGCAAACCAACTACAAAATCCATGCTTACACATTCCCATGGCCTGGAAGGAATGGGTAAGGGTTGGTACAGTCCTGCATTAGAAGTGGTTCCCTTGGCCTTCTGACATACGGTACACTGCTCTACATACCTTCTGATGTCTCTGTGCATCCTTGGCCAATGATAGAACCTTTGGACTAGCTCCAGTGTCTTGTTCAGACCAAAATGGCTGCTCAGACTGCCATTATGCTTCTCCTGTATGAGATTTTCTCTCATAGATCCTCTTGGCACACATAATTGTCCACCTTTGAATAGCAATCCCTGCTGTAAGGTGAAATCTGCAAATTCACTGTGAAAGTGATTCTCAAAATCTTGACATACCTTGTATGCCTCAGCAAAATCTTCATCATCTTGGTAAAGATTCTTGAAATCTTCAATCCCAATGCTCTTCAATTGCACTTCCTGCACTGTGAGCAATCTTCTGCTCAAAGCATCTGCAACTCTGTTCAGCTGCCCCTTCTTATGCTTAATTGTAAAGGTATAAGACTGCAGGTACTCCATCCATTTGATATGCCTGCTGCTTAACTTATCCTGTGAGTTCAAAAAACTCAGAGCTTGGTTATCAGTGTAGACCACAAATTCTTTAGGTAGGAGATAATGTCTCCACTTCCTCAATGCTTGGACTAGAGCATACAACTCTAAGTCATATGAAGAGTACTTACTCTTTGCTTCATTCAGCCTCTCACTGAAAAAGGCTATAGGTCTGTTTTCCTGATTTAGCATTGCTCCTACAGCTATATTACTTGCATCACATTCAATAGTAAATAGCTTATCAAAACTAGGCAACAACAAAATAGGTTGTGTTGCTACCTCTTTCTTCAACCTTTCAAAACTTCTATCTGCAGCTGGTGTCCATCTGAATTTTGTTTTCATTCCACCCTTAATTGTATCCAACATAGGTGCACATATTCCACTGAAATTTCTGATAAACTTTCTGTAAAACTGGGCTAAGCCATGAAAACTTCTCACCTCTGTGGCTGCTCTGGGAGTAGGCCAGCTCAATATGGCTTCTACTTTGGACTTGTCCATCTTCAACTCTCCCTGGGACACCACAAAACCAAGGTATACCAATTCTTGCTTCATGAATTCACACTTCTCCAGATTGATGGTTAGTTGTTCATCATGTAATTTTTGCAAAACAGTATTTACATGTTCTAGATGTTCTTCCTTGGTCTGACTAAAAATTAGAATATCATCTAGAAAAACAACAACAAATTTACCAATGTAATCCTTTAGGACTTCATTCATGAGTCTCATAAAAGTGCTGGGTGCATTTGATAGACCAAATGGCATAACAAGCCATTCATACAGTCCTTCTGTGGTCTTGAAGGCTGTCTTCCACTCGTCACCTTCCTTGATTCTTATTTGGTGGTAACCACTCTTCAGTTCTATCTTGGTGAAATACTTTGCTTTTCCAATACAGTCCATGAGATCTTCAATTCTGGGAATTGGGAATCTATACCTTATAGTTATCTTGTTTATGGCTCTGGCATCTGTACACAATCTCCATGATCCTCCTTTCTTGGGTGCCAACACTGTGGGCACTGCACAAGGACTAATACTCTTCCTGATCAATCCTTGATCTAGCAATTCCTGCACTTGCCTGGAAATCTCTTTGTGCTGATCTGGAGTCATCTTGTAAGGTGCCTTGTTTGGCAAAGATGCTCCTGGAATCAGGTCTATCTGATGGCTTATTGCTCTCTGTGGAGGCAATGTGGTTGGTGTACCATCACTGATTATGCCTTTAACTTCTCCAGTATAGGCTGCACTTCTTTGGGAATCTCTGTCTTCTTCCCCTGTTGTCCTTCTTTTGGTTTCACTATGATGGCATAACCAATACCATCTTCCTTAAGAGTATTCAGAAACTCTTTTCCACTCACAACCAAGATATTAGGACTCTTTGTCTGAACTGCATCTTCATCCTCCAATGACTGAATCTTATAGGTGACACCATCCTTCTGAAAAGAATAGGCATTCTTCTCACCATCATGTACTGCTTTTCGGTCATACTGCCATGGTCTGCCCAATAAGAGATGGCATGCATCCATGGGTAGTATATCACATAATACCTTATCCTTGTAGCCACCTATACTAAACTCTACCCAACTTTGTTCATTTACTACCACATGTTGACCCTTATTCAACCATGTGACTCTATATGGGTTTGCATGAGTAATTCGTTTCAAATTCAGTTTCTTAACTGCCTCATCAGAAATAATATTATCAGTGGATCCTGAGTCTATGATAATTTTACATACCTTATTCAAAATCTTGCACTTGATTCTGAATAGTGCTCTCCTCTGGCTTGGTTCAGACTTTACTGGTTCCTTCATCAAAGTTCTCCTTATCATCAGATTCTCTCCATCTTCTGAGTTCAAATTGACCTCAGGTGACTGGCTGCTGGATGCATTATCTTGGACATAGTGATTTCTCTTATCACCTCCTTGAGAAGAGGATGTGGCCTTTTCTGGACACCTCTATGCTGGATGACCTAGATTGCCACAGTTGTAACACTTCATGTTTGTGAAATAGGATCCTCTGCCTGATCCTCCTGACCTTCCTCTATTAGACCCTCTTCCTCTGTGGTTTCCTCTACCACTTGACTCCCCACTCTGCTCTGTGAGTTTGGATTCTGCTTGGGATCTATTGTCAGTATTTCTTCCACCAAAACCTCCTCTGTGTCCTCTGTTATCTCTGCCTCTTCCTCTTCCTCTGCTATTTGAGTCTTGTTTCCTCTTATTCTTTTCCTCCACTTTCAGTGCTAGCTGATAGCATTTTTGCACTGTGGTAGGGCACAATAAACTGATTTCTTCTTGTATATTCCACTTCAGACCATTAAGGTACCTTGCTACCTTTATGCTTTCATCCTCCATTACTTTGGACCTTAAGCATAGCTTTTGGAATTCTTCAGTGTATGCACTGACATCTAATTCCTTTTGTCTCAGATTCTGTCTCTTCCTGTGTAGCTGTATTTCATAATCTTCTGGCATATATGCTTCTTTGATTTTAGCTACCATTCCCTTCCAAGTAGCTATGGGCTTCTTATCTTCTTTTGCTCTTTTAGTCTACACAAATTTCCACCAGGTTAAGGCAGCTCCCCTGAGTCTGGATTTGGCCACCTTTACTTTTTGTGCCTCGCTTACACCATCACATTCAAAGTGATTTTCAAGTCCTTCTATCCACTCCATGACCAAATCTGGGTCCATTTTCCCACTGAAAAGTGGTACTCCTTCCAATGTTTTACCACTCATTGCTTTCAAAGCTTTCAAGAATGGTTCTTCTTCCAATTTAGGATCAGGTGTGGGCTCTTCATCTTCTACAGATACACCTTTTCCCTTATCCTCAGAATATTTAACTCTCTGGCTGACTTCCTCAGTCTTTTGCAACATTAAGCCTAGCTTACTCTCCATTTCTGCTAGTCTTTCTTGTAGGAGTCTATTCTCCTCTTCTTGATCTTCAACCTTCTTTGCTAACTCTGCATTAGTCACCATTTTCTTGGATGAACTAATAGACTCACTTGAACTCGGTGATGACATACAACTCTTCTATTCCTATCTAGGAATAACCCAAATCTTACTGCTCTGATACCAATTTGATAGGGAGGACTCTAGGCTGCCTGCTTCTGCATCCTGTAGGTGTACAAGACCATTTGACAACTCTAGCCTCTCTACCAATTCAAAGTGCTAACAGACATCTTTCTACACAAAAATGTCAGCTAAATTCCTCAACTCTTTGCAGAGATGGAAAACTCTATTTCACTGCTTGGTGTGGGACACATACCTTGTCCTCACTGCTTCCAAGATGCTGCCTAAATGGCACATAACTTTCTGAGCCCGTTGCCCACCCTTCTCACTCTGTTCAAGGGTCTGGACTGCTTGGTGCTCACTTTCCTTCTATCTATTTTCCACCCCTGCAAATCTATTTTCCTACTTGTTTATCTAGCCGGACTCCTTACTAAGCTCGCCTAGATAAGCATGCATTGCCTCTAGCCGGCAATCCGACCACCCCACAAAATAAAAACAAACAAAAATCATGGCTCTGTTTGATGATCTCCATACTGTACATTGGGATTTGAAGAATCATCAAAACAGAGTCATGGTTTGCAAAAGAAAACAAAATTTCAGAAACAGAAATGACTAATCTATTTCAGAATGATAAGTGAAAACAGAACAGAATATACAGATGATTGAACTGTTGTATTTTATTTCTATTCAAAAATTCTGATTACATTAAAGTGCTTCACACACCAAAATTCACTTCTTCGATTCTTCTCCTCTCTACCCTCTCTACAGGAAGAATGTTACATTTTATATGAATTCCATGTTCGTTACAGGATGGTTCAGTTACCAGACGGTTCGTATTCTAACTGCTGGTTGAATTCTGCATTTTCTTGACAGTCGGCCAGACTTACCATGATGTCTCTCCAACACATTGTATCGGCAAAACGGATGACTATCGGCCTAGCCTAAGTCCCTTCCGCCGATGGACCATTTCTCTCCGACGTAACTGTTTGCGGTTTGGTTCTCGCCTATCAGCGAGACGTCAACTATCGGCAGCTTCTAAACTGCTCTTGCCGATAAACTCCATCTTGCCGATGGCACCTTCTAAACCAACTATCGGCGTGACTTTAGCATCGGCCAAACCTTCGGTTCCTCCGCCGATGTTATTTCTCTCGCCGATGTGTTTTGCATCAAATTTACTTTCGCCAAGACTAACCCCCGTCGGTATAACTTAAAACCTATTCGCCGATATCGTCGGTCATGCCGATGCTCCTTCTATCGGTGTAACTTCACCGTTCTCCTGCCGATGTTCTATCGGCGTAACTTCACCATCCTCTTGCCGATGTGTCCCCATCGTCAAGACTCCTCCCATCGGCAACCCCGTCCATTCTCCTGCTGACAATAAATCTCATGCCGATATGCTTATGGCAACTCTCCGTCGGCCAAACATTTGGTCGTCGGTGAAACTATTCCATCAGTCTCCGATATCATTAGTCTTGCCGACCATTCTATCCCGTCAGTATAACTTCCTGCCGGTATACTTCTCTGTTCGGCCAGACTAATTCACTTGGTCATCGGTGAGACACCATAGCGTCGGTAGACTCCATACTTGTTATCCCGATGACGTCTCTCTTGCCGATAGACCAAAATACAATATCCTCGGCGAACCAAGATGCATCTTATGCCGATGCCACTTTCGAACACAACCGTCGGTGTAACTCTTTCCTCTCTCACCCCGATGAATTTCAAAAGTGAATAGGTATAAACTCCTTCCCGCTCTGCCCTATTTTGAAAATTCAAAACATCACAACAAAATGCAAACATATATACACATGGGCTCCAAGCCCTTGGTGCTCCTGCACCAATCCCGGAAGGTAAGCTTATCACATGCATCACACACAACAAGAATAATCTACTTCGAATTTCATAATAATACATGCATTTGCAAAAAAAATAGTTACTATTATGTTCTTATAAATATTCATCAATTATCAAGACAGTCACTCATCGATCAAAGTTCACTCTTGAAGCCACCATTAATGATTACTCCTTTAACTTTAAAGTTAAGTATAACAAAACAAGAATCTTATTTCACTCCTTATGAGATTCACATAATAATAGGAGAAGACCTTGTTCTCACTAATAAATCATCTATCCCAAATTCTCCTAATACATACAAATTCCTTATAATAATAATGTATACATTACAACATCCCATTTGACATATTATACCCACCTATTTCTAGATTGTTGAAGCTTACTAAAATGACAAAGAACTAGTAAATCATATCTATTCCATGGCAATACACATTAATTACAATAAAATAAATGATCCAATTACGATGATATTTCCTGTATACTAAAGTTGAAATACTATATATATATATATATATAGGATAAGAGTAATCATAACATTCTTACCAAAGTCTTCAATTCATTAACCATAACAATATTGAATTTTACTAACTTAACCAAAAACAATTAAATAAAATCATGTTCTTTCAATATTTATATAGATATAATCATTCTAATAATACTAGGCAAATTCTTTTATAGAAAGATAATATCCTTCCATGATTTCCTAAAAAAAAAGTAAATTCTTATATCATAATTTCCTTAAAAAAAAAAAAGTAAATTCTTTAAAATTAATCAAAGAAAATAAATTATAAAAAGATATGATTAAAAGAGTCAAGTGAGTTAATTCTAAATAAAGAATATTTCTTAAAGATTAAGATTCTTAGAGAATCGTTGAAAATTTACATGGTTTCTAAATTAAGTAAAAGAAAGCTTAACAATGGAGGATATGCAATCATACGAGAATATAAAGGAACATTTAGTTAAACTGAGCCAAAATATATGCATAAACTAAAAATAGAAGAGTGAATCACACAATAAGTGATCTATAAACAACACCTATTCTATCATGGTCGATACCTCTGTATGGCAGAATAAAATCAATAATAAAAACATAGCAACTTTATATAGCTCCTTAGAGAATTCAATGTCTCTATAAGGCAACGAAAACAACTAGATGTTATACTTTAAGTTAGCGCCACTATGGAAATGAAATCATATACGTTTC
The DNA here is from genome assembly GCA_027924645.1 of Cunninghamia lanceolata. Classification (NCBI taxonomy): domain Eukaryota; kingdom Viridiplantae; phylum Streptophyta; class Pinopsida; order Cupressales; family Cupressaceae; genus Cunninghamia; species Cunninghamia lanceolata. Next base: position 1,086,810 of record BSBN01001074.1, on the reverse strand, counting down.
ATCTATTTCTAATGCCATTATGGCAATACAGATTAAGAGTTTTTAACTATAAATCTACCGTTTCCTTAAGCAATACAGGCTAAGGTATAAATTTACAGACAAGGCACGAGAACATCCTAGTAGACATGGATACTAAAGGTGGACTTATAGACAAAGCGCTAAAATTGTTTGATAGAATGCACTAATTGCAATGATTGCATGATATGCACAAAATGTATTTACAGAAAAAACTTTAGAAACTTTCAGGTAACGACGATTGATAGGTGTAAAGCCAAACCTATGCCAACATTATATTTGCCTATTATTAGAGTTCGCTATGATTGGAGCCACCCGGGATTTACAACTTCATGAAAGCACAAGAGAGATCAAACGAGAGAATAATGCTATTCTATCAATGAATGCAAAAGAGATAATTATTGTTCTTAGATTGTACATGATATGCCTTGCTTATAAAGACAAGGATGGAATGTGGGATGTTGTAGCCATGTGACAAGTGTCATTATCCTATGACATGTGACAACTATAGGATAAGATGACAACTATCAACAACTATCAACAACAACTAGACATAACTAGTCACAACTAGACATCTAGTAAACTCACTAAGTCAACTTAACATGTGTGAATTATGTGTGATGTGTGAATATTATTTAACTAATAAATAGTTAAATAATATGAATTATCCACACAAGGGTAAACCCATTAGGTGATAACCCTATTCACACCAACACCTATGCCATAGCGCTAGTGTCAGTGATGTAGGAGCATCCTTTGGGTGCATATGGTAGATGTTTACTTTTGGTTTGATTTAGTTTGGTTTATATCAATAAGGTCATTTTTGACCACCTTGGATCCTCTGGAGTCATTTGGGATCCTTTTTGAAGTTTGGGTCAAATGTTGTCAAAGTTGTAAAAAGTGTCATTATTGTTAACAAAAAGTGCATCAACTTTACAATATTGGTTAGAGGGAGTTAGTAGTTAGTTGGGAAGTTATCAATGATGTTAATTCAATGTAAAAGATATGAATACATGCGAACCAAGGCAGAAGGGGGTTTTTGAATGAGAAACACTTCCTTTTGTGCACACTTTTACTTGCATTTTTATGAAAATGGACTGAAAACTATATTGTACAAACTGGTACAGAATGGTATGGACCTTCAATTGATTGGACAAGTTGAATAATGTTTTTATCTTTCAAATGCTTTTGGTTTGAGTGAATTTGATTGTGTTTTGAAGAAGTTATGACCGTTTTATTGTTGATAGTTGTAGATTTTTACTGAAAAGACAACAAAGAACAAAGTGGTACAGACTTGTACCAAATATTTTCAGATATGTGATGGCATGGAATGATAACAGAATGTATTAAGGTTCCAATTCAATTGGTTTGGCATGATTTAATTGAGATTTTCTCAAGTTTTGACAAATTTACTACTAGTTACCCTGTTTCAGAACTAGGGTTTCCAACTAGTGTAATAAATTCATAACTTTTATTTTAACCGTGGAAAAATTATGAAACTTGGTGAAATGATTCTTAAGGCCATTGTCCAGATACCCATTAAAGAAAATTGTACAAAACAATTGTATGTGAAAGTTATGCTAACATGTATGCATTCTTTTGCAAGAAAACAATCATAAAACCCTAGTTCCATGAGGGCTTAATGCAAGGTTTGATCATGAATGTGTGATGGATCAATGATATGTGTTGTAAGAGGTCTGAACAATCCAAGTTTTCCATATTCTTTGTTGTTTTTCCCTTTGTTGAGTGTCATTAGGTTTCAGGAGCAAAGTACCAAATTGCACTAGGATGCAACAAACATTGCTGGTAATGGGTCATTGTTGGAAATGTGTCAAGTGATTTGTGTTAGACTCCTTTCTCTACATCATCCAGCAACAAAAGGATGATTCTAGATAGATTTAAGCATTGGAGGTGCTCTGGTAGATATGTATGCAAAATGTGACAGCATAAACAAGGCACATGATCTATTGGACAAAATGCCTCAAAGAGATGCTGTAGGATACACACAAAAGAAAGGAACCACATGGGTTTGAGTATTGAACATACATCCATCCATGGGTAACCCTCATTACATGAATGCTATGAGTGCATGGTTTACCATTATGGTAGCACTGGCTAATTTTGAGAACACCCAAAACTATATCTTTGAGATTCCAATTAAACCATGGTAGATTTCTGTGTGTGTTACATCCACAACTTATGATTTAGCTTAATCTTATTTTTTGTGTGGTATCAAGAGGATTAACCATAGTTTAATGATTAGATGTCATGGAAATATTTGATTCAATAATTGATTATGTGAATAATTACTAATGATAGTTAAGATATGAGATTACATGTTCATATGACTATTTAATTATTATGAATTGAGAATCAAATGATGATGCACTGATCATGATTTTATAATGGTGAGTGTGAATAGGAAATGAATCTTCCTTCGAAGACAGAAGGAGAGTATCATCTAAGAGGAAGAGATAGATGTCAGGAAATGGGTCCAATTGCCATCTGAGTATCAGAATTTACAGCCTTATGAACCCTTGTAAGTTAGCGTGAGTCATGTCTTTTCTTGCTAGTCGATTTCCTTTATATGTCATCATGCCGATTGAGTTATCTCAACAATGTTTACGTCGACTTGACTAAACAATGTTCTTAGAATGTCAATGTGAGTAGAGAGATAGTCTCACCAAGTGGTGGAGTACTTTCTTGTTTCTCTGTTTATTTCCAAACCAAGATTTTGAATCTATTATTCTTTGTATAATATGCTTTGAGTTTATAGCGAAGAAGGGGGAGCGGTGCTCGACCCCTAAATCACATTTTGATCATGTCACCATATTGGTGATGATGTCGTATGATGACATCTTGGTTGTTATGAGTACCTTCATACATCATGAAGATGTATGGAAAGTTTATTAAGATATAATTATTTAAACTTTGTATCGAGCCCCATGTTATTAATATGTATATGTGTTAAGTGTGTTGGCTAACATCATCCATGATTAGTGGAGTGATGAGAGGCCATATTGGACCACTTAGATCCATATCCTCCCTATCTAATTACATATAGCACGTAATGGACCGAGTGATCCCAAGGAAGCTGCGGGGTGGCGGAGTGGAGTAACCACCCTTCACTTCGTGGGCTCGAAGTGGCAGTTTCACCATATGCTTTGCATGCAAAAAGAAGACCAAAAACTTAGTTTGGAGGTCATTCATTGAGTTTTGACAACTCTCGGGAGAAGAGAGCAAGAATAGGAATAACATTCAGTTTTCTGTAAACCTTTATCGAACACCACAAGAAGTTTGCACAACTGTGCTCTGCTAAAAGCCATCGATAGGCCACATCGTAAACACTTAAATGAACTTCCTCAGGTATGATTTGAAGTCTAGAAAGACTCATTGATTTGAATGTTAAACATTAATAAAACACTGTTGAATAAGGTCGACTGTGTCGACAGTTAAGTATTTAGCTTGCTGTGGTTATCATTTTGTAGCCCTCGGGCCATAGCAATTGATATGATAATCTTTATTATGAGACCCTTGTGGTCTATGTTTCTATTGATTAATATTGTTATGGCTTATGATTTGGAGACAAACTCCAGGCCCTTGAAGTCATAAATGAATTATACTGAAAACTTGTAATGACTGTTGTTGAACTTGTCGCTCTAGGCCCTTGAGGTCAAGCTAGAGCTGCAGTGGCAAGCACCATACTTGAGTGTTGATATGGCATAGTTGAAAACAATTAGATGACAAACCTAGAGTTATCATGGTGAGCTTGATGCCGATTGTGCTCATGAAATAAGTATTTAAAACTATTATGTTTAGATATGTGTTTGAAGGATTCGGCTTGCATGTGGGTCGATGCACCATCTTCGAACTATAATGATAATCTTTTTGAAAACCTTAACCTTTTAACATGCTAAAAGAACTTAGAAACCATTCTTGAGAACTACATACATATTATTTGACTACTATTGAAAGGTTATTAGGATAAACATAACGCAGTATGTATCGACCCCTTGATAAAGGAGGTCAGAAATATGAAAGTTAATAGTATTACTCAAAGGCAGATTTGCATGCATGTCGGGTTAATCGTGAGGATTCTCCTCTTGAGGCTTATAACGTAATGAGGTTGAAAACTAAATTAATCTAAGCCTTTGGCATTGTAATGTAAATAAAAGACATTTCTTTTACTTGTGGTTGAACTCCATGAAGGGATTATTTTATGTTAAAAACTACATGGGTATATGAGTTGATGTCTTTTGTTAAGACCATCTTATTTGGCTAAGGCAATGTAAGCCTATATTATTATGATCTTGAATATAACTTATAAGGTAGATCATTTTGAAACTATGAACCTTGGGAAGACCTAGGTTGGAAAACTTAGTTTGACTATTGTCATGTTGAAAAATGGAACAAAGTGACGAGGAGTCACAGGTTCCTTGATGTGAAAGTAACCTATTATATTTGATGTACTCCTAAGATAGGAGTCGATTGTCCTGGAATTGGACAATGAATCAAACTGGACTCACTTTTACTAGACCTAGGGAGGTCAAACTAAGCATATTGTAGGATGAGACAACTTCTAAGTCAAGTCAGGGTGGTGAACATACAACTACGTTCATTGTGAAACATATATGTATGTAAATCCTTGGCCAAAGTAATACATCTGTCTCTACATACATTAGTCAATCCACAGTGTTCCAGATGGCATAATGTTTCCAGTAGTGTCATACATATTTAGAGTGGATCTATAGTTGTGTGACCGTGAAACATTATGGACACAACACCAGATACTCAGATGGAAAACCTAATGGTTCCTCATATCTATACCTTCTATGAAGGGTAGGGCCGCTTCCAGGTTGGAAGTTGAGTGGGGGACTGTCGATCTATGGTTGGAGGAAAAGCACTTGGATGATGCTCTCCTTCCCAAGCATGAGACAAGCCAAGGCTTATGAAGATAGATGTCAAAAGTTCTAGATGCAGTTCTTTTTCATTATACGAATTGATAGTCAGTTATTATGTATAATTAGATATTTGATGCCTTGAGCATAACCTTGTACATACATAGTGGAAGTTATTCACTAATGAGATAGCTTGGATAATGTAATTCTAAGTTTTGTTATATTTTGAAAAAGAATAACATGCTTGACGTTTGTAATTATGATAATTCACTTTTGTTAACTATGATTTGGATAACCATGATGTATTTGAATTCTTAGTTAAGATGAATACTTATGTTTAATTATGGGCATTACGGAATGTGATGTTACATATGGTATCAGAGCAACTAGGTTCAATACATGGACCTATGAGCTCACTACTTGATTATTTTTATCCAACATTAATAGATGCTAATGTTTGGATGTTCTATACTAGAATGGTAAGAATTAGAACAACACCCAGAAAGAAGATAATGGAAAATGGACATTACCTAAGTTATCAAAAGATCTTGAGGGAGCGAGCCTCAAGAATGATACAACTCGAACAAACCGGTTGCTTAGTAGGAGCATGGTTAACTGATGAGGAGACCTTTGTTGATGCCGTAAAATGCATCAAGCAGGAGCTGAGGAAAGCAGTTAGTAATTTTGAGCCTATCTCTAATGATGCATCAGTAAAACTCTCTATACCTAAAGAACCGGTTGTGGAAAGCAATCCTAAGGATTCTGATGTAACTAAGGAGGTTGTGGAAGAGTACCTACGTGTACGTCCACCTCCTAAAACTGAAATGATAAATCTCAAAGTTGAGAAATGAACATGGGAAGTTATCCCAAACTAAAAATGACTTGCAGTAGCAAGATGTAAACAAAATTTTGTAATTTTGAGAAGGATTATATGTAATCTATGGAAAATTATAATGCAGTTGAAAAAGAAAATTCTGGCAAATCTTTCCTTTCTTGTTAAAGATTACATGAATGAGAATAGATTTATGTTATAAATGGATTCAATGATATAGAAAACTAATCCATGATTAATTTGCAAATTTCAAGAAGCAGTAGATTGCAACAAGGTTCAGATAAGAACTAGGATGGGAGATAGCCAAGATGAAGGGCAACCTTTAGGGCATCTAAATCTAAACTTGACTGGATCATCACTTTGCTTCAAGAAACAAGATCGGGAGTAGGAACTCATGAACATGAGGTCAGGGGTTGGCAAGGACCTAGGTGGGATGCCTATGATGGGGGAGATGATGAGGCACATCATAATGACACCACCTAAAGAAAGCATAGAGAAAATAACTTTGAGGCTAGACAAGAAGAAGATAGGCGAAGCCATATGGATTTGGAATTATCCTAAGACATGAAAAAGGTTATACCTCCCAAATTTGATGGATCTGTAAGTGGAGATATTACGGAGGCATGTCTTACGGAGATGGAAAAGTATTTCAAAATAAGAAATTACAGTGAGATCACTAAAGTGGTATGGGGAGCATACCAGTTGGCAGGTGAAGCATCCACATGGTGGATGAACAAAAAGATGGAGCTAGGCTTGAGGTCTACAAGCCTTACCTGGGACAGATTCATGGAACTCTTTAGGTAAAGATGGTTTCCTCAGTTGTTCTATGACCAGAAGCTTATAGACTTTCAGAATCTGAAATAGACTGATTTATTTGTAAACAAATATTGGGAAAAGTTCACTCGCCTACTTAAGTATGTGCCACAGTACCAGCAGGATGAGAGATTCTACATCTAGAAGTTTATAATGGGATTGAATGCCCAGATTGGGGGCGAGGTTGATGTCCATGGCCCTACTTCAATGGGCTAGTTCTGTAAGAAGGCCATCAAGTAGGAACAAAAATTGAAAGCTATGTCGGCTTATAGAGAAAGGAATCGAAAGAGATATAATTGGTCGCAATCCTCTCAATCCTCTAAGAAAAAGGAGAAAGATGAGGATTTTACTGAGAAAAATGATAAATGGGCCGAGACTAAACAAACTAAGTCCAAAGGGGAGAATAAGGGCAATAACTACTCCAAGAAGAATGGAGACAATTCTAGAAAACCTCAGGAGAGGCGAGGACCAGTGGGAGGGTGCTACACATGTGGTAGAGATCATTATGCCAACCAGTGTCCTAACAAGGTGTAGGGAGCACAACTAAGAGGAAACCCTCTACCCTCTCAATAGGTGGTGTTCCATAAATGCATTCATGCAGCTTTGGACAACATGCAAGCTGAATACCAAATAACTCCCATTGAAACTATAAGTATTTTATTTGGTCTTCCAATTTTAGTTTTGATTAATACTAGTGCTACCGAATGTTTTGTTTCACCTAGAATTGTAATCAAAGTTCCTAGAAAGGTTGGATTCATGGCAAACACATGGTCAGTAGAATATGCAAATCAAACCAAGGCTTAGGTAGGGCAATGTCTGTTTGAGGCTAGGGTTGAACTTCCAAGTTTCTCCACAGAAGAAAATCTTTATGTAGCTCCACTGGGCTCATACGATGTTATCCTTGGAATAAATTGGCTATGGATACATCGAGCTAGAGTGGATTGTTATGGCAAAATAATAGAATGTCTTGATGACTTAGGAAACAAATTCTTTCTTCAAGGGAACCCTAGAGAAATCAAACTAAGACAAATTTCTGCCCTGCAAATGAAAAGAGCTCAAAGGATGCCAACTTTTTGCTGTCAAAATGGAAAAACTAAATGAGTTTAAGGAAACCAATTTCCAAGATGATTTAATGTTTTATGAATCTCAAAAACTCAATGAAGTTGTGAAAAAGGAGTCCATAGATCAGGAGAGATCAAATATGGACATGTATTCTTTCCTTAGAGATTTTAAGGATGTATTTCTGAATGAGCTGTTGGGATTACCTCCTAAAAGAGCCTTTGACTTCTATATCGATACAATTCCAGGGTCAGAACCTATCTCTAAAGCTCCCTATAGAATGACCACCATAGAGTTAATGGAGCTAAAGGCTCAATTACATGAATTCTTGGATAAGGGACTGATTAGACCTAGTGTGTCACCCTGGGGATCACCAGTTACATTTGTGAAAAAGAAAGATGGTACTTTGCGGTTGTGCATAGATTACCACATGTTGAATAAAGAAATAATTAAGAATAAATACATGTTGCCTCGCATCGATGATTTTTTGATCAAATGAGAGGTGCAACTGTACTTTCCAAGATCAATCTTTAGTCTGGATATCACCAATTGAGGTTAAAGGATGAGGACATCCATAAAACAACTTGCAGGACAAGGTATGGGCATTATGAGTTTACTTTCCTACCTTTTGGATTAATGAATGCACCGGTGGCATTTATGAACTTAATGAATAGTGTGTTCGGGGATTGTTTGGACAAGTTTGTCCTAGTGTTTCTTGATGACATTTCTAAGAATGAGGACGAGCATCTTCAGCATCTAAGGATTGTTCTTCAGAGATTGAGAGAGCATAAATTGTATGGCAAGCTCTCTAACTGTACTTTCTTTCAAAATGAAGTGTAGTATTTGGGCCACATAATTTCAGCTAAGGGAATAGCTATGGACCCAGCTAAAATTAAGGCTATTTTGGAATGGCTGGTACCTAGAAATGTTCATGAGGTCTGAAGTTTCATGGGCCTTGTAGGTTACTACAGGAAGTTTGTGAAAACTTTTTAAAAATTGCATACCCCATAACTTCCTTGCATAGAAAAGGCAAGAGATTTGAGTGGCCAAAAAAGTGCCAGGAGGCCTTTGACCTATTGAAGGAAAAATTGACTTCAACACCAATTTTGAAGGTACCTAACGCAGAGGGTCAATTTGTAGTCATTACGGATGCCTCAGGGGAAGTCTTAGGTGGTGTACTAGTCTAGGATGGACAAGTCATTACATATGAATCCTGAAAACTGAAAACTTATGAACAAAACTATGCCCCTCATGATCTAGAACTGGCAACAGTCATTCATGCACTCCAAATGTGTAGACACTACCTGCTTGGAAAACCATTTGAGATGAAAACAGGACATCAAGGACTCAAATATCTCTTCACTCAACCACATCTTAATATTCATCAAAGAAGATGGTTGGAATTCATCTCATATTATGATTTTGAGATTAAATATATCCAAGGAAAAGAAAATTGGGTGGTAGATGCCTTGAGTAGGAGAAGACACATCTCCTCAATGATCTCTATACATTCTGATTTTAGGAATCAGGTACTACAAGAATCTAAGGGAGATGAGTTTTACGAGTAGGTAAAATAGGCCCTTGTGGAAAATCCCCAGAATATGAGATATGAAGGATTTAACCTTGAACCAGATGGGTTATCAAGGTTTAAAGGAAGGATTTATGTACCTAACTCTGTAGAGTTAAGGAATATGGTGTGGAAGGAGGTTCATTTTGCACCGTATTTTGGACATCCTGGAGTAACAAAGTTACTTGTTGATGTGAAACCCCTATATTTATGGAAAGGAATGAAGAGGGATGCTACAAATTTTGTAGCTATATGTATAGAATGCTAGAGGGTGAAGGTGGAACACCATCACCTGGTAGGACTCTTATACCCTCATGAAATTCTTGAGTGGAAATGGCAAATTATAAGCATGGACTTTGTGCAAGGGCTTCCTTATATGTCAAGGAACAGGGACAATACTATCTTGGTTGTGGTGGATAGACTCACCAAAGCCACTCCTTTTATACCTGGGAACTTGACGGATGGAGCACCCATTATAGCCCGTAAATTTGTTTAAGAGATTTTCATATTGCATGGCATTCCTGAAAAGATTATCTCATATTGAGATGCATGAATGACATCAAGGTTTTAGAAAACCTTGTTCTCTTCACTTGGAACCCATTTGAATATAAGCTCTTCTTATCATCCTAAAATGGATGGCCAAGCTGAGAGGGTACACCAAGTGTTGGAGGATTTATTGAGAATGTATTGCATGGATCAACAATACAAATGGGAAGATTATCTCCCTCTGGTGGAATTTGCCTATAATAATTCCTATCATTTTTCTATTAAGATGGCTCCATTTGAAGCATTATATGGAAGGAAGTGTTGAACCCCTATAAGTTGGGACAAGCTAGAAGATAGGGCTAGCCTTGGTCCAGAAATGCTATAAAAAATGGAAGAGCAAGTCCATATGATTAAGAAAAGGCTAGCGGAGGTGAATGAAAGGAAAAAGAGCTATGTAGATGCTAAGCGCATCGAAAGGCATTTCTTAGTGGGCGAGAAAGTCCTTTTAAGGGTAAAACCTCATAAGAGTTCCATTAAATTTGGAAAGACATATAAACTGGCACTAAAATATGTGGGTCCCTTGGAAGTTCTCAAAGAAGTCAACCCATTTGCATACAGAATTGCTCTACCACCAACTCTTGCCATGATGCATAATGTTTTTCATGTTTCTTATTTGAAAAAATTTAATGCTGCAAATAATCAAATCCCTATTCTAGAGTAGAATGCTATATAGGTGAAGGACCCAGGGGTGGTGGTGATCAAGCCCATCAAGGTGCTCAAAATGCATAAGCTACATTTACATAACAAAGAGATAACACAATGCAAGGTCTAGTGGGATCAATATGCAGAGGAAAATGGCACCTAGGAAAACTATGATGACATTCATGCGTGATTTCCCCATCTTTTCTGAAAAACTTTTTATTATGCTCTCAAATCATTTTCTTATTATGTTGGTTAATTCTTAAGATAATTAATCATCGGGGATGATGATTCTTATGGGGGGAGATATGTTACATCCCCAACTTATGATTTACTTTAATCTTATTTTTTGTGTGGTAATTAGGAGGGTTAACCATAGTAATCATTAGATGTTTTGGAAATATCTGATTTAATCATTGATTATGTGAATACTGACTAATGATAGTTATATATGAGATTACATATTCATATGAGTATTTAATTATTATGAATTGAGAATCAGATGATGATGCACTGATCATGATTTTATAATGGTGAGTGTGAACAGGAAATGAATCTTCCTTCGAAGATGGAAGGAGAGTATCATCCGGAAGGAAGAGATAGATGTCAAGAAATGGGTCCAATTTCCATCTGAGTATCAGAATTTATGTCCTTATGAACCTTTGTAAGTTAGTGTGAGTCATGTCTTTTCTTTCTAGTCGATTTCCTTTATATGCCATCATGTCAATTGAGTTATCTCAACAATGTTTACGTCAACTTGACTAAACAACATTCTTAGAATATCAACGTGAGTCGAGAGATAGTCTCACCAAGTGGTGGAGTACTTTCTTGTTTCTCTATTTATTCCCGAACCAAGATTTTAAATCTATTATTCTTTGTATAATATGCTTTGAGTTTATAGAGAACAAGGGGAAGCAGTGCTCGACCCCTAAATCTCATTTTGATCATGTCACCATATTGGTGATGATGTCGTATGATGACATCTTGGTTTTTATGAGTACCTTCATACATCATGAAGATGTATGGAAAGTTTATTAAGATATAATTATTTAAACTTTGTATCGAGCCCCATGTTATTAATATGTATATGTGTTAAGTGTGTTGGTTGACATCATCCACGGTTAGTGGAGTGATGAGAGGCCATATCGGACCACTTAGATCCATGTCCTCACTGTCCACTTGTATATAGCATGTAATGGATTGAGTGATCCCAAGGAAGCTGCGGGGTGGCGGAGTGGAGTAACCACCCTTCACTTTGTGGGATCGAAGTGGTGGTTTCACTGCATGCTTTTCATACAAAAAGATGACCAAAATCTTAGTTTAGAGGTCATTCATTAAGTTTTGACAACGTTTAGGAGAAGAGAGCATGATAGGAATAACATTCAGTTTTCTGGAAACCTTTATCGAACACCACATGAAGTTGGCACGACTGTCCTCTATTAAAAGACATCGATAGGCCACATCGTAAACACTTAAACAAACTTCCTCAGGTATGATTTGAAGTCTAGAAAGAATCTCATTGTTTTGAATGTTAAACTGTAATAAAACACTATCGACTAAGGTCGACTGTGTCGACAGTTAAGTATTTAGCTTGTTGTGGTTATCATTTTGTAGCCCTCGGGTCATAGCAATTTATATGACAATCTTTATTATGAGACCCCCGTGGTCTATGTTTTTGTTGATTAATATTGGTATGGATTATGCTTTGGAGATAAACTCCAGGCCCTTGAGGCCATAAATGAATTATACTGAAAACTTGTAATGACTGTTGTTGAACTTTTCGCTCCAGGCCCTTGAGGCCGAGCTAGAGCTACAGTGGCAAGCACCATACTTGAGTGCTGATATGGCATAGTTGAAAACAATTAGATGACAATCCTAGAGCTATCATGATGAGATCGATGTCGATTGTGCTCATGAAACAAGTATTTAAAACTATTATGTTTAGATATGTGTTTGAAGGATTCAACCTGCATGTGGGTCGATGCACCATCCTCAAACTATAATGATAATCTTTTTGAAAACCTTAACCTTTGAACATGCTAAAAGCACTTAGAAACCATTCTTGAGAACTACATACATAGTATTTGACTGCTATTGAAAGGCTATTAGGATAACCATAGTGCAGTATGTATCGACCCCTTAATAAAGGAGGTTATAAATATGAAAGTTAATAGTATTACTCAAAGGCAACTTTGCATGCATGCTAGGTTAATGGTGAGGATTCCCCTCTTGAGGCTTATAACGTAATGAGGTTAAAAACTAAATTAATCTAAGTCTCTGGCATTGTAATGTAAATAAAAGTCATTTCTTTTACTTGTTGTTGAACTCCATGAAGGGAGTATTTTATGTTAAAAACTCACATGGGTATATGAGTTGATGTCTTTTGTTAAGACTATCTTATTTGGCTAAGGCAATGTAAGCCTATATTATTATAATCTTGAATATAACCTATAAGGTAGATCATTTTGAAACTGTGAACCTTGGGAAGACCTAGGTTGGAAACTTAGTTTGACTATTGTCATGTTGAAAAATGGAACGAAGTGATGAGGAGTCACAGGTTCCTTGTTGTGAAAGTAACCTATTATATTTAGTGTACTCCTAAGATAGGAGTTGATTGTCCTAGAATTGGATAATGAATCAAACTGAACTCACTTTTACTAGAGCTAGGGAGGTAGAACTAAGCATATTGTAGGATGAGACAACTTCTAAGTTGAGTCAAGGTGGTGGACATATGACTACGTTCATTGCGAAATGTATATGTATGTAAATCTTTGGCCAAAGTAATGCATCTGTTTCTGCATGCATTAGTCGGTCCACAGTGTTCTCGATAGCATAATGTTTCCAGTAGTGTCATACATAGTTAGAGTGGATCTATAGTTGTGTGATCGTGAAATCTTATGATGGACACGACACCATATACTTAGATAGCAAACTTAATGGTTCCTCATATCTATGCCTTTCATGAAGGGTAGGGTCGCTTTCAAGTAGGAAGTTGAGTAGGGGACCGTCGGTCTGTGGTTGGAGGAAAAGGACTCAGATGATGCTCTCCTTCCCAAGCATGAGACAAGCTGAGGCTTATGAAGACAGATGTCAAAAGTTCTAGATGCAGTGCTTTTTCATTATATGACTTGATAATCAGTTATTATGTATAATTGGATATTTGATGCCTTGAGCATAGCCTTGTACATACATATTGGAAGTTATTCACTAATGAGATATCTTGGATAATGTAATTCTAAGTTTTCTTATATTCTAAAAAATAATAACATGCTTAATGTTTGTAATGATGATAATTCACTTTTGTTAACTATGATTTGGATAATCATGATGTATTCTAATTCTTAGTTAAGATGAATATATATGTTTAATCATGAGCATTATAGAATGTGATGTTATAGTGTGGAAGTGTTTTCTAGGTGCCTATAGATCACATCTGAATATAGCTTAGGAGTTTTTACAGTGACGTCTTTTTGTAGGAGACAGACCACATTTGTAGATAAGGGAGATCTATGCAAAGTTAGAAAAAATGGCTTAGAAAATCAAGGTAGCAAGGTATTTTCTAGATTCAAGACATTTGCATAATCTTGTGGAAGAAGAGGAAAAATAATTATTTCTCTGCCACCATGGTCTACAAAGGGAGAGAGAGAGAGATTTGATAGACAAATAAGAATAGAGAAAGAGAGATTAAGAGAGGGAGATCCATAAATAAAATCATATCCAATCTATCTATCACATAATTATTTAAACTATTATAATCATACTAAGCTTTTAAAATTCTCTTCCAAAAATCAAATTGAAATATAGTAATAAATATAATAATAATTAATATTATTATAATTATAATATAATATTATAAAATAGATTAGATATATTATAATAATTATTAAATATACTATAATATTAATTTATTTATATTAATAATTAAAATTATATAATATATTATATAATAATTCTAAATATAATTATATTATATATTATATTTAGAATTATAGTTAGAGTTTAAAATTAGGGTTAGAGTTACAATTAATCTAAAGATATTTTCTAGAGGCAAAAGTCTAGATTTCTTCTAAGTACCCATAATCAACCTCATCTCTTCTTTGTAACCATGTGTAACCACAAAGATTAGTTTTTTAGGTCACCCCAATTAAAATACCAATTTTGTATATAAGAACGCTTTGGAACCTGCCATAAGGAGATTGTTTATATAAGACCCATTTGGAATTTGCCATAAGGTTATTGTTTTTAGAATATAACAGTCTTTTCATTTTAAGGGTTTGGGTCAATTCAAAAAACAAAAGAAAAAGTTACCTCAAATTGTTTGGTGGCCAAAACCTGTATGGCAACCTTAATAATAGACTGCTCTGCATCCTTTTTATGCTTGTACGTACCACTAGATTCATATCTCAACCCATTAATAGTGACAAAACATTTGAAATCTAGTAGATGGTCAAAACTCTCATTCACAGTCTCATACACTAGCATCGCCAAATGTAGCTTCTGTGTATACTCTTGCAATTTGTTCTTGTAAGACGCCATTAAAAACACTTAGAGTAACCTAGCACACTTAAAAACACTAACTAATTCGAACTGATAGTTGTCTAGTCATGGTTTTTAACTTCCTATGTTTAGATATACCTTCTTGTGTTATACTGTGGTTTTAGGGGAGGGCTAATTGGATAGGTTAATATACCTATCTGGAACATGTGTTTAACAACTTTTTTTGTTTGATTGTTCATCAGTCATGACATATTGGGCTTCTTTTCTCATCTCCTCTATGGTTGTTGTGCCTTCCCCTAATTTTTTTGGCACTGTCTATTGAGCCATTAGGATGGTAGGCAGCAACCCCAAAACGCACCTCCCATGGATGGCTCCCATCTCCCATCCTTGCTACATAACGACAACTTTGAGATTTCTAATGGCTACAACAATGAGATTTCTGACAATTATCAATGGCTCCTATTAATGATTTGTGACCTTCACTGCGAAATTATTCTAGAAATGTTCTCACGCCCGTAAAAAATTCATGTTGAAACTTTCTTAACTCCTTGGTGGTGAGAAAAATAATTATATTACTCTGAGATTTCTATTTGGCATTACATTATTATAATTATATTACTATATTATTATTATTTTGACATTATTATATTATTATTATAATTATTTATATTATTATAATTATATTAAATAATTATAATAATAATAATATCATAAGTGTTATAGTATAATAATTTATAATTATAATTAAATAATTTTATTTATTGTATTTATTATATATTTACTATTATATTTATTATTATAAACATTCTTTATAATTATTATAATAATATAAATATAATATTATTATATATTGATTTAATTAATGTCTTACATGTTATATGATAGAATTATATACTAGTATAGCTATGTTTAAAAAATATATCTAAAGTACGTCAAGATGGATCCATCTGCATTTAATCAATTTATTTTAAACTATACTTGTAATTATTGTATAATTTAATAATATAAAATCATAATTATGTAGTATAATATTAGTAAACATTATAATTGTGTATCCATCAAACCCATCTGGGCCGAGGTTGCTGAAGTGATTATGAGATATGTTACACTAGACAGGAGGTACATTGCCATCTACAGTTACCACTTCAACTTGCTCAATCACTTCCACCATGGTATGTTTGTTTCTTTCCCCTTTTACCCTCTTTCTTCTCTAGAGTTAGGTATAAAAGAAAACTGCAAAAACTCTAAGCTCCCTATTCTGCATGAGAGCCTCATATTGCTTATCATGGAGCACATGAAGAGTAAACTCCTAAAAAAGGGTTAAAAGAAAAGTATAGTGCTAGAAAAAAGGGATGTGTAGTGTTGAATGAAGAGGAGACTGACTCTGATGATGAGGAGTGGAGATTGGACGATGAAGAGGAGGAAAGTGAGGTGGAGTCGAGAAGAACTTAGAAGAGGGAAGTAAACATCTCTTGGTCTGAAGGGTTTAACACAAGTGAGGATTCTGAAACCTCTGTCAAGGAGATAATAGACAAGAAGGCAACGCCATTGAAGAGGAAAATCCCCACTCCTGCAAAGAAAGGAAAAAAACCTATTGAGAAAGAAATAGATGATGAGGGGGTAGTTCCAGGTGCTGGTTCTGCTTCTCAGAAATAGGGGACCAAATTGCAACAGGGGAATCGGGATAAGTCATCTGAGAATGTTAATGAGAGGGCAGTGGATACATAAGGCAAGACTATGCAAATCCCCGACCCTTGTGTTGGCCTCAAATTTCCTGAGATCAATGATCCTTCAAGCAACCTTCCTGAGGAATTTGATGACTTGCTGGTCTAGGCAAAAAATAGAGACCAGGTTGAGGAGGTCTTCGAACTGGTTAAGAATGCTGTCAATTCACAATACAAAATGACAAAATGGTTCTTCCTTGAAATTAATAGAATCAATATTAAGCTCCAAGTAATGCAGTAAATCTTGGGGAGAGGAAACAACACTACAGTTGAGAAGGACACTTTAATTTTCAAAAATTGGGAGGCTATTCCTAAAATGGAGGAAATGGACCGTGAACTGAGCGGGATGAGAGAAGAATTTAACACTAGGATCCAATACTTGGAGGAGAAAATCATTGAGGCGAATAACAATTTAGAAAAAATCATGAGCATCAACAAGATTACCATATATAATAGCCTCAATGGGATGAGAGTGCTGACTGAGAAGTTGGAGGAACTTAGGAAAGAGTAGTTCAAGGATTTTAAAGTTGAGGATATAATGAATGTTGAAGATCTGGGTGTTCATGACAAGGGTGATGAAACTAAAAATATTGGTAAAAAGGTGGCTACTGAGGATGTAGGTGGACCCTCAACCCGCACTAGGGGGAGAAACAAAAACTAGTTTGAAGCTGAAAAGAAAGAGCTCATTGACTTTGTCAAAATGCATGAGGCATTTTATGAACAGGAATTAGAGGCAGCTGAGACACTCAAGAAGATGAACTAGTTTAGTTTAGTTTGTTCTTTAGTTTAGTCTGTTCTCTTTTTTGGCTATGCTTTCTAGGCTTTAGTTGTATTAGTAACTTATAGTTGGTTGTCAGTTGGCATACTACTTTTTGTTTGCATCCTATTGTAAAGGGCTTCGTGGTCCCCTTTAAAACTTGTTTGACCATATTAATCAAAAACATTATAATAATGTATTTATATTATTATTATTTTATTATAAATGTTTATTATTTTATGCACAAATAGTTTTATATTTTAAATTAGAATAATTAATTTAAATTAGAATAATTATTTCATATTTTAAATCACAATAAATAATTTAAATTAGAATAATTATTTTAAAGTTTCAATATTATATTTATATTATTATATTATTGTAATATTATTACATTTTATAGAGAATGTTTATAATAATAAAAATAATAATAAATATACTAATAAATATAATAATAATTAATATTATTATAATATTATATTATAATGCCTTTGATTGAAGAAATGGCTCTCAAAAAGAGGCATGCTAAAGTTTGGGGATCCGAAGGTGATACAGATCGATGAAATCTACTTGGAGAAAGGCAACTCAAAGTAAACCTAGAGGTTGAAGCTGCAATTGACTCAGCGAACTTAGGGAAATATGCCCTAATTGGCAAGGCATTAGGCCAGAAATTCCCCAAAAAGGTGATTTCAGACTGGATTATAGAAAATTGGAAGTGGCTGAGTATAGTTAAGTTTTTGTCGAAAGGATTCTTTCTGTTCCTCTTCCATAGCCAGGAAGAAAGAGATCTAATCCTATCTTTCAAGCACTGGAAAATCATGGATGTTGATGTTTTTACCCAACCTTGGTCGCCACTTTTCAACCCATGTGAAAATTGTCCAGAAGAAAACCCTAAATGGTTGCGATTATACAACCTCCCATCAGAGTTTTGGACTGAAGAGTGCTTGTGAAAGATAGGCGATGCAATTGCAATGACACAAGATATTGATAGGAACCTGTTGAATAGAGATTCCTACATCTACGCCAGAATTAGGGTGGCATCGATCTAAACCTATCCAAAAACTTTCAAAATTGTCACCAACACGGGAGAGATATTCATCAAAGTTGATATTGAGGAAGCTAAGTCATACTATTTAGAGTGCAACAACAGAAGCCACACCTCATTTCAATGTCCGCAAAAGAGCTAAATGGTATGGAGAGAAAAAGGGAGAATTGCGGTTGAGCCAAAGCTTTCGAGCAATTTATGTGGGATGGATTCAAAAGCTCCGATCTCTATACCTCTGATGGAGGAAGCCACCTTGTGTCTGGTTACACCAATAACCAATCTAGGAGATGCACAATCTATGACAAATAATGCTGAAGATAAGATGACAAAGGATATCCTTCATGTTGGGGATTCTTCGGTAATAAGGGAGGAGTCGGATCATATTGATGATTTTGTATCAGATTAGGAGGAGGAGGGTGAATTTGGAGATGTAACAATCAGACAGATATGCCAAGAGGCAGCCAAAAACTCCAAGCCGAATGTGAATGCTAGCGGTAAAAAGAAAGGGAGGAAGACAAATAAGCTAAAGAGAGAAGAGGAGGTAGCCAAAGGTGGCCAAGCAACGATTGTGGAATTCATAAAGAGTACCAAGGGGGGGAATCCCTCCCTTGGGAACTAATGAAGATTGTCATTTGGAATGCTAGGGGCCTCAATGCCCCTGACAAGTGATGCTTAATGAAGTGTCACTTACAAACTCTTGGAGCGGATCTAATTCTACTTTAAGAAATGAAGCTATCGAAGGAAGACAATAATAATTTGAAGTGATTATGTTTTGGATGGGAAGGAGAATTTGTGGGCTCTATAGGTGCCTCAGGGGGCCTTGGTGTATTATGGAATCCAAGATCTTCATCCGCAAAAGTGGTTGGAATTAATCACAACTGGATGGTAATGCAAATCTGGGACTACCACTCCAATCTCTGCTACCTCATCTGGAATATATATGGGCCAATTAAGACATTGGAAAAAATGGCGACTTGGTAAGAGGTATCTGTCACCTTAAAAGAACATGAATCTGATTTGTCAATATTGGGAGGTGACTTCAATACCGTTTCGAATCTAGGAGAGAAAAAAGGTGGTCTTCGTTATATTGGATAGAACCAAAGGGATTTCAATACTTTTATTGCAGACAACAACTTGGTGGATATCAAACCAAAAAATGAAACTTTTACATGGACTAATAGGCATAAAGGATTTACTAACATCACGGAATGATTAGATTGCTTCCTACTATCTCCAAATTGGATCCAAATGGATACGAAAATTGAATCCTTGATCTTGCCCATTTCAGGATCAGATCATTGCCCGATTTTACTCAGTATTAAAATAGATAAACCACCACATGGATGTCCATTTAAATTTCAAAAGATGTGGCTAAGAGACACATCCTTAAGGGATCTAATCAAGGAATAGTGGAATGAATCGTTGGTGCAAAAAGGATCGCAGATGTTCATAGTGGCGAAGAAATTAACTGTAATCAAAGGACATCTAAAGATATGGAATGAAGGCTCTTTCAAGAACATTTTTAAAGAAAAAGAGCAAATTGAAGCGGAATTAGAGGATTTTAATGCCACAATCATAAATAATGGAATGACTGCTATAGAGTTTGAAAAGGAAAAGGAGCTTACGAAAGCTCACAATGAAATTTTAGCCCATGAAGAAACTTTCTGGAGGTCAAAATCTAAAGAAATGTGGTTAAAAGAGGGGTTCTCAATACAAAATATTTTCATAATTCCACCAAACTAAGGCAAAATTACAATCGTATCTCACAAGTCCAAAATAAGGAAGAGGTCACTTTACCGGATCCAGAAGCTATTCAAAAAGAGGCAGTAAGCTACTTTCAATCACTACTGGCAAGCAGTGTGGCTAGCCTGGGCCATCTTCAGGAGCTATTCCTATCACCGATTCCTTCCATAGTCACAGCAGAGGATAACAAAATACTGCTTGGGCTAATAACAAAGGAAGAAATTAAATTTTCTACCTTCCGGATGGCCTCAGATAAATGCCCAGGTCCCGATGGCTTCCCAGCTTGCTTCTTCCAAGAATTCTAGGATATCCTGGAGGACAATATTAGGAAGGCTGTAAATGATCTCAAAGAGTCCAGAAAGTTGTTAAAAGATATAAACAATACCTTTATTGCCCTTATACCAAAAAGGATGGACATCAAATCCTTCAACAATTTCTGGCCAATCTCCTTATGCAACACGATCTATAAGATAGTATCAAAAGTTATGGCAACTAGGCTGAAGATAATTTTACCGACTATCATTTCAAAGGAGCAGAGCGGGTTTAGTCCTAGACACAACATTGTAGATAGTATAATATCATCTCATGAAATGATTCACTCCATTGTCTCTAGTAATCAAAGTTGTAGTGCCCCTCAACTGGTCGTCTTTCAGACTGATGTTTGCTTAGTAGTACTGGACATTATGACAGTATTCTAGATCGTTTGATGATGGATTTCTAGTTATTTTGTTATTTCATTATGAACTTAATTATTATGATAACAGATGTTGATGATGGATTATGTCATTTTATGCTTTACAATTTGATAATTGAACTAATGTTTTAGATGCTTTGATGTTATTCATTATATGGGATTGGAAGTTAGTTGATCATTTTATGTTGTAGACTAGTAATCTGTTACATTGTTCAATATAGTTGATTGTTATTCATAAACATGAATGGAACAGTGTCGTATTACTCGCTCTCGAGTACCCTACCCCACTGCGATTTCCATTCACGATAGGACTGCATGTGATGTATATGTATATCTTGTTATGGTTAACTGTGCATTGCTGTAGGATGCAGGTACTAGGCATCGACTCCACCTGATTACAGGTCTGAGCGTGCCTTTGCCAATGGATTAGTTGGTTGGAGTTAACGTGAGGTCCCTAGTTAGTGTTCCTTCGTCGTCAGTTTACCCTTGTGGTTATTGGTTGTCGTTTGCTCATGTCTTGTTGTCAAGTAATACTGTATCTTGGAGTCTAATGAGTTCTGCAGGTGTCTAAGTATGTGTGGTAATGTTGTGCTTTAATTAGAATTATTCTACGGAAGAGTATAAGTGTTGTTAAATGGGCATAATGTCGTTAGTTGTTGATTGTCGTTATAAATAAATTATTATTTTATGAGAAGTGTTGTTGTTAAATAAAATTGTAAGAAACTTTGTATTACTTAATATAATATTATTTATAATAAATATTTAAATAAATTAAGTAGTTGTAGTTATGTTGTAAATTGTGATTTACAACTCAATTAATAAAATAAATTAAATATAATTATAAAACTATTGATAGTTGTAATATTACAATTTTTATTAATAATTATTTATTTAGTTGGTCGGCCATAAGGTAATTAAATTTTGTTAGACTATATGCTAATATTTAAAAAAAAATAATAAAATAATAATCTGGTGGGATCATGAAAATTAAATAAAATATTTTCTTGAGGAAGGAGATGCACCGGATCGCGTGTCGAGCTCCTTGGAGGAAGGAAGGGTCTGTGTTATAAAAAAGAAAGCTTATAGAGGTAGGGAGGGGGAATTCGGCAAGGAAGAAGAAGGATTGAGGAGGAGAAAATTGCAGGGTCCAGGACAGAGAGGAGGTAGCTGATTGAATTGCAATCTTCCATCGGCAAGCGTGGGATTCCAGGTTCCACAAATTATCTCAATCTCTAAATCTGCATGTGATGAATGTTTTGTTGAATGTCTGATGTGGGATTAAGTCTATTTTGTATTTTCTATGATTATAATTTTTCCTTCGACAGTGTTTGGTTTCCTGTATCCATTGATGCAAGCTGTTTTCCAACAACAGTGTAAAGAAAATCCTTTCGTCCTTGGGTATGAACCTTCTCCTCTTTGTCTAAGGCAAACTTTTTTTTTGACCATTAAATCTAATATGCTCAGGGATCATTTTAACCCCTCCATACCGGTTCAATCACCAGGCCGCTCCTGCCATTTCTGCATAGGTGTGGTGAATAGGCCAGGAGATATGGAAATGGCAATACATTTTAGAATTGTGTTAATAGTGGATCGGTCTAGCAGTAAAGCGTAAGCTTCACATACGATGATTTTATATGTTTTTTCAGCAATTTTCCTTTGTTCGAATCCTGCAAGCATTTCATTTTGTGGGACGTCCCCCTTGGAAATGTTCCAGATGTTAGTTTCTTGAGGCCGTAGGGAATTAGGTAGCGTTTATACCATATTTCCTTTGCCTGCGGTCAACTATTAAACTGTGTTTCATCCTCGTTGTATAGATGTCTATGAGTAGCACAAATGAAGTGCATTGTGTTTAGGGTTTTAACCTGGAAGCAGCAGCGCTGCAACACTATTGAACTAGTATTCGTCTGTCCCAAGGGAAAACGCCATACAACCAACACAGAGTTATTGTCCAATCGTTGTTTAAAACCTCGCCAACAATTTTGTCTGAGAGTATATATAATTACCTTTGCATGATCGCTAGTAATAGACTTGGCATCTATCGCTAAAGATTTGTCATTATTAGGGCATAGAATTGAGCAGGATAGGCGGGCAGTTTCCCTGCCGTTTGTGTCTTGTCCTGCGCTATGATTGAAAGTGTTTGAAGCCTTTTCAACATATCCTTTTTGGAGTCTTCGTCGTTCATCAAAAATTTAGGGGAAGCTTTCAAATTGTGTTGGCAAGCTTCAGGCCACACATGCTCTCATGAACACAAATTCTATCACATACCGACTCTATCTATTTCAGCTTTCCACGCTCATACGCTCAATTATAGTATTCATTTACGAGATTCTTTTCTCTTAGAATTAATTGTGCCTGGGTACACCAATGATCTGCAGTGCTTGCCTTGTTTTTCGCTAATTCCAACCATCTGTCCAAGTTAGATTTGTTGCAATGGCAACCACAGTTGTTGCTGCATTCAGTACTTGTTCTCTTCTGAGTAATAAAAACAATACCCATCTGCTTCACAAGTCTACTAAGATAAGGGAACCGAATTTTTCAAAGAATAGTCTTTTTTGTCATTCCTCTGAACCCATCTAATGGCTTAATCGAGAGGAATTGCAACAGAAAAAAAAATTATGGGGTGATGCTCTTCTTTTCGCTGGCCCACAAACAGATAATTACCATCGAACTGGGTGATTATTGCCATCCGCAGAAGACGATGGAGGCTGTAGTGTCTGAGTTATGCGTCAATTGCTAATTGCACCACAGCGAATTTGGCCAGGTTAATATCTTAAGAACTTATGTTTTCCTGTGATTAGTTAGAGGTTAAAAATCTAAAATTTAGTTAATTCTAATGGGGAGGTCGCACCATAGGGTTGGGCGCACTTCTGAGAGGATTTACTGATATAAAACGCTGCCCTTGAAAGCTATTTCATTTCACATACAGTCTGCAACCTTTTAATGCTTAGTGATCGTTGTTTCTGTCAGTTAGCTGCACCTCATATCATATGTTCAATCCCTTTTAATCGCCAAAACCAGCGACCTTGATATATCATTAAAAACTTACCGTAGTTGTATTGCTGGTGATTTGCAATTAATTTATTTGCTAAAACGTCTGAGAGGTCCTCCTTGTTGCCCACACTTTCGCATTAGGTTAACGGTTTGTAAAATAGAGAATCTAACTACCATATTATCCAGTCATTTCCATTTCACCCATCTAATTTGAATTGTTCCTGAGAGGCTGTTCCTGTTTGACGGAAATATGAGTACAGTTAACGCATTACTGTCGTCCAGATCACAATTACAAGCTGAGAAAGCTGAAGCGGACATTACCAGGCAAAGGTGGGGAGTTACTCAGACATTAGCCGTTTAGATATCATCCTTTGTAATGGATAAAACAGCCAATAATAATTTTACATGTCTTCCGTTAAAAATTAACACTAACGTTAACTGTAGAGTTGGTTAGAGGATCAAAAAAAAATATATATATTTATGTTGTTCAATAATTTATGTTAAAATAATAATAGCAATATCATTATTAATGGTACTATTAGTATTATTAATTCAAACTGGAAAATTTGATAATCAATGTCCAACATAGTAATAATGTTATTATTTCTGTAAATCTATTGTTGAAGTGGTTAAGTCATATGTTAAGACAATTTGTTTTGTATCTTAATTAGATTATCTTTTTAAGGCAAAAGTGTGTCAAATGTTATAGTTAAGTTGAATGATACAATTAAGTTATATTGTTGAAATCTATTTGGTTAAACTATTTGATGTTTCTAAAAAAATAAAATTGGTTCAAGTTGACTTGATGTGTATTGGCACAGTAGTCATGTAGTGCGAGTTGTAAGTGGTTAAGCTCTAGTCCAGAGGCTTAGTATGCTGTATTTTTGAATATGTGGATAGGTGTTCTGGTTTTGTGATGTTGTAACGATTATGTGGCTCGAAATTGGTATAAGGTATAATGAAGTTTTGGTTAAGTTGTTCATATGTTTTGTAAAGTAATACTCTCTGAATGTGATATTTAGCCACTTGTGACTATCTTGTGTCTGTTATGTTGTAATGGTTATATGGAGAGACCTGGAATCTGTAAAAGAGTAAAGTGTTGTAATGTTATAGGAAATGGATCACAACGAGTGTTTGATTCTATTGTAATGCAAGAGGAATTATACCTTGCAGTGAAAATGTATGAGTAATGCTATAATGCCTTGTATGGTAGTTGGGGTTTACTAGATGTTAGGAAGGAGAGTGGCTTTCAACGTGGGGCCGGCGCCCAAAGTGGCAGTCAGGATAACCCGTTGAAAGTAGATTAATCAAGTGATAACCTAAAATGAACTAGGGGGTTAAGGGTAGAATTCACATTAAACAAGATTAATGGATTCCTCTCCCATGGCCTGTAGTGCTTGTTTAGACTAAGGATGGGTAGAGAAGGCCTGGTCGGCATGATCGACTTCCTTGTCCTCATGAAAGGAAGGTCGATTCCGCATGTGTCACCCTATGGGGCCGGCGCCTAGTGAGAGGCTGTCAAGATAACCATAGATGGGGGTCGGCGCCTAGTGAGAGGCTGTCAGGATAACCCATGCTAGGACCATGCGATGACACTCTCCCTACTACAACCTAGCATTCCTTGTTTGGTCTCTCCACTTATGTTATGTGTCGCCTCTGGAAGTTAAGTTGTGTTGTATTGTTATTGCCATGTGTTGTATTGGCGTTGGTCATCTTTGTTCTTGTTTGTCTTCTGTCTACCTAACTGTCATTGTTTGGGACCTCATGTTAACTCCTAGCTCGGGGGGTGGACCTTAGGGTTCCACATGGTCGGGTGGAAGAGCTATTTTATCCATTGGTTATTCTTGTCGAAGCTCATGTACAGAAGAGGTTTATTCCAGTATTCAGATGATTGTACTTGTACCAGTTGATGAAGATGTATGTGTATAACCTTGTACCAGATTTGTGTAACAGATCAATCATAATGTATGTGATTCTAATGTAGTCTGAGAATGGCAATGTAATGATGTCTTGATGTACTTATATGAAGCATTTCAGTTATGTATTTTATCATGCAGATTCCGTTATTTGATGATTGCAATGAATGTGAATAAGTTATTTATTTGAGCATGGATTTGGATCAGTTATTGATGTATGTTAATTTGTGTTAGTCGATTTGTTAAGTGATGCAGCCTTGAATCCCATAGAGAATATGTCGTAATTGATTATGTTATCGTTACTTAATTGTTTTTAAAAAAAAAAAATTCTTGTTTCATATAGCATAAGTGTGCATTTCTTTAAGGTGTTCAAGGCGGGCGTTACAAAAGTAGCATGATACTGAAGTTGGATGTTAGCAAGGCCTACAAACGCGTCAATTGGAGGTTCCTGCTCAAAATAATAGAGAGGTTTGGATTTCATAAGAATTGGATCGATTGGGTTTTCGATTGTATCTCCACAATAAGATATTCTATCTTGGTCAATGGAATCCCTTGTGGATATTTTGCTCCCACTTAAGGACTGAGGCAGGGTGACCCTTTGTCCCTATTTCTCTTCGTAATCATGGCTGAAGCCTTGGGTCACACCATCAGTAAATTGGCTTCCACCAGTAGATGGAGAGGTACCCTAATTGTAGATAACATCCCTTGAGAAACCCATCAATAGTTCGCGGATGACACGTACTTGTTCATCTCTGCACAAGTTCGGGAAGCAAAGGAGATTGTTGCAATCCTCGACCTTTATGTTAGAGCCTTAGGCCATGTGATAAATTTCTCAAAATCTAATATATTCTTTTTTAATACCTGTAAAAGAATTCATAGACAAATTTTGACCATTTTGAAGTTTGAAAAAGTGGACCTTCCAAGTAAATATTTAGGTGTCCCCTTATTCAAAGGGGCTCTACGATCAACATTGTGGGAGGACACCATTCAGAAGTGCCGCACAAAAGCATCCTCCTGGCAAGGTTGATGGCTCACACTTTCAGGAAGAATCCATATGATTAAAACAATCTTATTTGCAATACCCATATATCACATGAGCAGTAACCAGTTGAATAAAAAAATAAGCAAATCCATTGAAAGTATCCTCCAAAAAAATTTATGGGAAGGTGCAAATGAAGACAAGAGAATCCCCTTGATAAGTTGGCAAATGACATGCAACTTAAAATCTCAAGGTAGTGCAAGGATTAGAAATTTGGAAAAGCACAACACAACACTGGGGTGAAACTGGTATGGTCTATCTATTGCAATCCTGAAGCAAGATGGTGTCGAATCTTAAGATGGAAGTATCTGGACTCAGACGATCTAACCAGGATCTTAACCAACCCTAACCCACCAAAGGGATCACATATTTGGAATTTTATCCAAAGCTGCCGCTGGTTGATAACTGAGCATTTATCTTGGATCATTCATAATGGTAGACGAGCAAAGATATGGGAAGATTCAATCAATGGTCTCCCCCCTATTTCAGAGATTCCTAATCTTAGTAATCACTGGGAAGATTGGCTAACAGTTGTGGAGTGGTGGCAGCGGACTACATGAAAGGCTCAGACTGGGACTGGGAAAAAATCTCAACTTTACCGCTTGAGGAAGAAACATTGAAAGTTTTAAAGGAAGCGTTCCTAGCAAGGAAGATTCAAGTCTCCAACAAGGAGGAAAAAATAATTTGGACAGGAACCAAATTAGGCTCTTACATGGTCAAGCTTGGTTATTTAATGTAGAACATTCAAAAGAATACAGATTGGTTGAGTAGTGTGTGTTGGGGGAAGTGGACGCTTCTGAAAGCTGGCTCCTTCACCTGGACCGCCATCCACAAGTGCATCCTTACAGGGGATAAACTTCAACACCTTAGAATTGTGGGACCATCACGATGTGTCATGTGCTATAAAGCGGAAGAAACCATAAATCACCTCCTTATGGAGTGCCCCTTTGCCTCGCAGTGCTGGACTTGGCTCAAAGGCAGGCTCAAGCGGAGCTGTGCGTTGCCAAATGATA
Source organism: Cunninghamia lanceolata (assembly GCA_027924645.1). NCBI lineage: Eukaryota > Viridiplantae > Streptophyta > Pinopsida > Cupressales > Cupressaceae > Cunninghamia > Cunninghamia lanceolata. Next base: position 1,059,022 of record BSBN01001074.1, on the reverse strand, counting down.
TTGTAGGTATTTTCAAAAGTTGGCCAAGAGGATCAAATTCCCTCTTGCAAGGTCTATGGGAGACATCTCCTTCAATGCTAATATGGCACATATGGCGAGAATGCAAAAACATGATTTTTAATGACAAACAATTGAGCCTAGAAGAGGTATTAAGAAAGTTGGATAGGGGGATCACAAAAGTAATAATTGTCAGACTCCTTAGTGCCCCTTAAACACCATTTCAAAAATGGGATGAGGACATGCGCAAGATATGGAGTGAGATACAAATTCCTAGCAATAGCTCTAATACTCAAAGTACCCATGAAAAGAAACTAAAAAGGCTAGTGACTAAATGGTTGGCACCCCCACCTGGTCGATTAAAGCTTAATTTTGATGGTGCATCAAGGGGTAATCCAGGATCCTCAGGCGCAGGGGTAACAATCTGCAACTCTAATGGAGAGATCATATGTGCCATGGCAATAAAACTACCAGAAGGAACTAATAATAAAGCTGAGTTCTCATCTTTACTATGCGGATTAAAATCATGTAAGGAGCTAGGTATTAAGACAATAAACATTGAAGGGGACTCACTCATCTGTATTAACGCTATCAGATCAAAAAGCATCGCAAACTAGAAATTAAGGTACATTGCAGAAGATATTTGGAACTATTTATCCAGTCTCGAGGATTATACCATAAATCACGTCTACCGAGAGGGCAATAAGACCGTAGATTTCCTGGCCAACCAAGCATACGATCAAGGAGATCATGTGATTATTTCAGAAACCTCTGAAAAATGGCCAAACATTCCTCTTGATCGAGGATTCAAATTTCCTACGGATGTATCAATGCAAAGAGAGATCATGAGCTCGGGCACGATTAGCCACCTATTTCAGTTTTGTAAACCATACTGCCATATAGGCAGGATTTTGTAACTTATTACTGATTTTACTGCAAAGGGAGCTACCCCAATTGGTAGCACTTATTCAACAAAAAAAATATTATATTATAATGATATATTTAATCTATATTATAAATTATATTTATATAATTATATGAATTATTATAATTATAATATAATATAATAATATAGATTAGATGTATTATAATAATTATCAAATATAATATAATATTAATTTATTTATATTAATAATTAAAATTATATAATATATTATATAATAATTCTAAATATAATTATATTATATATTATATTTAGAATTATAGTTAGAGGTTAAAATTAGGGTTAGCGTTAGTGTTTAGGTTAGAGTTATAGTTACAATTAATCTAAAGAGATTTTCTAGAGGCAAAAGTCTAGATTTCTTTTAAGTACCCATGATCAACCTCATCACTTCTCAGTAACCATGTGTAACCACAAAGATGAGTTGTTTAGGTCACCCCAATTAAAATACCAATTCTGTATATAAGAACCCTTTGGAACCTTCCATAAGGAGATTGTTTATATAAGACCCCTTTAGAATTTTCCATAAGGATATTGTTTTTAGAATATAACAATCTTTTCATTTTAAGGGTTTGGGTCAATTCGAAATGAAAAAAAAAGTTACCTCAAGCCATTTGGTGGCCAAAGCCTATATGGCAACCTTAGCAGCAGATTGCTCTGCATCTTTTTTATGCTTGTATGCACCAATGGATTCATATCTCGACCCATTAATAGTGACAAAACATTTGAAATCTGGTAGATGGTCAAAACCCTCATTCAGACTCTCATACATCGGCATCGCCAAATGCAACTTCTATGTATACTCTTGCAATTTGTTCTTGTAAGACGCCATTAAAAACACTAACGAAGTTGAATTGATAGTTGTCTAGTCATGATTTTTAACTTCCTATGTTTAGATATACCTTCTTGTGTTGTACTGTGGTTTTAGGGGAGGGCTAATTGGACAGGTTAATATACCTATCTGGAACATGTGTTGAACAACTTTTTTTGTTTGATTGTTCATTAGTCATCACATATTGGGCTCCTCTTCTCATCTCCTCTATGGTTGTCGTTCCTTCCCCTAGTTTTTTGGCACTGTCTATTGAGCCATTAGGATGGCAGGCAGCAGCCCCAAAATGCACCTCCCATGGATGGCTCCCATCTCCCATCCATGCTACATAACAATAACTTTGAGATTTTTGACAGCTGCAACAACAAGATTTATGACAATTATCCACAGCTACATAGGCTAATGATTGGGTGGTATGTAAGTTAATGATTTGTGACCTTCCCTGCCAAATTATTTCAGAAATGTTCTCACGCCCATAAAAAAAATTCATGCCGAAAACTTTCTTAACTCCTTGGTGGTGAAAAGAAATAATGATATTACTCTGAGATTTCTATTTGGCATTATATTATTGTAATTATATAGTTATATTATTATATTATAATTATTTTGATACTATTATATTATTATTATAATTATTTAGATTATTATTATAATAATAATATAATAATATAATTATATAATATTATAATATAGTAATATAATTATAATATTATAAGGGAAATGGCGAGCGAAGGGTAGAGAAGCGAAAAGTAGAGAAGCAAGGAGCAGGAAGGTGGAAGACCATGAAGCAAAGAATGGAAAACAAGAGGCGACTTCGGAAGAGAAAGATAGATTGAGCAAAGCAACGAAGATCGAAGGAGTTGGGGTGAGGAAGTGGATAGATCAGTACCAATGGAAGAGTTCAGAGCAAAAGTAAAAAATGACCGAAGAGCATATAATGGAGATAGGATGGATTTTAGGAATAATCTATATAGACCACAATAGGTATGGGAAAATGGAAGATGGATGGACAAGTGCCATCCGTTATATGCAAGAAGAAGGATGGAGGATAACAAGGGGCATATCTTTCAGAGATGGGGGAGAAATTAGGAAGAGCGAAGGTCGTTCCAGGCTAGAATAAACAGACAGGAACCCCCATGGATTAGGGCAAATTGAGGTAATATATGGGGAGGATCCAGGGGGTAGCAAACAAACAGGGGCAAAAGAATGAATGGGTGGTTCGGGAAAAAGGAAAATATTGACGAAATACAATATTGGCGAGAAGTAGGCCCACAGGGGAATGATCACAAAGAGGAAGTAGAGGATGAGGTGCACAAAGGAAAGAATGTGAAGATAGAATAGGGGAAAAATGGTATGCCCCCAGAACATAAACCCATTTCTGTTAAAGTAGAGATAAATAATAGCAATAGGGTTATGCTTCAAGAAAGAGGGATGTTTATAAAATGGGGAGGTGGGAAAAACCTGGGGAGGGATGAAATTTTAGATTGGTGCAAGGATCAATAGGGGAATCAGGTTGTGATTAGGGCACTGAGAAATGGGTACAACCTGGTAATATTCCCTTCTCATGAAGAAAGAAATAATGCATTAAGATTGGGAGCGCATTTTCTTGGGGGTGTTCAAATGCACACAGTGGAATGGAAACCCAATTTCAATCCAAGAAAATGAGTGATAGGAGAAAGCTTTATTTGGGTGCGATTGTATAATCTCCCATCAGAGTATTGGGATGAGGAGATCTTCAGAAGGATAGGAAGACATCTGGGGCAATTTAAATTTGTAGACAAAATACAGGTAGATCGGGTAAGGGGCACATACTTTAGATTGTGTGTGGCAATTGAACATGAAGTGGAGATCCCAGAGGAAATAATCTTGGAATCAGGAGAAATAGTATGGAAGCAACAAGTGATGAGGGAGGAGGGGTTGAATCTGTGCCCTAACTGTAAATCATTGGAGCATGGGCAAGAAAGATGCACAATTCAAATTAAAGTGAGGGGACTGAACTGGTATGAGGAGGTTCACAAGGATATGCAAAAAGATGAAATAGACAAAATGGAGAAGCAGACTTCTATAGATATGGAAAAGGAGTTGGTGGATTTGATTTGGAGCCAAGGTTTGGGCAATGGGGTGGAAGAGAAGGTAGGAGGAAAGGAGAACTATCTGCATAAGACAGAGGATGAGCAGCAGGAGGAGAGAAGCTCACTGGCAAGGGAGAAGCAGATAGAGGAAGAATCCCCTCTATTAGAGGAAACTCAGGAAGAAAGGATGGAGGAAAGAGGAGTAGATGAAGATGGGATGAAGGGGGAAGAAAAGGGAGAGGATCTAGAGGATGAAGGGATGGAGATCCAAGACCAGCAAGAAAGTGATGATATGGACTCAGAAGAGGAAGGCAGTTATGAGGAATATCAAGTGGGCTCACTGGAGGAGAAAGGGCTGGAGTAAACTTAGGCGAGGAGGAAAACCCCAAGGGTTAAGACAAGCAATCAGAGAGGAAGGAAAACAAGTAAGGAGAGGTTAGTATTGGTAGGGGTTGCCAAGGGACAGACAAAGATAAGCCAAACAACTTTGAGAAACGGGAAGGAATTGCCCCTTCCTGGGGGATCATGAAGATAATAAGTTGGAATGTTAGGGGCTTAAATGCCCCTAGCAAGTGGCATCTATTCAGGCGCCTAGTAGAAACGAGCAAGCTAGGTATAATTATGATTCAAGAAACAAAATGGAGCAGGGACGAATAGGGGAATAAAATGAGATTTTGGAAAGGGTGGGAAGGGGAGTTTCAGGAACCTGAAGGAGTCTCAGGAGGGTTAGGAATAATTTGGGACTCAAATAAGGTAAGCTGCACAGTTTTGGAGGCAAATCAAAAATGGCTGGCAGCAGGGGTAAGGATCTTCCAGAACAATAAGGAGTTCAAAATTGTTAATGTTTATGGTCCAATAGACACAATCTCAAAGAGGAATCTATGGGGTAGGATCTCAGTCTTTGTGGACCAGCATAGGGAGGACTATATTTTGTTAGGGGGAGATTTCAATGCCACATTGAATAACTCTGAGAAGAAAGATAGGATGAGAGTTCTATCTAGAGTGCAGGTGGATTTCCAGGAGTTTGTGGACAAGAATGAGCTAAGAGAACTCCAAACCAAGAATGGGGTTTATACATGGACAAATAGAAGAATGGGGCATACAAATATTGTGGAAAAACTAGATAGATTTATGATTGCTAGAAATTGGTCCCAAGTCACTAGTTTGATGGAGGCAACGATCCTACCCCAAAGCGGCTCTGACCATTTTCCCATACAGTTACTATTAACAGATGATGGGTACAAAGGGGGATCACCTTTCATATTTGAGAAAATGTGGTTGCGTGATCTAGAGTTTTTAAGCACAATAGCTCAGTGGTGGAAAGAATCATGGGGTGGGAATCAGTCACATCTACTCACCTTTCACAAAAAGCTTTCCAGAATTTTAAGGCAAATCTGAAAGTATGGAATAAAGAAAAATTCAAAAATATCTTCGAGGAAAGGGATAAGGTGAAAGAGGAGTTGAGAAAATCATAGAAAGAGGCATGGGACAGGAAGAATTCAGAAAAGAGAAAGAGCTCAAGAACAAACAAGAAGAAATTCTAGCAAGAATAGAATGCCACTAGACATAAAAGTCTAGGGAGCTCTGGCTAAAAGAGGGGGACAGGAATACTAAATATTTCCACAATATGGCTATAATCAATAGAAGTAGAAATATAATTAGGGAATTGGAAAAGGAGGACGGGACAACAGTTAGAAAGGAAGAAGAAATCATCTAGGAAGCCATCCAGTATTTTGAAAGATTATTCACAAGAGAGGAACTTGATCAGGGGAGGGAGAGGGAGGACTTTCTGGAAGAGATCCTAGCAGTGGTAACAGAGGAGGAAAACAAGGAATTGATAAAGGAGGTCAGTATGGAAGAGGTCAAGAAGGCGACGTTTCAGCTAGGATCAGATAAAGCCCCAGGGCCGGATGGCTTTCTGGCCCTCTTTTATCAGAAATGTTGGGAATTATTAAGGAAGATTTGGTGAAGGTTGTGGAGGAATCGAGGAGAAAAACAACTATGTTGGGAGTGTTCAATCACACTTTCATCACATTGATACCCAAAACAAAGGAAGGCAAGAGCATGGGAGATTTCAGGCTGATCTCTTTATGTAATACTTTGTATAAGATAGTGACAAAAGTGATGGCAAACAAGATCAAGATAGTAATTGATAGAATTATCTCTGAGGAACAGAGTGGTTTTGTGCTAGGAAGATCCATAGTGGAAGGAATAATAGTGGCTCATGAAACAATTCATACAGCTAGGAAAATCAGATTGCCAAGCTTGATACTGAAGTTGGATATTTTAAAGGCTTATGACAGAGTTGATACAAAATTTTTACTCAAGATTTTGAGGAAGTTTGGATTTGAGAGTAAATGGGTAGATTGGATCAAAAGCTGCATTGAAGCCCCCAAGTTTTTAGTGTTAGTGAATGGGGTGGCACAAGGCTTCTTCAGCTCCTCAAGAGGAATCAGACAGGGGGACCCCCTTTCCCCCTTTCTTTTTATAATTATGGCAGAGGCCCTAGGAAGAACAATAGGTCAATCCAAGAGTAGAGGCCTGCACGCACCAACAATTTGTGGATGACACTATTCTTTTCGGTCAAGCCACAAGGGTAGAGGCTAGAAAAATCAAAGATCTACTTGATGGGTATAGTAATGTTTCAGGGCAAGCTATCAACTGGAGAAAATCAGAGTTGTACTTCTTGAATGTGTAATCGAGCATGTAGAGGGAGCTAACAAGAATCTTAGGGGTAAGGATGGCCAGTTTGCCAAGGAGGTTTCTGGGATTGCCTTTGTTTGCAGGAGCCAATAGGAAAGGCTTCTAGGAGAAATTAGTAGCAAACTACAAGCAAAAGATGGAACTCTGGAAGGGTAAATGGTTGACCTCTGCATGTAGATTACTCATGATAAGGACAGTCCTGGCAGCTATCCCAGTTTACTCTATGTCATGCTTGAAATTCCCAGTTAGTGTAAAGGATCAACTCAACAAAATCATGAGCAAGTTCCTTTGGAATGGACTGAATGATACTAACAAAATTCCCCTATTAGCCTAGGAAAAGATGTGTAAACCTCAAGAGGCGGGAGGGGCAGGGATCAGACAACTCAAAATAATGAATTTGGCGATGGGCGCAAAGCTAGTTTGGTCAATGTGCAATGGAAATCAAAAGTGGGTCAGAATCCTAAGGAGAAAATATTTGGATTCAGATGAACCAAAGAGGATTGTGAAAATTATAGACCCACCTAGGGGATCTACAGTATGGAACTTCATATGCGAAAGTAGGGAGATAATAGCAAAGCATGTCACATGGGAAGTTCATTCGGGGGAAAGGACTTCCTTTTGGCAAGACTCTTGGGATGGAAATCCGAAATTGAGAGATCTACCCGAGCTAGATGAGATTAGGGAGGGGATCACTAGAGTGTGGGGAGAAAGAGTTTGTGACTTTAGAACAAAAGGAGATCAATGGGCATGGAAGGATCCAAGGGTTCTAAATGCCCTAGAAGAACAAAAAGAGGCCCTCAAGTTAATCCTAGAAGAAAGGAAAATTTTGGATACGAGAGGAGGAGATGTGCTGAGATGGGCAACCTTAGAGGATGGTGAGTACAAGGTCAAGATAGGTTATATGATAAAAGGGAGAGCGGAACCAATTCAACATTGGCCAAAGCACCTTATATGGAGCAAGGATGTCCTTCCCAAGGTGAGTATTGTCCTCTGGTTAGCTATTCAGAATAGAATACTAACACGGGATAGGTTGGAGAGGTTGGGCTGCAGGGGTCCTAACTGATGCATTTTGTGTAAAAGGGACAAGGAAACGGTGGATCACTTGTTGCTAGGTTGCTCGTATGCGGAATACTGTTGGAAAGTGATAACCAGGAAGTTAGGGTTTCAAACCCCGTTCTCCCACAATTTGAAGGAGTGGCCAGGGAAGTGCATCAAGGGAGCTTTGAGTAGCATCTGGCAAATCGTGCCCTCAACAATATGCTGGGAGGTGTGGAAGGAACAGAAGAACTTTAAAAGAGCAGGCTATGGGGAGAGAGGTTTTGGCAGGCAAAATTGAAAGGGCTATTGTAGAGCTAGCGAATGAGGCAACCAAATGCAGGCCTACAGCCAAAGGGATCTTCAACAATAGGGATATAGAATTAACAAACAACTTTACAGGGCTGGGTATATCGCCAATGGTAGGCAACTTCAACCCAACAAAGAGGATGGAAATTCGAAGGCAGACAATATGGCAGAGACTTGAGGAGGGCTGGATCAAGGTAAATTTTGATGGGGCCAGTGAAGGTAACCTGGGTAGAGCAGGGATTGCGTGTGTAGCTAGGGATTCAGAGGGAAGGATTTTGGACCAGAAAGCGATAGGCATCAGGCAGGCTACGAATAACGTAGCTGAATTCAGAGTAGCGTTATGTGGATTAGAAATTGGTAAAGCCTTAGGGGCTACTAAACTGCATCTAGAAGGGGATTCGCTCTTAACGATAAATGTGATAAGGACAAACTTTACTCCAAATTGGATTCTTCTCCGGTGGCTCCAACCAATCAAAAGGCTTATAGTTTCTTTTTCAGAATTTAGAATCAGTCACACGTATAGGGAGGGGAACACCGTGGTGGATGATTTGGTGAAAACAGGGGCTAATGGAATTAGTACCAGTGAGGTAGTGGCTGGACAGGGGGAAAGGTGATGAGGATGGGTGAGGTGGATGGGGGCGGTACGTCGTCAAAAGGAATATTGAGACAGTTATTCAGGAGGATTTCATTCATGCGAAGTACTCAAGGCATAGTGTCCAAATACCTCAAGGCACGAAGCGCGCGCAAAAAGAGTACATGGGGAATTGGAAAGTAGTTACTCCAAGGCAGTAATAGTCACGTCGGTGAGGAGAGTACAGCGAGTGACATAGATTCCGCTGAGGCAGCTCATGTGATTTAGAAGGTGCATTAATGAGCTGGGGATGGAAAGGCGAGATTTTTAGAATAAATAGACATATTACAGCTTGCAAGGTGCAGAGTAAAAGGAAGCATCAGAAGTTATGGATATGCCAATTTTCTTGGAGTCGACGATGATGATGGTGGCATTCTTAGGGGTGGTGACGGATAAGAGGCTGCGGGGGCTCCTTTCTATGAAGCATGAACTGGTTTTGCACACTGTGAATGAGGTGCTCAGATGGGAATTCCTATGGTCATACCACAGGCACCGGGTTAACACTGACATCCCAGCAATGTTCTTGGCATTAGCTCTATGTAGAGGAGTGCTAAAGGTGAAGGAAAAGAACCTGTGTCAAAGGCTATTCAAGCATGCATTCTTGGGAGAGATCGATGCGGTACTAGACAATGTGAGCGCCAATCACAAGATCCCTATGCCGCAACAGTGCTACATGAGGAAAAAGTGGGGGACGAAGGAAATATAGAGGTTCTCGCTGGTTTTCTCGGTGGACACATAAGCTTTGGAGGCTAGGCTAGGAGATTTGGATTAAAACCTGGAGTTTTTGAAAAGGATTGCAGAAATCCTACCACTCCCATCAATAGAGTGGATGAGCTACTACCTGGCGAAGGAAGGCTTCATGGTGCCGAATGAATGTGATAGTGAGAGGGAAGCAGAGGACTTGGAAATTCCAGTGCTACCGGACTATGGGGAAGACTGGATTGAAGAGGATGGGAGGGATGTCGAGGACATAGCTGCTGGACCTGCTCACAGAAAATGTAAACTGGACTGCCCGGTGAAGGCTCGCGCAGCTCATGCCAGACAGACGAGGAGGGAGACGGAGGAATAGAGCTCAGGGACGGACTCTGAAAGCCCCAGTTCCTCTGCTATGCGTAGGGTGGGTAAGGTGAAGAAGATAAGGGTAGAATAGGCCCTGTGTGTTATTTCTATTGCTTTGGGTTGGGTAGAATAGGAGGATAAAGCTTAATAGTATAGTAGGGGTAACTTGTATACAGGTGTCTGATAGATAGTTTGAAGGGGTCTGTAACTCGCTGTCTCAGCATTTTTGGTTGAAATGATTTAGGTGACAAAGTGTCAGATGGGTGGATGGGAAGGGGAAGGTGGAAACAACAATTTTGTAAAATCATACTTGGCGAATGTAATCTTTTGTGATGATATAATATAAAGGGAGTTGGCCCTTACCAATTATTAAATTATTAAAAAAAAAATTATAATATTATAATAATTGTAATTATAATTAAAATATGACATTATAATAATATAATAATTATAATAAATTTATAATAATATTATAATTATAATTTATTTATAATAGTATTATAATTATAATTAAATAATTTTATTTATTGTATTTATTATATATTTACTAATATATTTATTATTATAAACATTCTTTATAATTATTATAATAATATAATAATATGAATATAATATTATTATATATTGATTTAATTAATGTCTTAGATATTATATGATATAATTATATACTAGTATAGCTATATTTAAAAAATATATCTAAAGTACACCAAGATGGATCCATATGCCATTTAATCAATTTATTTTAAACTATAATTGTAATTATTGTATAATTTAATAATTTTAAATCATAATTATGTAGTATAATATTAGTAAACATTATAATAATGTATTTATATTATTATTTTATTATAAATATTTATTATTTTATGTGCAAATAGTTTCATATTTTAAATCAGAATAATTAATTTAAACTAGAATAGTTATTACATTTTTTTATCAGTTTAAAGCAGGTAGGGCTGCACCTTTATATAACTAAAAAGTATCAACATTACATTGCAGTAGGGGATAATAAACTATCACCCTGGACAAAACAGAGATCCCAACTTCCTACCAAAAAACTACCAGGCAACCCACCACAAAATGTTGCCAAAACCAGCCAAACCCTTTGCATACTATCCGAGTGCATACAAATATACTTATGAACATAGACATAGGGCTAGCCCTGGGTAAAACCCTGCCACCCACCTACAGAAAGCATTAAAGCATGCTCAAGATAATAGAGAAAAATATAGCCCCAACTACTCTGTGGAAAACACCCCCCAATCAAACACAATTGTTCAAGGTATTAACATTGCTTTTGGAGTGGGAACGAAGTTGCATATTATGGGTAGTTGAATCCTTCTTTTTTCCTGCACTACAGTCCAATTTCCACTAACAATCCTATCATATGAGGCCTCAACACCAGTGCCTAGGGAGGTAACATTTCCACCCTTTGAAAACTGCAAGTTATTATCTAACACTTCTAAATTTTGTGTATGTGAATTTTTGGACTTAGATACCTTCTTTTCTGAAGCATTATCTCTTCCTACCCCAATAGGAGAAGACTCATGAATGACTGTAGTACTTTTCTCTAGAGTCCTCAACTTTGGAGATGATTCCTTCTCAGTATTCACCTGTGGATTACAATCTTGGGCCAGTATAGAATCCTCTTTTTCCACTGAATAATGGTGGAGGAATGCTTCTTCCACCATGTGGCTTGTCCATCAAACCTCTGTTTGGAACAATTTACAACCATGTGTCTTGTATTGAAGCATCTGCAGAAATGAAAGGGCAAGCCTTTGTGATCCAACATCTGAATCCACCTACGGTTAGAGATTTTTAGAGTAATCTCAGCTGGGAGGCTTTTTGAGGTATCTATATCAACCAAAATGTGAGCGAAAGTGGTGTGCAAAAAATTAGAGGAGCTTTCATCAATAGCCAAAAATTTCCCCAGTTTGTTGCTGTTGCTTCAAAACAAAATTCAAACCAAAATTGTAGTGGAAGATTAGGTAATTGCACCCATGTGGGCATTACAGAGAAAGACTCAAAAGAAGGATTAAATGCTAGGTGCCATGGTTTAAGCATTAGTAAGTGCTTGCCAAAACTCCATTGATGTCACAAAGAATTATTTTTGTCCTGTACATTATCGAAAGTCACAATAAAAAAGCCGCAAGCACAAGGGTAAATATGAAGATCACCTTTCAGGATGGGACTCCATGTTTCAGCAATCCACTTGTGAAGATCAGTGAGGTTGGGCCAAAACTTGATGAACCTCCCTATTAAGCCATTCTCTGAGAAAAATATTTCATTCTCCTCAACTTCTTTCTCAACTTCTTCGTCAAATTCTAACACGGGCGAATCCATGGTGCTTTGTAAATGCTGGATGGAATTGAAATTGCAACTACCTTCCTTCCTGATCATCTGGGGCTGAAATTTTTTTTTATCTACCGAATTCTAATGCTTCTCTTCATTGGAGGAGAATCGGTGATCCCCTAGTGCCATTTCCAGAGCCCTGCTTTGCGTTTGCTTTGGTCTTTGGCCATCAAACCTTTGATCTGCCAACTTCTGTGCTGAACCAGCCCTAGCTTATGTGGAATTTAGAAATGTCAAAACCCTAGCTTTTGTGGAATTTGGCATTGCGGAAGTAAATAAATAAATATATAAAATTAGGGGTACAAGGTACCTCAATTGTTGACGTGGTAGAGGGAAACCCCGCGAGGTTTGAGCTTGGGTTGTTAGCACCATAGACAAGAAGCCCCATTATTTCACCACAGGATCACCCCTAGGTATGGTCCCTCAATTGTTGACATGGTAGAGGGTGACCCCACGAGGCAAGAAGCCCCACTATTTCACCACATGATCAGCCCTAGGTATGGTCCCTCAATTGTTGGCGTGGTAGAGGGCGACCCCTCGAGGTTTGAAACTGGGCTGTTGGCACTACATGCAAGAAGCCCCACCATTTCACCACAGGGTGTCCCCTTAGGTATTTCATATTTTAATTCACAATAAATAATTTAAATTAGAATAATTATTTTAAATTTTCAATATTATATTTATATTATTATATTATTGATATTACTTGTATATTTATATTTTAAAAAATATATCTAAAGGACGCCGTGGGATATCTTTTTTCATGGTTTTTTAAAAAATTTCTCACTCATTTTCATTTGCAATTTCTTTTTTGGTTTTTATTTTTTAATTTTTCTAATTTCTTTTTTGGTTCCGTAGTTTTCATGATTTTCTTCAGCTTTTTCTCCTTCCAACAGTTTCCAATTTCTCTTTTGGTTTTTATTTTTTATTTTTTCCATATTTTTTATTTTTTCTAATTTCTTTTTTGGTTCCATTTTTTGTGATTTATCTTTCTCTCCTTCAAAGGTTTTTAATTTTTTTTTGTTTTTTTTTAAATTTTCTTAAGTTTTATTTTTTATTTCCTTTTTGGTATTTTAATTTTTTTCTTATAAATTTAGGGAGAAAAAATGAGTGCCACCTCGATGTGACTTCTCAGCGTAATTACATTTTATAGAGAATGTTTATAACTGGTCTATTTGTATTTTTTAAAAAATCTAAAATAGACCGAGGTATATCTTTTTTCCATAGTTTCTTTGATTTTCTGTTACAATTTCTTTTTGGTTTTTATTTTTTAATTTTTCCAATTTCTTTTTTGGTTTTTATTTTTATTTTTTTTCCAATTTCATTTTTAATTTTTATTAGTACCTGCCATTACTATTGCAATGAGTTATTAATCTATTGATTGTAAACCAATCAAAACACAAGATTATTTTTCTTGTCGGGCAAATTTGATTTAAATTTGTACTTTTCCTATGTCAACATGATAAATTTTTAACAAAAAAATATTGAAAAATGATTTATTTGTATTGTCATTGGCTAAAAAAAATGACCTCTTCTTGTGGGAGAGTGCAACAAAAAGCTATAAATGTGGAGAGAATCTTGGTTTGAGGGGAGGATGTGGCAAGTAAACAAATTATGAACACAAATTTTGTCTTCCACTAGTTAAGTCATGCCTAAATGGATGGCGATAATTATGAGAGGGAAGAATCATCACTTTTTATGAATTTAATTTTTTGCTTCATTAGTTAAACCTAAAAATTACTTTTTGTCAAAGGGACAAAGTTATAATATAGGGTTCTACACATTTTATTTTATGAAATTAGATTTTTTTTGGGATTTCAATTTTATTTACTCAATAGTTAAAAATCTAGTATTTCAATTTTATTTACTCAAAAGTTAAAAATCTACAGTATCATGAAAAATATTTCACTATGTTATTACATTTTTTATTTTATTCTTCAAATAGTGCATTTTAAATTATCATAGTATTAATATTATAGTGCAGTATAGTGCATTTTAAATTATCATAGTATTAATATTATTATAGTATAGTATAGTGCATTTTAAATTATCATAGTATTAATATTATTACATTTTAATATCTTAAGAAGACATTTCAAATCTCTATACACTCAACTAGGGCCAAGGCTCTCCACATAAATATATATATGTAGGCTTTGTAAAGTTTAGTTTTATAGTTAAGGAAATATTTTAGTGATATTTTATTTTTACCAAATTAAATTATTTTTGAGATTTCAATTTTATTTACCCAAGACATTACAAATCTAGTTCACATAAATTTTTCCTTTTAAATTTAGTTCTCGAAATATAATAGTTACAAATTTGAAATGATAAACAATTCTTTATCTTTAGAAAAAATTATTACTAAACCACAATTAGATTAATTAAAATAATTAATATCATGTTCTCTAAAAGTACTTACTATTATTACTTAAACAAAAAAATAAGTGACTAAGATAAAATATTGTAGTCATCTAAATAATATGTTATTGTTATTTACCCAAGACATTTCAACACTCTTCAAAAATTAATTTTTCAATTATTAGAATGCAATTTGTGTATACAACCTATATACACCTAAAATTGGCATGACTACTTAAATAAATATTTTAAATATTTATTCCATCATCCACATTCTTCTATTAATAAATAAATAAATTCATTTATTTATCTGATCAATTTCCTCTCATTTAATTAAATAAACACATTTATTTAATTAAATAAATTCATATACATCACCTTCATTCTGCAAAATAATTAAATAATTTTAATTATTTAATTAAAACCTTTATTCTTCCAAATTTAAATAAAATGCAAATTTTATTTAAATAAAATCTAAATTATCCACTAAATAAAATATATTTTTATATTTTATTTTATTCTTCAAAAATCTCCACAAAATAAAATATATTTCTATATTTTATTTATTCCTCTCAATTATCTACAAAATAATTAAATAAAATCTTTTTATTTAATTATGCTTTCTTATCTTCAAATATCATTCTTATCTTCTAAAAATACTTTCCTCCTGTCATACAAAAGCAAAAGCAGTTTTAAAGCATCTTTAAAGGAAACTTTCTCTTAAATTAGAAAAATAAATTCTAATTTAAGAAAATCAAATCTCACCCTCATCAAGAGAGGAGTTAACTCAACAAAGCTGCTTTTCGAATGACATGTGTCTTTCTTCCATTTGTTGCACGTTCCTCAACAACCCTCCTCCGTTGATCTTTCCTTTTCTTTTAAACCATTGACCTTCCCTCACCTTTTTCTACAAATACCACCCTCTCCTTCATTTTATCACTTATCATTTATGCAAAACTTATGCTACAGGAAATCAAGCGCGCCTTTGGCACCCATTTTTCTTAAGCATTCATCTCATCCTCTATTTAGTGTGTTGAAGCTCACCTTCAATCACACGAATATCAGAGCCATTTTGTCTTTGTCATCTTCAAACAAGCAAGGGAGCAATGCTTCTGAGGGCTTCATCATCAAGATCGAGGACAAATAGGCGAGCAATGGAAAATGATAGGTAAAGCGGTTGTAAGTACATTTACTTTTGCTTGTTTTAATCTTCTTTGCTTTCAACTTCCATTGATGTTTGGGTTTTGTTTTCATTGATTTGATTAACCTATTTTCCCACTCACACAACCAATAGTAGAATCAACAAAAAAAATTACAACTAAACAAATAATATAATAACAACACTACAAGGCAGCCATTACATGGCACTTGTTTTTTTATTTTTTCGAATTTCTTTTTTACTTCCATAGTATTTGTGATTTAGCTTTTTCTCCTTCAACTATTTTTAATTTCTTATTTTTTTTTTCTTATAAATTTAGGCAGGAAAAATGAGTGCTCTCATCCTGACCCTGATGTGACTTCTCAGTGTAATAATAAAAATAATAAAAAATATAGTAATAAATACAATAATAATTAATATTATTATAATTATAATATTATATTATAATGATATATTTAATCTATATTATAAATTATATTATATAATTATATGAATTATTATAATTATAATATAATATTATAATATTAATTTATTTATATTAATAAATAAAATTATATAATATATTATATACTAATTCTAAATATAATTATATTATATATGATACTTAGAATTATAGTTAGAGGTCAAAATTAGGGTTAGCATTAGTGTTTAGGTTAGAGTTAGAATTACAATTAATCTAAAGAGATTTTCTAGAAGTAAAAGTCTAAGGTAAAAGTCTAGATTTCTTCTAAGTACCCATGATCAACCTCATCTCTTCTTAGAAACCATGTGTTAGCACAAAGATTAGTTGTTTAGGTCACCCCAATTAAAATACTAATTCTGTATATAAGAACCCCTTGGAACCTACCATAAGGAGATTGTTTATATAAGACCCCTTTGGAATTTTCCATGAGGATATTGTTTTTAGAATATAAGTCTTTTCATTTTAAGGGTTTGGGTCAATTCGAAAGGAAAAAGAAAAAGTTACCTCAAACTGTTTTGTGGCCAAAGCCTGTATGGCAACCTCACCAACAGACTGCTCTGCATCTTTTTTATGCTTGTATGCATCACTGGATTCATATCTCGACCCATTAATAGTGACAAAACATTTAAATCCTGGTAGATGGTCAGAACCCTCATTCACACTCTCATACACCGACATCACCAAATGCAGCTTCTGTGTATACTCTTGCAATTTGTTCTTGTAAGACACCATTAAAAACACTTAGAGCAACCCAACACACTTAAAAACACTAACGAAGTCAAACTGATAGTTGTCTAGTCGTGGTTTTTAACTTCCTATGTTTAGATATATCTTCTTGTGTTGTATTGTGGTTTTAGGGGAGGGCTAATGGACAGGTTAATATACCTATCTGGAACATGTGTTGAACAACTTTTTTTATTTGATTGTTCATCAGTCATGACATATTGGGCTCCTTTTATCATCTCCTCTATGGTTGTTGTGCCTTCCCCTGATTTTTACGGCACTGTCTATTGAACCATTAGGATGGTAGGCAGCAGCCCCAAAATGCACCTCCCAGGGATGGCTCCCATCTCCCATCCATGCTACATAACGATAACTTTGAGATTTATGACGGCTGTAACAATGAAATTTTTGATAATTATCCACGGCTCCGTAGGTTAATGATTAGGTGGTCCGTAGATTAATGATTTGTGACCTTTGCTGCCAAATTATTTCAGAAATGTTCTCACGTCCGTAAAAACATTCACGCTGAAAACTTTCTTAACTTCTTGGTGGTGAAAAATAATAATTATATTACTCTAGGATTTCTATTTGGCATTATATTATTATAATTATTTATATTATAATAATAATAATATAATTATATAATATTATAATATAGTAATATAATTATAATATTATAATATAATAATAATATTATAATTATAATTAAACAATTTTATTTATTGTATTTATTATATATTTACTATTATATTTATTATTATAAACATTCTTTATAATTATTATAATAATATAATAATATAAATATAATATTAGTATATATTGATTTAATTAATGTCTTACATGTTATATGATATAATTATATACTAGTATAGTTATATTTAAAAAATACATCTAAAGTATGCCAATATGGATCCATCTACCATTTAATCAATTTATTTTAAATTATAATTGTAATTATTGTATAATTTAATAATTAAATCATAATTATGTAGTATAATATTAGTAAACATTATAATAATGTATTTATATTATTATTATTTTAATATAATTGTTTATTATTTTATGCGCAAATAGTTTCATATTTTAAGTTAGAATAATTAATTTAAATTAGAATAATTATTTTAAAGTAAAATTATTATAAAGGTTCAATATTATATTTATATTATTATATTATTGTAATATTATTACATTTTATAGAGAATGTTTATAATAATAAAAATAATAATAATTAATATATATATATATATATTAATGCACCTGGTAAACTTTTTAACGTGACCGGCAACGCTGGTGCGACACGCCCTCCGGCTCCATGCAAATGCTCTTGCCTGGAGCAATGAACCGGTGAGGCCACAAGACAGGGGACCTCATCCCCTAGTAAGAACACTTCAAACCCACGAGCTCATTGGCCCAGCGAAGGCGTAAAGCCTGCAAGCTCCTTGGCCCAGCGAGGGTTTGAACTCTGGTGGCTGCCACTACAACCAAGCGACTTAACCACTGAACCATGCCCTTATCGGCAATATTATTAATATTATAATTATAATATTATATTATAATTATAATATTATATTATAATGATATGTTTAATCTATATTATAAATTTTATTATATAATTATATGAATTATTATAATTATAATATAATATTATAATATAGATTAGATATATTATAATAATTATTAAATATAATATAATATTAATTTATTTATATTAATAATTAAAATTATATAATATATTATATAATAATTCTAAATATAATTGCGGGTGGTAGGGCGGGTGCCACCTCATCTCACATCTTGGTGAGGTGGTCGTTTGGGCGGGGGGAGAAGCTGATTGCTAGTTAGGCAATCCCAGTCAGCAATGGGAGCTCATTTTTTCTAGATTTCACCACCTCATGATTGCGGTGCAATTTCGGCGGCTCAGTGCATTCCCTCCAAGGATTTGACACACTTGCAAGAGGACAATGGGATTGTCATTTAAGGACATCTTGGTTGTTACAGGACTAGCAGTTATTATAGCTGAGTTGTCTAGCGCATGGGAAGTAACAAGCTCATCCTACAATAATTTAGGAAAGTACAGGGTTCCTTTATTTATTGGTTGTATGCTCAACGTCTTCAGGTGTTTTGCATATGGCTACAGATCCTTCGCCCATTATTATCCATCATTTCTCGACTGAGTTTTTGGTGTGTGGAGGTATGGAGTCCCCTGTTTGTTTGTCTGGCATAGATAGGCAAATGGTGTTCAAAGGCTGTGTAACTGATCAGCGGCTTCGTCAAATCCTCCGCGAGTATGTTGATTTTGTCCTTGGTGCTTTGAAGCTCATTCTTGGGATATATTTTGTTTGCAGTGGGGAGTTTTACCGTGTGGATTCGGATATAATGTCAAGGGCCTTGGCGGCCTTGGTGGATGTTATGACTTTGAAGGAAGAGGTGAGGTTGCTAATGAAGAAGTTGTTTAAGGTGAAGTTGCTGATTGGGCTCGAGGAGGTGATAGAGGTATCTTTGATGGGCATCGGGCTTCCCAGGCCAAAGAAGCTGTGCAAGGTGAACCAGCGAGGGACAGAGGTGAAATTATTTCCCTTCATCCTGGACATTAATGGTGAAGAGTTGCTACAACATCGAGCGAGAGTAAGGAATGGTTGCGACTTCCTCTTGAAGATGTTTAATATGAAGCCAACGAAAGGTGTTGCATGGTTCGGGGACTTCCGTGATTATCCGTTCGAGCAGCGTGAGATCTAGTTTGGGTATGGTCTATTTTTTGGTGCTAGGGTTTTGGGTTCCTTGTTATATGGGTTGCTAGTCTCGAGTGCTGTTATTAGCCCTTTATTTTGGTGTTTTTATCTCTCTATTGGGAATGGTGATGGTGTATAGGTTGGATAGTTTGAACTGTATGTAGACCTAAACAGTCATTTTGCTCTTCAGGAAGGGTGGTGTTGTCTGGTTTTGCCCACGGGGCCTGATATGTAAACAGTTTTTTGAATATCAATATAATACTAAATCTTACCAAGCAAAAAAAAAATCTAAATATAATTATATTATATATTATATTTAGAATTATAGTTAGAGATTAAAATTAGGGTTAGCGTTAGTGTTTAGGTTAGAGTTAGAGTTACAATTAATCTAAAGAGATTTTCTAGACGCAAAAGTCTAGATTTTTTCTAAGTGCCCATGATCAACCTCATCTCTTCTCAGTAACCATGTGTAATCACAAAGATTAGTTGTTTAGGTCACCCCAATTAAAATATCAATTATGTATATAAGAACCCTTTAGAACCTGCCATAAGGAGATTGTTTATATAAGACCCCTTTGGAATTTTGCATAAGGATATTGTTTTTAGAATATAACAGTCTTTTCATTTTAAGGGTTTGGGTCAATTCGAAAAGAAAAAGAAAAAGTTACCTCAAACTGTTTGGTGGTCAAACCCTGTATGGCAACCTCAACAGAAGATTGCTCTACATCTTTTTTATGCTTGTATGCACCACTGGATTCATATCTTGACCCATTAACAGTGACAAAACATTTGAAATCTAGTAGATGGTTAAAACCCTCATTCACACTCTCATACACTGGCATCACCAAATGCAGCTTCTGTGTATACTCTTGCAATTTTTTCTTGTAAGATGCCATTAAAAACACTTAGAGAAACCCAACACACTTAAAAAAACTAATGAAGTCAAATTGATAGTTGTCTAGTCATGGTTTTTAACTTCCTATGTTCAGATATACCTTCTTGTGTTGTACTACGGTTTTAGGGGAGGGCTAATTGGATAGGTTAATATGCCTATCTGGAACATGTGTTGAACAAATTTTTTTGTTTGATTGTTCATCAGTCATGACATATTGGGCTCCTTTTCTCATCTCCTCTATGGTTTTCATGCCTTCCCCTAATTTCTACGGCATTGTCTATTGAGTCATCAGGATGGCTGGCAGCAACCCCAAAATGCACTTCCCATGGATGGCTCCCATCCATGCTACATAATGACAACTTCAAGATTTTTGACGGATGTGTTGGTCATGATATTAGTCATAAACAAGCATAGAATAAAAGTACACATTAACCTTTATTCATCTTGAAAGATACAATGAATTCAAAGAATTCATGATCCCAAGTCTCCAGTGATTAGGTCTTAATCGTCTGATGTTACTCAGAGGTTAATGTGAGTTGCTGTTTCCATTTTGGGGCCTTACATAAAGTTCATCATCATGACATTATTCCTACAAATATTCTTTACAGAGAGGTTATTTTATACAGTTCTTTGATCAAATGATGCAGAAATACTTCAATCTTTGCATGATATTTTCAATTGTACATGCTTTGTCTTCAAATATGCTAAATATTTGCAATTATCTACGAGATGTCCACATATTTATGTTATTTGCTTGAGATTATCAATTATTTGCAATTATGAGGGTGGAATGCTCTGAAATTTGAAAGAAATTGAAAGAAATGCTTCAAATTAATGTTGAACCTTTAGCTTTTGAACCACATGTACATCAGATACAGTCATGAAGAGAAGAAAACCAAACCATATTTTCACTAGGACATTCCACAACTAGATATAGTTGATGCTAACTTCAAGGGAATTGTATGAAGACAACATATGTAAGTAGACATGCACTCCAAGGGACGTAGCAAATCACCACATATATTCATAATTCACACACTGATTACTCAAGATTTACTATGAATTGTAATCAAAATAGTCTTATCATTCATTAAGTATGCAAAGATATAGATGTATACAAAAAGCTTTGAAATGAGCTCTGAATATTTCAGCAGATGGATTTCAATTAAGTTTTGAATAATAGAAATGAGGCATTCCAGCACCTTTTATAGAACAAGGTGAGGAATCTATTACAAAAAGATCTAAGATCTTGATTTATCAATGAACATCTATGGTCAGTATCTCCTTTGACTTTGTCAACCGTATCAAGATGGCACAAGTTGCCAGCTGGCAACTATCTGGATTACTTATTTTCACTAAGTATAGGATGCTGATATTTGCTTTATGTTGCATCTTCATCTACCTTATCCAACTCATGAGCTTCATCGTCAGGTGCATCACTTCCTAAATCTTCATCATCTTGATGATGATGACCCTGTATATGAGGCTGCAGGCTGCTCTAGACCTGTTCATACAACTGCACTACTTTATCTCTCTCTGCCATCCTGGGTCTTTGCTTTGATGATGACGTGTTTATGTGCCTCATACTTGTTTATGATGTTGTCCAGCTTATTTTTCCTATTGTGCAGCGTCTCATTGTAATGCTCCATTTTCATCTTTGTCCTTACCAGTTTATCCATGATTTCTTCTGTCAGTTGGCCTAGTGGATCATCTGCAAAAAATTGGAAGTTATTGTGTAGAGATTGGATTGCAAACTCTTCATCTTGATTGTCTATCTTCCCTTCCACTTTACCTTCTAATGTTTCCAAAATTTCTGCCTCAAAAGACATCATGTCATGCAGTTTTATGCTGATCTCTCTCAACTTATTATTGCATCTTTTGAGGACATCACATTCAAATTAAATGTCTTTATACCATATATCAACTAATAATGCAGTGTTATTATTCAGTATCTGCTTGTTGATGAGCAGTTGGGGATTTATCCTTCTTATCTCTCCCAGGATATCCAATATCCTTTCCAATTGGAAAGACCTTTTTCTTGTCTGCATTTGCAATTTGTCTACCTTTTTCCTGGACTCACTGAGAATACCCCACCTCTTCAGAGAGGCCTTTACTACTTCTTCTGCAGTATCTAATGTGGCACACATCCACTTTCTCAAAATGGATGACTCATGCTTCATGAGATCTAACTTATGTACCTCATCCTGGGAAATAGCAGTCAATGGGACTGCACGTTCAGTGGAACTGTCTTAAGGATTAATCAACCTGCCTATATATGCATGCAACTAAGCAATGTGCTCTTTGTGTTGCTTATTTTTCTCTTTTTCCCTCTTAACCTTTTGAATTAAAGAATCAATGATGTCTTTGCCTTCTTGACCCTCTTGGTCTTCATTGGCAAACCCCAAGTCCACTGTACTGATCTGAAATTCGTCTAAGGTAATTTTACCTTTTTCTTTATCTACAATGGGGGTTGCAATTTGTGCAGTCCTCCTCCCAGTCGCTGGATCTCTCTTGATGGCCGAAGTCATTCTGGTCTTCCTCTTTGGTTTTATTATGTTTTCAAAAAATAAGGTAGATACATCAAATTCTTGAATTACAAAATCTACCTCTGCGTTTACCTCTTTTTCCAACCATGGGGGTACCTGATCATGTTTCTGAGCATCATCATGTTGTTCACCTTGATCTCCTATGTCTGTCAGCATATGTGACGGAGAAGGCAATTTCCTCATTTCTTCTTCATGATGTTCACTTTGAGGTTGATCCTGTGGTACATCCTCCTGCTGAGGAACTTCTTCTTCCGGAGGAGCATCCTGAGGTGGAGGATCTTGTGATGTATCCATATGATGATCATGATGATCATGATCCTTCTCCTTTATTACCTCATCTATTTTTGACTCTTCCTCCTGTTGAGGTACATTTACAGTAATGGATATTGTGGCATCTTCCTTGGGTGCTGATGTTGGTTCTGAAACCATTATTTGTTCTGCACCTGTACTACTAACTTCCTGAGCTGTAGCAATAGGATCCCTTATTACTTTCTCCTCATCAGCCTTCTTTTCTTGAACCTCTACTATAGCAGGCTCAGCTGATGTATCCTCTTGGCCCATTTCTTAAGTATGGCCTTATGGTTCTGCCATCTTCACTTCTTCTGTAAGTTGCCCTTTGTTAGGTGTGCCTGCTGGATGTTCAGGACTTATATCTTGTCTACTTGTCAAATCTACCACTATAGGACTTGTCACCTATGCAATTAGTGTGTCTAGCCCTATTTCTTGGGCTATCCTCTCTGGACTCTTTTCCTTTTCGGATTCCACTTGCTTCATCTCCTCCAATATTGTTTGGACTGTTGGAGTCTTGTGAGGAGTCATGTGTGTACCCGCAGCAAGGGTTTCCATCTTTTGTGATGCTACTTCTTTCACCACCTCATCATCAGATAGATCAACTGTTTCTTCCAGTGAGATAACACCTCCCTCTAATAGCTTGGAGGTTTCTTTTCTCTGCTCTGCAGCTTGCTCTGTTTTAAATTTCACTATGGTAGGAAGTGGAACATTGTGTTGAAATTCCTTGTGAAACACTTCACTACCAGCTCCTTTCAACAATATAGGAGATTGCTTTATTTCCCCTCTCATAGAGGTTCTTGGTTTCTTAGGTGGGGTAGCTACCACCACCGATGGGGCTTTTCTCTTCCTCTTGAAAAATAGAGGGGGTTCCTCTTCTTTAGTATCTTCCTCCATGAGGATATTCTCTTCTACTTGTTTTCCTGAGGATTGACCCTCTTCTTAGGTCCCAGCAATTACTACCCCTGTTGTCTGATCTTTCTTAACTTTTTGTTTACCCTCCTGTGGAGGTGATGCTGATCCTGATCCGGATCCTAATGTTGTTGCCTCCTTAGCTGGAAACACCGCCCTCTCGATGATCACCCCTTTGGGTTCACTATCAACTTTCTTTCCTCTAGGGGGTCTTTTGCTTTGTTTTTGTTGTGGGGGAAGTCTATCTCCTTTTGATTTCCTTTTTTCAATTATGAAATCATCATATTCCTCATCAGGAATATCATGTCCTTTCTTTTTCTTATCCATAGTAATAGCTACCCCTTTCCTTTTCAGTGCCTCAATTTGTTCATCAACCCAAGCTTGGGTTAACTGTAATGTCCTGGCAATGAAGGGGTCCAAAGATATGTCTTCTGGTATGGTTAGGTCAGGTGCAGATATTGTATCATTGTATATTTTCTTCTTTTCATATTCATCTGCCATTATCCTGCCATCATCTTTCTTCAATTGTTGAGGAATGGGGATACAGTCAAAGGTTCTGATTTGATTCAATGTCAACCTTTGGTATCTTCTTCTTCTGGCTTCTGCTTCATCCTCACAATCAGCCCAAAAGTCTTCCAAGTGTGCCTGATGAATAGGTTTCCTTATTACTTTCTATATCCTTCCATAAGGATCATATGGTCTTACCAGTGGGAATGGTTGCAACTGCATTTTATTTAAACTGACCATCACCTTCTTGATATGATCTGAGTCTGGGCACATATACTAGCCAATGGATACTGGAAACAAGATGGGTGGTATCTTCTGGGCATCCTTGTATGTTTTCAACATTGTGGAGCTTTGCCTTA
Organism: Cunninghamia lanceolata; assembly: GCA_027924645.1. NCBI lineage: Eukaryota > Viridiplantae > Streptophyta > Pinopsida > Cupressales > Cupressaceae > Cunninghamia > Cunninghamia lanceolata. The sequence continues at coordinate 1,034,153 of BSBN01001074.1, read as the reverse complement.
TGAATTCCATCAGTATCACTGCATCTGTGGGGTATCTTGGCAGCATGAGGGGCTGTCCCTCAAAACCCTCAATCCTCATATAGGAAAATGTGGCAAATTGAATGTACCAGGCTCCATGCCTATAAATTATTTCTTGAGCTTCCATGCTCAATCTTTTTGTTCTGTCTTCCTTCATAGTCCTGATCAGATGCATAGAGAATGCATCATTTACCAATTTGTAATCACAGAGGTAGTTAGCTCTCTGTAGCTGGGGATGATGATCCCAAACATGCACAACATTGAGGGTGCCTGTAAGCTTTCCATCTGTAACTAGTGCATCAAATGTGCCTTTGTATGCACAAGAGTAGACAATGTATGATGTCATATAAAATGAACAATCTGTTCCTCCCAGGTTCATCAGTTGCTCATGTAGAGCATCACTTATCAATTGGCCCCATAGTGGCTTGATGTCTGCATATATGCACATCATGATTACGCCATACATCCAATCTTTAAAACTACCAGCATCAGGCTGGCCTGTCACTCTGCTAAGTAATGCAATCATGTACTGATATTCATCATCAAAATCATACTTGTACAAGTGCATAGGGAGTTTGGCAGCTACAGGATATGTGCTGTTCTTGGCCCTCCACCGATACATGTTCTTCCTGGCCTTCTTCTTGTTATTCTCATACTCAATCTCTGATTTCCTCAGGTCTACACTATTAACCTTTCTGCCCAATGGCAGTCCAAACATCTGTGAAAGACCCTTGATGGACAGGTCTACATAAATTCTTCCATGCTTTACCACTTGCCTTGTTTTTGGATTATAATTCCTGGCACATTCTATGACCAGCTCTGGAGACTCCATGGAGTACAGAAAACTGGCCACATTCCACATTCCTGATATGAACACTGCATCTAACAGGGTGCTCTTGTTCTTTTCATCATTCATCTTGGCGGACCAGGCCTCCAAATCAATACTCCCCTGATGTGTATCTGTGATGGCACCATGTTTGAAAAAAATTCCTTTGAGAGATGCGAACATGGGCTTGCTGAATTCGGCCTCACACTTAGCCAACCTCTTGTCAGCCATGGATAGCTGCAATTAACACAATTTGTCTTACAATGTATACTCACAAAGCATGCAGATAACAATTTATCTTTAATATTCATCATGCCTACTATATTTATTCAGCATTGACTCATCATGGGATGCATAAACTAAAACCCTGCAACATCATACCTGACTATTGTAGAAGCAATAGGATGAGGGTTTCAATTGCTTACCTGGATATGTATATCCCCTAGATTATACCAATGGTTTCAGAAAATGCTTGTAATTCTGATGATAATGCCACACTTCTTCCTGCTTGTAAGCTCCGTTCGTCGCTGTATCGCCTGTATGAGGGTATGGAAGCTGGTGCTCTGTAAAAGTAATTTTGTTGCAAGGTAAGTGTGAAAATGACAATAAATTTACCTTTTAACCTTGCAACTAGGGTAAAAATTAGGGCAAGGTCTGACACATTAGATTTTAAATGTTGATTTTTCTCATGGAGACTTAGGATCTCGCTAGGTGTGTCATTGGGTTTTGTGGTCAGTGGGAAATACCTACCACCTCTGTGCGCATTTAATGTCAATGGTGGCAACGGGAGCAGGGTGATATCCATACGATAGGATGATACTTGAAAATCAGGGTGATATTTGGATATCAGGGTGATACTCGCACCGCTAGGTCTTGCTTTATACGTCAGGAGGATATTTTGATATATCGGGTGATGTTACAAAAAGATGATGACCAAACAAACATTACCCTTCTTCTTCTCAGGATATCGGGATGACGTCATCCAGATATCTGCTCACTATATCGCTATGGCATGATGACGTCATCGTCATGTTATGCGAACAGGATCATGTTTAGGAAATATGCACCCGTTAAGTAAATGTGATGATTACGTCATTGTCATGTTCACTTCTTTGTTTATCAGACTCATATGACGTCATCAGGATAATGGCTTAGGGTGATATTTCGCGGCAAGAGGATATTGAGAAATATCAGGTTACATTGAGAAATATGATCCTCGCGAAATATAAGGCTATTGACGGGTAAGGGTCACTATCACCTAAAATTAATGTCCAGATATTTGGACCGCATGATTTATTGGGTGATAGAATAGATCAGGATGATCTTTGGTAATATGACTAATGTTACGAAATATGATCCTCCTCTTGTGAATATCAGGTTTGACCAGAACTTTGATCGTTCATAACTTTCACATCCTGATGAATATCAAGGTGATGTAAAAGGCAAACCTGCATGGAATTTGATGCTCTTTCTAATTATGAGGTCACTGAAATGAAATATGAATTTTGACAAACTGACCTCATGATGATGACTTACCACATCCTCCCTCTGCATGATGATCTACATGACTTACTTTTACCAACCCGCCAAAAAGCAGAAAACACAAGCCAAGCCAAAAAGTTGGGTCCCTGTTTTGCCAAGTCAAAATGGGGCGTGTTGTGTAACCACACAATAGGATGCAACAATGAGATTTCTAACAATTATCCATGGCTCCATAGGCTAATGATTGGGTGGTCCGTAGATTAATGATTTGTGACCTTCGTTGCCAAATTATTCCAGAAATGTTCTCATGCCCATTAAAAAATTCACACCAAAAACTTTCTTAACTCCTTGGTGGCGAAAAAAATAATTATATTACTCTAGCACTTCTATTTGGCATTATATTATTATTATTTTGATATTATTTTGTTTTTTTATTCGTAAGAGATGATTTGTATATTAATGCAGGAAATTCTAACCTGGCCTGCTCCAGGTGAGATCACAAAAGAGGGATCTCATCCCCATAATTTCAAGAATACCTCTGACTTCTACAATCAAGGACATATTGTCCCAAACACCCTACTAACTACTTATTGATGGCACTAAAATTAAAGACCAAACTCTACCTAAGATACAAGATTTTAAAATAACACTCACCCCCTTCAACCAGATTGCAAATGAACATTACTTCCATTAGTTTTAACTTGGGAGTACAATTTGTTTCTAATCTCCATTAATTTAAGGAAAGCTTTCTCTTTTTTCTAAGCATTGAGTCGATTAAAGTTACCCTTGAACTTTTGCTCTAAAGCATCAGATTTGGAGTGAGGTGAAAACTGGACTCCATGGCCTCCATTGCTCTTTGGAATGCTATTTCGCTTCTTATTCCTTACTGTCTGCCATTCATTAACATCTACCCTATCAGTAGAGACCTTCGTAGATTGAGAACCCTCATTCCCTGTGGTAGGAATTGAGCATTGGTTGAGCGTAGCCACCAAGGTGTCCTTGGAGGGGGGTTTTTGTATGTTAACAACGTTGCTAGAAGCTGAAACAGGGCTGTAAGAGGCAGTTATCGAGGGCAATTTCTGAGAAAGATTTACTACTGTAGAGGTCTTACAAAACTTCTCCATATTCTTACTGCATGCATCTCCCTTTGGAGAATCCCCAATCTTGGGTGAAATGGAAATAGAGTAGTGCTTTGGGGAGGCATCTTTCCACCATGAGACTTCCCATTTTGCTTGGAGTTTCACAGATGGGCATGTTGCAACAATGTGTTCCATTTTGTAACAACTTCTACATCTGAATAATAGACCTTCATAGTCCAATATTTGCAACCAACCATTACCGTTCGCATTTAGGATGATTTCAGCCAGGAGAGCTTTGGAGGTGTCCATCCTGGCATAGGTCATGTGTATAAAATCCCTTGAATCCTCATCTGTGCATATGAACCTTCCAAGAGTGTTACCAATAGCTGCAAAACTGGCTTCAAACCAATAATGAAGAGGTAGGTTCAGAAGGTGAACCCAGATAGACATTTCTGCAAATGATTTTGTGGTCGAAGCAAAGTGTGAATGCCAAGATTTTAGGAGTAGTAGACTTTTGCCCCACATCCAAGTTTGATTGAGGATGACATTTTTTTCTTGCTGGTTGTCAAGGACTACTATAAAAAAACCCTTTTGCACATGGATAAATTTCTAGATTCTTTTCCATTAGAGGACCTTAAGATTTGGAAATCCAATCATGCAATGCTAGAAGGCTGGGCCAAAATTGACTAAACCTACAAATTAACCCATTGTCAGAAAAAACTTCTTCATTCTCATGCAATTCTTTCAACAAATTGGTGTCAAAATTCAATTCAAGTGGTTTTTCCAAGCTGTGAACCGCCCTCCTATTGCTTATGCCCGAAAAACTTGACTTTGGCATGGATCCAAATAGCACATATCCAGATTTAGGGTTTCTGGGAAGAGTACCAGACTTGGATTCGGCCTCAGATCATTTGGCAATATCCATCCCCCTCTTTGCTGCATCTACAAAAGGGATTTTTGAAATTGGTTTGCCACTAGGTGGGGAAGACAAAATATCTACGCCCAAAGCCTTCCCTGCACCCCTGATTGCCCCGATCCACATGGGAGATATGGACGCTCGTGGATCTACAACAATCACTGGTGCATCTCCATACTTGCCCATGACCAGAGCCTCTGAGGCTGAGGATTGTCCTCCATCCAAAAGGCTAGTATCTTCTCCAAAACCCTTGACCTTGCCATTCGTTGAATCCTTCGGCAAAGCTGGAAAGTTTGGCAGCAGCACCATTTTGTTTTCTACAATTACCTATTTTTAGGAAAGACAAATATTTATATTTTATTCATTGATCTATTTTGATATTATTTTATTATTATTATAATTATTTATATTATTATAATAATAATATAAGTATATAATATATTAATATATTAATATAATTATAATATTATATTATAATAATATAATAATTATAATTAATTTATAATAATATTATAATTATAATTAAATAATTTTATTTATTATATATTTACTATTATATTTATTATTATAAACATTCTTTATAATTATTATAATAATATAATAATATAAATATAATATTATTATATATTGATTTAATTGATGTCTTAAATGTTATATGATATAATTATATACTAGTAAGCTATATTTAAAAAATATATCTAAAGTACGCCAAGATGGATTTAATCAATTTATTTTAAACTATAATTGTAATTATTGTATAATTTAATAATTTTAAATCATAATTATGTAGCATAATATTAGTAAACATTATAATAATGTATTTATATTATTATTATTTTATTATAAATGTTTATCATTTTATGCGCAAATAGTTTCATATTTTAAATCAGAATAATTAATTTAAATTAGAATAATTATTTCATATTTTAAATCACAATAAATAATTTAAATTAGAATAATTATTTTAAAGTAAAATTATTTTAAAGTTTCAATATTATATTTATATTATTATATTATTGTATTATTACATTTTATAGAGAATGTTTATAATAATAAAAATAATAATAAATATAGTAATAAATATAATAATAATAATAATTAATATTATTATGGAAGATGGCACACCGAGAAGCAAAGTATATGTGAAAAGGAGGCAATTTAGGTTTCGAAGGCCCACACCAGGGATTCAAAGAAAATGGAAGACCATAGCACCATACAGATATGGCAGGTTTCTGGTGACTAGGAAGATGGGCAAGGGAAGTAGAAGAAGAAACTCAGGCAAATAGAGCTTGACAACAGACAAATCCTGAATATTGACAAAACCCTAGGAAACAGGGCAAAGATTTCAGAGGGAGAGTACCTCGATATGAGAACCTAAAGTTCTGAAGACCCAAACATTAAGTTCAGAGGCAAGGAAACCAATATGCCTTCTGGGATCATGACGGGAATCAAAGAAGGGACAGGCACCCCAGAAGATGCAGGAATAGGGGTCGAAACAGATGGTGAAACTATCCGTCTAGAAACCCTAACCCACAGGGTCATGGGATCAAAACAAATCAAAACAACAATGAAGACATCGCAAACAAAGTAATTAGGGTTAATTCATCTATTCTTTTAGCAGAGATCTCTCGAATGGAGAATCTAGTAGTAATAGTCAAATGGTTTGGTAAAGATTTGAACTGGGTGGAGCAGCAAATGGGGTAAGGATCTGGAATTCAAAACTTTGGCAAATGGATATTTTGTGGTCATCTTCCCTTTTGTAGAATTAAAAGTAGTAATTGTCAATGGAGTGTGGATTTTGGATGGTTGTGGATTTTACATCCAACGCTGGAAAGGTGGTTTCAATCCCCATCACCACCAAATGGAAAAGGTTGAAGATTGGTATAGTATCCCAATCTCCTGCTGGAATATTGGGATCCAGGCATTCTAGAAGATATTGGAGATGGATTAGGAACCTACCTTTGCATGGAGGAGAGAAAAAACCCAATCAGGGTTGGAACACACATCAGGATGTGTAGAAAACTACCCAAACAGGACTATTTGGAAGGAAATTGGACTAGTGTCAGAACTTGGGGAATGGATATAGGAATTAATCCCAGATTCGATCACTTCGGATGTTTTGGTTAAAACCTTGGGCTGGAGGAGCCCTAAATCACAAGAGAGAGATCAGCGGCAAAATGACACCTCCTAGTCCTCAAATCATCAAGAGCCCACTCTAGAAGGCTCAGGGGAACCCTCACAAATGGCAGAAAGTTACCATCCCACAAGGAGAGGGAACAACAAGATTTTTCCATGATAAAGGATATTCAAGAAGGCAAATCGAAGGAAGGCGGTAGAATCAATTCTTTGGACAAGAAATTGGACGAGGCAATCGACATGATGGGTAGCAAGGTTAGGAGAAAGGATTTGGATTCCCTTATCGAGGTTGGTAATGAACTTGCAGATCTGGCCTCCATGGCAAAAGATGGAGCCTCTAGTGTGGAAGAAGATGAAGAAGTGGAATGTGAAGATTGGATAATTAATCAAGAGATTGAAGATTTGATTCCTAACATGGTGGAGGAAGGACTTAAGAAAAACCTAAGAAAAGGCAGAAAATTGCTCCTTCCACAGAAGAACAAGGGAGGTTAGCTATTAGACTTAAGGACCTAGTAAAGACTTCACCATATTATGGAGATGCTAAGAAAAGAGGCAGGCCTCCAAATCAAGAGAAGCTAAAGGTGGATGGTGAAGCCGTAGGCCAATTGAAAATAAACTCAATGCTTAAAGTAGGGAGGGGAGTGACCCCTCTCGAATAGCCATGAAAATTATAACATGGAATGTTAGGGGCTTAAATGCCCCTAACAAACAATGCCTGTTTAGGCATCACCAAAAAGAAATAAAACTAGATATATACCTAATACAAGAGACTAAACTTGGAGAGACAGAGAGAACCAATCTAGGAATGAAGTTAAAGTCATGGAATTATTTGGGGGTAAATGCAGGAGCGTCAGGCGGTTTGATGATTCTATGGATGCCCCAATTGGTCATCATGGAAGAATTAGCATCAAGCAAACACTGGATCGCTTGCAAGGTAAGGAATCTGGCCTCCAACTTATGTTTTCTATTAGTAAATGTGTATGGACCAAATAAATGGCTCCAAAAAAGGCTTATTTGGAGAGAATTGGACAATATTTGTGGGGCACCAGATTTAGAATTCTGCTTACTCAGGGGGGATTTCAACTCAATTCTAAAATCCTCAAACAAATTGGGAGGAGTAGGTAGAAATTTGCAATCCCAGGTAGATTTTGAAAACTTTGTAGAGAGAAATAAGCTTTTTGATATACATATAGGGAATGGGTTGTACACCTAGACTAATAGGAGATTGGGGTTTTGCAATATCGCTGAGAAACTAGATAGATTTCTATTCAAAGGACAACTTCATCTCTTCCCCTTTACCCTGGAATGCCAGATTCTACTAACATCTAGTTCGAATCATTTTCCTATAAGTCTAGATATAGTAGGAGAAAGAGGACTAGCGAGATGCCCCTTCAAGTTTGAAAACATGTGGTTTAAGGATCCTGAGTTCCTATAGCTAGTAGAAACATGATGGAAAGAATGTCACCCTTGTGGAATGAAACTGTTCTGTATAGAAACCAAGTTGAGAGTCATTAAGCAAAACCTGAAAAGTTGGAATAAAAAAAGCTTTAAAAATATCTTTGAAGAAAAGCAAAAGTGTGATGAAGCTTTGAAAACTTTGTCTGAAAAAATAATTGTGAATGGTATGGATAACTAGAGTTATTTGGAAGAAAAAGCACTCATGGACAAACTGAATGATCTCTTGGCGAAGGAGGAGATATTCTAGAGGCAAAAATCTAGAGAGGTCTGGCTCAGATCGGGGGACAAAAATGCAATTTTTTTTCATAATTCCACCAAGATTCGGAGGGAAATCAACAAGATTGCTAGTATTAAAACAAATGATGGCAGAACTTTGGACAAGATGGAAGATATCAAATTGAAAGTGGTTGAGTTCTTTTAGAACTTATTTAATGACTGGTTAGGGTCTAATCTCAAAGCTCAGAGGGATCTTTTAGAAGATATTTAAAGATTAATATCAGCATCCCAGAATGAAATGCTAAACAATAAATTCACTGAGGACGAAGTCAAAACAACCCTATTCCAACTCCGTCTAGACAAGGCTCCTAGTCCGGATGGGTTCGGGCGACCAGTTTCTTTCAGAGATGTTTGGACTTCATGGGTAAAGAAATAACCGATGCCATAGAAGAATCGAGAAGCTCGGGACAAATTCTAAGAGAGATAAACAACACTTTATCACTCTGATCCCAAAGAAAGAGAAGACAGATAAGTTAGAGGATTTTAGGCCAATATCCTTGTGTAACACCATATATAAGATATTGGCGAAGGAGGTGGCAAATAGATTAAAGAAGATTCTACCAGATATAATTTTAGATGAGTAAATGGGTTTTGTCCTCGGGAGGACAATTCTTGATGGAGTGATTATTGCACATGAGGCCATCTACTTTATCCAAAAGATGAAAAAACAAGCTATGCTGATCAAATTGGATATCAAGAAGGCCTATGATCAAGTGAATTGGCACTTTCTTTTAAAGGTTCTAGAAGGATTTGGGTTCAGCAAACAATGGTTGTATTGGATCTTTGGATGGGTTGCTAGCCCCAGGTATTTGGTGCTCCTCAATGGCACCCCAGAGGGAATCTTCAATGGGTCTCGTGGTCTTCGGCAGGGGTACCCCATTTCACCCTTACTATTCATCATCTTGGTAGAAGCACTGGGAACATCAATAACTAGTGCTTGGTGAAGTGGGAAGGTGGCAGGCATCAAGATCACTAGTGGCTTCCTAGAAACTACACATCAGCAATTTGCTGATGATACTATGCTCTTCAGAATGTCTCAAGAAAGAGAGGCTCGGGCGTTCAAAGATATCCTCAATAGGTACACTCTTTCTTCTAGTCAGGCAGTCAGTCGAGAAAAATTGAAGGTCTTTTTCTTCAACACCTCTGTGTGGAAAGAAAATCAAATCTTGAAAATACTAAAATTTAAAAGAGGTATCCTACCCAGCAAATATCTTGGCATCCCTTTGGCTAGAGGTGTTCAGTCAAGTAATATTTGGGATGGGTTAATAGAGAAAGTTAGTTCAAAGGTGGCTTCTTGGAAGAATCAGTGGTTGTCCTGGGCCAAACGACTGATAAAATTGAAATCAGTAATTGTTGCCTTACCCACTTATATGATCTCCTGTCTACCACTCTCCATTGGAGCAAGTAAAGAACTAAAAATGAAAATGAAAATGAAAAACTTCTTTTGGAAAGGCTCTTCAGGTCAGTTCAAATATCCATTGGTGAAATGTAAGCAAGTTTGTGAAAGAAAAGAAAGGGATGACACAAGGATGAAAAACCTTCTACAGAACAAAGCGCTAGGGGCAAAGCTGGTATGGGCCATCCATATGAAACTGGATCTTAAATGGGTTCGATTGGTTAGGGCCAAATACTTGGATGAAAATGGAAACATCTTCTCCTCAAGAATGTTGCCCTCTGGATCCAGGATATGGAATTTTATATCCAATTATAGAGATGTGATCACATATCACCTAACTTGGGATATTAAGGATGGAAGAGCAGTAGATTTCTAGGAAGATTCATGGGCAGGATACCCTAAATTAGGGGATATGGTTGAGTTTGGGAACATTAAGAGAGTCACAAAACTGGTATGGGGGGGATAAGGTAAGAAATTATCTAGCAGTGGAGGTTCAGGATGGTATCTCTACTGCCTGGTGGAGAGATTTGAGGAATCTAGGACTAGATCAGAGGGAAGTTAAGAAATTTGAAGAGGTGTTGTCAGAAAGAGTAATTTGTTTCAGGGAGGGTCATGATGAATTGCGATGGGATGTCTCTCCTAGTGGTAGCTACAGAGTAAAAGATGGCTATAAAACACTTTCAGAGGAGGGGGAGGAGGAAGCCATGCCACCAAAAGTACTATGCTAAAATCCTGTTTGTCTTCCCAAAGAAGAAATTTTCTTATGGCTGGCCTCTCAAGACCGAGCACTCACGGCAGAGAGATTTGCAAGATTAGGTTTTCATGGCCCATCCAGATGTATCCTTTGCAAGGAAGCGGAGGAGACGAGTGATCATTTATTTTTGAATTATCCCTTCACTCAAAGGTGTTGGAGCTGGCTATTGAATAAATTAGAATGGAAGACAACATTTCCCAATAATCTTCTAGGCTGGTTACTTGGTTGGCCTTTGCTGCATAAGAAAGCCACTTACCATAGCCTCTGGATCTCAAGTCCCTCTTTTCTAATATGGGAAGTATGGAAAGAGCGAAATAGACATATTTTCCAAGATAAAGAAATGCCTATTTACTCTCTCTTGAATAAGATTGAAGCAGGTTTGGTCGAGTTAATAAACTCGAGGTTAGAAAGCCCTCTAGAAAGGAATTCCCACTTCTTGGTGTGGGATGCAAGAATGCAACAAACTTGGCATGGCCTAAATATCCCTGAAGTAAGAAAGGTTGGCTGCTCGGCAATGGATGAAGAAAGGAAGAATGTTAAGTGGTCTCCACCGAAAGTTGGATGGTATAAATTAAACTTCGATGGAGCCTCCAGGGGTAATCCAGGCACCTCTAGAGGAGGGTGTATAGTTCAGGACTAGAACAATAGATGCTTAAGTAAGATGGAAAAACCCCTCCCGAATGGGACAAATAATATGGTTGAATTATCTACCTTGATTGTAGGTTTAAAGTTATGCCACAAGTTGAACCTCAAGAGGATCGAGATCGAAGTAGACTTCCTTATTGTCATCAATGCCCTAAGAGCCAGAAGAATGACTAATTGTAAGTTGACAGCTAAATTGGGGACATCACTAAACTAGATGGACAAATTCGAACTAGTGACAGTCAATCACATCCTCATAGAGGGAAATGTAGAGGTGGATGAACTCTCCAACCAGGGAGCCGATGGGAAAAGAATCAAAGAGGTAATAGAATTTGATAGCTAAAGAAGATATTGGGCAGATGGGTGGGCGCCCATTCCACATTGCCACGTGGAAGGGATGAGCCAAGACAGAAGGAATGGAAGGGATAAAATCGTCGAAAGGAGCCATGTAGGATGTGGCGGGAATATCAAGAAGTGAGGTGGAAGCCAATCATGATGGCTTTGCACAAAGCACACCATTGCATAGTGCACTGAGATTATTGCCAGGACAATGAGAGTGTTTGAGGTTGGCTCTCACGAGCGAGCTGGCTCGTTGCTAGGTTTGTCAGCCATCCCACTGGCAGAACAATAATGAAGGGAAAAGACTCTTCTCCCCAACAGCCATTAAATTTAGAAATATTCATCACCTAGTTGTGTTGGAAATCCTGGTTTACGTTGCAAGGAGTGGAAGATGGGTGAGCGCTCCAAATTTGTGGTAAGCATGTCAATTGAGACATTAACGAACATTGATGTAGACACCCCAATCTAGTTAGACAACGCGGTGAGGGAGATGGCTTTCCAGGGTGTGATCACAAACTAGAGGCTTAAAAGGATGTTGAAGAGGTGTGATCCTCTATCTCTCGTGGTGGTGAAGATGGTCTTGGGCAAGGGCTTCATAAATAATGGGGAGATCAAGTGGGTTGACATGCATATTACTTCCTATTTCTTGGTCATTTTGTTAGAGATTTGTATGGCGAAGCGAGATGCGGAGGCCTTGATGAAGATTTTGTTTTATCTAGACCTAATGGTTGGGTTGGAGGAAATACTCACGGTAGCAATTGCAGGGATGGGTGTTCCAAGGCCTCGAGACTTCCCCACTTTCTACAAGCCAGGTAAAGTAGTGAAATACTACCCTTTCCTATTGGACTTTAAGGGCATGGCGCTGGTGGAGTGTTGTACCCAATCAAAAAAATTTGCTTCATTAAGGCATTTTGTAAAAGTCTAGAAATTTTTTCGTCAAAAAAGTCAAAAAGTCAAAATTTCTAAAAATAGACGTCAAATTAGGTTTTTTGGGTTTCTTGAGATATGGATGCTGGCAAAATTTTATAAAAAAAGAAAGTTTCTAAAAATAGAATCTCCGATTTAGGTGTCGTGCCTGATTCTGAGTGGCTGTTTTTGCTTCATGATCAAGGCGGTCCAGACAGAATCTGTAAAAGGTCAAGTTTTCTCTACTGGGTCAATTCAACTTTTTTAGAAGGCAAAGCACAAGCTCCGTAGCCATCAATGGAGGAAGTTCATCTGCCAGAGATCAGTTTCAAGTCTTCTAGGTTGTTCAGCTAACGCATAACTGATGAACAGTCATCGATTTGACGAAGAATGACAAACGGAGCAGGATGGATCCGGAATGAGGAGAAAAGTTGAAAATCCTGAAATTTGACCAAGGCATGGATTTCTAGGTGCCCCTGGAGGTTGGGACAGCCCAGCTTTGGCAATGTTAGATTTTTTTCACATTTTTCAAGAAAAATTTTAAAAATGTCTCCGTCGGTCAATTTTGAGGTGGACAAAAGTAGTCATTTTGGTCAACAGGCCCTGAAAGATGGAATCCATGTTAGATATACCTAGGCTATCCAGTCCATCCCTCATCCAGTGGCAGTTGACTGGCAAAACGTCGAAATCAGTGATAGGAAGTAGCTGCCGACACGCAAAATGAGGAGAATTACAAATAGGGCTTAAAAATCATAAATTTGGCTAAGGCATTAGAATCCAAGCACCCTTAGAGGTTGGGGGCACTCACCTTTTCATGCCTTAGAATTTTTTTGTGTTTTTTGAGAAACGTTAAAAAGCCTTCGTCAGCTTGTTTCCGGGTGGTCAAACTCAGTCCAAATGATAGTAAAAGCTAGAAATTCATCTCAGGTGTGTTCAAACAACTCATATCACCTCCCATCCTACTTCAGTAGCAAGTTAGATGACTAGAAATGAAGATCAAACAAGGGCTGATGGCACATAAATCAAGGAATGGAAAGAAAAATTGAAAATATTAAAAAATTTCTAAGGCACAAATTCCTAGGCACCCCAGGAGGCTTGGGGCACCCAGTTTCACCAGAGTTAGTTTATTTTTGAGATTTTTCTGAAAAATGATAATTCCTCCTCTGTCAGCCTAGTGAGATTCACAAGAAATCAATTTGGCATGATTTCTGAGGCAGACAGAAGGTACAATTAGTTCAATTTTCATTAGGCTTGCATCTATACCAGATCACCAGACTCAGTTTTGCTCTAGCAGGTAGAAATTGACAACCAAACAGGGGTTTACAGTCACCAGAACGTGCACGAAAATTGAGAAGTTGAAAAGTTGAAATTTCCAGAAAAATGGCTAAGGTACAAAACACTAGGCGCCCCTGGAGGCTGGGGGTGCCCAAGTTTTCATAAGTTAGAAATTTTCATGTCTGATAGTGTTTTTCTAATAGTCGCTTCCAAAATTTTGTTCGGCAATGGGTTTTAGATGACAGATTTGCAATTGGATGTCGTCAGATCGTCAGTTTGAGGCTGGGGATGAAATTAGAATTGATAAATCTTCAAGATGCCATGATCAATCATCTTTTTCAATCAATGGTGATAGTTTGCCATCTTGTTGAAGTTAGGGACAGGCCATACTAGAGTCAGAACGAGTGCAAAAGTGTTGAAACGAAGGAAAAATTGGCTAACACTTTTGCAACCTCGCATGTTTGATGACATCATCAAAGAAGATATTTTTCATCATCTCACACATGAAGTCATAGGCAGCTATAAAATAGGGATTCTTCCTATTTGAGTATATCTACTTGGATTTGTGCTTTAAAAGATGCTTTCTTCATGGATAAGATTCAAGCTTTATTCTTTCACAAAGAAAGCTGCTTGTTTTCCCTAAAGTTCTATAAAGACAAGCTTTTGGCCTCTTTTATTCATTACTTTTATAGGTTGCATCCAGAGGAGGAAGATTTTTATTTTCTTTCAACTAAGATTCGAAGACCCAAACGGAATGCTTTTTCAGCGTTCTTCATAGTTTCGGGATGAGGAAGAAAGGAGGCACACTTTTTCAAGGTCCTTTTTTCTAGTAGATTATTTTTTAGAAATAGGTCCGAAGCTTTTTCAATTTTAATCGAGATGGATCCATCCAAAATTTCATCCTCTTGAAGATTGGGAAATTTTATTTTTCTTGGAATCTACTTTTTTTTTGCTTTTTTGGAAAACCCTTTACTTTTTCAAAATCTGACGATCTAGGTTACTTCAAAACAGGATTGCCCACAAAACCCACGTGCCAACTTTTTCGCTCAAAATATGCTTTTTAGAAGATATTATTTCTAAAAATACCAGTGGATGACATCACCAATAAAGCAAGAATGTAGATGAGGATGTGACTCAAAAGAAAGTAGCTTTAACTCAATGCTTTTTGTTTTAAAACATTTGCTTTCATCCAAAGCTTATCCATCCTTAAAATAGAAAAAATCACTTTGTAATAGTTGGAGCTTTATTTGCTTTAAAGCTAATTGTTTTAAAGCATTTGTTAGTTATAATCTTTGTCTTAGAAAAGAAATAAAACTTGTGAGTTGGCAAGTTAGTTAGGTTTAATCAAGGAGATTTTAGGGTTCCCTACTCCTTTGATTTAGTATAAATAAGGGCAGCCTTGCCCTTTGTAAGTAATGGTAACTGTGATAGAAAAATTTGTTGTGCCTATTCTAGCCTGCAGAAATTGTTATTTCAAGTGCTCGTTCATTCTGTGTTGTTTGTTTTCCAATGTTCGATCACATATTGTATGTTTGCCTTTTGCTACAATATTGTTGTCTTGGAGTTGTATCAACTTTATGATAGTGGAATAGAAGTCTCATCCTGCCATTTGCTTTGATTTTCTATCTCAGATCATCTCGTTTCATCGTTAGATGTGTGGCTTGCGTAATCTTATTTCAGTTTTCATCTTAAAGTACAATGAGTCTTTTGATGTGAACCTGGAAGAAGTTTATTAAAGCTTTTATGTTAAAAACAAATCATTCCTTGTTAACTTTTAATCCCTTTTCTCTGAATTTACTTAGGAGATTAAAAGCGTCATTTAGTTTAGGCCTAGCTGTAGTTAGAAGTTTTAAAAAGGAAAAACCTCTGCTGCACCGATTAGAGTTTTATAACCTTGTGCTCGTAGCTGAGAAACAAAAAGAAGATAGGAAAATTTGTTTTATTTATCTTTTTAGTGAACATCAGCAAAAAGGGAACTTCCCCTCATAATAGGAGAGTAGTTTATTTGTGCATAGCTATCCGTTTCCAACTCGCATTCTAGAGGTGCAAATTGAAATGCCAACATGGAGCATAAGGAGATAGCAGCAATTGGCATGGAGTATTTGCTGCAAACGCTCAAGATGGAGCACTCCTTTCATGGCGGTGGGATTTTTGACTTCAAGGCATTTGCCTTTGCTAATGGCTTCCTAGGATAGGTTTATGTTTTAATCTCTTTCTATGTTGGTCTCTTGCTATGTCTACTACTATGTCTACTACTTGGCTATGTAAAAATTAGTATACATGTTTTCAGGTGTTTGTCTTAGCCCTTTTTGGTTTCCCCCATGACCATGTGAGGTCCTCAATGGGATTTTGATGAAGGGTTGTTTAGTCTAATAGGCCAACAACCAGCCATGAAAATGTATCTTCTTTAAATATTAATATAATCTCATATTACGCATAAAAAAAATTAATATTATTATAATTATAATATTATAATAATATTAAAAAATATCTTTCTTTAAGAAGAAAATGGAGTGAAGTGAAATTGGTGAAAGATATGCAGAAGAGGAAGGAAGAAGAGCAGATCAATCAACCCAGAAGCTTGTGGTTCTAGAAGGAGATGTGGCGAAGGAAACAAATATCAATCACAACAGTTTCAATCCCTGATCTTGGGTGACGGAAGAAGAAAAGGAGATTTCAAAGAAAAAGATCAAATTTAGGGCACAATCAGAAGCATGGATCAACTTAGTGGAACATCAAAGACCCATCAAGTAGGACTTACGATATAGGTATGAGAGGCAAGAGAAGGAAGTACTCCGCCCAAATGGGATCTTCAAGAGAAAATAGGAAAATCAGGATTCTCTAGGCTTTTTTGATAGAAGACATTTTTTACAGAATGGAAACCCTAGTTTCAAAGGAGAGGAAGGTGTCGGTAATAGAAATTTTGGGGGCTGGGGCTACAGGCAACAAGAAGATGATGGTATTGGGAACCAAACTACTTGGTCCATCAATTGAGCAGTTGGAAAAGTTGGGTCTTTTAGGAAAATGGTTCAGCCTTAATCTAAATTGGGAAAATTTAGTCATTTGGTGGCAAGGAAAATGGGGCAAGGAGCTGAGATTTAAGAAGATGAGTAAGGGCTTTTTCACAATCATCCGCCTATCCTTGAAGGTCAGAGAAGAAATATTGGAAGGCATTTGGCTAATGAACAGATTCAAATTCTACCTGATCAAATGGAAAGTAGGTTTTGATCCAAAAAAACATCAAATGGAGTATATTCAAGATTGGTATAGACTTCCCAGACTCCCCTTAGAATTTTGGAATCAAGACATTCTGGAAGAAATAGGAAATCACTTAGGAAGATATATTTGTCTAGAAGAATGGAGAGATAAGGTTGGTTTTGAATCCTGTGTCAGGATTTGTGTGGAAACCAAGCCAACAGAGCCCCAATGGAGGGAAATCAAAATCTTCACAAATTGGGGTAATCTCATACAAAATTTGGTTTATGAGCAGAAGGCAGAAGGTGAGCTAGTCGAAGTTCTAGGTTGGCATTCTTGGGATAGGCCTAATCGAAAGTAGCAATACAAGAACCCACTCCCAACATTTGGAAGGGGTAATGGACAAGAAGATAAAGAACAATTGAATCCCTTGAACAACCCTCCAAAGGTGACATAGCCCTCTTCAATAAAACACAAGGATTCCCAAGATATCTAGAAGAAAACATGTGTTTCTTTGATCCTTGAGGGCCAAAGTACTATTCAGAAACTCGAGGCAGAAGGTGTAGCGGCCCAGGAGACAGGTCTAAGGATAACTCCTTTGCCCCTTCAAGAGAATTTGGCCTTTATCACTCAAAGCATAAATAAGAAAATATCAGAAACCCTAAAAATCATTCAACCAAATATTTAGGAGGATATGGAATCTCTCATAGAAGTTGGGAACATATTGTTTGAGTTGGCTAAAGACACAAAAGAGGGAGTCCCTGAGCTTGAAGAGGGAGACATAGATGAAAACTAGCAGGAGGATCAAATTTTGGGAGGAGCTAATCAAGTTTTAGATGAGGAAGTTATGTCCCCCCACTCAAAGTGTTTTGTGAGAAGAGAGAAACTCTGGAGAAAGAGGCTCTAGGCCTTGGTCTCAAAGACACACCTAAATTAATCCCAGATTGCAGAGATCCCAAGAGCAGGGGCTGACTACCAAATAAGGAAAAACTCAAATGGGATGGAGAGGCCAGTGGCCAATTGAAGATACAATACTTGTTAAAAGAAGGGAAGGGGAACCCATTTCCTAAACAGCCATGAGAATTATCTCATGGAATTTTAGGGGCTTGAATGCCCCTAACAAAAAATGCCTCCTAAGGCATCACTTGGAGGCTTTCAAAATATGCATTTGTCTTCTGCAAGAAACAAAATTGGAGGATCAGGAAAAAGTGGGATTGATCAAGAGCCTTAAGCAGTGGAAAGCAATAGGAGCCAATGCTTTAGGTCCTTCAGGAGGGCTCTTAACTTTATGGAAACCAAAAACTGTATTGATTGAAGAACTTGCCTCCAACATAAATTGGATCACTTGCAAGGTAAGGAGTTTGGATTCAAATTTGTGTTTTCTGTTAATCAATGTATATGGTCCCAACTCTTAAATTCTAAAAATAGAAATCTGGAGGGAATTGGACATTATCTATAGCACGCAAGATTTTGAGTTTTTAATGTTGGGAGGAGACTTCAATGCCATCCTTAGGGCAGAAGATAAGGAAGGAGGAGTCATGAGAAAATTACAATCCCAAATAGCCTTCGAGAACTTTGTGGAGAGAAACTTGCTATTAGATATTCCTCTAGGAAATGGTAAATATACATGGACCAATAGGAGAAAAGGGTTTTGCAACATAGCTGAAAAATTGGACAGATTTCTCTCTAGAGGAGACTTGAGGAGATTTCCATTTAGTTTGGAGAGCAGAATCCTTCCTTTTTCTGGGTCTGATCATTTTCTAATAAGTTTAGAGATTTTGGGTGAAAGAAGGCCAGTTTGTTGTCCTTTTAAATTTAAAAATATTTGGTTCAAGGACCCATCTTTCTTTGATTTAATCAATTCTTGGTGGACAAGCTGCAATCCAGGAGGCAAAAAACTTTTCAACGTAATGACAAAGCTAAAATTAATCAAGATGAATCTAAAACCGTGGAATAAAGAGAGCTTCAAAAACATTTTCAAAGTCACCAAATTGAGGAAGAGCTAGAATCTTTGAATACCAAGATCCTTGTGGAAGGAATGACCAATGTCTCCTACAGAAAAGAAAAAGAATTAATGAACAAATTAAGAGACGTTCTTGCAAAGAAAAAATTTTTGGGCGGCAAAAATCTAGAGAGGTTTGGCTTAGAGCAGGGGATAAAAACACCAAAAATTTTCACAATTCTACAAGAGCACATAGAGACTTGAACAGGTTCACCTTGATTAGAACTCAGGAAGGAAGAGTAGTAGATAAAATTAAAGAGATAAATTCAACTGCAATGGATTATTTTTAGAATCTTTTGAACAATTATGAAGGTTCTTTGGTGGGAAAGAAGCAGCTATTTCTAAGAAACATTCCCAATCTGGTATCCGAAGCTCAAAACAACATGTTAAAAAGTAGGTTCACGGAAGATGAAATTAAGGAGGCTCTCTTCCAACTCCATCCAGATAAAGTACCAAGACCTAACAACTTTCCAACAGCTTTTTTTCAGAAGTGTTGGGACATTGTAGGCAAGGAGATAACAGAAGCCTTTGAAGACTCCAGAGGTTCAGGCAAAGTTTTGAAGGAAATAAATACTACCTTTATAGTGTTGATCCCTAAAAAGGACAAGCCCGAGTCAATCAAGGAATTCAGGCCGATAGCCCTCAGCAACACTCTTGATAAGATTCTAGCCAAAACAGTGGCTAATAGATTGAATAGAGTCCTGCCAGATATTATATCTGAGGAGCAGACATGTTTTGTACCTGGGAGATCAATTATGGACAGTGTAATCATAGTGCAAGAAGCTATCCATTCCATTCAACAAACAAGAAAGTCAGCAATGCTCATCAAGTTGGATATTAGGAAAGCCTATGACAAAGTAAACTGGCACTTTCTCTTCAAAGTGTTGGAAACTTTCAGTTTCAATAGAAGGTGGCTTAACTAGCTTTTCAAATGGATAACTTGCCCTAGGTTTTCAATTTTTATCAATGGCTCTCCAAAAGGTTTCTTCAATTTTTCTCAGGGGCTCAGATAAGGGGACTCGTTATCACCCTTTCTTTTCATAATAATGGTAGATATGCTTGGTTGTTTGTGTGCTAGAGAAGGTTTGGATGGTCACATTGCTGGAATACAAATTACTTGAGGCATGTCGGTATTCACCCATTAGCAATTTTTTTATGATACCATGCTCTTTGGGGCAACACAAGAAGAAGCCAGAAACTTCAAGTAGATATTGGATAAATATTCAAGGGCCTCAAGGTAGGAGGTAAGTAAAGAGAAATCTGAGATTTTTTTCTTCAATACTATTCCAGGCAGAGAGGAGAGAATTTTGAGAATATTAGGATTTAGGAAGGGATCCCTCCCATGTAAATACCTGGGGTTGCCTCTAGTTCAGGGCTTGCAGCCTGGAAAGTCCTAGGATTTGTTGATTGATAGGATAAAGAAAAATCTAGCCTCATGGAAAGTAGATGGTTGTCATGGGAAGGTAGGCTCACTATGTTGAAACTAATAATTGTAGCAATTCCCATCTATTTAATACCATGCCTTCCTCTATCAAGTGGATTCAATAAGGAACTAAATCAGAAAATGAGGAACTTCTTTTGGCAGGGGAGCTCAGATCAATTCAAATACCCGTTGATCAAGTGGAAAAAGGTATACAATCCAAAAGTTGTGGATAGGGCAGGGGTTAAGAATCTTTTGTTACAAAATAGAGCTTTAGGAGCCAAACTGGTTTGGCTAATGCATGATGGGCCAGAACTCAAATGGGTTAGGATACTCAAGGCTAAGTATCTAGATGAAGAAGAGAATAGTCTGTTCACAACTCAAGTCCTTCCAAACAGTTCAAGAATATGGAATTTCATTAAATCCGATAGGGATTTGATCTCAAAGCACTTGACCTGGGAGATTAGGTAAGGCAACAAGGCTCTCTTCTGGGAGGACTCTTGGGAAGGATTCCCAAAACTAGCAGATAGAATGGATCTTGACAGAGTCAAACAAATCACAAAGCAAATATGGGGAAATAAAGTATAGGGTTATTTGTTCTAGCCTTCAAACGAAGAAAACACCCAACCCTCTTGGAAGAGTGTGCAGAATTTGGGCCTCCTTGATAGAGAAATTGAAACCTTTTGTAGTGCCCCTCATTTTTACTTTCTGTTAGACTGATAGTTTCTCTATTGGATCTAGACATTATGACATTTTGCTTGATGATGGATTTACTACCATGATGACATTTGATGATACTTTTATTACTGGTGTTTTATGCTTATGTTATGACATCTTAATGGACATATTTGATGATGCGGATTAATTTAATTATGAGCTTTATGTGTTATGATGTTGTTATTTGGTAATTGCTTGTATTTGATTATTATGTAATTATTTGTTCTATCTTGTCTGTTAAGCAACTGTATGTTATGCGTGAGGTGGTACTTGTTTGATGTGTTGGTGAAAGGGACAGTGTCGCATTACTCATGTGTGAGTACCCTGCGACGCTGTGATTCCCTCTCATAGTGTGTCTAACTAGATGATTATATATATATTTGACCATTTAATTTGCTCAAGGTTGCAGGTATCAAGTATCGACTCCACCTGAATTGACAGGTTTAAACGTGCCTTAAAACTAATGGAAATGTTAAACAGAGATAACATATGGTCTCCTAGTTAGCCATTATAACATATGGTCTCCTAGTTTCTCTATTGGATCTAGACATTATGACATTTTGCTTGATGATGGATTTACTACCATGATGACATTTGATGATACTTTTATTACTGGTGTTTTATGCTTATGTTATGACATCTTAATGGACATATTTGATGATGCGGATTAATTTAATTATGAGCTTTATGTGTTATGATGTTGTTATTTGGTAATTGCTTGTATTTGATTATTATGTAATTATTTGTTCTATCTTGTCTGTTAAGCAACTGTATGTTATGCGTGAGGTGGTACTTGTTTGATGTGTTGGTGAAAGGGACAGTGTCGCATTACTCATGTGTGAGTACCCTGCGACGCTGTGATTCCCTCTCATAGTGTGTCTGACTAGATGATTATATATATATTTGACCATTTAATTTGCTCAAGGTTGCAGGTATCAAGTATCGACTCCACCTGAATTGACAGGTTTAAACGTGCCTTAAAACTAATGGAAATGTTAAACAGAGATAACATATGGTCTCCTAGTTAGCCATCATCCTTGAAAAGGATGAATATCCGGTTTTGCACCAATCAGTGTTGTCAGTATGGGCATTATAGTCAGTCATTGTTGTGGTGGTCTTGCTTTCCAATTGTGCATAGTGTCAGGTATTGTTTGGCATTTGGGATATTTTGTTTGAAATTGTTTGATTATTTTTTTGGTTAACTGCTTCATTAAAATAGAAATTATTAGACCACTTTGATAAATAAGTAATAATATTAATGAGGTAAATAAAGTTTTTTAAAATGGGAATTTAATTGATAATTTTAACATGAAAAATAATTTATAAACAAGTAATATTTTGTTAGTATCCATAAAAAAAATTAATAATTGTGTGTTGTCATAAAATATTCTATTGTCATCAATAAATAATGATAATTATGAGTTGTTATATATATTAAATACTAAAATAAATTTAGAAAGAAATCTTCTTTTTGGCTAGTTGTATAATAAATAAATAGATATTGTGAGATGGTAATAATAGGCATAATTTATTGTCTTTAGTGGGGGGAATCTTCAGGACGAAATGGGGGATTTCCCTCCCAATAAAATAGACATGGTAGGAAGGTCGACGGGGGGAGGCAACAATTACAGAATTGAGATGGCTATGATCCTGGATCGGGAGGAGATGATATGTTAAAGGGAAAGAAAGATTTTAATTTGAAGGAAAAATTAGGATGGTTTGGTATGTGTTTGGTGTTGTGACTTTACTTCTGGCATAACTTTTTGGTTGAATGAGATTGCTTGTAAGTTTCTTAATCTTTTCCTTCAATGTTCATTTCATTTAATGATATTTCTTATGCATGCTGGTGAGGTCATGAAATTCTGATTAATGCCTTCCAAAATGCATTTGCTTGAAGATCTAAATCTTTTTTAATAAACTCCTTTTGGTGCTTATCTTTCCATCTTACATTCCATGATGGCTAGGGCACTTGAAACCTTGTGAGATTCACAAACTACCTCTATATTTAGTGGCTTCATAAAAATTAAGTTTAGGGGGTAGCAGCCATCACTGTCATGAAGGTCAAGCAATTTGATGCATCCACAATCCTATGAGGGTTACTCATGTGGTTGATGAATGTTCAACTTTATTCCATTTTGTGCATATCCTGCAAACATTGCATTCTTAGAGATGACATCTCTTTGGGCATTTTTCCAAATAGATCGAATGCCTTGTTGTGCTTTCTCATTTTGTATTCATGTCTACCAGAGTGTATCCAACCTTATTATCTGACATAAACAATTTTTAAATGCTTCGATGATTATCCTTACCCTAAGCCAAAGCTTCCACTCTAGTGCATCTGAGGGGATGATGGCAAAGGTCGATGGAATCTGGATTTATGCCTGTCGATGACATTGCCTGAAATTTTCTAAAGCCCATTTGACAAATCTATATTATGCATATAGAAGATGGTTAAAATGAATTGTTCCATGTCTTTTTCTAAGCTTTCAACTAATGTATTTGCCTCTATTGTCTACATTTGCATTTACCCTGTTGTTTACATTTGCATTTGGAGATGACCCTTCTTTGTGGCATTCTATCATACAGTTGGCGTGCCTTGTTTGTGCTTACACTTTTGCAGTCATATCGACCGGATATTTTTCCAACTGTTGCATCTGTTTTTAAAAAAATTCCTCTACCGTTATGCTTTAATAGATATCCATACCCTGTTCCTGAGCCACGCGCACAAGCTAGGAGGATGTGGCAAAGGTTACAGGGTTGGGTTTAAATCTCGCCAATCCCATTTGCTTGAAAGTTTTTAACTCATTTTCAACAAATCCATTTTGTGCACGTACTGTAGTCATAGTTTTTTTATGAAATAATAACTCTTGGAGGTGTTTGTTGTCAAACAGTTCAAAGCCTTGTGTAACATTCTCTTTTTTATACATGGTTACCAGAGCATTTCTACCTATAAAACAAATAGTTCAAATACAACCCTAATGCCTATTATAAAACTAAACTGTTTTCATTTGATAGATGTCCATACCCTGAACCCAAGCTCCCATTATGGTGCATACGTGAGGGATGCTCATAACCGTCATACAGTTTAGGATTTGGAAGCCTTTGTTACTTGTTTTTCATTATTAGAATCATTTTAGAAAAGAATCTTTACAATCTCTTTTGACTGGAAGCCTGACTTAGATAGCAATAAATTGAGTTTATTTTTGGAATAATGTTTCCACTGTATTAAATACTTATCTTATTTCCTAAACTTTCATGCAAGTATGTTACCATACTTGTCGATTACACTTTTCTTCTCCATGACATCCACTTTCACACACCCTCACCCATATAAAAATATTTCCCTAGGAAGTGCTATAGAATTTTTGTACTATAGCTTGAATTATCATCATAGGAGTTGTTAATAAATTAATGTGTGGATTATTTGAGACTCTCAAAAGAAAGGATAGAGTGGATGTCTCTATGGATGGGATTCCCATATGGGTGACCAAAGCAAAAGCCCATTTGGATTTGTTTACTTTCCATATGAAGAAGTTGGCTTGTCATCAAAAATAGTGTTGGTAATGATCTCCAATTTCCAAATTTGAGTCTTACGTGCAACTAATTATAGAATCAACTTTATTTTTGTGATCTATGAATCAAAATGAAGTTGAAATATAAATCAAATACAAATACAAATGATTATACCTTCACTTGACCCACAAATCCAAGATAGCGGGAAGGAGTTGCACCCAAGAGCTCCTCAGATTTTACCCATGTAGATTGCTATGTGGATTGCTCAAATGCTCAACACAATGTAGATGAAGGATTTATACTTAGATGGAGATTGAGATGGGGATGAGGGATAATTTTGGCATTATGATGGTATGATGAGGAGATTGTGGAGTGATTTTGGCAGAGGTTGGATGCATGAAAAAGTTCCTCCCTAATGGCTTAGAGAAGGGTCTCATTTATAGAGTTTTGGAAAAGAGGATGGAGGGTGAGGATCAAAAGATGAGATCGAGGGCTAGGAAGGAATGAGAGTTAGGGTTAAGATTGAAGCCATAGCCTTGTGACAAGTGTCACAAGGGGAGTGGATGAGAGAGATCAACAGTTGAAGCTTAGTCAATGGGATTGGGTGGCTCTCAATATTTGTGATTTTTAAATTCACATGGGGAAAGGTGTGGAGGACAAAAATGAATTAAAGATTCATTTTTGGGAAGAGTGGCTATGACAAGTGAATTTTTAATTCAACTCATGGGGGAGTGTGAATTAAAAATTCACTTTTATGTGGAGATGTGAAGATGTACTCTTACATGTGTAAGAGGGTGATAAATGAGGGGTAAGGAGGATTTGACCCTTTGAATAAAAGATTGATTTTTATTCAAAGGCGTGTAAGCAAGGTTAATTAAGTATTTAGCTTAATTAACCTAGGTCTAAGGGATAGGTAGGCTAGGGTAGATTGATCAGTAGGATAGATTAATTAGATAAGAATGATTTATCTAATTAATAGGGATTAGGGAAATGGACAAAATCAACTAAATAAATATTAGAAATATTTATTTAATTGATGAGAATAGTGTTGTAAGGTATAGTGACAAATTAAATGAATTAATTGATCACAAGGGATAGGCAGATGGTTAGGGATAAATTAATTAAATAAGATGAATTTATTTAATTAATAGGGGGGATGAATTGGTGTAAAGGTACGGGAAACTGGTTTGCAGAGCAAGCCAATTTTAGGTGTCTACAATTTTCATCATTAATATTTTTCTATTTTTAAAGGACATATAAATATATTGTTATATGGTTAATTATACAATGAAATGTTGCCTTAAATTTTATATTACTATATTGTGCCAATTTGACTTAATGGTTTATTTTATTACCTTTAAACATGATAATTTGTTATATAAAGACCGATTCTTGATTTTCCTAATTATACAAGTTCTTTTCATAGGATTTGAAATTAGCAATATAGTCGTATCTGGATTTAATAATAGAAACATAACTTAATAGATATTGGAAAAGATACATCGGGTAGTGATAATGAAAATGTTTATGTTGGAATTAAATTATATCCTCTTAAATGCATTAGAAATAACATATCTTTTATCAAGTTATATCTTTTATTTGAAAATTAGATTATGGTAGAAGGAAAATGAATTAAATTAGATGATAATGTTTGAGAATTTTTGTGTTTGAAGGGAATAGAATCAACTTAGTTCTAATTAAAGGTAGAAGTATCGATTTTGGGTTTTAATTAGAAATCATTCAATGATGAGTCATTGATAATAGTCCATGACTTTCAACTACTAAATGCTAACCTTGCAATTAGTCTAAGTAAGACTCTTAATATTATCTATTGTCAATAGCATAGGAATGGATTAAATATTGTTACTTATGGCACTTATATCATTTGATCATATTAGTAACTGCTACTAGTAGTTAGAATATTATTGTTCTGCATTGTTGAGATAGATTCACTTTATGTTTGTTGGATGATTGACCATGATTAGAATTAATGTTACATTCTTTAAGACCCAGATCATATGTTGCATTTGTGGTTTTGTAATTGAAGTATTGATGAGGGATCTTAGTTTATGATGTGCATTGGAAAGTGAATGTGATGTGTGACCATTGTGTTTTAATGGTGTCAAGTGTTTGTGTCATTTAGGGAAATGGTTTCTAGAGGCCTAGGAGGGTGTGATTGTGTGGGGGTTGGCTATGTGTGTGTCATATGAGTTGAATGAAATGCATTCTTGAAATATTATCTCATATTCATGTTGGTATGATACATGTGCAAGATGGTTTGTGCCTTGATCAGTGTACTTATTCATGTGATTATGATGATTATGCAAGATGGGAATGCCTTGCTCTGTGTAATGTGAAATGATGTATATTTTGAGAAATGTGATAGTTCATGCTTGGTTTATGTTTTGGGATTTGTGAATCTATATGCAATGAAGGGGGAGTGGCTTTCAATATGGGGTCGGCGCCCAAAGTGGCTTGTCAGGATAACCCATTGGAAGTTGTTAATCCAGTGATAATAATAAATTTAGAGGGTTGGGTAGTTTCCACACTAAATAAGATAATTGGATGCCTCACCCATGCCCATAGTGCTCATTCAGGCTAAGGATGGGATGAGAAGGCCGTGGTTGGCAAATCAACTTCCTTGTCCTCATGAAAGGAATGTTGGTTCCGCATGTGTCACCCTATGGGGCCGGCGTCTAGTGAGAGACTGTTAGGATAACCATAGATGGGGTTCGGCATCTAGTGAGAGACTGTCAGGATAACCATATATGGGGTCCGGCGTCTAGTGAGAGACTATCAAGATAACCATAGATGGGGGCCGACGTCTAGTGAGAGACTGTCAGGATAACCCATGTTAGGACCATGCGATGACACTTTCCCTACTGCAGCCTAGCATTCCCTAATTTTTGTTTTCCCCTTTCATTGTGTGATTGCCTCTAGAAGTGATGTTTGAGTTACTTGTGATGTCCTTATTGACTGGTGTTGTTTTGGAGTCATGTGTAGTCCTTGCACCTATTAGTCTATTGTCTTTTGACTATTGGAGGAAGTAGTGACTTTGTTGTGAATGTCATGTGTACTTGTATGTTGAAGTCATGTTAGCCTTTTGTGTTGTGTTCCTATCTTCTTAATTGTTTCATGTTGTGGGACATTATTGTTATCTCCTAGCACAGGGGGTGGACCTTAGGGTTCCACATGGTCATGTGGTTGTGCTTATATCTCCATTGGTTTCCATTGCTATTGTTCGTGTGCGAGAAAGATGTATCTCTTATAGCAGATTTTTGATCCTGTTCTAGCTCGAGGAGACAGATATTCATGTACTATTATCTTGATGTATGTACTCCAATGTATTCAAGAAAGTGATATTATTAACATTGTAACAATGTACTCTCATGTAAAGGAAATTGTATATGTACTTGAAATCTTGTATTCATGATCTTGATGTCTACCTTTCTGATGATACAATATGGAAATGTATGTGTTTACTCAATTCATGCAATTAGATTTGAATGAACCATGGTTGTTAGTTAGTTCATAATGTTGTTTAAGATCTTGTTATTTGTTCATCAGTAATGCAGTCGTGGAACCCTAGAGGATAAAGCTTAACTTATGTTAGGAGTAAATATGAATTACATTTCGTTGTTATTTCTTTCTTAAAAAAAAAATTGTCCTTTTTGTAAGCTTAGTTGTGTTATCCTCTGGGTTCCTTGGCAGGGTGTTACACCTTTGAAGAGGCCTTAAAGCTCCAGACCATATGTTCTAGAGTAGGTCAAGATGAACTTAGATGGATGGTAGGCCCCTCAAGAAAATACGGTGTCAAGGATGGGTATGCAATTTTGAGCTCTCAAGACTTGGGCGAAGCAAGTCTACCAACTAGATTATGCTGGGATAATCTTTGTCTACCCAAAGCCGGTCTATTCACCTAGGCAGCCTCTCAAGGAAGAGTTTTAACGACTAATAGATTCTCCAAGATGGGATTTGCAAGTCTCTCTAGATGTGTCCTTTGCAAGACTACTGAAGAAATAGGGGATCACCTCTTCCTTCACTGCCCCTTCACATCCTCTTGTTAGAATTGGCTCTGCAATAAGCTCCTTTGGAAAATAGTTTTTTCTATAAATCTCAAAGAATGGCTGATAACTTGGCTAATTATCCATAATAAAGCAATGTATGGAGGATTATGGATTTCCTATCCTTCTATACTCCTCTGGGAAGTATGGAAAGAGCATAACAAAAGAATCTCCCAAGATAAAGAACTGCCCCTTCCTTCCTTTCTAAACAAAGTTGAATCCAATATGGTAGAAGTTATCAGTGCTAGACTTGAAGATTTGGGCACAATACATTAGACTTTCACAGCATGGGATTCAGAAATGGGGAAGAGATGATTAGGTTTGAAAACAACAACAATCTCTTTTGATGGTGGTCCAAAATCTACAGAATCTAGGAAAGAAGTTCAGTGAACTCCTCTGGAGGTGGGATGGTTAAAACTAAAATTTGATGGGGCAACAAGAGGCAATCTGGGGATCAGTGGACCAGGGTGTATTGTTCAGGATGATAATGGAGACATCATAGGTAGAATGGTGGAACCCCTTTCTATTGGCACTAATAATGACACAGAACTTCAAGCTCTCATAATTGGACTTAGATTTTACAAGGAGCTTAACATTAAGAATTTAGTAATAGAAGGTGACTCTTTGATAATTATCAATGGTTTGAGAACAAAGAAGCTCATTAATTGGAGATTGAAGGCAAAACTAGATTTAGCTCTAAATTTGGTGGAAGGCTTTGAGCGAGTCACGATAAACCACATTTTTAGGGAAGGCAATGCGGAGGCCGACCATCTTTCAAATCTAGGGGTTGATGGAGTTTCTTTGAAAGAAGTTAGTGATTCTTGGGTAAGGTCATAGTCCTAGAGTCCAAATTTAGAGAACAAGGCATTGGTGGGTGGTAGGGTGGGCACCTTGCCATCCCAATTGGGGTGGCAAGGCCGGGTTTCTTCATTGAGTGAGGAAGATTTCATTAGATATAATCGTAGCTGGGTGAGTTCCCTAATCAAGACAGCTGGCAGGTGGCTAGAGAGATGTTAGGTTCAGTTGCTTTGAAATGATTATGGAGATAGTCAGAGAGAATTGAGAGATATGATGGAAAGTAGTTTTGAATCCACATGCTTCGAGAGTCTTCTCAAGAGAATGAAAAAAGACTAAATACTCATGCAAAGGGTTTAATGCAATAACTATTGTAGAGCCTCCCCTGGTGCAATCCAGAGTAGAGTTGCTCCACCCATGCCTTCCCGATTCATGGTCACCTTCTCGGCAAAAGCTATTCATTGTGGAGGCATGGATACTCCAGTTAGACTGGTAAGCAAAAAAAGGCAAATGGCCTTTTTAGGACAGGTCACAGAGCTTCGACTATAAAGGATTCTTTGGCAAGCTAATCCATTAATGGTGGGTGTTGTTCTTATGGATTTGGGCAAGAAATATGTGGTGAATAGTGAACACTATAGAGTAGACTCAGATTTATCTTCTAGATTCTTGGCAATGCTTCTAGAATTGAACACTTCCAAGGTAGAAGTGGAGGTTATTATGAAGGGCCTCTTCATACTAGAGCTTTTAGGTGACCTAGAGGCGATTTTGCAAGAAGCAACCATGGGTGTAGGCATCCCTAGGTCAAGAGACATGGGGCTTCTTCGTGACCCGGATGAGGTTAAAAAACTCTATCCATTCATATTGGATGTCTGAGGATTTGAGCTTTTAGTCTTGAAGGAGCAAGCACAGGTAGCAATAGAATTCATAAAGAGGATGATGGATTTGGTGGCGACAGAAGGATTCCAGTGGGTGGTTGAATTCAAGTTTCAACTGATAAATTTTGATAAGGAGTAAGACTGCTTCTATTTTGATGAATTCTTTTTAGCTATCATGTATGCAAGCTTCATTTTGTTATAAGAAAGCCTCTTTTTATACAGTTTAGAAATTGGAGGAAAAGCTAGACCCTGCGAGGTCAAATACAGATACTTAGATTAGAATCTAATAGGGCTAGTTGGGTTTTTATTTTGCCTTGGACAATTTGCTATGTAGTTCAGCATAAGCAGATGTTTCTTCTTTTTCAAAGTTTAATATAAAATATTGTCAGTACGTATAAAAAAATATATTATTATAATATTATATTATAATGATATATTTAATCTATATTATAAATTATATTATATAATTATAATATAGATTAGATATATTATAATAATTATTAAATATAATATAATATTAATTTATTTATATTAATAATTAAAATTATATAATATATTATATAATAATTCTAAATATAATTATATTATATATTATATTTAGAATTATAGTTAGAGGTTAAAATTAAGGTTAGCGTTAGTGTTTAGGTTAGAGTTAGAGCTACAATTAATCTAAAGAGATATTCTAGAGGCAAAAGTCTAGATTTCTTCTAAGTACCCATGATCAACCTCATCTCTTCTCAGTAACCATGTGTAACCACAAAGATTAGTTGTTTAGGTCACCCCAATTAAAATACCAATTCTATATATAAGAACCCTTTGGAACCTGCCATAAGGAGATTGTTTATATAAGACCCCTTTGGAATTTTCCATAAGGATATTGTTTTTAGAATATAATAGTCTTTTCATTTTAAGGGTTTGGGTCAATTCGAAAAGAAAAAGAAAAAGTTACCTCAAACTGTTTGGTGGCTAAAGCATGTATGGCAACCTTAGCAGCAAACTGCTCTGCATCTTTTTTATGCTTGTACGCACCACTGGATTCATATCTCGACCCATTAACAGTGACAAAACATTTGAAATCTAGTAAATGGTCAAAACCCTCATTCACACTCTCATACACCAGCATCACCAAAAGCAGCTTTTGTGTATACTCTTGCAATTTGTTCTTGTAAGATGCCATTAAAAACACTTAGAGCAACCCAGCACACTTAAAAACACTAACGAAGTCAAACTAATAGTTGTCTAGTCATGATTTTTAACTTCCTATGTTCAGATATACCTTCTTGTGTTGTACTGTGGTTTTAGGGGAGGGCTAATTAGATAGGTTAATATACCTATCTGGAACATGGGTTGAACAACTTTTTTGTTTGATTGTTCATCAGTCATGACATTTTGGGCTCCTTTTCTCATCTCGTCTATGGTTGTCGTGCCTTCCCCTGATTTTTATGGCACTGTTTATTGAGCCATCAGGATGGCAGACAACAGTCCCTAAACGCACCTCCCATGGATGGCTCCCATCTCCCATCCATGCTACATAACGACAACTTCAAGGTTTCTGATGGTTGCAACAACGAGATTTCTAACAATTATCCACAGCTCCGTAGGCTATGACTGGGCGGTCCATAGATTAATAATTTGTGACCTTTGCTCCAAATTACTCCAGAAATGTTCTCACACCCATAAAAAAAAAATTCACGCCGAAAACTTTTTTAACTCCTTGGTGGCAAAAAAAAAATTATATTACTCTAGGATTTCTATTTGACATTATATTATTATTATATTATAATTATTTTGATATTATTATAATATTATAATATTTTTATAATATTATAATATTATAATAATTATAATTATAATTAAAATATAATATTATAATATTAAAATAATTATAATTATAATTATAATATAATATTACAATAATTTAATATTATAATAATTATAATTGTAATTAAAATATAATATTACAATAATATAATTATTATATATTTACTATTATATTTATTATTATAAACATTCTTTATAATTATTATAATAATATAACAGTATAGCCCTTCGGGGCACAACGTGGTGGTGAGTTCACTTGGTTGCGGTGATCACCACCCGGGTTCAAATCCCCGCTGGGCCAACGAGCTCGCAGGACTTGTGCCTTCACTGGGTTGCCGTGCTCGCAGGATCCTTCTTGGGTCCTCCACTGGGTTGGTGTACTCGCAGGCTGTGGGCCTTTGTTGGGCTGACGAGCTCGTGGATTTGAACTAAGGGAACTAATGCCCAGGGTGATAATACCCATTGGGGATGGAGACCCCCCAATTGTCATCTCAGGCGGCGATAAAGCCATGGGAAGAGATCCCTCGTAAGGGTCTCTCTGGGCCCAGACCAGGCTAAAAACTCAGGTATACCCAAACTAAAAAAAAAAATAATATAATAATATAAATATAATATTATTATATATTGATTTAATTAATGTCTTACATTTTATATGATATAATTATATACTAGTATAACTATATTTAAAAAATATATCTAAAGTACACCAAGATGGATCCATACCATTTAATCAATTTATTTTAAACTATAATTGTAATTATTGTATAATTTAATAATTTTAAATCATAATTATGTAGTATATTATTAGTAAACATTATAATAATGTATTTATACTATTATTATTTTATTATAAATGTTTATTATTTTATGCGCAAATAGTTTCATATTTTAAATCAGATTAATTATTTTATATTTTAAATCACAATAAATAATTTAACTTAGAATAATTATTTTAAAGTTTCAATATTATATTTATATTATTATATTAATGTAATATTATTACATTTTATAGAGAATGTTTATAATAATAAAAATATTAATAAATATAGTGATAAATATAATAATAATTAATAATATTATTATTATAATATTAATATATTATATAATAATTCTAAATATAATTATATGATATATTATATTTAGAATTATAGTTAGAGGTTAAAATTAGGGTTAGCGTTAGTGTTTAGGTTAGATTTAGAGTTACAATTAATCTAAAGAGATTTTCTAGAGGCAAAAGTCTAGATTTATTCTAAGTACCCATGATCAACCTCATCTCTTCTTAGTAACCATGTGTAACCACAAAGATTAGTTTAGGTCACCCTAATTAAAATACCTATTCTGTATATAAGAACCCTTTGGAACTTGCCCTAAGAAAATTGTTTATATAAGATCCCTTTGGAATTTACCATAAGGATATTGTTTTATAATATAACAATCTTTTAATTTTAAGGGTTTGGGTCAATTCGAAAAGAAAAAGAAAAAGTTACCTCAAACTGTTTGGTGGTCAAAGCTTGTATGGCAACCTCAGTAGCAGACTGCTCTGCATCTTTTTTATTCTTTTATGCACCATTGGATTCATATCTCGACCCATTAACAGTGACAAAACATTTGAAATCTGGTATATGGTCAAAACCCTCATTCACACTCTCATACACTGGGATTGCCAAATGCAACTTCTGTGTATACTCTTGCAATTTGTTCTTGTAAGACACCATTAAAAACACTTAGATCAACCCAGCACACTTAAAAAGCTAATGAAGTCAAACTCATTGTTGTCTAGTCATGGTTTTTAACTTCCTATGTTTAGATATACCTTCTTGTGTTGTACTGTGGTTTTAGGGGAGGGCTAATTGGATAGGTTAATATACCTATCTGGAACATGTGTTGAACAACTTTTTTTGTTTGATTGTTCATCAGTCATGACATTTTGGGCTCCTTTTCTCATCTCCTCTATGGTTGTTGTGCATGCCTTCCCCTAATTTTTATGGAACTGTCTATTAAGCCATCAAGATGGTAGACAGTAGCCCCAAAACGCACCTCCCATGGATGGCTCCCATCTCCCATCCATGTTACATAATGGCAACTTCGAGATTTCTGACGGCTACAACAACGAGATTTCTAACAATTATCCACGACTCTATAGGCTAATGATTAGGTGGCCCGTAGATTAATGATTTGTGATTTTCGCTACCAAATTATTCCAGAAATGATCTCATGTCCATAAAAAAATTCACGCCGAAAACTTTCTTAACTCCTTGGTGGTGAAAAAAAAAATTATATTACTTGGGATTTCTATTTGGCGTTATATTATTACAATTATATTTTATATTATTATATTATTATATTATAATTATTTTGATATTATTATATTATTATTATTTTGATTCGTAATAGTTTGTGGACATGGGGTCCACTCCCATAGAGAAAATAGAAAATAAAAAATAAAAAAATGCATCAACCCTCTAATAGGGGTGCAAACACAAGCTCCCAACTGGTAACAATCCAAACAAGGGATACTATAGCCACTTGCAATATCATAGCCTAAACTAAACCCAAATATTCATGTAGAAATTATGAAGCCACAATGTCCCCCTTCTTTGAAGCTCTCAAAGCTACCTGATGAGGTGGGATATATTTCTTTCTTTTTACTTCTATCCACCCTTGAGCATGAGGTTGACAATTTGCTTCCAAACTTGCAGCACAACCCTGCACAACTGAGGATTCCAATGCATCATGAGGTGCAATAGAGCTTGTCAACCCCAAACTTTGTGACCCTGCCAACTTAGGAGAATCCAAAGAGTGAATTGTCAATATCTGAGAAGTAATCTTATGAGAGGCTCTTTGCTGTGAATATACCCTTTCCATACAACAAGAATCACTCGGCTGGGACAATTTTTGATTTTCCTTAGACTCTAAGGAGGTCTCCTTGTCCTTTCCCACATGTTGTTTCATGTTATCCATCTTTAAAGGGGTTGAATTATGTTTGGGAGAGTTCATTACAGAATAATGCCTGGGTGAGGAATCCTTCCACCAAGAGGTTGTCTAGGTTGGTTGAGATTTGACTATTGGGCACTCAGTTATAGTATGCCCAATTTGATAGCATCTCCTACACCTGAAGATCAAACCTTTGAAATCCACTGACTATTTCCAACATTGTCCATTAGCTCTTAGGATAATTTTAGTTGAAAGATCCATGGAGATGTCCAATTCCACCAAAATCCTTACATAAGTTGCGTGGATAAATTGTTTAGAACTGTCATTTCTAGACACAAACTTGCCCATTGAGTTTCCAATTGTTGCGAAGCAAGATTCGAACCAAAAGTGGAGGGGAAGATTTGGGAGGCGAACCCAGATTGACAAAATTAAAAATGATTCAGTAGTCAAATCAAAATTTGGATGCCAAGGTTTCAGTTGCAACAAATTTTCTTCCCACCACCAGATATAATTCATAATGTTGTTCTTGTCTTTCATACAATCAAACACCACAATGAAAAAACCCCTTACGTAGGGATAAATTTCTAGATCTCCATCCATGTGAGGCAGCCAATATTTAGAAATCCAATCATGAAGATCAGGAAGACTAGGCCAATGATGGGTGAACCTACCAATTAAACCATGCTTTGAGAAAAAATCTTCATTTTTACGCAGCTCCTTCGATAGAGAGGCATCGAAGTTGAGCGATGGGAGTTCACCTGAGCATTGAATAAAACATCTATTACCATTAGCAATCTTTTGACTCTGCGGTGGAATCAGAGGGGGAGACGATCCAGACTTGACCGCCTCTAGAAATGAATAATTGAACCCCATTGGACCCCACCCAACAAGAGTCTCCATGAATCTGGTTAGAGCGCATCTGTCCCAGCGAGGCAGATCTAATGGAACCATTGTGACCAGCATAAGTACCATCATGTTCAGGCACATGAGGAGATTTGGAGGTAGTAGAATGCATAGTTGATCCATTCACACAACCATTGTAACCTCAGCAGCTTTCAGAGAGGTCGAGGTGGTGACCAAAGGCCCAGGAGAACCTATAAAGACTTCACACCCCAAATCCATAGCCACCTTTGTTTCATACTTCACATTTCATGGAGGAAAGCCACATACCTCCACCATAGATGCCCCATAGACCAGACCGTCTGAACCAGTGCCAGAAAAAACCCTAGCTCCTGAAGATTTTACGAATTTTGACATATTTGGCAGCGATAATTTCTTTATATCCCTAACCCTACAACCTACAAGTTACAATATATTATTATATTATTATTATAATTATTTATATTATTATAATAATAATATTATAATTATAATTATATAATTTTATTTATTGTATTTATTATATATTTACTATTATATTTATTATTATAAACATTCTTTATAATTATTATAATAATATAAATATAATATTATTATATATTGATTTAATTAATGTCTTACATGTTATATGATATAATTATATACTATTATAGCTATATTTAAAAAATATCATCATTTAATCAATTTATTTTAAACTATAATTGTAATAATGTATAATTTAATAATTTTAAATCATAATTATGTAGTATAATATTAGTAAACATTATAATAATGTATTTATATTATTATTATTTTATTATAAATTTTTATTATTTTATGTGCAAATAGTTTCATATTTTAAATCAGAATAATTAATTTAAATTAGAATAGTTATTTCATATTTTAAATCACAATAAATAATTTAAATTAGAATAATTATTTTGAAGTTTCAATATTATATTTATATTATTGTAATATTATTACATTTTATAGAGAATGTTTTTTATTAGTTCAGCTGGAAAAGAGGGTCTAGAACCCTGTACAAAGCAGCCCACAGGGCAAAACCAAGCCTCGAATGAGCCAAAAACAGTGCATCGATAGCACACAGACAACAACAAAAATATGCACTAATAAAAAACAACCAAAAAGACTGGCTAAACAACACCTGAACAAGGGCCAGCAAATCAAACTACCTTGACCCTAGGGCATAGAGTAGCAATGGATTTGGGAAGCCCTTTCTTCCTACGTTGTACTAGCATCCAAGAAAGCTCCAAATCAAAATCCTTGGAACAAGGCGAGAGGGGGGAATTCTCAACCAATGCCGCCACCACTGAACCCTCAAGCAAGGAAGAGGGAAGAGCCAGAGAAGCAGGAGCAGATGAAGAG
This sequence comes from Cunninghamia lanceolata, assembly GCA_027924645.1. NCBI lineage: Eukaryota > Viridiplantae > Streptophyta > Pinopsida > Cupressales > Cupressaceae > Cunninghamia > Cunninghamia lanceolata. The sequence continues at coordinate 997,070 of BSBN01001074.1, read as the reverse complement.
GCGGGTCGAACACAAGCTGAAGGAATCACCGTAGGATTCGAGGAAGGGAACACAACAAGAGAGGCTGCCAACACACCATTAGACATCACCTAAACAGGGGTAGAAGCCCCCACAGGGGGACCAAAAGCCACCAAAGAGTGCAAGGGGGAAGAATCACTCGGGGACTCCTCAATAGAGCTAGCTACTAAATCAGAAACAATCAAGTGTTCCAAACGAGCTTCTTGCCACCATGACGACACCTTACGATGGGAGTGATGGCAATTCAAAGCTAGGTGCCCAACCATGAAGCAACGATGACAATGGAAGGGCAAACCCTCATAGTCCAGCAGTTGGAATCGAGGACAATCCCCCACCATTAAAACAATCTCTCCTTGGAGAGGCTTGGAAATATCAATATCCACAAGTATGCAAACATAAGTACAAAGTCCCATCAGGATCATAGACCTACCCACCATAAGGAAGCGGCCAAGTGAGTTGTCGATCACCTCATAGCAAGACACTTCCAAGAACTATAGGGGCAGATTAGGCAATCTGACCTAAACAAGCGTGATATTCAATGGTTTAGAAATGGGATTGAATGCAGGAATCCAGGGTTTGAGCAGGCGGGAATGCTCATCCCAAAGCCACACCCTTCCAACAAGCATGGTATCACTCGCCTCAACAGAATCAAAAGTAGCAATGAAAAAACCCCTTGCACAGGGAAAGATGTTAATACCTTGGACTAGAGGGCTCTAAGATTCAGAAATCTACTTATGCAGGTTCAGGAGAGAAGGCCAGAGACTATTAAATCTACCAATCAAAGCATTCTTTCCATAATGTTCTTCATTCTCCAAAACTTCATGTCCACAAACCACCACATGGGAGGTAGGGGAGCAAGGAAGAGGGCAAGAAGGAGACTTAACTCTCACCGGTGGATGATCATTTGCCCCAGCAACAACAGCAAATGAGAGGCCCCGAGCACTAGTAGGGGAGACTGCATCCAAATAGGTTGCAACCTCTGGGAAGAGCGTTGCATGGGAAACACGGCTAGGCACACCACCCACGAACCCAGCAGAAAATGGTGTACCCCAAGGAAGAGTTGAATCAGACCCATCCACAGTTGTTGCACAAGCAGGAAAGGGAGCGGACAGAGACATTTCAAAAATTATCAAATAGAGAATGTTTATAATAAAAATAAAAAATAATAAATATAATAATTATTAATATTTTTATAATTATAATATTATTATAATATAGATTAGATATATTAAAATAATATATTATAATATTTATTAAATATATTATAATATTGATTTATGTAAATATTAATAATTAAAATTATATAATATATTATATAATAATTCTAAATATAATTATATTATATATTATATTTAGAATAATAGTTAGAGGTTAAAATTAGGGTTAGCATTAGTGTTTAGGATAGAGTTAGAGTTACAATTAATCTAAAGAGATTTTCTAGAGGCAAAAGTCTAGATTTCTTCTAAGGACCCATGATCAACCTCATCTCTTCTCAGTAACCATGTGTAACCACAAATATTAGTTGTTTAGGTCACCCCAATTAAAATACCAATTCTATATATAAGAACCCTTTGGAACCTACCATAAGGAGATTGCTTATATAAGACCCCTTTGGAATTTTCCATAAGGATATTGTTTTTAGAATATAATAGTCTTTTCATTTTAAGGGTTTGGGTCAATTCGAAAAGAAAAAGAAAAAGTTACCTCAAATTGTTTGGTGGCCAAAGCCTGTATGGTAACCTCAGCAACAGACTACTTTGCATCTTTTTTATGCTTGTACACACTACTAGATTTATATCTTGACCCATTAACAGTGACAAAACATTTGAAATCTGGTAGATGGTCAAAACCCTCATTCACACTCTCATACATCAACATCGCCAAATACAGCTTCTGTGTATACTCTTGCAATTTGTTCTTGTAAGATGCCATTAAAAACACTTAGAGCAACCCAACACACTTAAAAACACTAATGAAATTGAACTGATAGTTGTCTAGTCGTGGTTTTTAACTTCCTATGTTCATATATACCTTCTTGTGTTGTACTGTGGTTTTAGGGGAGGGCTAATTGGACATGTTAATATACCTATCTAGAACATGTGTTGAACAACTTTTTTTATTTGATTGTTCATCAGTCATGACATTTTGGGCTCATTTTCTCATCTCCTCTATAGTTTTCGTGTCTTCCCCTAATTTTTATGGCACTGTCTATTGAGCCATCAAGATGGCAGGCATCAGCCCCAAAACACACCTCCCATGGATGGCTCCCATCTCCCATCCATGCTACATAATGGCAACTTCAAGATTTCTGATGGCTGCAACAATGAGATTTCTGACAATTATAAACAGTTTCATAGGCTAATGACTGGGTGGTCCGTAGATTAATGATTTGTGACCTTCGCTCCAAATTATTTCAGAAATGTTCTCACGCTCATAAAAAAATTCACGTTGAAAACTTTCTTAACTCCTTGGTGGTGAAAAAAATAATTATATTACTCTGGGATTTCTATTTGGCATTATATTATTATAGTATAATTATTTTGATATTATTATATTATTATTATAAATATTTATATTATAATAATAATATAATAATATCATAAGTGTTATAATATAATAATATAATATTATAATTATAATTAAAATATAATATTACAATAATATAATAATTATAATAAATTTATAATAGTATAATAATTATAATTAATTTATAATAATATTATAATTATAATTTATTTATAATAATATTATAATTATAATTAAATAATTTTATTTATTGTATTTATTATATATTTACTATTATATTTATTATTATAAACATTCTTTATAATTATTATAATAATATAATAATATAAATATAATATTATTATATATTGATTTAATTAATGTCTTACATGTTATATGATATAATTATATACTAGTATAGTTATATTTAAAAAATATATCTAAGGTACATCAAGATGGATCCATCTCCCATTTAATCAATTTATTTTAAACTATAATCATAATTATTGTATAATTTAATAATTTAAAATTATAATTATGTAGTATAATATTAGTAAACATTATAATAACGTATTTATATTATTATTTTATTATAAATTTTTATTATTTTATGCGCAAATTGTTTCATATTTTAAAAAAAGATATATAATTTAAATTAGAATAATTATTCTAAAGTAAAATTATTTTAAAGTTTCAATATTATATTTATATTATTATATTATTGTAATATTATTACATTTATAGAGAATGTTTATAATAATAAAAATAATGATGGCATGTACTTGGATTTTTCACCTGGAATTCCATCTTTCTTTTCTCTGAATTTCCAACAGGAGTCTTCTGAATATGAAAAATGCAGAGACCAATACCCTGTCATAGACTCTTATCCTCTTTCCAGGAATCTTTCGCCCCCCCTAATATTGGCATCCATCCTCTCCGTGTATCCCCTTTAAATACTTTCATCCTTTTTAATATTAGTTTGTTTCCTTAATTTTTCTCTTTCTTTTTTATTTTTGATTTTTTTGCATGCTTTTTTTGGCTTTTTTTTTAAAGCTTCTCAATATTGTCTTTTTTAAAAAATTATCTGAAAAGGAATATTTTCTTCGCATATAAATAAGAATACAACATATTTTAATAATTAAATATATTTTTAACATTTATTTAAGAGATTATATCTAAAACACTTTAAATATTAAATGTAATAATCTTAAACATTAAATCATTTAATTATAATCCTTAAAGAAACGTAATGATCTTATGATTTTGGAAGGAACATTTTTAAACAATGCTATATTGCATGACTACATAATTATTTTTCATCCATCACACAACTATTTCTTGTTAAAAGCATAGGTAAGATTATGCTACTAAAATGAAATGTGACACATCAAATCAAACAATAATGCAACATGCAATATGAACTACATGCTTGTGTGTGCGTGCATCAAAGTTCCTTCAAGCCAATTCTTTTCAAGCGGCTAGGATGCCTCTACCTTAACCATACCCTTTCCTTTGACACTTCCTTGCACTCGATTGCACTCAAGTTTCAATCAATAGGTTAGTCAATAAACCATAGCCGAAGCAACATATAAACATCTGAATCCATCATTTAATAACTTTCTATTTGCATATATGAAAATGATAACATTTCACTTTTTATTCACCGACAAATTACCTATTAATAACATAATCACATTAAAATATCCAATAATTTAAAATATAATTGAGTTTAGAGAGTTCGAGACGTGACATCAACCCACTTGCAAGTCCTTTCTAGAACTCGAACCTTGGCATTTCTTGCCATTCTGCTTCTCGTAGCTCAATAAAATTTAGAGGGTGGTTTAGTAGAGATGTTATGAAGGTAATCTAGTGGTTTTAGAAATCTTGTCTCTTCTTTGTGCCTCATTTTCCATGCCAATCATGGTGTCTTGTCCCAGAGTTTGGTTAAGTCTTCCGCTAGTGTTACTTTGCTTATGCATTGGTGTGTATGCCAGTATATCATCATGAGTTACATATGACATCCTAGGCATGTTAGTGTTATGTGGTTTCTAATTACCACCTTTTCCATGCAAAAAAATTGTTCAGTCATCTTTTGTTTGTTAATGTCTTGAGCAAAATCTTGGGGCATTACAAGATATCAAGTAGAAGGATATGGTACTATAATAGTAGATAACAAGTGAAACATACATAATGAAAAAGAATGTTTTAAAGCCTTTATAGCTCATACCGACACTTTCAACATCATAGAGTTACAACATAGCCTGCTACAATCCCTAATCCCTTGGCAATTTAAAATCAGCATGTTTTAGGTATGAACACATGGGATTGAAGCTTTAGAAATCTAAGATTCAAGATTTGCATAATTTCTTTCAAGTTTTTGTAAAAAATAAATAATGATACAAAAGGCCAATAATTGAAGGTCAAAACCTAAGACAAATACAACAAATTGTAGTACTTGAAACTAAGCAAAGGTCATTCATTAGTCAATGCCACTTTCTCAAACCTTTGGCTATCCTATCTCCTGTCAAAAATCATAGAAGAGTCAAAAGAGAATTCTACATAGTAACACTTTTGATCACTGACCACTCTTCTTCATCAACAACAGAGAGACTATCTGTAAAGCATCTATGGGATTGAGATCTCTCTAGATGCTCCAATTTTGTAGATAATTCTACTATTTCTACACTTTTTGTGTGGCCTCTCACACCACTTGAAGTTCTTACAATATTTTGACAACCCAATGTGGGGCTACTTGCCTCTTGATCTTCAAGGCACTTATCTTCTAAAATAGTGGTCGTCAATGCAAGGGTATCTTTCATGGGGGGTAAAATCATGTAGAGTTATAGCATTCAAAATCTCTACTTTTTCAATGCAACACACACCACCTATCCAAAATAGCACACACCTATCAAAAACATCTTTGTGAGCCATTTTTCTCACCGCTCAATAGGCTAGGGCAGATTATATTTATAATTCCTACTTTTTTATTGTGTCCAAAAACCAAACAAATAGAGGAAAGGCCCTCACCTATCGCACCTATTGCATTGAGAGTAATGAAAACATTTGCACACTCAAATCTAGTCTATGGTAGAGTGAAATAAACCATTTTGCTAATATTTGAACTAAAAAGTGTGCAAGTATGTAGCTTAAACATTGCTCTAAAATTTCATTCAAGCTAAAACTAAATAAGGATTGGACGAAATTATGTGGATTATCATGAGTTAAAAACCCGCTCGTTGAAATAGTTTGGTTGCTCAAGGATTGTAGGCTAAAATAAACATGTTATATGTAGAGAGGTCCCCATACCATAGGTAGCTAACAACTATATGCATTCTAAGCACATAACCTTGTGCAAGAAACTCCCCTACCTAGAAATCAAATAGAAAAAGCCCAATATAGTTACTTCATGATATACTAATCATTTATGTTTATAGCTAACTTATCAATTTAGATTTGGGTTTATTAATATGACAAAAATAAAATTCATATAAATATATACATATTTTAACCTAAAAATAGTATAAAAGGTCTATATGGAAAACAAAAGATGTAGTCATCATTCTAAGAAAAAATTTAATACAACAAAAGTGACAGAGCTATCTGGATGCCTGTCTACTTTTGAAAAGTGGAGGAACTATCTATCTATCCCTATCTCCCAATCCATTGCAGACTAAATTAGCTTTGAAACAAGAAAATGTTGTGGATCTTATACTTGCCGCAAATACAAGGAAAAATAATCAAAACACCGAAACCTTAAATATCTGAAACAATAAGGCATTACTAAAATGCATAGGGCAATCTTTGGAAAACCTGGCTATTTTGGCAAGTGAGACCAGGGAAATGCGACATTGACAAAGATGAGTGGATAAATGGGCAACATCATCAGACAAAGTGCCAAAGACATAAATTTATCGTAGAATTTAGCAATGAAATCCCTTGTATTGGCACCGGGCCTTCCATGGAAGCCATTTATGACAACCCTCGACCACCTCTTCTGATCAAACTTCATGTTTAGATGTGCAAAAAAATGGTGTGCTCACAGTCACACATTGCAGCAACATGGGTAGAATCTTGTAGAGCTGTAGCATGAAACCTCTACTTTTTCAATGCAGCACACACCACCTATCCAAAATAGCACATACTTATCCAAAATGTGTTTGTAAGCAGTCAAAGCTCTTAGTGTGTTGGCGCTTGGTTCCATAGACTGTTTGGTCTTGTGAACATTGTTAAAATTCATTCATTCATTCAAGCTCCTATTTTGACACAGGCAGGTAGGATGCTGGCAAAAGTCATGAAATTTGACTTTGGCTTTACACTTGCCAATTGCATTTCCCTTGAAAGTTTGTAAAAAGCAATTTAAATCATGGCATTCCATGGGACCACCGTACTTTTAGGCATTCTATCAAATAGTTTACTACCTTGTCTATGTTTCCACATCTTGCATATAGAACATTGAATATTATGGTACAGTCTAGATTAATGATTTTAGGCATTCCTTTTAGGTTTGTACCCTTTTTATATATATATAGATATATAGTGTTACATGTGCAAGGGCATTCTGTCAAACAGTTTGGTTGCTTGTCTATTGCATGACATTTCTTTTCAAAGCATTTCTGCAGGTATGTCTAAATAGTTTAGGGGGCCTTCATTTATATGATTATCTAATGTAAGTTATCCTTATTTGCAGTCTTTTTAGTTACCTTATTTTTATCATCTCTCTGCCATCTTTTCTTGGGGATAATTTGGCAATGTCTTGTTTAACATGTTAATTCTGTATACAATTCATGGATTTATCTTAGTATCCAGGCTTATTTTTGATGATTTTGACCACAAGTATTCCCATATATTCTCTCTAAAGTTTTTTAAGTTTCCATAATGAATTATTTTTACTATTAAAGTAGAGATCTTGACCGATCACATAAATGTTCCACTCCTGTTGTTCATGTACTGCATGTACCCATTTCAATTTTGTGGACTATATTCTTCTCATACACATTTCTTTTTCTACATATTTTGGTCGACATGGACTCAGTGAATCATGTAAGAAAAAGAGAGAAGGAAAAGATAACATGAAGTGTGAAAAACTGATTTTGGCCTTCATGATACTAAAGATGTCAAAGGCTTGAAAATTTAACCAAACCTTCAAACAATTTACACTTAAACTCTACATTAGTTAAATCTCTTGCTTGAAATATCTCCATAAGAATTTGCCTTGGGTTCAAAACTCATGGAACTTTGCACTATCTCCGCCTCTTACCTGAAGTCACTCCATAAAAATTGGCCTTAGGTTCAAAACTCGTGGATTGTGAGGGAGTTTTTCGTTTGGACAAGAGAAAGAAGATGCTGAACAACTTTTGGATCACATTGAATGTTAGGAGAGCAATGGACCAAGCTACAAAATATCCTATATATAATTGCATCCAATGAATAATTTAGAATCACAATATTCAATTAACTGTTTCAGATTATGAATTTGATCAAAAAACAAGATTGGGACCAACATTAACATCAACTTTATCATATTTCACGAAGCACATTTCTAATATATATTTTTTCTAAAATGCATACTTATTTGAATTAAAAAAAGGCAAAAGAATTTACGATCTCCTCAGACCCAAAAGATTTGTAACTGTCACCCACTTACTCTTTTTAAGAGAATATAACAGATTAGTTTCACAACATGGAATAAGCCTACATTAAATATTTTATAGAATTAAAACATGATAAGTATGCATTCAGAACCCTGTTGAGCAACTACCTTTAAGTTTTTAGTTTTAACTATCTAAGAAATGAAGCAGGTATTCTAATTTGTATTGCATCAATAAGAAACCATATGCCATAATTTTTTTTATAAAATATATCCACCATCTTTTCTACCACAATGCTAATTCTTTGATTATTTGAAACACATTTTAGGGCCCAAAATCACCCACAAACTTTGTTGTAATACCACCACCTTTGGTTATATGTACCCACAAATAATTAAGGTAAATTTCATACATTTTGAAGAAACATCTTAGTTAAGGCAAAGTATTAGGCCCTATTAGGCATATAGCATAAGCCTTAGTATATTATATAACACTATAAATCAATGTTTTTAGTTTGCCTTGTCAAAATTTTGAAATGCATGGTATATGTAATGTTAGGAGCACAAAACAAAGGACAAGTAATTTGGTTGCTTAATGACTGCATGCTAAAATAAATATATTGTACTTAGGGAGGCACTCATACCATGGGTGGTCTATTTAAAATAGGGTGAGACAATACAACAAGATATGTTGAACTTTAGTAGTTTATATGGAATGGAAATCAACCATGAAAGAAAATGCAAACCATAACACAATGTTTATGTGGAGAAAGCCTTGTGGGAAAAAACTCCACACCCAAAGAGACCCAAGCTTGTATTAATCTTGTAAATAGTTACATCAACACAATCTGCTTCTCTCTAGATTTTGGCAGCATAATGGTGCTCAAATGACTTGCAAAAATATCTCATAATACTACCATCTCAAGGCACTGATATGTTGATCAAGAATTCAGCATTCCCAACAACAACCAAGTAAAGTTACAAGATTACTCTAGCTCTCTTGAAAAGCAACTAATTCCTGGAAGGAATCAAACTACTCCAAGGTCTATGTCATCATGTCATGACAATGCAAGATAACTCAATTATTTATGTAGTTGTCCCTTTTTATTTGGCATTTGATGAGATTTTAGTTGTACATCACATTAACACTAAATCAAATGGTTAGGAGTTCAAACATAAAGATCTCCACAAATAGATTTATACCAAAATTCTAGATCCTTGAAATTTAAACCTTGAAACCCTAGATCTGAAACAAATTATTAATTATATTTACTAGGCATAAAGATCTTTGATATTAACTTTGTGCATTTAGCTAGCTATCTATGTTTATATATATTTTTATTTTAATTATAATTTGTGTTGATAAAAAAAAGTTAGGGTTAGAAAAGAAAATAAAAATGGATTTGTTTTGGAACACCACCGACTTATCAATTCACTGAGATGAACGAGCAAACTTCGCTTGATAAGTATTACACATAATCATAAACGCAAAGCAATGCAATCATCTAAGGATTCTCTTGGAAATGAAAGAAAACAAGCAAAATTACTGAAGTACACAATCAAATTTCACACATCACCTCCCATAATCAAGCAATTGCAAATAATTTATCTTTGAACATGCCCTGGTCCTCCATTCTTCTCATTGAATTTCAAAATTTGGGTGTTACAACATAACCTATATCAGGGAACTTGTGATTACAAAACAAATTGACTACTTCTATTCTATCCTTATCTAGCTTTCTATTTTCAAGCTTCCAACCCTTTGCAATGCTTTTTATTCCCCCCCGCCTCCACACACATATATATACCTAACTTGGGCACCCAAAATAAAAATCCCAAGTACACTGGTCAACCTAGATTTTAAAATAATCCATGGGCCCAAAATTAAGTTACAACTTAAACTTGCCTTTTATTTGATCCATAGGACCAAAATTAAATTGCAATTAGCATCACTTTAAATTATAAAATGACTTATTAAAAGGCCCAAAGAACAAAAAATAAAATCTCCAAGTTGAGTGCCCAAATTGTATTACCCTGCTGCTATGGTTCCTTCGAGAAGTGCACTTTGAACATGAACATCTCAACTACTTCCAATATTGCATTCAGATTTAGAGCATTGGAGTATTGGCAGTGAGTCTTCTTTGAGAAGACAAACTTCTTTATAAGCTCCACCGCTTCCTTTATTTCTAGTAGCTAGCTTTGGAATGCATTAAGGTCACCCTTGACTCTCATCAAGTTATTAATTGTGTCCTCTATTAGGTTTCCTTTCAGAGAGTTGGTTAACTCTTTTATTAGGGATGCATCAATGTGTACCTTAATAGAAGTTTCCCAGAAGGTGCAAGGAGTGACCTCAATAAACTTCTCAATCTTCAACATTGCTACATCCACTACCTCCTTCGTCTAGGCAAACTTTGTTTTTCACTCCTTTAGAACTTTAATCCTCCACTTGGTGGCTTTTAGCCAACTCAGAGGGCTTCTCAAGATCACCATCTATGAAGATTTCATCTTTTTCCAAGTTTGGATATGGTGTCTTGGATATCCTTTGGAGGGTAGGCAAGTGGTATTCAAGTGCAATGAGCTCTTCATTGATCGAGTCTTTGAACTTTGTCATGGTTCTTGCTTCATCACTGATCATGTGGTAGCTTCTCACTGCCTTCTTGATTAATCTTCCACCTTGTGACTCCAAGCTATGTCTCCAAGTTATAGTGGCACTCACTACTCCTACATCTCCATGTTGATTTCCCTTGTTGCTCATGTTGCTATAAGAGTTAGTGCTGGTGCATTTGAATCCATTGGGCCCATGAGGTACTCTATATAAGCTGACAACTCACCAACTTGGGCCTTGAGATCTTCCTTTGTCTCCTCATCCTTGCTCATCTTGTCCAAGATGACAGAGATTGCTACTTGTAATGAATGTTTCTCTCCTCATGTTTGATGGCCAAGATTCACTCTTTGTACTTGATAGTCCTAAGGCTGCATATGAGTCTCTTCGTTGTTGGTTACTAGGGTAGCTATGATAAGATCCACACATATAATAATGGAAATAATATAATGTAGAAGATATATTTCACACAACATAAGAGTGTTGCAAGTATGAGGTTAACCAGTGTTGTCATTGATGTCAACATACTCGTATTGGATTGGTAAGAAGGTTTGGATGAGCTGTGTGTTGAGGATATTGAGAAAATTAGTCTCAATCAGGAACAGTGAAGAACAGTGATAAGAAGAAGGCAAATGTACTCAATAGGTTGAGAATCAGAGGATGTGGATTAAATGGTTTGTAGATATGAGTCTTGAGATGATCCAGTTAAGATTTCAGAGGTCCGCATGAAGATATGAAAAAGTTGTGATCGGTCAAGTAGAACCGGTTCCGGGAGATGCTCCAGAGGAATAGAGTGTTACAAAAAGGTCCGGTGAGATCCGGAGGTGCATTTTCAGACTCTACGGATTGGAAGGAGTGTTTGGGATGTCCTTGTGATGTGTCATCTCGGTTTGTACAAAGTTTGGAGGTCCAGAAGAACCTTTTTCAATTTGACAGTCGCGACAGACTGTGTTCTTGAAGTTCCGGATGAAGAGGAGAAGAGATTCCTGTGAGTAGAGGAAGTGCAGATATACCTAGTCATTCAGGCAAGCTTGTGAAGGTTCTTGGATCATGTTGAGGTTGTGTTGTCGGTCCGCATTAGTGTTAGAGCCCGGAATTGAAGATATTCTTCCAGATGAAGATATTCTTATTCAGACTGGCCGACCGGATGAGTTATTCATCTTGCAAATATTCTTGTGGATGATTGCCGACTTGCAAATGCTCTTATGGATGATTACCGACTTAGATGATTGTTCCTAAGTCGATGCCTTGTATAAATAAAGGTTTGTGAGTTCATTTCAAAGTGTGGAATGGAGCGGATGAGTGTGGAATAGCGAAAGAGCAAAAGGCAGAGCAGAAGTATCTTGGGCTTAAATGGAACTGATCCAGGCATGGTAAAGATGTCAATCTCCAATTCAAGTTTGTGATTCTTATCACTTTGTAGACAGTGTGTCTCTTGTAGGTAGTGTGCCTCTTGTGAGCAGTGTGCTTGGGCAGTGAGCCCTAATTGGCATGTGCCATTCATTTTTCTTATTCTTCTAATAGAGAATAATCCTTGGGTTAATCACCCCATGGTTTTTCCCTTAACCGGGTTTTCCACGTCAAAATCTTGGTGTCCAATGTGTTGATGTTTATCTGCTCCTGTGTTTATGCATTATGCTTTCATGAATGATTAACTGATATGCTATTAACTAACAAAGAAGAATCCAGTGTTTGAAGTAGAAGCAAGTTTTTGTACAACTGATTCACCCCCCTCTCAGTTGTGTGCCCTAGATCTAACAATTGGTATCAGAGCCAAGTTCTTCTAAAAGGAGCTTAACCGCTTGAGGAGATCTAGGATGTCGTCATACAAGAAGGATAGTCCAAAGTTCGATGGAACCAACTTCACTCTCTGGAAAGGTCGCATGAAATGTCACTTGGAGTGTATGGGAAAAGCATACTTGGCCATGGTCTCAAAACCATATGTACCTCCACAGGGTGGTCCGACAACTCTGAATGAAATCACAGATGCTGAAAACAATTTGCGGACCAAAGAAACTCTTCTAAGCACATTGAATGATTCAGAGCTCTCAAATGTCATTGACCTACCAACTGCATATGAATTTTGGGTTAAACTGAAACTTCTACATGAAGGAGATGAGTTTGTTAAGAGTGCAAGGCTGCAAAGTCTGAAAGGGAAATTTGAAAGATTGAAGATGAGAGATGATGAAAATATCACTACCTTTATGCCAAGAGTGAATGAGCTGGTGTGTGGAATCAGGAATGCTGGTGGAGTTCTGGATGAAAATGAAATTGTTTGCAAGATTCTCAGATCCCTTCCTGCTGCCTACAAGATCAAGGTTGCTGCCATTGATGAATTTAGAGCCCATGCAATTGTCACAAGAGAGCAATTAGCTAGCAAACTAGCTGCATTTGAAATGACAAAGTTTGGAGATGATCCCCCCAAGACTGAATCTGCATTCAAAGCCAGTGCCTATGTGAAAGGAAACAAATATTTGATCTGGGAGAAAACTCTTCAAGGAAGCTTTCATGGTATGATCAAGCAAGGAAAGACATGGAAGAGGAAGAAGCAAAAACATCTCATCTTGAAGCCCTCATTGCAAAGAGATTGCCAAGAGGATCCGGTAAGTATGAAGGAAAGTTACCTTTTAAGTGCTTCAACTGCAATAAGATTGGTCATTTTGCTTCAAGATGTCCGGAAAGATCTGTAAGGTCAAACTCCAATAGACAAAGGTTCCAAAAGAACTGTTATTATGTTCATGAAGAAGTTGATAATGAAGGAGTAACAGATGATGAATCAAAGATAGGAGACAAATCCAGAAATGAATGGGTGTTTATTGCCATCAAGGAAGAAGAACCAATATCCTCTGAATCTGTCAATCATAAGGTTGTAGAAAGAGTTTTGGCTGCCCAAGTTGAAGAAAAGGATGATTGGGTTATTAACAGTGGATGTTCTCACCACATGACAAGTGACAAGAACAAGTTCTTAGATTTAGAAAGGTATGAAGGAAGAATGGTAAAGTTTGGTGACAATTCTGCAAGTAGAATCAGAGGTAGGGGAACTATTTCTTTTGATGGAAAGAGCAAAACTGGTAATGTACTATATGTTGAAGGATTGAAGCACAATCTTCTCAGTGTTGGACAGTTAGTAGACAAAGGTTATGATCTCCGGTTCAAAAATGGAAGATGCAGGATCTTTGAAAGCTCCAGAACTGAGATTACATCCGGTACTCAAACAAAAGGTAATATCTTCCATTTGGTTGGTTCAAATAAAAGTTGTCTGTTTGTTCAAGTTGATCAGAGTTGGCTATGGCATAGAAGGATGTGTCATGTAAATTTTGATAACATCATCAAGATAAGCAATATTCAGGCTGTAAGAGATCTTCCAAAATTGGTGAAACCTACAAATAGTTTGTGCAAAGAATGCCAGCTAGGTAAACAGAGCAGAGTCTCTTTCAAAAGCAAAGATCAGTCCTCTACCAGATTATTGGAATTAGTTCATACTGATCTATGTGGTCTGACAAGAATCAAGAGTATGCAAGGTGATAGATATTTCATGTTACTGATTGATGATCATTCCCGGATGATGTGGGTTACCTTTCTGAAAGAGAAATCAGAAGCCTTTGAGAAGTTCAAAATCTTCAAGGCTATGGTAAAGAATCAAACCAGATTAAAACTGAAGTGTCTAAGGTCTGATAGAGGTGGTGAATTCACATCTGGTGAATTCATAGACTTTTGTGAGAAGCATGGCATAAAGAGACAATTGTCTGCTCCTAGGACTCCACAACAGAATGGAGTAGTTGAGAGAAAGAACCGGACCATCCAGGAAGCTTCTAGGACAATGATGATGGAAACAAATGTTCCTCAGATGTTTTGGAGAGAAGCTGTCAGCACTGCAGTCTACACTCTTAACCGAGTTCAAATCAGAAACAATATCGGTAAGACTCCTTATGAACTTTGGTTTGGTATAACTCCTACTGTGAGATATTTTAGAGTATTTGGTAGCAAGTGTTACATCAAAAGAGATGAAGATCTAGGAAAGTTTGATGCTAGAAGTGATGAAGGAATTTTCTTGGGTTACTCCACTCAAAGCAAAGCATACCGGTGTTACAATAAGAGACTGAAAAAGATGATAGAAACTACAGATGTGAAGGTTGATGAAGGAATTAAGAAGCCTTCAAGGTTTTATGAATATGATGAGGATGATTAGGATGGTGTTCTGATTCAAGGAACTCAATCCCTTCCTGAAAGTCAGATTCAGACTGATCTAGAAAATCAGGAAGAAGAGGTTTGTATGAATGAACCTGATCAAGAAATAGTAGTGCAAGAGACTGCGAAAGTTCCAAGGTATGTAACTTTAAATCACTCTGAAGATCAGATCATAGGTGACAAAAGCAAAGGGGTACAAACAAGGAGGAGAATTGCTCAAAATTCAAATGAATACTGTCTGATTTCAAAGATTGAACCTAAGACAATAAATGAAGCTTGAAATGATGAAAACTGGACCAAAGCAATGGAGGAAGAGTTGATGCAAATCGAGAAAAATCACACTTGGGATCTTGTTCCCAGACCTAGAAACAAGAATGTGATTAGAACCAAATGGGTCTTCCGGAACAAACTAAATGAGGTTGGTGAAGTAATCAGAAACAAAGCCAGATTGGTCTGCAAAGGCTACTCTCAAATAGAAGGAATTAATTTTGAAGAAACCTTTGCTCCGGTAGCAAGAATTGAAGCAGTCATATTATTTCTTGCATATGCTGCCTTCAAAGACTTCAAGGTATATTAGATGGATGTCAAGTCTACCTTCCTAAATGGTGATTTGGAAGAAGAAGTATACATTGAACAACCGGATAGATTTCAATTGTCTGATCATGATGATATTGTCTGCAAGTTGAAGAAAGCACTGTATGGATTGAAGCAAGCCCCAAGAGCATGGTATGAAAGGTTGGATAAGCATCTTGTGCAGATTGGTTTCAACAAAGGTACTGCTGACAGTAATCTATATTTCCAAATAGATAATGAAAACATCTTGATTGTTGAAGTATTTGTTGATGATATCATTTTTGGAGGAAGAGATAGTTTGTGTAAAACCTTTGCAAATCAAATGAAAAGTGAGTTTGAAATGTCAATGCTTGGTGAAATAAATTTCTTCTTGGGTCTGCAAATTACTCAGACAAAGAAAGGTATCTTTATCTCTCAGACCAAATATGTGAAAGAATTGTTGAGGAAATTTGGAATGGAAGATTCAAAGCCAATGAACACTCCTATGGCAACTGGATGTACATTGAGCAAAGATGATGACTCTCCTAAGATAGATCAGACCAAGTACAGATCAATGATTGGAGGATTATTGTATCTCACTCAGACTAGACCAGATATAATGCAGGTTGTTGGTCTTGTGGCAAGATTTCAGGCCGACCCTAGAGAATCTCATGTTATGGCAATCAAGAGGATTTTTAGATATCTAAAGGGGACAGTTGAGTATGGCCTATGGTATCCTAGAGATCAAGATTTCTCTCTTCATGCATATACAGATGCAGATTGGGCAGGAGATGTGGATGACCGAAAGAGCACCAGTGGTGGAGCATTCTTCTTGGGAAAGAGATTGGTTTCTTGGCTAAGCAAGAAATAAGAGGCAATATCTCTGTCTACAACTGAAGCAGAATATATTGCAGCAGCAGGCAGTTGCACTCAAATCTTAAGGATGAAGCAGATGTTAAGAGACATGAAAGTAGAATATGAGGAGCCTATCACAATTTTCTGTGATAATTCAAGTGCAATAAATATTTCCAAGAATCTGGTATTGCATTCTAAGACCAAGCATATATCTATCAAATTTCACTTTTTAAGAGAACAAGTGAACAAGGGTGAAGTCAGATTGGAGTATGTGCCCTCCAAGGATCAACTTGCAGATATTTTTACTAAACCTCTTCCCAAAGACTCTTTTGAGTATCTCAGGGAGAAGTTAGGGGTCATGGCCCCTCCGGTGATGAACTAGGATGCACTGATGTGCATCAGTCCAGTGGATATCACAGTCATATCTTGTGATCCGGATTGATGATGGGGAGCTGCTACTAAGGGGGAGCAGCTAGTATGACTCTGATATGTTACAAGTGCAAGTATGAGCCCTTTGCCATTGATGTCAAAGGGGGAGAGAAGACATGTGAAAAATAAGTGGTTGATGATCAAAGGGGGAGTAGTAAAGGAAGAGAAGACATGTGAAGAGTTGTTGCTGATAGGGGGAGCTGTGACAGAAAAGAGAAGTTCTTGTCTTGATGGTTTTTCACATCATATGTTGCCATCAATGACAAATGGGGAGATTGTTGCAAGTATGAGGTTAACCAGTGTTGTCATTGATGTCAACATACTCATATTGCATTGGTAAAAAGGTTTGGATGAGCTGTGTGTTGAGGATATTGAGAAAATTAGTCTCAATCAGGAACAGTGAAGAACAGTGATAAGAAGAAGGCAAATGTACTCAATAGGTTGAGGATCAGAGGATGCAGATTAAAGGGTTTGTAGATATGAGTCTTGAGATGATCCAGTTAAGATTTCAGAGGTCCGCATGAAGATATGAAAAAGTTGTGATTGGTCAAGTAGAACCGGTTCCAGGAGATGCTCCGGAGGAACAGCGTGTTACAAAAAGGTCCGGTGAGATCCGGAGGTGCATTTTCAGACTCTGCGGATTGGAAGGAGTGTTTTGGATGTCCTTGTGATGTGTCATCTTGGTTTGTACAAAGTTTGGAGGTCCAGAAGAACCTTTTTCAATTTGACAGTCGCGACAGACTGTGTTCTTGAAGTTCCGGATGAAGAGGAGAAGAGATTCCTGTGAGTAGAGGAAGTGCGGATGTACCTGGTCATTCAGGCAAGCTTGTGAAGGTTCTTGGATCATGTTGAGATTGTGTTGTCGGTCCGCATTAGTGTTAGAGCCCAGAATTGAAGATATTCTTCTGGATGAAGATATTCTTATTCAGACTGGCCGACCGGATGAGTTATTCATCTTGCGAATATTCTTGTGGATGATTGCCGACTTGCGAATGCTCTTATGGATGATTGCCGACTTAGATGATTGTTCCTAAGTTGATGCCTTGTATAAATAAAGGTTTGTGAGTTCATTTCAAAGTGTGGAATGGAGCGGATGAGTGTGGAATAGCAAAAGAGCGAAAGGCAGAGCAGAAGTATCTCGGGCTTAAAAGGAACTGATCCAGGCATGGTAAAGATGTCAATCTCCAGTTCAAGTTTGTGATTCTTATCACTTTGTAGACAGTGTGTCTCTTGTAGGCAGTGTGCCTCTTGTGAGTAGTGTGCTTGGGCAGTGAGCCCTAATTGGCATGTGTCATTCATTTTTCTTATTCTTCTAATAGAGAATAATCCTTGGGTTAATCACCCCATGGTTTTTCCCTTAACCCTTAACCGGGTTTTTCACGTCAAAATCTTGGTGTCCAATGTGTTGATGTTTATCTGCTCCTGTGTTTATGCATTATGCTTTCATGAATGATTAATTGATATGCTATTAACTAACAAAGAAGAATCTAGTATTTGAAGTAGAAGCAAGTTTTTGTACAACTGATTCACCCCCCCCTCTCAGTTGTGTGCCCTAGATCTAACAAAGAGATGTTTGTGGGCCAAGATGCCCTAATATCCAATATATGTAGAAATAGAATAAACTCTTAAGGTAGGGTAACACCATATAATACACTTGCCTTCATCCATCTTCTTTGATCTAAAGGTACCACAAGGCATTTGATAGTGTCGCAACATGATATCTAGTAATTGTGGTAACTTCTAGATTGTCCTATTTTGTGGGAAGGTAACCTATCAAACTTAGCTTCTAGTGCCCTTGTGAATTGTCACTTCAGCCTCCATTAGGCCATCTTTTTGAGTCTTCAACCTAATGGGAATAGATCCAGTTGACCTTGCAAGTTTTCAATTGAATCTATTAAAGTCTCAATGTTAGATCCAATCCTACTAAAAAGCCATTTTACAAGAAATTCTTCAACTTACTTCTTCACTTCCTCATTCTCCTATAGCACTAGCATGTATGCTACTTTGTTTAGCAAACTAGATTTGGGAATTAGATCAATCCTTGAATTATGTCATGCATGGGTGGTAAACCATTTGGAATATCCTTTGACATGATATCCACATATTCACCCAATATCTCCTTCACTTTGCATGAAATTTCCTCTTCTATGTCTTTTGTGCTTACAACTTGCTCAAGCTTGGGCACGTGCGTAAAACATACATGCTCTTTCTTGGCTTCCTTGATGAATTGGTTTCCTACCACCAACAACACCTTTAGGATACTCTCCACCTCTACACCTTTATCCTTTAGAGGATTAAGAGTGTACTACTTACCATCTTTCCACAAGGCATATGCATTTCTTATTTTGTCATACAAAGCTACTTGGTAAAAATCCATTGGCACGATGTCACACAAGATCTCATCTTGGTATACACCTATTTGAAAGTTGAACATACATTATTTGTTCACCAACAACTGATGCCCTTTTAACAACCAAGATAGCTTGTATGGACTTTGATGTTCAATCCTCTTTAGACCAAGTTTCTCTACTATCTTACAAGAAATAATATTTTCAGTACTACCACTATCAATGATATTACCTTACAAAACTTACGTCTAGATTTATAAATGATTATAAACAATTTATTTCTCTATGCTAGTGCATTCTCTTCCTTTAGTGGCTTCAACAATACTCTCTACATCGTGAGAGCTTCACCACACTCTGGTTCTTCTACATAATTTATTGATGCACTAGTTTCCATGTCATCTTGTGCAACATGGTTTCTAGCCTCTATTTTGTGCACAATGTTGTTTTGCTATGTGTGTGGGCACTCAAATGCTTTATGTCCCACCTCACAGATGAAGCATGTTCCAGTGAAGTCTCTACCTCATCTCTAAGGCCCCAAGCATGTGTTTCTTATCCTAGTGCTTGGTTCTAATTTTGATACTAATACTATGTTTTATCGATGATGTTTTGTATTGTCATCAAGTTATTTGATTGTGTATTTTGGATAAATATGTTATGATTTGATGTTTGAACCTATAGTTGTGATTGAACTTCATCGTTTTCACTACATATATTGATATGTGATTTCAATACATGGTTTGGTAGTATATATTTTATGAGATGCTTTATGATTAAATGTGATTGATTCTATCACATTTTGATATTATATTTATTTATTGGAATGCATCACATTGGATGTTTTATGTTGTGCTTTGGCTATCTCTCTATTGTGCAGTTACTTATGATGTTTAATTGAGTGTGTAGGCACAAGTTCCCCAACGATGATTAAATGGAGATTGACTAACTTGGGTAAATATGTTTGCTTGTATTCCCCATCACACTTGATTTGAGTTACAAGATGATTGCTTGTGTAACCCTATGAAACCATGATTTGATTGGTGTCAATTCTAGATACTTATGTCATGAATAAACCCATAATGTATGTGGTTGCTTTGTGTGCATTTATTTAGCTCTTGTTGCACTTGCATTTAATTAGTTTTTGAAATGCTTATTAGATTTTTTGTGGAATATCTATTATGCTTGAGTCAAAAGATTTTATTAATTCTTACCTTAGTGAAAAAGGTCTTAGACATTTTAAGCTTGGATGTGGAAAGGAAATTCAATAAGGTTAAATTGATTTAATGAAATACTATACATTAAGTTATTTGAAATGAAAATACTTTATGTATTTTTGAAAAGGTATTGATTTTTAGTCATTTGAATGAAATATCTATTTGAAAACATCTATTGCAAATATCCATTTTGAAATAGTTAATTGAATATGAATATAGGGAAAAGCTATTAAAGGGCTTTAGGGATTTTTGGAGTTAAAAGGAAAAGCAAAGTCTTTTTAAAAACACTTGTTTATTTCCTTTGGCTTTTTTCTCTCCTCTCCTCTATTGTGTGAATTCTTTGTTTGAAAAAAGATTGTTTGAAGATTGATCGTGGAATTGGAAAGCTTGGACTAAATCTTGAAGGAGTTGTGGTGTGTTCAAGAAAAGACCATCTCCATTATTGTGGGTTTCTTGGTGGAAGGTATTCACCTCTCTTAATTTTTATGCATCTCCTTAAATAGTTCTCATTTTTGGCCATGCCCACACTAGGTCGTTGCATATGGCTTTCCTTATATAGGTTTTGAATTGGGAAATAATCTATAACATAGCTTGTTGGTAGATTTAAAATTGTATGTTTTTATAAATGCAAAACAATGTTGGGGTTAGGTGTGTCATACGCCTTGCAAGTCCTAATGTTCTTATTATCTAATTATTTATTATTTTGTCCACTTTATGCCTTGGACATTATACCATGTGCAATTTATTTTTACTTTGGCATTTACACGTGTAAATAAATTTGTAAAAGAATATCTCGTTGTGAATGATGTGTAAGAGCATCTATGACAAAATAGTGATGTAAGAGATATTATGACATGTAAGAGCATGATTAAGAGGGAGGTTACAAAGTTGACTAGGAATTTTGACCCACTTATGATGCATGTTATGACATGTCATAAAACATCTTTCTAAAGGTGGTAAATGACAATAATGAAGTGTGCGTTGTATGGATTTTTACCATGGCATTTTGGGACCTTGTTTGGGCCCATGGTAATAGGTTATGGTGGTTTTTTAGGCCTCCATGAGTTTATATATTGGGGGCTTTAGACAGAGACATAAGAGAGGAGTTTTTCGAAAGGTCATGCTACCAAATTTCTACTAGAGGAAGAGAATGTTGATCTCCATGGAGGCAAGAGATTGATATTGTATTGAAAAAGGTTTATTGTTACTGAATAAGATATTGGTTCGGTGCTTTGGAGGCTAGTTATTTCTTGAAATAATTTTCCTAGGGTGTATCTATGTCATTTTCTTTCTTGTGGTTGATTTCCTTTCAATCTCTCTCATTCTTTCTTTTCTATGTGTTGTTTTCATGTTGGAATCTTGTTGAAATTTCTATAGATTCGATTAATGAGTTAATCTCCTTGAAGGATTAATGTGGAAATGCCTGCAATGCTTAATAATTATGTTTAATATGGTTTAATTGATAAGGGGTTTACATGTACTTTTCCCTAACAAACAACATAGGAAATATCATAAAGTTTTCTCAAAAGCCTACATGATATGGAAAGTATGATCTCCTCATTTATGTGCTCTAAAAGGTCGTTCTTGGTTTTTGGAAATTTTACATTTAGAAAATTGAAGAAACTTGAGCATTCATCAACAATGCTTTTGGGATTTTTGCATGGTTCTTGACTTTTTTGTAAATGATAAATTTAGAATTTTGACCATGTTAAACCTTTTTTGGGGATGAGAAGTCTCCTCATGGAAATAAGTTTGTTTATTTTTGGATATAAGTGTCATGGCTTTTGACCTCGTTGTTCGTTCTTTAGTATTTTGATCATTTTGGGTCTTTTGGCTAATAGGAATGACATTTAGGATAGGAAGTGGAGTGGCCTCTCACCATCCATCTGGTCAATGAAACAAAGGGATGCAGTCAATGAGAGAATTATAATATAAAAAGATAAAATAAATGGGGTTTCATAAATAAATTAACTTAATGAAGATGTAATCCACATTTGGTATTGAAAACCTTATGGAGGGTTTGTGGAATGATAGTGTAGGACATTGTCACAATTTGTTGGATTTGCTGAATATAATTGAGGATCTCCTATACTAGAAAAGAGCACATTCCTTAATTCCACATGGCCATTAGACCATAGTGTTGACACTTCACTCCCCTAATCCTAGTCACCTCTTCCTTCTTAGTATTTGCTTAGTGTTATTATGATTCTTGTGTATGCATTGATCAATGTTGGTAGAACCCTTATGTTACCTTGCTTGATGTGTTAGGTATGAGTTATGATTGATTGGTCTGTGTTCAGCCTCCTTGTTTTGTGAGTGTTGTTGAACTACCTAGTCATTGGCCTCCTAGTGCAGAGGGGTAGGCCTTAGGGTCCGACAAGGTTTGGTGGTGTTGATCATTATTAGGGCTATAAGGGTTCTTGGATATGCTCATTGAAGGGTGTCTTGGGCTCTTATGGCATCCTGATAGTTGTATCTTTCTATTTCATTCTAGTTTCATGGAAAACTTGTAAAGAGGGATCTTGTGATCCTTGAATACAATGATTAATTGTATATTGTTTATCTCTATTGATTGGACATTGAACCATCCATGTTTATTATTGGAATTATTGCCTTGTAATATGTTTATATCATTATTTAAGTTGATTTTACATCCTATCTTATGAAGGATTTAGTATGATTTGATAAGTCTTGAAATTAGGATGTGAAGACATAGTTGGATTTAGAAGTTGAAATGAAACTTGTGGCTATGTTATGCTTATCATTTTAATGTTATGAGTAGATAAAATCAAAGTTATTGTTTTGTGCATTCAACCTATGGATTAGAGGTTTGAAGTGCTCTTATATGCTTTTGTTGCATTTGAGTTATGATTCCAATTCTTATGAATGGTAATATGATTTTGGTTAAAAATGAATTTGTAGAATTCATAAATTTTAAATGTGGCTAATTGAACCTTAGGCATACTAGAAATGATTGGTTTAAACCATTTTAAAATAACCATTGAATTGAGAAAGTTACGCCTCATTTAATATTGGTTGCTTAAGGCCTATTTAGGCCAATCCTTCATTTGTTATGGGTCTTGTGACCTTCCTTCTTATCCCATGAGGTTGTAAATTAGTGTTGAGTGTTAATTATGTCAATAGTCTTATAGAGGATCCCTTAGATAGCCTTGGTATTGAGAGGCCAAAACTGGGCTAAAGAATAATTTGGATTCAACTTGGTCTAAGTGTCAATCCAGGGATCGTAAGCTTATGAAAGATGTTGAGGCAGTATACCTAAGGGCTAAAAGTAGTGAATTAAGTGGAGATGAATGCAGATAACACTCTGGAAAATATTTAATTTGGCTTCTATTTTCTGTTGCAACAGGAAGTTCGTAGAATAGAAACAAAGTAGCTTTTGAAAATAGTCTATATAATTGAACAGTAAATAAACTGCTAAAATAGTTGAACTTTTTTTTAGTTCGGATGGTGATTGCATCTAATAGGAAATTAATCACACCAATTACAAATCTGTGTTTAACAATGAATCAACCACATAAGACAAATATTAAAGCTTTCTAATCTTAAAAGGAATCAAATCATAAATAGATCACACGTTGCGAAATACATTCAACATAAAACAAATCACATAGAATATAAATTCTAACTAATTTAAACACACATCAACCTCACCAAGCATTCCAAGAGTGGGCCCTTCCTCTGGTTCACAAGGCGAGTGGAAAGAAAATGCCTTTCTACGTTAGACTAATTAGCATAATGATATTTTATTTCTCAGAGATAATACAGAAAAATAATCATCCTCCTAAAGTCTGCTTACGCTGCTTATATATACGCAGCTTATGCACAAGAATAGATAGTTTGTTTTGGCTTATGGCTAGAAAACTAGAAGAAACAAAATGTGGATCGCTAGCCACATATCTAAAATGGTTTTTAATAACTAAAAACAAATTATGAATTGGAAACATATAATCTTCTCACAGCTCCTCCATATTTAGTTCCATGGGTTTTGCTTCCTTATTTAATTGATTGATGGTGCAGAATAATCATGACAGATGTGACAATAGCAAGAATGTAGCCAATTTGATAAGCATGTGTGAATACGTACATAGAATGGGATGGACGTACCATAAAGAAATGGCTAAAGGAAGGCTATCGTTGGATGAAACAATGCATAGTCAACACCGAAGAGGTAATCGTTGCCACCATGAAGGTTGATGTCATCCACGGGATGAAGGAAACTACAATGGTAGGCACAAACCATACTTTTGTGAAGGAGGTTCATGACTAGAAAGTGACAGGAAGATCTGCATCCTTAAATCAGAATGTTGAAAGATTTATTTCCTTAACATAATAGAAGAAAAGATTAGTAAATACAATCCAATATTCATTATTCATATATTTCATCTAAAAACTGAATTAAATATTACTTATATATATTAAGTCATATGCAACATAAAACAACAAAATGGTTTGATATGGAATGGAAATGGAATGTGGGAATGGGTATGAAGGCATATGAAATAGGCTAAAATGTGGCATAAAATAGAACATAATTGGCTCTCATCAGGCGTCACTTTTGGAACCTATGGGAACCCTATAGTGCATTTTTGGCTAGGTTCCTTGTCTAGAATCACCCATTTCAAAAAGGTGTGATTTGCATTGGTAGAAGGGGTGATCCTATGATGGCTAGGGTGATTTCAATTGGCAAAATGGGTGATTTGGAACTAAAAGGGGTGATTTGAAATAGTGGGCACTTCTTCACCCTTTTCAAAAAAGTTTTCTAAAGAAGAGCTATCCATTAGGGTCTACCTTATCCACCTATAATCTTGGTTTGACTATATTTGAGTTATCCATTAGGCTGATGTGATCTTAAGTGAGAACAACTAGTTGACGATTTGACTAGGCAAGGTCTTGGATATCTCGATCGTCCTACCTCATGAGTGGGCAATCCTAGAGTTTGGATTCCATTTCCACTAGGTTGTGGATGTTTGGGTGTGTCTTTATTGGGTTGAGAGATATGATGATGTGTTGCTTTCATTATAATTCATTGATTCATCAGAGGATGGGATCATGGTCTAGTACCTGATCATTGTCACTAGAGGTAACTCTATCCTCTCGTATGGTTGTTGCGATGTTGTCAAGTGACAAGTTTAAGGAATTTTCTTATGTAGTCATGTTAAATGCATTGACTATGTGCTCTTTGAGTGTTGTCATGTTGAACCATGAAAATTTTAGAGCATGAGTGCATAATTGTGACACTAAGTGTTACAATTATAATGCAAAAAAATTGTTCGTCTATTCATTAATTGCTAATGTCTTGGGCAATGGTTTGAGACATTACATCTATTCCCTCTTCCTCTTTTTGCATGCTCATGACCATGTGATATTTTCAATTCTCCCTTGTGTGCATGTCTGCTTGCTCTATTTTGTCACTATAAATCACACCTCTTTGGGAGGCAAAGTTACCTTTTTCTTATGCAACACCTTGATGACTTATAGACAACCTTTCTTCTACCAGTATTACACACTAATAGGCTTCTTCCACTAACTTCAAATTGATTAAATGCACAATCCATTTACATACCTTGAGATTTCTTTTGTGCCATCCTGTATGTGACTAACATGAATGGTCAATTTATAGAATTCTTTAGTATAGTCTTTAATGCTCATATCCTTTTGTCTTAGGTTCTATAATTTTCTAAAAGGTTCATCTCATAGTCTATAACCAAAAACTTATCTTTTAACTTAGCAACCATTCTATTCCAAGCTTTAATTTTATCCTTCCCCTTTGTTTCTCCATCTAGATATGATCCCACCACAAAGATGCATGCCCCTTCACTTTGGTACATGCAAATCACACCTTATTAGGGTCTTCTATGGACTCATACCCAAAGTACTTATTCACTTCCACAATCTAATATATCAAGTCTTTTGGACATGAACTCCTTGTGTAGTTTGGAATGCCCATGCATGGTCTTAATATGGCTCTAAACAACCTACCCTTTGTTGGGTCTTGATTAAATTCATCCATGTGTACTTTAGGTGCCTTATCATCATTCAAATATGCATTTTCTTCTCTTTGTCAATTGTTTTGCATAGATTCCAACATTGTTTGGAGGTCTCATATCAAGTTCACCAAATTTGCTACTCTTCATGGTCTATTTATTCCTCCTCTTCTAAGAGAACTCCCTCTATTTGCCATTTCACCTCCTCAAGCAACTTTCACAACAATTGCACTCACTACATCTTCTACCCATCTACCTTTGCATTGGAAGATTCCTTCATTGCTTTCCATCCACACTTGCAAATGTGGAAAATATAATTCACTTTGCAGGTTGAACCCACTTTGATACCAATTGATGTAGTCATAGTTAGGGGTCCATAGAAGAGATTCCTTAGACTATGTATCCCTTAGAGTTCTCACACCAATACCCAAATGGGTGTGCACAACATAGTAAATTGCACTTAGCATAGACAACATTAACACAACAAATTGTAGAATTAAAATCAATGAAGGAAAACATAGAAATAGGCATGGAACATTACTTCTTATTTGAGTCATCAAACTAAGAGATTACAAAGATCCCAAATAGCTCATATCAACAACAAATGCTCCTAAACTAATCTCACAATTTTGCAAGGTCCCACCTAAATGAAAAATGGATCTTCTCACACACATAGGTTACATCAACTTGTAGTCTTCTCTTAGACTTAGCTATATACTCTTGCTTTGGTGGCCAACTCCCTTCAATAACATTGACCTCATCTTGTAAAGGCACATGAATAATTTATAGAAGTTGAACGATTCACTTTCCTTGCCAACCAACTATTTTGTCATGACTCTTCATCTTCCTTTTATTACCCCATCTCAACTTGTGTATGAGAAAAAATCGATTAAATCTAAACTAATAAAACCAAAAACCAATCACATAAAGCGAACCAATCTAAGTAAAAGCCATTATCATAAAATCAAGGACAAATGAAATCTCTTACCAAAACCTGTATTGTTCCCTTTTGGAGATGTGTGGATTGCTCAATCAAGTTGCAAAACCATAGCTGCAACAAGCAAGTAGTGTGTCCAATGTGCTTAAAGATCAATGTTAAGAGATCGTAAAGTTGCTCAATTGACGCGTTTTGTATGCTCAAAGCTCTGTTAAGTATGCCTAAGAATACGATCGAAGAGAGAGACTCAATGAAGGAGATGAGGAGGGTTTATATAGATTTCAAGGAAGATCGATCAACGGTCCAGATAATTTAGAAGAATCAATGGAGGAGAACAGTTGAGGAACGTGCAACGAATGAGAAGAAGCCAAGTGTCATGCTTTCTTTTGCATGAGGGGAGTTATCAAGAATAGAAGAATGAGTTAACTGAAGAAATAAATCAATTAAAAGAATAAAGCAATCAGTTAAGTGATTTAAAACAAGAAGAAGGGATTTGCATGAGAATTAGAAGATATTTTGCTTTATTAAATATAGAAAGTTTGAGTTATTTTGGAGATAACTCAAATTAGAAGAAAAAGCAACTTAAATAAATAATTGATTTATTTAAATTTAGAGAAGATATTTTGGAAGAAAGCAAATTAAATAATTAGAATTATTTAATTTTAGAAGATTTGAAAGCAAATTAAATAAATAAATTTATTTAATTGTTGTGCATGATTTTGGAAGAATGATTTTGATTTAATTAAATAGTTTAAGAATTATTTAATTGTAGATAAGAGGGAATTTGTTGATATTAATTAAATAATTGGATTTATTTAATTAATTTAGATTTGATTTTTGGAAAGAGACAATGATTTAATTAAATAATTAAAATTATTTAATTATGGAAGAATAATAGAGGAATTTAATTTAATTAAATAACTAGGATTTATTTAATTAATGTCGAATTTAGAAGATTTAGAAGAATTTGATGATTTTAATTAAATAATTAGATTATTTAATTAATGTGTGAAATGCAGGTGATGCGACAGAAATGCTGAAATGCGAGTGATATGACAACTTGGTCATTTTAGAGTGTCTACACAACTATCATGGCATTCTATGTATGACACATGACATTAAGGTCAACATTAATTTAGACCATGTGGATCACACTTCATCTTCACTTTTTATAGGTGGATGTAAATGTCAATGATTGTGCTAGGATTCATTGACCAAGTGAGTGTGCTCTCACAAGTTGCTCCATTGTGTAGAGTTGCTCAAGGATTTTCTTATGCTCAAGACTTCCATCTGCATGTGCCCTTCATTCTATTGTGCAAGTAATCCCTATTGCACCCTACTTCTACTCAACAATGCTTAGGGTGCAAGCTCTAACTTATACAAAAAGATCTTCTATGCAACGCTTTAAGCCTTTATTGCAACTATACAACACTACTATGTACATGCAAGGTTTGCACAAGCCACATATTCTACTTAGTATTTTTGGGTGATACAAATTGCTTATACACTCAGATGCTCTTGCATCATGCACTTTCATACAAAGTGGTTAAATTTTCTTGAGGTAGCTAAGATATATTAGTTGGAAGAGGTATACAAATTGCTAGTGGCTATATAATCTCATATCAATTCCATGGGCAAGGGTGTTAGTGAAAAGGCAATAGAGTTGAAAGAATTGATAAAGTTAAAGTTGTTAGACCCTAGGGGTCTAGTTTAGAAATTCAAGGAATTTAGAAACTAGAAATAGGTGGAACTTTGGTCTATGTGTTTGTTGACTCCCTCCTATAAGATGAGCACCTCTCTTTAGAAATGGTGGATGATACTTTTGATGAAATACTCAAGCTACAAATTATTATAGCTAAGTTTACCAAGGGAATAAGGGTATTGCTAGATGCCACGTGGAAGGTAACTATTGCCTATGCATTTAAGATAGCTAGTGCTAATTTACCTTTAAAGATTAAGTGGGCAATACTTGAGGAGACATACCTTGGTGTAGCTTGATGGCTATTCTTTTTTCCTACTCTTTCTTCAATTATTTTGAGGTGGCATTTACCTTAATTCTTTGACCTAAGTGCTATTGCATGGGAATTGTAAATAATGCATGTTGTTTGTAAGTATAGTGTATAGTTTTATGTGTCAGTTGTTCAACACTTGGAATAGGGGATGGATTTAGGCATAGGGATTAAAGTGATGTACCATTATTCAAAATGAATATGGATGTCAGTGGTTAGAAGAAAATAGTGAGAATAAAACAAGCTTAAAATGACTTGTTGTGTGAAGAGGTAATAGTATTATCATGATTAGATTTACATTTATTTTTCAAGTGGTTGCAAAGATATGGATTTAGAAAGATCCAACAATTCAATAAGTTTATCCCTCTCCACACCTACATTCTATCCTTTATCTCTAAGAAAGCCAAACACATATATAAGGGAGATGATGGATGGATTAGTTGGAATTCACTCTTTTCTTGAAGTGAATTGGTTTCACTTTGATGAAGTGATAAGTCATATGAAGTTTTTAAATGAGACCCTCTATGATCTAGTCATAGATAAGAGTATAATTGAGGGACAAATACGTACATTGAGAGACAACTTGGGAGAGGTCAAATTCGCTAGGTAATGCTTGCAAGCCCAAGGAGATATGAATGTAGAAATAAAACATATGTTAAGGCTTGGAGATGCCTTGCCCACCACCTTTTCCTCTTTCTCTTACAAGGATAAAATAATTCGAATCTTGAGGCAACTTGTACGTGAAGGACAAAATATTTCTTCTAGCCCTTGGGGTGCATATTGCAAAGTGTTATAAAATGGGGAATATGATAACCCACATACTTCAAATGTAATACAAGGGACATGTGCCTATTGGACGCACCCAGATTCTGAGAGGGGGGGTGAATCAGTATTCAAACAAATCTCAAACCTTGTGAAGCAAATCAAAACTTAAACTTTATAGCATTAACAAAAACATGAAAGATCAACATAAGGCACAACACCACATAACACTAGATGTACGTGGAAAACCCCAAAAGGGGAAAAACCACGGTGAGGATTAACTTACAATATATGAAGCTCACTGCTATAAAAATTACAACTTTGTTTTAGGGATACAACCCAAGGAAGCCACTACTCCCTACAGACTTTGTTTTAGGGATTCAACCCAAGGAAGCAACTACTCCCTGAAGAAAGGTTTTAGGGTCACTCCCAAGGAAGATGCAACTCCTCACTGACTTTGTTTTAGGGCTTTAACCCAAGGAAGAAACTACTCCTTGAAGAAAGGTTTTAGGGTCACTCCCAAGGAAGCTACAACTCCTTGCTAACTTTGTTTTAGAGCTTCAACCCAAGAAAGCAACTACTCCCTAAACTAAGAACAAACTCTGAAATGATTACAACATGACAGTCCTTCTATTGTCTAAAACTAACAATGAATCTCATTCCTTTTGATGATTACAATTCTACTTTTTCACTCCTATGATGATTGTTCTTCTACTTTGATAACTTTTGCACCTTCAAATGTCTTCTTTGCAGTTTACTGACTCATTGCTTTCATCCTTCAAGAAGTTTTGCATTTGGCTCACTGCCTCTAGCAATCAATCAGGCACACTCTTCACTTCCCTTCTGTCTCAAAAATATCTTCAAGATGAATCATGGCAGGTCATATTACTTCTACTCTTTCTCCTTCAGTTGCACATCATAATGCATTACACATCCATATTCCACTTCACACATTCATATTCACAATCACACTTCACCTATATCCACTAGGTTTGCAATATATACATGATATTATATTGATTACATTATAAGTCAGCTAGAGACAACAAGAATATTATAATTACAAGTAGGCCAAAGATCAAACAACATGAAACATGTAGAGGGCAAGCCCTAACATGAATTACATGCAACACTAGGAAGAGGAACACACCTTGTGGATTCCAACACATGCTTAACCTACTCCTAAACATCCTTCATAGCATCATCCTTCATAAAATAACATCCGCACACTTCACACAATTGAATTAGGTTACCCTTAAGCAAGAAAACATGAAGCTTGTACACATCAGCCATTACAAATTGGCGATACTCTTGGAAGATAAAACATTACTTGCACTTCTCCCAGATGAGTTAGCATGAATCATACAACATCTCCAAACACTCCTTGAACTCTGTACAATAAAGATTTTAAGCCGCACACCTTCAACATACCTTAGTCTGCTAGGAAAAAGCATAATCCAACAACACCTTCATTCCAGACCACAGCCTATTTCAAAGAAACCAGAAAACATCTTGCAGAGAAATAGGAGGCATCACAAGATCATCATGATCATTCTCCATCAATCAATTTACCATTTCATGCAACAACAAGTTGGCGCAAGCCAACCGACACTAAAACTAGCCACCACACAATATAGTCCTGCACTCTGTCACTTACAACTTTCTCTGCAGAGGGAAAAATGGTATGAAAATTTGAATGTAGCACCTTTACAACCCACTAAACTTAACTTCTAAATCGCATGACCATATCTTCAAATGCGGAGGAATGCAGAGCATTTTCCCAAACAGTCTTCAAGGCAACTTCCTACAACATAAACCTTCACTAACATCCAAAGACTAGAGCCTCCTTGTAGCAACACATACTTCCTTAGGAACAACAAGAAAGAGCATACAACATGCTACTGATCATCAAGAACATCTTCCCAACATCAGCATTACCTCTAGTCCTCATCTTAATGCTTCTAATTCTCATATTAATATATCATCATGATATCATCTCTGCTGACAACCACACTCAATACAACTTTAATTGACATTAAACAAGGATGACATCCAACCATGTACATCAACAACATCACTATTAGCACACCATCAACATAAGCATCAATGATAGACCAAATTGAGTGTCCAAACTGAGTGTTGACATCAATGACAACCACAATAGTGACAACCTTAGATAACATATGTGCAATAGTGCCAATCATCTATGAGGTGAGCATTGTCCTTGTTTTTATAAATATAAGTTCTCCCCCCAATGTTAGGATCTTTTCCCATTTTAGTTATTTAGGTGTCTTTACTATCTAGGTATTTTATGGTGTCAAGTGTTGTATGTCTAATTTTTTGAGTCTATGTAAGAAGCATTTGTAAATAGCTATGAAGAATAGTAGAAAGAGATACCTCTCATCTACAAGGAGTTATCCATAGTTAACATAGTATTTCAGAGGATGAAATTCACCACTAGGGTCACATTGTTGATATATTATTAATCACTAATTAGTCTTTGATGTTAAACATGAGATTTTTGGTGAATAAATTCCAAGCTATCAAATATAAAAAGATTTTCATGATTAATATATGAGATATTATGGTCCAAGTATGAATGTTAAAGTATTTTCTTATTAAATTTATGTTTCTTTATCTTTGAATTAATCTTTGAATGAAAACATAGCTAGACTAGTGGAATTTTAAAGCAAATTTTAGTTTACCATATAGGGATTCACATATCTAATTGCATTTTATTTGGAATTGATGTAGTCACGAGAGGAGGGTCCAATTAAGGACTATCTGACCATGCAATCAAAACAAATAAAACACATACACAATAATAACTCACAATGAAATGACAAAAGATATACCCTGGGAACACCCTCAAAAAGTGAAAAACCCAGCCTCCAAAAAGATTCCTTAGTATATTATCTAATTCCTCAATTAAAGTTACAATCTACCACAATGGGGCTTTTTACATGTGCTAGGTTGCAACTGTTTGATTACTAAATATGAAATTAAACTATTCAAATAAAATTCCATACATTCCTACATGCTGCACTATTAGCATCCTCATTATTAATGTCAATCTCCATTTTAAACTCTCATCCTTATGTTTGCACTGTCTCCTCTAACTTCTTCCTTGATCTACTCTCTTGATGATCCTTCAAATGATTGTGATTAGTGTATATATAGCAATCCCAAGCCTTGGAGTGATTCCATGTCAGCCACATGGTGGTGCAAAGCTCAATGAAATGTGTAGTCGGCCAAGCGTGAAGATAGAAATTTCTAATTAAGTCCTCTTGGGTCCCATGTATCTCTATATTCATTTCTTTGATGGTACAAACTTCCAAAAACCTGATGCAAGTCCTAAATAGTGAACTATGTAAGCATGTTAGCCTAGTAAAGGTTCAAAAACCAAGTTACACACGTGTGATGCTCCAAATCTCTTGAAATGTGAATATGATGTAGATGTATCCTATTAAAATATATGTTCCAAACCATGAGACCAAGTATGCAAATGTGGTAATATGTGGTGACATCTTCTGTGATTGAATTTTGGGATGCTCCTACATCAGGAATCTAGACCATACCATCAATCATTTAAGGAATTGATCCTCTTATGCCAATTGATTAGTCTTAAACATGAATACATTATTTATTGTGGTGTAATTTAGTTCTATACTAGTATGCAATAAGTTCCAATGGGATTTATAGGGATTATCATATGTAGAATTTTCTTGATATTATCTTTGAGAACTTTACATAGATTTTGATCTAGTAGTTTAGATTTTAAATTACAAGAGTGGATAGGTTAACATAGAAGGTAACTAGTGACAAATTATTTTAGGTTACTTATATGCAAATGGTTTAGTCTATTTCTATAATGTTGTTCTTAAATAAGTTTTAGTTGTCATGTGGGATCTTTAGGAAAATCATCCTTGGTCTAGTAGAGCCAAAAGTGTAGAAGAGTTAACCCCCTCATATTAATGGCTTAGATCTACCTATAATTTGATGATGAAACGTGTCTCTTGTTGGACCTAACTATTCTCAAAAGTTAGTTTGAGACAATTTTCTAGAATCATAAGAAGTGAGACTAGAGTACCAACACTTCCAAAATCTAGTTTTCTATTTAATTGAAACATTCCAAGTCTATCATACCCATGCGCATTTAATCACTTGTTGATATTTGAAGTCTTTCCTTTCATTTCACCCTACCTTGGGACCAATATTTCTCTCCCACATTGTTAATCTTTTATTTAATTATTTCACAAGTTTATTTTAAATTAAATGATATTCAAACCGTTCACACTAGACTGACCACATGACATACATGCTCACTCACACACCAATATAACACAACATTACTCATTACCATGCTAAATTATTCAATCTTCATGTATTTCACATGGTCACTTACTAACATTGACTCGCATGCATCTAACACACTCTAATCGACATCCACTTTCAATCATAAAATATATCAAAGACTATCTAACCACCTCGTGGCTAGTTTCCAATAGAAAATAGGTTTTATAGGGTTTACACATGGCTTAGTCGCTCTTTAGTGCCTAAAAAGAACCATATGGTTTTGGACATGAGATCAATCATATCATTTTTGGTCTAATTTAACCTATTATTTACACACTTGTACACAAATAAAATACATCCAAGATTATACATGGTCGAAGCATAGTTCAATGCCATCTCATCAAATATATAGTGCAAACAATTCAGAGACAAGAATCATAATTAAACACAACATTTCCAATATGATATTTGTGTTAAAGATAATCAAAATTACATTATAATATTTTAATGTTTCAACATAAGGAACATAAATTTTAGATGTTTCCAAGTCAATATTCAATTAACACATTGGTGGGACTTACAAAAAACCTTAGGATTATGAATGGAAATATTAACAACACTGAACATGCTTTTCAAAATGGCAAAAGAGAGGTCAATAACTTGGCTTTGATTGCAACAATGAAATACTTTGTTGAGGACTACTCTTGACATAGTCAAGAGTAGGTATCCAAGTGAATCGTGACATTGCCCTTCCAAGAAGTCTTCATAGCACACATCCATAGGGTTCAAAAAAGTCTTACAACACAATTCAAATTGAAAATAGATGATCCCAACACTTAGACCAAATTTGGAGAATAAATTGCCAAAACTAGTTTTCAAATTATGTTATTTTCAAAGAGAGATTGTACTATCTTACTTGGATTCTTACTCATCCACATTGCTAGTTTACTATATACCTTAAACAAATTCTAAACCCACCATTTGACTATTTTTAACAACATAGATAAATAAACCAATTATTCTTAAAACTAGAGAAATTGGAGATAATATAAACACATTAAGGTGTAGGGAAATTGTTGATTTCATTAACCATATGATTAGAAGATTACATTATCTAGAGTTTCATACAGTGATTTTGGATGTCATATCCCTATGGAAAAATGATATTAAAATGATCCCCAAATTCCTACAAAAATCCAATTGATACACAACACTTATAGACTTCTCCTTAAGCTCTTCAAATTACATAAGGGGCTTCAAGAGTCTTTCTCCACTTTCAACATATAGTAAAAAATGAAGGATCTAATCTTGGTCCTCTCCAACTCTTAACATTTAAAAAAAATGGTGTTCCATCTAGAGGATCCTAGTCAAGAGGTTAACATCTAATTCCCAACTACTTTTATCTCCTTATGTGGTGACATTCATCTAAAGTGTTCAAGGAATCAATTCAAGGGGTCAACTTGTAACTCCTCTCAAATATGACTCCATTTAACAAGAATTGATTTCAAGTCAACAAGTCAAGTGTGACTTCCACCTAGTTAACATGAAGAAGACACAACATGCAAGATCCTCCAAATGATGTAACTCCTCCACATATGAGAACTTCAATAAGAGGAAAGGATATAAATAAGGGTCAAACATCCAAGATGCCCACTATCCCATGTACCCTTTATTAGAAATTATGTTTCTTCAACTTTCCTTTGGAATCCAAGAAGATGCTCTCGAAGGTGGATACTCCAATTTGAGAGGGAAAGTTATTTAAACTCAAACTTGAAGATGGAGCCAACTGTAACGAAATAACTTGCACAATAGAAGAATATAATAGGAAACATGTTGCAAATACTTGATAATAATATGCCACTTCGAGGGGGTAATCGTCTGATCCATTTTGAGGGGGATACCTCCAATAGTCTTCAATAAGGACACAATACTCAATATGATGATAATAACTAACCTCTACCTCCTATATATACCATACTTATGTCATGGATGCCACCCAAGTCGACCTAACTACCTATATAAGACTATATTAATAATTATATAATTAAGTAAGAGTTAAGGTAGCCACAAGTCAACTACTCATAACCATATACGCAATATAGGATTAGGGGTGTCACATGCCCCCCACTTGTACAAAAATGTTATCCTCAATGCTAATCAATTGTGAATGCTTTTGCATAAAATCATCTTTCCATGTGGTAACTTTGATTGGCCAATTCTTCCATTCTATGAGTTTCCTAGTCCTCATCTCCTTTGTGTATGTCTGGAAAGTTAACTCAAGCTTCAAGATGTGTCTTCCCTCTACACCTAGCTGTTAATGGTGATGAATGTATCCTTCCATTTCTCTAACCTTTTGGTGTGCTTTCGAGGAAGAGGTGAAGGATGGTAGATGGTACCCTAGAATTGATTGAATGGTTTGATCAGGATCTCCTCTAGGAAAAATACTTTTTGAGATGCTCCAAGTAGTGATAATGCATGGAAATATGTTATTGGCTTGATTACTCCTTATTTTTCCTCTTCTTCTTCTCTTTCTCCTTCTCCTTCTCCTTCTCCTTCTCCAACTTATTCTTGTTTTGCTTCTTCTTGCATATTCTTCAATTGTAATAGGTTTCAAGATCTCATTTGTAACAAGGAATCCATTTTCGTTGATAAAACATTGATCACTGATGAAATATCTTACTTAAACTTTTTGAATTCTTTGTGCATGTCATTACGATAAGTCTCCCCACCTTTTGTATCCTCCTTGTCTAGGGATTTTCTGGTGTGATAAGACTCTTTTTGCCTCTTGTGGTAGGACCTTCCGTGAATGGGAAAAATAATCTTGCAATAAATTACACAAAACAAATCCAATTAATCTAAAAATTTTACTATAACTAACTAAGGCTTAGATTTCACTTCCCAAAAAAAATCTCCAATAAATTTGTTAATTTGCAGTCTTCAGGGTGAAATTGGTGGAAACCCTAATTTAGCAATAACTTCCTTAAATCTACTCCAAATGCCTTCAAATCAAGACTGTAGATATATCAATGTTCCCTTGTTCAACCCTTTAGAAATCATTTTTTTTTGCTAAAGTGCAACCCTAGGAGTGAAAATGGTGGAAACACTAATTCTACAATAACTCGCTTAATTCAGCTCCAATTGCTCTGGAATCTAGACTACAAAAGCTTCAATATATCCTTGAAAAACCTTTCAAAATCTTGAAAAGATTCACCAAAAATGAGAGAGATATGCGCTTCACAAAATGACCTCCAAAATTTAAAAAATTGCCTTGTTTCTTGCCTTCACGGTGCCAAGATCATGCTCTGATACCACTTGTAATGAAACTACTTGCACAATAGAAGAATATAATAGGAAATATGCTACAATACTTAATAATATGCCACTTTGAGGGGGCAACCTCCTAATCCACTTCGAGGGGGATACCTGGGTGAGTACGAGATTGTGATGAGCCAAACAGTGGCAATGGAGAAAAACTTGTTGGCTGAAAAAGTGCTAACATTTAGACTAATATTTAGATTTAGATGGAAAGGGTGTTAATATTTCTATCTCAAATATGGATTCCCTCCAAAAATTCCTTTGGATTACCTCATATTTATGTAAGTGAGAGTCCCAAAACTTGCCAAAGAAACTTGACCCATTTAGTGTTATCTTGAAATTTTCCACAATTTCATCCTTGAAGCTAATAGACATTTTTGGAACTAATTTTAATCAAATGAAAAGGGTTTATAGAGGAAGCTATTAAAATTCTAAAACTATAACATACACCTCATAATAATTTTAATAGGTAATTATTATTAATTTTCTACATATGCTATTTTTGATTTCCTAATAGATATACATATTGAAAAACATCCATAACTTTCAACATATTAATCCTTTTTAAAATCCAAAAGATGCGTCACATTCTACGATTTATTGGGTATACATTAAAATTTTAAAAAAATTAGTTTCATATATTTTTGACCAAGTTAGGTTAGCTAGAAAATTAATTTTTAATACTTTAAAAAATTCACAGTAAAAAATTCTTAAATAATAATTTATTTACTTAAAAATTTGAAACAAATATGCATCACATCTGCTCATGTGTCCTTACTTAAATCCAAATCACAGAGGAAAAATATTATCTTTTTCTCATACTAGGTTGGTTGGAATGACACCTACTTTTTACATTTTTCTAAAAATTTTAGCAGTGCTTTATTGAAATATCCAATTTTCACCAATCTATTTTAATTTTTTTTATTAAAAAGTAGTAGCCCATAATCTACACTCAATTTATTACAACTTTTATTACTACCTTATTTCTATATTATGTAGTTAACTCATTCAATTTTTGACATAAAGTTACTTAAGTTTGTTTTTCACATTTACATTGCCACTTAGGGGTAGTGTTTGACCCATCATGATCCTGCACTGACCCACCTCCAATAGTCTTCAATAAGAACACAATACTCAATATGATGAGAATAACTAACCTCTACCTCCTATATATACCATACTTATTCCATGGATGTCACCCAGGTCGATTATATGATTGAGAAAAGAGTTAAGATAGCCACAAGCTGACTACTCATAACCATATACACACTATAGGATTAGGGGTGTAGCACTGAATTTTATATCTAGAATACAAGGGTTAGGACAAGCTAGAACATTATTGAAATAAAATTTAACAATTTTGGTGATGTTGATTACGAAAGCCTTTAGATGCTCCCACATCAACTCTCAGTGATCTAAAATGTTGCTTAATGATCGAATTTGAGACTGGTAAGCTTTGATAGATGATTGAATGTTATGTTCTCTACTTTGGATCAAATATGTACCTACAAATTTATCTTTGTGTCAACATAAATGAATCTTATCTAAAGATTCAATTTATACACACATAAATGATCTGCACACCTTTTGATGTTTGGAATTTGTTCACCTTGGTGTGTGAAGAACAAGTGGTGTTGACAAACACCTTTTAGAGCTTGTTGATTGAAGGTCTTCTCCTTATGTAAGCTCTTGGTTTCCGATTAATGGTTTGAAAAATTATTAAAGACACACTAAGCAACCATGTAGTCTGCCTAGATTGTTGTTAATGATGCATATGTTGATGATGTAATGTGTTATGCTATGATGCTCTCTTGGATCTCTTTTCTAGATTCCTACAAGTGAATCATGGTTTATCCTTTTATACAACACCCTAACACCTAAATTAACATATTTCATGTTCAAGTTAGCAAGTAATGATGTGTTATGCTATGATGCTCTCTTGGATCTCTTTTCTAGATGCCTACAAGTGAATTATGGTTTGTCCTTTTACACAACACCCTAGCATACAAATCAACACATTTCATGTTCAAGTTAGCAAGTAATGACTAGTAAGAAAGAAGTTGGTGTGGACCCATAATTAAATCTAAAGTTAAGATTATTAAGGGGTCATTTCTTTGTTACAAATTTGTTTTAAGATAATGAATAGATAAAATACAAATGAATGAATGAAAGTTTTTTACGCCAAAAGTGTTCCCTTTGTGAGAGGGATGACCTCGCTCGGCAGATCCACGGTCAAGAATTAGTGAGAGGGTAGGCAAGACGATTGAAATCATCGTCACCATCCATTTTTTTACGGTCGCCGTTGAAAAATTCACGCCAGAATTTTTTTTGAACTCATCGGTTGTTTTGATGCTGGCAAAAAAAATCGTGTCATAGAAGTCTCATGTCATTTAAATGTCCCCCCTGCGATTTCTATTTTTTTTAAAAGGAAAAGGAAAGGGAAAATGGTTGAAAGAAAATAACTCAGGCGAGTTTTTTAGGTATTTTTTTATTAAAGAAATTGTAAACCTTTCGATGATAATCTTCTTTTTTTAATGGCTTGCATTGTTTTTTTTTTTTTAAATTTAATTATTTTTTAAAAATAAATTTTAATTTTTAAAATTTTATTCTAAATTATAAAATATAGTTTATTGAGATATTTTTAATATAATATCATAAAATAAAATAAATATTATTTAAATATTTTTAATATATTATGATATTTTAAGATTGTATTTTTTTTATATTAAATATAGGTAGGTCAAATACAAAAAAAAAAAAAATAACCACCGAGAGTATCAAAAAAGAGGCCCAGCCTCACCATGAACTCAGAGTATCATGTATACAGACATAACAGAAGAAAGAAGAAGCTAAAGAACTACTAGTGTAAGACATCATAATGGGTATCAACCCAAGCAGTCCAACCAAGATGATTCTCCATCCAAACTATGATCTTACATTCCTGGATTTGCGTAAGCATGAATATCTCATCTTTCCTAGAGTTAATATTCTTCCTGATCTCTTGGTTCAGCCTTTTGCAAGTTTGTTCAAACATTTGAAGGTCATCGAAGTTCCTCCTCCACTCGTAACCATGCTTCAGCTCATAGACGAAGAATGTGGTGTGCCCATCTTTCAAGAATCTCCTCAGCTTGTCTTTCTCCATCATCATTGTTGTGTGGACCTGAAGAAAGATTTTAAAAAATGTGAGTTTTTGAAAAAACTCAGTAAGAACTCTAGGGTTGCTTTGATACCTTTCCTCGTTCCTGCACTTCCAGATCTGCCAGAAGATGTTAGAAGACAACATATTCCAAAATAAATTAGCATCCTTTTTAAGCCCATCAATATGACCAGTGACAATTTCCAGAATATTCACATTAAAGGGTAAAAAATACCAAACATGTTCCATATTTCTTTAGCAAAGATGCAATCAAAGAGGATATGCCTACCCGTTTCAGGAAGCCTGCAGAGACTGCAAATGTCAGTAGTGTGACCATCTTTTCTAATAGGGAGTCTGTCAAGCAGAGTCAGCCACTTAAAACATCTGATTTTAGGCTCAACAGGACCTTTCCAGAGAATATCAAAATACTTTTTCCAAGACAGCATCAAGAGAAGAATACCAAACAATATTGATATGATTAATAATATTTTCATTATGATCAATGATTCTATAGATATTCTTGGCTTTGAGATTAGCCATGATGACCCCATCCGACCATTTGCACTTTAGGTATCTATGCGAGTCCACATGACAGTCAGAAGGCAGAGCCTTAGTAGCCTTGACAATCATATTATAAGTCTTCTTTTGGGAGTCCAGAATATTAAATTTGTTCTTGAGCTCATCCCAATTGATGAGTTTATCATTTTCAAAAAGATCAGCAAGCTGGGAGATCCCTAGTTTAGCCCACAACCTAGCAGAACATCCTTGGGAAAGGGCTAGGGGTTTACCAGCCAGGTGCAAGTTCCACCAAATGGATCTTTCACCATATAGATGCTTAGCATCATGGAAATCCTTATTGGTGATAAAATTCCTGACATGGTCCCAGGCTCTCCAGA
The DNA here is from genome assembly GCA_027924645.1 of Cunninghamia lanceolata. Classification (NCBI taxonomy): domain Eukaryota; kingdom Viridiplantae; phylum Streptophyta; class Pinopsida; order Cupressales; family Cupressaceae; genus Cunninghamia; species Cunninghamia lanceolata. The sequence goes on along the minus strand of BSBN01001074.1, from coordinate 955,419 downwards.
TGGATCTGAAAACAACAGAGCCTTGGACAATGACCGGGAAGTTGCCAACAATTAAGTCACAAAATGGGAGATTTCTCCAAGTTCTAGCTTTTTTAGGAAAGCCTCTTTCAATATTATGCCTAACCAACACTTTCCATGGATCATTTCCATCCATAGAATGAAAGATCCATTTGGCGGATAAAGCAATACCTTGAGTTTTAAGGTCTTTAAGCCCCAGCCCCCCAAGGAGCTTGTCAGTATGACACCAGTCCCATTTGACCGCATGCATTTTTCTATTGCCTTTACCATCAGACCAGAGGAAGCTCCTAATGGCCTTTTGAATTTCCAAAGTTTGATAGTTAAACATCCAAGCAGAGGAGTAGTATATGCTATTTGAAGACAGCATTTTTTGACAAACTTGAATTTTGCCAGCAAGAGATAAAGATCTGTTATGCCACTTATTCAGCTTCTTATCAATTTTTTCCTTAATCCAAGACCACATGTCTTTGAGGGAAGGCTCGATAGAGAAGGGGATACCTAAATACTTAACAATCTTATGAGGTCTGCCCCATTGGAAGTTATGCTAATTGAACCAAATAGGAGGTTGCTCTTCCCACCCCAGGCAAATGGATTTGGATTGGGAAATACGAGCACCAGAAATAGAGCAGAACATATTAAGCTTGGTTTGCAAGGCTTCAAAGTTATTGTTGGAAAGTTCAAAAAATAAGGCAGTATCATCAGCAAACTGACAGTTAATAAGCTCATCATTGTTAGGAAGATAAAGGCCTCTAACATCAGGGGAAAGCGTATTGTCTCTGAGGATGTAGTAAAGGGCTTCTGAAGCTATGACAAATAGAGCAGGGGCTAAGGGACATCCTTGTCTGATAGACCGACCAAGGGGAAAGGGATTGGAGAGGGAACCATTGACCTCCACCTGGGCAGAGGCATCATTAAGCAGAACCCGAACTGAGTTACAGAAGAAGGCCAGGAAACCAAGGCTTCAAGCATCATGACGATAAAATTCCATTCAACCCTATCATAGGATTTTTCGAAGTCCAGGAGTAACATCGCAGAGTTCTAATGAGAGCACTTCGCCCAATCCATGGCTTCCCAGCTAGTAATTAAGTTTTCCAAAATATATCTACCTTTGATAAAACTAGTCTGGGTAGCACAAACAAACTTAGGAAGGATATGAACAAGTCTGAGGGCCAGGATCTTGGCCAAAATTTTATAGGAAACATTGAGGAGGGTGATAGGCCTCCAATTTTTTATAAGAGCTTTGTCCCCATCTTTGGGAAGAAGTTTAATGATGCCATTGTTAATCTCAGGGCCAAGGGAACCATTAGCTATAGCTTCCACATAAATGTCATGTAAATCCTTACAGATCCAACTGATATTGGCCTTATAAAATTCAACAGGGAGCCCATCAGGGCTGGGGGCCTTATCATTATTGAGAGAATTGATAGCTTTTTCTACCTCATCCAAAGAGATATCCTTAGATAAGATAGTAATATCATCATTATCCAGCTTATTGGGAATAAGAAGTTTACACTTATTCCTATGAACAACAGCCTCCTTAGAGTCCTCAGAGGTGAAGAGACTCCTGTAGTAATTGGCAAAGGCTTGGTTAATGATAACAGAATCTGAGATATCCTGGTTGTCAATTAGGAGTCTGTCAATAGACTCCTTGGTTTGCTTTTGCTTTAAAAGGTTAAAAAAGAATTTGGAACCACGGTCCCCATTCTGGATCCAATGAGCGCGAGATCTGATTTTAGCACCATGGATTCTAAATTGTTGATGTTTCCTCAGGGCATCCTTAGCAGATATCACCTGGGAGATAAGGTCAAGATTGGAGGAATCATTCTGAACATTGCTCTCAGCCTCTTGGAGATTAGAGGAAATATGTTTTTCAATGAACCTATAATCCTTAGCATTCTTTTGACCAATGGTTTTGAGGAGACATTGCCAAGCTGGGAGATCAACCTTCCATCTGTTTGTCATGGAGAAGTTAGGGAAATTAACCTTATTGATATTGCGAATAATCTAGATGGCAGCAAGGATATCTTCATCAAGAAGGAGACTGGTATTCAGAATGAACTTGGGATTAGTCGTCCTAGGGTGAACAGGGGTGAAGTTGAGGTTGACACGGGTAAAAATGGGATGGTGATCAGAGAGAGTGGTGGCCGTAATAAGGACAATGTTGTTCTGGTTGTCAGGAAGGAAGGAGAAGACATTCTTGTTACCATAAAAACGGTCAAGTCTAGAATAGATCCGGGAGTGGTCTTGTTGGAAGTTGCACCATGTGTGCCATATCCCGGGGTTAGAGGCCTTATTGCCAGTTAAAGGGTCAAACAAAGTCTTAGAATTAATTAACTTGTTCCAATGAACCTTTTCATTATCTTTCCAAACAAAAGGATTACCTCTAGATTTATCTTTCTAGGACTCAACCGTATTAAAATCTCCTCCAATCAGCTAGGGGATATCAGGGAGGGTAGTCATCCATTTCCAAAGATTAGCCCTCTCCTTAGAGTCATTGGGGGCATAAACAGAGCAAATGCCAAAGATGTTATTATTATGATTAATGGTAATCCAGACAGCTCTCTGGCAGGGTGAGGTGCCATTGGCAGTTATATAGTTCCCCCATTTGGGGCTAATGAGGAGAGCAATTCCACCTCTGCCTCTATTATGATTAGTGCAAAATTTGATCGCATTATTCCATATAAAGTTAAGGTTGGTTTCAAGCATGAAACCGATGGCTTTAACTTCTTGCAACATGAGAAAATCCATAGAACTAAAAGAACTAAGAAAACGATTAATAACAAATTTCCTATCCGGGGATTCAAGACCCCTCACATTCCAAGATAAACAATTCATGAGGAAACATTAGAGGGAGTAGGGCACACAACACCAGCTTCATCAGCTGAGGGTAAAGACTTAGTAGAACTATCCCATGTTTTCTTACCAGAGGTTTTATTCTTAGATCCTAGAGGCCTTCCCCTGCGTTTCGAAGCAAGGGTATCAGTTTTAGGATCATCTTCATTTTCGGATTTGGAGTCCACTTCCATAGAGGGCATACTGGGGGGGTTGTTAATAGCAGGGATGATTTCTAAAGAACAATCATCACTTAGTTCTTTAAAAACTTTTTGCGGGAGCTTCCAAGATGCTCCTAGAGAGATATTCAGGCTGGAGTTGTTGGAACAAATAGCAGGGGAGCAAGGAGGGTTGTCACTGCTAATTTCAACCACAGGAGGGATAACAAGAGGACTTTGGGGAAGGAGATTTCCCGAGGAGGTAGGATTTGAAGTTTTAGGATGGTTAATGTTATTGCCCTTGCGCCTTCTTTTTTTGTTGACGGTTTGGAAGCCATCGTCAGTGTTTGCCTCATCAATAGCCATGTCCGAAAAAGGGAAAGAGATTTGAGCAGTAAGGGGAGCAGGAGAGGCTGAATCAAGAGTAGGAGGAGGTTTGGAGGCAGTTTCCTCTTGTGTGTTTTTGTTAACAGAAGGAGGCAAATTAGGGTTGGTCGGTATAGCGGGTTGAGGGATTTTAGCAAGGTTTTGATTCTTTTTAATAATGGGGCAATCCATTCTAAGGTGGCCCTCTTTCTGACATAAGAAACAAGCATTTAGACCTCCCAATATTTCAATAGGGCACACAAAAGTTTCTTCCATGATGTTAACAGAGATGTCAGCAGGGATTTCCTTCCCTGGTTGCAAAGAGATAAGGACTCTGGCATCCATATGTGGCACCAGCCTAACAGTATCATCCATTCAGATGGTTTTGCCCAATGGTTCAAGCAATTGAGGCAAGAATCGCCATAAAAAGGGGGGGACATTTTTAACCAGTATCCACCTAGGGGCCGAAAGGGCAAAAACTTCTTCGTGCACAGCCTTAGGAGACCAAGCCAAAGCATGGAAAGAAGTGGATCCAACGGTCCAATATTGCTTTTTAAGGACTTCAACTTGAGATTCATGATTAACAAAGAAGACCACAAATAAACCCTTCTGGATCTGCCGACAAAAAGAAATGTGAAAGCCCATTTTGAGATTCCAAAAATTGTGAAACCAGTCATCAAGAAATTTTCGAGGAGGACACTTATCAAGTTCAACAGCAGAAAAGAAAATCGCAGTATTCTTTAACCTATTCTTCTCCTTAATAATCTTAGCAAGCATTTCAGGATTAGGAGCAATGGAGAAAGGGGCCGAAGGAACCGTAGAGCACTTACCGAGAACGGCGGCATCGTGGGCACTGGCACCTGCAAGGTTAAACTTGGCTTTCTCATCGACAACACCAGTCGTATTGGCCACTGCTTCAGAGAATGTTTTTGGTTTACAGGTAGGGTTAGGGGTATTAATAGAGACGCCATTAATGCCGACGTCCTTCGGCACAGTGGGAGAGGGGTTAGGGGGTACGGGCTCTGCCAAGCGGCAGAGCAAGGGATATTGAGAACCAAGTAAATCAACCATATTAAAGCAGAGGTTGGAGAGGACTACACCTAGACTGACATTGCGATCGGGGACTTCCAGCTGTCTCCCACCGCTCCGTTCAAACATGCCGGAGATCGCCACTGTAAAGCAGCCTTCGCAAAGTTCGCCAAATTCGCTCCCTAATCAATTTTCTCAAGATTGTATATTTAGATTAAATATATCATATATTTAATAAGTATATATATTTATTATTTAATTATATTTATTTTATATATGAAATTGAATTATATTTATTATTAAAAATGCAAAAAGATGTAAAAATGCAAGAAGAGGGAAAATAATAATATATTAAAAATATTTAAATATACATAATGTAAGAAGAGGGAAAATCATTGTAGTTATTTGGATGAACATTCGCTTCATTAGCTCTAAATTACATAGAGATGGAACGTGGCCAATGATGTGAATCTCGTTGTCCATATGTCCCAATTTTGATTTCATACAAGCCTTTTCAAAAACAATTTTCATAAACAAAATGAACTTTTGTTGTTTTCCTCTCTTTATAGGTGAGTCTTTATAGTGGGAACCTTACATAGTATTATATACCATACAAAATATATTATATTTTAATATTTATAAATATACTATAATATTATAAAATTATATGTTTAGATTTAATATAATATATATTAAATATTAATATTTTTTTATAACTTAATTATACTTATTTTAATTATAATATATAATATATAATATATAATATCAAATAAAAATTTATTTATTGTTATATAGTATATTTTATATAATGTACCTATATTAAATATTAATATTTTTTTATAACCTAATTATACTTATTTTATATATAATACACAATATATAATATATAATATCAAATAAAAATTTATTTATTGTTATATAGTATATTTTATATAATGTACATTATTTAATATATTTGTAAAATATTATTAAATTATAAAAGCATATACTAATATTAAATATTTATTTAAAATTTAATTATATTTATTTTAAATACAATATACAATATTTAATATATTATCTAATCTAATTATATTTATTTGAAGTCGAGCATTAAAAAACTATACCATAGTTAATTTAATTAAAGTCATATAATCATTATTGATAAAATTTGGGCCTGCTATTTTTTGGGTATAATCATTATTGATAAATTTTTTACTTGTTACACATTTTATGTTTACTACGATTTGCCTATACATGTTATGTATGTTATCATACTTATACCCATGGAATTTACCTTACTATGATGTTTAGATTTGCCCATTGATTACTTGTATTGCTCCTATATTGGCATACTGTTCTTTTAGAGTTTACACATTGAGCCTACATTAATATCTCACACTCCTTATGTTACATACTAACCCTGTATTAACATATCATACATTTAGAGTCATCACACTAGACTTGAGGGCATTATGATTTCCCCTTTACCATTTATGCCTTCATTGTAATATCCTTACATTAGGATGTGTCATTCTCCCCCCACCTTTTAAACTCCTCTTGCCATATCTTTAGCATTTGTACCAACATTGGGGGCATCATGCCCTCCCCTTGCATACCATATTGATCTTTTTTATTCGAGACATCATATCTTCCCCTCCATGATATTTTATATACCTATATCACTCTTAGTGTCATCCTTGTTAATAGGGCATCATGGTTTCCCCATATCATATTGTTCCTACCTAGATTTATATTACCACTAAATTCACATTAGAGACATATGCCTTCACTAATACCATATACGCTTACTAATTATTTATCAATCTAAACTAATTAATCTATATAAATTATTTATTAATATGTTATGTAATTTATTTGATTAGCTAAATTAAAGTCTATTTTGACTTACAAATTTAAAATGAGAGGAGAAAGCATAGAAGAAGGCCATATAAAAGGTTTGTAATAGTGGATGATAAGTCACCCTCTAGCTACACACACAAGCTATAATGTTTTTCTTGTAGGTTGCTTCTTACTACTTTTTATCATATTATAGACCTTTGAACTATTACACACTTGTTATATGAAAAAATATTTATAAAAATGTAACATCACTCTCTTAATATATTTTATTATAATATGATTTTATATAAATAACTATATTTCAATAATTTCACTATTTTTTTAATACTATTACGTTCTATTATTATATTAATATATCTATTCACTTAATTTTTCTTCTAATAATTTTCAAATATTAAAATCATTTGAATAAATACTTTCCTACCAAGCCTATTCTTAAATTAAAAAGCTTTTATTGAAAAAGCAATCTAAAATTTTTAAAATGACTTTTAAGCTAAGTGATTATATATATATATTCAAAATTATAATTATATTTATTATTGTATATTATATTATTATTTAAAATATAATATAATAATAAAATGCATCTTGTTATATATTATTATACTTTATTTATATTTTAATAATTTATATTGTTTAAAATATAATATATTAATAAATATAATTATAGTATTAGATTTTATATATGAAATAAATATATAATTGAATTAAAAAATATTTAAATATACAATTATATTATATTATATCATATTTAAAATTTATTTAATAATTAATATTTTATAAAATGTATATACAATAACAATATAGATGTCAAGGGGGTTGTTCTTAAATGACAAGGCCATAAGGTTCTCGAGATGAAGATCAAATTCGAATCCCCCAAGTGACATCTATAGTTGGAATTCCAAGTTGTGGCTCGTGGATTTCCAAAGTGGCTCCTATGTTGAATAAGTAATCTAAGTTAAATATGTCAATGGGTAGGAGGTGTTGGAGTACAATACCACTGAGAGGGGGGTGAATCAGTGATATACTAATTTTAACAACACCTTAAGAACTTGAAAAAAATCACAACATATTTGGCAAGGCAGACTAATGTCAAGAATGTATCAACAACATTATGAAACAAACAAGAACATCAAACTTTGGAGTAAAGATGTTTACATATTAGACACTCAATCATGTAACTTGTGTAACTTTGATTGACCATAATGAGAATGAACAAAGGACATCATTTCAAACAAAAATATATGTTGAATATGAGTTCATGCAGATCAAATTGACTTAAAATAGCTATAAAATAGAATGACACATGATAAGTGAAAGAACATGAGGATAAGACACATCAGTGATAGCAACAACCCATAACACAAATATTGTCCTAAGTGGAAACCCTCTGGGGTAGAAAACCACTCGAAAAATGCCTCACTGGCTTATAAAAATGAATCTCACTGATTACAGGCCTCACTAGCTTACAACATTGCCTCACTGGCTTACAACATTGCCTCACTGACATATAACATTGCCTCACTGGCATATAACATTTAGAAGCATCAACTTCAAGGAGCACTAACCCCTAACACAGCCTTGCAAGAGCACCCACACTCTGCATATAGAAAGATAAATACAAATACAGAGGGACACTTTGTTTCTCTTTGTCCAGTACAACAACTCTGATCTAACATCAATGATAATGCACTTGGTCATCTATCCTCAACATTACAACAGGTGTATACACAACACTATACAATTTCTATTCAAAGCCCTTTTTATACATTTCACAATGTCTTCCTCTTCTCATGAAACAGTTTGAAGAGATAATTGTTTCCATAAAATTGTTTCAGGTAATAACTGAATATTAAACCACAGTTTAGAGTCAAACTAACCCTTCCAGTTATAACTAACATGTAATCCATAACTGTCATGTGACTAAGAAAAGAAGTAAACAATGTGTCACTGCTGCCTCAAAATGTTATTATCATTTGTGCACCACATAACCATGATTAAGTGTTCAACTCAAGTTGCAACACTTAACAACAGTTAGGTGATCACCAAAACTCCTCAATACTGTCCATAAAAGAAATCATTGAGTCACTGAATCCTTGTTCTGACAGAACCAAAATTAATATATAAACTGGCTGTCATTAGATCAAACAGATCAACATAGTGTCATCGACAAGATTTACTTACAATAGAGCCCTCAACACTTTGTATAACTGAAACCCATTTTTAAAACTATATTATGAAACCCAATACAATGTATTGACTTTTGTGTTTTAAGCAATTTCTGAAGGCTTTAACACAAACCTTAACATCTTATAGTGGGTATTAAAAAAAATATGCTAGAAATATGAACAGCCAATACATGTAGAACGACCTTCAAGTTAAAAATAATGAAAAGAAATGACAACACCTGAAGTAATCATGGTTTTGCACTTTGTTTCCAACGGTCACACTCTTCAAGTCCGCTTCCAACTTTGTCACCTGAACTATGATTCCCAAAAGATCTGTCAAAGATTCATGGTGGTTTCTGCATATTGTTCCATGATTACATAAGGATATGAAACCCTAGCTCGCTACCGACATAGACCAAGATAAAACTTTGAAAAATGAAATGGTTTAGTCTCCTTTTTGCTCCAGATATCCCATTCAATCAGTGCTCACGGTAAACCCTAGAAAGGGGCCGGTGATGATAAAGACACAAACATCTTTTACCTACTTTGAAGAGCCCAAGACCTATTCAATAGGTCATTCCTTAATGAAGCCCGAAGTGACATTTGTAACAAAGTTTATTTTGTTTTCTCTTTTTAAAAAAAAATATCACATAATACCTTATGACAAACAATGTGCCATTAATGCCACTTTTTAAATCACATCAAAAATAACCTTTTGAATAATGATCAAAACTTTACAAAATAACATCACATTATAATGCCACTGTGAAATGAAGTCAAACTCCACTGTCAATGCTATTTCCACTACCGACATATAGACAAAGATAAAACTTTGAAAAATGAAATGGTTTAGTCTCCTTTTTACTCGAGATATCCCATTCAATCGGCGCTCACGGTAAACCCTAGAAAGGAGTCGGTGACGATAAAGACACATACATCTTTTACCTGCTTTGAAGAGCCCGAGACCTATTCAACAGGTCATTCCTTAATGAAGCCCGAAGTGACATTTGTAACAAAGTTTTTTTTTTCCTCTTTTTTTTAAAATATCGCATAATACCTTATGACAAACAATGTGCCATTAATGCCACTTTTTAAATCACATAAAAAATGACCTTTTGAATAATGATCAAAACTTTACAAAATAACATCACATTATAATGCCACTGTGAAATGAAGTCCAACTCCACTGTCAATGCTATTTCCACTGAGTGTCCAATCAACACTACTTTGTGTCAAGTTCTGTCACATGGCCCACTGTTGTCTAGTGCCTTAAACCAAACGAAATCAAACCTTTGCACACTAATAATAACTTGCATATTGATGTGATGTCAATAATGAAACCAAAATCACTTATCATCCTAAAGCTGTTGTATGAAATCAAACTGTCATAGATGTCCATACTTATAATGCATGGTTGCAAGATAATTGTTATCATCTCATAAGATCATCATATCAAGAGGGCATAAAAATATAGGGAATACCACAACATAGGAAATGCCACTGAGCATGATACCAAAACGTATGCCAACTGACAAGTATGAATATGACCATCAAGCATATCCACTGTATATCAAACATCATGAGTGTATGTCATCAATTGCATCATATACCAATGAACACAAACCAAGTGCCAACTGAACCAACCAAGTCAAGTTGTGGATTGTCATCAGGGACAAACAATTGAGGGTGAAGTCAATAGGAGGTCCCCCTTGTGACCTTTGTTGGAGTGGGGCTAGCCTAATTACCCACCTCATTGATTTGAGAATAATAAGGCTTCAAATTAAGAGAAGTAATTGTATTCTATGTAATTAAAAGGTTTGCACATTGTGAATGTGCATCTAACTAGTGGCACTGAGTTTTTCTTTAAGGCATTTTATCAAACACTTCCCTATGTACCAACACCACAAACTCTTTGTCACGGGGAAACAAAGTACTAGCACAAAAAAATACCTTACAAAATATATTTCTACAAATGAAAGGCAATATTGCATGTGGCTTTATGCAATAGAAGCATGAGACTATCAAATGCAAACCAACCCAATCATCAAACTCTCCTTAAAAGGTAACAATGCAATTGCACACCAAGAATCAAAACCTACCAAATGTCCATAAAAGTGTTGTTAAGTGTATCATGCCATATGCTTTACGAATCAACAATAAGATAGGTGGAGTGAGGTTCAAAGCACATGTCTCTCACAAACATGTTCAACATGTTGGGTCTACTTTCATGGTCATTTCTTGCCTATTATTTGCTTTGATATCAGTAATTTGTAGTCTGTGCACATTGTGTGTTTCATAAATAGATAATACTTCTTCCAATACATATCTCTTGAGAGACCAATGGACCAAAAGTATGAAAATAAAGTCTCTCCAGTGCCTTCCAATGTTTTGTGAAGAGTGGCATTTCTCCCTCCCTTCTTATTGAATCTAATTCATCCATCAAAGTCTACTTCATCTTCCCAAAAAATGGATATATTTCATCATCTATTTGCATTGATGTGGTCGAAATGCATCATATTGGTCAAACATAACCTAAAGAGATGTTGTCTCATGAATTGCAATGATTGTAAGATATAAACAAAATGTGTTGAAGGCACAAGACAACTGAGACAGGGGGTGAATCAGTTGTATCAAAAACTTCAAACCCTTATAAACAAAATCACATCCACATCAGTTCACTTAAACCCTTAATCTGTTATGAAGATTAAACATGAAGAACATATATTAGAAACTTAAACACATCAACACCATGCACAAGAGAACACCAAATTTTTACATGGAAAACCCTAAAAGGAAAAAACCACGATGATGATTAGCTCACGATATAATGTAGTATCAATATCAAATTACAAGAGGCTCACTGCCAAAGGGCTCATTGCCTAGAAGAAAGAATGCTCACTGCAATAGGGCTCACTACCCAAAGGGCTCACTACCCAAGGACTCACTGTCCAAGTGGACTCACTACCCATTGAGAAAGAAAGAAAGAAGAGAAGGATGGCTCACTGTCATGATTTGAACTGATATAATTGCATCAAACCTATGCATGGAGTTCAGTTCCCAATGAAGTCCAGTATACATCCCAACACACACAACATCTTCACAACAACACTAAAAATAGTAGACACCTTCTGCTCACTACATCCGGTAGCCTAACACATGAAAGCTCTGACTACACTGATCAAATTCACATCACTTCGTCATATCCCCCACACCCACATGTATCCATGAATCCTTGACAATTATTTATACCACCATCAGTCTTGAAAACATTCTCCAAGGTCGACAACACAATCTATAATTCTTGAAACAATCTCCAATGTCGGCAAACTCACATTATTTGAATTAGGTCTGGACCTAAACATTCCATGGCACAAATGAATGAAGGCAAACCATTTTGCACCTTATCTCAAACCTAAATCCATCCAAGCACACCACTCAACGCTCACATAACCACCGAATCAATTCCATTATCAACACAAACATCCAAGGTTAGCCATACATTATAAACATAAGAAATTCTTGATTACATGCTTCTACAATCACAACCGTAACTTACAGATCCCATACAATGCTTTAAAACAATCTGGAAACATCCATGAACAACTTGGAGTCACCTAAGAACCAACAATTTCAGCCACAACAAATTTCACTTGAAGACAGTTCACAGACTGCTTACAAACAACACTGTCAAACTCTGCTACACAAGAAATGACTTTCCGGAGCACCAAATCACAAATCCTCTAGAATGGAGATAGATTAGGATCTTATAAACATATATCTAGAACTGTAGCACCTAAAACCTTGTATCAAAATGTTTCAGGATTTAACTGTTTGAAGATTTTTCCTCATTGTTTCGGATCACACTCCATGATCCATCATCAGGAGAATAAAACAAGAGAAGAGAATGATGGATAGATTAGGATCTTATAAACATATATCTAGAACCGTAGCACCTAAAACCTTGTATCAGAATGTTTCAAGATTTAACTGTGTGAAGATTTTTTCCTCAACATTTTAGATCACACTCCGTGATCCATCATCAGGAGAAGAAAACAAGAGAAGAGAAACATTTTGATACAAGATCATGGATTGTGGAAATCTAATGTCTATTACCTAAAACCTTTCTATGGAGGAATGCAAAGTAAAATACTCTCTCAGGCACACTGCAAACACTATCAGACACTATCCTCAAACTGGTGAATACAACTTTCACTGTACAACAATCTAGAGTACCAAATTCTAGATTTAGCATCTTCAAACACTTCTCAGCAACATATCCAAACTACACATGTAGATCTCTAACACAGAAGAAATGTGGAGCAAGAACTTGAACAGTATTCTGTAAGTCAGAAGACTCCTTCAACACATTATTTCTAGTATTAATCAGTTTTTCTCAAAAGCACTTGGAAACTCAATATCAGAAACATATCATTAACATCTTCAGCACTTCTACACAACAACCAAATCATCTTTAGTAGGCCAATTCAAACAAACAACAATAAATTCATCAGAAGACATAGTTGACACCAATGACAACAAAAGCATGTTGACATCAATGACAACACCGATTAGCACATACTTGCAACAAAATGGAGTCCTAATATCATCAACCCCCACAGTTAATTTTCTCATGATCTTTTCTTTCTTTTGGATTATCTCTCTCTCTCTCTCTCATGTGTAATAGACCATTCATATAAATATTCAAATATGTCAAATTCAAATACCCTATTTTCAAATGCATATAGATTTTATTTAAAAACATATATGTTATATCTCTTTCTTTCACTCATTGTCACTATGTTATATTTTTAGGAAATTTCTCTTCAAATATAAAAATGTATGGCTTTAATATTTCAAATGGTCAAGAAGTTTCCATGGAGTTCTCCACATGCAAGATCAAAGTTTTTAACAATTAAATCAGCAACCAAAAAGATTGTAGATAAACAGTTAAAAATAAACATATAAATAAATTTTTTAAGAGAAAAAAATAATTATAACAATTACATACTTACATAGATATACAAAAAAATTGTTGACTACAAGATTAATGCAAACTTTGTAACAAGAAACCATAGTTTTGATGACCTTTTAATATAAATTAGGTTGCTCTTAAGGAACCTACGAATTTATGATCATAGATGTCCATAGGCCAAAACTTAAGGTATATGAATCCTTTTTATCTCCAAGTGTTACATGTTTAATTCCCTTGCCTCTCTCTCTCTCTCTCTCTCTCTCTCTCTCTCGTTTAGGTAGTACTAATCAATTAGGTACCTTGTGTGAATGTGCCCTCTTCATAGTCACTTTGTGTTGAGCTAGCATTGTGTTTTTATAATGACATTAGAACATAACATAGAGGAAGGAAGAAGGGGAGATAGAGATAGAGGGATAGATAGAGAGGGAGGGAGATGGGAGAGATAAAGAGATGCAAGTGAACCCAGGTGCAATGCATGAACAAGAATCTAGAAAGGGGATGCATGCAAATAGAGTCTACACACCAAACATGAAAGCTCACACATTTGAAGTACCTACTAAGCAAAACATAGGGATCTAGAAATCCATTAAGATTATGCAAATAATTTCAAAACACTCGAAAAACAAAAAAAATACAATATACCATAGCGATACAAGACAATCATCATTCACTTAAAGACATGACAATTGAACTTCCACAACTCGTCGGCGTACCCATTGCACACCAAGGTGCAATTGCCAGTAGTAATGTTTATGAGGCCAAGCAATCTAAGGGACTAGGGAAATGACCCCTCAAAACATTTTCAAAATAAAATCTAAACTTTTAAAATATAAACTTAAAGAAAAACCAATGAGAACAAATCCAAAACAAAGGGAAAAGTGAAGTTCACCCTTACAATGTTTGAGGAAAGAGTGTGTTGTTCCTTGTCTCCGGAACCAAACAAGACAAATTCTGCAGGTATTCTGTTATTAAACATATTCCAAAAGGTGCAGTTGAAGAATACATAAGTTAAAGGAAAAGGCTGGCGTCTTGCTTCAGTTGGCCTCCTTCTGGAGAGCATGCATCATGTATGGTGCATGATGCTCATCATGTCTGCGACTGCCGACTTTACTCACGCTTTCCATCATCTCTCCTGTAACATTTTGGAATGTAGCGGTTACAATGTCTGGCTTTCTAACTATAATTGTCGTTTGTAGGGTGAGGGAGACATAATGATGAAGAGAGCAGCTTTATGTAATATCCATTCCCGATTCTTGAATCCCTAATCCCCTCTTTCCACATTTCCCCAATCCTATTCCAACCAAGTAAACAAAATGGAAGCCTCGATTCTCGAGGTTTGAGGGCTTTTCAGAACTATCACTAGATAGGAATTAGGATTGGACAGTGGGGTCCTCTGTCCACAGTAACAACAGGGATTCCATTACTGTCACTGACAAACTCGCCGCCACCCTGTCGAAGCCACGCTTAGAATATATATATGGAGGTGGTACATAGGTAACACAATGTAGCTATTTCCAAGGTGTTTCAATGGAAGGCGTTCGGCGTTGTTCTCTGGAGAGCATTGAGGAATACCCATCTCCTGAAAGCCCCACAGAGCCCATGGAATTTCTGGCTCGATCATGGACAATCCCTGCATTGGAACTCTCCACACCTTTCCACAAACTAACAGCATCTATGTCATCGCCTGTTGTAACCAATCCGCTCACTTCCCAGCTGGTTATGGAACGCATTCTATCACAATCTGTAGGTTTCAAGAAACCCATTTTATCCCCATAATCTTTCATTTTTTTTAGGGTTCGATCTTAGGCTAACTAATTGTTTTCGTTGAGCAGGAAGTATCGCCGCTTACATCGGGGAGGTTGTCTCAGAGCAGCGGCCCGCTAAATGGTTCGGCCAACGGAAGTCCTCCTGCTTCTCCAATGGGAACAAACGATCTTAAGGTAAATGGCTTAGAGGTTAGCCCTAAAGCTTCATGTCTTCTGCTTGTGGAATTTTAAATATGTTTAGTCACTGTTGTTGTTGCAGAGATTCTTGTTATTGCACGATGCACTTAACCCTGACCTGTGCCAAGGGGGTAAAAAGGTATTTATTCTTTTAATCACCAGAGCTTCTTGTTTCTACCAAGTTGGGCATGAATCCGTTAGAAAGAGTAACAAAGATTTGCTTTTAAAGGACTCTGCATAGTTTTAGAGTAACCCCTCCTATTACATTAGACTTCCTTGCCTGCTACATTGATTCCAAACCAAAGTCATTCTCTTAATAGCATTCTTAGATTCCATCTTGGAAAATTGTACCAACTGATGGTGTAACTGATACTTTCTACGAACTGATTGTCACTGATGCTTCTGGTTCTAGTGGTGAATGATGAATACTATATTGTAATCTATTAGCTAGCTATGTTTCTATGTTCATTTATTATAAGTGAACAATTTTGAATAAACTTTTTATTTTCAATTCATCTCTTATAGGCTTGTGAAATGCTACTTTTATTTACTCTAAACTAGCTGTATTTTTACAGTCCCATTGAGTTATTTGGTTGTTTATTGACATTAATGTACTTGCTTTCTCTTGAGACTCTGAAACCCTGTTTTCCTGTTGTATTTTGCAGTTTCACAGAAGCTTCAGCGCCGCAAAACCATGTCCATTGGGGGGGAAGACGGTGGGAAGGTGGCTAAAGGAGAAAAAAGAAAAGAAGAAGGAGGAGAAGCGGGTTCACAATGCACAGGTGCATGCGGCTACGGCAGTGGCGGGAGTAGCAGCTGCTGTGGCAGCAATTGCTGCTGCATGTGCTGCTGGTGGAAGTGATGGGCAATCCAAGACCAATATGGCAGTGGCTTCAGCAGCAACTCTTGTGGCGGCTCAGTGTGCTGAAGTTGCAGAGTGCATGGGTGCTCATCATCAACACATGGCTTCTGTGGTAAACTCTGCCGTCAATGTCAAGACGCCAGGAGATATCATGACCTTAACAGCAGGCGCGGCCACCGGTATTGATTCTAACCACCTTCTCTTATCACCCAATTTTTCTGGTATGCCTTGCCTTTCCATTGAAGGCCTAGCGGCTAGAGCAACTTTCTGCTTCTCTTAGGATTTTTTTTGGTGAGGTTCTCAGTTCAACTTTGTAAAACATTGTTCAAAGCATACATTATACATGATTCTAAATACTACCCATTATATTTTAAATTTACCACTGCCTGTTATTCTTGGGACCCCTTTTACACCAATACCAGTATATCCACTGAACTTTCTTGAAGGCCCGGGTGCCCGCATTGAAGGTACTATAGTGGGATTTATCTTCACTTAGTAGATGCCAACATTCTAAGGATGGCTTGTGCAATCTGCCCGGGGCTTTGGAATAATGGTCTTCACACTAACTCAGTGGGGAATCCTTTCACCTAAGTCTAACCGAATCATTCACTGACTTACTGGGTTTACCTTATCTAGAGCATAGTTTATAGGAACAGGATCAATTCTGCATGCCCTCGGAGAACTCTAGGACTACCCATTCAGGCATTACTTTTAAGTTCTATAGAGTGAATATCATCAGGGCTGTTGTTCTGCAAAAACCTTCTGTGATGCTCAACAGGAAATAATGTCATAAATGCAAAACCTGAATATTTGCTAATGAAAGTAGATAGCAAATTATAGTGCAATTAGGTTAGTATTTATAATGGAATCAATAAATATGTATACAAATTCCTATAGATTTAGGAGGGATTGCATATTTCTTAGAAAAGTTAATTTCTTTACCATAAGCCTAAATTTATTTTTTAAACAGCTTTGCGCGGAGCAGCAACTCTTAAAGTAAGAGCCCTGAAGGAAGTAAGGAATAATGCATCTGTTATTCCATATGACAAGGGTGGCAATTCAACTACTGGACCCGATCAAGAATTGGTTGAAAAGGGAGATGAATTGGATATGTCCTGCCAGGAGGTACTAGCAAAAGGTGGAGAACTGCTAAAGCGAACTAGAAAAGGTGTCATTTAAAAGCCCCTCCAATTCATATGTTGTCAATTGTTTCTTATCATCTCATGGTGTGTTAATACTTATATTAATAGCATTTAGCTGATAATATGCTTGTTTCTGCTAGGTGTGCTGCATTGGAAGTTGGTTTTTGTTTATATTAAGCATGGACAGGTGAGGATTCTTGATTTAATGTGACATTTATGTTTTCAGGGACCCAGGCAAAGCGTTGTTCTTTGTCTTTTGTTAAGCAAGTGGATTATTATCTTGCTGGAAATTTGTAACTTTGTATAATCACTTTTTCTGTTCGATTGCTGTGTATTCCTTGTACTGTCTTTCCATTCTTCTTTCATACACTGCAATGTGTATCGAACAAAATACTTAGCCAACCAAAAGTTTGTTAAAATTCTCAAGTAGTTTTAAATTTTAACTGTTATGGAGACATTTTTGTTGATGCTTCTGAACTCTTCAGGTGATGGTCAAACTTAAGAGCAAACACATGGGGGGCACGTTTACAAAAAAGAAAAAAAGTAAGTGGAGAAGCCTATTGCAATTCTATTTCCATTCATTTGAAATATGAGCGATCCTGTTAAAAGAAAATTCAATTATACCAGGCACTGCTCGGATTTTGTTTTATCAAGTAAATATGTGTATTCTGTTCAATTTGTTTCAGGTATGGTATTTGATGTCTACAAGTACATACCTGCATGGCCTGGGAGAGACCATCTAGAGGGAGGGGAGTGCAAAAGATATTTTGGCCTCAACACAGACCGTGGAGTGATTCAGTTTGAATGCAAAGATGAGAAAGAGCATCAAGCATGGACTGAGGGCATTACAAGATTACTTTCCTTGACACAACAACACAAGTTGATATGAGTCAAAGCATTGTTCGTGTCAGTTATAGCCACATTTGGTGTAGATCAGTTTTTTGGGTAGTAAAAAATCCTTTCTGATTCAAAGGATATGGAATCACAAAAAATCTGAAGCAGACATGGTTGTAAAGGTTTCTGGAATCAATACTATACAATTAATTGCACCAGGATTTGATCTGGCTTTTGCTCAAATTAGGGGGTCTATCAAACTGGGATTTTCTTATCTTATGTCCAAATGCTGCAATTATTGTATTGTTTCACCAAATGTCTATTTTTACAAAGCAAATTTGGTGGTAGTTCTACCAACTATTCAAAACTACTTAACTACCTATTTGATACAGGATGGTAAAACTTCTAATTATAACCTGCATGCAATGTAATAATCTTAACATTCTCCCTTTATCACATCATCTTTCTCATTAAGATGGGGTACAAATAAATAATTGGACCGGGACTAATATAACAGTCCAAACACTAAGACACACTTAATAGTTTACCAAGTATTTAACTCTATTAACTCTATTAACACTAAGACCACTTCTGCAATTTTAACTCTATTACATTCTCTTCTTTTCCTTCTGATTTCGGATCACGGAGTGTGATCCGAAACGTTGAGGCTAAAAAAACACTACACAGTTTTTCCAGAAGCATCTACAATAATAAGTATTTAATAGTTCTTTATTTTGATGTGTACAATTCTTCTTGTAAATCAAGACATACTCACCATCACCATCCACAAGTACAGTTGTCAATAGGGACACTCAACTATTTGCAAAACTAAGCAGGTGAATTGGTCTTCACTACTTCAACTAACAATGAAAGTGGTCTTCATTGTAACAAGCCCAAAACAGAACCACAGTTTTTTTTTCTTACTTCTACATATTAAGTAATGCACGTGCAATATAACCAAGTATAATGAATGCAATACATTTTGTTCCAGTACAAGTATATTACAAATCATCATAAAACATGGTGACAACATTCTATGAATTTATAATCAGTGCTTTAGGATTTAACTGTGTGAGAGTTTTTTAACTCAACATTTCGGATCATACTCCATGACTTCTCTCTTCTCTTGCTCTTTATTCTCCTGATGATGGATCATGGAGTATGATCCGAAATGTTGAGTTAAAAAACTCTCACACAGTTAAATCCTAAAGCACTGATTATACATTCATTATGGACTGTGGAAATCTGATGTCTATCATTCTATGAATTACAATAAAATCAAAGATCTATCAAAATATAATTATAATATCAATGGCAACATGTCATGTACATCCAAACCATCGTATTGAGCTGGGGAGGTCATATGAACCCATCATAGATGGAAATCCCTATCCAGTCCAATGGTTAGCTTAGTTTAAAGTGGCCAAATAAATAGTCTATGTTCCATTAAACATTATCCAGGTTTATTAAGTTTTCTTAGTTATTAATCTTTTTTAATCTAATCACATTAGATATAATTTATTATCATACAATTCAGTCACACCAAACAATAAAGCACACCATACACATCAAATAATATAGTATAGTACAAACAACAACATAATCAATCACCACAAACATAACAAGACAATACAAATACAAACATTACAAGAAAATATTTGAAACCCAATCACTTATTTTGACCAAGACTTTATGGCCCTCTCACTTTACACAAACTAGAATTTAATGTGCCAGCCACTTAACACTTTCCACTTGCATTAGGAGACCTAAGACAAAAGGTACAAGATACAAGAAGTACCAAAAATATAATACAACCCATTCAACCTAGAATTTATTTCTTGTAAGTTGTCATTGGACACACTTACAAACAATATTGTACATAATGCTGATCTTTATTATTAATCACTTTGTAGAGTATTTTTACTATTAGAGATATGACATAATTGGAATCTTTTGGGTCATATGAATTCATTCATTTTAAAGATCACCTTGAGAAATAGTATATATATATACCCATTAAATCTTCATGTGATGCAATGTGTATAGAGTTATAATGGTTAGACTTATAGGGAACATGAACTTCTAGATCCATTTATATTTACAAATGACACTTGGGTGTGTATATATATATATATATATATATATATATATATATATATATATATATATATATATACCCATTAAATCTTCATGTGATGCAATGTGTATAGAGTTATAATGGTTAGACTTATAGGGAACATGAACTTCTAGATCCATTTATATTTACAAATGACACCCAGGTGTTGTAGCTTGAGGGATGAACATACCCAACCCAAGCTCACACACAACCACTTGAAACACAAAAACTCACAACTAAATGGCAATATTCAAATTTCATTTTGATGGAAAGTTATATAAACATCTCAACTACAACTTCATCTATTTTTTTAAAGATTTCCACAACAGGAGGCACTTGTTGCTTTATGGCATACATAATAGTAAAATTAAAAAAAAAAAAATCTAAAATCCAAAATAAGTATTTTTCAAACCTCTATGTGATGTGTGGATTCAACACTTGTAACTTGTGGGTTTGATCTTGAGTGGCACAAAATTAGCCTAGTTTTTTTAAAAAACAATTGCCTAGACATTAACTATAGCCTTTTCATTATGCTTTGGTCAACCCAAAATATTCATGACCCTTAATTAATTGTGAATAAGTGAAAATTAATTGTCAAATTAGCTTGGCATAAATTCCAAGGTATTTATTCAAATTTGACCAAATCCAAAATTTTCATTGCTTTGACTAATCTTAAAAATGGATTCAAATTAATTTCAATACTTAATTACCAATTCAAACTCAATGTAATGCTTTAATTTTTCATAGCTTCCAATTTGCAATGTGTGTTTAGGGCCTCTCTTACCCAAACTTCTTCCAAGACAAGGGTTTGTTTCATGAGTGATTTTTTGAGTTTAATCATTAGAGATCAATTCTTCATTGATTCTAATAATACTCAATAATTTTTAAACTTAATTTCCATCTTACACAATTTTAGTCTACTAATTTTCAAATTCGAAAGCTTTTCTTCTTCACAAGCAATCTCCCAAAAGCTTAATTAACTCTTCATTATTGTTTCAACTATTTAAAAAACATAAAAGTAATCATTTTCAATATTCCTAAAGATTAAGATTTTATCTATATCCACTTTCATTCTTTGTCAAACTTGTGTTAAACTATTAACCTTCAATCTATAATTTTATCCTTCTCTAATACCAAAACTTAACCCAATTTTTCTATATAGTCAATTGATAATGAGTAAATGAATTCAATATTCATGAGTGGGTTTCAATATTTATCCATCCTCCTCTTATTCTTAGTTGTATTCTATTTTTATCCAAATATTCCACCTTGCTTTTCTTCCAAGTTTTTCTAAATTAATGATAATTCTGTTTTACTTTAAATCCATTTCCCTCAAATCTCATAATTTTGAATTTCTTAAAAATATCTAGATGTAGGATATTTTAATTATTAATAATTTAATAATTCTCTATTTTCTATAAATAGTTACGTACCTATCTTTTATTTAATACTCTATTAAATCATTTTAAATAGATATGATTTTATCTATTTAATTAATATTATTTGTTGATTTAATTCTAATATTATATTTTTATTATAATTTTAAATATTTATTCACACAAACAAATTATAATTTAATTAAATGAGATAGGATACTATTCCATGAATGAAGACTAAGTGTTTGCCATTTCATAATCCAAGTCTAGTCCAACCAACGCCCACCATCCTGTCCTTGAACATAACAAAAACATGAAAGCAATACTCATCCAACAATAAAATTTCCCCACGTCCAAATTACAATGGAATAGATCAAATAATAATACATCAAAGGGGTCAATATTTCAGGACTTTTTTGTCTTACTGAACAACCTTCTCTTGAATGAACATTGCTACTAAATCATTGATTCAATCTTTGAGCTAGTAGCAAGCTCAAATCTAGAAGTTATTTTCCAAACTCCTATGGTCTTCTAGCCTCTCACAAATTTCTTCTCACTCAACCTAGTTGATCTACATGGTCATATGGACCACAAAATATGCCATGGAGCTCCTCGGCAATCTTGGCATGTTCTTCTACGACACTAGCAAGATGTTTTTTGGGTCTTGTTTCCTCCTTTATCTTCAACATAAGCTTCATATCCATCTTTCAACTTTCTCTTTTCAACTCTTGTATGAAAACGTGTAATGCCCATAAAGTAGTAAGGGAATCCCTAATGAAAAATTAGCTAATTTTATATTAATTGATGCATGCCACAAGGTGGAATAACACAAAAACACATGTATCATTGCCATGTGTGGTGACACCACCTAGTACTAACAATGCATAGAAGGTGTGTATCAACAACTTGTCATGATGGAAGGGTTGTGCAATGAACATTAAAGAAGGATGGTTGATGAGAAAGTGTGATGCGATGAAATGAAACTATTCATGAACTAGGATGCAATGAGGTGAAGAGACTGGTCAACTAGAGGGAAAGGATTATGAGTGACATATAGTCCTATGCAGCACACCTAACCCATGGTGGACAAGTGGTTTGACTGGTCACCAAGGTGATGTGATGTCCCCTAGGTCTGATTAGGGCTCTAGGTTTTAATTTACATATTTGTAGATCCAAAGAAATAACACATTTATCTATTAGCTTTATTTATTTCATTTTATCCCAACCATCTAATATTTATATAATCAAAAGCAAATGTTTTTCGAGAACTGTTAAATACATTATTGTAATATGTTAAATATGATACATGTTTCTTATAAGATCATACATTTTAGTGTGGTTCAAAAAATAATATTATATTATTTCTCTTTGATAATAAATTATTTATTATATTAATAAACATATAGAAATTCTTTTGTTTGCTATTTTGCACCATATATATTTGGAATAGTGAAATCTGCCTACCCATTCTGATTTCCATTTAGTTTTGGGCCCATTTTGATGGAATGCTTTAATACAATTACGTATCAATAAATGGGTCACTCTTGTGGAAAGTTGGGTGCATTCCCCTATCCACTACCCATTCCCTTTTACACTTACTTCCATACATTCCACCTTAACTTGTCTTTACCTGCACCTATCCCTATTCATTTGTCATTGTGACCCATTTATTAGACCTGCCCTTGCACTTACTCCCATACATCCATTCCTCGCCCTCAAATTCATACATTCCTTATTTTAGGTCAATCATGTGGCATGCAAGAATGATCTCACACCATGTAAAATTGGCATCTAAAATTTAAAATTTGATGATTCCAACCTATTCCATTAGCCATTATGAGTCGACCTCATACATGCTTACGTGATTAATTTCTATGTCTTGGTATTTAAAGGCATTTAATGTGCATTAATTCACAACCAATTCATAGACAAGTCCTAAGAATTTCATGGAGATTCATTCTAGGAACACTTCATATGGAGCACTAAAAAGAACCTAATCTACATTCATCTAGGACATGTACACACCTGATTGTTGTCTACCAATGTCTACATAAGGCCATAAAATTGATAAAGCATGGGTTTGACTGAGGCGTCTTGACTCTCACAATTCAATAATGTCCCCTAGGTATTTCTAAATACTAACAATCCTTATGCTCAAGCAAATATTAGAGGTAGGGGTGGAATAGGTTGCATTAGTCTATAGTAAGTAGGATCACTTTTGTGTGTTAGGTCAATACCATAGAGGGTAGGATTGATC
Organism: Cunninghamia lanceolata; assembly: GCA_027924645.1. Classification (NCBI taxonomy): domain Eukaryota; kingdom Viridiplantae; phylum Streptophyta; class Pinopsida; order Cupressales; family Cupressaceae; genus Cunninghamia; species Cunninghamia lanceolata. Next base: position 931,504 of record BSBN01001074.1, on the reverse strand, counting down.
CCACATAGTGTAAATTTAGCCTATGGTGAATTCATAGATTGTACAAATCCCAAAGCGACTGTCATATTGAGAGCACCCATTTTCTAGTACTAAGGTGATTGAATTTTGTGTTACATCAAACTTATTCTACATCATTGTTTCATAAGCTTGGTACCTAATCCTTCACATTAAATTTCCTAAATTAGAATTTATTATATTGATATTTACCCAACACTATTATTTAGTTTAATTGCTTGTTCATTGATAGCATTTAATTAATTAGCTTAGATAGTACAATAGGAAATTATGTTTTTCCTTTGCATTTTGTTGAACCTGTTCATTCTTAAGCCCTTATGGCTTGACCTTAGGTCCATACCTTCACTTATATTAGGGTTTGTAGGTATAATATAATTTTAATTTTATCATACACTTTTAGATTTCCCAGGGTTTGAATTAATTTTTCTTACATATGCTTTTTATACCTTGATTAGGGTTTGGGTGTACCTAGTGATATGCATCTTTTATCCCAACTTCCCTCCCTAGGATAACCTACCTAATGACTCCTTTTAGGTCTTGTTCTTTGGCTGATGTACATGCATACATTTTAGATTTTGATAGGTTACTATCCTTTTCTAACATAGCATCCATTCATCCTTGATATTCTTATGTCTTTTTATGCTATGGATGTGAATGTGTGTTTTATAGAGGTGTTGTTTTACTATGTTCTAGCTTTTCCTTCATTCATTGAGTTGATTAATGCTCATCTATGCCTATTATATACACTTATGATATTTATCCATAAATTTAATGGTGATCCTATGAATTGTGATAGTGATGACCTTCAAAGAGAGGTTGAGTCCTTTTCTACTTTAGTCTTGACTTTTGCACTTAAGAGTTTGTGCAAAGGTAAACTTTAATGTGGAGCTAAGTCACATGACCATTTGTGCAATTTGTACCCAATAAGAGGCATACAATTCTTAGATTAAAGACATGATGCCTGCCAACTACTTAGCACTTTGTACCTCTATTTGTAATTACTAAATCACTTTTTCTCTAGATGAGAGTGTTCCCTTCAATGATCTCTCTAATTCTAGTAATTTAGACATTCTTTTGTTCAGTTCTATTTCCCCAACCACTCTCCTCTGCTCCATCTCATTATCTTTCTGAATTCTTTGCCAGTAGCCCTCAAGTGTCAAGTTTAGATTTTTAATTTCTATCTACAAATTTGTAGATTTTTCCTTTTCTGCTTCCACTAAGTTTGTTGTTACTCAAAATTGGAGCTCTTTGTTTAGATTTTGTAGCTCTTAGTTGTGTGGTCTTACTTGGGCCTCGAGCTACTTCAAAGTATTCTTTATATCAGCCAACTCAGCCTCTCTCTTTTCCAACTTGCAGTTTACCTTGAAGAACTAAGAGGTGACTTATTTATAAGTCTCTTCCATTAGATCCACTCTATCTTCTAGCTAAGCCTACATAAAGCTCATCCTAACTATGTAGACTAAGCAATCCTCTGGTGTAATCAAGTCTTACAGCTTGTCCATGGTTGGAATCATAGGAGAAATCATTAAAGACAATTGAGCAGGGTCAAACAAAGAGTTCATGCATTTTTGAGTGCAGGGATTATGTCATTTCTTTGTCTCCAACTCTCCATTTTAGATTCATAGGCCTACTTGGCCATTTCCATTACCATATTTTGATGTAACTCTAATGGATACTTGATGAATCCCCCACAAATGGGTAACCAAGTGGCACCATATATTGAAATGTTACCATCTACTAAGTAGGGGCTAGAATTGCTCTGGGAGGCAAAGGGGAGTGAATCATCATTGTTGATAGGGAGAATGGTGGGAGACTAGATGCAAGATGTAGAGCCTACTATGAAATTAGTGTGGGGAATGGTAGGAAAGTGGGAGGAGCAAAAAGCTAAGCTACAAGATGTGGAGGAGTCACTTTGGAAGTTTGTAAAATCACCATAGTTGTTTGCTAGAGTGGTGTCTAGGTCAATAATGGAGTGATTAAGATTCCTAATAGTGGAGTTGCTTGGAATGAGTGTGATGTTGAAGCAATATGGAAATTAGAGAAATGAGTGAAGGCATGAGAAATGGAGTGGTGACTTGAGAAATTGAGATTGTTGTGATAGGGGTGGGTCCCTTTTGTGTTTGATGTTGGACTAATGAGGGAATAGGAAGTGAACAGATATCTAGAATAAAGAACTTTTCTTGGGTATTACTAATGATAAGGTGTTGATTGTGCAAAGGAGGGTGACTGAACAAATGAAAAGGGTATCATAGCAGTGGAAAGAGTAGGGGAGGAGGGATAAAAGAACTTACCTATGTTATGGGACTGCTTGGAAGTGATTGTTCTTATTTTTGTAGTCTTGAGACTTCAACATATAATTCCTTAGAATCAGAGCTCAATTGTACTATCAATCTCTTCCTTCTTTATTATATGGAGTTGTTGTAGAGGAGGAAGACACTGCTTCTCCTGTTAACTATACTTTAGGTGAATGAGGGTTCCTGATTAAAATTTTCATTCTCTCAATTTCCTTTTGGAGAGTTTGTTGTGTTACATAATACATTTGATATAGTTTCACCCTAAGGCTCCCAAATGCCAAGCTTGTTGAGTTAAGTGGGAAGATTGTTCCAAAGATGTCCCTAGTAGAGCATGTAGTAGTTATGACCATGGATTCTGACTAGATGCCTAAGATGCTAGCACCTCCTCAACTAATCTACTACTAGACTTAGGAGTTAGAGTGCTCTCCTCCTCCTCCTCCTCCTCCTCCTCTTATTCTTCTTCTTGTCATTCTTTAGAATTGCCTCCAAACTAGATATTTCTTGTGGGTAAGTGCAAGAAGTTGGGTCAACTTTTTGGCCAACAAAGTGAAAGTCTTTTTCATGAAAATCAAACTTTGTCATAGTTGGATTAAAACTTTGAAGAACTTACACATAGAATATTAACATGGTGTAAAAATATGAAATGGATTTTGTTTCTAGTTTTCAAATATGTAATTTATTATAGTACCTAGGTGATAAAAGTTGGTTCTATATAGGATGTATAAAAGTGGTCATTTAAAATAGTATGTTCTGGGCCAAAACATGCACACATATGGCTAACATAATTTGACCTATATGAAAGTATTTTTTAAATTCCTTTTGTGGAATGATGCATATGATGCTGAAGTTTGGTTAGGTATTTTTTATAACTTTTTAATAAATATTTTTTTAATTATTTTTTACTGGCCCTAATTTATTTTCTTAAAACACCTTGTGTACGACCAACATAATTCGAGCTAAACTAATTGCAACATGATTTTTTTCATCATGTAGAGAATGATGTTTAGATTGGTCAAACATTTTTTTTTCAAAAAAAATTTAAAATCAAAAGTTATTAAAAAATAGTAATATATGTCATTTCAAGTTAATAAGTTCCTTTCTTTAAAAGTTAATTAATAAATAAATAAATATGTTCAAAAGTTAATTTTTTTTACATATTTGCAAACTAGACATTGTCATCTATAATGGGTTTTAGTTTTGTCCAAAAATTCTTAAAAAAAAGTCACCGGCTATATTGCCAAAGTCAATTTTTACTCTTGATGTTACCATGACATTGTACTTGTAGGTCCAAGGCTGAGGGTTGGGTTTCCAGGTCTATTACGAGACTAAAGCCAAAGCAAAAGTCTAGGTTTCAAATTTGAAATTTCATTGAACACATGCCCACGTTGAAATGGATATCCATTCTAAAAAATAGCAGGAACACATTCTAAAAAATAAATGGGTACCCATTCTAAAATAGAACAAGTACACATTTAGAAAGGGGTACCTATTTCAGTTATATCCATTGTTGGATCATTTTAGTTTTTTAGAATGGGTACACATTCCTAAATAGGTACCCATTACAAATGAGTGCTTGTTTACGAATGGAAGCCTGAACTAAAATGAATATCCATTCTATATGGGCGAGAGTTTAGGTTTAGGCTCCCATTCCTAAGCACGTACACATTTTTAATGAAATGCATACACGTTCCTATTGGGAATTTTTTTGCCCGCAACACTTCCACTAAAAGTGGACCCAACTTCTTGTTTTTACCCTTGTATCAGTCAAATACTAAGGAGTCATGCTCTTCATCCCAAAGCTTTTCCTAGATTCTATTTGTTGCAACTTGACCATATGTGTGCTCCATCTCCATAATCTCTTGCCTATATTTCCAATTGGCCTGAGTCCTCTCCCCACTCCATTCTTGGTCCTTGAGAGTTTTGTAGAGACTATGCATCATGATTTTTTTGGGGTCATAGTTGCATAACATCTCTTCCAAGGTAGGAGAGGCTTTGTAGGGAGTTCATATATTTCCATGTAGAGGCCCAATATATCTCTAGCAGGACATGTCTTTGCTTCAATATTTGGTCAATTTTGGTGGATGAATTTTTCCCTAAACTTGAGGCTTTTGATCAGTTGGTCATAAAATCATCTAGATCATACATCCAACAATATTTTTTGAGCTCTAATCCTAGGTATGCCAACTTCAACATAAGAAGATGTGTTGTGCACTATTATTGACTGTAATCCCTCTAAAAGAGAAAGGGAGGTCATGCATCACCTTTTTCTTCCCTTCAGTGCCATATTTGGAGTCAATGACATTCAACTATCAAACATACTTGATTGCCAATACCTTATTAGATAGAAACTTGGGAAGTCAAAAGACTTCCTATTTAAATTTGTGGAGCCAGATTATTGTGAAATGTGCTTCAAAGTACCAATCAATTAGTACTTTGATATTCATGAGCAATCCCTTTTGACAATTCCTCAAATGGTTTAGGTTCATAAGAATAGGGGAAGGAATCTTTCCATGAATTAGTAATAGTTTGAGGTTCTAGAGGAAACAAGGGTCCATGTGAACACTAGAACAATCTAAGTTGCAAGAGAAAGGATTCATCTATAATCTCCATATGAATGAAAGCCTGTAGAAATTGGTCATTGTAATACATCAATAGGTGCACAAGGAAAGATGAATACCTGAAGACCTACTTGAGTTGAAGTCATTAATGCCCCATATTTTACACCAAGATATTAATGGACAAAAATAGGATGAACAAATTTTTTGTGATGTAATTGTGACATGTGCATGTCCCAATTACATAATCATGCACTAGAATCTTCACAGCATCCCATGACAACACTCTAGGACATGACGCAAAAATAACCACAATGACCACTCAAGGTCCAAACACACTAAGAATACACTAGAAGAAGACTTACCAAGCACACAAGACATCCAAACAAGAAGGGGATCCACTAGAGAGATCACAACCCCGTTTGAAAACAACGACAACTAATCGACACAATGCAACACATGCTTCCCAAGATAAAATAGTCATAACTCCCAAAATACATCACATCCAGACAAGATAAAAATATGAGACGACTCAAAGGACAAAGGGGAACAACTTTCATATACAAATTTTCCCCAAAAATGTCACGAAATGCTCGTTGTCCGAAGGCTTAAAAGACATAGTGCACACATGGACTCTAGTGCTAGAATGGGACTCTAGAGATAAACAAGGACTACAAAGCTTATCTCTAGTGTCCCCATGGGGTGCTAGTGTCCTCCTAGGGTGCTAGTGTCCCTGAATAATGCTCAAACATATTTTTCTCAATGACACGAGTTCTGGAATGACTCACACACCTCCCCAAGGCCACTACAAACAGCATAAACACTCAAGAACCCCTTACGAACTCTAAGAAGGAAAACAATAGCCCCCAAATCCATTCAAGTTTGACAAGGAACACACATGTCAAAAGCACTCTCCAACAAGGATGGAGATCGACATACAAAACAACACAAACACAAAGGCACAAGGGAGGAGGTTAACACCAAGGAAACACCTCACTCAACAATACAAAAGCCTTCATGAGACAACTAATGTCGACATATGGCCAACACACCAAACAATGTCAAAATTCAACCTACAAGCTGAAAGGAGGGTCGACCACGACACCTCACCAAAACGATACATCCACAAGGATCCGAATCACATGGAATCCACTAAACAACCATAAAAAACATGCTATCTATTATCTAAAGTATGAAATAACTCAAATATAGAAATGTAACCATTTTCCAATAACCTAACATACATGTCAAATAAGAGAAATCCAAAATGGAATGCCACACTCGTTAGACCCCAATCTTGAATCAGGCCAAAACCAATATGGAACTCTCGATCATAATGTGGACACAATACAACCCAATCTATAAACAAAGCATAATATAAGTACAACATATAAAACAAAGGACTTCAACATCCTCAAATAACCATTTCTAACATATGAGATAATGTTACGAAATGATAAATTCCATCAAATCATGTTTCATTTTCCAACCAACGACATCATAAAAAAACAACATGATAGAGGCTACTTCCCAAACATGGAAGGATCACACTCCACTAAATAAAATAAACGAAGAATGAATATACATCATGATACACCACCTCTAAAGTAGTACAACAGGAACCATAGTACAATAGTCAAAAAGTCCTTATATGAACAAAGAACTATTCAACTCCAAAAATATTAGCTCGAGGACCAATGGGGGGGAATGTTACCGGCCTTCGAACCATATTACCATCATTGAGCATAGTACATGTCTATGCCACTCTAGACAACCCCGAGCTATGGAGAAGACGATCATGGATACACTATGATCAAGTCACACTCACACAAGTACCAAAGTCCCAAAACACCATCTCACATACACATGAATCACTCAGAACAAACAAAACTAGAATAGGTAAACAAAATCAAATCTAGGATAGCATACCCATTTTGTGTGACTATCTAGCCAACAAGGTTGTCTCGACACAAGGTCAAATACTCTCGATCCAACCAAACAAGGACTAGGGGAGTGCAAGTAAGACACTGGGATGGGCTTCCCCTTGGTTCTCCATAACCAAGTTAGAAAGAAAAAGGCCACAAAGGTCTCAAGTAAGCACTCACCTAGTTAATGCTTCTCAAAGGTAATGAGTAATCCACTGCAAGGCCCATGCACACATGCCCCAGGTAGTAGGGATCCTCTTGCAAGACACATTGTCTTACCCACAAACACATCTCACCCATAGTTATAAAGATCCATTGTAAGGCCCATGCACGCATACCCCAGGTAGCAAGGATCCTCCTACAAGAAATGCACCATACCTAGGAGTTGGCCACCCCAAGCCTCGTACAGATATCCCCTATCCTATACAATTATGGGGTCAACTTTTCAGAAGCTCTAGAATAGGCAAAGAGTGATTTTCCCAGAAAACACGCTTCCCAATGCACTTGTAAAATTAAAACTATGGAATAACAAATGATTCCACATACCAAGAAACATCCAGAAAATTCAATTTTTAACAAAAAATAAAATAAAATATTTACTGAATGTCCAAGATTCGCCATTGATGGATCTTGAAGCATTCTTCCCAAAACCATACACCCAAATTTCACTTTTTCTCAAAACAATGAAATTCAAAAATCGGAGAATACCCTCTTGATCTAAAATAGCCCAACATTACACTTTTAACATCACATAATTTTTTGAACAAAAGCAAGTAGGGGAAAATAAGGAAATTCATATATTTTTCACATTTTTTAAGGAATGTAAAATTTGAGAAAGTAACCATACCCTTTGTGCCTAATCTACCCAACAAGACACTTTTCAAATAAAATTTGTATTCTAGAAAATTTTCCCATGACCTTTCTTGAAAATTCAATTTTCAAAATTAATGCATTCCTACAACTTAAAAATTTAAATAAAAATTTAAATTTGTCACGTCTCAAACTTTGATACTATCTGTGGTTGCTTTATATGGAAACAATCTATGGACATTATGTGTGTTAGATAGATAATTTATTATCTTGAAGGATAAATGATTATTCTTAATATGGAAAGATGAAATGAAATGAATGCTATATTATGTTAGTAGTGCTTCGGTTATGCTTTGACTATTAGTTACTAACCTATTAATGGGAAATTGGAGTTTATTTTGAATTGCAGGATTGTCGAAGACAAGAGTGTGGTTGAGGAAAAGGAGATTAGCATCCTAGCAGGGTTAAGATGGAGGGATATCATTCACACACTTCACGTAGTGTCATGTAGCTGCATATGTGGCATATTGAATGATTTAATAGTTTAATGTAAATTGCATTTTTATTTTATTTAAATTATATGATTTTATCGCATAGTTAGTTAATGGTTATTTAATTAGATTATTTAATTCATTTCTATTTAAATATCGTGAGTGTTTAGAAAATAAAATAATTGAATTAGTTATTTAATTTGTTTTTATTTAGAAAACAATCATATTCTATTTAATTATTAGTTTTATAGATACATTGTGATAAATATGTAAATTATTTTAATAATATTTAAGAACTAGAAATAGAATAAAACATATTTTTGAAAACAAAAACTTAATTTAGGAAAAGAAAAACTCTAGAAAATGAAACACTTGAGGAAGAGGAAACAATAAAAGAGGAGTTATAATTCATTTCTTGCTCACCAAAACTTCTATTTAACATCTTGTATTCTCAAAAAGAGGTGGATCATCAACTCTGAATCTACATTCAAACAAAAAGAAATTGTGAAAGCATTTTGGGCACAAAGAGGGAATAGTTCAAATCAAGTAGCTCTGTAAAATCTGTAGGCATCAACCATTCAATTGGAATAGGGAGCGAATTCCAGGTTCTTATTTAAACATCTGTGGTTGTTTGTATGAATCTTTTTCTTATTTGCAAAAAACCATGATCTTATGTCTGAAATTGTTATATAAAATATAAGCAACTGGCTGTAGCTTTGTAAAAGAAATGTTTTGTTTTAAAATATATATATACAGATAACTGTATACACACACACACATACACACACATTTATATTATGATCAATATACATATGATTGATTGATTGTATGTATATGGAATCGACTGTATTTTACATATTGTATGTTATATGGATCGATTATATGATATAATGAATCGACTGCATTTTATATATTATATGTTATACTGGATTGGTTGTAGGTTATATTAGAACGATTGCATTATGAATTGATTGCACTTTATAATAAAAAGATTATTTGTAGATGACACTAAGGCCGTTGTAGGCAGTAAATAGTGCAACGTCACCAAATGGTGTTGCAGTCCCTTAGGGACTGCGACCCCATTTGGGGACGACAGCCTTTATTTATATCACTGTTTAATTTCATTTAAAACGTTTGAAATCTCTTCCTTGCATTATGTATTTTTGAAACCCTAGTAAATATGAAAATATTTTGTATAAAATTACTGTTTTGGCTACGCCTGAGCATTAGCAGTCTTCCAATCATTAGTTATTTGGTTATATATATATATATATACAAACTTCATTTCCTTTGCATATAGATGTATTGACTGTAATTTTATTACCTAGAAATAGAATGGTTTATGATTGTATTCGATTATATCATTTGATAACTTAGCATTTTTCTCTGCATATAGATATATATTGACTATAATTTTTTACTGTCTGAAAATAGAATGGTTTATGATTGTATTCGATTATATCATTGATAAGTTAGTTTTTACAATTATATATATATATATATATATAGATTGGTTTTTAATTTGTCAAATTGAATTATATATATATGAAATTGAATTTATTTTACTGCAGAAAAAGAAATATTTTTTCTATTTTATATATTTGCACCGATGAGAATGACTTGTAGGAACTTTTGAATTATTGAGTTCTTGATAAATGTTATTTTTACATTGTATTTGGAAAAACTAGCAATATATCAAATTTCTTGATTTATGAAAGAAATTCATTATGTTTAACTGGTAGATCATTATATAGATCAAGAAAAAAATTGAGATAAAATAAGGAAAAATAGTTAACTTTCTAACAAGCAAACCAATGAAATCAACTGAACAATGGAAATAATGTTGTATTTCGAAATATAGATATTTATGACTATGCAAAACCAAACATAGGAAACTGTGTTGTATGTAAATTTTGGTAAAGTACGAACTTTCAGGACAAGATGTCGAATGTGGGCTCCCAGAGACGATAGTTTTACTTTTTTAAAACTATCATTTTATTTATTAGCTTGGCCAAGCTACTGTACCATTGAAACAGATGGATTTGTTTAAAAGCCTAGAACTATGTTGTCTTTGCCACATCCTGTTTGCAAGAGTTTGTCATTCTAAGATTAGGATGCATACAGGCAACATGCACGCATCGAGTCTTTCCCTCTTGTTTACACCATTCCAGGTTGCTAGGCTCCTTGTGCAGGGTCGGTGTTTTCTTCGAGTTAGGAAGAAACCTGGGGAAGTTCAGTACTTCGTGGTTGGGTGGAAAAAATGCCTCAACCACTCTCTTGGACTTGGTTTGCAGATGATCGAAGGATCGAGGCAATCGAGATTAGATATTATTATTGATATGGATATTTGCTTTATATATTTTTCTTTGTATGGCTTCATTACCAAGTTGCAATTGTAATATGATTCATGGATATCTTGATGATAGTCCTCCCTTGTGTAACATTGAAACAGATGTATTGTAACACCAAGTTGGGTGTATGTAAACTTTTTTGTAATCCATTCTGGTATATGGATCATTATTCTTATTCATGGATTCTTGCCATTTTATGTTATTATGGATAATTGGAAAATATTATTGGTTGATTATCTTACTTATGGAATATGCTTTTCATTTCAGGTACTATTTTTAGTTGGTAAATTTCTGCACCTTACAAAATTTAATCTTGAACAAACAAACGATTACCTTAAAAGATGCAGAATTTGATTTCAAACATTATCCCTTCAATCAACTTTTAGTATCAACCAACTCCAAGCAATCAGAAATTCAAAATTCTTCGAGAGGGTTTGAGGATGGGTATTTTGCTCCAATTTGCTCTCTAAATATCAATAATACATTCCCTATATACACCACTAATCAAGATTATGCTAAACCCTTTTCTTAACTTTCGAAAGCTAATTTTCACTAAAGAAATAATCATGAATTAAAAAAATTCTTTTCAAATAGAATTTTAATCTATTTCAATCACCAAGCAATTAAAATAAATGCCTTTAAAATTAAATATTTCTAACATACAAAATTAAATAATTTAAAATTGTTTTTCTCTAAACCAAAAGACATAGCATCAACTAATGATTTTCAGACACCACAAATCATTCCACACATACCAGGCACAAGAAAAATTGCACAAGTGATAAAATTAAATACACCCAAAAGATGTTTTATTGGTCTAACATAAGGGGGATCTAAAATTGTAAATCAATTCGAACAAGGTTTAACTATTTTCAACATCAGGGAAACAACTAAGGTAAGGTGACTAAGTGATATCCATGTTGACCTCCTCCACATACCATCCATTGGTCAATATCCTATAATATCCTGCACACTCATTGTAAACGTTACACACATATGCCCAATATATAACAATAGCCGAAGCAATTTAATGAAAATTACACAATTAAATACTAACCATCTAGTCTGCATATTTAATTAAATCAAATACTCTAACAATACAATCAAGATACAATTGATCATTTAAAACAATAATACTGATATCTACCCACCCAACATATTATTCAAATGAAAACAATGAAGCTGAAACTCCAATAATATAATCACACACACACACACAGACACACACACACATAAAAGAGTCTACGAATCTAGATCAAACATTGGTATCGACTAGCGATAACTAATCTACAATACAAAATAACAATATGCTAAATATGACAAAGAGAAAGGCACAAATGCCTATTGGCATTACATCCTCCCCCACTAGGGATAGGCTTACTCCTAAAAGCCTACAACAAGACAAGGACTAATACCCACAACTACATTGACTTCTCATAAAAACAAAACCCACAAGCTACTCCACTGGAACTTTACCAGGTCCATGCCTCAACTTAGAAGGCCCTACCTTCAACGAAGAAAACTGTGGATGGGAAGTAAACAAGGATGGACTCCCATCCCTAGTTGTAAACTCAACAATCGAAGTCTGAAGATCAACCCGATGATCTATAATAATATACACTCGGTGAGATCTACCAACATCACCCACCATCGGCTCTTAAGCAACAACACCTTGACCACCCACTGATGCTACACCCTAAGGACAATCTCCCACAAAATGGCCTACTGCACCACACTCAAATAAAGATCCTCTTGCATAGAATTGTGTGGGATAAGGCCTACTTGACTACTAATAACTCAAGATGCCTGAGTGAGCCTGACTTCCACTAACCTATTGCTAGGGTGGTCAAACAACTCCTTGAGATGACTCTCGACACTCTCTCTGCTAACCCCTATGCAGGTTTCCCTTGGAATCCTCTCTCGATTGTTGCTGAGGTGTAGTAGGAGGGATGGAGGATGTCCAAGAACCACTCTTAGGTGGGGGATGAGAATCTTGAACCCTCGAGTCTGATTGTGAAGGAGCGCAAGCTTGCGCTCCTAGTTGCCCTCTAAAACCTTTCACCATTTTTTTCTCCACAAGTTTAGCCGAATCATTAGAAATCTCCAAGGTCGAAGGTCTAGTCATACACACTACTCCAACAATGCGAGTGTTCAAGCCTCTCACAAACCTATGCACAAGCATCTTCTCATCCTTAATGAGACCCACATACTGCTTCATCTCAAAGAAATGGTTCTCATATTGAGCCATCGTCAATCCAAGCTGCTGGAGATCGTGGAACTCATCAACATGGTGCTGCCTAAAGTGCTCTGAAAGGTATCGAGCATGAAATCTCTCTCTGAAGGTCTCCCAATAGATGGTGGAGATATCAAGATTGAGTTTCTACTCCTCTTCCTCCCACCAAGTAGAAGCATAGCCTCGAAGCTACATGATTGCAAAGCGAGCCTTCGTATTTCTCTCAAAAGGCTACAAGTTAAAGCATCTACCCAAGCCAACAACCAAGCCTCTACCTCTGTTCCCTTAGGGGAACCCTCAAAAGTAGGTAGATGAAGGCAAAGAAGATCTCTCATCTATCCAATCATAAAATTTATTCCATCACCACCCTGCCAATCCTCATGAAAAGGTCCATCATGCCTGAGATGCTCTCTCCCTAACTCAAGGAGTACTCTTGGAGCACTCTCTCCCTCAAAACTGACTCTCTCCATGTATCAAAGGGTTGGGAATCCTCTTCTTGTGCCTCCTCCTACCTAGGGGGAAGCCTAGTTAGCAACTCTCTAAGCAACCCTGTAATCTCATGAAGTCCAACCTCCTCATTAGGTTGCATTAGCCTGTAATGTGCCATACCTGTTAGTTCTTTTAAAGATCTTAATAGTGTATTTTTAAATTTTTAGAGTGTTCTTTCAGACTAGATAGAAGATGCAGAAGGGGTTTTAGTTTTCTTGCGATGTGTTTCCAGAACAATACAATATAGAGCATATATTTCAAACCCAGAAAATATACAACAAATATGAATAAAATATGAAAGACCCAGATCATAAAATAGCATATAATAAATTATTATCACATACCCATGTTAAAATATGCAACTTCGTATCAGTGTTGTGGTTGGACCAACAACTAGGTATTATAAAATAGCTCTGAATCACTAAGAAAAGATAGTATTATGCAAACAAAGGAATAAAATGATCAATGAGGCCCTAAACGCCCTCAAAATGATAAGTACAATGGCTACCAACAAATAGAAATAAGACTCAGAAGTTCCAACGTCCTCCTAGGCAATGGTATAACCTTGTTGAAGTTTCCAGCCACAAACAAATGCTAAACTCTCCAAAATACCTCTAGTTATGATTGTTTAGTGTTGTAGACCCCAAACGACCAAGAAAGAGGGATGAATATGAATCAAATCTCACCAAAAGAGTCTCATAGATGGTACGACCAGCCTCATGGAAGGTACAAGTCAGCAAGAGGAGGCAAATACAACCTTTATAGCTTCACAAACTCCTCCGATATGTCACTAGAAAATGATCCTTAGTTGTTCATAACAAATCTGCAAATGATATATCAATGAAATCCTCGAACTCTCAACAATATTAACACCATCGAAGCACAATTGCGAATACTAGATGCATCTGCCTCAAAAGCACCTTTGGATGGTATTGCACATCTGTAGAATGCTAATATTGATGGAGGTTTTAGTATCCAAAAGCCTTATGGGATCAACCCTTCAAATCCTCACACAAACCCTAGCAAAGCAAAATAGCCAGCAATATCATAAACTCAAGCATAACAAATGAACTCACTTTTTCCCCTTTTATTTGCTCTCCAAGATGGGCGTTGGCTTTTTTTGGGGGGGGGGGAATGTTATGTTTTAAAATTACTTTATTTCCCCTAGGGATGGGCGCCCAACTCCATAAGTGACATTTTTATATTTTCTTTTCATAAAGTCACTTAACTTAATATTTTATAAAGTCCCGCCAAATAAATATTAATAACTTTAGACTTTAAAATGAAAGCCAAGGCGAACTCAGAATTCCATGTTCAATAGCTCACCGGAAAGGTCTTGATGAGACGAATCCAATCCAAATCTGAAAATATGAAAAAGACACCAATCCTGAACTTAATAAAAATAATAAATCCGTTATGAGTCACCCAAAGTAATACTAACAATGCCAACTGTGTCATCTAAACCTGAACCAACCTCCACCTAACTGAGTAACCCATCCAAAACCAAACCAACCATGGTTCCCTAACCATAATAGTTAGTCTACAGGAACCCAATGATAGACTAACTTTGTCTAGAGAAAGGGGACATTATAGTCTGCCTTCCCTAAGATTGCTTGCCTTAAGCAATCTGAGATCAAGATGCGATGAAATCTACTCGCTCTCCCACGTAGCATCCTCAACTGGTAGGTTTATCCATTTGACCAGATACTCTCTGATGATCCTCCTTTACAAGATACATTCTTTGGTATCAATTAATATTAACTTCCCCTCTTCATCAAGAGGAGGCAATAGAAGGTGTCACATTATGCCCAAGTGCCTTCTTGAGGCAAGATACATGGAGTACATTATGTACCTTGCTACCTGTTAGTCACTCCAATTCATAAGACACTTCTCCAACTCTCTTGGAGATCCTGAAAGGTCCATAGTAACATGGATTAAGCTTCTCTACTCCACTCTTCTTGAGAGTGGACTGCCTATAGGGCTGTAGGATCAAATACACCATATCACCAATTTCAAATGAGCACTCAGACCTATGTTGATCTGCATATTGTTTCTGTTGATTCTGGGCCTTTTGAATGTTTTCCTTCAAAGACCTCATGATATCCTAACTCTTCTGCAGAAGGTCTTTGGCCTTCGGTACTCTGCTATCACCAAACAACAAATCCACAAAGCTCGGTGCATCATATCCATATAGTGCCATAAACAGTGACATCTGAATGGACATGTGAAAAGTAGTGTTATAACAATATTCACCCATGTGAAGCCACTTAACCCATGCCTTTTTTTGCCCTGCCACATACTTATGGAGGTATCCTTCCACCCATTTATTAACTATCTCTGTTTGACCATCTGTCTGTGGGTGGTAGCTGGTGCTGGGGGTGAGTTCTGTCCCTGTTAGCCTAAAGAGCTCCTACCAAAAATTGCTTAGGAACCTACTGTCCCTATCACTCACAATGCTCTGTGGCAACCCATGAAGTCATAATACCTCTCTGAAGAACAATTCTGCAACATGTGCTGTAGTGTAGGTGGTAGGAATAGAAAAGAAGTGTGCAACTTCGTTAATCTGTCCACCACCACAAAGATACAATCCCTGCCTTGGACTTTTGGTAAGCTTGTAATAAATTCCATCGAGATACTATCCCACTTCCTCTTAGGAATGGGCAAGGGTTGCAGTAATCCACCTAGAAAAGAGTGCTCCTGCTTATTCTGCTGACATGTCAGGCACTCTCTTACATATTTCAATACTTCAGTTTTGAGGCCCTTCCAATTGAAACGCTCTCTCACCTTCCTGTATGTTTTGAAGTAACCAGGGTGTCCGGACATAGACAAGTTGTGGAATGCTCTCCAAACCTTCTATTTCATCTTTGATCCTAGCACTAGAAAAAATTCTGTCCTTGTAAATGATCAAATCATTTACCACCAAATACCTGTCATTTCGTATAGTGCCATCAATGATCCCAGAAGCCCATTTATCTTTGGCATACTCTGTAGATATCATCTCTTTCCAATCCTCTGTAATAGCACCCACTACACACAAATGTGGTCTACTAGATAAGGTGTCAGAAACTATGTTTTTCTTTCCTTTGACATAGACAATGTCAAAGTCATAGGCCTGAAGCTTGCTGACCCACTTCTGTTGCCTATCATTAAGGTCCTTCTATCCAAGGAAATGCTTCAGACTGTTATGATCTATTTTAACCACAAACTTACTCCCAACCAAGTACTATCTGAACTTAGCCAATGCACGCATAATGGCTAACATCTCCTTGTCATAAATATTGTAGCTCTTCTCCACACCCCTCAACTTTCTTCCCTCGAATGCTATAGGGTGTTTGTCCTGCATTAATACTACACCAATGCCTACCCCTGAGGCATCACACTGTAACTCAAAAGGCCTGCTAAAATCAGGAATGGCCAACATAGGACAGGTACTCATCAACTCCTTAAACTTGTCAAAACACTCCTATGCACCACCTGACCAACTGAATGCATCCTTCCGAGTCAAGTCTATAAGGGGGCAACTGACTGTGAGAAACCCCTCACAAAATGACAGTAATATCCACAAAGACCAAGGAATCCCTTGAGCTGAGAGAGATTCTTTGGTGGCAGCCAATCAATGATTGCCTGAATCTTCTCCAAACCCACCTTAACACTTCCAGCACTAAAAATGTGACCCAGATATAGCAACTCGGTCATCCCAAACTCACACTTTGTCATCTTGGTGTATAATGACTCACACTCAAGAATGCTCAAGACAATGTCAATGTGCTTCAAGTGTTCTTCCCATGTCCTGCTGTATATCAATATGTCATCAAAGAATATCAGCACAAACCTCCATAGCTACTCTCTGAACACCCTGTTCATACAAGACTGGAAAGTGGCGAGTGCATTGGTCAAACTGAAAGGCATGACTAGGAACTTGAAATGCCCATAATGGCATCTGAATGCTGTCTTCTTAACATCTTCTTCCCTAACCCGTATCTGGTGGTAACCATATCTCAAATGTATCTTGGAGAAGTAGCATGCTCCTTGCAACTCATCTATAAGCTCATCGATGCAAGGTATTGTTGTTATATGGAGCCTAATGAGACTCAGAGGTTAAATTTACCCTACATTTATTGATGCGGTTTGCCCCCAAATTATTTAACGAGGTCAAGGGGCAGCACCCCTTGTGGGGGTTTGGGGGTAGTGCCCTTGGCGCACTCCCTGGCGTGCTCCCTGTCGCGATACAGGGCGGGGTCGAGGGGCAGTGCCCTTGAAACCTCTAACAATTTTTTAGACATAAAAAAACCCTTTTTTTGTAACCAACATAAGGCTTGATAAAAGCAGCTAAGGTTTAGGTTTTTCATTGATGTATTGTAGCATTTTGCAGTGGTATTGAGTTGCAAGGATTGCTGGTTGTAATCAGTTTGATTTACTGGATAATAATATTGGACTCTTTGTTAGTGGATGTAGCCCAAGTTTGGGTGAACCATGTTAGAACTTGTCTCTCACTATTATTATTTCTGTGTATTTTCATTCCTCTGTTTAATCTTTATTTGCATTTAATTGATATCTTCTGCTGGCTAACCCTAACAGGTATGGGGTACTTATTTTTTATGGTTTTCGTATTCATCTCTCTGTAGTCTATGCACATCCTGAGAGTTCCATCCTTCTTCTTTACCAGGACCATAGAAGAAGCAAATAGACTCTTACTTGGTCTTATGTGCCCCATCTCAAGAAGCTCTTTGCTAGCCTTCTCGATCTCATCCTTATACCTCTTCAGGTGCCTGTATGGTGTGGTAATCACAGGTTTAGCACCCCCCACAAGCTCTATGATGTGCTCAATACCCCTATCAGGGGGTATACCTAGTGGAATGTCACTAAACACTTTGGTGTGTTTAGTCAATAAAGCCTAATCTTAGGAGGATACACATGCTTCTGCTGATCTGTAGCTGCAGGCATCACCATCACCTCTATTGCCCACTGAACCTGATCATGTCGTATCAACCACTCTCAATCCACCATCTAAAATTCCCCTCAGCACATGTCATCTCCTGCCTCAAACTTCATTTCCATTGTCCGCAAGTTGAGAGTGAACTCCCCAATGTCATGCAACCAACGCATGCCCAAAACAACATCTATCTCACCCATGCTAACCACATAGAAATCAGACTGGCAAGTGTAATCATTCAATAGAATGGTGAGACTAGGTATTCTCATGGTACAGGTGAGTACAAATCCATTAGCTACTCTCACCTTAAACCCTTCAAATTATTCAGTCTTAAGTCCTCTCTTCGCAACCAAGCCCTCATCTATGAAATTGTGAGTAGCACCTGTGTCTAAAAGAGTGATCAATCACTACCCACCAAGTACTCCTCTCATCCCGAACGAGCCCTCTCTTTGAATGCTCGAGAGATGTGTTGTAGGTAGGGTTATTTCCTCTTCCTTATTTGATGCTTCAGCTAAGCCCTCTGAACCCGCATCATTGGCCTCTAATTGCTGGTCTGAATGTAGTTCTGACTCTACGGACTTATCTACAGAAAAGTATTCTAGCTATTTGGCTTTTCCTTGGGCAGCACACTTGTGCTTAGGATCCCAAGGCTCTCAACAGTGAAAGCAGAGTTTCTTCCTTCTAAGGTCATTCAACTGATCACTATCCAACCAGGAAGAACTCTTATGTTGTTCTCCGGACTCCTTCTGAAAGTGTTTTTTATCTTTATCTTTCTTGTGTATGAATCCTTTGGACTGAAATTTACTTCTCCAAGCTGAGGACTCCATGTCACGGGCCTTCTTCATGGCCTCCTGTAATGAAGATAAATCAAGACTCTTAATCTATCCATGCAAGGGGTCTGATAGCCCATCGATGAATAATATCATCAGCCTGCACTCTGAGATATCAAGGACCATAACAAATAGGTCTTGGAACTCTGAAATGTATGAATCCACTGAGCCCACTTGCCTAAGTTGAGCCAACTCCTTAAACTACAGTTCTAGATCTTTCTTATCAAATCTATCAATCAAACAAACAATGAACTCAACATACAAAGTGATCTGATCGTGGCCCAATGTGACCTTACCATTACTCCACCATTTATGAGAACTGCCCTCCAAATGTAAAGATGCATAAGTGATTGCATCGGCTTTAGGCATAGGGCTGATCTATAAATAACTTTCCAACTTCTGGACCCAAGCTCTAGCAGTAGTTTTGCCCGAACAATCAATGTAAGGCAAAGTCATCTTGCTAACTTTATTTTGGAGCTCCTAATTCTGCTGTCTATTTCCCCTGCGGGGTCTGTGTTTCATCCTGAGACCAGAGTACTCTCCAAAAGTCATCTCAGCTCTAAACTCTTCACTAGATGCCCGCCAATCTCTTAGAATCTCATCCTAAAACTCAATCTGAGTAGCCTCTTGTTTAGGAACATTGTTCCTGGGTGCAACTACAGGTATGCCAGGTCTATCACTTGCTGTCAACTGGGAATCTCTCCTGTTAATGACTGATGCCTCACCCTCAGCATCTCTATCTCTATGCCTGTCTCCATTGTTCCTGTCTGCATTATGCCTATCACCAATGTGCATGTCACCTCCATTGTTAACCCTATTCCTGTCCCCAAAGTTATTTCAGTTCCTTCCATTATTTTTATTGTTGTTGTTGTCTCTATTGTTTCTAGCATCATGAGGAATCAACTGGGTAAGGATATGAGTCAGTTCTACCTGTGACTCTCACATCGTCTCATCCATCCGTAAAAAATCCTCTCTATATTCTGTTGTCCCCTAGCCAACGAGTTCAGAATATCTCGCATACTAGGTTCTTCAATTTCTCTTTAACCCATCTCCTTAACTGACACTTCAGTCTCACCTAAAAAGGGATCTATCTGTGGTACTTCAGTCTCTAGTACCTAGATTTTTGGTTGTGACCTGTTTCATCTAAGATAATATCTATGAGTACTAGGCTTCATGTCTCATTTTTTCATCTGCATGTCTGAATCTGACCTCACAAGATGGCAAGAAGAGTTGTGCTCTGATACCAAGCTGGCCATACTACTATGTCAAAAGCCTAGACTAGTGGTGAATGGCACCCTAGGCGTTAAGAGTGGGGGCTCATCTCCCCACTAGAGCATCCGAGGACCGACTTACCTGATAGACATACGTGGCTGCCTGGGGTGGGGCCCACCTAGTGGAACCAAAACTTACCCGCAACAATTAGGGGACATCCCAGCCCACCACGCTCTGCATGGCTCAACCTCGAGACATCGACTCTGATACCACTGTAATATGTCGTACCTGTTGGTTCTTTTAAAGATTTGAATAGTGTTATTTTTAAATTTTTAGAGTGTTCTTTTAGACTAGACAGAAGATGCAGAAGGGGTTTCAATTTTCTTGTGATGTGTTTGCCGAAATAGTACAATATAGAGCATATATTTGAAACCCAAAAAATATACAACAGATATGAAGAAAATATGAAAGACCTAGATCATAAAATAGCATATAATGAATGACTATCACATACCCATATTAAAATATGCAACTTCGTATCAGTGTTATAGCTGGACCAGCAACTGGGTATTTAAGAATAGCTCCAAATCACCAACAAAAGATAGTATTATGCAAACAGAGGAATACAATGATCAATGAGGCCCTAAACGCCCCCAAAATGAGAAGTAGAATGGCTACCAGCAAATAGAAATAAGACCCAGAAGTTCCAACTTCCTCCCAGGCAATGGTACGACCTATCTATTGAAGTTTCTAGCCACAAACAAATGCTAAACTCTCCAAAATACCTTCAGTTATGATTGTTTAGTGCTACAGACCCCAAACAACCAAGAAAGAGGGATGAATATGCATCGAATCTCACCAAAAGGGTCTCACAGATGGTACGGCCAGCCTCATGGAAGGTATGGCCAACAAGAGGAGGCAAATACAACCTTTATAGCTTCACAAACTCCTCCGACCTATCACTAGAAAATGATCCTCAGCTGTTCATAACAAATCTGCAAATGATATATCAATGAAATCCTTAAACCCTCAACAATATTAACTCCATTGAAGCACAACTGTGAATATTGGATGCATCTGCCTCAAAAGCACCTTTGGATGGTATTGCACATCTGTAGATTGCTATTACTGATGGAGGTTTTCATCTCCAAAAACCTTATGGGATCAACCCTTCAAATCCTCACACAAACCCTAGCAGAGCAAAATAGCCAAAAATATCATAACTCAAGCATAACAAATGAACTCACTTTTCTCCCTTTTATTTGCTCTCCAAGAGGGGTGTTAGCTTTTTTTGGGGGAAAATGTTATGTTTTAAAACTACTTTATTTCCCCTAGGGATGGATGCCCAACTCCATAAGTGACATTTTTATATTTTCTTTTCATAAAGTCACTTAACGTAATATTTTATAAAGTCCTGCCAAATAAATATTAATAACTTCAAACTTTAAAATGAAAGCCAAGGCGAACTCAGAATTCCACGTTCAATAGCTCATTGGAAAGGTCTTGACGAGACGAATCCAATCTAACTCTGAAAATCCTGAAACGACACCAATCCCGAACTTACTAAAAATAGTAAATCTATTACGAGTCACCCAAAACAATATTGACAATGCCAACTGTGTCATCTGAACTCGAACCAACCTCCACCTAATTGAGTAACCCATCCAAAACTAAACCAACCATAGTTCCCTAACCACAATAGTCAGTCTATGGGAACCCAATGATAGACTAACTCTATCTAGAGAAAGGGGACTTTACATGGCCTCAACAAGGGAGAATGATCACACTAGATCTTTGGAGATTCTTGATCTTGGTTATCCAAACAAGTACAACAGGTGCAATAGCTCCTAGGAGGCATCCTTCTAAACACACAATCACACATGTCAGCACAACAATAAAGAAAACGTGTCATACCATAAGCACATATAAAATAAGCACATCATAAGAAGAGTACAAATAAATCCAGTCAGACCACACATGCAAAGCATCATGTACCACAAACAACCCAGAGCTCCCAATGCTGTAACATGGGCTTTGATGCCATTTGTAATGCCCTAGCTTTTACACCAGGACATTAATGGAGAAAAATAGGATGAGCAAATTTTTCACGATGTAATTGCGACATGCACATGTCCCAATTACACATTCATGCACTAGAATTGTCACATCGTCCCATGATCACACTCTAGGACATGACATGAAAACAACCAAAGTGACCACTCAAGGTCCAAACACAAAAAATACACCAGCAGAAGACTTACCAAGTACACAAGACATCCAAACAAGAAGGGGATCCACTAGAGAGATCACAACCCCCTTTAAAAACAACAACGACTAGTCAACACAATGTGACATATGCATCCCAAGATAAAAATAGTCATAACTCCCAAAATACATCACATCTAGAAAACACAAATATATGGGAGGACTCGAAGGACGAAGGTGAACAACTTTCATATACAAAGTTTCCCCAAAAAATGTCAAGAAATGCTCGTTGTCTGAAGGCTCAAGGACCACAACACACACAAGAACTTTAGCACTAGAATGGGACTGTAGAGCTAAAGGAGGACAACACTTATCTCTAGTGGCCCCCTAGGGTGCTAGTGTCCAGTCTGGGTGCTAGTGTCCAATCTAGGTGCTGGAGTCCACCTAAAGCGCTAGTGTCCTTGAACAGTGCCCAAGTGGAATTTTCTCAATGCACGAGTTTCAAAATGACTCACATACCTCCCCAAGGCTACTACAAACCCTAGAAACACTCAAGAACCCCTTAAAAACTCTAAGAGGGAAAACACTTGCCCCCAAAGCCATTCAAGTTTGACAAGGAACATCCTCAATTAACCATTTCCAACATGAGATAATGTTTGAAAATGATAAATTCCATACATTTATCATGATTCATTTTCCAACCAAACGACATCATAAAAGTACAACATGATGGAGTATACTTCCCAAACATGGAAGAATCATACTACATTGAATAAAATATACAAAGCATTAATATACGTCATAGTACACCACCTCCAAAGGGGTCCAACAAGCACATAGTACAATAGTCAAAAAGTCCTGAAATGAACAAAGAACCATCCAGTTTTAGAAATATCGATTCAAGGACCAATGGGGGAATGTTACCACTTCCCAACCATATTACCATCGTCAAGCACAATAGATGTCTATGCCACTCTAGGCAACCCCGAGATATGTAGAAGATGATCATGGATACACTATCATTAAGTCACACTCACACAAGTACCAAAGTCCCAAAACACCATCTCACATACACATGAATCAGTTAGAACAAAAAAAACTAGAATAGGCAAACAAAACTGGATCTAGGATAGCATCTCCATTTTGCGTGATTATCTAGCCAACAAGGTTTCTCTCAACACAAGGTCAAATAATCTTGATCCAACCAAACAAGGACTAGGGCAAGGTCACTAAGACACTAGGATGGGCTTCCCCTTGGTTCTCCATAACCAAGCTAGAAAGGAAAAGGCCACAAAGGTCTGAAGTAAGCACTCACCCAGTGAATGCTTCTCAAAGGTAAAATGTAATTGATTGCAAGGCCTTTGCACGCATGCACCAGGTAGTGGGGATCCTCCTGAAATCAATTGCAAGGCCCATGCATGCATACCCCATGCAGTGGGGATCCTCATGCAAGACACCATTGTCTTACCTACAAACTCATCTTACCCATAGATACAGGGATCCATTGTAAGGCCCATGCACGCATACCCCAGGTAGCTGGGATCCTCCCACAAGAAATGCACCATACCTAGGAGTTGGCCACCCCAAACTTCCTA
Source organism: Cunninghamia lanceolata (assembly GCA_027924645.1). Lineage (NCBI taxonomy): Eukaryota > Viridiplantae > Streptophyta > Pinopsida > Cupressales > Cupressaceae > Cunninghamia > Cunninghamia lanceolata. The sequence goes on along the minus strand of BSBN01001074.1, from coordinate 907,566 downwards.
TGGATATCCCCTATCCTATACAATTATGGGGTCAACTTTTTAGAAGCCCGAGAATAGGCAAAGAGTGGGTTTCCTAATAAATATGCTTGCCAATGCACTTGTAAAATTAAAACTATGGAATAACACATGATTCCAAATAGCAAGCAACATCCAAAAAATTCAATTTTCAACAAAAAATAAAATAAAACAATTACCGAACGTCCAAGATCCACCATTGACAGATCTTGAAGCATCCTTCCCAAAACCATACACCTACATTTCACTTTTTCTCAAAACAATGAAATTTAAATATCAGAGAATACCTTCTTGATCTAAAATAGCCCAACATTACACTTTTAACATCACATAAATTTCTTGACAAAATCAAGCGGGGGAAAGAGAGAAATTCAAATAATTTTCATGTTTTTCGAGGAATACAAAATCTAAAAAAGTAACCATACCCTTTTGTGCCTAATCTACCCAACAAGACACTTTTCAATTAAAATTAGCATTCTAGAAAATTTTCCCATGACCTTTCTTGAAAATTTAGTTTTCAAAATTAATGCATTCCTACAAATAAAAATTTAAATAAAAATTCAAATTTAATCTTGAACAAACAACTGATTACCTTAAAAGATGTAGAATTTGATTTCAAACAATATCCCTTAAATTAGCTTTTAGTTTCAGCCAACTCCAAGCAATCGAAAATTCAAAAAATTTCAAGAGAGTTTGAGAATGGGTATTTTGCTCCAATTTTCTCTCCAAAATATCAATAATGCATATTCCAATAAAATAAAATCCCTTTTTCCCTATATACACCACTAATCAAGATTATGATAAACCCCTTTCTTAACTTTCGAAAGCTAATTTTCACTAAAGCAATAATCTTGAATTAAAAAAATTCTTTTCAAATAGAATTTTAATCTATTTTAATCACCAAGCAATTAAAATAAATGCCTTTAAAATTAAATCAATAATCTCTAAACTAGAATACATAGCATCAAATAATGATTTCTAAACACCACAAATCATTTCATACATACCACACATAAGCAAAATCGCATAATTGATAAAATTAAGTACATCCCAAAAGACATTTTATTAGTCTAACATAAGGGGGATTTGAAATCATAAATTGATTCAGATGAGGTTTCACTATTTTCGACATCAGGGAAACAACTAAGGTAAGGTGACTAAGTGATATCCATGTCGACCTCTACATACTAGCCATTGGTTAATATCTTGTAATATCCTACACACTCATTGCAAACATTCCACGCATTTGCCCAATATATGACAATATCCGAAGCGAATAATGAAAATTACACAATTAAATATTAACCATCTAGTCTGCATATTTAATTAAATCAAATATTCTAACAATACAATCAAGATGCAATTAATCATTTAAAATAATAAAACTGAAGGAAATCATATCTACCCATCCATCATATTATTTAAATGAAAACAGTGAAGGTGAAACTCCAATAATGTAATCACACACACACACACACACACACACACACACACACACACACACACACATATAAGAGTCTCATAGGTCCAAATACACACATCAAGAATCCAAATTGAATATTGGTATCGACTAGCGATAACTAATTTAGAATACAAAATATCACAACAAAATAACATTACACCAAAGTCGACGAAGAGAAAGGTACAAATACCTATGGAAATTACAAAGTCTATCGACCAATAGTGCATGGTGTCAATAATAACCTCCACAAATTTGAACATGAAGACCCACTCTTACATGATGGTCTTTAGCTTATGGAGTGCTCCTAGGTTGAAGTCTTGCATTGATCTATCATCACCCAGGTTGGAAATGAAGGCCAACTTGGAGCATACATCCTAAACATCATGATTGAATTGAGTGATACCGAGGGAAAGAATCGAGAGCTCAGAGTTATCCTTTTCAAGGCCAAGTTTCTTATTTAAAAACTTAAGCTTGTTTTTCCTTATATCCCAACTGTTTTTCAAGTTTCTATAGCTGCAATGGAAGGCTTCTAGAATGTGAGTTAGCTACAACATTTCTCAGATGGTATCGACACTAGCCACTATCCTGATATTGTTTCCTTGGATTGTCCCTACTCTTGAGTCATAGCAATCAACACATGTTTGGACTAGTTTTGTACAAGGATGCACTTGAGGCACCATGTATTGAGATAGAATGGAGTTCTAAACTCTGATTCTAAAAGTTTGACTTTCTTCCAATTGGAGCTTCTCCAGCATCCATGCATGTGCTCCTTGCAATTTTTCTATGAATTTTGATCTCACAAGATAAAAATGTTATATGTTACGTTTAAAAACATAGTAGGGTTTGAGCACTTATTATAACTATTCTTCTTTCTTGTGTAGGTTCCAAAGCATATGATCTACTATTTTTGAATTCATTTGGCAATTTGAAACATTGGCACTACTTTGTATCTCATTTATGCTTAGGCATGCTTTTCTTTGGGATTGCTCAAATGCTCTTTTAGTTTTTTTTGAAATGACATTAGATAGCAAGGAGCATTGAAAGTAGAGAACTCTTGTAATGGCAATTATTTTTTGAATACACAATAACATTCTCAAGGTCAACTATTGATCTATGTATAGCCAAAGCATCGCTTAGACTACATAAATAACATTTAATGTCCATTACTTGACGCAAGTTGGTGAACTCACACTTAATCATTTAATTTTCATGTGCTTGTAGTCTTTTCTCTTGTGCTAAAATTTTTCCTCTTAAATATTTGGTATGGTTCATAACAAGATGCAGAGTAACTAATTTTCACTCATGACTTGTTTAACTATCCATCTATGATAGCCTTTCGAAATGATTATTCCTTTTTTGAAATAATGACACTTCCTTAAATTCCCCCAATTGGGTTAGATGCCTATTTTTTGAAATCATTATTATGGATTCAAAATTTGAGGATTTAAAGATGATGAGATGGGTGGTTGAGACTTAGATGAAATTTCCCAATCATATCCATATCCTTTCTCATTTTAACACTTGAACTTCTAGCTACAATTACCAACTAGACATACTTCTATTCTTTTGTCACTTGTTCTTTGTTTTCTACCTTCAGGAATTTTAACGTTTGAAATTTTGGCATGATTACCAAATAGCTACAAAAATTCCTATATCTAAACCTCAAAGCTTTAGAAACTAAAAATGATAGTTGAATGCCAAGAAGGAAACTAAAACAAAACAAAATAGTCTTTCCAACGAAGATGAACACAAAGGACATGAAAACATAATATAATACATAATATATAGGTGACATGTAGTGTAACATACCACTTGTTCTACCAAGTAAATACAACTAAGTTTTAACCCAAGAGTAAATAAATCATGAAACCAAAACATGAGTAATAAAATTTTTCCTTTTTTTCATTTGATACAATGCACATTTGGAACATATTCCAAACCTAACCATTGTACTATCAAATTACATTTCAACAATTACATGAATTGAATAATTCTCATTTACAACATTTCAAAAGATAGTTACATACAAGCTTCATAAAGCTAATTAACAATACAGTGATTCTGATGTCTGTCTTCAAATCCTGGCCGCCAACTGCAAAAGGGGAAGCATCACTCAAGCACTTTTTCGTCAACCACAAACTAACTGCGGTCCCCCACACATTTACCAAATTGGTAAATGGCCCTACCCTTCAACGAAGGGATTGGTATGGTAACCTCAAAGAATAGCCTATACTAAGCAAGATGTTGTGTCCTACATATCTAGTATTGTCATACATTGTGGCTCCAACCTACAAACATGATTACCCTTCCTAGTATGTAAACCTAGATCACAGTGAACTGACAATGTAAACGTTGGCTGCTTACACTACTTTGGCCAAAGTTTCATCACCCCTAACTCGGAATGGATGTCACATGCTCACCCATCATTCATGCTCAATTTGGAAAGACATCAAAAGTTTTTCCCTTACCCATGGATCATCAAATCACAGGAAGAACCCCACTTAACAATTTCAAGTTTACTAAAACTAAAGTTATTCCCTTAACCATGGATCAACAAATCCCAGGCATAAGCCTACTTATCCATTCTAGGTTTTCTATGACACTCCCATCAAAGTAATACTATTAGTAGTATATAGTTTTCCTAACTTGACCATTCATGTTTCATCAATACTACTCATACTTGTCTTAATACAATTCAATATACTTGCTACTCCCTACCAAGAAGATTAATAAACAATCAAGCATAATGTTCCCATACTAAATGTATATATGTATATTTATATATTTCTCATTAATCAACTAAGAGAATACTCAATGTAATAAAGAATACAACTCATTTCAAGCAATATCCAAGACATACAAACATTCCACATAAATGACATAATAAAGAAGAGGTTCAACATGCATGTTTAAGCTATGCTCCAAGAAAACAACTGGCTCCCTGCTCTTGATATCTTGAACTACTGAGTACCTCCTCCAAGGCTCTTCAAAATCCTTTCTCACTACTCACTTACTTGCCTAACTGCTCAAAACCAACACTCAATGCATAAACAATACCAAAAATTCAGAAAATAGTAGCAACGTGTAGGCAGCTCCAAATGAAACTTGTGTGTTGAAAGAATGAGGTATCTCCTCTATTTATACAAAATTTTGAGAAAGCTATGGCTACAAATTAGCTTGCAAAACCACCACAACTCCCCCTTTATTCTTTGACTCATCAAAACAGATTTGTGGTGGCAACAGGAATTCAATGAAAAAGGAACACATAAGTGGACAACATGAAGCAACTCAGCAATACAAGGAAACTACACAGAAAACAAACTTCAAATGGGTTTGAATCTCTCCACAATGGCACCACACATTATTCCATGCTTCCTATTAACTTGCAAACTATTTACAAAGAATGGGTCAACGTAAGCACGTTGAGAACAACATGTTGGCACTTTAAAACATCATAAATTATAACTGTTTTTGCCTTTTTCAAATGCCAAGACCAAGTCAATTCGCAGCCAAAGAGCCACAATTTTTATAAACTATGAAATTAATAACAATGCATATAAGTTATGCGCTGCATACTAGCGCTTTAACGACACAACAAAATGCATATGTTTTAATATTAACTTAAGTCTCTAAACTAAGCACTTAAAACCAGTGCTATATATTATAGATTTATGTTATAATAAAATGCTTACCTTTGTTTCATAGCTGCGCGCCTTTCATGGCAGCACCATAACATTTAAACTATATATATATATATATATATATATATATATATATATATATATATATATATATATATATATATATATATATATATATATATATATATATATATATATATATATTCCTTATTAATTTATCATTTGATAATAGAATTCAAATATTCACATTTCATCAATATACCAAAACACATAATAATTATATGTATAAATATATATATCATCATTATTTAAAACCACATGAAACACATCACTCACATATCCTCTGTTGACATGAGGTCCACATATTCACTAACGACATGAATGACATCCACATAAACACATGCATAACATACCTCAACCCATCAATATCCTTATGCTTATGAGCAATACGCTCATGAGTATGTGTAGATACGTCTAGGTCTATGTATACTCATGCTCATATTGTCTCATACATATAAGTCTATTGTGGACTTGCATGAATTTATAACCATTTCACGATAAAACCATGCAATCTTAAACTTATCAAAGAAGATTTCAATCGATGCTTAAACAAGATCACATCCCTCATTCAGAGCAATCATAAAACCATAAGTTACTTACCTTTACCCACACTAACTTGACCTAACCTAGACCAATAGGATAGTGGTGTGTGCTTGCTCAGTTTAGGCTTTCTCCAACGTTTACCAGACCAAGTCCTTCTCCTGAGTGATACTTCCCCTCCTTTCCAGAGGATCAACTATTCATGCATCCAACTTACATCACCGTAATAATAGTTAGCCGTTCACAGTTTAATCATATGCTTCATAAATTTCATAAAAATAATCACTTATTATACATCACATCATTCAATTTTTCAATATATTCAATTAAAAATTCACATTACATATTGATGCAAAGATTCATAAACATTCATTTATCCAAGCAAATTAACCAATATAGGTAAATAGTAAATAGTTAGAAACACATGGGGTGTAACATACTTCCTCCCTTGTGAATCATCATCCCCGATGATTTTTTAAGTATTGAGTATAATTGCAACATAAACAAGACATAAAAAGTATCATATTACAAAACATATTGTTATCAAGAGTTTTCAAAATTTAGAACAACTTGCAGAAACTTCTGCTTTATCTCAACATAATCTTCCCAAGTGGCAGAATCTTTTGCATACTGATCCCATTGGACCTTGTGTTGGGTAAATATTTTGTCGTCAACTCACTGACGACAAAATGGTTATATCAACCACAATGTGATGAGATAAATCTCTCCTCTCAGCAAGGGGAGGTTCCCTTTTTAACTACTTTTAAAACTTATCTATTCTAACACTAATCTTCAGGGTGAATCCATATCATCCATTTCTCTTTTTTTAGAAATGATGTTTACAATTTAAAATAGCAACTTCATAATATAAATCAAATATAACTAAGAAACTCATGAAAGCACAAAGTCTATCATTGCTCCCTTTTCTAATTTAAAATTTAGAACTGAATAGGATAAGGTGCAGCTCAAAGTCTTCACCGAATACTATGATAAAAGCACATGATCATAAAAGATAGCAGCAGCTCAAAGTCTCTCCAATATCTTTTACTCCAAAACATAAAATCACAAACCCAAAGATAATTATTGCAGCACAAAGTCTCCAAAATTAACTTTAGAATATCTCCCAGATTATCCAAACTCACTCTACAATTTAATCAAATAGATAAGATAGTATAAGGAAAAGGACATAAGAACAATTTCCAATACACCACAAGTTATTTCAATGCAAAGATTGAATGATCACTTGCTTTTCTATTCACTTGATAAAATATGATTTACAATTTAAACACAAAGTCTCAAAATGCTCTTCAATTTGGCAAAGTTTCACTTCAATAACTAAAAGATAAAAAATACAATAGAGGCCCTCTTTATTTATAGGGAGGATCCTAGAGCAAAAGTAGGAAATCCTAACTACTTTGACTTATTAAAAAAAAAGAGTCCTATTTGACTTATGACTTCTTTTGTCTCATATGAATTACATTTTAGAAAATTACATGTGAGTATGTCCATAACAAAATTCAAATTACATATACAAGAATGAAAATAAACTAAGGTATTGAAAAGGAACTTTAGCTTCCTCCATCATTCTTCTTCAAAAAGTTCTGATATATAGTTTGCACTGCTACCATTTCACACACATTAGGCTTTGCTGTATTCTTTGAGATAGTGCGGGCCCGGAGAACTGCATCTTTTACTGCCTTTATCACCTTCTCATGCTTGTCAAGGTTGTCCTTTAGGTTTTCAAAAGTTGAATGCTGATCATAAAGGATGTCCATCGAAATCACTGTAGGCGCTTCATCTTCAAATTTCTGTTGCACTATTTTCTCAAAAGCATCTATCTTTTCTTCCGCTGAAAGAAACTTGTGACCTTCACCTGTTAGAGTGCATGGGAGCTCTTCCAACCTGTGTAGAAGCAAGACATTATTGTCTTCATTGTTTTCACGTGCTTGGCATAAGTCATCAAGTAAGCGTTTTATTATATTGATACGATGAACAAGAGATTCCTTAGTCTTAAGATAAGATTCCTGATTTGAGATGACTCCAATGGCTATCAGATTCTTTATCTTAATCTTCTTCATCTCTATCCACTCCTCTAAGCTTTCTTCCTGATCCTGCAGTTCTTGAGAAAGTAAGTCAACCATGTTATCAAGCTCAGCTTTTGCTTTATCCATCTTTTCTTTTCTTTCTATGATGGTCTTCAACAGAACTCTTCCTTGTGCTAGCAAACGCTCCACAATATCTCCTACCACTCTTCCTCTAGCCTGAGCTTTTTCCACTTTCTAAATAAGAGTATTTTCTACCATTACCGCCATAGGCTCCACAATCTCAGATGATTTTACTATTTTCTGGAGAACAGCGACAAGTTGTTTTGCTTTGGCTTTATGCTGCTCTTTCTCCTTCTTGACTTCATCATATTTCTCAAGCAAGGTGCTGGCAGTAGTTTGAAAATCTACCTTAATGCCTTCATGAGTTAGCTTACCTAACTCAACTCTTGAGACAACATAATCATTCATATCAAAATTATCAATAGTAGCATCCTCTGGTGGTTTGGCAATTTCTGCATATCTGATTCCTTTTTCATTAATGAGCCCGAAGACAGTCTTGGGCTTCTTCTTCAGAGTCTTTGATTTAACAGGCAACAACTTCTCAATATCAATTTCATCTGGTGAAATTGCTTGCTTCTTTCTCTTAGGAGTGTACGCAGACAACCATGGAGGAAGTATAGAAGCACCTACATTTGGAGAAGAATCCACTACCTATTTTGCCAGATCCATACATACACCTATTATGGTAACAATAGGACTGGTGTTGGTAAAAACTACACCTATGTCAACAACTTTCTCTGAACCATCCAGAAGATGTTCTAAAACAAATTGTTCACCAATATCAAAATATGGGGAAGATAAACTTGGAATGGAACCAGAAGAATCAAATACAGTCCCAAAACTTGTTCTCAAAGAAGGGAGGGTACTATCAGAAGAAACAACCAAAATGGGTGAAATAGGAACTTTTGAAAATACAGGAAAACTATCAGAAACAGGAACATGAAGTAGGGGTGTAGAAACTTGGGATTCTGATGGGAGATTTTTTTAGGAGACTGATGTAGATCACCAAGTTGTTCCTGCTCTACATTCTCATCCTTACCATGTTTTGTTTCGCCTTCCTCATCAAGCTTATCAGACATTTCTACTTGTTGGGCATCATTAGATTTCTCAATATTTTTTTGTTTAGTTTCAACATCTTCAACCTCCATCTTCTCAACATTCGTGTCTTCAACACCTGATTCAGTGACATTAGAGGTTCCTGTAGCCTCTTTCTTCTTACCTCCCTTAGGTACAAATTTGATCTTTGGCTTTTGTACTTTAGAAGAGGAAGGAGTGTCACTTTTATTCTTGGTCCAGTTTTCCACATTTTTACCTGTTTGCTTTTGAACTTCTATCTCTGATCCAGTAAGGAATTCTTTCAAACTAATTCCTTTACTCTCTAACCATACATTTGTATTAACCAGGATTTGTTGAAACCTTTTCCTTATTGAAGTCTCCTCTTTAACTGACCATCTGACCTCTAGAAGAGGTGAGGACTCAACATTCTTAGTATTATATTTGGGATCTAAAACATTTCCATCCTCCTCCATTCCTTCCGGAATGTCTGCAAGGCCCAGTTCTTTGATTTGACTCAAATGAAGTCTACAGAAGTCTAGTTTTCTGATCTCATTTTGTGTCCTAATATCGGCCCAAATATCTTCCACCATTGGCATGTGGAAAGTTGACTTTCTTTTGATTTTATCTTATACCCTCCTGAAGTCAAAACGATCTCTTTTCTTGAAAGTCTTCATTATGACCAGTTGCATTTTAGATTCAACTGTTTTAGCCTTGGTAGCTGACTGCACTGAATACGTTCCAATTTCCACAAGAAACTTAATCCTTGACTTTTTTAGCTCTATTTGTTTATTGTGCACCACAATTAGCTGCCTACATAGTTCCATGAGAACAATCCTGTCACTGGGATACCGTGGAAGGATATAGGGATAACCAAGATAATATCCTACTCTGAGATATGTGAAAGAAGGAAACTGTAAGAACAAGCAGCCAAAAGAATTTACAACTTCCCAAGCTTCATCTAAAACTCTCTTCTGAACAAGCTCATTGTCCCATAAGCACATAAAGACTGAAAAGAAAGCATCATTAACCCTACGAAAATGATGGATTGGTCCTTTTAGAGTAATTTGAGGATAGTACTCATAAACGAGAACCAATCTCCTATCACCAACCTGAGTAAGTCCAGGAAAATTTCTCATGCTCACAGCGGCATACACCAAATATGAGGTCATATAAAACTTGAAGGTGGTATTGACTCTCATCAATTGCTCATGCAAAGCATTACTGATCTATTCTCCCCAAAAGATTTTCTGTGTACCCCAGAGAATCACCTTGATGTATGTGTACATCCATTCCTGAAACTTGGATGAAGAAAGGAGTCCTCTAATACGACTCAAAAGTGTAATCAAGTCACAGAACTCCTCAACAAAGTCACTCCTTAGGAGATCTTTCAGCCATCTGGTCAAATTGCTTTGAGGAATCTTCAACCACTTACTGTTTATGTATCTCCTTGTGGCTTCCACATCTTCATCATAATCTCTTTGCCCTTGAGCAAAATCAATTCGCCCAATATTTACAATAGGAGGACACATGAAGATTTTGTCAAGAAATTTAGCATCCAGTCTCATAATCACATTTCCTTGGGAATCCAACACAGTCCTAGTATCCCTATTATAATGACTAGCTATCTGAAGAACAAACTCGGGGTTATGGGCAGCAACAGGAAAAGAGGCAACCAAGTGAATGTTGTTGTCAATAATATTCTACATGTGTCTGGAAGGATTCGTCTATTTGGTTCTGTCCATGAACTCTACCATATCCACATGTCCTATCTCTATATCCCTGATCTCATCAATATTAGAATGCATTGAAGTGACAGGGAAGACCCCTTGGTATTTGTACTTCATGATCTTAGTTTTGGATGGAGATGGCTCCATCATTAGCTTTGAAGAAGAAAATAGAAAAGGTGTTTACCATAGATGTTTTGTCGAAAACTACAAAAAGCCATGATCTCACAGTTAGGGGAAAAATGGGTATATTGGGGTTACTGCGATTTGATGATCATGAATAGGGAAACATGTGTTGAAGGTCTTGAGTGTGCACAAATTGAGGTAAAAGGCGAAAGTGGGTCAATAGGCTTTGAAAGGTGAATTTTCCCCAGTGTTAGAAAAAAATTAGGAAAATTACTGATCTGTTCTCCCCAAAAGATTTTCTGTGTACCCCAGAGAATCACCTTGATGTATGTGTACATCCATTCCCGAAACTTGGATGAAGAAAGGAGTCCTCTGATACGACTCAAAAGTGTAATCAAGTCACAGAACTCCTCAACAAAGTCACTCCTCAGGAGATCTTTCAGCCATCTGGTCAAATTGCTTTGAGGAATCTTCAACCACTTACTGTTTATGTATCTCCTTGTGGCTTCCACATCTTCATCATAATCTCTTTGCCCTTGAGCAAAATCAATTTGTCCAATATTTACAATAGGAGGACACATGAAGATTTTGTCAAGAAATTCAGTATCTAGTCTCATAATCACATTTCCTTGGGAATCTGACACAGTCCTAGTATCCCTGTTATAATGACTAGCTATCTGAAGAACAAACTCAGGGTTATGGGCAGCAACAGGAAAAGAGGCAACCAAGTGAATGTTGTTGTCAATAATCTTCTGCATGTGTCTGGAAGGATTCGTCTATTTGGTTCTATCCATGAACTCTGCCATATCCACATGTCCTATCTCTATATCCCTGATCTCATCAATATTAGAATGCATTGAAGTGACAGGGAAGACCCCTTGGTATTTGTACTTCATGATCTTAGTTTTGGATGGAGATGGCTCCGTCATTAGCTTTGAAGAAGAAACTGGAAAAGGTGTTTACCATAGATGTTTTGTTGAAAACTGCAAAAACCATGATCTCACAGTTAGGGGAAAAATGGGTATATTGGGGTTACTGCGATTTGATGATCATGAACAGGGAAACATGTGTTGAAGGTCTTGAGTGTGTGCAAATTGAGGTAAAAGGCGAAAGTGGGTCAATAGGCTTTGAAAGGTGAATTTTCCCCAGTGTTAGAAAAAATTTAGGAAAATGTGCATGGGCGATCAAAATGACCGCTCCTGCACAAGGGATCATTCACTTACCATGTAAAGTTGGTCAATTTGACCGCCATTGCATGTTGGAAAAAGTTGGACTTCAATACATGTGCAAGGTTGGCGAAAAGGACCGCCATTGCATGTACTTGGTATGATAATTAGTTTTGATGTAGGGGCGGTCGAAAAGAGCGCCCTTGCATGAGGGAATAAACAAGTTTGATATGGATGTGCACAAGCAGAAAAAAGGCCCTCTAGTGCATATGAGGGAAAAATTTGAAGTGTAGAGTCAGTCGAAAAGACCGCTTGTGCAGGTGTTCGAAAATGCCAAGTTACTATGTCAGAGTGGGCATTTTTGCCACTTATGCACATTAAGGGGTAATACAAAGTGTGTGAAGGAAGACCAAACATATAAGGTTCATGTTGGGGCAGCAAAAATTGCTGCCTTTACATGAAGTATCAACATAAAGGAAGGATAGATGTCTCGACGAGGTTTCAGACCGCCGACACATCTCAATAAACAAACATATGGGAATAACAATTTGCAGCACCACTCATATTTTAAGAAAAACCTAAGGGCGATAAAAACCCCCGCTTCATTTAAAGACGCATTCAAAACAAAAAATGAAAACTATGGCTTAAAGAAAATGGCAAAAAATTCATACACAAATGATACAGTTTTGCTAATCTATAAACGAGAGATCAAAACAAAACGAAAGACGTTTAATACATACCAAACCCTAGTTCTAAAACAAAAACAAGAAAAAGCAAAGACTTACCTGGTGAGAACAAAAACCCTAGACACATTCAAGAAATAGAATCGGCTTGGATCCGAAGTGCACACGAGTATCGTGAAGAAAAATGGCATGAAGGAGGTTTCAATCTCATTTAGAGGTTTCTAAAATGAATAATAAGAAAATTAAAATGAGTATAAAACACTTTAAAAGTCCTTAAAGTCGCACATTAAACATGGCACGAGTGCCATTAATGTCCACTTTGAGTTCATCGATTTTACGGGATTTGCTCAGGTGGCGAAAACCCCCGACATTACATATGCATTAGATCATGTCAGAGTGGTGGATATGACCGCATTTGCATATGAAAACGACCAACAAACAAGAAACATGCATGGGCGGCAGTTTTAATCGCTCATGCATGTTTTTTCAAAAACAAGACAAACAAAACATGTATCAGTGAAATTTTTGGCCGTTATTGCATGTTCAACAACAATACACATGTCAGAGCAATAATTTTGACCACTATTGCATGTGAAAACAAAACATTTCTAACACCCCCAAAATAGTAAAAAATTGATATTTTGACAAGCTTACGACCTAGTCGATTTTCATGATTTTCGACCTAAGGGAATGTTGCAAACTATTTCAACGATGTCAAAAGACTTCGCATGAGGCCAAGAGGACTTGTCTTGATAAGTGAACTTAGAGTGTAGACTACGAAACAGACAAGTTTCGTAGGGGTTGTCTACAAAATTGAGTGTAGCTACTTTTGAGAACAACACCTTGCATTGCGGAACCTCTCTATTATGCAAGCAAAGCTTACACATTTCACACACCTTGAGAGGCTCGATTGGTACCACCCCTAGGTCCTTTACCTATAAAGCATTCCAATCAATAACATGGTTATCCCCTGGAACATACTTCTTATATGAGACATGAAAGACATTATGCATCCTGGCAAGAGCTGGTGGTAGAGCAATTTTGTACGCATTAGGATGGACTTCCTCTAGGACCTCAAATGGACCTACATAGCACGGAGCTAGTGACTTTCCAAACTTTATAGAACTCTTATGGGGTTTAACTCTCAATAAAACCTTATCCGCAACAAAGAAATTCCTAGGAACCCGTTTAGCATCTGCATAACTCTTCTGCCTATCATTAGCTTCCGCTAACCTCTGCTTGATAATCTAAACTTTCTCTTCCATATCTGAGAACATTTCTGGCCCAAGACTTATCCTATCTTCTAGCTTATCCCAGCTTATAGGAGTTTGACATTTCCTGCCATACAATGCTTCAAATGGAGCCATCTTTATTGCAGAGTGATAGGAGTTATTATATGCAAATTCAACCAAAGGTAGGTAATGTTCCCACTTGTATTGCTTATCCATGCAATACATTCTTAAAAGATCTTCTAACACTTGATTTACTCTTTCCATTTGCCCATCTGTTTCCTGATGGTAAGTTGAACTTATATTAAGCTGAGTTCCAAGTGAATAAAACAAGGTTTGCCAAAATCTAGAAGTTACATGAGCATCCATGTTAGAAATAATCTTTTCAGGAATTCCATGCAATCTAAAAACCTCTTGAATGAAGTTTTGAGCTATTATAGGAGCTCCATTTGTCAAATTACCTGGTATGAAATGTGCCACTTTAGTAAGCTTGTCCACAATTACTAGAATGGCATTGTGATTATTCCTTCACATAGGAAGACCTTGCACAAAATCCATTCTAATAACTTGCCACTTACTTTTTGGTACATCGTGGGGATATAGTAAACCTGCAGGATGATGATGTTATGCTTTGACCCATTGACATTCTAAACAACTTGCCACAAATCTTGTGGCATCCACTTCCATTCCCTTCCAAAAATATAATGGCTTCACATCTACCAACATCTTAGTAACATCAGGATGTCCTGAGTATTGTGCATTATGTACTTCCTTCCATATCAAATTACTTAATTCACCAGAATCAGGTACATAAATTCTTCCTTTATACCTCAATAATCCATTGGGTTCAAAGCAAAATCCTTCATATATTTTATCTTGCAAATTATCCAAGAGTGCTTGCTTGACTTGTTCATAGTATTTATCACCCTTGGATCCTTCCAATACTCGACTTTTGAAGTCAATTTGGATAGATACCGTTGAAGATATATGCCTTCTTCGTCTCAAAGCATCAACAACTCTATTCTCTTTTCCCTTGATATAACTAATGTTGAAATCATAGTCTGATATCAATTGTAGCCACCTCCTTTGCCTTGCATTCAGATTGGGTTGAGTAAATAGATACTTCAAACCATGATGGTCTATTTTCAATTCAAAAGGTTTCCCCAACAGATAGTGTCTCCAAAGTCAATTCATCCCTAAGATGACATGATAAGACCCTAAGGGAGCTATGTACAAATTAACTTCCATAGAGAAACTAGGAAGTTCAACCCTTGCTTCAAACATACATTGATCAACCTTTTCTCTTGTCTGGTTTGCATATTCAACAACCCAAGACTTTTCCATATAGCTAGCTTAGACATTTTACTAGCTACTCTAGGTGAAATAAAAATTTTGGTGGCACTAGTATCTATTGAAACAGAGATGGGTATGCTAGATAAAGTACCTGAGACTTCAACCAAAGTGATATGATACTCTGCTTGTCAGTTATTGACTGCAACATGTATCCTTTGCTGGAAGACATCCCTTTGCAGTGGAAGAGGATTTCAACGTGGTTGTGACCCTAATGGTTTGTTGGGACATTGATTGGCAAAGTGATCTCTGGTGCAGGAGTTCCCAGTTTAGTCATTTTTTTTGGCTATTGTCTATTTGTCATCATGTTTTTCTATTTCCTCTAAGGATTTGGAAGCCATTCTCATGTTTTGTAATAAGGACTTAGTTCATTTTAATTGACTAGTCCATTATAGTGGTAAATAAGGCCTATTTTCAAGGTTTTTCCTTTTGAAACATAGAGTTTCTTATGCAAAGGCAACTTCCAACATTTTACTGCCTTGGTAGGTAGTTGTATGGTTGGGAGAGAAGTGGAAAGGTTGCAAAAAACCTTCTATAGACAAACTATTGTATGACATTCCAAGATAGAATGAAAAGAGAGGAGTTTTAGAAGGTAAAAACTATTTTTTTCTGCTTTTTTTGAAAACAGTCGTACTGTACGGCCAGGTACGGACAGTTCAGGAGCTGAGGTTTGGGAAATTTGTTAGGTCTTTGAAATACCTTCCATTTGTATATATTTAGAGTCTTTGAAATGTTTCTACTATTTTGTTTGAATCCATTTTGTGTGAACTGGTTCTAACCCTCCATAGCTAGGGTTTTGAGGCAAAATGAATCATTCTTCCTCTGTCCTCTAAGGATGATCATCCATTTTTAGTTGGGATGGAGGAAGGTAGATTAGAGTTTATGTTTTTGTTGTTTTGTAGGTTAAACTCCTCTCCCAAAGGCGATTGGCATGATACTATCTAGTCTTATAGTGACTAGTTAGCAGAAATGGCAGAAGAACAGTGTGGATTCTGAAAATAGTCACATGGTTGACCAAATAGATGTTGGTTTTTGTATCTTGGGTTGAGGGCAGACCTGTATAGTTCTTTGGTGGATCCTGAGAATGTAGATGTGGTGTTCTTCTTTCATACCACCTCTAAACTAGGCCTAATTCCCTAGAAAAGAGAGTTTGTTGTCCTTGGTCGCTGTGACAGAGTACGGACCTGCACACTTGTAGAAAGTTGTGTATCCATAATGGATGTTTGAAGGTGTAGTAAACCTACATGGGCATTTAGAGTTTAGAGGAGTTATTGTTGGTTTAGTCATTGCTTAGGGCTACAAGGAATGAGCCATTCTAAAACACTATTTTTAGGACAGTCATACACAGTTTACTGTCCTTTGTCAGTATTGGCATAGAATTTGGGTTTTTGGGTCAGAGACCTTGTTTCTCTTCATGTCTTAGACAAGCATATGTTAAATGTTGTATGGAGATCCTGTTAGTAGAGGTGTTAGGAGTGGAATGCTATCCTTGAAGGTGAATGTGTTGGTTGATTGGGTAGAGCAGTGACTCCCCAAGGTGAGTGTTGAGCAGCCTGTGTGATGGATCTAGGTGTGGTCCTAGGCTAGATCAACCTCCTGAATAGCCTTGTGTAGGCGTATAATCATTCCACCTTTGGAAACCTTTAGAAGGAAGATTTGACATCCAAGTTCATTGTGTGAACTTTATCCACTACTACCTATTACCTCTGCATCAATCTCCCCCACAACTGAAACATCCTTTAACTAGTTCCTTCCTCCCTAAATTTCTCCTAGAGTTATCATTACTTCTGATGGCATTACTGAAATTATTATTGTTATTCCCTCTTCGATCTCTCCTTGGTTCATTCCAATTATTCTAAAAATTCTTCTCCCATTGCTTCAGAAATTCTTGCACGTCATTTGACTTCTTAGAAGTTTGATTGTTTTGAGACCAATTAAACTTATTTCTATTCTTCTCCTGATAAATGGCAACAGACTTAAGCTTTTGCTCTTGCTTAAGAGCTTTCTCATACACAAGGTCCATAGTGGTAGGACCATGCATATCCACTTCCCCACCTATCTGATTGTTCAACCCAATGATGAACTTCCCAATACATAAATATTCATCAGCTTGATACATAGGTACATATCTCAGAAGACGTGTGAACTTCTCCCAGTATTCACTGACCAAAGAATCTCCTTGCCTTGGATTTTGAAAATATGAGAGCTTTTGGTCATAGAAAAGTCGGCATAACCAACATTTCCGAAATATTTTCACAAATTCAGTCCAAGTGAGTTGAGTTGAACTGATCCCTAGTTCTGTCTTCTTACTCATCCACCAAATGGCTGCTTCACTTGATAATTGAAAAGCTCCCCACACCACTTTGGTAACTTCTGAGTAGTTCCTAATCTCAAAATATTTTTCTATTTCAGTGAACCAAGCCTCAACTACGTTCGCACTGGTACTTCCTTCAAATTTTGGAGGAGTAATTTTCTCCATGTCTCTAGATAGTTCCTTTGCCATTCTCCTTCTCTTAGTTCCCTTCGATTGTGATTGTGATCCTTCATCCTCATGCACACTAGCTTGAGTGTGTTCACGAGAATTTTCTCCTTCTTTCTCACCATTAGGAACTTCTTTTTCTACTCCATCCTTTCCTTTTTGCTCTAAGATTCCCACTCTCTCCCTTGTCTCAATCATCATTGCCAAGATATGGTCCAACTTAGTATTCATATTCTTTGACCCTTGTCCTACTTCTTCACATCCTCCAAGGTTAGTCCTGGTATGAACCATGCTCCTCTATAAAATTTACCCTGTAGGTTTCCATTAAGGTTAGATTCTACGAATGTTTACCTAAAATTCTTAAAAACATTAAACTTTCAAATAGATTCATTTATCAAACCATTCGCCAAAGAAAGAGCATATATACACAAGCTTTTTATAAGAAAATTTTCTTTTATTAATAAAGATAATGATTTAAATATCCTTAGATTTACATGGAATGACTATTGAGATAGTCCAATGGGGAGTATCCCTTGGATTCACTCTCAGCTACATAACTAAGTGGAGTGTATCCCTCAGACTTATCCTTAGGAACATAATCTTGGGGAACATACTCTTTCGATTCATCACATGAGGAAATTACAATTATTTCTACCAAACGAGAAACTTGAGGATCTCTAAACAACATGGCAGGAGTCACACTATACTTAGAGGGCATATCCCTAGATAGTGGCAGGGATGTTGACTTGGTTGGAGAGACTGAAGGCAGACGGTTGAAGTTGGCATCATCTCTCATCCTTCTTTTCTCTTGGCTAATCCAAGAGAAGGCATGACCTAATGTCTCTAAATCTCCTAACCATATGTTGTTATCATCATTTGTTTGCTCAATGGTGCAGAAAATGGCTTCTCTTTCCTTCTTGGCCTTGAGATAGCGTTCATTCATAATGACTAATTTCCTTGCAGTCATTCTGAGACACACCATCCCGGCACAAGAATTCCAAACATTAGATTCTCATAATGTTGGATGCGAAAACATAGCGAGCACATAGGTTCTAGAGCTGAACCTGGTAGCTCTGATACCACATGTAACATGCCACTTGTTTTACCAAGTAAATACAACTAAGTTTTAACCCAAGAGTAAATAAATCATGAAACCAAAACATGAGTAATAAATTTTTTCCTTTCTTTCATTTGATACAATGCACATTTGAAACATATTTCAAACTTAACCATTGCACTATCAAATTACATTTCAATAATTACATGAATTGAATAATTCTCATTTACAACAAAAGATAGTTACATACAAGCTTCATAAAGCTAATTAACAATATAATGATTCTGATGTCTGTCTTCAAATACTGGCTTCCAACTGCAAGAGAGGAAGCATCACTAAAGTGCTTTTCTGCCAACCACAGACTAACTGTAGTCCTCGACACATTTACCAAACTGGCAAACGGCCCTACCCTTCGATGAAGGGATTGGTATAGTAACCTCAAAGAATAGCCTATACTAAGTAGGATCTATGTAAACATATATCTAGTACTATCATACATTGCGGCTCCAACCTACAAGCATGATTATCCTTCCTAGTATGTAAACCTGGATTACAGTGAACTGACAATGTAAACGTTGGCTTCTTACACTACTTTGGCCAAAGTTTCATCACCCCTAACTCCGAATGGATGTCACATGCTCACCGATCATTCTAGCTTGATTTGGAAAGACATCAAAAGTTTTTCCCTTACCCATGGATCATCAAATCCTAGGAAGAACCCCACTTAACAATTTCAAGTTTACTAAAACTAAAGTTATTCCCTTAACCATGGATCAACAAATCCCAGGCCTAACCCTACTTATCCATTCTAGGTTTTCTATGACACTCCCATCAAAGTAATACTATTGGTAGTATATAGTTTTCCTAACTTGACCATTCATGTTTTAGAAATACTACTCATACTTGTCTTAATACAATTCAATATACTTGCTACTCCCTACCAAGGAGATTAATAAACAATCAAGCATAATGTTCTCATACTAAATGTATATATGTATATTTATATATTTCTCATTAATCAACTAAGAGAATACTCAATGTAATAAAGAATACAACTCATTTCAAGCAATATCCAAGACATACAAACATTCCACATAAATGACATAATAAAGAAGAGGTTCAACATGCATGTTTAAGCTATGCTCCAAGAAAACAACTGGCTCCCTGCTCTTGATATCTTGAACTACTGAGTACCTCCTCCAAGGCTCTTCAAAATCCTTTCTCACTACTCACTTACTTGCCTAACTTCTCAAAACCAACACTCAATGCATAAACAATACCAAAAATTCAAAAAATAGCAGCAACGCACAGACAACAACAAATGAAAATTGTGTGCTGAAAGAATGAGGTATCTCCTCTATTTATACAAAATTTTGAGAAAGCTATGGCTACAAATTATCTTACAAAACCACCACAACTCCCCCTTTATTCTTTGACTCATCAAAATAGATTTGTGGTGGTAGCAGGAATTCAATGAAAAAGGAACACATAAGTGGACAACATGAAGCAACTCAGCAATACAAGGAAACTGCAAAAAAAACAGACTTCAAATGGGTTTGAATCTCTCCACAATGGCTCCACACATTATTCCATGCTTCCTATTAACTTGCAAACTATTTACAAAGAATGGATCAACGTAAACACGTTGAGAACATGCTGTTGGCACTTTAAAACTTCATGAATTATAATTGTTTTTGCCTTATTCAAACACCAAGACCAAGTCAATTCGCAAGCAAAGAGTCACAGTTTTTATAAACTATGAAATTAATAACACTGCATATAAGTTATGCACTGCATACTAGTGCTTTAATGACACAACAAAATGCATATGTTTTAATATTAACTTAAGTCTCCAAACTAAGTGCTTAAAACCAACACTACATACTATAGCTTTATGTTATAATAAAATGCTTACCTTTCTTTCATCGTTGCGCACCTTTCATGGCAGCGCCATAACATTTAAACAATATAAAATATATATGTATAGATATACATTCCTTATTAATTTATCATTTGATAATAGAATTCAAATATTCACATTTCATCAATATATGAAAACACATAATAATTAAATGTATAAATATATATATCATCATTATTTAAAACCACATGAAACTCATTACTCACATATCCTCTATCAACACGAGGTCCACATATTCATTAATGACATGAATGACATCCACATAAACACATGCATAACATACCTCAACCCATCGATATCCTTATGCTTATGAGCAATACACTCATGAGTATGTGTAGATATGTCAACCTATGTATACTCATGCTCATATTGTCTCATACGTATAAGTCTATTGTGGACTTGCATGAATCTATAACCATTTCATGATAAAACCATGTAATCTTAAACTTATCAAAGAAGACTTCAATCGATGCTTAAACAAGATCACATGCCTCATTCAGAGCACTCATAAAACCATAAGTTACTTACCTTTACCCACACTAACCTAGACCAATAGGATAGTGGTGTGTTCTTTCTTAGTTTAGGCTTTCTCCAACATTTACCAGACCAAGTCCTTCTCTTGAGTGATACTTCCCCTCTTTTCCGGAGGAGAAACTTGTTCCTGCAGCCAACTTACATCACCACAATTGTAGTTAGCCGTTCACAGTTTAATCATATGTTTCATACATTTCATAAAAACAATCACTTATAATACATCACATCACATCATTCAATTTTTCAATATATTCAATTCAAACTTCACATTACATATTGACGCAAAGATTCATAAACATTCATTTATCCAAGCAAATTAACCAATCTAGGTAAATAGTAAATAGTTAGAAACACATGGGGTGTAACATACGTCCCCCCTTGTGAATCATCATCCGCGATGATTTTTAAGTATCAAGTATAATTGCAACATAAACGAGACATAAAAAGTATCATATTACAAAACATATTGTTATCAAGAGTTTTCAAATTTTAGAACAACTTGTAGAAACTTCTGCTTTATCTTAGCATAATCTTCCCAAGTGGCAGAATCTTCTGCATATTGATCCCATTGGTCCTTGCATTGCAGAACCTCTCTATTACGCAAGCAAAGCTTATGCATTTTGAGCACCTTGAGAGGCTCGATTGCTACCACCCCTGGGTCCTTTACCTGTAATGCATTCCAATCAATAACATGGTTATCCCCTAGAACATACTTCTTAAGATACAAGACATGAAAGACATTATGCATCCTAGCAAGAGTTGGTGGTAGAGCAATTTTGTACGCAATAGGATTGACTTCCTCTAGGACCTCAAATGGACCTACATAGCAAAGAGCTAGTTTGGATGACTTTCCAAACTTTATAGAACTCTTATGGGGTTTAACTCTCAACAAAACCTTATCCCCAACTGAGAAATTCCTAGGAACCCGTTTAGCATATGCATAACTCTTCTACCTATTATTAGCTTCCGCTAACCTCTGCTTGATAATCTTAACTTTCTCTTCCATACCTGACAACATTTCTAGGCTAAGACTTATCCTATCTTCTAGCTTATCCTAGCTTATAGGAGTTCAACATTTCCTACCATACAATGCTTCAAACGAAGCCATCTTTATTGCAGAGTGATAGGAGTTATTGTGTGCAAATTCAACCAAAGGTAGGTAATCTTCTCACTTGTATTACTGATCCATGCAATACATTCTTAAAAGAACTTCTAACACTTGATTTACTCTTTGCATTTGCCCATCCATTTCCTGATGGTAAGCTGAACTTATACTAAGCTGAGTTCCAAGTGAATAAAACAAGGTTTGCCAAAATCTAAAAGTTAGACGAGCATCCCTGTCAGAAATAATCTTTTCAGGAATTCCATGCAATCTAAAAACCTCTTGAATGAATTTTCAAGCTATTATAGGAGCTCAATCTATCAGATCACCTGGTATGAAATGTGCCACTCTAGTAAGCTTTTCCACAATTACTAGAATGACATTGTACTTATTCCTTCACATAGGAAGACCTTGCAAAATATCTATGCTAATAACTTGCCACTTACTTTCTAGTACATCATGGGGATATAGTAAACCTACAGGATGATGATATTATGCTTTTACCCTTTGACATTCTAAACAACTTGCCACAAATCTGGTGGCATCCCCTTTTATTCCCTTCCAGAAATATAATAGCTTCACATCTACCAACATCTTAGTAACACCAGGATGTCCTGAGTATGATGCATTATGTACTTCCTTTCATACCAAATTTCTTAATTCACTAGAATCAGGTACATAAATTCTTCCTTTATACCTCAACAATCCATTGGGTTCAAAGAAAAAACCTTCATATCTTTTATCTTGCAAATTATCTAAGAGTGCTTGCTTGACTTGTTCATAGTATTCATCACCCTTGGATCCTTGCAATACTCAACTTTTGAAGTCGGTTTGGATAGATACCATTGAAGATATATGCCTTCTTCGACTCAAAGCATCAACAACTCTATTCTCTTTTCCCTTGATGTAACTAATGTTGAAATCATAGTCTGATATCAATTCTAGCCACCTCCTTTGCCTTGCATTCAGATTGGGTTGAGTAAATAGATACTTCAAACCATGATGGTCTATTTTCAATTCAAAAGGTTTCCCCAATAGATAGTGTCTCCAAAGCCAATCCGTCCCTAAGATGACATTATAAGACCCTAAGGGAGCTATGTACAAATTAACTTCCGTAGAGGAATTAGGAAGTTCAACCCTTGCTTCAAACATACATTGATCCACCTTTGCTCTTGTCTAGTTTGCATATTCAACAACCTGACTTTTCCATATAGCCAACCTTCCTAGACATTTTACTAGCTACTCTAGGTGAAATAAACTTTTTGGTGGCACTAGTATCTATTAAAATAGAGATGGGTATGCCAGATAAAGTACCTGAAACTTCAGCCGGAGTGATCTGATACTCTGCTTGTCGGTTATTGATTGTAGCATGTATCCTTTATTGGATGGCATCCCTTTGCAATGGAAGAGGATTTCCACGACGTTGTGATCCTGATGGCTTGTTGGGACATTGATTGGCAAAGTGATCTCCCCCACAACTAAAACATCCTTTAACTAGTCTCTTCCTCCCTAAATTTCTCCCAGAGTTATCATTACTTCTGACGGCATTACTGACATTATTGTCGTTATTCCCTCTTCGATCTCTCCTTCGTTCATTCCAATTATTCTAAAAATTCTTCTCCCCTTGCTTTAGAAATTCTTGCACCTCATTTGACTTCTTGGAAGTTTCATTGTTTTGAGACCAATTAAACTTCTTTCTATTCTTCTCCTGATAATTGGCAGGAAACTTAAGCTTCTGCTCTTGCTTAAGAGCTTTCTCATACACAAGGTCCATAGTGGTAGGACCATGCATATCCACTTCCCCCCCACCTATCTAATTGTTCAACCCCATGATGAACTTCCTAATACAGAAATGTTCATCAACTTGATACATAGGCACATATCTAAGAAGACGTGTGAACTCCTAATATTCACTGACCGAAGAATCTCCTTGACTTAGATTCTAAAAATCTAAGAGCTTCTGGTCATAGAAAAGTTGGGGTAACCAACGTTTCTAGAATATTTTACAAATTCAGTCCAAGTGAGTTGAGTTGAACTGATCCCTAGTTCTGTCTTCTTACTCATCCACCAACTGGATGCTTCACCTAACAATTGAAAAGCTCCCCACACCACCTTGGTAACTTCTGAGTAGTTCCTAATCTCAAAGTATTTCAGTGAGCCAAGCCTCAACTATGTCCCCACTGGTACTTCCTTCAAATTTGGGAGGAGTAATTTTCTTCATGTATCTAGATAGTTCCTTCGCCATTCTCTTTCTCTTAGTTCCCTCTAATTGTGATTCTGATCCTTAATCCTCGTGCTCACTACCTTGAGTGTGTTCACGAGAATTTTCTCCTTCTTTCTCACCATTAGGAACTTCCTTTTCTATTCCATCCTTTCCTTTTTGCTCTAAGAGTCCCACTCTCTCCCTTGTCTCAATCATCATTGCCAAGATACGGTCCAGCTTAGACTTCATATTCTCTGACCCTTGTCCTACTTCTTCACTTCCTCCAAGGTTAGTCCTGGTACGAACCATGCTTCTCTAGAAAGTTTACCCTGTAGGTTTCCATTAAGGTCAGATTCTACGAATGTTTACCTAACATTCTTAAAAATATTAAACTTTTAGATAGATTCATTTATCAAAGCATTCACCAAAGAAAGAGCATATATACACAAGCTTTTGATAAGAAATTTTTCTTTTATTAATAAAGATAATGATTTATATATCCTTAGATTTACATGGAATGACTATTGAGATAGTCCAATGGGGAGTATCCCTCGGAGTCACTCTCAGCTATATAACTAAGTGGAGTGTATCCCTTAGACTAATCCTTAGGAACATAATCTCGGGGAACATACTCCTCTGATTCATCACTTGAGGAAATTACAATTATTTCTGCCAAAGGAGAAACTTGAGGATCTATAAACAACATGGCAAGAGTCACACTATACTCAAAGGGCATATCCCTAGATAGTGGCAGGGATGTTGACTTGGTTGGAGAGACTGAAGGCAAATGGTTGAAGTTGGCATCATCTCTCATCCTTCTTTTCTCTTGGCTAATCCAAGAGAGGGCATGACCTAATGTCTCCGAATCTCCTAACCATATGTCGTTGTCATCATTTGTCCCCTCAATGGTGCAAATAATGGCTTCTCTTTCCTTCTTGGCCTTGATATAGTGTTCATTTGTAATGACTGATTTCCTTGTAGTCATTTTGAGACGCACCATCCTGGCACAAGAATTCCAAACATTAGATTCTCATAATGTTGGATGGGAAAACATAGTGAGCACATAGGTTCTAGAGTTGAACCTGGTAGCTCTGATACCACGTTTAACATGCCACTTGTACTACCGAGTAAATACAACTAAGTTTTAACCCAATAGTAAATAAATCTTGAAACCAAAACACGAGTAATAAAATTTTTCTTTTCTTTCATTTGTTACAATGCACATTTGAAACATATTCCAAACTTAACCATTGCATTATCAAATTACATTTCAATAATTACATGAATTGAATAATTCTCATTTACAACATTTCAAAAGATAGTTACATACAAGCTTCATAAAGCTAATTAACAATACAATGATTCTGATGTCTGTCTTCAAATCTTGGCCACCAACTGCAAGAGGGGAAGCATCACTCAAGTGCTTTTTTGCCAACCATGGACTAACTACGGTCCCTCGCACATTTACCAAACTGGTAAACGGCCCTACCCTTCGACGAAGGGATTGGTATAGTAACCTTAAAGAATAACATATACTCAACAAGATGTTGTGTCCTACATATCTAGTACTGTCATACATTGTGGCTCCAACCTACAAGCATGATTGCCCTTCCTAGTATGTAAACCTGGATCATAGTGAACTGACAATGTAAACGTTGGCTGCTTACACTACTTTGGCCAAAGTTTCATCACCCCTAACTCAGAATGGACATCACATGCTCACCCATCATTGTAGCTCGATTTGGAAAGACATCAAATGTTTTTCCCTTACCCATGGATCATCAAATCCCAAGAAGAACCCCACTTAACAATTTCAATTTTACTAAAACTAAAGTTATTCCCTTAACCATGGATCAACAAATCCCAGGCATAACCCTACTTATCCATTCTAGGTTTTCTATGACACTCCCATCAAAGAAATACTATTGGCAGTATATAGTTTTCCTAACTTGACCATTCATGTTTCAACAATACTACTCATGCTTGTCTTAATACAGTTCAATATAGTTTCTACTCCCTACCAAGGAGATTAATAACCCATCAAGCATAATGTTCTCATACTAAATGTATATATGTATGTTTATATATTTCTCATTAATCAAGTAAGAGAATACTCAATGTAATAAAGAATACAACTCATTGCAAGAAATATGCAAGACATACAAACAATCCACAGAAATGACATAATAAAGAAGAGGTTCAGCATGCATGTTTAAGCTATCCTCCATGAAAACAAATTGCTCCCTGCTCTTGATATCTCAAACTGCTGAGTGTCTCCTCCAAAGCTCTTCAAAATCCTTCCTCACTACTCACTAACTTGCCTCACAACTCAAAACCAACACTCAATGCATAAACAATACCAAAAACTCAGAAAATAGTAGCAACGTGCAGGCAGCTCTAAATAAAATTTGTGTGTTGAAAGAATGAGGTATCTCCTCTATTTATACAGAATTTTAAGCAATATATGGATACAAATTAGCTTGGAAAACCACCACAACTCATCCTTTATTCTTTCACTCATCAAAACAGATTTGTGGTGGTAGCAGGAATTCAATGAAAAAGGAACACATAAGTGGACAACATGAAGTAACTCAGCAATACAAGGAAACTGCACAGAAAATAGACTTCAAATGGATTTGAATCTCTCCATAATGGTGCGACACATTATTCCATGCTTCCTATTAACTTTCAAATTGTTTACAAATAATGGGTCAACGTAAGCACGTTGAGAACAACATGTTGTTGGCACTTTAAAACTTCATAAATTATAATCATTTTTGCCTTATTCTAACACCAAGACCAAGTCAATTCACAAGCAAAGAGTCACAGTTTTTATATACTATGAAATTAATAACAATGTATATAAGTTATGCATTGCATACTAGCGCTTTAACGACACAACAAAATGCATATGTTTTAATATTAACTTAATTCTCCAAACTAAGTGCTTAAAACCAACGCTATATACTATAGCTTTAGGTTATAATAAAATGCTTACCTTTGTTTCATGGCAGCGCTATAACATTTAAACAATATATATATATATTTGTGTGTGTGTATACATTCCTTATTAATATATCATTTGATAATAGAATTGAATTATTCACATTTCATCAATATACCAAAACACAATAATTATATGTATAAATATATATATCATTGTTATTTAAAACCACATGAAACTCATTACTCACATATCCTCTGTCGACATGAGGTCCACATATTCATTAACGACATGAATGACATCCACATAAACACATGCATAACATACCTCAACCCATCAATATCCTTATGCTTATGAGCAATACGCTCATGAGTATGTGTAGATACGTCTACCTATGTATACTCATGCTCGTATTGTCTCATATGTATAAGTCTATCATGGACTTGCATGAATTTATAACCATTTCACGATAAAACCATGCAATCTTAAACTTATCAAAGAAGACTTCAATCGATGCTCAAACAAGATCACATCCCTCATTCAGAGCACTCATAAAACCATAAGTTACTTACCTTTATCCACACTGACTCGACTTAACCTAGGCCAATAGGATAGTGGTGTGTGCTTGCTCAATTTAGGTTTCCTTCAACATTTACCAGACCAAGTCCTCGTGAGTGATACTTCCCCTCCTTTCTAGAGGAGCAACCTGTTCCTGCATCCAACTTACATCATGACAATAGTAGTTATCCGTTCACAATTTAATCATATGCTTCATACATTTCATAAAAATAATCACTTATAATACATCACATTGCATCATTCAATTTTTTAATATATTCAATTCAAAATTCACATTACATATTGATGCAGAGATTCATAAACATTCATTTATCCAAGCAAATTAACCAATCTAGGTAAATAGTACATAATTAGAAACACACGGGGTTTAACATGTAGTTACCTTAGAAGTGGTGCTTGAGATATATACCATTAACTAGGATATGCAGTATTTCACCCTTAATGTCTATGAGATCAAAATAATTATACTCTTTATAGGTGGAGATGGTGTAAGGTCTACTCCCTAGAGAATTGAATTTGGAATGGTATCCATGTTTAGTTGCTCTTTCTTCCCATTTAAGGACCACATCCCCAAATTTAAACTTAGGATTTGAAGAGCACTTGTTGATCCATATTTTAGTGACCTACTAGTGTCCTCTCATCAAATTCCTCATAAATTCCTCATAAATTCATCATGAATCCTCTTTTTTCCTCTAATTCTATTAACTACAATTTTGATCTCCATAGCTCTACTTTATGCTATCTCAATTTGCTTTAGCAACTACAACACTAGAATTTCTATGGATAAAGGAAAGGAAGCTTATTTGTTGTACACTAGGGTGTAAGGAGACATGCTTAGTACTCCTTTTAGAGTTATCCAATCCACCCATAATGATCATTTTAGATTTTGATGCCACCCTTTCTGGTATTCAAAGCTTGCTCCCTTGATACTCCTGATTAGATTTTTATTGGTAGACTCCACTAATCCATTACATTGTGGGTAATACTTCGAAGAAGTCTTCATGTAGATACCATAATTTAAGGTAAAATATGAAAGCCTTGCACTTGTGAATGCTTTCGTATTATCTATTATGATATTATGGGGATATTCAAATCTAGTGATGATGTCTTCTAATAAGTTGACAATCACATTCTCGGTGGCCTCTTTCAAAGGTACTACCTCCACCCATATTGTAAAGTAGTTAGTTACTATTAAGATCCACTTGTGTCTAGTTCTTGGAACTAGGTTAATCATATTGACAAAATCTAATGCCCACTGAGAAAATAGTTCATCCAATGATATAGGGATAAGTGGAAGTATAACGCTTCTTTTTTTCTTAGTATAAAACTAACATTGTTGATATTTCCTTACCCATTTATGATAGTTCACAAACATTGTAGGCTAGTAATATCCTACTTAGACTATATTTATAGTTGTTGTATGAGCTAAGAAATGTCCTAATGTTATTTAATAGAATTCATGCAATAATTTTCCAATCGTATTTTCTGCAACACACTTGAGCAAGGTCCCATCAAAGCCCCTTCTAAAAAGAATTCAATCAAGGAATAGAATAATCCTTGTAATTAATAGTCCCTCCTCTTAGAAGAAGGCAAATCGCTTGGGTATTGCCTAGTTTCCATGAATTAAACTCTTTCATTGATCCATGACCTTGGTTCTTCTTCTTGATTAACCAAAATGACCTCTATATCAACATTATGACCTTCAGAGGGTTTGATATTTTTAGTAATGTGTTGACATGGTGCCCTCCCTCTTACCAACATGGTCGAGTTGATGTCTACATCATATTTGAGGATTTTTGTAATCTAGTTTTCTCTCTTTTCACTTATCTCCCTTTCCATGATTTATTCTCTTATACTTGGATGGATGAAAAATACATTTATTCTATTTTCTATGATAAAATTTCTAAACTTCTTTATCCATTTAACTAGTGCATAGGTTTTCTTATGCATAAAATTATACTTTGCTTCATATTCTTTGAGAGTTTTGGAAGTGAAAATAGTTGGATGTTTACCTTTCCCTTCATCATCCATTTGAATAAGGATTGTTTCTATGTTATGGTCACCCATGAAAACATAAATGATGAAATCATTGGAAAAATATGGATTTATTAACACTAGAGCTATTGCAATGGCCTATTTGATGGCCTCAAAGACTTCCCTCCCTTTTGAGGTCCATTTGAATTATCGATCCTTTTTCAATAGGAGAGTGAGAGGTCTTACCAATCTTGCAAAGACAAATGAATCTACCTACAAAACTAGTCTTTTTGAGAAAAATATTGTAGTGCTTTCTTTTTTATTAGAAAGGGTAGGGATAGCTTGTACTCTTTTCTGGATCAATGGAGATTCCTTCTTTTGATACAATGTTTCTGAGAAGCTTACCTTGAGGAACTTCAAAGACACACTTCTTTGGGTTAAGAGAAATTTCAAAGTCCTAACATCTCTAAAAAACTTATTCAAGGTGTTCGAAGTGGTCCTCTTCCCTCTTTGAAAAAACTATGAGGTCATCTAGATAAATTAGGATAATCTCATTTATTAGTTATTTAAAGGATAGTGATCCTTGAGGGAGCCTTTATTCAAGTACCTAAATTCAAAACATAGTCTTATCTCTCCATTTTTATTTCTTATTGGTACTAAATCCAATAACTGTGAGGAGTGCTTACTTAGGAAGATAATCGTAGAATCCACCAGCTTTGTCAACTCTTGTTTCATTATAGATTCTATTTTGGGATTAACTAGCCTTCGATTTTACCTTATTGTCTTTGCATCCTTCAAGAGTTCTATTATATGTTGAATGCATCCTTGTTATAGCCTTTTAGTTCTTCACATTTCCAAGCTATAACATAGTTATATTTTACACAAAAGGCAAATCAACATGTTAATCTCTCTTTGTATGCACACTTTACCTATGTTCACTTTTCTTCTTGAAGCTACTTAAAATTCCACATAATCTCCTTTTTGACTCTGAATTTCCTCTTATCCCTCTTTGCATCATCAGGGATAAAAAGGTGTTCCAAGTTGATCAAACCTTTCATAAGCTTGTTGGATTTTAATTATAGAATTTGGTCTCCATAAGCTTCTTCTATTTTTGATTGAATCAGGTCAACAAATTCATTAGATTGTGGAAGAAATAGATCTATTCGAGTATCATTCTTGAAAACTTGCTAATGCTCTTTATTATCTAGAATTGTAGGCCAAATGATCAACTTGATATGGTCTTTGTTACACACAAGATCTTTTGCTAGATCGAATTGAGATCCAATTTTTGCCATCTACTCTTCTTCGATATTTTGAGCTCTTGGGACTAGATAGAAATTTAGGGCTTCAAATTCTTATAAAATGTCCCATAATCTATGATTGTAAGATCTCATTTGAAAGTCCTTGATAGTAGAAGGACCTTTGATTTGCTTGATTATAAGTTTGAAATCCACAAACACCTATAATAGATTTATTCTCATTCTTTATACAAGAGTAAGTCCATGTATCAACGACTCATTCTCAACTTGATTATTTATGCAACTAAATTAGAAATATACAGATATAAGAATTTTATTTCCTTCTAGTGAGATCAAAGATATTCCTACACTTGAACCATTATTGCATCAAAGACTGCCAAAATGTAGTTTCCACAACTTTGGTGAATCATTTTCTCTCTTTACGACTAATATTTCTAGGGTATTCACCTTAGGAATGATTTGGTCTTCTTCATATATGACATATGACCCTAAACTAGTGGAAACATAATAACCATAAGGGACCCATTCATCACTTTTAGTTGTTTAGGCATTTATCTAGTCTTGGACATGAGTAGGGTGATTCTATTCTTCTTCTATGAGCTCAAGCTCCAGCCTCTCTCCTTTTGAGAACACGGTGTGTGTTGGTTTCAAGTTAGCCAACACTTCATGAGTTATGTGTTCTTTTGAGATTGGAGTTGACAAGATTTTCATTTTTGAACCATATTTGGTTCATAGGACTGTTGCAAATATGTGCCTATGATGTGCTGTCATTGATGTCAACCTATCCCTTTGTTAGAAATAGAGGAAACAATGTGTTTTACCTAGTCAAAATTTTTGCTTCATTAAGGCATTTTGAACAAGTCTAGAAAATTTTTCATCAAAAAGTCAAAAAAGAAAAATTTCTAAAAATAGACGTCAGATTAGGTTTTCTGGGTTTCTTGAGATATGGATACTGGCATAATTTTCTAAAAATAGAATCTCTGACTCAGGTGTCGCGCTTGATTCTCATTGGTCGATTTTGCTTCATGATCGGCTGGGTTCAGACAGAATCTTCAAAAGGTCAAGTTTTCTCTACTGGGTCATTTCTACTTTTTTTAGAAGGCGAGGCATGAGCTCTGAAGTCATCAACAGAGAAAGTTCATCTACCAGAGCTCGTTGATGAGGTTTCAACGCTGTTCCAACGACGCAGAACTGACGAATAGTCATCGACTCAATGATGCACGCAAAACGATGCAAGATGGATCCAAGGTGGAATGAAAGGTTGGAAAATCATAAATTTGACTAAGTGTTGAGGATCTAGGTACCCTAGGTGACTTGGGGCACCCAACCTTTCCTGTGTTAGTTTTTTTACGTTTTTTGAGAAACATCAAAAATGATTCTGTTAGCCTATTTTCGGTTGGTCAAACTTGGTCAAAAGTCAGTCAAAGATGGGATTTCATCACATATATGTTCAGACTTCTCAGATCACCCTCCGTCCCGCCTCGACAGTTGTCAAAACGACTAAAATCGAAGATCGAATAGGAGTTGTGGGCATGGAAAACGAGAAATGGTACAAAATTTGAGTTTTTCAAAAAAATTTTTAAGGCATGGCAAGATAGGCACCCCAGGTGACTTGGGGCACCCAAACTTTTTAGAGTTAGTTTATTTTTGAAGTTTTTCTTGAAAAACTTGAATCTCCTTCCGTCAACGCGGTCCAGTTCAGAGTTGGTCAGTTTGGTACGTTTCTCGAGGCAGGTAGAGAGTATAGTCAGTTTGATTTTCATCAGGCCTGCCTATCTGCCAGATCATCAGACTCAATTTTATCCCAGCTGGCAGAAATTGACAGTCAAACAGGGGTCCTCCGCCACCGGATCGTGCACACAAATCGAGAAATTGAAGAAGTTGCAAAAATTGAAAAAATGGCTAAGTCTGGTGAAACTAGGCGCCCCAGGTGACTTGGGGCGCCCAAATTGCTCAGTGTTAGAAAATTTCCATGTCTACAGTGTTTTTTGATAGTTTTGTTCCCAATCTTCACCCGTTTGCAGTTTTCAAGAGGTCAAACTTGGTCAAACGATGCCAGATCATCAGTCGAAGGCCAGAAATGGAATCTCAATTGATAAGTCTCCAAAATATCAGGATCAGTCAGCTTTTTCAGTCAACGATGATATTTTTCCACCTTGTTGAAGTCAGAGACAGGCCATATTTAAGTCAAAATGAGTGTTGAAGTATCGAAAACAAAGGAAATTGACTAACACTTCTATCGACTCGCATGTTCGATGACATCATCAAAAGAAGATATTTTTTGTCATCTCACACATGAAGCCATAGGCAGCTACAAAATAGGGATTCTTCCTATTCGAAGACATCCACTTGGATTTATGCTTTAAAAGTTGCTTTCTTCATGGATGAGGTCCAAGTTTTATTCTCTCACAAATAAAGCTGCTTTTTCGCCCTAAAGATCTATAAAGACAAGCATTTGACTTCTTTATTTCATTATCTTTTGCAGGTTACATCCAAAGGAAAGATTTTTATTTTTCTTTCAATGAAGATTTGAAGACTCAAACGAAGTGCTTTTTCAACGTTCTTCATAGTTTCGGGTTGAGGAAGCAGGGACGCTCACTTTTTCAAGGTCCTTGTTTCAAGGGGATCGCTTTTCAAAGATTCGACCAAAGCTTTTTTAGTTTTCGTCAAGATGGGTCCATCCAGAATATCATCCTCTTGAAGATTAGAGTTTTTCTTTTTTTTCGAGAATCTGCTTTTTTCCTGCTTTTTCAGGAAAATCTCCACTTTTTCAAAATCTGACGATCTGGGTTGCTTCAAAACGGAATTGCCTACAAAACCCATGTGCCAGCGTTTTTGCTCACGCTCTGCTTTTTTCTAAAAATTAGCAAGTAATTTTCAGCCATTTGTCCAAGATTTTTCTGACATAGACGTGTTCACAGTCAATTTTCAAATCTTTCAGTATGCAGTACTCTCCAACACAAATCAGGCCCAAGACGACATTGGTTCACGATTACCTGAGAACTTGTGAAACAGACTTGCATAAAGTACTTCTAGTGATCAATTTACTTTCTTGGGAGGATGCAGGAAATAATGCTATTAGGAATCTAGGACACTCTAGTTTGCTTACAGCGACATCCTTTCCCAACACAGTGCAAAGCATCGAGTTTTTAATTGCTTGCATGATGCATTACAATTCGGTCACAAGAGAAATCCAATCAAGAGATGGACATGTACTCTATAGCCTGAGGCCAAATGACATTGAGAAGTGTTTTACAATACCAATTTGGAGAGAAAACTTAATTGTTTCAATTGAAGAATGCAAGAGGGTTTGGAACAATGACAAAGGAAAATACCGGAAAAAGATTGGTTAGAGGTGGTTAAAAGAGAAGCAGAATGTCATGCTAAAGAATGTTGGACATGAAGAATTCAAGGAGGAACATGCAATAATGATTACTTTGCTAAGCCAGATCACAGGTCAAGCAGATGCTAACAAGTTCCAGCCTTGGATGTTTTACATCATGTCCCAGATTGTTGATGGAACCAAATTCTATGACTGGTCGGCACTCATTAGTGATAGTCTCCACCAACAAATACTTGATTTTCAAAGGGCTCATGAATTCCATATGATGCCATACCTTGTGTATTTGATGGCTTTTCAAGGTCAATTCAGAGGTTTGAATGTTGTTGGAACTCTAGGTATTCAACATGTGTATCATCACTTCCCGCAGTTGGAAATCTCCCAAGATGAATGACATTACAGGCCGGTGAATGATGCATTCCTGATGCATGCAGTACGAGATATGGATAATGAGTTGCATATATGGTTTTCAACAGATGCTAGAATAGCAATGGCAGAATGGGCTGATTGGTTTATCCAATTTCCCACTTTTTCCTACATCAGAGTATATGGCTTCTCAGGAGAGCCAACCATGTTGCCGAGATATCCTATAGATGAAATAGCATTTATGGAATTTTTGAGGCAATCCTATGAAGTTCATACATTTTTGCATAGCAGATGCACGGCAGCTTTCAATTTTCCACTTGGGATGAGTATTTACAGATGCAGATCTAGAGTAGATGCCAAGGCAATCGGTAATAAATCATCTAGATATGGTCTCAAGTTTTTCGACAGGAGGTCTTCATATGATCCTCGTGGTGTTTCTGCATCACATCTTGGTCAAAATTGTACACACAAGTTTGCGGTTGAAGACTTCTGGGCTAATTGTGCTGATGAGTTTGAAGTGTGAGAATGCAGTTACAGCAGGTTTACTCTTCAGCAGATGTCTGATATCCTATCATAAGATATAGAGGGTTTGACAGAAAGTGGTGAAGTTCTACTTCCCACATATTTCAGGGACCAAATTGAGCAACAACCATTGCCACATATTAATTGGTTAGTAAAAGAAAGCACTTCCATTGAGGAAAGATCGATTTGAGTGGTTAAAAATAGTTTGATATTCTTGAAGAATAAGAGGAAGGATGATATTCCGTTAGCAGAGCTGCCAGTTGTGCAACCATCAGAGCCTTCCACTTCTAAGCCAAAACGAAGGGTTAAAGCTATGAGTATTCTTCCAGAGGGAACAAAAATGGCTAAGTTAAAGAGGAAAAAAGATGAGTCTCCAACTCATGTCCAACAGGAACAACCACCAGTTGAATTAGAAGTTCATGTTGAACCAACGCTACATGTTGAGGCGTTACCTCTAGATCATGTTTCTCCTCCTTCTTCACCGAGCACTTCTCCTATCCACATAGATACAGAGCCAGATTCGCCAGTTCGCAACTCTAGTGCACACATTGATTCATCAGGAGCTGATGATGTTAGAACCGAGTTTCAAAGAGATGAAGGCTCAACCTGGCTTGAAAACATTCTAGGAAGGAAGAGGAGAAAGCCCTCATATCAACTGGATTTAACAGAGCTCAAAAGCGTCTACCAAGACACACCAGATAAGAAGCTGAAGAAGCAAGTTTGCATTGAGAAGAATGTGGATGGAGAAATAATCCTTGAAACTTCAACACCGCCAAAAGATAGAAGTGCTGATGATGTCGAGGTTGATGACTTCACGGTTGTCAAAGCTAACCTTGGTAGAAGTACCCTCCATACAGATGTAAATCTCTTTGAGGTTGCAGCGGATAATTTGAAGGAAAGGGTGTTGAAAGATGGAGAAGACAAAGTAGCTCTCAAGGCTGAAGTTAGGCAGCTATGACAGTATATTTCAAACCTTTTCCATGGCACATCACAGGCTTATTTACTTCTTCCACCGAATCTGGAATCACCAGCCGATTAGCGGCAATTCAGTCAGTTGGTTCTCTATGGAAGGCGCATGAATAATTAGGTGGAAGAATTTGTGACTAAAGGGAGAGTTTTGCTTTCAAATTTTTATCAATTGAAGTACAACGCTCATGATTTACGCCAAGGCATATAGGGGTTACAGCAGACCATGGCAGAAAATAGACCGGTGTTCGAGATCATTATCTCCAACTTGAAGATTACACTTGATTCTGTTGATTTAGCTGAGGATAAGAAGACAGTTTCTACTTGGAAAGTGCAATACCTTTTCACAGTAAAAACTTATGACAGTATAATTTTAGAGTTGACAGAATGGAAAGAAAAGGTAGTCAACATCCTCAAGTTCGTCAGAACTTTTGTTTCTTAGATCCTGTGTCCGTATGAAAAAGAAGATGGTACCATGTATGATTTCAGGGAAGTGCAAGCAGAGTTCTAGACTCTCGTCCACAGCAATTTCAATGATGATATCAGTGCCGGCAAGATGAGTCATTTTACTGCAATGACAGTGATGTTTGACAAGGCTATGAGTGAAGTTTATGAATTTCTTCAGATGGTTGCCAATGGTGAAGAAATGTTAGAGAATCAAAATATCATTCTAGAGAGTATCAGTGTTCCTGGTAGAGATGCAGTCACTCACTTTTTAGAAGATATTGTTTCTGAGAATATCAACGGATGACATCACCAAAAAGAAAGAATGTTGATGAGGATGCATTTCAAAAGAAAGCAGCTTTAAAGATAGATGTTTTTTGTTTTAAAGCATGTGCTTCATCCTAAGCTCATCCATTCTATATTTAGAAAAGAAATTACTTTATGTTAGTTGGAATCTTCTTTGCTTTAAAGCAAATTGCTTTAAAGCATTTGTTTATTGTATCTTTGTCTTAGAATAGTAATAAAGCTTGCAAGTTGGCAAGTTAGGGTTAATTAAGGAGATTTTAGGGTTCCCTACTCCTTTGATTTTAGTATAAATAAGGGCATCCTTGCCCATTATTTGTAATGGTAATTGTGATAGCAAATTTGTTGTGCCTGTTCTAGCCTGCAAGTCTTGTTATTCCAAGTGTTTGTTCACTCTATGTAAGGAAGCGGTGTTGAAGATAACATATTTTGATGTGCCTATTCTAGCCTGCATAATTGTTATTGAAAGTGCTTCTTCTCTCTATGTAATCTGTTCTCCGGTGTTTGATCGCTTGCTGTATGCCTTCCTTTTGCTACAGTATTGTTGTCCTGGAGTTGTGCCAACTTTTTGATATTGAATAGAAGTCTCATGCCTATTTTGTTCTGATTTTCTATCTTGATTCATCAAGTTTCATCGTCAGATGTGTGGCTTCTGTAACTTTTATTTCAGCTTTCATCATTAAAGTACTATGAGTCTTGTGATGTGAATCTGGGAGAAAATTGCTTAAGTTTTTGTTAAAACAATCATTCCTTGTTCACTTCTAATTTCCTTTGCTCTAAATTTACTTAGGAGATTAAAAGCATCATTAGTCTATGCTTAGTTGTAGTAGAAGTTTTAAAAAAGGAAAAAAACCTCTTCTGCAGTGTTTAGAGTTTTACAACCTTGTGCTTGCAACTGAGAATAAAAAAAAAGATAGGCAAAATTTGGTTTTAATTGTCTTTTCAATAAACATCAGCAAAAAGGGAACTCCCCCTTCTAATAGGAGAGCAGTTTATCTGTGCATAGCTGTCTGTTTCCAACTCACATTCCAGAGGTGCGAATTGAAACACCAACACAGTGCAGATCAGTGAAGTAGATTGCTCCGCATTTCCAAAGGAATGAAGATCAAAGTACGCAGACCATATGGTTGTGTAGAGAATTGTTGAAAAAGTTTGGAATGGAGGACTCAAAACTAGTAAGTACTCCTATGGTAACCAGATGCAAGTTGAGTAAAGATAATGATTCACCTAAGGTAGATCAGAAAATGTATAGATCAATGATTGGAGGACTGCTTTATTTGACTCAGACCAGACCTGACATTATGAATGCAGTTGGACTTGTAGCTAGATTTCAAGCTGATCCTAGGGAATCCCATGTTGTAGCAATCAAAAGAATTTTTAGATATTTAAAGGGAACATCTGATTATGGCTTATGGTATTGAAAGGATAATGACTTATGTTGTCCTCAAAATCAGCTGAGCTCATTTTGTAGGACAACCCCTACGAAACTTGTCTATTTCGTAACCTACACTCTAAGTTCGCAAATCGAGGGAAGTCATCTCGTTCTCATGCATAGTCCTCTTATTCCTGATTATCTATTTGAGTCATTTCTCGTTTGGATTTCTTGAAACTTGTATAAGTTGATTGAAATGGTTTTCTCAATTTTAAAGAGTTAGAGTATTTTTGTGTATATGCAAGAGTGGCAAATTTCACCGCCCATGCATTCTTTGTGTTATCTAAGTCCGTGATAAAGCGATAGAATTTGCTGCCATTACATGCTTTTTACATTAATGCATGCGGAGGTAGCGAATATCGCTGCCAATGCATGTCTTGTCTATAATGCATGCAGTGTCGGTGAATTTCATCATTGAGACACATAATAAATGTTTCGACAAGTTAACTCGTACGACATTTATTACTAACTTTTAGTTTCATTTTAAGTTTTTAAATGCATTTTAAATCATTTTTGTTTCGTCTTTCTTTCTATCCTGCCTACATTTCTTACTCTCCGTTTATCAAGTTGTCATTTCGACTCTTTGCAAGCGGATTGTGGAGGTTTTCGTCATCAGGGTTTCACTGTTTTGTTTCCAGTTCTCCATATAAGGTTAGTTTTCTTTTATTCTTTTCACAATCATTTTGTGTTTAGGGTTTTATAAATGCATGGAATCATGTTTAGATTTATCATTATTTCTATCTATTTTTCTATTACTTTTATGTTTTGAAACCCTATATTTTCTAGATCGATTACTTAGGTTTTTGTATCCTTTTCATTTTTCTTTTTGAAAGTTTTTCTTTCTTGTGTATATTTTCTGAGTCTTTCGGATCTAGGTTTTAGATTTTTATTTTTAGGTTCTATGTAGATAGCGGTGATATTAATCGCTTAAAAGACTTCAAAACCCCCGAACATGTTCAAGCAATAAACTTGCCGCTCAAGCATTAAAATAAAACTTCAACTTTCTCATGTCGAGTCAGTAAAATTTACCGCTTGAACATGTGAACTTTTAAGTGTCGAGGTGTTTGAGCGGCAAAATTCATCGCCCTCACATAGTAAAATAAGTTCCAACATGTTGAATCGATGAAATTTGCCGCTCAAACGTGTGATGATGTCCCTCTTATGCAAAAGTGGTAAAAATCACTACCAATACACTTGCAAAAATTTCAACCTACCTGCAAGGGTGGCAAATTTTGTCGCCCGTGCATTCACTCCCTCAAATTTTTCTAACTTTGGAAAACTTTCTGAATTGCTATCCTGAGCTCGCTTTCCTCCATTTTTTCGACCCGCTTGCACTTTAGCCCTTACAAGCTCATCCCTCCAGTCATGATCAACAAATATGCAGTTTCCTAAAATTGCTAGTATTTCCCCTAACTATTGAATCATGATTCTTTGATTACAGTTTCTCTTGCAAGTAGCTGCCGAGGTCTACATCAGAAGGAGTCATTTTTCCAAATGACTGAGCTGTCTCTGAAGAAAGAAAAGGTAATAAAGTACAAGTATCAAGGTGTTTTCCTAATAACTTCAATCACTTTGAATGTTGATGATATTTAGGACACAGAGATTGGTCATGTGGATTTGACTAAATTTGTAGAGGACTAAGTCAGATAACCCTAGCCCTCTTATGCAAAAGATTGTCAAGAGAAACATTCACCTGGTGTCTTCATTCCCAGTGGCTGCACACAATACAAAGTTTGTTCTCCAGGTTTCTCATTTCTATAATAGAGATACCAGAGTAGTGGTTGATTCTCATGGGAATGTAATCATGAGACTAGATCCAAAGTTTGTTGATAAGGTTTTCATGTGTCCTACTCCTACTGAGGTTGTGAAACTTGATTTTACTATTGCTCAACAAGAATATGATAAGAATTCTGAGAAGTCTAAAAGGATAATTAATACCAAGTGGCTTAAGACTCCAAGGCCAAATTTGTCTAGGTGGCCCAGGAGCTTTCCCCAAAGTGATTTTGTCAAGGAAGTGGGTGATCTAATAACTCTTCTTAGTAGGGTAAGGGGACTAGCTTCTTCTTCACTTTTTCATGAGTGGATGTATCCTTTTATCAAAATTATACTTCAAGGCAAAAAAACAAATCAGCAATGCTCTCCATGAGCAACTAACCAAGGTATCTACTACCTTCAAATTCTATATGACTTCCTATCTTGTGTACATAGCAGCCTCAATGAGGATTTTCCCAGGCTTGACATTTGAAGGGGATAGGAGGGTTGTTCCTGTTTACCTATATTATCCTCATCTTACATTGAAGGGTTCAATCCACCATTTAGAAGGGTAAAAGATGCCTTCTTTGTTGTGTTCTTGTGTCTTTTTGATCCTCAGTTGGAACAAAGAAGAGTTTTAGATAAGCATGGTCAGTAGTAAATGGATTTGGTTGTTTGTTTCTTCAATTTTTGACTTTCACATACTTAAGGGTTGGCTTTTTCCAAGGCTATCCATATATGTTGCCAAGATTTCCTTCTGATAAAATGGTTCTGATGGAGCTTTGTTGACAAATGATTGTTGTCCACAAAAAGCAAATGGAGTTAAAGAAGCCTAGTTTTAGATTTCCCGTTGAGATCGGTAGATACTCAGTTTCAACTGAAGCAAAAGCCAGGGCTATGGAAATTGAAATGCAATTGGTAACTATGAAGCAATTTAAGAGGAGACTAAAATTTGATTATAGAGGAGTGAAGGATAAAATCAAAAGAAAGACTCAATTTCATGAGCCAATGGTTGAGGACATCTAGGTTGATCTGAGGACAAAAGAGGAAATTAGAAAGCTAGACTATAGTAGGTTATCTTTGGACCAAATTGAATATTTGGGTTTAGCTAATATCCCTAAAGGTATGGTAGATAATAAAGAACTGGTTAATCCTAAATATGATAATGAGCAGATTGCAAATTCTCCTCTACCTCCTATACAATGGTCTCAGAAGGAATTAACTTCCTTAAGGAAAAGGTTTGAGCCCGTGTTAGCCAATGCAAACCTATGGCTCCAAAGCAAAGGTATACCATTGAAGGATTTTATAACCGGTTTAGAGGAAGAAGTTTTTGAGCAAACAGGAAAGAAAGTTGAGATAAGAACCAAGAATAAGAATGATGCTTCTAACACATCCAATGCTTCTAAGCCTAAGATCAAATTCGTGACAAGAGGAAGCAAAGCTAGAGAAGAAGAGGAAGAATCTGTTGCTAAAGAAATGGATGTTGATGTAGAGCAAGATGTTGAAGAACCCGCTTCTGAAGGCATGAATGTTGAGGACAAGAATGTTGAGGATAAGTCTGCATCAGACAATGAGGGTGAGCAGGAGAAAGAAGAAAAAGATGAACAGGAAGATGTACAGGATACAGCTGTGTCTCCACATGGAGATGTGTTATAGGATATTGATGTCTCTTCTCCTCATCCAAATGTGCCTATTTCAGTTTCTGTGCCTAATCCTCCTATAACCCCAATGTCACCCATTCACATTCAATCATCTAAGTCTCCATCATCCTCCAAAACAATTTTTGATGATTCTAATGTGAATTTTGATAATGGTCTTCGCTCTTCTAGATCTATTCCTAGTTTTTCATCCCCTTCTTATGACATTGATGGTTCTGCAATGTTTGAGCAATTTGTTTTGGGTTCTGAGAAAGCTGTTAATGTGGATGTACCAGGTGTTGTGTTCACCAATACTCCTCCCATTGTTACTACTAAAGGTGTAAGTACATTTCTTTCCAATCCACCAATGGTTCCTGATCAGAATATAAGTACATCAATACTTCCCCCATGGCTTTCATCTTATACCCCTAAGAGAAAGAAACAAGAGATATCACCAGATGATATTGATTTGGGGAAACTACTGACTCCCAAGCCAAAGGTACAAAAGAAGAATCCTAAGACTATGTCAAGGCTTATTGATGATAAGGGGATTAGATATGCAAAGATTGCCAAGCCTCCTCCTGAGGCTACTAAAGATACTTTTTATGTGAATGACTATGTGATATCTATGGTGCAATTGGGGAAATTAACACATGAAGGTATTAAAGCTGATTTCCAGGTCACTGCCACATCTCTTCCTGAGAAATATGACGAGGAGAAGAAACAAAAGGAATACTACAAATTAAAAGCTGAGCAGTTAGCCATGGTGTTACAGAAAATCATGATGACATCATAAATTATAGAGCCTATGACAGTAACAGTTGAAAATCCCTTGGTCCAAAAAGATGAAAAGACTCAAGCAAAAGGAAGGTTGTAGAGGAATATTTAAAGAAATTGTCAATACAGGGTGTTTCACTATTGAAGGCAGCAACATAAAGAAAAGAAAAAATGGCCAAGGTAAGAGAAGAATTAGATGAATTGATTGATTCTATTTCTGTGGATATTGAATATCTAGATTCTAGTTTGGAAAAATGGGAAAACATGAAAATGAAGACTCTTGTTTCACTTGGCATTATTGCAAATCGAGAGGCATATGTTTGAACAAAAGAAGGCCTAGTTCACCGAAGGAAAGTCTTGAATGAAGTAATCAAAGAACTAGGAGATGCATGAGAGTTGTGTGATGACAGTGATTTAAGTCTCTTGCACAAGTTGGAGTAGCTCCCATGTAAATTGATTGATGATAATCATGAGTTTCTTACAGTTGATGAAATGATATAGGAATTCAATAAGGTGATGCAGGCTGAGTTTGAGGAAAAAGCTTTCTCAATCGATTCATTGGATAACTTGACAGATTATCAAGTAACCATAGACAATTTGAAGGTCAAGGTTAAAGATCATGAGAAAGTCACCCCTACCATCAGAGATACCATCACTAAGGCCAGAGTAATCTCTAACAACACTACGGCACCAGATAGTATTGAAATACAAGCAGTGATCACAATGTATGAAGGGTCAGCAAAGAAGGATGCCAGTGGAAGTTGACATATTTGATCTTTGCCTAAGTATATTTTTGTATTTTCATATGTACTTTTCATTTAGTTTCGGACACTTTTACATGTACTTTTTCATATGTAATTACATGTAAA
Organism: Cunninghamia lanceolata; assembly: GCA_027924645.1. Lineage (NCBI taxonomy): Eukaryota > Viridiplantae > Streptophyta > Pinopsida > Cupressales > Cupressaceae > Cunninghamia > Cunninghamia lanceolata. The sequence continues at coordinate 863,949 of BSBN01001074.1, read as the reverse complement.
AACTTAGGAAGTCCCAAGTCAATAAGGACTCCTATTTTTAAATAAGTCAAAGTAGTTAGGTTTTTCCTAAATTTTCTCAAGGCCTCTCCCTATAAATAAAGAGGGCCTCTTTTGTAATATGGATCTTTTATCTATTGTAAGGAAACTCTGCCAAATTGAAAACATATCAAGACTTTGAACTTTTCATGTTTATCAAATTTTCAAGAAAATATTAATATAAGAAAGCAGTTTGAGTATCAAACTTTGAGTTGAATCATATTGTTTTATGATATCAGTGTTCTTATGTCATTAGTATTATGTTATATTGAATCATTTCTAGAATCGTGGAGTTTTATTAAAAATTGAGAGAAGTGTTTTTGTTCTGGTTAAATAGACTTTGTGCTATTTTCTCATTACAGAAATTTGTGTTTACATTTGTGAGAGTAGAATTGTTTAAAGACTTTGTGTTGTAAATTGTTGTGTTCAATCTAGTTATATCGTGTTGGATGAGAGTGGAGACTTTGAGCTACATTTGAATTCAATCAAGTTTATTTGTGGGAAATAAGTCAAGCAATAGAAGACTTTGTGTTTCTATGGTTTGTCTTAGTTTAGAAGTTATTAAATATCAATTCTATTGAAGTTATCATTTTGAAGAGAAAGAACATCTATTCTGAAAAAAGAGAATAGGATGAAATGGAATCACCATGAAAATAGTGTTTAGTGTAAATAAGCTTTGTAAACTATTGTTTGTAATAGTTAAAGCAACTAGAGGGAACCTCTCCTTGCTGAGAGGAGAGACTTTGTCTCATCATAGCTGTGGCGATATAACCATTTTGCCATTAGTTAGTTAATGACAAAATATTCACCCAACAACTTCACTCTTCATGCATATACATATGCTGATTGGGTAGGAGATGTGGATGACAGAAAAAGTACTAGTGGTGGTGCATTCTTCTTGGGAAGGAGATTGGATTCTAGGTTGAGAAAAAAGTAGGAGGCAATATCTCTATCTACTATAGAAGCAGAGTATATAGCAATAGCAAGCAATTGTACCCAAGTCTTGTGGATGAAGCAAATGTTGAAGGATATTAGAATTGTGTTTGAAGAGCCCGTTACAATCTTCTGTGATAATTCTAGTGCAATAAACATCTCAAAGAATCCGGTGTTGCATTCAAAGACAAAGCACATATCCATCAAGTTTCACTTCTTGAGAGTGAAGGTACGTGAGAATAAAGTTAGATTGGAGTTTGTTTCTTCAAAGGATCAGATTGCAGATATATTCACCAAGCCTCTGCACTAGTGTGCATCAGTCCAGTGGAATTCATAGTCATATCTTGTGATCCGGATTGATGTTAAGGAGATACTACTTAGGGGGAGTAGTCAGCATGCAAATTTTGGAGATCAGTCTGAAACAAAAAGGGGGAGAAAAGATTGCAAATATGTGCCCTTTGCCATTGATGTCAAAGGGGGAGAGAAGTCATGTGAAAAATTAGTTGTTGATGAAAAGGGGAGAAGTGAAAAAAAGTGGTTGTAGAAGTGATAAGAGAAAGGGGGAGAAATCCTTGTCTTGATGGTTGAAATAGGTTTTCACATCATATGTTGCCATCAATGACAAAGGGGGAGATTGTTACAAATATGTGCCTATGATGTGTTGTCATTGATGTCAACATATCCCTTTGTTAGAAATAGAGGAAACAATGCAAATCAGTGAAGTAGATTGCTCCGCATTTCCAGAGGAATGAAGATCAAAGTACACGGACCATATGGTTGTGTAGAGGATTGTCTAAAGTAGCTCCAGTTAAGATTTGAAAGGTTCACATGAAGATTTGAAGAAGCTATGGCCATCTGAGTAGAACTAATTTTTGCAGTGTTCAAAAGAGACAGAGTGATAGGAAATTGGTCCGGATTGCCCCACAATGAAAATGCATGATCTGCGTCTAAAGGTGATGCAGAGTGGCACAAGGGAAGCAAAAACACAGAGTAAGTTTGTTCTCCTTAGTCCACTCACCCACTTCACTTCTTCAATCCAACACAATCAAAGGCATATTCAAGGCATATGAAGGATTTGATGTCCAGACTATTCTCCAACCCCTAAGGCTTCTCCAACACCTCAAGACAGATCAACAAACACCTTCTATGCAGTTGGTTTGATCCCCAACTTCCCAAGACTCTCCAACCTATACTTTAACTAGTAAGGCTACTAGCCCTCCAAAGTAGGTTTTCTTCACACAACCTGACAAAATCCCAAATGACTAGCCAAACAAATGATGGTTTTAGATACCCTCTATGGAACCCTATCAAACTTCTAAGTCTCTTGTTCCAACTCTACTCCAGCAATCCAGAACACTCATTAGGTCTCTAGGTCTAATTGATCAATTTAGGCTAGGTTACAAAGCAAGTGCTCAAAATTGGGTGCATGGATCAGGGGTAGGAATTTGGAATGTCTCTACCATGCCTAAACAACTCAGAACCATCATTTATTTGCTCACCCTATCAGGATTCTATCATCTACAACCTCAAATAGCATGAATTTGGTCAAATACAATGAAATACTTGACCTAGGGCATCACCTTAAAAATTGAAAATAGTATCTCCTAGAAAAATGCTTTTGGAATCAAGTAGTATACACCCCTAGCTTGCATTTCACCGAGTGGCATGAAATTTCATCGATGGGAATGCATTCTAGGGCCAAATTTGTGGGACAACCCTAGAAAACAGGGTTTCTAGACCAGTTTTGAAAGAAAAATCAATATCTTGTGACTCCGACCACTTCAAACCCTCAAACTAGTTGCATATGAACCCTGGCTCCAAGCACTTTTAGAAAAGTGACATTTGCACATGTGACAAGTCTGTATAGTCTATACACAATGAGAAAAGCAAGAAAATTTATTGTTTTCTATAGTTTCAATGCCCCAAAACTCCATACCATATGTCCTCTACCGTACAGGAGTGAAATACAATTGTGTTTAGCTGATCCAAGTCAGTGTCTAACTTCCAAAAGCATATTCAACTGCCCAAACTAAGTTGTAATCGGCCAATGTGTCATTGACACTATTGGCAGCCTTTTACACTATGGAGTTTTTGCATTTTCAAAGGGATGGTGATTTAGTTTGCTTGTCTAATTGAATCAAACCACCATCATACTCCCTAGACCATGTTAAAACACTAGAACAACCCAAACAAACTCAAAAAGCCAATATTAGACCTACTAGGCCTAAGTGGCTCAACAGGGGTCTAGATGGACTAAGCATGATAGAGGTTTATAGAGTCACCTCAATCATCTTGACCACACAAAGGGGACCATACAAACATGGCTAAAGCCTTATTACAACACATACAAACAAAACAAAACATAGCTTATCAAAATGCATCAAAAAATGCTTGAGGTGTCAGACTGCTCCTAGGTGCCCTGCACCAAAAGGCATGTTTGGGAAGTCAGTGTGTATCCTCAACTCAAGTGGTTCATGGTTTGGAGGTCTGCAAGCAATCTTTCTATTGTGACAATCGTGGTAGATAGTGTTCTTGAGGTACCAGATGAAGATGCGAGTGATTCTAATGATTTAGAGTAGTGCAGATGTTATTGCTAAATTCAATGTGCTTGTGGAGGTCTCTAGATCGTGTGCCTGCTGTGTTGGAGGTCCATGTTGAAGATTGAGGTTGTGGATGAAGATCTTTTCCTTGGTGTTTCTATTCTTCCCAGTCTTGGCCGACCGGATGATTCAAGCGTGTTGCGGATGATCTAAGAACTATTCTCTGGAGCGTAGCATGTTGATCGAAGAAGATTCAAGTCCCAAATTTGTTTGGCTGACAGTACAGTGATCTGCATTGAGTCAAGCTAACCTTGATGATCATTCCAAGGTTGATGAAGCATATAAATACCTATGGATGAGTTTTGGAAAGTTTTCCTTGTGTGAAAATGATAAAATAATAAGAAAGGTACAGAGGTAGAGCAGAGAAGAAGAGAAGCAGAAGAACGAGAGCAGTAGAGGATGAAGAATTAGCAAAGAAGTGTTTGGGGCAGAACACAAGTTTTGTGAGCTTTCAATGGGACTAAATCAGGCATGAAGAAGATGTTATTTCTTAGATCATTCTTTCTATATTAAACATAAAATCTTGTAGGCAGTGAGCCTCTTTGAGCAGTGAGCTCTGGGCAGTGCGCCTGAAGGCAAGTGCCTTCCCATTTCTTTTAAGTACTTTTAACAGGGTACAAATATTGTGGGTTAACCCCCACCGTGGTTTTCCCTTAACCGGGTTTCCACGTTAAAAATCTTGGTGTCAAGTGTGTTAATTGTGTTTTTGCTCATGTGTTGTTGATTAATGCTTTAATGTTTACATCATTAATCTATTTGTAAGTTGTGAAAGAAGATTAAAAGCATAAAAGGATTAAATTGTGACAACTGATTCACCCCCCTCTCAGTTGTCCGACCTAATCCCAACAAGGACAAGATGAGACCAATCTAAGGATAGATATTCCCTATTTTGGCTATAAAGTCTCTAGACAAACATAGGCCAAAGGCTAAAGGGATATCTATAACAATCACATCTTGGAGAATAGTGATATTGGGCAAGCATATAAGGTAAGGGGAAGGCCCCTAATTATCCCTATGGTTTGGAATTTTTTCCCATCTAATTGCATTATCCCTTTTTCCATGGATTGGTAAGTCAATCTCATTGCATCAATGATGCTTTTGGGCATGATCGTGGTGCTTGCACCAGAGTGAATCATAGAATTATGTAATAAATTTTTTTACTTATCAATGTTAAATAAAAGGGCATTAGTTTTGGTTTAATAACCTCTATGCTAGAATTGTTAAAAGCAATAGGTTGTTTAATAGAAATGACCTTAACTCGATCTACTATGCTCCTTCCAATACTAATGACTAAGTTGTCATTTTAACTAGATTTTATTGCATCTTCAGAGCTTCCTGAAGAAAACTTGTTTTCTTAGGGAAGGATAGAACATCGCATAGAGAGGCATTTGTAGTTGTATTCTTTAGTTGTTCTACCACATTGAGTAGATCGTGAGTTTGAACTTTAGCATGATAGCTTGGGTTAGCCTGATATCTTGGTCTTTTGATCATAGCATTAGTTTCTCTTGGAAACTATTCTTGATTTACTTTGGATTTATTATTCATATCTACTATATCCCACCTTTGAATTGCAAGTTATTATATCTTGAGACAATTGTAACCCTCCACATCATAGGCTTAGGTTGTGGCTTTAGATGTTGATTTTCCACTATTCTTCTTTTGGACTTGGTGAATTACTTAGACTATATAGGAGGAGCTTTGAAATTAGAAGGATCATTGGTGAAGACTACTTCTTCTTCCTATATCCATGAGAATAATGTATGTTCTGAGGTGATTTCTTCTTGTCATTATAGATAAATTCCTTGTATTTAAGTCATAAGGACTACATTTTGAACTCTAACAAAATGATATGAGCTTTTTGACATCGAGACTCCATGCCAAGTAGCATCTTGTCATTGTGAAACAACTTTTTTCTATAAATTTCCCCTTGGAAAAACTTTCAAAGCATGAGGATCATGGAAGGGAAAACACATGTTGGTATCTTATACAAAGTTATTTTGTCATAGAACAAGGTCTCTTACTAGATTTTGTGGAACTTATTGTAATGGTACAACCACCAACACAATCTGATTCCAAGACTATATATGAGAATAATTTTGGGACAAGCTTTGATTTTGATGGTAGGGTTGATTTTGATATTTGTTTGTCTAGTACTGGGTCTTCTGACCTTGATTCTTTTGATATGTAGGCTATGGACTTGTTTCCTAATAACTTTTCAAATTAATTATTTCATTTGAAAAACTTGTCAATATGCTTTTCATGTCATTTATTTCTAGAGTATCTTGGGGTATGGATGCATGGTTTGTTAGGTAGATATACATAGAGGGAGGAGTTGGTGAAATTTTAGCAAAGAATGGCTAACACTTAGAACTTTAGCTTAAACCAAAAGTGAAATTTAGAAAACATAGGCATGGGTGGTCTTGAGGAAAGTCTCCCTGCATCTATTTGAAAAGGAGAAATCAAGTTACTCTTAACTTTCACATTACATTAAATATGAGCTAGGTTGGAAAATGCTAATTTACAAGAAACTGAAACACAAAATTGAAAAACTAGATTTACAATTCTAAATAGCAGAAAATAAAGAGCATGGCATCGAAAGATGGAGTTCACTCTCTTAGGCACTAGTGTGGCATACATATGTCTACATGATGCATTGTAGTTCAAATCATGCATTGTTGTCCTAGTCTTGCACTGTCATCTAGAAAAGTTGCAAAATTTTAAGTTTTGCTAGATTTTGAACCTACTTGCACAACAAGAAACAAAGACAACAAACTATAAGATACTAAATGATAAAATGAAGATAAAATAACTACAACAAATGAAATAATGAAATTACAAGAGAGAGATGAGAGGATGCAAACCATCATATGAGTTGATCCTCAAGAAACTTGTAGCTGAAGGACAAGAAAAATGTTTGGGGTTGTTTAGGATCTTTCTAAGACTGGTCAAGCCCCTATGTTGGTCTTTCAACCTCCATGAACAACCAATGATAAAGAGATTAGAAAACATTATGTCCTCATATCCTACATGCATCTAGAAATTAAGAGCAGTTATAATAAAATAAATCATGAGTATCAACCTTGGTCTTCGAGGATGAATACCCTAGTGTACATATGATAAAAAGGGTGGTGATGGTCACCAATAGATTTTCCAATAGAAATGTAGAAGGAAATGATAAAGAAGAGAACTATAATATTATTCAAACAAGAACAAGATCTTATTAAAACAATATTACCAATGTGATGTAGAAGAAAAAGGTGAGCACATGTACTTGCCAATAAAAATCTGGTAGTATGTAGCTTCAACAAGCTTCAAAAATGGGATGTGCAACTAAGCATAAAAAAGAGAAGAGAGACAAAGATATATTTCTTATGGTTGGAGAAGAAGCTAATCAAAGATACATTTTCAAAAGGGTTCCTTGGAAGATGAAGGATCAGATTCAAATGCTAAAGGCATTTTTTTGGCAAATAAGCATTACAAGAGGTCGTAGTAGGTACTTGGGTAGGAAGAAACATTTTAAATTTTTGGAAACTCATAGGACATTAATGCATCAAGTGGACATCTATGCCTTGCACTAGTGTCCTAGAGAAATCACTCAAAATTTAGCATGTGTTCTCCAATCAATAAGAAGAATTAGGATCTGATAAATAAATTTGGTAATGTGGTAAAGGAAAAGGTTAAGGCTGAGCTAAAATGATCCCTAAAATATGTTAAGGGAATGGATACTAAAGCAAGCCCAAAATCTAGTGTTAAATTGCAAGGGTATTCAATTTTTGACATTACAATATCAAGTTATTCTCTACTTTAATTGCTAGCTCATAAACTATAGGGAGGATATGTTCTCCTACAATTGAATCATCACTAAGATGTTTGAATTAAAGGCCTTGAGATAGAAAATAAATGCCATTTTAGCTAGCGATCGCATAGAAGCATGTATTTTTTTAGGTCTTATTAAATGTGGTTTATTTCTTTTCTCTTTGAATATTTCAAAGAAAGCATCTCTAAGTTCATCCCATGTGGTGATAGAATTTGGTGCAAGTGATCAGCACTAGTCTAATGCTTTTCCCTTGAAGGAGGTTGCAACCAATCTAGAGCAATATTATATTCTCTGACATTATGCACTACACATATATTTGGAACATCTTGGAGATGTTCTACAAGTGTTTTTAAATCTTCCCCTATGAACTTTGGAAGGGATTTGAGGGTATTTGCTGGGATAGGGTCCCATGTAGCTAGAGAAACTAGTGGAACTAGTAGGATACTACTATTTTAATTCATAAAGTTTCTAGGGATTTGTTGGGTAGCCATTAAAGGAGGAGGTGGTGAAATTAGCTAGAAAATTATTCTCCTAAGATTGACTATTATAGGTGAAACTAAGATATGAGAGCTAGCAGCCAATAAGGATCTAATTATGGGCATTTTTATCATAAAATAAGGATAAAGTCTAGCTATAATGGTTCTTCAGATCCCACCAAACATGCCAAAACTATTGATGTTTGAATGTGCACTCTTACACAAATCAGCACCAACATGGGAAGCCTACAAATGTGGGGCATGGTTTTGCAAGGCAACCTCTAAGATTTTATAATCTAATTCTTTGTTGGATTTTAATAAACTCTTTTAAGATTATATTGAAATAAAAGGGAAAATAAATTACTACAAATCAAATAGCTAATCTAAATGAATAATCATTATAATTTCATTAATCAATGACATATATTTGCACTATCATAATTAAAGAAGACATACAAGTCAAATAGAATATATAAAATGCTCTCCAATGAATAGAGTAGAGGGACAAAAGGTCACAACTTCACATATTCATTTGTTGGTGATGCACAATCACAAATATACACTATACTTGAAATAAGTTCAACATATGAAGACTAGTTCCATTAACAAATTATTGAGAAAATAAAAGGTTTAGAGAGCTCTCATGGCATGAGTATCCCTAATACTATCTCCTTACAAATGAGCATGGAGCTCTTATTTATAAGAAAAAGGTCCAGGTAGAATCACCATGCTAAAAAAAGAATAATAATTGTTGTTGCATGCATGAAAGACATCGCATGACCATGCTAAAATTTCAAATTTGAAATATATAGTTCTTTGGATTGATTTCCAATTAATGTCTACTATACTGAAGATTAGCATGAGTGTTTAAAACAACCCTCAAATATTCTGCAATCTTTGATTCTTGAGAAAAAAAATTAGAGTCATAGCATGTTTTTATGCTTTATCAAAATGATATTCTCTTTAGGGAATTATAGTCGTATGGTAGAGATTCCTTGTCAAAACATAGATGATGTAGAATGTTGCCAACTAAATTGTCCTTTGTATCTCTTCTACTAATGGTGCAATGATCTCATGTTGTTAGTTTTACTTTTTTAAATGAGAAAAACAATTTCCATGTGTCTTTTATGTAAATTAATTTTCTCTTATTTATTGTGTTGGGACCTAGATTCACTGTGCCCAAAAAATGAAAAAAAGCCTTAGTCATGCACCCCTTTGCAATTTTTCCCCTTCCCTGTTCCTTATCTGTGTCCTAAAGTTGCCATTTTCTAAGTTAGGCCTTCTGTTAGCCATTTTTGGCCTTTTCAGATTTGCAGGTTTTACAGGGACAGAGAGATGTTCCGGGACTAGGAATTTTCTTGGCCTAGGGCTCTTTTGTCCTCTAGTCCCTAGTTCCTTTTGATTCTTAGACCCCGATGACATGCTCTTTCAAATTTTGGGTTTTCAGGTTCCCAAGGGCCCTTTACACCTTGGAACATTGTCCTCACATCCTCAAGTTCCCTAGATTCCTAGTTCCTCATGCTTTCCTTTTGGTTCCAGAGTTCCAAGTTTCCCCAGAACTCTGTGTTCCTCACCTTCCTCTTCCTTTTCAGGTTTTCAGGAAGCTGGGGGTTCTTGGAACCTTTGCACTTGGCTCCAAGATCTACGAGTTCCCTAATTCCATGAAACCTTGATATCCCACTCCCATTGCCCTTTGGTCCCATGTTCCAAGTTCTCCTAGAACCCCGGTCCCCAGCCCCGATCCTAGACCTGATCTTGTTCTCATTCCTATCTTTCCCCAGTCCTCGGTCCCTGATCCTTCTCGAACTTCAAATCCTGATCTTCTCCCTGTTCATGTCTACTTCATGGACCTAATCCCAATCTCGCTCCAATTCTTGATGCCATTCCTCTTCCCGGTCCTATGTCCCTCCTAGATCCTGGACCATGGATCTCAGTTTTCCCTATCCCTCTATCATGTCCCATGGTTCCAAGTTTCCTTGGAACCCCGGTCCCCTATCCTTGATCACCAAGTTCTCTTAGACCCCAGACTTCTGTCGTTCCCCTCCTTGATTCCCAGACCCTCTTAACTCCCAGTTCCCACTCCTTTTCTTTTCTCCCTTTTTCCTTTCGCATTTCTGAATCCCCTTGGGTCCTTTGTGCTTGGTCCATAGGTCCCTCTATTCCCCAATTCCCTAGAACCCTGCATTCCCTTTTTCCTCATCCTTGGTCCCTCTCAGGCTCCATATCCTAGCCCACCCCATTGAAAAATTTGTAGGTCTGCATTGTAAGGAAGCTAAGGTAGTGGAACAACTTCCTACACTAATCTTGAGAGGAGGATTATGAATTTTTTTTATATCTTTACAACAATTATATAAATTATATAGAAATAAACATAAATAGCAATCATACCACAACACATTGATTTATTTGGGGAAAACCCTTTTGGGAGAAAAACCCCACACTCCAAAAGCCACCCAATCTATTATTTAGAAATCAACAAGATTAAAATATACTTGTAGATAAAGCTTTCACAGGAGTATCACCAACTCAACATCTATAAGGCTCTCACACTCAACCTCCATCTCAACATCTATAAGACTCTCACACTCAACTTCCATCTCAAGCACCTAATATATACATGGAACTGTCAAATGGTAATTACAAACCATGAGCTAAAACCACCCAAAAAAGTGATGCCCAAATTATGTCCAATCAAAGATGCTCTATGATGTGCAAAGAATACACCGACATGTGTAACTCCCCCTTCCATCTCTTTTTCGTGTCCAACACATTTTCACATTTTCCAATACGGGAGACCCAACTTCCGGAGGCCATAAGTTTTGATCCAAGAGGCCAATTGACAAACCATTTGATGTGTTGGAAAGAATGTGAAGAGATCTATCAAGATATAACCAACTTGGTTATTTATGACAAATTTTAGTGCCAAAAAATCCTTTGGATGCCTCAAAATTGACTTCAAAACTTTTTCGAGAGTTTAAAAAACTGGAAACTTTATTATCTTGACATCCAGACATGACCTTGGGTCAAAAGTTGTTGGGAATTAAGGTGTCTCAACCTTGTTATTTATTATTTATTGTATGAATATGTTGTGTTTTATTTCTCATCATATTTTGTCATCTAGTGTGACATGACACGATGGGTTGTCATCATATTGGAAAGTGACATGGAAGGTGACAAGGATGCATTTGTTCCTACATTAGAATGTAGGCATCCCGCTTTGTGGTAGATATTCTTTGCCATGTGTCAACATCTTGAAATATGTGTAAGTCATTATTGTATGACAGATTCCTATGATAGATTATGATATGTAAGAATTAGATTTTATGACAGGTTGGACAAGTGTTGCAAAATATCTTGCATGGGGAATGTGAGTGCCCAAGTTGAGTTATGAAAAATTATAAGAGAATCAACTATTGTTAGTTGGTTGTGATGGATTCTCTTACAACTATAAGTGTTGTCATATATGAAAAATTCTATGGCAGTTGTAAGATGTGTAAGAACATTTGTCGTATCTATTTCAGGTAAATTTGGGGAACCCAAGTTTGGAGGGTTGTAAGAGGTGAAAGAGAATCTTGTACACATGTCATTTGCATGCAAAGAGGTGTTGGAATATGTGCCATGTGGATTTGGATGCCCACCTCTTGTATCTTCCTCTAGAAGCTTCCTTCATGCTTGTTATTCTCTATAAATAAGGTTCTTGTTGGAGTAGTTTGTATGGTTCATTTGCAGGTACTATTATGCTACCAAAACTGCTCTAGAAATAGTGTGTTGGTGAACTCCTCTAAGATCTTAGCTCTAGAAGTGTATTGTAACCTTCATTGTTTATAGATTAATACATTGGGTTGTGCTTTGGAGCATGGGGGTTTTCTCCCGAAAGAGTTTTCCCCACGTATATCTTGTGTTGTGTGTTTCTTGTAATTGCATGTGATGTTATTATATCTTCCTTGCATTGTGTATCTCATTACTGTAGCTATTAAAAGATAAAAATTTGTACAAGTCTCTTCATTAGATTGGGGTAGGAAGTGTGTTTCATGTACCTTGCTTCCTTTCAGTTGGTATCAAAGCTTGATAAACTTTGGTTCTAGTTGTTGGGTAGAGGGTTTTTTGAACTGATCTTCATTTGAGTGGGAGCTTGTGCAAAGGATTTTGAAATTCTTTTTGTAGGAAGGATATGGATAGCACATCTGGGAGGATAGATATGGAAAAGTTTAATGCAGGCAATTTGGAGTTGTGGAAACTCAAGATGGAAGACATGTTGGTTGACAGAGACTTATGGACTGCTATATCTAGAAAGATGCCACCGACATGAAACAAGAAGACTGGGATCTGATGGATCAAAAGGCTAAGGGTCTTGTGAGTTTCTGTTTGGATAACTCTATGTTAGTGTATGTCCATGAAGAGGCTACAACTACATATTTGTGGAAGAAAATTGGTTAGATTTATCAGGCTAAATCCTTGGTAAATAAGTTGTTCTTGAGGAATAAGTTGCACTCTCTAAGGATGGAGGATGGAGGATCTATGACAAATCACCTAAATACTTTTAACATGCTTGTTGCCTAGTTGAGCTTTGTTGGTGTGAAAATGGAGGATCAGTGTATGACTTTGTTATGTTCTTTGCAAGATTCATGGGACCACCTTGTTATAGCCATTGGGAGTACCACTGCCACCTTCAAGATGGATGAAGTGTTTACATTGTTACTATCTAAAGAGATGTAGAGAAAATCTTCTAAAATGGCTAAGGAGGCTCATGTAATTCGTGGTTGATCAAAAGACAAAGGTAAGAAGAAGGACAAGAAGTAAGAGAAGTCAAAATTGAAATCCCATGGGAGATCTAAGTCTCCTAGAATTTCCAAGGCATTATGTTGGAATTGTGGCAAACCTGGTCATTTCTGTAAGGAGTGCAAGGAGGAGGAGAAGAAGAAGAATAACTATGATTCAAATTCTAACAAATCCTCTCAGGATGATGGAGAAGCATTTGTCATTACCTTCACAACACATGAATTTGAGGATGTGTGGATGTTAGAATCTGGTGCATCTTTTCACATGACCTCACATCAAGATTGGTTCATGAAGTATGAGGAATATGATGGTGGGAAGGTGTATCTAGGTGATGACTCTCATCTAAAGATTGCTGGCCATGGAAGAGTCTTGATTCGATTCCCTAATAGAGGAGTGAAGGGGATCAATGGTGTTCTGCATATCCCTAGTTTGACACGGAACCTGTTATATGTAAGTAAGTTGAATGATGTGGGTGTGCAGGTTGTTTTATGGAATGAAGGATGCAAGATGACTAGAGGAGCTATGGTGCTAGCTAAGGGTGTTTGGATTGGCACTTTGTTTAAGATGGATGCATGCATGATTCAGTGCAATAGTTCTTCTATTTCAAAGAAGAGAACTTTAGAGTCTTCATCCTCACCATTGGAACCAGCAGCGAAGAGGACAGTTGCATCTATTTCTGATGGTCATGCTTTCTAGGTACCTAAGGGTGCTCATTCTTTGGAAATGAAACTTCCTGTTGAGAAAAAGATGCTATGGTACTAAAGACTTGGTCACATTGGTGAGAAGGGTCTTAGAGCCCTGAAAAATAAAAACCTCATTGAGGCGATGAATGATTGTAATCTCAAGTTCAATTTTTGCGAACATTACATATATTGAAAACAAAACCTTGTTTAGTTTTATTCTAGTTCTCACAAATATTTTGGGGTGTTTGACCTGATACATTCTGATGTTTTTGGTCTTGTGAATGTTCCTTTGATTTCAAAATCTGTTTACTTTGTATATTTCATTGATGATTATAGTAAGAAAATCTAAAGTATTTAGTCAATTCAAACAGTTTAAGGCTCTTTTTGATAATTAGATGGATAAGGGGATTAAGTGTTTGAGTACTGACAATGGCAGTGAGTTTTGTTCAGCATATTTCAACAAGTTCTGTAAAGAACATGGGATTGAGAGGCACAAGACAATTCTATATAACCCTCAGCAGAATGAAGTTGCAGAGAGGATGAACAATATGTTGATGGAGAGGGATAGGAGTATGCTTAGTGGAGTTGGCCTTGAACAAAAATGTTAGGCCGAAGTTGTTGCTACCACTTGCTACCTAGTTAACAAGTCTCCTACATCTGCGCTTGTTGATAATAAATCTATGGAGGTGTGGTCAGCTAAAAATCCCTCATTGAGACATCTTCAAGTATTTGGTTGTGAGGCATATGTGCATGTGCCTAGGGAGAAGAGGTCTAAGTTGGAGAACAAGGTAATCAAATGTATCTTCATCGGTTATCACATCAGTGTGAAAGGGTACAATCTTTGAGATCCTGTGGTTGAAAGTCTAATCTTCAGAGAACTCAATCCTTCTTCCATTGTTCTATAACTAGAGAAAGAAGATGTGGTTGAACTTCCTTCGAACCTTGAGAAGTTGAACCACCAGTAGCGGCGGGCCCAATGCATGAGTCAGAAAACACTTGTTGGACCTGATGATGAGGAGAGCTCTAGTAGCTCTAAAAATTCAGAAGAAGAAGAAGAGCCTCAACCTCAATTATTCAGGAGGTCCACAAGGACAAGGTAAAAACCTAAAAGGTTTGGTTATTCACGTCACATGATTCTAGTTGCATTTTTGTTTTGATTACTAACACTGATGAGCCTAGAACTGTGAAAGAGGCTATGGGTATGAAAGATGCAAATTCTTGGAAGGAGACCATAGAGGAAGAAATGGTTGCATTGAAGAAAAACAATACTTGGGATTCGGTACCTTTACCTGATGGAGATAAACCCCTTGGATGCAAATGGGTGTTCAAAATAAAATTTAGTTTAGATGGAAATGTTGAGAAGTATAATGCAAGGTTGGTTGTGAAGGGGTATTCCTAGGTTGAGGGAATAGATTATGGTGATATTTTCTCTCCCATTGAAAAGTTGACATCCATTAGATTCTTACTATCACTTGCCACAACGTATAATCTTAAAGTTGAATAGATGGATGTGAAGACAACTTTCCTTCATGGTGACTTGGAGGAGGATATTTATATGTCACAGCCTGATCACTACATTGGAAGAGGTTAAAAAAATTGGTTTGCAAGTTGAAAAAGTCTTTGTATGGTTTGAAATAGTCTCCTAGGATGTGGTACCAAAAGTTTGATGCCTATGTGTTGAGTTTGGGATTTTTGAGATTGAAATCAACGTTTATTACAAGATTGATAATGATCGTATTCTCATTATTGCATTGTATGTTAATGATATGTTGTTCTTTAGAAATGGTAAAAGTTTGATTTCTAATTTGAATTCTTAGTTGTTAGGATAGTTTGAGATGAAATATTTAGGGGCAACTAGGTACATCTTGGGAATGGAAATTAGAAGAGATAGGACAAACATAAAATTTTAGGTGAACCAGAGTAAGTATGTAAATACTGTGTTTAGGGAGATTCAACATGGCAGCTTGTAGACCATTGTGTGTTCCTGTTATGCAGGGGACATTATATGTTGAGGATTGTCCAAAGTCTCCTATTGATATGGAGGACATGACTAGAGTTCCTTATGCTAGTGTTGTTGGTAGCTTGATGTATGCTATGGTCTGTACAAGACCAAACACTGGCCAAGTAGTGGGAGTCCTTAGTTAGTTTGTGGCTAATCTTGGATGGGTACATTGGGATGCAGTGAAGAGAGTGTTCATATTTTTATGGGGTACATTCGAGTATTCCTTATGTTATTATGGTTATCCTACAAGACCTCAACATTCAGTTTGTATTCGTGGATATGTAGATTCTAATTGGGTAGGTGATATTAATAATAGAAGATCCACCAGTGGTTATGTTTTACTATGTTCGGTGGTGCTATTAGTTTGATGAGTAAGCGACAAGCTGTAGTCACTTTGTCCACTATAGAAGCAGAATACATGACAACAACTCATGCTTGTAAAGAAGCTATTTGGCTTAAGATATTGTATTCTAATGTTGGGCTTGACGTAGGGATGATTACCATTTGTTATGACAGTCAAAGTGCTATTTTTTAGAAAAGAACCCAACCTTCCATGCTAGAATGAAGCATATTGATGTTTGGTTCCATTTTGTACATGACATGGTGGAAGATAGTAAGGTGAAACTTGAGAAAGTTGATACCTTGAATCTTTCAGATTCACTGACAAAGCATGTGAGAATAGAGAGGTTTAGATGGTGTTTGAAGTCTAAGGGCCTCTCTACCCCTAGTAGTTGATTTCTTGTTCATATTGGTTTTGACAAGGTGTTCGACAAGTGGGAGAATGTTAGAATTAAGGTGTCTCAACCTTGTTATTTCCTAGCATTATATTTATTTATTGTATCTTTTATGCCTATGTTGTATTTTCTTTCTCATCATATTTTGTCATCTAGTGTGACATGGAACAATGAGTTGTCATCATATTGGTAGGTGACATGGAAGGTGACAAGGATGCATTTATTCCTACATTGGAATGTAGCTGTCCCACTTTGTGGTAGACATTATTTTTCATGTGTTGGCATCTTGAAATATGTGTAAGTCATTATTGTATGGTGCATTCCTATGACAGGGTATGACACGTAAGAATTGTATTTTATGATAGGTTGGACAAGTGTTGCAAAGCATCTTACATGAGGAATGTGAGTGCCCAAGTTGAGTTATGACAAGTTGTAAGAGAATCATCTATTACTAGGACCAATTATGATGGATTCTCTTACAACTATAAGTTTTGTCATATATGACAGATTCTATGACGATTGTAAGATGTGCAAGAGCATCTATCATATCTATTTCAGGTAAATTTTGGGTGTCCAAGTTTGGAGGGTTGTAAGAGGTGAAAGAGAATCTTGTACAAGTGTCATTTGCATGCAAACAAGTGTTGGAATATGTGTCATGTGGATTTGGACACCCACCTCTTGTATCTTCCTCTAGAAGCTTCCTTCATGCTTGTTATTCTCTATAAATAAGGTGTTTGTTGGAGTAGTTTGTATGATTCATTGCAAGTACATTTACACTATTGGAATTGCTCTAGAAACTATGTTGGTGAACTCCTGTAAGAGCTCAGCTCTGGAAGTGTATTGTAACCTTCATTGTTTACAAATTAATACATTGGGTTATGCTTTGGAGTGTTGGGTTTTTCTCCTAAAAGGGCTTTCCCCATGTACATCTTGTGTTGTGTGTTTCTTGTACTTGCATGTGATATTATATCTCCCTGCATTGTGTATCACATTACTGTGGCTGTTAAAAGATTAAAAATTATACAACTCTCCTCATTAGATTGGTGTAGGAAGTGTGTTCTATGTACCTTTCTTCCTGTTAAAACTCACCTAGAATATTTATTTGGCAATTCCGTAACTTTGGGGAAAATTTTGGCCCATAAGTACTCAAATACAAACTTTTTGTAATTGCAAGGTTGAGACACCTTTCCTAACATTCTCCCACTTTTCAAACACCTTGCAAGAGCAAAGAGAGTATCAACACCATGATTTAATTTCTAGGGGCTAAGAGGCCCATAGACTCTAAACACCATCTGAACTTCTATGTGCTCATAGGCTTAGTTAATGAATCTACAACATTCATCAAAGTCTCTACCTTAACTAGCTTCACCCTGGCATCCTCAACCATATCTCTGACAAAATGATATTGTATATCAATGTGCTTGGTCCTGGCATGAAATGTCAGGTTCTTAGCTAGGCATATCACACTCTGATTGTCACAATAAACTATCATTGCACCTTATTTTATTTTGATATCTAAACATAGTCTCTTAGGCCAATGGCTTCTTTACAAGTGTGAGTAGCTTCCATATACTCACCTTCAATGGTGGATAAAGAAACCACAACCTGTCACTTACTCATCCAACTAATTGCACCATGAAATAAAGTAAACACATAAGCACTGGTGGATCATCTGCTATCAACATCAACTACCCAGTCTGAATCCACATAACCATGAATATCAAGGGAATGCTCGTCTCCTATAAAATTACCATGATAATGCAAGGAGTACTTTGAGGTACCCCATAAATAATTGAAGACTCTTTTAACTACATCCCAATGAACTCTACTAGGATTAGACATATATCTGGAAAGAACTCCCACTGCTTGGGCAATGTTTGGTCTAGTGCAGACCATAGCATACATCAAACTTTTGGTTGCACTCTAGTAAGGTACTCTATTCATGTCTTCCATCTTCGATGGGGATGTTGGACATTATGAAGAAGATAATTTAATTCTAATTTTAAAAGGAACACACAATGGTCTACAGTCCTGTATGTTAATCCCCTTTAAAATTGAATTAACATACTTACTCTGGCCAAGCCATAATTTTTTGTTCACTCTATCTCTTATGATTTCCATCCCAAGAATGTGTTTAGTTGCACCAAGATCTTTCATTTCAAATCTAGGTACAAGTTGAGACTTTAGTTAAGAAATCATTCCTTTTCCTTTACCAATAAATAACATATCATCAACATATAATGCAATAAATAGGAAACGATCACCATCAAATTTATAATAAATATAGTGATCTGATTTAGAATTCTCAAATCCCAAACTCATAACGTATGTATTAAATTTGTGGTACCACATCCTAGGACTTTGTTTGATACCATACAAAGATTTCTTCAATTTACAAACCAAATTACTTTTAGATTTCACCACATAGTGCTATGGCTATGTCATATAAATATCCTCCTCCAAATCATCATGAAGGAACATCATTTTCACATCCATTTTCTCAACCTCTAGATCATAAGTAGCAGCGATAGAATGAAAGAATCTAATGGATGTCATTTTTGCAATAGGAGAAAATATATCACCATAATCAACACCCTCAACTTGAGAGTAACCTTTGCAACCAACCATGCTTTGTATTTCTCAATACCTCCATATGAACCAATCTTTTTCCGGAGCACCCATTTGCAACCAATAGGTTTTCATCCTTTAGGAAACGGTACTAGATCCCATGTATCATTCTTTTTCAAAGTTGCCATTTCTTCATCCATAGCAATCTTCCACGATTCTGCATCATTCATACCTAATGCCTCTTCTACAAATTTGGGTTCATCCACTTTAGTATTCAAAGTAAAAATACATCTCTAGTCATAGGTGAATACCTTTCAAGTGGTTGTCTATGCCTTGTAGACCTTTGGACAAGCTGAGTTGGAGGTTCTTCCTCCTCTTCTGAAGATTCAGAGCTAGATGAGATCTCCTCAACTTCTTGTCTATCTAAGGGCCTCATTCATCTTTCTCACACATAGAAGGAAGTTAAATCACATATTTTTGTTCACTTTGTTCTGGTTGTAATGCAACAGAAGTAATCTTAGTTTCTCTAAAAATCACACTTCTACTATATATTACCATTTGTGCAATAAGATCCCAAAGTTTGTATCCTTTCACATCATAATTGTACCCAATTAAGATACATTTTATAACCTTGTTCTCCAACATTGTTCACTTCTCCTTTGGCACATGTGCATATGCATCACAACCAAAAATCTCTAAGATGCCTCATTGAAGGCTTGTGACCTGACCATGCTTCTATAGGAGTTTTATCAACAAGAGTTGATGTAGGAGACCTGTTAATTAGGTAGAAAGCAGTGAAAATAGCTTCATCCCAAAACTTTTGTTCTAGACTAGCACCACTAAGCATAATCCTAGCCTTCTCCATTAGTGTCTTGTTCATTATTCCTACAACTCCATTCTATTGTGGAGAATGTACATAGTTGTCTTTTGTCTCTGAATGCCACAATATTTACAGAATATATCAAAATCATTAGAGAAAAATTCACCGCCATTGTCAGTCCTCAAACATTTTATTTTTTTTCCAGTCTGCAACTCAACCATTGCTTTAAATTCTTTAAATCGGATGAAAACTTCATATTTACTCTTTAGAAAATATACCCGTGTCCTTCTATAATCATCAATAAATGAAACATAATATGTAGATTTTCCAATGGAAGGAACATCTACATGACCAAACACATCAGAATTAATAAGATATAATACACCACAAGATTTATGAGAACTCGAGTAAAATTGAACGTGGTTTTGTTTACCATAAATACAATTCTCACAAAAATTGAAATCAAGATTACAATCAGTCAAACCTTCAACAAGGTTTTTGTTTTTCAAGGTCCTTAGACCCTCTTCTCTAATGTGGCCTAATCTCTAGTGCCATAACATAGTCTTCTGTGTACACACTTTTTTAATTTAGGCGAAAGAGCACCCTTAGGTACCCAAAATCCACAACCATCCATTGAAAATGAATCCCTCTCCTTTTCCAATGAAGTAGTGACAAACTTGTTTTTCACAGAAGTATTATTGCACTCAATAGTGTATGCATCAAGATTATATAATGTGCCAAATATGACACTCTAGCGATAATCATAGCACCTCTAACCATCTTGCATCATGTATTAGAAAAGACTACCTACACATCTACATCTATTAGTTTGCTCACAGATAATAAATTTTGTACTAATCTAGGGATATGCAATACACCATGAATCCTTTTTACTCTACCATCATGAAATTTGATTTTAACTTTACCACGGCCAACAATATTTAAATGAGAATCATCACCCAAGTACACCTTACCTCCATCAAATTCTTCATATTCAGAAAACCAATCTCTATTAAAGGTCATATGGAAAGATGCACCTGAGTCAATTAACCATGCATCATTGCCTGCACGAGTGGCCAAAGATGTAATGAATGCATCACCATCTTCCTTCTTGGGCTCAAAATCAAAATCAAATTTCTTCTTTTTCTTCTTTTCTTCTTTGCACTTCTTATGGAAGTGTCTAGACTTACCGCAATTCTAGCAAATAACTTTGGACTTTCCAAGAGATTTGGATCTCCCCTTAGACTTGGATTTGTCACATTTCTCATTCTTCTTGCCTTTTTCTTTATATCTTCCATGAATATTTAGGGCCTCTTTGGCATTGATGGATATCTTCCTCCTCATCTCTTCAAAAAACAAAGAACCTACAACATTTTCAACTTTCAAGACAATAGAAGTACTCCCAATAGCCATAACAAGAGAATCCCATGAATTAGACAAAGAACAAAGTAGGATCTAACATCTCTCATCCTCATCCATTTTTACACCAACTGATGCCAATTAAGCAACCAACATATTGAACATGTGGTCTACAATTCGTCCACCCTCTTCTATTATCAAGGAATACAACTTCTTCCTCAACAAAATCTTGTTCACTAAAGATTTGGCATAATATATCTCACCAAGTTTCTTCCGTAGTTTCTTGCAAAGGACTCTTCATGGACATTGATTAAAATAGAGTTTGATAGGCACAATCTAATTAGACCCTTGGCTTTACAGTCCATAACATCATATTAAGCAGCCAAAGTAGCATCTATATGCCTTGAAACATTCTCATCAATAGCATCCCATAGATCTTGATCAATTAACAGATCCTCCATCTTTAGCTTCCACATCTCAAAATTGTTACTAGAAAACTTCTCTACCTCTATTCTCCTTGATGTGCTCGCCATCTGAAAATTCCTGCAACAAGATCACAAAGTGTCTTCTACACAATCTCCCACTTAAAATTAGATTAGTTCAAACAACCCACAATTGAAACCAAAGGTGATCAAGCTTTAATACCACTTGTAAGGAAGCTAAGGTAGCGAAACAACTTTCTACACTAATATTGAGAAGAGGATTGTGCAAAACTTTTTAGATCTTTACAATAGTTACACAAATTATACAAAAATAAACATAAATAGCAATCATACCACAACATAGTGATTTATGTGGGGAAAACCCTTTCAGGAGAAAAACCCCACACTCCAAAAGTTGCCCAATATATTATTCAGAAATCAACAAGATTACAATATACTTGCAGATCAAGATTTCATAGGAGTATCACCAACTAGAGATCCAAAGGTAACTTAACATCTATAAGACTCTCACACTCAACCTCCATCTCACACACCTAATATATAAGAGATACAATATATGAAACCGTCAAACGGTAATTACAAAACCATGAGCTAAACCACCCAAAAACATGGTGCCCAAATTATCTCTAATCAAAGATGTCCTATGATGTGTCAAAACACACACCAAAATGTGTAACTCCCCCTTACAATTATTTTTTGTGTTCAACACATTTTCACATTTTCCAATTGTAATGTACCCAACTGAAATATTTCAATTTAAAATCAGATCTTGAAATGAATTAATTACTTTCACCGAAAACATACAATAATTTCACCAAGACTAGCAAGCTAGTCTTACACAGAACTAACACCCAAAAGCATGAAACTTCTCCAAAATAGTTTTGCATTGAATTTCTAATGTGATAACATGTAATCAGGTCTGAGACACTGATTTACAATAGCAACAAGCAATATGAGTTTATACAACAATTTTTATGCAAAACCCACAAAACTAAGAACACCGAATAACACCCAAAATCACTGCAAACTCCATAAACTCAATTTATTTGAAATTTCTGTTGTAAACACCTGATAATAGGTCAGATACATCTGATAAACATAACAGCAAACTTCTGCAACAAATAAAATAAAACCCACAACAAACTACTCAAACTACACCGAAATATACACTGGGAAAGTCACTGAACACTGCCAAAATCACCACAACACCTCCCAAATGTGCAAGGAATGATCTCTGGAACCTGGAATAGATGTAAAATAGAAAATATACAGCAACACACATGAAACACAACAGCAGCACCAAACAACACCTCTAGAAGTACCAAAACTGCAACAGAACAACCTGCAAACACAATACTGTAAAACTGCCGAAACTGCACAATCCTTTGAAGCCCAATGCAATCCCTGGATGGAATTACTCTCTATAACCAAAGCTTTTTCATCCTCTGATCACTTGAGACTAATGGGTTTTCGTCCACAAGCCTCTAACTCCAATGGGTTTCCGTCCACTGAAGAAAATCCAAGCACAAGTGCTCAAATTTAGAAATTTGGGTTGTAAAATGATCAAAAAGCCCTTCTGAAAGAAAATACTTGCATATTTATAATAGCTCCAAATCCAAACGTCCCTCTCTTGGAAAATAAATTAAAATAATTTAATTTCCAACAAATTTCCTCAAATGGTGCTTACGTGTCATAATCCATGCAAGATTCTTGGCTAAAAATAAGAAATAACTCCCCTCTTACAAGCTGTCATAAAATCAACTATTTTTAAGAACCTGTCATAAGATCTCCTAAAATCACTCTTGGGAGTTACAATTACACCTCATATTCCCCACTTGTGCAAATAAATTAAAGTATTTAATATTTAATTGCTCCCAAAAATAATAAATCCTTAATTAGCGGGATTACAATTAAAATATTAAATAAAATATTTTCCCTTTTGATTTACATTAGCCCATGGGAAAATAGGAATGGACTATTAATTCCACAAATTTATTTTTACTATAAAGGGGACATGACAAATCTCCCCTCCTCAAAATTGCTTGTCCTTGAGCAATTAAAACCATGATGCTTCCAAATTATGTTATACTGCATAGAAAGCCTTGATCCTGTACCTGTGAGATGTTGCAACTCTTGCCATAGAACATTGTGAAAAATTGAAAACTCAGATTCATTTCTACCAATACCATGAATCAAACAATAATATCTATGCAATCTGAGCTCTTGGATATGTAAGTATTTGATGCATTCTTTCTCATACTCCAACTGATCCACATATTCCCACAAAGATTTAGTAAACTTGTCAAATGCACTAGCATGAGATAAGACAAAATTGAAACTCCTGCAACTTCTCCCAATGATATAAATATGTTTTTTGCTACTTCTAGGACTGATATAACTGTCAATGCACTCTCCATTACAGCAAATATGAAACTGAGAAATAGTTACTTCTCTCACCTCCAAAGTACTGAAATATACATTGCAGGAATGCACAACAATTGGCCCATACTTTACCTCAACCTGAGAGGTGTTGCTTTCATATTCATGGACTGATTTATAACAGCAAGTGTTCAGTAGAGGAGCAACAAGTAGCATCATATAACAGCAACATATACACCACAAATCATCAAAAAATGAATCTCTAAACAACAACTCATCGAAATAGAAGATGATGTCCATGTAAACACTTTTCCAATCTTGATAAGAGGTAAGCAATGGCTGCAACAAACTTACTAGAACAACATGATTTACCATATCATTATGGAAGATGCTGTACTCCTTGGCATTTTTGAGAACTCCCTCCTCAAGATTCCTCCACAAAATATTTTGCTTCATTTTAGTGTAAAAATTTGGAAAGATTCTATCCTTGTGCCAAATGAGGCCATCTACAAGCACCAACTTGTCAGCCCATTTCTGTGACTCATCACTCTTATTCCAAGGATTACCATACATTTTCATATACACCAATGCAAGAATCATGTTATAATGTCCATAACATAAAAATCCCATGACTGTCAAATAAAAACTCCAAATCACACAATATTGCCAACATTGTTTTGCTCCAAATTGAAAGACAAAAACTGCAACTTCTGAAGCTGATATGAGTGGGGAAAATAACAATATGAAATGATCTATAGTAGCATGAAATTGATCTACAATAGCAACACATTCCCCAATACACAAAACCCCCAAATCTTCACACAACTTCATTGCAAACCTGCAAGCAACACTCACATACTGCACTACTGGAACAACTTCCCTGAATCTTCTCCAAATTAGTGTTATGATGGATTGATTAGTGTTCACTAATATTGTAGACCTTCTTGTCACATCAACATGGAAGGATACTTCCGCCAAACACATCAATCTACAGTTGTTCATAACTGAATTTATCAAAATCAGCAACATGCAAATGATGTAACAACTACAAAAATGGCAAACCTGTGTAATAATCATCAATGTGACTGATGTAGGATTGGTGGACAACCATGAAAGGACTGAAAATCTCTCCACAAATATTTGTATACTTTTGAAATTCCATTTTTGTTGCTGATCATACAAGACAAGTGGATTTGAAAAGAACTTGAGACTATCTCCTGAATCTTTGTGCTTCATGCTTTCAAATTTTATGGAGTTTCTCCTTTGCATTATAACCAAAACAACTCCTTTTCCTAAATCATCACATCCTATAAACAATGCTTGTAAGAAATCTGAAATTATAAGTACATAACATGAGTTGTTTACCTTTTCAATCCCTTCCAATGCTTCTTGTCTTGCATCCTCATGTATGCCCTGAGCACTAGTGACATAGCCCAAATATGTGACATCATTCTTCCTCAAATTTTTCTGATGAAAATTAATTTCCAACTCTATGACATGTTGGAATCTTCTATCTAATGGTGATCTTGGGAACATATTACTAAACACCATTCTTTGTGGATTTGGAAGCAATTGAATAACATAAAGTAGATTGTGTTTCTTACCAGAACTCAAGATTGCTCCATTACCATAGTCATATCGGAAGTGACATCCTATGGCTCCTTGCATTTGACTCTTAGGCTGCAACCATAGAACCATGTGATCCTTCACATTATTTTTCTCATGCTCATGTATGATCAAATTGATATTTCCTGCATAGGTTGCTGATTTGAAAATTTTGGCAAGCTGAAATTTGACATCTATATCTAGAAAGATGTCCATTTCATGTGCATATTCTTCAATAGGGTCATCTTTGAACTCCTCATCATAAAAACATAGTGCAACAAGTGTTAAGCACAAGTACTCAATGCAACCCATAGAAAACTCTAAAACATACTGGAATCTTCTAACATAAATAGAAAACCCATTTCCTACAGCGATCAACTTCATGTTCTTAATTTGAATGAAGCCACACCTTTGCATTAATGAAGCCCAATCACCTTCCCATGAAACATCATATCCTTCCACAAAAGGATGTGAGAGATCTGAAATGAAAAAAATAAGATAAGAGTTGGGTACCTTCATTGGCTCATCAAATACTTCTTGAATTCCATTCTCCTTCATGTTTGCAGTTTCGTTGATATGACCCAAACATGATATCTTTGCAACCTTCTTGATGCTAGTAACAATGAGGCCATCTTTTTGAATCTTATCCTTCTTGTAAACTCCACCATACACCCAATGGTAGAAAACCTATGTGAAGCTTGGTCCTGAAAGTACTATGCCATGCTTAGTAATAAAATTGTCAACATCAAATTGACATCGTCTTTCCTTACCACATTGCCATGATAAGCATCTCAATTTGCCTATCTCCATTTGACCATTACCCAAAATATTTTCTTCAAGTGTGGTACTTGGATTGCACAAGTGATCCATAAAATGTGAACATTGATCCTTCATAATGTGATTAGAAAGCACAACAAACCCTATATGGATCCTCATAAACTTCCTTTCATTCCAAATAGATGAGATGGGGAACTCAATAGTGCTTCTAACTACTTTAATCCTCAAGAGATTACCTGGATCCCATATGAAAACACAATTTTAGACTTGTCTCAAAGAGTCCTCATGCCCTATACTGCAAGTTGTATCCCTCATTCTATCACCTTTTTTAGCATGCTTTCCATGATGACAAGAATTTTGTAGTGACATAGAAGGAGACAAATTTGAAATATTTTCATACCTTGGGCTGCAAATAAGATGTTCATCCTCATTTCTTAAAAGAGAGTTCATTGAGATAGTCTCAACAACTCCATTTTTGTGATTCAAAACCCTTGAATTAGGACTATCCAAAATATTCTTCTCAAATGCATACCCATCTACAATGCTACTATGCAAATCAAACAATGGCTCACCATTTGGATGTTCAGAAGATAGTGCATGAATTGGCGCATGTCCATCCATCTTGGGCTCTTCACAACTACAAATAGATGACTTTTCCTCCTCAATTTCATCAATATTTTCCTGATATTTACAATTATTAGAAGTAAAATAAACATCTTCTATTTCCAAACAATTTTTACCTTCAAATTTTATGGTGGATTTCTCCAAGTTTTTCTTCATTTCAATTTCTTGCAAATCTGATTTTTCTTTATGCTCCACCTTCACCATTTCTTCCTTGACCTTTTCTGGTTTTGATGTATCGATCACCTCTTCTAGTTTTTCTTCAACACTCGCTAGTTTTTTCTTCAAAAATATTTTCTTTATTTCTGGATCCTTCATCAATGCTAATAGATTCTTCTGAGATTTTTGAAATTCTTGCATCATTTCCATCATGGATTCCTAAAATGTCTTCATCTTTCTGTATAAAAATTAGCTTTATACCCTACAGGCTGGCAAGATCTTAGCTCTGATACCACTGTAATGTACCCAACTGAAATATTTCAATTTGAAATCAGATCTTGAAATGAATTAATTACTTTCACCGAAAACATACAATAATTTCACCAAGACTAGCAAGCTAGTCTTACACAGAACTAACACCCAAAAGCATGAAACTTCTCCAAAATAGTTTTGCATTGAATTTCTAATGTGATAACATGTAATCAGGTCTGAGACACTAATTTACAATAGCAACAAGCAATATGAGTTTATACAACAATTTTTATGCAAAACCCACAAAACTAAGAACACCGAATAACACCCAAAATCACTGCAAACTCCATAAACTCAATTTATTTGAAATTTCTGTTGTAAACACCTGATAATAGGTTAGATACATCTGATAAACATAACAGCAAACTTCTGCAACAAATAAAATAAAACCCACAACAAACTACTCAAACTACACCGAAATATACACTGGGAAAGTCACTGAACACTGCCAAAATCACCACAACACCTCCCAAATGTGCAAGGAATGGTCTCTGGAACCTGGAATAGATGTAAAATAGAAAATATACAGCAACACACATGAAACACAACAGCAGCACCAAACAACACCTCTAGAAGCACCAAAACTGCAACAGAACAACCTGCAAACACAATACTGTAAAACTGCCGAAACTGCACAATCCTTTGAAGCCCAATGCAATCCCTGGATGGAATTACTCTCTATAACCAAAGGTTTTTCATCCTCTAATCACTTGAGACTGATGGTTTTTCGTCCACAAGCCTCTAACTCCAATGGGTTTCCGTCCACTGAAGAAAATCTAAGCACAAGTGCTCAAATTCAGAAATTTGGGTTGTAAAATGATCAAAAAGCCCTTCTGAAAGAAAATACTTGCATATTTATAATAGCTCCAAATCAAAACGTCCCTCTCTTGGAAAATAAATTAAAATAATTTAATTTCCAACAAATTTCCTCAAATGATGCTTACGTGTCATAATCCATGCAAGATTCTTGGCTAAAAATAAGAAATAACTCCCCTCTTACAAGCTGTCATAAAATCAACTATTTTTAGGAACCTGTCATAAGATCTCCTAAAATCACTCTTGGGAGTTACAATTACACCTCATATTCCCCACTTGTGCAAATAAATTAAAGTATTTAATATTTAATTGCTCCCGAAAATAATAAATCCTTAATTAGCGGGATTACAATTAAAATATTAAATAAAATATTTTCCCTTTTGATTTACATTAGCCCATGGGAAAATAGGAATGGACTATTAATTCCACAAATTTATTTTTACTATAAAGGGGACATGACACCAATATGGGAAACCCAACTTTCAGAGGCCATAACTTTTGATCCAAGAGGTCGATTGACAAACTATTTGATGTGTTGGAAAGATTGTGAAGAGATATATCAAGTTATAATCAACTTAGTTATTTAAAATAACTTTTAGGGCCAAAAACAACCTCTATATGCCTTAAAATGGACTTTGAAACTTTTCCAAGAGTTTCAAAACTGGAAACTTTAATATCTTGACATCCAGACATGACCTTGGGTCAAAACTCACCCAGAATGTTTATTTGGCAATTTTGTAGCTTTGTGGAAAATTTTTGGCCCATGCATACTCAAATGTAAACTTATTATAAATAGAAACCTTTTGTAATTGCAAGGTTGAGACACCAATCCTAACACACATATCCCTCGAAAACTTGAAACCTTGGCAAAGTGCAAAAACGTGATGGGATGTCTCGATGACTTTCAGATCAACCATTATTGATCCAATTCAACCCCTACAACTCCTCAAAGGTTGATTTCATGTCTAGATGCATCCAATCTTTCATGGGCATGATTCCACACGTAGTCTTCATGTCATGGTTGGTGAAAATCATAGATTTCACAGCTTCTCTTCCCTGCATTCATGGTGGTGGGTGAATTCAAAGTTCTAGAAGCTCTTCAATTTCCCACTAGAGGATTAGGGAACATGATGACTGATAAGTATAAATACAAATTATTTTCTCATTTCAAGGGTTGGTCACTGAACCAATTTGCTAGAGGTGTAAGTGCTTATGGTTGTGGTAGGGCATCAAATGAAGTTGGTCTGAGCTACAAGTGAAGGAATGCATATAGTACAATGTAGGAATGATCCTCAATGAGCATATGTATACAATGGTATGTCTCCATGATAGTTTGTAGTGATTCATGGAAATCCTTAAGTCACAGCTAGGGTTTCCTTTTGCCACATTTACTAGTATGATTGTAATCGGGTTTGATAATGTGCAACAACATTTAAATTAATACAACACATTTTATATTGGTCATTCCTTGTTGCATATGGATTATTAGAGTTATTTTATGGATCATTAAGTATGCCCATTGTATAATATGTAATCTTATCTATGTGTAAATTCATATCTAGTTCTATGGATGTTTTATTAGATGTATCCCCTTCCTCCTTGTTGTTCAAGACCCTGTTGCTCAATGGAGTAGGAACTGATCCATTTTGGTGAAGGACCAATAAATTTTCATATGTAACCCTATGTCTTGTTATATGTATGAGTAGATTAGGTTTCACATGTTGCTCATGATATATTATTATAACCAAGGGTTCATCTCAATAACATTCATTGTTCAAGTCATTGGAGAATCATGTCATGCATTCCTGCAAGGTGTAGTAGTCAAATTTACAAGAGGTCTTATGTAGCTAGTTATTCTTGGCCTAGTGACAAATATAGGGATCAAGAATGCATTGGGTATGGTTTCTTTTATATTATTCATTCTTCATCTCAAATGATCCAAAACCCTGTTAAGGATACCTCTAGGAATACCCTCCTGGGTCTAGTTGAGCCTGAAGTGCAAGAGAGCATACATATTCTCGTCATTTGGCATTTACAAATCTTCAATATATTGTTGAGCCCTTGTTTCCCCTTCTTGATGAAGGAGTTATCATGCTCTAGGATTTTGGACTTGCAGTTTTGGGACCTAACATATTGGTTCATATGTCTTTTTGATACCAAGAAAGGGCCCACAACATCTCCGTGCTATATAAATCCTAACCAATAGTGTAATGATAAAAGGTTGTCAGAATAGAAACTCTTTGGGGAAGCACGGTGCTACCATTTGTCTTGCTATCATGCTAGCGCTTCTCTATACACAAGATGAGTGGTGGGTCCATTGGAATGTTTATGTGTATTTTGGGGACCAATAGCACAATGATATGAAGTTGTCAGACTAACAACTTTAATATTGTGTGTGGGTTGTTGATGCCACATAAGATCAAATGGTTCTAAAGTTTGTCCTTATTCTTTTGAAGTTATGGATGAAGGGACCCACCAGTGCTACTATGTTCATTCCTAGCCAATGCTACAATAGAAGATTTTTCAAATTGAAAACTCTTTGGGGAAGCACAAACACATGATGTGGCATATTGAGGCCTTGATTTATTTATATTTTTTTCTCTTGGAACCTACAAAGGACAAAAAGAGTGGATCCACCAATATATAAATGGATGTCTTTGACCAATAATGCAATGATATGAAGTTGTTAGACTGACAACTTCAATATCACATGAAATCTTTCCATGTGGCCAAAAGATGCTAGACTTGGTTTTATTTTATTTACATGGACAATGGGGCTCGCTTAGCTAATGTGGAAAATTCACCCAATGGTGTAATGATTTATTTTTTTAGACTAACAACTTCAAAATAATGCACCAATCATTGATCTTAAAAAGGATTGAACGATTCTTAAGTTTGTCATCATTCTCTCTTTTTTCAGAACAACAAAAAATTGTGTGCTACAAATCAAGATTTTCCCAAAGGAAGAGCACCGAGCTTCTAATAAAAATTTTTAGTCCATATGACTGAATATGCCTCTTGAAAAACTAAGAATACAATTCTATCGAAGAAGAAAAGACACAAACTATGTCAAAGCCATGATATGAACTATATGAATGAAATTCTATAAAGAAGAGGCCAATTGGTCTAGATGAGCACAAAGGGCAAAGTTATACACAAAACACTACAATTCTTTTTATTATCACATCTCTAAATTTTGAGCATAAGCATCTCAAATTTGTTTATTAAATTTTAAGTTTCATTAAATTTAAGAAAAAAATGGCCAGTTAAGACCCTTTTTGTCCCCCATTTCCATGCATGTACCCTATAAACCAATAGATAGTTCCAACAACTTCATTATATGGAATCATCAATGGGATACAAAATTTAATACTCTAATTTATTTCCTATTTAAATAATAACTGATTAAAATTTTGATGTGATTAGGACATTTAAAATGAATTTTTGACATTGTGTACTTGAATATTATGTGAACTATATGTAGAAATGATGTATGATTATGGTTAATTTAATTAGTTCAACTTGAAAATAATATGTTTTATTATGTGTTATGACAAATTATAATTGGTTTATTTCTTGATTTAGTTAGTAACTACTTATTACAAGTATATGATAGTTTACTAATTGTATCATTTTTTTATTTGTCTTTGCAAGATACAATGCCCCTAATTAGAGGAAGAATATCATGGGGGGGATGGAATCATGTGTAAAGCCCAACTATTTTGTGACCCTAGTCACACTCTACATGCTTAATGACTTTGTGATGTAATCATAGATAGAGGGTCTAATGAAAAATAGTCTATTGGTGTAGCACAATACAAAAAATAAATACCAATAAGAGTACACAACAAAAATAGAAATAGAAGAGATATGAGATGGCACAATCAATTTATTATCAAATTATTTGACATGATAAATTGTATAAAACTCAATAGTGAGTATACATGCTTGCAGGCTAAGTTGCAACTACAACAATTGATAGCCCTAAAGTATTCTATTTAGACATATCTCCCTTTTTTTAAACCAAAAGATGCTTTGTACTTGAAATATATTAATATTATTTAAGAGATTACATAAGATATAAAAATAAAAAAAATGGATTTTAAGATCCCTGGATATAGAAAATAGAACTAGTAATATTATCCCAAGGGTAGCTGTATTAAAACCATCATTGTGTCGAAGGCATCTTGAACCCTGGTAAAGAGATCATCACCCAGTTCACCTATCTCCCTCTTGATCTACCCCTTCTCTAAGGAACTTATTCTCTTATTTATATTGGATACTTCAAGTGATAGGATGCCACTGAACAAATGCCATGGTCTTTCTACAACTCTTCCTAGGATCATCATGAAATATTATGCTTGGCACCAAAAGAGGTCTCTTTAGACATAATAAAGTATCATAATTTCTTGAAAGAACATATATCATCAAAATATGATGTGGGAAGGTGTGTTGTCCTTGAATAATATCATGATCCAAATCTAGAAGCAAGATGTCCAACTTCAGAAACTTGCAGTGAAGATTATTGACTACCAAAACTATAATCCCATGGTAAGAATGTCCAACTTCAGAAACTTGCAGTGAATATTATTAACTACCAAAACTATGATATCAGCCCAAACAAATCCCATGGTAAGAATGTGCATATGTGGAAATGCTAGTATGCATATAGATCTATAAAATTCTACAAAAATAATAAAATAGAAAGGAAATACTTTTAGGATGCAAGATTGCTTGACCCCTAAGATGTTCCTACACTAGACATCCTAGGTAACATAATTTTGAGCAAGGTGTTCAAAATTAAGGAATTGAGGGAGGGTTTTATGGGCACCTTAGCCAACCCACTTCATATTCAGATATCTAGGTATCATTGTTTGGTCCCCTTTCCTTCCAATGAACTAGATACTCCTTGTATTCATTTCTCCTAGTTCTTTTACCCAAGTCTTTGACATTTGACAGTGAGAAGAAGCGAATATATGCTATCAACCACATTCTATGTTCTTCAAAACCAAATATATGTCACTCCTACACCTGTCTCAACAATTGAAGCACCACCAACTGCTAAGAAAACTGAAAGTCGACAATTTCAGTATCATTACATAACAACCACCAATCAGTTAAATAGTCGCCCAACAATGGAACAGTTATAGATCTAAATTGTCATCTCAAACATTCATTATGGTGTATAATAGTCACCAATATAATCACCAATATGTATTTGACATTTAAGACATACTCGAGCTTCAAAATAGTCCATCAACAAATGTAGCACTTCACAAGCTATCACGAACTTAGCCTAAAATGCCTTTATCGGCAAAAATTTTCTTTTACAAACTTGACCCTTGTCACCTTTCTCGGTGAAAACTTCCTTTCATGAACTTGGCCTTTGTCACTTTTATCGAAAAAATCTTTCTTTTACAAACTTGCCCTTTGTTTCCTTTATCGGAAAAATCTTCCTTTTATGAACCTTACACTTATATGCCTCTATTAGCAAAAGTCACTATTTACGAACCATCGCAATCATTCACTTTCACGAACTTTGAACTTTATCTCCTTTATCGGTAAAACCTCAAGTCGGAAAACTTAACTTTCTACAAGCTTTGTCTTCAAGACTCCTTTGTCGCTTAGTTGGTGAATTGATGAAATGACAAACTTGCAAGCTAGTTTTCAAAACACAAACTTTGTCGATAACACAAACCTTGCACTTCACTTTGTTGCCTAATTGGTAAATCAGTGAACTGTGAAACTGATGAACTAGTTCGCAAAACAAAAGCTTTTTCGATAAAGATATTTCTGATAACTTAACTTCAAGATTTTTCTCGCAAACTTCCATCACCATGCCTTTGTTGGTGTATTGTTAAATCGACAAACTATGAAACTCACAAACTAGTTCACGGACTGAAGGATTTGCCAATAGCTAATCCTTTACACTTCAAACACTTCTTCTCCAACCAAGTTGTTGGTCATGAACTAGTCAGTTGATGAAATAAGAATTTTCCTGACAAGGCTTCCTTCGCCCAACTTAATGTGAACTATCATTTATGGCTTGTCAGAAAACTGTCAGATCAGGTAACTGTTAGGTCGGCGAACTACATAGTTTGTGAACTGAAGAAATCACCGACAAGAAATCATTGACTGGCTATAACTTAGCTAATTTTTTCCCAATCTTCACCAAGATGAAACTGGGAATACCCAATTGGGTCTTTAACAAGATGATGTCCTCAGTTTGGCCAAACAATCTGAAATGGCCTCCTGAAATTTATAAGTTGATCAAATACAATCCAAACAAGATAACCACTCCAATCCAACAATCTCCTAATCTCAATGTAATGACATCAATGACAAAACACATCTAACAATCTCATCAATGACAAAACCAACAAGTTTATGCCCTACCAAACTTAGGTTATTTCCCAAAGTTTTGTTAACAACCTCTATTTGATCATTTGTCTATAATATTATGTCGAGTTATAATTCACTTGTGCACCCAATCTCTTCCATAATGTGCACCAAAAAAGACATAAGAACTTAGTATCCCTATCTAAGGTGATGCTTTGTGATAACCCATATAAACTTACTACTTCTTTAAAGAAAAAATCTGTAATCCTAGAAGCATAATTTAACTTTTGGAAAGGATTGAAATGCACCACTTTTAAAAACTTTCAATAACTATTTGATTCCATGCAAAATTACTACTAATCCTTTCTAGAATTGGTAATGTGTTGTACAATCCTATATTCTAGGAAATGCCCTTTGCAATCTAATAAATTTGACATCTCTTAGCAAATATTCTGATATATTGGTGCAAACATGGCCAAAAATACTTCTCTTCCAACATGGACAATATTTTATCTTTATGAAAATCTCTTCCTAATCCTCCTTTGTGTAGTTTCACTAATGAGATTCTCTCTCATGGAACTCTACAATATACACACTATCTTCTCCTAAATAAACATCTTTACTACACAAAATAATCCTTAAAAGAACCCTTACCTCTAAGTCTCTATGCATCTACAAAATCTAGATCTAGGAAATAGAAATCCTTTATCATCTACATTCCTACCAACTTGATTATCACGGTAATCAACAATGCCTACCTTCTTCTCGAGGCATATACCACCTTATTTGTCACACCAACCTTGTGCTTGAGAATAAATTAAAAAACCTAAAAGTAATTTTCCCGCTTCATGTGCCTCTATTTAGCATTTCTTGACTATTAATAAACTTCAATGCCTAGTGATTAGTATATAAAACAAACTCCTTTGGTAATAAGTAATGTCTCCACTTCCTTAAAGCTTGAATAAGTCCATAAAACTCTTGATCATTAATTGAATACTTTTATTTGGCTTCATTCAAATTCTCACTAAAACATGCAATGGTTTTACCTTATAGATTCAAAAAAACATAACAACCTACTATTGGAATCACAACTTGTTGATGTGGCTTTTGACATGTAGAACAAGATTAGGGGTCTTATTGGATTGACCAATCTTGCACCCATAGAATTCCAATCCACACTCTTGCACACATATAAAGAAAATACATGATAGCAAAATCTAAAAGTATGTCTTTATTTACAACTCTCATATGTACGTACATACAATGACATTCCTCAAGAACAATTACATACAATTGAGATTTCAATAAGAAACAAAATTCAAACATTTTGAAGGGTTTTCAAACACTTCATACATTCATCTCTTAAAACCCTCATGCCTTCATGTATTCATTCTTCCTCTCTTCAATATATTTTTCCTCTTCTATTTCATCTCTCTTGGCTTCCTTGAATACATGCAACTCTCTTCTTTTCTTCCTCACTTTAGCAAGTTGATTTTCTACATCTCTTCATGCCATCCTCTTGAGAAACCTACAAATTTCTTGAACTTTGACCTTGATGTTGTTGATTGCTGACACTCAACATCATTCAAGGCTAAATTTTATAGAGGGTTTGAACCATGTGAGGCACCAAAATATGGTGCCCAAATCTACTCTTTCATTTCTAATGAATTGGCCCTTGAAATTTGTTCAAAAAAATGAAAAAAAATGCAGTTTATTGCTTCCAAATGTGCCACCCAAGGTTACTACACCATATACAATGCCTTTCTACTCTAAAGAACTCTAAAGAATAAAGAAAATCAAAAACCAAGTCATTCTCATTCACACTTTCCAAGTGCTCCAACTTGGAAACTAAAAAGTCAATAATTTGGTTGCAAAAATCAATAGCTTTTTTCTCCTTTTTAGGTGCCCAAATTGAAGAAATGAAACACTAACTTTCAAATGAGAGAATATCAATAGTCACCTATCCTTTACACATTTCCCAAGGCATCCAGGTTAAATAAATAAATTAAATTAAATTTATTTTTCTTCACAAGCCTCTTCTACCATGGTAAATGGACCCCTTCAACCCCTAGGACCTTGAAATTGTGAAATATTTTTAAAAATCACATTAAACACCTTGATTTCCTCTGATGTAAAAAATGAAAGCCAAGTCTTGACAAATGGAGATTTTTATTCTTACAACACTTCACAAGATACTCCTAAATCCCAAAGCTACAACAAAAATGCAAAAACTGATCACGAAAAGAAAATATTTTTTGGTTGATGCAAGATTGCTTGTGGACCTAGATGCTCATGCATTAGACATGCCGAGTAAGAAAAATCTTGTGAGAATGGTCTCACAAAATGGAGTCCAATTTTAGAACCACCCTTTCAGATATTAGATAATTTGTAGCATACTCCAATGCTTTCATCCTCCTCTTCTAACATCTACCTAGAACCCTTCCTAACTTCCTCTGCCAAATCTATTTACCCATCTCTCTTTCACTTGTGGACTTTTGTCCACCATAGATTGACCTCCTCCACCAAATACACTTTCCTCTCCCCCCCTTCTCTTGTAGGATTCAACCCACCACAATCTGACCACCTCCACCAAAATCCTTTCCACTCTCTTGCCAATATCTCACCCACACTCAACTCATTAGAACAAATATTATTAAAATTAAACAACTCCATAATTAGCTCTGTCTCTTCTTCATTCACTTATCTTGCACACAAATAAACACCATTTACATTATGGAAATAAAAAATTTCCATCTTTTTCCTCAAACTCTCTCCCTGACTACTTCATGTCTTCCAATAGACATGTTATTTCAAAAACTTCTCTTTGTTCTTCTTCATTTCTCACCTCTTTACTATCTTCTTGCATGATGATTTCTTTCTCTCTTTCATTGTTCTCTTCCATATTACCTATAAACAAATTAATGTTAGATAAAATACGGGTTTCAATCTTACCCATTTCCTTTTTCTATTCTATCACCAACACATTTTCCTCTTTCAACATGTCATCTTCCTAGCATTCCTTTTAATAGTTACTCTCATCTGCAATAGCTCTACTCTGCATAACCTCTAGTGCATCCAACCTTGTCTATATTTCTCTCAACCCTTCAAAAGCACTTTCCATTTGAACTCTTTCTCTCTTCTTTGTAAAATAAAATTTTATAGCCTTTCCCAAGGTCACACTAGTCCTCTTTCCTAAAGACATTTTTCACATACACATAACTTCACACAAATCTTGGATATTCACAAATTCTCCCTATAGTCACAAGAAAATGCTTGTGACAAACTCACTAGAGTACACCTATAACAAATTTTCTTAGAACTAAAAATCCCTTTGTAGTTACAAGACTTTCACCTGCAACAAACTTCAACAAATTTTCATCAACTATCCTATAACCAACAAAGTTATTGGAAGATGCACATTCAAAGAACCCTCTACCCACTTTCCACATAGTGGAGGATGTCAATACATCTTCTACCTAGCATTACTTCTATTAGAGGACAACAATACAAAATAAACCCTCATAAATCATAGACACAACTCATCAAATCCTAGCTCTTTGTAGTTACAAGAATTTTTTTCTTACCTACAATAAAAATATTTTTAGATATCTTCTACCACACAATATAGAAACATACCTCAAATCTAAAACCGTTCTCCTCATACACATATCATAGGAAATTTCCCTACTCTGATACTACTTGATGCAAGACAAGATTAGGGAGTCTTATCAAACTACCCAATCTTGCAGCTATAGAATTCCAACACACAGTCTTGCACACATATTGAGACAATACATGATAAAAAAATATAAAAGAACATATTTATTTACAACTCTCATATGTACATACATACAAAAAAGTTTCTTAGGAACAATTACATACAGTTAGAATTTCAACAGGAAACAAAATTCAAAAAATTTAAAGGGTTTTCAAGCACTTCATGCCTTCATCTCTTCAAACCATCATGCCTTCATGTCTTCATTATTCCTCTCTTTAATATAATTTTCCTCTTCTATTATATCTCTCTTATCTTCCTTGAATACCTGCAACTCTCTTCTTCTCTTCTTCTTTTCCTCCTCTCTTTGGAAAGTTGATTTTATGCATCTCCTCATGTTATCCTCTTGAGCAACCTACAAATTTATTTCTTCATCCTTGCTATTTTTTATTTCTGACCCTCAACATCATTTAATGATACATGTTATATATGGTTTCAACCATGCGAGGCACCAAAATATGGTGCCCAAATTTTCTCTTTCATTTCTAATGAATTGATCCTTGAAATTCCTTTAGAAAAATTTAAAAAATACAATTTATTGCTTTCAAATGCAGTGCCCAAGGTTGTTGCACCATATCCAACACCTTGCTTCTGTAAAGGCCTCTAAAGAATTAAGAAAATCAAAGACCAAGTCATTCTCATTCACACTTTCCAAGTGCCCCAGATTGGAAACTGAAAAGTCACTAATTTGGTTGCAAAAATAATAGCTTTTTTTCTCCTTTCTAGGCACCCAAATTGAAGAAATGCAACATTAAATTTCAAACAAGGGAATACCAATAGTCATCTATCCTATACACACTTCCCAAGGTGTCCAAGTTAAATAAATTAATTAAATTTAATTGTTTTTTCTTCACAAGCCCCTTCTACCATGGTAAATGGACCCCTCAACCCCTAAGACCTTGAAATTGTGGAATGCAATAATTTTAAAAATCATATTAAACACCCTGGTTGCCTCTAATGTAAAAAATAGAAGCCATGTCCTAAAAAATGGATATTTTTATTCTTACAACACTTCACAAGATGATCTTGAAGCCCAAACCTACAACAAAAATGCAAAACTGATCATGAAAAGAAAATATTTTTTTGGTCAATGCAATATTTCTTGTGGAACTAGATGCTCTTACATCACCAAATTTCATATGAGATATGAAGTGTCACAACTTGGAATTACAAAGGTTCCCCTACTAGGAAGGTTTCTAGCCTCAAGAGTCTTCATGATTTGGTTATGAGGTTTGCCAAAATCCCTCAATTGGAGAGTGCTTTGGCTAGTCTATTCAAGGGGTTACAATGAGCATATGAGTCATTCATGTGAAAGAGAGGTTCACTTAGTGCAATGTGGTCACTATTAGCCAACACAAACACTCTATTTCACTTTAAAACATGAGTTAATAATTTTCATGACTTTAATTTTAATTTTGTTCAACTTCCCACAAGTGATTTTCACCATTAGTTTGCATTGAATTTGATAAAAGTATTTAAAACAACAATCCATTTCCTACAAAGTTAGAATTTAAACATGGAATTTTAATACTTTATGCATTAGAATTTGTTCCATTTTAAAAATAATCTATTTCTAAATTTTGGGATAGAAAAAATGTGTCAAAATCTACAAATTTTAACCATGAGCAAGTTAGAGAATCATCTAAAATTTTTTCCTTGTATAAATAAAATTTATCACTAAAAACCTAATCAATCACCTATCTAAAAAAGGAAAAAAGGAGGGGAGAGGAAAGGATAAAAGAAAATTAAAAAAACCTATCTCCAACCCTCCTACACACCATTTAGCAAATGGATGAATTCAACATGGAACCAATCTTTGTTGGACCCATTACCTGCAATCCCAATGTGAGATAATGTGATCTTCAAGGAAAAATCATGTGTGTGATTGTTAGTGTAATGCCAAAAATTGCATACCCTTATAATTTAATTCTATGCCTTGTGCTCACTTTGTTGCCCATCCCCATAGTATATTTTTGGGCTCAATTTATCCCTTGTCCTAGCGTTTTCCCACCCACAATATTGAGTTGTGTTTATGTTCTATCCCTTGTGTTTACTTTTGATTATTTCTATTTTCATATTTTATTTTCGTAGTTTTCCTAATATGTTTTAAAACTTTAGGAACTGAAGTCACCTAGATGTAGACACAAAGTGCAAATGTCTGTGTGATGCACTAGCATCTCACGACTACTTGTCACCCAGTGACTGTTTCTGAGTGTTTTCTACCACCTTCCTCTATATGCATGAATTTCTGTAATGATTCTATCTTTCTTGAATGACTCTTTAGACCTATCTTTCCTTTTCTTCCCTCCAACCTCTCTCTTTTTAAATATTCTAGGAAAACCTTGTGAAAAAATCTTGCATTCTCTATTGTTCTTCCATGCTTTGAGCTCTAGTTATCAAAATTATTGAAGCACTCATCACATATTTTTTCAACATTCTTTATTGAACAACATTATTACTGTGTTTCTCCAAGCTTCATCTGAATATTTTCTAAGCATTTGGCATCTTCACTAGGTTTTGGAACTGCTATATCCAACTGGGCCTATTTCTTGGGCCTTGTTTATTGGTTTTGTAGCATTCATCTCTCTTCTTGGAGGTGCTATAGTTCCTCTTCCTCTCTTTTTATATTATTCTCTTAGTATAGATCCATTTGTGTAGAAGGAACTCTGTGGGTTTCTCATTTCCTTTCATTTCTATTACACACGCTAGTTTGCTTGGTCTATGTAGGCCTTAGTACAAGAATTCATAGCAATATTACTTTTATTATTGTTCTTATTTCTTAGGTGCACATAAGATTAAGAGAACACATTATTTTCTCCTCTTTATCATATTGGTTGTTGTAGGGGTTGAAAGACCAAAGAAGGTGCTTATCATTTTATCATTTATTTTAAATAGATAGACAAATCTTTTCATTTCAATTGTTGTTATCACCTAGAGGTCTTCTCAACTTTTCATGTTATGGTTTTGTGCAGATCGGGCATGGCTCCCAAGGAGAAATTTTGAAGTTATATTTTTCCTACCATATGAACTACAGTGTAATGCGTAGACATCTATGTGACATGCTAGCATCCTAGACAGTTAGCTCCAAACTTTGCTGCCAGGTTCCTCTTGACTCTATGTTTGGTTTGCTAAATCTATATTTGGTAATATGTAAATCAATAGTTTTGAATTTATATTATGTTTTAACTTGTTAGAAAACTTCAATTTCCTAAGGGTAAAACATGTTAGGTCCAGCTAGTTTAATTTGCTCTTTCTGTTAGATTAACAACATATTAGATTCATCCTTTAGGGAGCTAGTTGTTCCTAGTGTGGTGTCATTAAAATGATTTGGTAAAGAGAACTATACTTTTCTTTGTTGAATCAAATTTCATACACTACATTTTGGTGAACCTGACGCTCTCCAAAATTTAAACTTCTCTTTCGCATCTAAAAATCTAAAGACAATCTACAATTCTCCTCACCATTCTAGATTCTATGTTGTGAGCCCAAATTCAGTTTATGAGGTTTAAAAACCAATACCTTTATTCACATAACATTGTTATAAGAAGCTTACAAACTAAAAAAAATGCCTTAATTGGTGCTTCTGCTACTCCAATCAGATTAGCACCCAATTTCACAATTTTTCTTATGAGTCTATTTCAACAACTCTTCCTTCTCTATGAAAATTTTCAAGTTCTCCAATTATAATTTTTCATGACACATATGTGGCTTTCGACCATGAGGCTACATTAAACATTGCTTCTCACTCCTAGGTGTGTGACTTAGATCAACACTTGGAAAATTATGAGGCCTTGTTGAAGTGAGAGCATGTCTAATGTTGATACTTCACAGGTTTATTCCCTTTGCACCATGTTAACAAAACACCCCGATGGTCTTGATTTCTTGTGTGGTATTTATCACATCATACACAATGATGTTCCACTACTAGCAACTTACCACAAGGGCTCTCAAGACTCCCACTCCAACATCACAAGTCAACAACTTTCTATTTTAATGCCTATTGCTAGTGTACATACGTATACATCTTCACATATGGTCACTATTTGTGCACAACATGATTAGGATGATGCTTGTTCTTTTAGAATGGTTCATAACCCCCATTAACCAGTATGGGTTTGTTCCTCCTTCCTAGCCTTTAAAATATACTTTTCCTGGTGGGCACCTTGGAGCTTTGTAACCCTTAATCTCACATCACATCTCATCCATGCCTATGCCTAATCTACCCTTGATAAGCCCCTTTGTCTTTATTGCTACTACCAGCCCCTTGCATACAACAAATCTTGTCAAAAATTAGCTATTGTAA
This sequence comes from Cunninghamia lanceolata, assembly GCA_027924645.1. NCBI lineage: Eukaryota > Viridiplantae > Streptophyta > Pinopsida > Cupressales > Cupressaceae > Cunninghamia > Cunninghamia lanceolata. The sequence continues at coordinate 821,613 of BSBN01001074.1, read as the reverse complement.
AATATGGGGACCCTTTAGTAGTATATTGCCACTCTTTCTACCTCTTTAGCACAACCGCTTATCTCCCCATATTATCACTGCAATCTACTATCTCTTAATGTTATCATTGCCCAAATCTCTATTATCTCTCAAGTGCCTTGATTTGAGAAGTATAGTGGTAAATGTGACCCACAATCATGTGTATGCCTTGACTATGTCATGCATTGATTTTATATTCCAAGATTAGTTATTAGCTAAAGTTTTTCCATGGTTGTTGAAAGACATTGCATTGGACTTGTTTTTCTCATTGCCAAACCACTCTATATGCTCTTTCAAATAGTTAGTCAACTAATTCCTACAATATTTTCAAGTGAATATCAAGCCCCATGTCATGTTCACTGACTTGGTGCATTACAAGAAAGGTGCTCAGGAGAAGTTTATTGAAATCATTTTTAGATATCAATCTCTATTTTCTCATATTCCATATGTCTTGCTCAACTCAGACGTGCAACTAGTTTTCATCAGAAACCTATAGCCTATGATTAGGGACAAGATTCTTCTAATAAAATACCAATCATATACTCATCTCTACATGACCTTCAGAGATTACCGACAAACAATAAGCCAGTTTGACGCACCAACCCCACAAGTTCTTGTTGTGTTTCCTGGGCCTTCTTCATTCAACAATTACAAAAAGAATAAAACCATTTCAAAAATAATACATCAACAATAGTCAACAATACAACAATCATGACACCTGCATCTACTACCATGGCTCTTTCTTATTCAAAATAACAAAGAAATAGATAGTTCACTCCACTGTCTGAGTCTCTTTATTCAATTTTCTAGGAGCTCCTCAACAACAATTAGTGTGGCTACCCCCTTTTCATCCTCTTGATACAAACAAGCCTCTGCCACCTTATTATGACTTAAAGGCATTTTATCAATTTCATAAAGTTCCTGGACATGATATGGAACAATGTTTGCATCTTAAACATATTATACAAGACCTCATTAATTCTAATGTAATCTAGGTCTCTAGTGTAAATGAAAAAGGTAATAATTTCATCACACAACCTAACACAAATTTGTAGATCTACACAAACTCTTTTTCTTGTCATTCATCAAACTTTGTTGACCTTGCTTTTGCTCAACCCACGCAATAAATGACACTGATCCATCTACTTCTTCTTTCTTAGAGATGATAGGAATGGTGGATGCCTACCCTTGAGTCCCTCAAGAGTGGCCTATTCTTGATCCTATCATTTCTTTCTCCTCTGCCAATGTTCTTGTGGGAATATATGATAGGCATGTGTACATTTACGCTCAAGTTAATGGGAAACCCATTTTTGGCATTCTCATTGACCTTGTAAGCATGGTAAATATTGTCACAAAGGAGTTCTTATATGTACAAAAGTTGTATAAAGATCAGTATGAAAAATCAAAAATCTTTATATGAATGCATGATGGCTTGTCTAGGCCTACCTTAGGTTCGGTTACCCTTCATATTCAAGTAGGACCCAAATCCATAGACATTATCTTCTTTGTGATCCCCACCTAGGATCACTTCCAATTGAAGTTGGGTCACCTATCGCTCACTTCCATGTGAATGGTCCCCTCTATTGTTCATAAGTGCGTGAAGTTCTCCCATGACAAAGTAGTACACACAATCCTCCATAGTGAACTCTAGCCTCCTTCTCTATGTAGCAAATTCTCTTTGGATTATTTTTTGCTAACCCCAACTAAGCCTCTCTGGGCCCACAATGACTTGTATTCAAATCATATCAAAATTTAAAAGCAAATCAAATTGCACTCTTATTTGGTGTTCCTTCTTCTTCTTCTATGGTTTCTCCTCCTTTGGCCTCCTAGCCTTTTATGTTTGCTTTTGTTCCTCCCCTTACCTTTTCGAAAGCAAGAGGAAAGAAACCAATGCTAAGAGACCCTCCCTATACACATTTGGTTTCCCAGTACCTAGTGGTTCCTCCTCCTTCTACCTATTTGGTCGCTAGAGGAAAGCAACCCATATTGCATAAACCTCCCACTCCCCCTAGGGTTTCTCAACCTTTGGTGGTTTCTTCCATTCCTTCAACATCTTTGGTGGCTAGAGGAAAGAAACCCATGTTGTGGAACCCTCCTCCTCACCCTATGGTTTCCCAACCTTTGATGGTTACTTTTATTCCTCCTCATGTCCCTCCAATAAAGGAAGAAATGCAACCCACATTGGAAAACCCTCCCACCTCTTCAACAAAGGCCCTATCTCACACTAATGGAACCAACTTGTGAGAGATCACAAGCATCATTGATGTGTAGCAGCTAGAGAGTGCATTGCTCAACCTAATCCTGTTCTTGAGTGCCCCCTCCCATGTTGTTGCCTCTAGATCTAAAACCTCCTTCTAAGCCTCAACCTCCTCCTTTTGAGCCTAAGTTTCTTCCTTCCTCGACCCATCTATCTCCTCAACCAGACCTAGATGAATGGAACCCCAAAAAGGTTCAAGTTGTCTCAGCTCTATCAACTAAGGATCCCATTATTCCTTTGATTCCATACCAACTTCCCTTTTTGGAGCCCCTTTATCTTCCTAACATTGGTTCCATTTCTAGCACTACCATTTCATTGATTGTTCCATTACAATGCACTCACCACCAAATCTTTCTAGATGTCCTCCACCTTACCACCATCAATATTGGCATTCCTTGTCCTCTACCAGAATGTAATCCTGAGCATTACCCAACACCACCTTTCTTCAATATTAAACATAACCCTCCATCACCACCCCCTCTTAACCCCTCTTCATCACTTATTCCTATTATGAAGGATCCCCTCCACCTACGACTCTCATTACTGTTGTAGCTTGTTTAATATTTAGATAGTGATTCAAATGACTCCTCTTCAGGGGAGTGCATGTTTGAATTTGTGATAAATATCTTGTCATTGTCTTTGATCTTCACATGATCATTGACCATTGTCCCATAGGTTATTAGGATGATGTTGCTTTCACAGCTAGTCCTTTGCATCCTATTGAAGGTGATTCTCCTAGTACCGCTCTTAGTGTGGTTTCTCTATCAGCTTGTCCTCCCTCCCCCTATGATCAATATTGTGAGAAGGATGATTTTATGGATTGTGACCCATTAGAGTAGTACCTTTGTCACACACACACACACACACACACACACACACACACACACACACACACACACACACACACACACACACACACATATATTCTTGTTTGTCTTGTTTTCCCCATAATGTTGTTTGATATGTGTTTGTTAGTTCCTCCTAGAGAACCCATGCCACCATTGTAGGTACATGGATATAGAGGGAATGAAATGTCATTGCATTCTTCTATATGTATCTACATTCTTCTGTTTATTTTTGATAGTATAAGGTGGCAAAACTAGGGGCCAAACCCTTACAAAGAAAAACCCAAAAAGGGCAAAAAAGGCTCAGAAGACAAAAAGAGCCAAAACCACCACAGACAGCTTACATACAACTGATATACAACAAAAAGAAACTATCAGTAAAACACCAGCTAACAAAAATCTTAGAAAGAAGACTAGGAGAGGGTGTCTTCCCAGTCCTTGAAAAGAAACTCAAACATTTTGTCAAATTCTTTAGCCCTATCATCATCAACACCATGAGTGAGAACTCCATGTTCCTGTAGCAGAGAGAGATTAGCCATAGCTGGCCTACAAAGCATGCTAGTAATGAGTCTGCCAAGAGAAAAGACCCTCTTTTATAGAAAATTGACACGCTCCTTCAACTGAGTCAGAACATCAGAATGATTACCTTCCTCATTAACCTCCTCCTCCATACCGTTATCAACATTGTCACAATCCTCCTGAATAGAATCAGAATCAACAAGAACCTTAGTAGGAATAGAGTGAGAGTCCTTCCCAATATTATCATCAGTGTCAGTAGCCTCCACATGAGTAGTAGTAGATCCCACATCCATATAGTCACCACTGCAAGCAAAATTTTCAAACTCTTTATTACCCTTAGTATCAAAGGTCTCCGCAGTAATTTCTTGCCCATCAATCTCCTCATCACCACCTGAATCTTTGACAACAACCTCCTGAACATCATCACTTTTAGACTTATCCACATCCTCTTGAGTAGTGGTTTTAGAGTTGCTTTCAGAGTAGTCTATCAACTTCATCCTAGCAGCCAGTTTGCCAGCAATACGACCAGACCGCCTAACAACAACAAATTTACCCTCTAGTTTGACTTTTTTCAAATTTCTTGAGGGTCCCTCCCTGACCAAATCCTATTCATTCTGGGTCCCAGAATCCCCAATGTCTTCTTTGAAAAGGTTAGCTTCCACAACAGAATTAGAGAGGCATTTTTTAGATTTCAGTTTGAATTTAGTAGAAGGGGTTTGCACATTTTTGCCAGTAGAAGATTTAGGAGTACCCGTAGAAGGAGCACCTACGAGAAGCAGCTTAGGAGAAGTAAGATCAGTTTTCACAGAAGTAGTAGGGGTATCAGCAGGAGGTTCAATACTAGAGGGTTGAATAGGAGAAGTAGGGGACAGAGCCAAGTGGATCTGGTATAACCTATGGATAAGCCCTTGATGGAGGGGAATAGGCTTTTCATCAGGCTTTTTAAGCAACATCTTCTTAACATGTTTAATAGAGCACTCAAGAGAAGAAAGCAGAAATAAAGGAAAACTAATAGTAGCATTCCTTCTGAAGTGGTTTAACAAAGGAAGGTGATAGTAATAGAACCTGGCAAAATGACCCTCCAATGTGAAGTATTTCATCACCATATAGCACATATCTGCCCACGGTTCAGGGAGTCTGGCTCTCTCAAAACCTCCTTGTTAGGGCACCAACTCCTCACCTTGACCAAGGAACAATTTTTGGTTCTAGGCATCAAAAACCCTACACTTCTTTTGTAGTTTCGTGCCCTTAGCAGATAAACCCGTAGCCATAGAAATTTCATTCTCTAAAACCTCAAAACTGATATTCCCAATTTGAACTTTACGGTTCCATAACTGAGAAAATTGAATGGACAAATTTTCATCATGTCCATTCAAACATTCAAGGAACAGAGTGATACCACCTTCTTTGCAGTAATGCTAGGCCAAGGCATTGTCCTTAAATTCCCCGTAGTTATTAGGTTCAGTTCAAATCATGCCCCCTCCCATAATGAAAAACCTAGAAACCCCAAAAAGCTCAAGGAAAAAAGTAGCAAAGGTTTGAAAAATTCTGACCCAAAGGCTCTGAACAATATTGTGAGGAATTCGAGAGACTTCGATCACAGAGCAATGCATAATAATGACAAAGGCAATAATGTAAATATGAGCAGAATTAGGGCAATCATTATATCAATAATCCCAAGTTTTTATGCAATAATTTCTCATTAGCTACCCATCCTTCGCACACATGCTTAGCTATCTGATCCAACTCCAATCACCAACAAAGCGTCTAATCAGCATGAGTTGAGTTAAAATTCCAGCCACGTAGATAAGCCAATTGAAATGATGTGTCATCATCATAGGGTAACTTGCTCTTTTTGAATAATATCCCCAACAACGCCAATTTTGAAGCTGCTGACCAAAATTTGCCAAGTTGTCAGCAACAGTATTCCCTTCTCTATATATATGGGAAAAGGAAATAATAGGAATGGCCTATATAAGAGTTTGAATATCAAACACAATGTCCCGAAGTTGGCATCCACACTCTGAACCCTTGGTGATAGCATCAATAATAATTTTATAAATGAAGATGGTGAATTTGTAGGGATATAGCCAACTTGAGACCCCATAAAAGAGCTGAGGCTTCAGCAAAGTTGTTGGTCTGGTTCCCAATTCCTCTAGCATAAGCAACAATTAAACCACCTCTATCATTCCTTATAACTCCTCCTCCACTAGCCTTTCCATTTGACTTAGCAGCACCATCAAAATTTAGTTTAAACCACCCTGGGTTTAGGGGAGTCCAAATAGTACTTAACCTTTTAAGACGTTTAGAATCATCAAATGCAGGAACTTGATTGGTAATCCTCCAGTTTGCAACCACAAGGACCTCACGTGGGGTAAGAGGTTTATCAGCAGTTTTGATGCTAGAAGAAGAAACATTTTCCAGGAGGGCCTTAGGCAAAGAATAGAAAACATGTGAGGGATTCCTAGCAGTTTCTCTGAAAATTCTATTATTTCTTTCTTTCCAAAGGAACCAAGCAACAAAAGGAATAGTCTGATTCCAAAGTTCCACTAACCAGGGATGGGAAACAAGAGGAATCCAATTATGAATGAGTTCTCTAATTTCCTTATTGCAAACCCATTGTAAGCTAAAATTCAAAATGAATTTGCTCTAAATATTAGTCACAAATTCACAGTACAAAACAAGATGAGAGATAGATTCTTCCTCTTTCAAGCACATGACACATCTATTAACCAATTGAAGACCCCTTCGATGAAGATTGTCCTGAGTCAAAATCTTGTTATGAACAACTGTCCACCAGAAAAAGTTAACCTTGGGAAGGAGTTTATGATTCCAGACTTTCCTCCAAATGTCATCCATAAGATCCCTCTCAAACAGCAAAGGGTAAGTTGATTTAACAAAGAAAAACCCTTTTTTATCAGCAGACCAAAAAAGTTGATCATTTCTAGGAAATAGAGGGATCTGAGTATTAAGAAGTATTTGTTGTATGGTATTAGCATAGTGATAAAGATTGGGATAATTAGCACAGCATTCCAATAGATTTTTCCATTTTCTAACACCATGGTCTTGAGAAATATAATGTCTAACTTTAGTGCCAAAAAATTGTTTAGCAAGAGCAACAATAGCTTCATTTCCCATTTGATTAGAGAGAGTTCCATCCCCCAACCAAGGATCTTCCCAAAAATTGATGAGAGATCCATCACCAAGCTTCCATTTCACTCCCTTCTTAACAAGACTTCTTGATTTAATCATTTTGTTCTAGATAACAGATCCTTGAGGAAGACCCTCCCAATTGAGAAAAGAAATTCTGTCAGAGTCTCTTAAATACTTAGCCTTTATAATACCTCCCCAATCAGTATCCCTATTTATGAAGTTCCAAATAATCTTAGACAAAAGAGCCTTATTCATTTTTTGAATGGTTATGATGTTAAGCCCACCATGAGATTTAGGAAGACAGACTTTGTCCCATTTCACCAGAGGAATTCTCTTTTTCTCCTCCGTACCAGTCCACAAGAAAGTTCTCTGAATTTGCTCTAGTTTGTCAGCCAGATATCTAGGCATTTTGAATAAAGATAAGAAATAAGTAGGTATACCTTGAAGAGAAGCCCTTAGAAGCTGTAATTTACCAACATTGCTTAAAAGTTTGCCTTTCCAGCCCAGAAGTTTCTTTTGAGTTCTTTCAATAATGTTATGCCAAAAACTAGGAGTAACTTCCTTAGTAGTTAGAGGGAGACCAAGGTAGATAGAGGGTAGGTCAGTAGCCGCACATCCAAGGATATTAATATTTTTCCTTTGAAGATCCTTTGGAGTATTAAAGAAGAAGATATTGCTTTTTTGAAAATTAATATGTTGACCAGAAGCCATGGCATAATCATTGAGAAGATATTTCCATCTAGAGCTTCTAAAATAGAAGAAATGCCAAAATGAATGGTATCATCCACAAACTATTGAATGGGCATCAGAGAGAGAGAAGAAGTTGGTTTAATCCCAATTAATTCTCTTGAGGTGATCCTATTGAGGACTGATCTACCAAGAGTTTCAGCAACCATAATAAAAAGATAGGGGGACAAGGGATCTCCCTATTTTATTCCCCTAGTGGGAGAGAAGAAACCCCATTAACAAGGACATAGTATTTAGCAGTAGAAATAGCTTCCTCAATGATAAGGGACACCTTATCATTAAACCCAAGCTTCTGAATGATTTTAAATAAAAATTGCCATGAGACCTGATCATAGGCTTTAGAAATATCAAGTTTGAGAACCATACCTGGGATGCGACTCTTGTCCATAGAATGAATAGTTTCATGAGTAGTAATCACATCTAAAATGTCTCCCTGGAACAAATCCCTTTTGAGAAGGAGATATAATTTTGTCAAGATGAGGTTGCAATCTAACCACCAACAACTTAGTGCAGATTTTATAGATTGTGTTACAGACACTAATAGGCCTAAAGTTAGCAAGCATCTCTAGATTAGATTTGTTAGGAACAAGGGCAATGAAGGTATTATTCAGTTGTTTCAGTAATTTCCCATTTTTGAAAAAATCTTTGACAGCAGCAATGACATCATATCTCACAATGTCCCAGAATTCTTGAAAGAATAAAGGCGGAAGCCATCTTGACCCGGAGCTTTAAAAGGCCTCATAGAAAAGACCACAGCACAAACCTCCTCCTTAGAGATAGGCTTTAAAATATCAGCATTGTCTTCTTCAGAAATCAGTGAAGGAATGTTGTTCAAAAGATGATTGACAATCAGGGAATTATCAGCACTAGTACCCTGTTCAGACAACAGGTTATGAAAGAAGCTGACAACATGATCTCCAATCTCCTCATCCTCAGTAATCATTCTACCATCCTCCAATCTCACATTGGAAATACAGTTAGATTTCCTATGCTTTAGAGTAGAAACATGAAAGAAAGTTGTATTACGATCACCTTCCTTAAGCCATTGTACTCTAGATTTTTGTTTCCAGAACAATTCTTCTTTGTTCATTAAATTCTTCCAATCTCTAACAAGATCATTCTCTAATTGCATAGAAGTATCAGAAGAATCCCCTTGAGCAATCTTGTATTGAATATTTGCTAGCTTCTCAGACAAGATCTTTTTCTAGGAAAAGACATTACCAAAACTATATTTATTCCAACCATAAACTTCTCTCCTGACATGCATCAACCTTTTAAAGAGTCTAAACATGGGAGTGCCCAAAACTGGAAGCTTCCACCAATTAGAAAGAAGATTTCTGAAATCATGATGTTTAATCCATATAGCCTCAAATCTAAAGGGAAAAGGGCCTTTCCTCTTCTGATATCCCATTCCAGAATGATGGGATTATGATCAGAAACAGTCCTAGACAAAGTAACCAGCTTAAGGGAACTAATATTAGGCTAATTATTGGAAATAAGAATTATGTCCAACTTCACTTGAATCAATTGGTTCCCTTTCCTCGTATTGGTCTAGGTAAAATTTTGATTCATCAAATCAATGTCAAAGAGCCCAAAGGAATTTATAAAATCAGCAAAGTCTAACATACCGTCAGAGTAGTCCAAAATTCCCCTAATCTTTTCAGAAGGATATAGAGGGGTATTAAAATCCCCTGCCAACATCCAATAAGAATCAGGATGAGAATCAAGATGCTTAGCCAAGTCCTCCCAAACATTCTTCCTTAGAACCCTAGTATTAGGGGCATAAACATTAACCAGACTCCATCTAAAGGAAGGCAAAAAAAAATCAATCACCAAACAATGTTTGTTTAAAAAAGAAAGTTTACTGCAAATTTTGGAAGCATTCCACATAGTCACTATTCCCCCAAAGGCACCAATAGCAGGACTAATGCAGAAGGAAGCATTAGGCCAGATCCTATTAGCAATCAATTTAAAATTCTCTTCAGGCATTTTAACTTCCTGAAGTAAGAGAATATCCACCTTGTGGTCAAAAATATAGTTTTTGACCTCAAATTGTTTTGAAGGGTTATTAAGGCCCCTCATATTCCACAAAAGAATTTTCATTTAAATATATTTCTAGAATTTTCCAATGTCTTTTGCTTACCACTGGAAATCTCCCTAGCTGCTTCTCTTTGTCTAGTTTCTCTTAATGAAGGTCTACCCTTCCTAGGATCCAAACCCACATCAGCAGTCTTTTTTGATTTACGAACTTTTTTCTTTTGAGATGTCCATTCCTCATGGTCACTTAGGGAAGCGGTGGTTTCTCCAGGAGAATGTAGACCAGTTTGTTGACTTGGAGAAGGAGGAAATAATCCTCCTTTGAAAGAACCTAAAATGAGTTTCCTTAGGGAAGAGAAAGATACTTCTTGGGCTGCTGAATGAACATTATCATTTGACTGCACTTTAGCTCCTTGAATAGACTCAATCTTAGCAGACTGGTGCACATGGACTTGAGTCATTGGGTTGCAAAGAGAGGAACATTTATTCTCCTTCTCTTTAAAACATCCCATCTGGGTTTCCTTAACTTTGTCAACTTCAACTAGAACCTCTTCAAAAATACCAATCTCCAACTGGGTTTCCTTAACTTGAATCAGAATCTTGCAAACATCCAAAGTTGGTTGTGAAATCTCATGAGTATGGGGGATTTGTTCCTCAAAATCCCTAACCATCTTGGAAACCTGTGCATCATCAAGCGTAGTTTCTTCCTAAGCATTCTCCTTACTAGAATGAGTAGATTCATTAGCAATGGTATCCTCCTTATTCTCAAACTGGTTTTCCTTAACTTGATTCAGAATCTTGCCATCTTCCAAGTTTGGTTGAGAATCCTCATAAATTTGTTCCTCAACAACCCTAACTGGCTTGGAAACATGTGAATCATTAGAAACCGGTTCTACCTAATCATTCTCCTTGCCAGAATGGATAGTACTGGTATCCCCCTTATTCATGTCATCCACAACATTATTAGTATTTTCCTCAGCTTTCTTGAACTTACAATGCAAAATGAGATGTCCTTCTTGCATTTCTGGCAGAAAGTCATGGAATTCCCATAAGTGATGGACTACCTCTAGACTCCATATTTAGAGCTAATGTCAATGAACATGGGCAAAGTCTTGTTGATTTCCACATTTACACAGAATCTTGCATAAACAAAGCGAGATTTGGTGCGTGTGGAGTTATCCAGGGTAAAAAAATGACCAAAAGTATTAGCAATCAAACTAAAAATAGTTTCATCCCAGTATTCTAAGGGGAAGATAGGCAAACGAACCCATACTGCGGTAGTTTTATGAAGATCAGCGCCAGGGTCAAACCCCAGTCTCCAACAACGCAATGAAAGTGAATGGGTACCATAGCCATGGTCCTCCAGATAAAATTGCCAACATGTCTTCTCTGTTGGTGAAGAAAAATAGGAATAGCCCTCGTGCCATACCCACAACAGTCACACTGCCTTTAACACGCCTACGATTGGAGACCCATTTATGAACCATCTCAATGCTAGGTCAGAGAGAAGAACTTGCCAACTAGAGAAAGATCCATAGAAGTGACAATCGTATCCACCAGATTGTCGGGAACCACGAGGGAAGACCCTTCAGCCGTCTCCTTTTGGTGACAGACCATTGTCTGACCATTATGAGGAGAGTCCACCTGTCCCGTCAGAACATTTTTCTAGATAGCAAGCCTGGCAGAGTCTGAACCGGGTAGGGGACTAGAGGTACTGCCAACTGCAGCACCCTCCATCCCCAACCAGCACATAGAAAGAAGACTATCAAAACCCTAGAAAACCAAAAAACCTGTAAAAACCCTAGCAGAGCTCAGAATTTAGCTAAAGTTGCCTACAATTATATATTTTGCAAGTATCTTTGGAAAATCAATCTCTATTCCAAAACAGTATCACTTAATCAGCCTCTTGGGTAGAGAGATCGTTACAAAGAAAAAAGGTTGAGGTCCGAGGATGAGTGGGACCGGAGGATTGTGAGGAGAGGGACAAGTAGCTCGTTATCCTTCCACTATAGGAAGCAGGAAGTTGTCATTGCACTGTAAAACCATCCTCACACAGTCCCCTCCACTCTAGGCCGCAAGACAGTCCTCCCCCTTTGAGGGAGGGCCTTGCAACAACTCTCTACTTAGATTAGGGCGTGCCACACAACATACCACACATCTCCCCTCCCTGCAGTCCAAGACTCTCATGTCCTTCCACCTTGTGCGCCCCCACTTGGGTCACAAGCTCCAGTGACAGAGCTTGGCTTCTATTTGTTGTATACCTTCTTTTTGACATTTTTGGGATGATGCAAAGCACTAGGAGATTTAGCTTCCTTCCATGTTGACCTAAAGAATTTATTTTATTTTTGTTTTTATGTCATGTTCTTCTTTTGTGTTCATAGTTCTATATTCTTGGGGATGGTGATGATTGCATCCTTCTCCCTTGATGCTTATCACTCCTTTATATCTATACTAACCTCAAGCATGTAGATCCCCTTGTGTTTTGTATGATGTTGCTTGATTTCTATGTGACACACCTTTGCTTTGTTTTTTGTCATCCCATGTTTACATAATCTTTTATACATCATGCCTACAACATCATCTTTGGTGCCTCTCTCTAGGGGAACCCCTTTCTTAAGGGTGACTTTGGGAACATATCTTCTTATATGTTTTTCCTAAAGATATTTCACCTTCTCCCCTTTTCTATCTTAAAATCAATTGCATACTCTTGGTTTATGTAATTATTTTAAGGGGGGCATACTTTGTGCTTTCACATTTGCACACACCACATTGACGATATACTCCCTACAACATTAGTATCTTGTGGCCCCAATCACATGCACTTTATTGGACTAACCACCCTTATTAGGATTACCTGGCCATCTTATTCCATGTAATCCCTAATATTGTATTGGCATGTAGCCCCTAACAACACAATGCTAGACTGTGTACTCTATTTTTGGCTACCTTTTGGTACATTTTGTGAGTCACCTAGAAATGTAGTTTTCTAAGCACTTGTGATTCAAAAAAGTATTGTATGGTTCCTATCCCTAGCAATGTACTAGCCCTAGAACCATACTTGGCATCCTTCTAGCAGCACAACACTAGAAATACCTTCTTTGTCTTCTCTTTATTTCTCCTTATGTATGTTTGTTTGTGTTTTCTCTTGTGCTTCATGTTTAATGTGCATTAGATTATATTATTTTCTAACATAGTTGTTTTGTATATTATATTTGATCTAATCCTCCTTTTTTGTAGGTTTTATATGTTGTTTTAACATTGCCTTTTATAGGAAAGAAAAGATTGGAGAATCACTTCTAAAATTATCAAGTAGAGAATTATGGAAAACATCTGGGCTTCCAGGATTAAAGGTCCCAATCAGAATCCCTCTGAATTAGAAATTAAGATTGCCCACAATTGGGGCCTAACAAGTAAACTATCTCTCCCATATTTTAGTAAGGAGATCTAAAGGAAGAAAACCAAATGGCCCCCCCTGATCTGGGCTAGTCAAAACTGAATTTCGATGGAGCTTCTAAGGGTAACCCAGGTCAGGCAGGAGGGGGATCAGTGATTCATGATGACAAGGGAAATGTCAAAGGTATCTATGCCAGGAACCTTGGTCTCCAATCTAACAATTTTGCTGAAGCCTATGCGGCTTACCAAGGTATTTTTCTAGCTAAGGAACTTGGTATTAAAAAGCTTGTCATTGAAGGGGACTCCAAAAATATTTTGGACATGATTAAGGCTAAAGCAACCCCTAGCTGGAATATTAAATATATTATAAATCTAAGCATAGCCGAGCTAAGATATATGGACAAGGTGAAAGTGCAACACATCTTTAGGGAAGGGAACACGAGAGCTGATGTCTTAGCAAACAAAGGATGCACCATCAATGATTGCTTTAAGTGGAAGAGGGAAGAAGATGTCCCTAATGATATCACCAACTTCATTTTTTTTTAATTGTGCCTGGTAAACTTTTTTCATGTGACTGGTGACGCTGGCACGACACGCCCTCCGGTACCATGGGGACAGGGGGAGACTGGACCTTGTGACCATCTTTACCACAACAAATTACTTAGGCAATCGAGCCAGGCCCCTACCCTGATATCACCAACTTCATTAATAATGATTAAAGGTTACTATTTTAATGCTTAGTATGCTCAGATGGAGCAGTAGACTAATCACACGTTCCAGAGTAATCATAGAAAGGACACTAATCATTACCAAGAGTGCAATGAAATTGCTACCGCATTGGGAATTGTCATTGTCTAGACTATTCACAACATCTTTCTCAGTCTGCATTACAGAGCCCAAGCAGAAGCCAACACCAGTTTCAAAATGGGAGGCAATTTAAATCATACTGAACCTACTCAGTGTGATAAGCTGAAGGAGAACATGGAGCTCTGGGAGATTCTGCAGAGAGGGGACTTCACACCTTATATTGAAGCGATGAATGGCTATGATACCATTCTGTCGAGTGAGTTTGCTCGCTCTTGGAAAGCTGGGATAGTTTATGTTAGAGGGTTAACTTTCAGGGTTTCTTACGAATTAATTGCTAAAGCCACAAGCTTAAAACTGGATGGAGCCCGCACTGCAAGGAAAGTTAAAGGAAACTATAAGAATGATATGTAGAAATTCTTCCAAGAAGGAGAGGAGGTTACTAGACTTCAGAATGGTTTCAGCCGAGAAGAATTACCAGGCATCTGGAGTGAAGTGGTGGAGGTCATCATGAGGTACATAACTCTGGAAGGTAGGTTCAAAAGATTCCATGGATATCTTTTTCCCCTTCTGAATCATTTTCGCCACAATTTAAGAATTAATCTTCCCTACTAGTTGTATTCCTCTCTTGAGGACTCTGTTCAAAAAGTTTTGCTTGGTGAGAAACTCCTCCCATTACATCAGAGTCTTATCTATACCCTCTTTAAGTTTGAATTGGTTCAAACCCCTACTCTAGGGTTTCTCCCTAGGATCTATAACCCTCAACTCATCATGAACTTCCTTCAGAGTGAGAACAAAGAGGAGGGTCCCACAGAATTTGGTGAGGGTTCCCAGAGGGCTAAGAATTCTCGGGGAGAGAGTTCCAAAAGTGAAGTTACCCCTCATAAGGGATTGCAGGCTAAGAAGCGGATTGGTCAGGGGAAGAGTAAAGTGACTAAGATAGTTGCTACCACTCCTTTAGATATTGATCAAACCACCACCAATAGAGATAACAACAAGTCTCCCTCTCAAACTATGACTGTGAAAATGGGGCAAATGGTTCTTTGTAGTATGAGCATTCCCCATAAAGCCCAAGCCCCACAGAAGAAAGAGCAAGCTAGGAACCCTAATCCTAAGGGTTATGTTAGGACTTCTGGGAATAAGGGAATGAACAAAGCTCAGAGGTCCAGGCCCAAAAGGAAGTTGAGCTCTGAAGAGGATGACAGTTTAGATGAGGAAGTGTTAATTCTAGATTCTGACAAGGAAAATGACACTGAGGAGGACAATGAAAATGATATGGATACGGAGGAGGAGGAGAACTCTGGAAAAGATAGTGGAGAAAACCTAGATCAAAAGGAGAAGGGAAAAACCAAAAGGCCCAACTAGACCACTTCAGAGGACTCCCCTCAAAAGAAGACTAAGACTAATGAAGACCACACTGAGGAGAAGCAGGCGTCAGAGTGTAATCTGTGCACCAAACTTACTGATAAAGTAACCATTCTTTATCAAGGTATGGATCTTCAGAACCAGGTGCTGAAATGGCAGCTTGCCCAACTGCACCATGCTAGAAAGAAAATACAGTAGCTTGAGTCTATCACCCAGCTAGAAGTGGAGGATTGGCCGATTGAGGCTAATGATGATCTTTGGGGCCAAGTGGAGAAGATGGCCACCAAATTTGAAAAATAGGAGCGCATGGAGGCAGAGTTAGATCAAATTAGGACTACTCAGGTTAACTTGGACAGGAAAGTGTCTGACCTAGTGGACTATAGTAGGGAAATGGTAAAGAATTCGGCCACCACTCTGTATGTGTTGAAGGAGGAGTTAGAGAGAAGAAAGCTTGTGAATGAGCAGGCAGAGGGAAAAGAGAAACAAATGACCAAGAAATAGGGGACTACGGTGCAGCTGGAAGAAAACAAAAGCAAGGAGAAGATGGAGACCACTTAGAAATAGGGGAGTAAGTTGGATGGGAAGGGCAAGAAGAAGATTCAAGAGTGGCTGGAGTAGGAAGCTGACGAGACCTCCTTCTTAGAGAAGCTGGAGTTCCTGAACAAAGAATGGCATGCCATAAGCTAGCTTAAGACTATGGCTAGAAAGTAGCTGGTCATCTGCTAGTTCTGTCTATTTTGGCTAGTCTTTTGGCTGACCCATCCTTCTTTTTGTTGTTTCTGCTCTTCTTTGGTTTTACGTCTTGTGAAACTCTTTTGTTGTCCGTTGGGCCTCTGTATTTGGGTTCGGGCCCTTTCCTGGTTACTTTAATCAAAACATTGCCTTTTGTGCAAGTTTTTTTTGTTTAATACTATGATTTTATAGGTTTCCATCTTGGAGGCATGATTCCTCCACTTGAGGAACCCTTAGCATCCTCTATAGTATACTTTTCGGTATTATTTTATCATGTTATTTATTTTTTGTACTTTAGCATAGTATATCACTTAGTGTCACAAGCCCGATAAAGTTGGGGTAAAATGTAATGTCAAAAATTACATACCCTTACAATTTCATGCTACATCTTGTGCTCATTTTGGTGTCCATCCCTATAGTTAGGCTCACTTTATCCCTTGTCTTAGCCTTTTCCCACCCATAGTGTCAATTTTGTGTTTATGTTATGTCCCTTATGATTGATTTTGAGTATTTATGTTTTAATATTTTCTTTTCTTTTCTATCCGAAGGTGTTTTAAAAAATCAAGAACTGAAGTCACCTAGACATGAGTGCAAAGCATAGACATCTATGTGATGCATTGGCATCTTGTAATTGTCTATTAGCAAGTGATTGTTTGTCACCCAGTGACCATTTCTAAGAATTTTCCACCACCTTCCTCTACATGCACAATTTTATATAACACTTCTATCATGTCCAAATGACTCTTTGGACCTGAATTTCATTTTCTTCCCTCTAACCTTACATTTTAAAAATCTTCTACGAAGATCTTATAAAAATCTTGCATTCTCTATTGTTCTCCCATGATTTGAGCTTTGGTTATCAAAATTATTGGCAATCTTTAGCACTATTTGCATCTTTCTTCGATATTCTTCAATGAACAACATTATTATTGTGATTCTCCAAGCTTCATGTGAATAGTTTCCAAGCATTTGGAATCTTTATGAGGTTTTGGAACTGCTATATCCAGTTGGGCCTTTTGCTTGGGCCTTGTTTATTGGTTGTGTAGCATTCATCCATCTTCTTAGAGGTGATAGAGTTCCTCTTCCTCTCTTTTTACATTATTCTCTTAGTGCAAATCTATTTGTGTAGAAGGAACTTTGTGGGTTTCTCATTTCCTTTCATTTCTATTACACACACTAGTTTGATTGGTCTATGTAGACCTTAGTACAAGCATTCATAGCAATATTACTTTTGTTGTTGTTATTATTTCTTAGGTACACATAATATTAAGAGAAAACATGATTTTTCTCCTCTTTATCATATTGGCTATTATGGAGGTTGAAAGACCAAAGCAGGGGTTTGATCATTCTTGAAAAACTCCTATACAACCCCAACCCTTTTTCATATTTCCTTGCAGCTACAAGTTTTCTCGGTGAATACATCTAACTTCACGAGGTTTTTTCTTGATATCTTCCCTATATTGTCATTTTATCACTTCTTTTAAATAGATAGACAAATATTTTCATTTAAATTGCTATTATCACTTGGAGTTCTTCTCAATTTTTTCCGTTCTAGTTTTGTGCAAACTAGATGTGGTTCCTAAGGAGAAATTTTGAAGTTTTGTGTTTCCTACCATATAGACTACAACGTGACATGTAGATGTATGTGTGACACACTGGGATCCTAGACAGTCAGCTCTAGGCTTTGGTGTCAGGTTCCTCTTGACTCTATGTTTACAATTCTATGTTTGGTTTGCTAAATCTACATTTGGTAATTCTATAAATCAATAGTTTTCAATTTGCGTTGTATTTTAATTTGTTAGAAAACCTAAATTTCTCAAGGGAAAAAATTGTTAGGTCCACCTATTTTTTTTCTCTTTCTATTAGATTAGTAGCAAATTAAATTCATCCTTGAGTGAGATAGTTGTTCCTAGTGTGGTGCTATTGAAATCATTTGGTAAATAGAACTAGACTTTTCTTTGTTGAATTCAATTTCATACACTACAGTTAGTAAATTTTAGCATGAACAAATGTGTTCATTTTGTTGGATTTAAGATAGACAACTGAGAGGGGGGGTGAATCATTTGTTACCAAACTTCTGTTCTCTATATACTTTAAAGTTTCTTCTATTTCAATAGCATATCAGAGATTCAATCATGAGGCACAATGCATGAATTTAAGAGCAGAAACAAATTCAACACATACAACACAAAGATTTGTATGTGGAAAACTCGGTTAAGGGAAAAACCACAGGGTGACTAACCCAAAATTGTATTCTCTGTTAAAAGAATAAGAAGAATGAAATGGCACTTGCCAATTAGGGCTCACTGCCAGAGCACACTGCTCACAAGAGGCCCACTACCTACAGGAGACACACTGTCTACAAAATAATATAAATATTACATACTTGAACTGGAGATTAGCATCTTCACTATGCTTGAGTTAGTTTCGTTTAAGCTCAACACCTCTGCTCTACTTTTCTTTCTTCTTCCTTACCACCTTCTCATCGCTACAAGGATACTTTTGAATGACTTCACAATTCTTATTTATACAAGACATCAACTTTGGAATGATCAACAAAGTTGACATAACATACACTTATTTTATTACAGAGCAAATACAAAAATACAACTTGACTTATTACAAAAGCTTCATGCGCACTACTACATTGTCGGCTACCCATAGCTAGGACTTCAATCTTCTTTGTGGAACATGCCAGGCTTTGCAAAACATCTTCAAGATCATCCGCAATATGTGCAAGACATCTGGTCGGCCAAGATTAGGAAGAACACCATCACTGGAAGATAAATCTTCAATTACGAGCTCTATCTTCAATGCGGACCACCAACATGAACTGGACACAATCAAGAGACCCCCACAAGCTTGCTTGAATCACCAAGAACATCCACACCACTTCTACTTACTGTAATCATTCGCATCTTCATCTGGAACCTTAAGAACACAGTTGCTCATCTCTGTCATATTAGAAAGATTGCTTGTGGACCTCCAAACTACGAACCAATTGAGTTGTCAATTCACATTAGCCTTCCAAACATGCCACCAAATCCGCAGAACATGATGTTGTATTTCTAGATCTCACTAGACCTATTTGTACCACTCTGTCACCTCTAAACAGTTGCTAGAACTTATTTTATTCATATGGCCATAACTTCTCCAAGTCTTTATGCGGATCTCTAAAATCTTGGATAGATCACCTTTAGACACATATCTGCAAACCCTTTGATGTGCATACTCTGATCTTCAACTGACTGGGATTTTTGCTTCATAGAACTTCATTGTCTTCACTATCCTTCTCTATTTCTGATAGGGCTAATTTTCTCAATATCCTCAGCACACAGCTTATCCAATCCTTGACACCAATGCAACAGGAGTATGTGGACATCAATGACAACACCAGTTAGGCCCATACTTGCAACAATCTCCCCCTTTTTCATTGATGGCAACATATAATGTGAAAAAATGTTTTAACTATCAAGACAAGAACTTCTCCTTACTAACTGACATAGCTCCCCCTATCAACAACAACCATTCACATGTCTTATCTTCCTTTACTACTCTGCCTTTGATCAACAACCACTTTTGTTTTTCACATGTCTTCTCTCCCCCTTTGACATCAATGGCAAAGGGCACATACTTGCAACCACTTCTCACTCTTCAGAGTTATATTGACTGCTTCCCCTAAGTAGCAGCCTCCTAACATCAATCCAGATCATAAGATATGACTGTGAGATCCACCAGATTGATGCTCATCAGTGCACCTTAATTCAGAACTGGAGGGGTAATAACCCCTAACTTCTCCCTGAGATACTCAAAAGAGTCCTTAGGTAGAGGTTTAGTAAAAATGTCTG
Source organism: Cunninghamia lanceolata (assembly GCA_027924645.1). Classification (NCBI taxonomy): domain Eukaryota; kingdom Viridiplantae; phylum Streptophyta; class Pinopsida; order Cupressales; family Cupressaceae; genus Cunninghamia; species Cunninghamia lanceolata. Next base: position 801,895 of record BSBN01001074.1, on the reverse strand, counting down.
CAATCTGATCCTTTGAAGGCACAAACTCCAATCTGACTTCATTCTTGTTCACCTGCTCTCTCAAAAAGTGAAACTTGATGAATATATGTTTTGTCTTTGAAGGCAACACCAGATTTTTTAATATATTTATTGCACTTGAGTTATCACAAAAGATTGTGATAGGTTCCTCATACTCTACTCTGATATCTCTTAGCATTTACTTCATCCACAATACTTGAGTGCAACTACCTGCTACTGCAATATATTATGCTTCTACAGTGGATAGAGATATTGCCTCTTGTTTCTTGCTCAGCCAAGAAACCAATCTTTTTTCTCAAAAAGAATGCACCACCACTAGTACTCTTCCGGTCATCCACATCTCCTGCCCAATCAGCATCTATGTATGCATGAAGAGAGAAGTCATGATCCTTAGGATACCATAATCCATACTCAACTGTTCCCTTTAGATATCTGAGAATTCTCTTGATTGCCATGACATGAGACTCTCTAGGATCAGCTTGGAATCTGGCAACAAGACCAACAACATTCATAATATTAGATCTATTTTGAGTGAGAAAGAGTAGTCCTCCAATCATTGACCTATACTTTTTCTGATCAGCCTTAGGGGATTCATCATCTTTACTCAGCTTACATCTAGTTGCCATGGGAGTATTCATTGCCTTTGAGTCTTCCATCCCAAATTTCTTCAACAATTCTTTCACATACTTGGTCTGTGATATGAAGATTCTTTTCTTTGTTTGAGTAATTTGTAGACCCAAGAAGAAATTTATTTCCCCAAACATAGACATCTCAAATTCACTTTGCATTTGATTTGCAAAGGTCTTACACATACTATCTTTCCCTCCAAAAATGATATCATCAACAAATACTTCAACAATCAAGATACTTTCATGATCAATCTTAAAATATAGATTACTGTCAGCAATGCCTTTGTTGAAACCAATCTTCAAAAGATGTTTGTCCAATCTTTCATCCTAGGCTCTTGGAGCTTGTTTGAGTCCATACAATGCTTTTTTCAACTTGCAGACCATATCACCATGAACAGACAATTGGAATCCATCTGGTTGCTTAATGTATACCTCTTCTTCCAAATCACCATTCAGGAAGGTAGACTTGACATCCATCTGATATACTTTGAAATCCTTGAAGGTAGCAAAGGCAAGAAACAATTTGACTGCTTCAATTCTTGCCGCTGGAGCAAAAGTTTCTTCAAAGTCAATTCCTTCTACTTGAGAATAACCCTTACAAACCAATCTAGCTTTGTTTCTTACTACTTCACCTTTTTCATTTATTTTATTCTGGAAGACCCACTTAGTCCCAATCACATTTTTATCCTTAGGTCTGGGGACAAGATCCCAAGTGTTATTCTTTTCAATCTGAATCAATTCTTCCTCCATTTCTTTAGCCCAACTTTCATCATTACAAGCTTCACTTATTATTTTTGGTTTAATTTTTAAAATCAAAAAATACTTCACTAAATCTTGAGCAATATTTCTTCTTGTTTAAACACCTTTTCTTATGTCTCCTATAATCTGATCTTCAAAATGATTCAGTCTAACATACCTGGGAGTTTTGGAAATTTCTTACACTCTAATTCTTGGACAAGTTCATCCAAACTTGTCTTTTCTTCCGAATTCTCTGGATTAGTCTGAATCAGTATTGCATTTGAGGCTTGTTCTTCTTGGACCGAGACATCATTCTGATCATCTGCTTCATACTCATAAAACCTTGAGGGATTTTCCATGCCTTCATCAACCTTCACATTTGTACTTTCTACAATCTTTCTCAATCTCTTGTTATAACACCAGTATGTTTTGCTTTGAGTGGAATATCCCAAGAATATTCCTTCATCACTTCTAGCATCAAACTTGCCAAGGCCTTCATCTCTTTTGATATAGAATTTACTACCAAAGACTCTAAAATACTTCACAGTAGGAGTGATGCCAAACCAAAGTTCATAAGGAGTCTTACCAGTATTGCCTCTGATTTGTACCCCATTAAGAGTATAGATAGCAGTGCTCATAGCTTCTCTCCAATAGATCTGAGGAACATTTGCTTCCATCATCATGGTCCTAGAAGCTTCCTGAATGGTCCGGTTCTTTCTCTCCACTACTCCATTCTGCTATGGAGTCCTCGGAGAAGATAACTGTCTCTTTATCCCATGCTTCTCACAAAATGTTTATGAACTCACCGGATGTGAATTCTCTACCTCTATCAGACCTGAGGCATTTTATGTTTATGCCAGTTTCATTTTCTACCATAGCTTTGAATATTTTAAACTTCTCAAGTGCTTCAGATTTCTCTTTTAAGAAGGTCACCCACATCATCCAAGAGTGGTCATCAATTAGCAACATAAAGTACCTATCTCCTTGCAGACTCTTGACTCTTTCCAGACCATAGAGATCAGTGTGCACCAAGTCTAACAATCTGATTGAAGATTATTCCTTACTTTTGAATGTGACTATGCTCTGCTTACCTAACTGACATTCTTTGAACAAACTGTTAGCAGGTTTCATCAGTCTTGGAAGATCTCTTATAGCCTAAGTGTTGCTTATCTTAATGATATTATCAAAATTCACATGGCATATTCTCCTATGCCACAACCAACTCTGATCAATTTGAACAAATAAGCAACTTTTTCCAGTACCAACTAATTGGAAGATGTTACCTTTTGTCTATGTACCGGATGCAATCTCAGTTCCAGAGCTTTCAAAGATCTTGCATTTTCCATTTTTGAAACGAAGATCATAACCTTTGTCCACCAACTGTCCAACACTGAGAAGATTATGCTTCAAACCTTCAACATATAGAACATCACTAGTTTTGTTCTTTCCACCAAAAGAGATGCTTCCTCTGCCTCTAATTCTGCCAGTAGAATTATCTCCAAACTTTACAACTCCACCTTCATATCTTTCCAAGCTTAAGAACTTACTCTTGTCACCAATCATATGATGAGAGCATCCACTGTCAATAACCCATTCATCTTTTTCTTCAACCTGAGCATCCAAAGCACTTTCTATCATCTCATGATTGGCAGAGTCAATAGGCATTGGATCTTCTTCTTTGATGGCAATAAACACCCAGTCACTTCCAGATTTGTTTCCTATCTCATGTTCATCATCTATTACTCCTTCATCATCATCTTCTTGAACATAGTAACACTTTTTCTGAAAGCTTGATCTATTAGGGTTTAGCCTTGAAAACCTTTCCGGACATCTTAAGGCAAAATGACCAATCTTATTGTATGCAAAGCATTTAAAAGGTAATTTTCCTTCATACTTACCGGATCCACTTTGCAATCTCTTTGCAATGAGGGCCTCAAGTTGTTCAGCTTCTAATTCATCCTCTTCTAGATCTTTTATTACTTTCTCATACCAAGTTGATTTTCTTGAGGAACTTTCTCCTGGATCATATCTTTGTTTGCCTTTTGTAGAGACACTAGCTTTGAATGTAGATTCAATCTTGGGAAGTGCATCACCAAACTTAACTAACTCGAATGCAGATATCTTACCAACCATTTGATCCCTTGTGATAGTTGTCAAAGATCTAATTTCCTCAATGGCAACAACTTTGTGTTTATATGTAGGGGTAAAGATCTGAGAACTTTAGCAACAATTTCATCTTCATCCAGTACTCCACCAGCACATCTGATGCCACAAACAAGCTCATTTACTTTTGTCATATAAGAAGTGATATTCTCAATTTCACTCATCTTTAAGTTTTCAAACTTTCCTTTCAGACTTTGCAGCTTTGCACACTTAACATATTTGTCTCCATATAGATTTTCAAGTTTTGTCCAAATTTCATAAGCAATCTTCAATCCCATAACATTTGTCAGCTCTAAATCAGACAAGGCACTCAGTAGGGCTTCTTTAGCTCAAAGATTATTTTCTGCATCTCTAACTTCATCTATAGTTGTTGGGCCATTCCTTGGGGGAACATATTTAGTTGAGGTTATTTTCCAATACCGATATCCCATGCATTGTATATGACATTCCATGTGACTTTTCCAGGCAATGAAGTTTGATCCATCAAACATTAGACTATCCTTCTTGTAGGTCGACATTCTAGATCTCCTCAAGTGGTTAAGCTTCTTCTAGAGGAACTTAGCTCTGATACCAATTGTTGGATTTAAGACATACAACTGAGAGGGGGGGTGAATCAGTTGTTACCAAACTTTTGTTCTTTATATATTTTAAAGTTTCTTCTATTTCAATAGCATATCAGAGATTCAATCATGAGGCACAATGCATGAATTTAAGAGCATAAACAAATTCAACACATACAACACATACAACACAAAAGATTTTATGTGGAAAACCTGGTTAAGGGAAAAACCACAAGGTGACTAACCCAAGATTGTATTCTCTATTAAAAGAATAAGAAGAATGAAATGGCACTTGCCAATTAGGGCTCACTGCCCAAGCACACTGCTCACAAGAGGCCCACTGCCTACAGGAGACACACTGTCTATAGAAGAATATAAATATTACATACTTGAACTAGAGATTAGCATCTTCACTATGCTTGAGTCAGTTCCATTTAAGCTCAACACCTCTTCTCTACTTTTCTTTCTTCTTCCTTACCACCTTCTCATCTCTACAAGGATACTTTTGAATGACTTTACAATTCTTATTTATACAAGACATCAACTTTGGAATGATCAACAAAGTCAGCATAACATACACTTATTTTATTATAGAGCAAATACAAAAATACAACTTGACTTATTACAAAAGCTTCATGCACACTACTACATTGTCAGCTACCCATAGCTGGGACTTCAATCTTCTTTGTGGAACACGCCAAGCTTCACAAAACATCTTCAAGATCATCCGCAATATGTGCAAGACATCCGATTGGCCAAGATTAGGAAGAACACCATCACTAGAAGGTAAATCTTCAATTGCGAGCTCTATCTTCAATGTGGACTACCAACATGAACTAGACACAATCTAGAGACCCCCACAAGCTTGCTTGAATCACCAAGAACATCTGCACCACTTCTGCTTACTGTAATCATTCACATCTTCATCTGAAACCTTAAGAACATAGTTGCTCATCTCTGTCTTATTAGAAAGATTGCTTGTGGACCTCCAAACCATGAACCAATTGAGTTGTCAATTCACATTAGCCTTCCAAACATGCCACCAGATCCACAGAACATGATACTATATTTCTGGATCTCACTGGACCTATTTGTGCCACTTTGTTACCTCTGAACAGCTGCCAGAACCACTTTTATTCATATGGCTATAACTTCTCCAAATATTCATGTGGATCTCTGAAATCTTTACTGGAGCACCTTCAAACACATATCTACAAACCCTTTGATGTGCATACTCTGATCTTCAACTGACTGGGATTTTTGCTTCATAGAACTTCACTATCTTCACTGTCCTTCTCTATTTCTGATAGGGCTAATTTTCTCAATATCCTCAACACACAGCTTATGCAATCCTTGACATCAATGCAACAAGATTATGTTGACATCAATGACAACACCAGTTACACCCATACTTGCAACACATTTGACCACACAAAACACCCTACCATCAGTGGGGCATCAATGGTTTAAATAGATGTCGAGATTCAACAACATTTAGTGAATTACATACTTAAGATAAAGTAGAAAGGAAATAAATTTAGAGCTTGGAAACCATTGAAAGAGAAAAAAAATAGAAAAAAACGGAGCAAACCTGATATATTGTATTCAAAAATAGCTTCTCAATCCCTAACAAGTATTCCAATGCTTTACAATGTTCTACAAGAGAGTATAATTAAGAAATTTGGATGGGAAGACCAATAGTCCTTCCCTCCAAGATTGAAAAAAGGAAAAAAACAATGGAATGTGAAGAGTCATTTGGCTTTGCCTTCATACTATATTCCTTCCCTCTCATCCGCATTTCCATTCTCAAAACAATTTGCATTTTCAAGTCACTTCATTAAACACAACAACCATGGTTTTCATCTCTTGTAGTCCCAACATCAAAATTTGTCATTTCCTTCAAAATTATTTTTCTTGCCTCTCCATCCATTGCAAGGACAACATAAAATATCTCCTTGAGAGTGAGATTTTTCTAGTGGACCTTTGAAATGCTAAACATCAATGAAGGAAATCTCCATGCTTCATGGTTTTCATCTCTTGTAGTCCCAACATCAAAATTTGTCATTTCCTTCAAAATTATTTTTCTTGCCTCTCCATCCATTGCAAGGACAACATAAAATATCTCCTTGAAAGTGAGCTTTTTCTAGTGGACCTTTGAAATGCTAAACGTCAATGAAGGAAATCTCCATGCTTCTCTAAACTTGTGGTCTCCTTGCACTTGAAATTATAGAGTACACATAAGGTAGCACATTTCATTTAAATATTATCTTCCTTTCATCCTTAGTAAGTTTCCCAAATATCCATAAATTGCTCAATCCTTTCTTGAACTTGTCATTATATATATTCTTTACTTATAAATTCATGAATAAACCCTTCACTAAGAGTGCTCTTATCATTTTTCCTTTGTTTATGTCTTGAATTAATTGGTCAAGACCCCTAAAATTATGTCCATGTCTACTCATTTTGGAGTTACAATTTTTAAAACCTTAAACTCTAGACCTAGTATCTAAAGTCTAAGAAACTTCAAAACATGTCTAAATCCCTCATCTTGTTTCTTCCTCTTTGGTATCTTTAGCCAAACTATAAACACTTTGTCCATTCTATTGTAGATAGACTGCCTATTGCTTGTATTCCTAGTCACAATCTTTAGTTATAAAGATTTGAAACAAAGGAATGTCTGGTTCTGCTACAACTAGCTACCTTATAATTTTCACTTTTAGAGGTAAATTCTAGGAGAATCTCCAAATCTGAACTCATTTTCACCTTTGTCTCGGCTAGATGAAAATACTCTTGTTCAAGATTTCACTCATATTACTAGATTTAAATTGTATATCCATTTCTTCATGACTTTTGACCCTTTATTTAATGATAATCTTCAAACTGTCGAGTAACTAAATGGATCAGTTTGTGTGTATCCAACAATCATGGCATTTCATTAAATTGGATTTCTCCAAGGGAATTTTGTCAAATAATTTCATGGCTTGCACATTCTACAACCACATTTCATGTACATATCTATGAGAACTTGCAACAAAATCATGGAAATCAAAGTTGTTTCTAATAATGTAACCATGGATCTCTTGACCCTTCCTCTTCTTTTTGTTGTTTTTGGCATGACTATTGGTCTCCATGTTAGAGTTTTCTTGTGCACCATCACCACTATCAAATATGCCAGTTGCCATGGTATTTGTAAGCCACCTGAAAAACTCTTCCTCTATCATATTTTCATTTGAGTTTGTAGTTGTACCTCCTTTGGAAGTGTCTTTGTATCCATATGATTGCCCACATATAGGACCCTAACCTATGATGGTAGTATTGAATATCTTCCTATCTACATAGGCATATGTACATGCAAGATTGACCTTTTGAAACATCCCCAAAGAAAATGGTATGCAACCTAATTTGAAACTACTATTGGCATAGAGGATACTTGCAAAGGTTTTGAAATTTATCCTTATATCTGCTAAAGCTTCTAAAGCCCTTTTTCAAAAACTGTCTTGTGTATATGCATCTGTGTATTCTAGCATTTAGACTCCCTTTGTAGCACCTTTATGCCCTAGTTTCAGGGTTCGGGGTCAAATAGACATTTTGCAAGAGTCTTTATACAATCAGGGAATGAAGTCTAGTTTTGCACGAAGTGTAATTCCATACTTCAAAAAGTTTTCATAATTTGCACTTTGTTGCATTATGAGGTTCAGTAACATTTTGCATGTTGCAATTTATTGCATTCTAGACTTCAAGAAGGTTTTTCATTTCACACCTTATTACACTTTGGGGTTTGGCAACTTTTCGTAAGTTGCACTTGGACTACAATGTGCATTCTAGGATTGAACCCCAATTTAAGACCATCTACAAAATCAAACAAATTGTCATTAAAATTTTAATTATTTAAATTTAAATTTTAAATTTTAAATTTTAAATATCAAATTCCAAAATTTAACCTTAAAGTTCAATCTTGATTTAAAATGTTCTAATTGACAAAAATCAAGATTAAAAATTGAATTTTAATATTTAAACTTTTAATCCTAATTTTTAAATGTTTTGATCAATTTAAATATTTAAATTTAAATTTTATTGTAACATTAAACTTTAAACCATTTTTCAACTTATAAGTTGCTTTAAAATAATGGTTAAAAGGTGTTATAGAATGCAACATATAAATATTATTTGCAAGAAACAAGATTAATGAAAATTATGACACAAATCCAAATGTAACAGACAACTTCAAATTTACAAAATGTTGTTTTACAAAGATGAATGCACAAACAACATGGAAATTGTACACAATATAAACTTTAATGCCTAAAAATATGATCAAGAACAAGATGAGTACCAGAGACACAACTCAACAAATACTTGACAAGGAAGGGTCCCCAAAATTGGTAAAATTCAAGGGTGCATTGTGGAGGTCACAACAAATGCCCCTACCCTGCCTAAATAGAAAAAAAAATCTTAATTTGTAGATGGGAACAGCTTATCAACAAAAAAATGACCGTGTTGAGTTGTGAAATTGATCGTTAAATTACTTTCAAGCATATCATCCATATTGATCAAATCCTAATAAATCCAAGATGTGAAGCTTACCTAGAGACTATTTATCAAAATTCAATGCATTCAAGCATGCATAATGGGGTCCATACAAAAGTCAGGGTAAGTCAAATTTACAATGATACCTACAAGTTTTTCATCTAGGTGTGTGTGCATGATTCTTTACATTCTTTCATCTACAAGACTTAGCTATGACAATTTCAAATATCAAGTTTTTATAATATCAACATTCGTGTATGCAGATGTCTTTCTTTTGATATGATAGTGTGTATCTTTAGACATACCTTTATTGACTACCTTGGTATATCTCCATCGTCATCCAAGCATCTATAACCCTAACGAAGTTACCTCTAGCCCCATTCTAGGCATGGATCTAGTTTCAACTGGGTGTCTATAGCCTTGGTAGAGCTTACTCAAGTCATCTAGAATAAATGAGGTAATTTATTTTATTTTCTTTTTTAATTTTACTTTCCTCATCCCGCAGACATTGAAGTCCACCTCTGGGCTCAAGTCCACTATGGTAGTCGATTGTTTCTTCTTAATAACCATTTATTTTAGACTTGATACCCTAACTATAGTCGCTTTGCAAAACAAATTTAAGAATATTTAAAATGTAAGTGAAGGATGAAAAATACAAGATACATCTTCAAATTGCATACACTTCCTTAGGCATGAAAGTAAATCTATACATCGAGATGAAATATTAACGAAGACTACACCCTAGAAATTAATGCATCATGAATATAAAAGGAAAAATTTGTTAGCAAAGACATCTAGAAAGCGCACTTAGATCAATATACAAGTCATTTGAGATCGTGTCAATTAATAATGAGTAAGACTTTAAAAATAGATTGACAATGGTGAGGAGTGGAAATAGGTTACTAGTTAGCAACATATCAAAAGCTTTGAAGAAACAAAACCAAAACAATCAACCAAACCAAAAAAACAAGACAAAACAAAAGCAAGGAAAAATTTCCTACCCTACCTAATTAGTGCAAACTTGACAGTTCAAGGATATGGGTATTAAAGCGCTCATTTCTATGTCTTCTAACTTTTTTTAACATCAAGAGTTTTTTGGTTGTAGTCCTAAACACAATAGGTTTGTCTTTATATTAATTAATGAGAAGTTTGAAAATCTTGGGCTCATACTCCAAATGGTTTTCAAGGAAAACCAAGAGCTGGGAAGTTCACCTTCCTCGTGCTCTATCAACAAGCACATTCTTTTGTTTGAATCCCCATATTTAAAGAAAAAAAAGGTTCAATTAAAGTATCCTTAAAGTAGTTAATTTTAAAACTAGGGAAGGATTTATAGTGTTAATTTGTAAATCATTTTTATCTTTGATAGTAGGTAATACATTAAAGCTTTCATCTATTTTACTGCCAAAGTAAGGATAACAAGATGAATGACATATAAGAGAGGGTTTAGGGAAATTCCAAATTTTGATGTTATCCATCAAAAAGGTATGTATGTAGTCATGCGCATTGTACTCTTCAATGTGTATTCCTCCATCCAAGTTGGTGTGATCATCAAGTACATGCAAATCACACATAAAATCATTAGTCAACATTATATTTAAATCAACAATATAATCTTCAATATATTCATGCTTATTATTTAAACTTACTTGTCAATTTTTAGCCTAAAAAATATTACCTTCAAGATTTATTTTATCATGTGAATCATTAAGATCCTTACCTCCAGCCATATCTAATTCAGTGGTGATAACTATTTTTTAGAATCAAGAGCATTCTCATCATGTTCAAAGATTTGATTTTAATGTAAACTTTGAAATCCATTAGACAAGAGTCATCCAAATCAGATTCATTGGATGCATTATCACTTTCCATATCAACAAACTCAAGATTGTTGTAAATTTTAAAGTCAAATAAAGATGAACCATTTGTGTCTCCCAACCAAAATCTCTCATGAATTTCTTGTTCAAGCCTATGGTTGAGATTGTCCAAATGGGTAGTGGCAATATCAACTTTATGATAAAGTAATTCAACTTGTTGAGTTTGTGAATTCAGATAATAATTTTTTACAACATTCACACTTATGTTAGTGATAATTGGCTCATTAAACTTTTGAAAATCTAACAAATCATCAATACCATCCATTTCTCCATCATGTGCATTCTTGCTACTATCTTTATTAATGGCTGGTATACAAATGTTTGCTATTCCATCACTTAAATCCACAACATTGTCATGATTTTTTGTGTCAAGCATTATTTTATTGATTTCAATAATTTCTTCCAAAGTGTCAACTCTATTGATGGTTTCATTATTGAAGTCATCACTAGATTCAAGTGGATTTATCTTTTCATTTTCATCTGGAATCATTGGGACAATAATATGATTTTGATAAATGTTTGTATTAGTTTACAAAGGGAAAGCATAAAACTTTGTTGGTTACCTTGTTGCGATTGTTGAGACATCAAAGTTGAATGAGGGTAATTGCTTGTTTGACTCAGTTGCATTCCATACATGTTTGGTTGATATAGCATTTGATTTTGTTGTTGGATGTAATAGGTCTAATTTTGCATTCCTTATGTGTGATCATATCATAAATGGGATAATGTTAGAGTTCTTTTAGAAGTGGTTTCCACTGTGACCACTCCTGGTGTATCTCTTATGAGTGCAACAAATGAAGGATCTAATCCCACAAGTAATGTCTTAACAAATCAATTTGATTTTACCTACACATAATGTTTACCTTTTCCAATGCTTGGTAGAATTGTTGATTGAATTAGGAAATAGGTTCATTAGGTTGTCTCCTTACTATTGCAAATTAAAGGAAATCTTCTCTTGGATCCATATTATGCCCAAATGACATTAGGAATGTATTCTCCAACTCCACTCATGAATGTATGAAATTTGGTGGAAGTAAAACATACCACTGACATGTTGCATCATGAAATATGCTAACAAATAATTGACAAGAAAAACCTTCATGATTAATATGATTCTTGATCATTAAATCTTTGCAAAACTTGACGTGCTTAAATGAATTTTGTTGAACACTAGGAGAAAAGATAAGCAACCAATTACATGCATTCATGGGGATTTGAAGAAAACCCCTAGATATACACATAAGACTTCCTATCATCATGAAATTATCCCTTATCTTATCTCATTGAATTGAAAAACTTTGTCAACAAAAAATTTATGCACAATAAATAATTTTGCTTATACATAACCTTGTTTTCAATTTTTTGTTTTTGAAAATTTACAAATTTTTTGTATTTTTGAATTTTATAATTTTGTATTTTTTAAAATGATAAATTTCATCAAGAAAAAAGGTAAATTAAACATCAAAACAACAATTTGAATTATCCTAACATTTCGTTATGATCCCTCCTTCTAGTGTATTTTTTGTTGATGTGGATTTTGACATAACTTTTCTGTGCGCCATGAAGCATGATAGGCTAGAATGGCAAAGGATTGTTCCTTTGTTTGAAAGGTGGCTAGCCTCAAGAGTCTTCATGAATTAGTTATGTGGTTTTTCAAAATCCCTCAACTAGAGAGTGCTTTAGTTGGCCCATTTAAGGGGCTACAATGAACATTAGGAGTCACTCATGTCAAAGAGAGGTTCATTTAGTGCAATTTAGTCACTATTAGATAACGCAAACACTCCATTTCACTTTAAACTAAGTTAATGATTTCGTGATTTTGATTTTGATTTTGTTTAACTTCCCACAAGTGGTTTTTACCATTAATTTGCATTAAATTTGATAGAAGTATTTAAAATAGTAATTCATTTCCTCCAAAATCATAAATTAAATATGAAATTTAAATAGTTTATGCATTAGAATTTGTTCAATTTCAAAAGGAATTTAGTTTTGAATTTTGGGACAGTGACAATGTGTCCAAATCTATAATTTTAACCATGATGAAGTTACAAAATCATCTCAAATTTTTGCCTTGTATAAATGAAATTTATCACTAAAACCCTAATCTATCACCAATGTATAAAAAAGGCAAAAAGGAGGGGGGAAGGAAAGAGTAAAAGAAAAATAAAAAAGAAATCCAAACCTATCTCCAATCCTACTACACACCATTCAGAAAATGAATGAATTCAATGTGGAACCAATCTCTGTCGGTCCCATTACCTGCAATCCCAACATGAGATAGTTCAATCTTTGAGGGAAAAATCGCGTGTATGATTGCTAGTGAATTTTACCATGCATGAATGTGTTCATTTAACCACATAAAACACCCTACCATCAGCAAGGTATTATCTTGGTTTAAACACATGTTGATCATCAGCAAGGTATTATCTTAGTTTAAACACATGTTGAGATTCACCAACATTTAGTGAATTACGTGTATAAGATGAAGTGGAAAAGAAACAGATTTAGAGCTTGGAAAACACCATTGAAAAAGAAAAGTTAGAAAAAATGGAACAAAACTGAGATATTGTATTCAAAAAGAGATTCTCAATTCCTAATGGATTTTCCAATACTCTACAAGAGAGTATAAATAGGCAATTTGGATGGGAAGACTAATAATCTCTCCCTCCAAAATCACAAAATGAAAAAAAAAAATAATGGAATGTATAGAGCCATTTAACTTTCCCTTCATAATATATTCCTTCCTTCTTCCTTCCCTCTCAGCCTCATTTCCATCCTCAAATCAATCTGCATTTTTAAGTCACTTCCTCATTAAACACAACAATCATGGCTCCAACATCAAAGTATGCCATTCCCTTCAAAATTATTTTTCTTGCCTCTTCATCCATTGTAAGGATTGCATAAAGTATCTCCTTGAGAGAGAGATTTTGCTAGTGGACCTTTGAAATGGTAGATGTCAATGAAGGAAATCTCCATCCCACTCCAGTCGACATCTGGCCTCATTGCACTTGAAATTGCAACGTACAAATAAGGCAACAGATTCCATTTAAAAAAATTCTTTCTTTTCATCCTTAGTAAGTTGCCCAAATATACAGAAATTGCTCGATCGTCTCTTGACCTTGTCATTATGTAGATCAAACTTATTTCTAAATTCATGAATAGACCCTTCCCTAAGAGTGATGTTATCATTTTTCCTTTGTTCATGTCCTAAATTAACTAGTCAAAACCCCCTGAAATTATGTCCATGTCTGCTCGTTCTAGAGTTACAATTTTCTAAAACTTAAACCCTATACAGTTATACCTGGTATATAAACTCTAAGAAGCTTCAAAACATGTTTGAATCCCTCGTCTTGTTTCTTTTCTTTGGTATCTTTAACTAAACCATATACACTTTGTCCATTCTGTTGTAAACAGACTGGCTGCTACTTGTATTCCTAATCATAATATTTAGTTATAAAGGTTTCAAACAAAAGGAACATTTGGTTCTGCTATGGCCAACTACCTTATAATTCTCACTTTTAATGGTAAATTCTAGGAGGATCTCCAAATCTTATCTCAATTTTGCCTTTGTCTCAGCCAGATGAAAATACTCTTGTTGAGGATTTCACTTATATTTACCCTTTAAATTATATACCTCCATTTCTTCATGACTTTTGACCCTTTATTTAATGATAGTCTTCAAAATATCGAGTAAGCAAATGGATCTATTTGTGTGTATCCAACAATCATGGCATTTCATCAAATCAGATTTCTTTGAGGAAATTTCATCAAACAATTTATAGCTTGCACATTCTACAACCACATTTTATATACCTATCTATGAGTGAACTTGAAACAAACTCATGGGAATCAAAGCTATTTCTAATAATGTAACCATGGATCTCTTCACCCTTCCTCTTATTTTCATTGTTTTTAGCGTGACTATTGGTCTCCATGTAATGCCCCACCATGAGCACCTTAGAGAACAACACATCTATGCTATGCAAAACAGAATAATTTTTTTTTTTTTTTTAAAGAAAGAAATAACAAAGTAATGTTAACATATCCAAACACATCATTTGAACTAACGACTTGTCCTCTAAGATTTCACGGTTGCATTACTTGACAAAACAATTAACATAATCTAACACACATCATAAGTTAACATCAATAGATCATTCTAAACCTATTGCATTAAATCAATAAACATTTACATCTCCATAACATCAGATAAGTGATCATCAGGATCTAGTACATAGTTACAATTTCTCTCGACATATGAATACAACATTACATTGTTACATTATCATCTTCTGAATACATATGAATACCTAATGAATCATCTGATACACAGGCCAGTACATGAGCATAATACTATCTCCATAAACAGGTACAAGATCTGATGTCTGATACACAAGCTATACCTTCTTTGCACATGAACATTGACAAGTGAAAAACCAATGGATAAAAGCTCTTCCGCCTGACCATGTGGAACCCTGAGGTCCACCCCTCAAGCTAGGAGTTAACATAAGGTCCCCACTACAACATACAATTAGGTAGATAAAGGACTAACATGGACAAAGGATGACCAAACTCCAATACAAAACATGACACTATCACAAATAAGACAACATCACTTCCAGAGGCAAACACATAACAAACAGGGAGAGTGCAACTAGGGAATGCTAGGCTGCAGTAGGGAGGAGTGTCATCACATGGCTTGTCATGGGTTGTCCCGGTAAGCCTTCCTAGGCCCCGGCCCCCATCTTGGGTTGTCCTGGCAGCCTCTCCCGACTCCCGGCCCCCATACAACACTCATATGGAATCAACATACCTTTCATGAGGACAAGGTAGTTGATTTTACCATTCCAGGCCTTCTCATCTCATCTCAAGCCTAAACAAGCACTTGAGCCATGAGTGAGGCATCCACTTATCTTGTTTAGTGTAATTAGCTACCCAACCTCCTAATTCATTATTTAGGTTATCACTGAGTTATCAAACTCCCACATGGGTTGTCCTGGACGCCACATGAGTTATCCAGATGCAGTCATGTAGTGAATAGAAATCATAGTGGGGTAGGGTACTCGAGAGCGAGTAATACGACACTATTCCATTCACGTTCATGTGTAAGCAATTAACTATATTGACCAAGATTTCTGATTTCTAATCAACAACATAGAACAAACAATTATCTCACAATCAAATATAGCAAATAACATCAAAGCATTTATCAAGTTGTAAGGTATAAAATAACAGAATTCAACATCAACAACTGTTAAGATAACAAAGAATCCATCATCGAATGATCTAAGATACTATCACAATGTTGAATCCTACTAGGCAATCATCAATCTAACAGATGACAAGGTGAGGGGCACTACATCCTCCCCCCTAGGATTAGGCTTACTCCTGGAAGCCTGCAAACAAATATGGATATAACTCAAGCATTCGGGATGTATCTCCCCAGGTAACTGAAGCCACGTCATTAGGATCCCATTGGACCCCTACCTATGAGGGTTAGCCCCCGATGCTGCAAAACATGCATGAGCTCCAAAGAAGGCTGCCCATCCTCTGCCTGTCCCCTGATGCTCTACTTGGTAGTGATCAACTGCTGTGAACACTCTATGAGACTTCCCTGCATCACCCACTGTTGGTTCTGAAACTGTCAACCTCTGGCTAAATCCTACAGTGTTCTTCTGTGGACACTGCCTAGCAATATGGCCCTGCTGAGCGCAAGAGAAACATCCTGTTCCCCTGTCAGAACCTCTACCAACTACAGGTGCATTAGACTGCTGAAAACTTTCCCTACTAGCTGCAGGTTGTGAGCTTTGAACGGGTTGTTTGGGATGATAATTCTTGGCCCGCAGCCAATTACGATTTTTTCCAAACTGAGGACCACCACCTTGGAGAGGTTGGGAATTCTTTGGTTTTAACTGAGAATACTGTTGCTGCTGTTCACCCTTAGTGGGTGCATGATGGCCTCTAGAAGAGCTTGCTTCCTGAGATTGACCACTTCGAGAACCAAAGCCTACTGAGGGTGCACTCCCAATTTGCCCACATGTATGACCCCCTAGGGCCATGGTTAAATTCTCCTCCACTAGTCGAGCCTTCTCAACTACTACCTCCATGGTCTTCAGCTCAAAAACACGAACTCCTCCACTGATGTGAGCATTCAGACCCCTAATGAAATGTTGGACTAACATGGCCTCGTCATTCCCAATGCCTGCATACTGCTTGAGTTCATAAAACCTACGCTTATACTGTTCCACTGTCATGGCCATCTGTCTCAATCCATGGAACTCGTCAGCTCGCCTTTGCCTCCAGTGGTCTGACAGAAATCGAGCTCTAAACCTTTCTAGAAATAGTTCCCAAGATACTGTGCCAATATCTAGATGCAACTTCTGTAACTCTAGTCGCCACCATGTAGAGGCAAAACCTCTGAGATGCATGATGGCACATCTTGCTTTAGTGTTGCTACCATATGGATGCATAGCAAAACACCTCTCCAAATCAATTAGCCATGTCTCTGCTTCCATACCGCTACCCGAACCATCAAAAGTAGGAGGACGGGCTCTCATAAGGTCTCTCATGTGGCCTGCCAGAATAGCTTCTTGTTCAGCTGTCATTTCCCTCCTTCTAGGTGACCTTTCTCTTTCCCTCACCTCTAGCTGATCAACCTCTTGCCTAGGACCTAGATGAGCTAGGACTTCCTCAAGTAATTGACGCAACTGAGCTCCTTTAGGCTGACCCTGATTCTCTGCATTCTCATTACCTCCTTCCTGAGCACTCTCACGAGGGGAACTAGGAGAAGAACTACTATCACAACCTCTTCCACGTCCCCTTCCTTGACCATGACCTCGACCTTGACCTCTAGGCATCTTTCTACACTATACCAACAAAGGATAAATCTAAAGTTGCTAGGCGAGGATGTCAAAAGAGAAAACATACTCTTCAGAATCCAAGACAACATAACGGACTTATTCACACCCATAGTATCCAGTGTTTAAACTTGGCTCTGATACCAGATGTAATGCCCTGCCATGAGCACCTTAGAGAACAACACATCTATGCTATGCAAAATAGAATAATTTTTTTTTTTTTAAAGATAGAAATAACAAAGTAATGTTAACATATCCAAACACATCATTTGAACTAACGACTTGTCCTCTAAGATTTCATGGTTGCATTACTTGACAAAACAATTAACATAATCTAACACACATCATAAGTTAACATCAATAGATCATTCTAAACCTATTGCATTAAATCAATAAACATTTACATCTCCATAACATCAGATAAGTGATCATCAGGATCTAGTACATAGTTACAATTTCTCTCGACATATGAATACAACATTACATTGTTACATTATCATCTTCTGAATACATATGAATACCTAATGAATCATCTGATACACAAGCCAGTACATGAGAATAATACTGTCTCCATAAACAAGTACAAGATCTGATGTCTGATACACAAGCTATACCTTCTTCTCACATGAACATCGACAAGTGAAAAACCAATGGATAAAAGCTCTTCCGCCCGACCATGTGGAACCCTGAGGTCCACCCCCCGAGCTAGGAGTTAACATAAGGTCCCCAATACAACATACAATCAGGTAGATAAAGGACTAACATGGACAAAGGATGACCAAACTCCAATACAAAACATGACACTATCACAAACAAGGCAACATCACTTCCAGAGGCAAACACATAACAAATAGGGAGAGTGCAAAGAGGGAATGCTAGGCTGCAGTAGGGAGGAGTGTCATCACATGGCTTGTCATGGGTTGTCCCGGTAAGCCTTCCTAGGCCCCGGCCCCCATCTTGGGTTGTCCTGGCTGCCTCTCCCAACTCCCGGCCCCCATACAACACTCATGCGGAATCAACATACCTTTCATGAGGACAAGGTAGTTGATTTTACCATTCCAGGCCTTCTCATCTCATCTCAAGCCTAAACAAGCACTTGAGCCATGAGTGAGGCATCCACTTATCTTGTTTAGTGTGATTAGCTACCCAACCTCCTAATTCATTATTTAGGTTATCACTGAGTTATCAAACTCCCACATGGGTTGTCCTGGATGCCACTTTGGGCTCCGGCCCCCATTGAGAGCCACTCCCCTACCTGCATCTAGAAGACCCTACTCAACAAACACAGCAAACATCATCATGACAACGATGATACATGAACCATGCAAGGCATTAACCATCTTGCACAACAATTATCCTGATATGAACATGTATATGTAACAATGCAAGGCATTCACCATCTAGCATATCAACTTAATTACAAGGGCATACTCTCAATACATTTTCCATTTCTTCCAAATGAAGTAACTCATAAGAAAAAAATACTTCTTCATGGATACCGATGTCTCCCCATTGTCTAATCCAACACAACATCCCAAACAAATAAATAAATCATCCATAAAGAGCATTTCTACACATCATGATGCATTCAGAATATTTACATTCTTTCACTACACCATAACCAAATTCCTTAAAACAAAAGGCAACATAGCTTCATTAACTCAAGACACTTATTATCATGTTACATGACGTCAAACAACCTTGGCCTCTGGAATAAACCCTTGACAACTTACACTTAGACCATTTCTTAAACATTCCACTTACATTAAACCATTTCAATTCACACTAAACTAATTATCTAATACCTCTAAATCAAATTTCCAATACAATATTTATATACCTAATCCTTAACCCATAAATCTAATTTCATCTTAACAAAATGAAGAATCATATTAAAACCGATGTCAATTTAAATTAAATTTCATTACCCATTAATATATAGTCTCAACGATTATCAATTTAACAATGACAACATTATTATAATTTCCAATTTATTTGGCTTTTAAACAAACAACTATTACTTTAGACATAATAATAATAATAATAATAATACGACTAAATTGACATCACTACATCCACAGAGAAATGCATTCATCCTTCACATTATTTTTTTATCTCATACATAAATAAAGACACCATACTTTTGATAACGTCAAAAAAATGTATAACAACACCATGCTTGAAATCAAATCATATTGTCCTTTGCCTCTGGAAACCTAAACTCGACAACGTGACCCTATCTCAACCTTTGACATGACATACACAAATTTTCCTCACAATTTAACCAATTGTCTAGATCAAAATCCAAATGCACTGTCTACAATCCTAATCAATTAAACTCCTCAATATTAAATATTTAATCACATTAAATTCCATTTAATTACATTAAACAAATGCAATATATCAACTATTTATCTGATTTAATTCCTCTTTGAAATATAAATATTTCAAACGAGCTGAACAATTACCATCCCAATTTATAACTATTTTTTTTAAACGTTAATTCAACACAAAATACAAATTTTATAACTCCTTACCCTAATAAATTAACTTCCTAATGAATTTATCGGTAACATTATTTAACATTTATCTACTCAACTGTATGGTAAAAAGAATTGTACTCATATTATTAATACTTATAATAATAATAATAATTGCCATAGATCATTGAATGGCAAATAATTTTCATCCAATGGTAAGTAAGTATGTTATTTTATTGATATTAGGGCTTAGATTTGACAGAGATATAAGCCTATGCACGAAATATGACGTGTTTTGGGTGTAATAGGAAGGGGAGTGAGAGTACAAGGAATTTGAAGTGGATGCAATAAAAGATCTGCTGATTGATGAGAGAATGATAGCCGAGTTGTCCCGCACTGCCTCAATAATTCATTTCATGGAATAGATTGGAGATGAATGAGTAGAAGTAGAAGTAGAGGTCTGTTCCAGAGTCAAAATTGCCACGCCCACTGACGCTCACTGTACGCAAAGTGCAATGGGGCAGTTGGGAGTTTAAACAACTGTTAAATGCTCTAAACTAAAAACCCGGTTTGATTATTTTTCTCAAGACCTATTTTTGGCAGTTGGTTGGTTATGCTTTGTAGTGTATAAATTATGGAATATGTTTGTCAGTTCAGTGTGACAGGGATTGGAATTAGTTGTCCTGCACTATACGTTGTGGAAATGATGCTCTAAGTATAGTTGGTATCATTTCAATCTAGGCATTCAAGAAGAGCCACGGTCGTGGTTTCTATACTCGTCAACTTATTGCCCATTCTGATGGTGGGTTTCAATAATTTGAGTGCTCCGATGGGGTCTTTGTGTATTATTGGGTAGAAGAAGATTGGTTGGTAGGAAATATTGAGGATGGCTTTGTTAGTATTTGTGCTTGTGCAATTGTGGGCAGTGCAGGAATATGCTGCCAACAATGAGGCCGAGATCAAGACTTATACAGTTCGTGTGGACGTGGATTCAAAACCATAATGTCATTACTTCAAAATAAACTCTAGCAGATAGTATACGGTACTGGATGCATAGACAGGCCACGACATGTATGGCAAATCACCCCAAGGGATAAAATCTCCATAATACGATTTGTAAGGAGTAATTAACAGAGTTGCTAAGGGAACGTTATAACTAAAGGGAAAGGTCATAGCATGTGCAGACATTTAACAATTAATATTGCCTGCTGTATGCCAATTTTGCCACCTCCGCCGGTATACTTCCTAGCCAGTACCAAATGAGAGATCTTGAATAGAAAATGGGAGATGTCTACCACATTTCATTGATGATCTTGGAAAATATACACGATATGGATAATGATGCAAGGGAAATGTTGATTGGGATGCCTCAGAAAAACTCTTGGATTGCAATACTTGCAGAAAATGCACAAGAAGGATCTGTAGAAAAGATTTCAGATAATGTTCAGGCAAAGGCAATTGCAGATTTAAAAGCAAACGCAGATTGGAATAGGTATGACATCCAACATGGCATACAAGATAGGGGAATCCGGCAGTTATGGTCGTGGTAATTGCACTGGTAGACATGAATGCAAAATGGGAAAATAAAAGCAAAGCCTATGGACTGTTTGCTAAATCGTCTCAGAGATGAGATCTTTTGGAATGCAATGATTGCAGAATAAATATAAAATGGATTTAATCATACATCAGAGGCTCAACAAATTAGTCAACGGAAAGAACAAATCATCCAATTTCATCAGAGGCAGATTCAAAGATCAAAGAAATAGTTTAAAAGAATTAGTGGAACCTGGATTCCCACGCTTGTCTGAATGCAGATGGAAATTGCTCTCAAATTAGTCAGTCCACCTCTCCTCTACTCCAAACCTGCCATTTCCTCCCCCCCAATCTCCCCAATGCCGAGTGATTTTCTTCTTCTCGGAACCGTTAATTAGTTATTCAACAATTAGGGTTTTTATTATAATATTTCAACCACCTAAACTTACAACTCTAAAATAATTTTATTTTATTAATTAAATCGTACAATTTAACTCACAACTAATTTATTTATTAAATATTCACTGCAAATAATCATTATATTAAACAATACAAAGTTTCTTATAATTATTAACAATTATCAACTTTAAACAATATATCTAATTAGCAACCTTTTCTGTAAAATAATTATATTTAATGCACAATTCTCCCTTACACACAAAAACACCTTCTGACCTAGCAAGACATCAGGGTGTAACATCACCTGCTTGCAAGTCACGATCAAGCGACAGACACTAACCACAAAGGTAAACTGACGACTAGACAACAATGACAGGGGACCTCACATTAACTCCAAACAACTATTCCATTGGTGAAGGCACGCTCAGACCTGGTAAATCAGGTGGAGTCGGTGCCAAGTACCTGCATCCTGCAGCAACCGCACAGTTAAACAAGATATATATATATCCAGATGCAGTCATGTAGTGAACAGAAATCGCAGTGGGGTAGGGTACTCGAGAGCGAGTAGTACGACACTGTTCCATTCACGTTCATGTGTAAGCAATTAACTATATTGACCAAGATTTCTGATTTCTAATCAACAACATAGAACAAACAATTATCTCACAATCAAATATAGCAAATAACATCAAAGCATTTATCAAGTTGTAAGGTATAAAATAACAGAATTCAACATCAACAACTGTTAACTGATAACAAAGAATCCATCATCGAATGATCCAAGATACTATCACAATGTTGAATCCTACTAGGCAATCATCAATCTAACAGATGACAAGGTGAGGGGCACTACACTCCATGTCAGAATTTTCTTGTACACCATCAGCACTATCAAATATGCTAGTTACCATGGCATTTGTAAGCCACCTGAAAAACTCTTCCTCTATAATATTTTCATTTGAGTTTGTAGCCAAGCCTCCTTTGGCACTGTGTTTTAATCCATATGAACGCCCACGTGTAAAACCCTTACCTATGATTTGTAGTATTGAATATCCTGCTATCTACACAGGCATATGCACATGGAAGATCGACCTTTTGAAACATCCCCAAAGAAAAATGGCTATCCAAATTGGTCAATACACCCATCTCCATCTTTGGCTTGATGGTAATCTTGGCAATCCCTACACCATCTTCTACATGCTTCAGCTCTTTCACATCGACATTTCTTGGAGGTATTTTGTCAAACAGTTGTGCGGCTCTTTCTGTGTCTATGCATTTCTTTTTTAGACATTTTAATGGCTCGCATGCCATCCCTTGTGCTAGAGATTTCTTCTTTGAGGCATTATATTAAACAGTTCATGCACTTTGTTCTATGCTTCACATATTTGCATTTTCCTTGTAGACATTAAGAAACAAATAAATTTTGAGTTCGAAGGTAGTTTCCTTGAGGTGGTAGACAAATATGCAATAATCTCAGCTGGGAGGCATGCTGAGCAAAAAGAAGACAAGGAGGATGGAAAGCTTTATACATGCTGCAAAACAGATGTAGACCAATGAAGTTATGGGACTAGAAAACAAAGAAGAGTCTTTTTGGACTATTGGTCATACCCGTGGTGTTATATGGGTACGAAGTTTGGGGCAGCAACACGTCGGCAGCAAAATGAAGACAAATAGAAAGATTAGAGAGGCACCTAATCACAAACAGTTTTAAAATCAAAAGCACGGTTCCATATGAGATTGTCTTAGCAGAAGCAAGGGCTTTTCCGATTGGGGTGATGGTGATAACCCATTTTTTAGGTTATCTAAAGAGAGTTGAGAACATGGAGGAACACCACTGGCCCAAGATTGTAGCAGAGGAAAAGTTATATAGAAGGAAAAATACATGGATGAAGCAAAATGTAAAGTGGATGAACAAGTGGGGCATTAGTAGACATGAATGCCCAAGCACAAATGTGGAAATCAAAAAGTGTGTAAGAAAGAAAGCCAAGGCAGCCATGTGGGCTAGACAACTCGAGCGAAAAAGATAGCACTATGTCATACATTTTAACCCCACACGTGACCATGAGCAAAAGTACTATATAGGAGTAGATATTAAATGGAAAGCTAAAATGTCAATCGCCCAACTTAGAACTAGCTCACACCATCTTCAGTGTGAAACGAGAAGGTGGGAGACACCCAAAAAAGAGTGGGTAGATAGGATTTGTCGTCTATGTCTAGCGGGTTTAGTGGAAACAGAATGACATTACATCATGGAATGTAAGGTGTATGAGGACATTCGGATCAAATACACAGATGTGCTCAATGTGGAGTCATCAACGGCTTTGTTTGAAGAGGAAAGGGTAGTTAGAGCGGCAGATTACCTGTGTAGAATTCATAACAGAAGAAAGGGGATCAACAGTGAATGGAGAGTGTTAGAAATGAAAGAAACACTACTTCAATGGAAATTTGATTCAAGATAAATTTTAGCAATCTTAAGTGTGCATTAACAATGGAGATTGTAACAAAACATAAAACCCACTACAGAAAAGATGTCAAACATGAAGAACTCAACACAATGACATAGTGTTTACGTGGAGAAAACCCTTGCGAGTAAAAAACTCCACCAGGAAAGAGGCACAATTTTGTATTAATCTGAACAAGATTATACAATACATCAACTACACAACTCTCTCCACAAGTCTTCAATATGACAACATTCCTGCAGCAACTGAGTACCTAAATATGTATTGTAGCAACAAATACGTGGCAAATACTTATAGAAACATTTTCCAACTCATCCTAGGTGTTCACCTTCTCTCTCCTAAGATTCTCCAACCTGTAAACATTAATTACCATCTTACAAGCATCTTACACTTGTCCAAAAACAGCCATGCAAAGGTTGGGGACCCAAGACTAAATCTGGCCTCTTACAACATCTTATGATGCGTCATAACCATCATAGATTCCACAAAAGAGTATATTTCTAAGATAGGAACCTTGGGCTAAATATAGCAAATATACAACTAACATATCTGTCATATGTGTCATAGAATCTCATAATCTTATGACAACTTGCATCTGTCATAGATTCACTTACCAAATATTATGATAGTTGTCATACATGCCAAATATAGTAAATTCCTCAAGGGAGCATGCCTACCCTCATTTACTTTGAGATTTTACAATTGCCAACCGTAAATATCACTCCATAACTACTATTGGTAACTCTGGAATTACCACTGCCAGTAAAACTACCTCATTCCCTTATGGGTAATTACAAATTACAAATAATAAAATGGAATAAATACAATATTGGAATTTACAAGGTTAACGGCACCTTATTCCAACATTCTCCTACTTGACATTATACATTGTAAATCAACCCATAGAAAATCAAATAAAATAATCAGGCACTAGAAACAAGGCTCATGGCCTCTCTGCACCACACGAACTTCTCTGTGCTCATAGGTTTGGTCAATGAATCTACAACATTCTCCTAAGTGTCTATCCTCTTCAACTCAATCTCTCCATTTGCAACCAACTCTCGAACAAAGTGATACTAAACATCAACATGCTTAATCTAAGCATGATACATGGGATTCTTGGCCAAACAGATAGCACTCTAGCTATCACAACCAATATGAATGATCTTGCAATCAAATCCAATACTTGTACATAGTCTCCTCAACTAAACTGCCTCCTTAGAGACATGAGTAGCATCCATATACTCTGCTTCTGTGGTGGACAAAGCAACTGTGGGCTGCCTCTTACTCATCCAACTCACTGCTCCTCCAAACAGAGTAAACACATAGCCACTAGTGGACCTTCGACTATCTAAGTCACCTGCCCAATCTGCATCAACAATACCTTGTATGTCCAAAGATTTTTCAACACTATCAGTACCAGAATAAACCAAACAATAATCAGGAGTACCTACAAGATATTTAAACACATTCTTCACATAGTTCCAATGTTGTCTACCAGGGTTAGACATAAATCTGCTCAAAACTCCCACTACTTGGACAATATTTGGTCTAGGGAAAACCATTGCATACATCAAACTCCCTACAACACTAGCATATGGCACATTAGACATATCCTCAAGATCATCCTCAGTCTTTGGACACGTATCTAATGAAAGCTTAGTACCAATGGGTAAAGGAGCTCTAACTGGGTTATAGTCCTGCAAACTAAACCTCTTGAAAATAGTATTCACATACTTACTTTGTGACAACCAAAGCTTTCTGTTAACTCTGTCCCTCTCCATTCTCAAAATATACCTGGCAACTCCAAGATTCTTCATATCAAATGCACCTGAAAGTTGGGCTTTAAGCTCACTGATTATACCCTTAGTATTGCTGAAAAATAACATGTCATCAACATACAAAACAATAACTAGTATAGAATCACCAACACAATAAATGTAAACACAGTGATCCTCCTTGCTTCTAACAAAACCCAATTTCAAAACAAATGAATCAAACTTTTGATACCACATTCTGGGGGATTGTTTTAGACCATAAAGAGGCCTCTTTAACCTGCAAACCCAATGTTCTTTTCCTTTTACCTCAAAACCTGTAGGCTGTTGCATATAAATTTCTTCCTCAAGATCTCCATGCAAGAATGCAGTCTTAACATCCATTTGCTCAATCTCCCAATCATAAGTTGCAGCAATGGATAAGAGAAATCTAATAGAAGTCAATTTAGCAACAAGAGAGAATATCTCACCAAAATCAACTCCCTCTCCCTGGGAGTAGCCCTTGGCTACCAGTCTAGCTTTGTACTTCTCCAATGACCTATCTGCTCCAAATTTCTTCTTGAAGACCCACTTACAACCTATGGTGTTTCTTCCTTTGGGCAAACGAACAAGATCCCAGGTGTTACAATAGTCTAAAGCCATCATCTCCTCCTGTCAACTGGATTCCGTTGTCTTGTAGATCTCCTCAAGGGTGGAGTAAGACTCTACTTGTTCTTTTGCATGATCATCTACACCAACTTCTTCTGTAACAATAGACTCATCTTCATCAGAACTACTTGAATCTTCTTCTTCTTCTTCACCACCCAATCCATCGTTTTGTTCTTCCTGAGGTGCATCTTGTTGATCTGAATCAAATTGTGCCTTCTTTACCTTTTCTTCTTTCTCTTTTGGCTGCTCAAGTTCAGAAATAGCTCTAAGTTCCCTGAAAATAACATCTCTAGAAAAGATAATCTTGCAAGTTAGTGGATTCCAAATCTTAAAACCTTTGACATTATCACCATATCTAATGAATGTACACTTTTCAGCCTTTGGATCCAACTTAGATCGCTTTTCCTTAGGCACATGAACAAAAGCCTCATAGCCAAAAACCCTTAAATGTGAAATAAAAGGTTTCTTACCTATCCACACTTCATAAGGTGTCAAATTAAGAGCCTTACAAGGAGATCTGTCTATCAAGTAGCAAGCACTACACATAGCCTTTGCCCAAAAGCATTTATCCAACTATGCATCACTAAGCATACTTCTGGCCCTTTCCATAATTGTTTGGTTCATCCTTTCTGCAACACCATTCTGTTGTGGTGTATACGGAGTTATCTTTTGTCTAATTATACCTACATGCTTGCAAAACTCATCAAATTCCTTAGAGCAATATTCCCCTCCATTGTCAGGTCTTAATATTTTTATCTTTAAACCTAATTGGATCTCTACTAAGACTTTGAATTCCTTAAACTTAGTGAAAACTTCATATTTATGTTTCATAAAATAAATCCATGTAAATCTGGATACATCATCAATGAAGGTGACAAAATAACAAGATTTTCCAATAGAATCATTATCCATAGGTCCAAACACATCCGTATGAATAATCTCTAATTTCTCTTTTGCTCTATTGCTTCCTGAAGGAAATGATTTTTTGTTTTGTTTACCAAACACACAATGCTCACAGAAATCAAAGTGCTCATTAGAATAAGAGAAACCGTCCAACTATTATTTATTCTTAATAGTTTTTAATACATTATTACTTGTTTGGCCCAATCTGTGGTGCCACAATATACAATTGTTTTTAGAAGCCTTAGAAACATAAGAGGCATTACAAACTGTAGTGGCTTCAAGCTTAAACAAGTTCTCGAATCTCTTCCCTTTTGCTACCACCAAGTTCCCTCTCACCAATCTGCAGCCATGCTTGTCAAATGTCACATGCATTCCCAAATCATTCAACTTCAAAACTGAAATCAGATTTCTAGCTAATCTAGGAACATGCAAAACACCAAGGAGGGTTTTAATCCTTCCATCACTGAAACACAACAATACCTTTCCTTTCCCATCAATCAGATATGAAGAGTTGTCACCAAGGTAGATATTACCTCCATATTCTTCATAGGTGGAGAACCATTCCTTATGCAGGGTCATATGAAACAAGCATCCTGAGTCAACCAACCAGTGATCATTAGAAACAAGATTACATGCAGAAAGAAAAACTTCTTCACCTGCATTCAAGGACTTATCAGAAGCACTCTCCCACTGTTTCTTGGGGTTTCTGCACTCCTTCACATGTTCCCTTTTATCACAGTTCCAACACTTAACTCTGTTCTTTTTACCAGGAGTCTTAGACTAGCCCTTGGACTTGTCCTTAGCCCCTTTCTGATCTCCTTTTGGTCCTCTTTCCTTAGACCTTCCCTTGATACTGAGAACATCACCTAAACTATCTGAACTCTTCTTCCTTAATTCTTGTGCCAGTAAAACTGCAACAAGAGCATCCAACTTTGGATCTGTGAGGTTAGAAGTGATAGCCAAAATGACATTTTCCCATGATTCAGGTAAAGAACAAAGAAGTAAGATACATTTATCTTCCTCATCAACTTCAACATCTACTGAAGCAAGCTGACTCATCAACAAATTAAAAGAATTTAAATGCTCTGCAACTGACTCACCCTCTTTCATTTTCAAAGAAAACAACTTCCTTTTTTAAAAAAAGTTTATTTACCATACTCTTGGCTTGGTAGATCTCAACCAATCGATTCCACAATTTGTATGCGGTCTCTTCCTTTGCGACATTCAGTAGCACAGAATTTGAAAGACACAAACGAATGGTTCCCCGTGCCTTCTTATCCAGTCTAGCCCACTCATCCGGAGAGACATCATCAGGTTTCTTCTCTTTTTGAACAGCCAACCATTGGTTTCTTCCTTTCAACAAATCTTCCATTTTTAGCTTCCACAACTCATACCCCATTCCATTGAACTTCTCAATGTCCAATCGAGAGGTTGATGCAACGGTGGATGCAGCCATAATAACAACACAAGATCTACAAAACAAACACAACCAAATCTCCCACTACAGCTACAGCTTCCACACTACCACCCAAGAGTCAAATCTAGCCAGGCTCTGATACCAAATGTTAGAAATGAAAGCAACACTACTTCAATGGAAATCTGATTCAAGATAAATTTCAGCAATCTTAAGTGTGCATTAACAATGGAGATTGTAATAAAACATAAAACCCACTATAGAAAAGATGTCAAACATGAAGAACTCAACACAATGACATAGTGTTTACGTGGAGAAAACCCTTGTAGGTAAAAAACTCCACCAGGAAAGAGGCACAAGTTTGTATTAATCTCAACAAGATTGTACAATACATCAACTACACAACTCTCTCCACAAATCTTCAATCCGACAGCAGTCCAGAAGCACCTGAGTACCTAAAATCTATATTGCAACAACAAATACATGACAAATACTTATAGAAACATTTTTCAACTCATCCTAGGCGTTCACCTTCTCTCTCCTAAGATTCTTCAACCTGTAAACATCAATTGCCATCTTACCAGCATCTTACACTTGTCCAAAAATAACCGTGCAAAGGTTGGGGGCCCAAGACTAAATCTAGCCTCTTACAGCATCTTATGACATGTCATAACCATCATAGATTCCACAAAAGAGTATCTTTCCAAGATAGGAACCTTGGGCTAAATATAGTGCAAATATATAACTAACATATCTGTCATATGCGTCATAGAATCTTAGAATCTTATGACAACTTGCAGCTGTCATAGATTCACTTACCAAACATTATGATAGTTGTCATACATGCCAAATATAGTAGATTCCTCAAGGGAGCATGCCTACCCTCATTTACTTTGAGATTTTACAATTGCCAACTGTAAATATCAGTCCATAACTACCACTGGTAACTCCGGAATTACCACTGCCAGTGAAACTACCTCATTCCCTTATGGGTAATGACAAATTATAAATAATAAAATGGAATAAATACAATATTGAAATTTACAAGGTTAATGGCACGTTATTCCAACAAAGAGCAGCCATGAGTAACAAGGTGGCTACCTGTTGTTTCTTTGTTTCTGTGTTTCTTTGTTTGTTGTGGCCTATTTTTCCTCTAGTCCCATAGACTGTGGTCTCATGGACGTCATTAAAAACTTTCATTCATTCATTCATTATGTGTCATTTTTGTGGCATTTCATTTCTCATACTAGTCGCGGCCTATGCCCATGATTTCATATTTTCTAAAGTGGTTGCAATTCTTTGTGGAATTTTATCAAATAGTTCATGAGCCTATTATGTTGAGCACTTCTTTGAAAATAGTTCACACAACCTATATACTTGGAGTCCATATTTCAATTTGGTGCACAACTTAATTCAAAACTACTATTGGCATAGAGGATACTTGCAAAGGTTTTAAAATTTGTCTTTGTATCTACCAAAGCTTCTGAAGCCTTTTTTTAAAATCCATCTTCTATATTTACATCCACATATTCTAGTATTTACACTCCCTGTGTAGCACCTTTATGCCTTAGTTTTATGGTTTGGGGTCAATAGACATTATGCAAGAGCCTTTATGCAATCCGATAATGAAGTTTGGTTTTGCATAAAGTGCAATTGTAGACTTCAGAAAGTTTTTACAATTTGCACTTTGTTGCATTCTGGGGTTTGGAAAAAATTTCCAAGTTGCACTTTGTTGCATTTCGGACTTCAAGAAGTTTTTGCATTTCACACCTTATTGCACTTAGGGGTTCAACAACTTTTTACAAGTTACACTTGGATTGCAACATGCATTCTCAGATTGAACCCTAGAATTATGACCATCTATAAAATCAAACAACTTGTCATTAAAATTTTAATCATTTAAATTTTAATTTTAAATTTTAATCATTTAAATTTTAATTTTAAATTATAAATATCAAATTTAACAATTTGATCTTAAATTTCAATCTCGATTTAAAATGTTCTAATTGATGAAAATCTATTTGAAATTTTAATCCCAATTTTTAAATGTTTTGATCAATTTAAAATTTAAATTTTATCACAATGTTAAACTTTAAACCATTTTTCAACTTATAAATTGCTTTAAAATAATGGTCAAAAGGTGCTTCAAAATGCAATATAGAAATTTTGGTATTATTTACAAGCAATGAGATTAATAAAAATTATGACACAATCCCGAATGCAACAAGAGACTTTAAATTTACAAAACATTATTTTGCAAAGATGAATGCATGAACACCAAGGCAATTAGAAACAACATAAACATTAATGCCTAAACATATGACCAAGAACAAGATGGGTGCCAAAGACACAACTCAATGAAAACTCAATAAATGAAGGGTCCCCAAATTTGACAAAATTTAGGGGTGTAATGTGGAGGTCACAACACAACCCACTTGAAAAGCCTTCTCAAAGTCTAGGATTATCAACACTAGGGCCTTCGTCACCTAGTTCTTTAGTAGATCAAAGCTCTTCCCTATAGTAAGTGTCTATTCAAATCCACCCTTACCCATGAATGTGTCAATGATGCACATATCCCATTAAAGTTTTTGATGAATTAATAGTCAAAACTTGCCAAACAATGGAAACACTTGACCTCTACCACATCCTATGGTTCTAACCACTCAGTAATTGCCTAAGCCTTCTCTATATCTATCTTTAATTTATCTTGAGATATCAAAAATCCTAAATAAACTCACTTCTCTTGCATGAAACTACACTTCTTTAGGTTTCTACACAACTTTTCCTTTCTCACCTATGTTAAAACCTATAGCAGGTGTTTAAGATGTTCTTATTAAGTCTTGATAAATACCAAAATATCACCCAAATAGATAAAAAAGAGTTACCTAAGAAATGTTTAATAATTTCATTCATTATCCTCATAAATGTACTTGGCTAATTGGTCAATCCAAAGGGCATGACCAACCACTCATACAGTCCATCCTTTGTTCTAAAAGTTGTCTTCCACTAATCTCATTTAGGGATTTTGATATGAGGATAGGAACTCTTGAGATCAATCTTGGAAAGGTAATGTGCTCCACTCAAAGAGTCTATTAGTTCATTCAAGCATGGTAGTGGAAACCTATACTTGATGGTAATCTTGTTGATATCTTGGGAATCTATACACATCCTCCATTCTCCTTCCTTCTTTGTTGCAAGTATAGAAAGTACAACGTAAGGGCTCATACCTTCCTAAATCAAACCTCTCTTCGTTAGATCCTGTTGTGATGTTCACAACACGCCCCATTTTACTCCTAGGCAAAATGAGGACCCCTGCTATGGCTTGTTGCTTTTGCTTGTGTGTGTTGTTTTGTTTCTCGGCAGTTTGGTAAAAATGAGTCATGCAGATGACCTTGCATAAAAGGGGTGGATAGGTCACCATGATGAGGTTAGTTTGTCAAAGTCAGTATTTCATATCATTGACCTCATAGTTCGAAAGTGCATGAAATTCCATGCAAGTTTGCCTTTTACATCACCCTGAAATTCGGCCAAGTAAGAAAGTTATGGCAAGTCAAAGTTCTGGTCAAACCTCATATTCTGGGAGGGGGGTCATATTACAAATATCGGTCACCTTATGTTAGATCACCCCGATCCTATTTTATCACTAGATAATCATTTGGTCCGCAAACTCCAGACGTCAATTTTATGTGGTAACTGTATCTACCAATCAAACAACTTCATATATTTTGCGGGGGTCATATTTCGAATATCACCTGATATTTCGAATATCACCCGATATTCTGAATATCACCCGATATTCTGAATATTACCTGATCTTTTTTAGATCACCCCCCTTGCTAAATATCACCCCATGTCGATATGACGATGACATCATCTGAGCCCGATGAACAAAGGAAATCACCCTGATGGTGACGTCATCATCCTTTTTACCTCGCGCAAGTATATTTCCAACAATCACCCCATCCAATAACATGACGATGATGTCATGGTAACTGCAGCGATAAAGCCAAGTCATCGACCTAATGACGACATCCTGATCTTTCTGGGGGGGTCATCTTTAGTTGCGGGGGTCATAATCCAAGCATCCCCTGATCTCAAAATCATGACCTGATTTTCTCAACATCACCCGATCCCTTGCATCAATTTTGCTGCTCAAAAGCGGAAGGTCATATTGTATAAAGGGAGTCATTTTTCAAATATCACCCGATCTTCTGATGATCACCCCCTCCCATTGCTTCGTAACATTTAATGTACATGTGCAGTAGGTGGATTCCCACTGAATGCCAGCATGATAACAAAATAGGGGAAATGCAAACAAAGGGATGTCTATGCAAATTTGGACTGACTGTAAAAGGGGGGAGGTTTAAAAGCACATTGGCAGCACATTAATGCTCATCTAACTTTCTGACCAGGTATGAATGGACGAAGCGACTTAATGCATATTTTTTAATCCATTTTTTGTCTATTTACAGGATCGAGGTAATAGCAGGTGAAACTTGATGGCGATGACATCATAGAAGAGGAAATCAGATCTTAGAGGAAGCAAAAGGAGATAAGGAAGGAGCACAAGAAGTCAAGGCTTTCAATGATGAAGACAAAATGTAGATGGAAACATTATTGCAACAGACAACAGAGGACATTTTGAGCTGTTAGGGTTTCCAAAGGGGCATATTACGCCCAGATTTAATGTATGCTGCTTGGAGATATTTTTTGGGTGGGTTTTTTTTTCTCCACTGTTGATGCTGTGATTTGAAGTTTGAGCCATTGATTAACTAGGGTTTTGAGACTGTATTGGGGATGATTAGATCTATATATTGAGCCCCTTTACTCTGTAATACTTTACACAGGGATTTTTTAGAAAATAGCTAGCAGTTGTATTTTATCTCAGCATTTAGAATAGAGGGACCTTTTAGTTTAGAAGTAGGAGGTCACCTGTGTCTGCAATAAGGAACATGTGGAACATCCTGCTTCCTTGTTGTATCTGTAAAGCTTGTAAGTTTTCTGTAATTTGATTAATGAAGCTAAGAGTCATTCAGACATTGTAAATCTTATATGACTGTCTGTTTTAAATACAACTGAATCTATAATTCTGCATCTATCTTCTAAGTGTTTTCTGGCTCTTCATTGTGTTCAAAACAATATCTCTTAAAGTTTGCAATCTTGACTGTATGTTTGTGAAAATGCTCAGAACTTACATTTAAGGTTTAGTCTGTGGATTTAATCAAATTGCTACATTATTTATAAAGCACATAATAGAACATTTAGATCCTGTAGTAGATTGAATGAAGTTTAGTTTAGATTTCTCTAACTTTTCCCAACCCATCTGAAATACTTAACTTAAAATGCAAAAATTTAAAGGAAATTGTCTCATTTTTTAAAGAAGCATGCATAGCTGAGTTGAAAGTAGACAGTTTCCATTATATTGAAGAAGAGAAAGCTTGCAATAATATAAATCATTCAAATCTTTGTAATACAGTAACAAGTTTATGCAAAAGAATGAATAACATGCTGATATTTATGATCTTTTGCATAGTTTGAGTCCAGTGAATCATCAAGAAACCCTAAATCACGTAAGGCCCCTTGCATATTAAGCTTCACGTCAACCTACTGAATTTTCTCAATAGGTCAAGACCTGATCATATTAAACTTGGGATTAAGAAAATCTTAATCGATTTCTTCATATCTTTCAAGTCAGTTAGGTTCATTTTATGTGAATTTTAACTATTGTTATGACTGTGTAAAAACAATCATCAACAGATCCTCCACTTGTTTGTTCAAATTTTCACTCACGTTAGGACTCATCTTGTGCAACACCTTATTAAGGTAAACTTGACCCTAGAATCAAATCCATGTAGTGTGAAATACTATGTATTAGAAATAAACCCTCAAGTATTTTGTTGTCCATGATATCTTCAAATTCCTTCAGTAGAACTTTCACCTCTTTCTCTTATAAGTAATGTAACCTACTTTCCTCTACTAGTGCATACCACTCTTGTAGCTGTTCCATCTCCTTCCAAAATTAGTTAGTTGATAGAAACATTTTTTACCTACAGTTTCTTCCATAACCTTTAATGGATTTAACTTAAAGTTCTTTTATCCTTAATTATGGTGAATGTATTCTTTCTTCCATCATGGATGGCACAAACATCATATTGCCATGGTCCTCCCAATAACACATTATAGGCATACTTAGGAATCACATCACACCAAAACTCATCTATATATCCTCCAATATGAAACACATGCAAACTTCACAATCAATGGTTGAACCTTTTGTAAGCATAAAACATGGTAAGAATTACGATGCAGTACCATTTTTAGGTTGAATGTTTCTACCATTTTAGTGGACATGAAGTTATTTGTACTCCCTCCATCTATGATCTTCTTACAACTTTCCAATTGATTTACACTTAGTGTGAAATATACTATTCCTCAACCATGGTTCACCATCTTAATAGGTTTCAACAAGACCTTGCACAACATTAAGTTCTCTCCTTCAAGTGTCAGGCTTGTTGTCTCGCTACTTGATTCATCACTTCCTCATGCAATGTGCACCCTCTTCTTGGTATGTCCTTGTTCTTTTCCTACTTATAGACATGTAAATTCTCTATGGCCCACTTCTCAACATCTATAATAAGTACCACAAAAAGTCATTCCACAACCTCCTCTAACTTTACCTTCCCTTTCTTATAAATTTGATCCTCTCTTGATTCTTATGCATTACTACTAGATGTGTAGTCTCCTTTTGTGCACACCCCTACTTGTTCTATTTGGTCCTTCCACAACTCTTACCTTGCACCATTTTCTACTTCTTGGATTTAACTAGAAACAAATAGCTTTCATCTTGAATCATAGTTTATAACCCATTCAAATACTAAGACACCTTATTCATGTCATCCTCCATGTGACCTATCATACGTTGAGTCTATAAGACTCTTTGGTGTACTCCTTCATAAACATTCCTCCCTATCACAAGTTATGTAACTTCTTAAACAACTCCAAGTCGTAATTGGTTGGTAAGAATTCACCATTCAATTGTGCCACCATTTGATCCCATCTAGTGATATTTGACTTATTCTTCCCTTCCTTATCTTTTTATACATAGTCCAACTATAAGGTTGCATGCCCCTTCAATTTGGTGTTTTCATAAGTAAATTTCTTAGGGTCTTCAATAGATTCAAACTCGAAATACTTCTCCAAATCAATTATCTAATCTGACAAATTTTTAGGATCCAAACCACTTAAGTAACAAGGAAGATCTAATCTTGGTTTACTTCCTACCCTCAATAATTTCCTAGTAAAGTTATCTTCTACAATGAGTTCATTCTCTAAACTAGAAGCTTCTTCATTGCATGATTCTTGAACTAGTTTCTCATCTCACTAGCATCTTCAAATATGTATGGTCCTCATCTCTACATAGTATGAAGGAGTTACAACCTTGCTAGAATAGCTCTTAGAATGTCAACTTGTTCATTATCACACTACTTTCTTTGATGTGTGTCACTCTCATCTTCACTTTGTCTTATCTAATTTGACCACCTCTTCTTCTTTTAACCATCCTTTCTAATGGCTAACCTATAATATGTCAATGCACAAGCTCTTATTGTGTGATTACCTCTGAACCTTCTACTAACCTAGCTACAAGTAGGCTTTGATACCACTTAATGAAGTTTTGGATAGAAGAAAAATAGTTTATTTATGTAGCCCAAACATAGAACAATAAATACTAACAAGAGGAGAAAATAGATATAGAAATAGAAGAGATATGAGATGACACAATAAATATATTATCAAATGCTCTAACATGAAAAGTCATACAAAACTCAACAATTAGTATACATGCCACAATACATGCTTGTAGTGTTAGGTTCCTAATATTCTATCTTTCTAAATATAATATGGTTAAGTGCTTGTAGCATGCTTAACCTTAACATTTTATTTATTAGTTTTAGTTACTTCCTTAAGCCCTCTTAATTAAGAGGAAGGGGTGTGTCCCTACATAGTTATGCCTATAAATAAGGAAGATACAGATCTCCCAAATCATCATAACTTCTATTATTGAATGTGTATATTATTTCTAATTATTAGAGGTCACCCCCTCAAAACGGTCTTCTATCTTATTAGTTTTTACATATATTTCCAAGAAATATCATAAAAAGTGGTATCAAAGCTATGATTTGGGCCAAGATTTTTGTTTCTACCATAACTTACAAACCATTGTGAATTTGGACTAATTGTTTCTAGGTTTTGAGGTATACAATAAAAAAACAACTTTCTGTGATAATTTTGCATAATTTATTTTAATTTTATGTTTTTCCATTAATTGGCTTTACATGCCACAAATTTTGGTAATTTTTAAGTATTTTACATTTTTTAAAGCTTATGAGTAAATAAGTTGGGCCAGTCCTTTGTAATTTATTATTAGAAACAAAATACATTTTGTAATTTAGTAGTCAAAGTTAGGTCAAAATATTTCATTATTCTACTTTACAAGCCACAATTTTGAGATTTTTTTTACATTTTTGGAAAGATCTTGAAAATTTAGGTAGGATTACTTCTTTATAAATTTTGATTAAAATAAATAATTCCATAATCTAGTGGTCAAAGTTTGTTCAAAACATGAACATCATATTCATAGTCCATGTTCTAAAATTTTATGGTTATAACTCATACCAGATACTATCCTCCCTTAATAAAAAACCTAGAATTCATAATACAAACACATTAGAAGCCATGTCATCTTAAGATTTCTATCAATTCTGAGTCGAGGGACTCTTTATTGCCCACCACCTAAAATTGAGAGAAAATTTCCACCAAGATATGAAATGGTGGTACATTATACTAATGATGATTTATTTAACCCATTTGCAACATCTTTAAATGAGGGTTTAGATTGGTTTAAATAGGAAATATTGTTAGAATTAAATCAAAACCACCAAGGTGGGTACAACCCTAATAGGCAAAATCAAGGGATAGGACAACCTTTTCAAGGTCCAAAATTAAACCTACCCAAACTAAACATCCATAAGTTTGATGGTACAAATGTAACTTCATGGATAAGTCTCATGGAACAATATTTTAAACTTTATAATATATTAGACAATGCAATGGTTGACATAGCCCCACTACATTTAGAATTAGAACCATATCAATGGTGCTAATGGATGATGAGTGAAAAGAAAAGGTAAATGCTTAGTTGGAAAGCATTACTAATGACTTAGTAGCCCACTACAAGAAACCATGGAAGGGAAACTATTCTACCTAATTGACAAATTTAAAACAAATAGATTATGTAGCCAAATATAATGTTGAGCATATGAGATTGGCAATTCGAACTCAAGATGTGACACGCTATTGGAGGCTACAATGCTACATCAATGGACATAGACCAAATGAAACATGATGTTCATTTGTTGCAACCTTATATAGTTAGAAGAGATATGCAACAAGCATTACATATTGAGCAATGAAACTTTACCACTAGAAGATCCACATGAGGTCAAACCATAGGATGGAAAGATAGAAATGTGAATAATCCTATTAACAAAAATGGGGCCAACTTCCTTAATCCAAGACAAATTACTAAGCTCTCTCCTTAACAAGAGGTAGAGAAAAGAGAACAAGTTCTATGTTAGAATTATAATAGCAAATGGTCTAAGGGGTCATAAGTTTAATAATAATGAGAAGAGATTAATGATTATTGAGAATGAGGTTGAAGAAGAGAGAGAAGTAGCTATACAAGAACTAAATATGGAACTTGAGCATGCACATTTATAGGAGAAAGAAAGCACTACTATCTCCCTACATGCATTGAATGGAAAAAGGACACCATAAATAGTCAAAGTGTTTGGTTACGTAAAAAATAGAAAGGTTACAATGTTGGTTGATACAAATAGTACACAACTTTATTGATAGAATACTGGCTAAAGAGCTCAATTATTTTGTGTATCTAGTCTCTGATTTTTAGGTCATGATAGTTGATGGGAAACAACTCTCTTGTGGTGGTAAATGACATCATATAAAACTCTCAATTGGAGGTTATCATCTATATTGATAAATGTTTGTTATTCCAATTAGAGGAACAGATGTAGTTTTAGCAATGCAATGGCTTAAATAGCTGGGAATAATGTCCTTCAATTTTTAGGAATTATTCATGACTTTAGTGTAGATGGACAAAATTATAAACTTGTAGGAGTAAAATCACAAACAAGTCAAATTATTATCTTCCACCGGATGGAAAAATTACTTAAGAAAAGTTCTTATGGCATAATGCCACAACTATATTTTGTAGAAGCACAAGATGTGAAAACTCAACATCCACTAGAACTTCAAGAGATCATTCAACACCATCAACAAGTTTCTCAAGAACCAAAGGGTCAACCTCCAATTAGAGACCATGATCATGCCATTAAAACAATACCAAGAATTTATCATCCTAATATTATACCTTATCACTATCCATATGAACAAATGGTAGAAATTGCAAATTAGTTAAGGAAATGTTGGATTCTAGAATTATTCATCCTAGTAAAAGTGCCTATTCATCTCCAGTGGTTATGCTTAAAAAGAAGGATGATTCATGGAGAAGGCACCCAAATTATAGGGAGCTCAATAAGCTCAATTTTAAAGATAGGTTTCATATTCTTGTTACTGATGAATTATTAGATGAATTGAATCATGCAGTTTTCTTTAAGTTAAGTTAGATTTGTGTTCAGGTTATCATCAAATTTAAAGGAAGAGAATATACGTAAGACTACCTTTAGAACACATTAGGGTCATTATAAATTTCTATTTATGTCATTTGATCTCGCTAATACCTCATCAACTTTTCAAAGCCCCATGAATTCGGTGTTTCGCCCATTTCTTCAAAAAATATGTCGATATTCTTTGATGACATCCTCATCTATAGTAAAACATGGGAAGAACACTTGAAACATGAAGAGAATATATTATAGGTATTAGAATATAATCAACTCTATGCAAGATAATCCAAATGTGTCTTTAGGGGAAAAGAAGTAGAATACTTACGACATGTGGTGTCACATGAAGGTGTTAAGGTGGACCCTAAGAAGATTGCAGCAATAAAAGAGGCCAAAACTTTAAAATATCAAAGGTTTGAGAGGATTTTTGGGTCTAACAAGATACTATAGAATATTTCTTCACAACTATGATCATATAGTAGCACCCTTAACAATATTGTTGAAGAAGGATTCTTTTTCATGGTCAGAGCTAGCCACCCAATGTTGTAAATATGTGCCTAATCGATGTTGTCATTGATGTCAACATATCATTATTGTCATTGGTGTCAACTGTATCCCATTCTAGAAGACTTGTACATTAAGGATATTAAGAAAATTAGCATCTCCAGAAGAAACAAGTGAGTTACATATCTCTCTGTAAGAGACAGTGAAGATAATGAAGTTCAGTGAAGTAGATTGCTCCACATTCCCAGTGAGATGAAGATCAGAGTCTGCAAACCAAAGGGTGTTGTGAAGGATTGTCTGAAGTTGCCCCAATCAAGATTTGAGAGGTCTGCATGGAGAATTGACAAAGTTATGGCCATCTGAGTAGAACTAGGTTTTGCAGTTGTTCACAGGTGACAAAGTGACAGAAATCTGGTCCGGATTGATCCACATTGGAATATTATGATCTGTGTTTGGGATGTTGGTGTGTGTCCTCAACTCAAGAGGTTTGTGGTTTGGAGGTCCGCAAGCAATCTTTCTAGTGTGACAGTCATGACAGTTGGTGTTCTTGAGTTCCCAGATGAAGGTGCAAGTGTTTCTGGTGATCTGAGGTGGTGCAGTTGTTCATGTTGATTTCATTGTGCTTGTGGTGGTCTTTGAATCAAGTTCCTATTGTGTTGGTGGTCCTCATTGAGGATTGAGCTCATGGTTGAAGATTTGTCCTTGGGTGTTGCTATTCTTTCCAGTCTTGGACGACCGAATGCTTTGTGCATGTTGCGGATGATCTAAGAGAGGTTCTATGAAGTGTGGCTTGTTGTTCGAGGAAGATTTGAGTCCCAGCTATGTTTGGCTGACAGTATAGTGATTTGCATTAAGTCAAATGTTTGTAGTTCTAACCTTGATGTTTATTCCAAGGTTGATGAAGCATATAAATATGTGTTGTTGAGTTGTGGAAAATCATCCTTGTGTGAAAATGATAAAATCCTAAGAAAGGAAGAAATGCATACCAGAGAAGAGGAAGAGCAGAAGAGGAAGAGAAGTAAAGGATGAGGAGATAGTAAAGAAGTGTTTGGGGGCAGAGCAGAAGTATTGTGCACTTCAATGGAACTGAACCTTGTATGAAGAAGATGTTGTTTCTCAGTTTAATCTTTCTGTGTTAAACATTGTAAATGTTCTTGTAGGCAGTGAGCCTCTTTTGAGCAGTGAGCTCTGGGCAGTGCGCCCAAAGGCAAGTGCCTTCCCATTTCCTATTCTTTTAATAGAGAATAAATCTTGTGGGTTAACCCCCACCATGGTTTTTCCCTTAACTGTGTTTCCACGTAAACATCATGGTGTCATATATGTTGATTATTTTCTGCTCATGTGTTGTTGATTTATGCTTTCATGGTTATATCATTAATCTATTAATAAGTGTGGAAGAAGATTAGATACAGAAAAAGATAAAGTTTTTGAGACAACTGATTCACCCCCCCTCTTAGTTGTCTTCCCTTATTTCAACAATTAGTATTAGAGCCGGTTCCTCTAAAAGAAGCTTGACCACTTGAGGAGATCCAGGATGTTGACTTACATGAAGGACAGTCCAAGATTTGATGGAACAAATTACTCTCTTTGGAAGAGTCACATGAAGTGCCATTTGC
Organism: Cunninghamia lanceolata; assembly: GCA_027924645.1. Lineage (NCBI taxonomy): Eukaryota > Viridiplantae > Streptophyta > Pinopsida > Cupressales > Cupressaceae > Cunninghamia > Cunninghamia lanceolata. The sequence goes on along the minus strand of BSBN01001074.1, from coordinate 760,095 downwards.
AATGCATGGGTGATGTTTATTGGTTGATAAAAAAGGATGAGTATAAGCCTCTGGAGAAAGGTCCTTCAACTCCAGATGAACTCAAAGATGTTGAAAACAACATTCGAGCTAAAGAAGCTTTGCTGAGTGCCCTGACTAATACAGAAATGACAAATCTCCTAGAATTGAAAATTGCTCATGAAAGCTAGAAGAAGTTGGAAACTCTATATGAAGGTGATGCATATGTCAAATGTGGTAAGTTGCAGAGCTTGAAGGGTAGATACGAAAATTTGAGGATGAGTGAAGATGAAAACATCACTTCTTACATGCAGAAGGTGAATGAACTTGTGTAGAGTATCAGGTGTGCTGGTTGAATTCTGGAAGAATCAGAGATTGTTGCCAAAGTGCTCAGATCCTTACCTGCTTCATACAAGCATAGAGTTGCTGCTATTGAGGAGATCAGGACTGTGACAACTGTTACAAGAGATCAATTCATTGGCAAGCTCTCAGCATTTGAAATGAGTGAGTTTGGTGATTCCCTTCCTAAATCTGAATCTGCATTTAAGGCCAATGTTTTTGGAAAGCAAAGATTTGATCTAGGTGAAAGCTCTTCAAAAAGACTAACCAGATTTGAGAAGGCAAGGAAGGATCTTGAAGAAGATGAATCAGAGCTTGAAGCTCTTTTTACCAAAAGACTGCCAAGAGGATCCGGTAAGTATGAAGGAAATTTGCCTTTCAAATATTTTGCTTGCAATAAGATTGGTCATTTTGCCTCAAGATGTCCGGAGAGGCTTTCAAAGCCAAACTCTAATAGACCTAGGGTTCAAAAGAAATGTTACTATGTCCAAGAAGCTACTGAAGGAGTCACTGATGATGAATCTAATAAGGGAAGTACCTCAGGAAATGAATGGGTGTTCATTGCCATCAAAGAAGAAGATCCGATGCCTATTGAATCTGCTAGTTGTGTGAATGTGGAAAGAGACTTGGCTGCTCAAGAAAAGGATGAATGGGTAATTGACAGTGGATACTCTCATCATATGACACGTGATAAGAGTAATTTTGTAAGTATGGAAAGGTATGAAGGTGGAATTGTGAAGTTTGGAGATAATTCAGCTGGTAGAATCCATGGCAGAGCATCCATCTCTCTTGATGGTAAGAATAACACTAATGATGTTTTATATGTAGAAGGGTTGAAGCATAATCTTCTTAGTGTTATTCAGTTGTTTGACAAGGGATATGATCTCTGATTCAAGGATGGAAAATGCAAAATTTTGGAAAGCTCTAGAATTGAGATTGCATCCGGTACACAAACTAGAGGTAACATCTTTCATTTAAGTGGTACTGGTAAAAGTTGTTTGATTGCTCAAATTGATCAGAGTTGGCTGTGGCATAGGAGAATGTGTCATGTAAACTTTGACAACATTGTTAAGATAAGTGCTACTCAGGCTGTAAGAGATCTTTCAAAGCTTGTGAAACCTACCAATAGCATGTGCAAGGAATGTCAATTGGGAAAACAGAATAGAGCTACATTCAAGAGTAAAGAACAATCTTCAAGTAGATTGTTGGAACTTGTGCACGCTGATCTGTGTGGTCCTGCCAAGGTTAGGAGTTTTCAAGGAGATAGATACTTTATGTTGCTGATTGATGATCACTCCCGGATGATGTGCGTCACTTCTTGAGAGAGAAATCAGAGGCTCTTGACAAATTCAAAGTGTTTAAGGCTAGGGTGGAGAATGAGATTGGTGTAAAGATAAAGTGTCTGAGATCTGACAGAGGTGGAGAGTTTACCTCCAGTGAGTTTAATGCATTTTGTGAAAAGCATGGAATAAGAAGACAATTGTCTGCTCCTAGGACTCCTCGATAGAATAGAGTTGTGGAAAGGAAGAACCAGACTATTCAAGAGGTCACTAGAACCATGATTATGGAAGCAAATATTCCACATGTCTATTGGAGAGAGGCTGTAAGTACTGTTGTCTACACTCTTAATCAGGTGTAGATCAAAGGTAATTCTGGTAAAACACCTTATGAATTGTGGTTTGGTAATGCTCCTGTGAAATATTTTAGAGTTTTTGGTAGTAAATGCTATATCAAAAAAGATGAAGATCTAGGCAAGTTTGATGCAAGATGTGATGAAGGAATATTTCTAGGTTATTCTAATCAAAGCAAGGCATATCGGTGCTTTAACAAGAGATTGAAAAAGATTGCTGAAAGTGCTAATGTCAAGGTTGATGAAAGAAAGGAGAGACCTTTAAGGTTTTGTGGATATGAATCAGATGACCAAAATGAAAGTCCAAATGAAGCAACGCAAGTTTAGTTTCCTCTAGTGAATCCAGTGACTCAAGAAGTGAATGCAAATGTTGAGGAACAAGTTCAAGAATCAGAAGTTGAAGAAAATCCCAAAACTCCAAGGTATGTAAGATTGAAGCATTCTGAAAATAAGATCATAGGAGATAAAAATAAAGGTGTTCAAACTAGAAGAAGAATTGCTAAAGAATAAGAGGAGTATTGTCTGATTTCAAAGATTGAACCAAAATCAGTGAATGAAGCTTGTAATGATGAAAGTTGGGTAAACGCAACGGAAGAAGAATTAATACAAATTGAAAAGAATCATACTTGGGATCTTGTTCCTAGACCTAAAAACAAAAATATAATTGGAACTAAATGGGTCTTCTAGAATAAATTGAATGAAGATGGTGAAGTTGTGAGAAACAAAGCAAGATTGGTGTGCAAAGTTTACTCTCAGGTAGAGGGAATTGATTTTGAAGAAATTTTTGCTTCGGTGGCAAGAATTGAAGCAGTCAGACTATTTCTTGCCTTTGCTACTTACAAAGATTTCAAAGTCTACCAGATGAATGTCAAGTCAGTATTCCTGAATGGAGAGTTGGAAGAAGAAGTCTACATTGAGCAACCGGAAGGATTCCAGTTGTCTGATCAAGAAGATAAGGTTTGCAGATTGAAGAAAGCATTTTATGGACTTAAACAAGCCCCAAGAGCCTGGTATGCAAGATTAGATAAGTATCTACTAAAGTTAGGCTTTAACAAAGATACTACTGACAGTAATCTTTATTTCAAAATTGATCATGAACACATCTTGATTGTTGAGGTATTTGTTGATGACATCATCTTTGGTGGAAATGAGAGTATGTGTAAAAAATTTGTTGATTAGATGCAAAGTGAATTTGAGATGTCCATGGTTGGTGAAATGGATTTCTTCTTAGGTCTAAAAATCTTTCAGTCAGAAAAAAGGCATCTTCATATCTCAGTCTAAGTATGTGAAAGAGTTGTTGAAAAAGTTTGGAATGGAAGATTCAAAACTAGTGAGTACCCCTATGATAACTAGATGCAAATTGAGGAAAGATGATGATTCCCCTAAGGCAAATCAAAAAAGGTATAGATCAATGATTGGAGGACTATTTTATCTGACTCATACCAGATCTGATATTATGAATGCAGTTGGCCTTGTTTCTAGTTTTCAAGCTGATCCTAGAGAATCTCATGTTGTAGCAGTCAAAAGAATCTTCAGATATCTGAAGGGAACATCTGATTATGGCTTATGGTATCCTAAGGGTGATGATTTCACTCTTCATACATATACAGATGCTGATTGGGCAGGAGATGTGAATGATAGGAAGAATACTAGTGGAGGTGCATTTTTCTTGGGAAAGAGATTGGTTTCTTGGTTGAGAAAAAAGCAAGAGGCAATATCTCTGTCTACTGCAAAGGCAGAGTACATAGCAGCAACAAGTAACTATACTCAAGTTTTGTGGATGAAGCAAATGTTGAAGGATATCAGAGTTGTGTTTGAAGAACCTGTTACAATCTTTTGTGATAATTCAAGTGCATAAACATTTCAAAGAATCTGGTGTTGCATTCAAAGACAAAGCACATATCCATCAAGTTTCACTTTTTGAGAGAGAAGGTAAATGAGAATGAAGTTAGATTGGAGTTTGTTTCATCAAAAGATCAGATTGCAGATATCTTCACTAAGCCTCTACCTAAGGATACTTTTGAGTATCTCAGAGTAATGCTAGGGATTATTACCCCTCCTGTCCAGAACTAAGGTGCACTAATGTGCCTCAGTCTGATGGAATTCACAGTCATATCTTGTGATCCATATTGGTGTTAAGGAGTTTCTATTCAAGGGGAGTAGTCAATATGTTGATTTTGGATTAAGAAACAAAAAGAGGAAGAGATGATTGCAAATATGTGCCCTTTGCCATTGATGTCAAAGGGGGAGAGAAGTCATGTGAAAAAATTGGAAGTAAGTAGTTGACGGTGAAAAGGGGAGCAGTAAAGAAAATGGTTGCAGATGTGATAAGAGAAAGGGGGAGAAGTTCTTGTCTTGATGGTTGAAATAATTTTTCACATCATATGTTGCCATCAATGACAAAGGGGGAGATTGTTGCAAATATGTGCCTAATCGGTGTTGTCATTGATGTCAACATATCCTTGTTGTCATTGGTGTCAATTGTATCCCATTCTAGAAGACTTATATATTGAGGATATTAAGAAAATTAGCCTCTCTAGAAGAAACAAGTGAGTTATATATCTCTCTGTAAGAGACAGTGAAGACAGTGCAGTTCAGTAAAGTAGATTGCTCCGTATTCCCAGTGAGACGAAGATCAAAGTCTGCAGACCAAAGGGTGTTGTGAAGGATTGTCTGAAGTTGCCCCAGTCAATATTTGAGAGGTCCGCTTGGAGAATTGGTGAAGTTATGGCCATCTAAGTAGAACCAGGTTGTGCAGTTGTTCACAGGTGACAGAGTGACAGAAATCTGGTCCGGTTTGATCTGCATTGGAATATTATGATCTGCGGATCTAGAGGTGTGTTTGGAATGTTGGTGTGTGTCCTCAACTCAAGAGGTTTGTGGTTTGGAGGTCCACAATCAATCTTTCTAGTGTGACAGTCATGACAGTTGGTGTTCTTGAGTTCCTGGATGAAGGTGCAAGTGTTTCTAGTGATCTGAGGTGGTGCAGTTGTTCCTGTTGATTTTATTGTGCTTGTGGTGGTCTCTGAATTGAGTTCCTATTGTGTTGGTTGTTCGTATTGAGGATTGAGATCGTGGTTGAAGATTTGTCCTTGGGTGTTGATGTTCTTTCCAATCTTGGCCGACTGGATGCTTTGTGCATGTTGTGAATGATCTAAGAGAGGTTCTATGAAGTGTGGCATGTTGTTCGAGGAAAATTTGAGTCCCAGCTATGTTTGGCCAACAATATAGTGATTCGCATTAAGTCAGATGTTTGTAGTGCTGACCTTGATGTTTATTCCAAGGTTGATGAAGCATATAAATATGTGTGGTTGAGTTGTGGAAAATCATCCTTGTGTGAAAATGATAAAATCCTAAGAAAGGAAGAAAGGCAGAGCAGAGAAGAGGAAGAGAAGAAGATGAAGAGCAGTAAAGGATGAGGAGATAGCGAAGAAGTGTTTGGGGGCAGAGCAGAAGTATTGTGCGCTTCAATGGAACTGAACCTTGCATGAAGAAGATGTTGTTTCTCAGTTCAATCTTTCTATGTTAAACATTGTAAATGTTCTTGTAGGCAGTGAGCCTCTTTTGAGTAGTGAGCTCTGGGTAGTGCGCCTGAAGGCAAGTGCCTTCCCATTTTCTATTCTTTTAATAGAGAATAAATCTTGTGGGTTAACCCCAACCGTGGTTTTTCCCTTAACTGGGTTTCCACATAAAAATCCTAGTGTCATATGTGTTGATTATGTTTCTACTCATGTGTTGTTGATTTATGCTTTCATGGTTATATCATTAATCTGTTAATAAGTGTGGAAGAAGATTAGATACAACAAAAGATAAAGTTTTTGAGACAACTGATTCACCCCCCCTCTCAGTTGTCTACCCTTATTTCAACACCCAAGCATTTCAAGAACTAAAAAAAATTCTTACTTCCACTCCTATGCTAGCTACCCTAGACTTATCTAAGACATTTATGGTAGAATGTGATTCTTCTAGACATAGTATTGGGTTAGTATTGATACAAGAAGGCCATCCTTAGCATTTGAGAGTCAACTCAAAGGAAAGAACTTGGTAAGGCCCACATATAATAAATAAATGTTAGCTATCATTCATGTGGTTAAACAATGGCATCAATATTTAATTGGAATTTATTTCATGAGAGTCTAAAATATTTTTGGAGAAAAGACTATCTTCAGAAGAGTAAAAAAATGGATTACCAAGATGCTAGGGTATGACTTTGAAATTATTTACAAAAAGGTAAGGAGAATATTGTAGATGATGCCCTTTCTTGACAAGAAGTAGAGGAAGCAAAAATTTGTGTCATTTCTTTATTACAACCTAAATGGCTAGAATTTGCACGAGAAGAGTGGCAACACGATCCTCCAACAAAGAAGCTCATTCAAAAACTTCAACAAGACCCATCTTCTTTAGATAAGTATGTTTGGAAAGAAGATTCCTTATGGTACAAAGATAGGCTCTTTTTGTGCAAATTTATTAGTTAAAAGCTAGAATATTATCTCAAATACATGACTCACCAATAGGAGGACATTTAGGGCTTTTAAAGACCTATCATTGTATAAGAAATATTTCTTTTAGGAAGGTCTTAAGGGGGATGCAAAGAAATTTGTAGTTGAATGTTTGATATGCCAAAAAAATAATTGTGAAATAATAAAACTCTAGGCCTCTTACAACCATTATGGATTCCAACACAATGTTGGGAGGAAATATCAATGGACTTCATTACTGGATTCCCAAAGTCAAATAATGTTGATGTAATTTTGACTTCATTTTTTGTTGTTAACCTATAGGTAATTAAAAGAAAACCATAAGAACATTTACTCTTTCTAAAATTGATTATGTAAAGCATTATTTCCAACATGTGTGGTTAGAATAGATTAAGCATTCACTTCCAACTTTGGTTTCGATATAGTTTGTTTAAATTATGATTCAGTATTTGTTTATGTATGTGTGTTTCATTGGCATTAGTATAGATTGTTATTTCAAGCATGACTCTTTACATTTGCAAGCAAAGTAATGTAGAATAATGTAGAGAATGTTAGATTTGAGTTTGATTTACACTTTCACCATCAAAATCTAGGAATAGGATCACAACTTTGAAACTCCAAAACCTTACCGCAGATATCTCCAGACACCACCCAGATTGATAAAAATTAAATGATAGGAAAATTAGACGACTACAATGATCCTGTCAACTTGTTAGGTATGTGAGTATTAATCCTTGTTTGAGTGAGTTTGTTGTAGTTGATCTTGTTTCAAGATAAAGTTATGGTCAGCATTTCTAGAATGGAGGTGGAGAGGTTCGATTAAACACACATTGAGCATTCGATGCTCAATTTAGAGGATATTCTTGATCACGATGAGTGGATTGTTGATCATGTTGTTAGTTTTCTTGGAGTTCATCCTTACACAATTGGAGTTGGTCATGTAGTGGCCCTAAGATCCCATGTAGAGGTACTGGATAAGTCCTTGGCTACGTGGAGGTCATGGTTTTGGTCATATGGTAATACATAGATCCTAGACAACCCCCTAAATACTTGGTGACATTAAGGTTATTGAGTTGATCATATGGTGAACTGGAGATTTTGGATAGCCCCTGGTTCTTCTACATTCATGTACTTGATTAAGGAGTTGGTCATGAGGTGAGTTTGACTTGGAGTTCCTAGATTCACTTATTTGATGGAGGTTATGGACTTGGTCATGCAATGATTATGACCTAGAGATTCTAAACAACTCCTTAGTCCTTTTGGATGCATGTACTTACATGTTGCAAATCAATGGCATTTTAGAACCACATATTACAGATTTCTAATATCCTTTCATTCAAAATGTGAATTTATTGGTCTTGGGATTTATGGGAATTTTGGATGTGTTAACAAATTTAGATTTGCACATAAGCTTATAGCATAGTTTATTTTGCAAGTTTTCCATTTACAATATGTGATTTTTTTTAGATTTGTAGAAGATTGTTTTTCGAATCATAATTCTTGAGGGTTTTCTAGATGGAGATGACTTCAGATTTCCATGCATGCTTTTGAGCATGGTTAGAGGATTATTCATTAGTCTCTAGTTCTTGACTTGTGATTATTTTAGTATTGTGGTTCCTGGAACTTTGGATCTGAGGACAATTTGGATCTAATGTTCATGCCAAGCAAATAATCTACATGATGCCTTTGTTATGTTATTTTCAATGGAGGTTTGAATTTGCATGTTTTGGATCTACATGTTTTGGTGGATCCAAGTTGCACTTTTATGAGATTTGTGAGTTTTCAGTTTACTTTAGTTTAAATTTTTGTTTTGTGGCCATGCTTCTATCACCGTTGTTGTAGGACAAATGTGTGCAATATGAGGTTGCAGGTGTCATGTTTGTATACCTACATGTTACTTGGAGAACTTGGGAGTATATTTGTGGAGTGTTGATGTTGTCGTGTGTGTGTAGTAAGGAGATTCTCCATGATAATAGTGGTGGTGATTTGTTCGTCCTTTTTAGTATCTCATTTATTTGTTGTAGACTATTTGGATCCCATAGTGTTACAAATTTTAATTTTTTGGCATTTATATATCATTAAGAATTTGCATGTTGGGTAGTAGAGAAGTGATGTAGATGGAATCCTAGGTTCCCAATGAAGGGAGGCCAAGGTCATGCATCCCTAGTCACACACTAAACATGCATAATAGGAAACTTAAAGCAATGAATACTAGTATTTTTTTTGTAGAGTGATTTTATAGAGGTTGAGAAGGGGAATTGGCTTCAACAAAAAGGAAAAAGATTTAGGTTTGGTAGAGATGCGAGAGATGGTAGTTGGTTGACTGAGGATGTATTAACCAACCAATTAGATGATAGTAAAGTGTTGATATGAAAATGTCAAGAGGTTGAGCAAAGGTTGTTGAGGTTTCCACCAACCAAAGAACCTAGCAAACATGAATGAGGGGAGTCATAGGTTAGAAGGTTAACAAGTTACGACCAAGTGTAGATTAGAGGTCCTTATGGAGGGTGAAAAAGAGGAGAGTTTGAAGGTTTACTACCTTCATAGTGGATGATGAGCAAAGGGTTGAAGTGTGAGGAAAATGGTTGCCTAGGTGTGGACTATGTGAGCAAGAGTCGAGAAACATGTGAGAGTAATAAGGGCTTAGTTCCCTATAAATGTAACCATGTATTTCCTTCTGAAAGAATGAATGAAATCTATGTGTAGACACCTAAAAATGACCATTACATTATACATCATATTCTTCCAAATCACTTGCATCTAAGGTTAATTAAATAATCTAATTATTTAATTGATTTCACCAATTTCTTCTAATTCTCCTAATTCCAACATTAATTGAATAAATTTTATTTATTTAATTAATTTCATTAAATTCCCCACTTAGTTCTTCTAAATTAAATAATTTTAATTATTTAATTAAATTATTCTCCTTCAATCTTCAAATCCACATTAATTAAATAAATCAATTATTTAATTAATTCACCACTAAAATCCTCTCATCCATAATAATTAAATAATTTTAATTATTTAATTAGCTAATTGTTCTTCTAAAATTAAATAAATTATTCCAATTTATTTAATTTGACTTTTCTATATCTTTTAAATAAATAAAATTAACATCTTATTTACATCTTATCCTTTCTTCTATCATGCAAAAAATAAATTAAATAAATTTATTTATTTAATTTTTTTTATCTTTCAAATCTTCTAATAATCTTTTTCCTCCATGCACACAAATTAAATAACTTATTATTTAATTTCATTCAAAGCATGTCAAAAAGCAAAATAAAAGTTGAGTTAATTGGCTTTAAATCTTTGTTTTTATCAATCAACTCATGAAATAGAAAAAACATTCTATTTTTACGAAATTAGTCCTATCTTTAGCCAAGAAAGCAATTAACTCAATAAAGCATCTTTTTGCATGTACACTTGTCGTGTACACGTTCTTTCATGTCCTCTCAATTTGTCTCATCCATCCATATCATTGAATTATCTCCACCATTGATCGATCTTTCCCTGAAATCTATATATAGTCCTCTTCATCTCTTCACAAATCCTCTTCGATCATTTAAACTTTGGGTATTCATAATAGTGCTTTGAGTATCTCACATTGTTGAGTACATCATATCTTTGAGCATATTATCATACGACCACTTGTTGCAACCATGGTTATGCAATTCATTGAGCACTCCACAAAGAACCAAGGAATACATACAGTCATTGGTGGTAATGTTCTTCATTTTGTTTAGATTTGAATCTTGTTATTGTCTTTGATATATTCTTTGAAGGTTATAGGATTGGGTTTAATTGTCATTGCTTGATTTTTATTAATCTAATTTTTACCTATACACATTTTGGCACACTTGGTGGGACCCACAAACCTGATTTAACTTTGCTTTTTTTTTAGAAAATTTGATTTTTCTAGGCACAAGTACGGAAACGCGCTATCGCAACACAGAAACTCACCTTTCTAGCACAGAAATACACCTCTAGCAAGGTAAAAATTCACCTCTAAACCATAGAAGTGTGCCTTTGGTTGATAGTAACTCACCATCAAGCGACAGTGTTGCGCCTTTGCAGCGCAGAAATGCACCTCTACGTAGCTTTAACTTGCCTTTGGTTAACTAAAACTCGCTTCTAGTTTTTTAGGGTTTTTCTGACTTATTTTGTGTTTTGACAGAGATCTCTAACATTTTTTAGTATCTATTTGTGTTTGGCAAGCTGTTTTATTTGCTAACACTAACATATTGTACCCTCAAGCTAATTTATTTGTGGGTATTATCTTGTTTTTTTACTAATCAATCATATAACTTGGTTTAGTGTCCGATCTTGGTGTAGGAGTACAAATCCATATCATCATCCAACCTCCTGGCCCATCATGAATACATTCATCAATCACTCAATTGCTTGTTTGACTTAGTTTTTTTTTTTGTAAGATTGACACAGAAAAAGTGCCTTTGAACAGTAGAAGCTTGCCTTTGCACCACAGTAATATGCCTCTGTAGCATAGAAATGCACCTTTGCATAGTGATAGCTCACCTCTACACAGTAACAACTCACCTCTGGTAAATTCTTATGTGTCTTTGCAACACAGAAACTCACCTTTGGTCTGTTATTTTGTTTTCACTAATCATTGACTTTTTTGGAACTAATCTCAGCTCATGTAGCCTCTTATCATTTAGCAAGAAGTCAAAAAGTGAAACCCTAACATATTTGGTGACGCTTGTCAAAGGAACTAGCTTTTTACACTAAGTCTTAGAAAATATTTCAATTTCATAAAGGAATTAATGACTGTATTTTGTGTTTGGAATGTCTTAAGTATGTATGCTCTTTCCTCGCACTGAAAAGTGACCTTGGAAATCAGAAACACTTAAGTCATGTGTTTACTTTCTTTCTATGTTTACTTCCCGAGGACTCAAGATAACACGTATGGTCTTCTCTCGCGTCGAAAGACGATCTTAAGAATCAAAAGTGCTTGATATCCTTTCTAGGGGGCCTGCTTGGGGATTTCATCACCTCAAGGGATGACCCCAACCACATGTTCTGGAGAGGTTTACAAATGTCATGAGTATAAAAAGACTCAACTTCAAAGGAAAGACCCTTTCAACTCCAAGCAAAAAACTTTCGGGATACTTGGTCTGCCAAGACTTGTATAGTTGAGCGTCAGTTGACTGGGAAACCCCCATTCATAGATTTATGCCTCCCATACCTTACATATATTGAGGACTCCCTAGAATCTTTGTAAACCTAGATAAGAACATCGGTCATTTTGTAATGTGATGCAAGGGATGCGAAACTTACCCTAAAGTTACCATCCATACTACCTTGAAGGCGAGATAGAAGTTTTCTTTTGACAAGCTATCAAAACCTCCAAGAAAAGGGATATTGGGTGTATGCCTCTTATCCCTAGCTATCTACTCAGGGGGAAGTGTTCTTAGTTAGGTAAGAACATGGACATATATTCAATCATGTGGGCTCACATTATGACTCAATCCTACTTGAATAATATTTAGGTTGTTGCATTAAAAGAAGTGTTTGGTGTGTCTTCTCTTTTTTTTATCTACCTATAATCGCCATTTGTTATTCGCAAAGGTAATAGCCCCATGCAACCAACTCCTTGAGTTGGTCTGCAACCACTTTGTCTATTGTGTTTTCTCTTGCCACAAGAAATTTTCCAAAATTTACTAAAATCTTGCCTTGAAAAACATATTGTTCCAAATGCGTGCCTTTGAATCACAGAAATTTGCCTTTGCACTATTTTGGTGTGCCTCTGAATCACAGAATTACATCTTTGGTGTGTAGAAGTGTGCCTCTGGCACACAATAACGCATCTTTGCAGTGCAAAAACCCGCTTCTGGTGTGCAGAAACGTGCCTCTGGCTCAGTTAAATTTTTACACAATTTCTCAAAAAAATTCACCTCTAGATTATTCTGATTCACCTTTTAACAACAGTAATATGCCTTTGATCTATCCTATTGCACCTATGTTCAACATAACATGCCTCTGAGTTATCGTGAAGCACCTTTGAGCAACAGTAACTCACCTTTGGCACACAGTTTTGCGCCTTTGGTCTCTGCCTATTCTCAGTCATCATTTTAGCCCAAAATCAGAAAACCCTCACTTTTGACAAATTTTAACCACTAAGATATCATCCTATAGCACATTCAGACCTATCCAATCAACCATCAGACAATCCCCATCAATCATCATAGCAAAAACTTGGATTTTTAGAGTTATTATCCTCTTGAGACTGCAAAACAATCATCATCATCACGAAGCAAGCCCATAATTTATCCAATCTTTAATTTGGCTTCTATCATAGGGTCTATATCACATCCCCTAATTTATGTTTGATTTGAGAAATCTTTCTTCTCTTAGATCCTTGAAGGTAAATTAGTATCCATTAGTGGTTTTCATTAGCTTAGAGAATAAACTTCTCCTAAGTTGGTCAAACGCATTAATCCTATATGCCTTCCTTGAGGTCATTAGTCTACCTCTTTGAAGGTCATCAAACATCCAAAACAACAATTGATCTAGGTTCTACTCATCTTCCATCATGCAACCAAGCCAAAAACGTCATCTTAGTAGTCTCAACTCAATCACAAAAATCCAAAATCAATCCATCCATCCCTCAATCTTTGTCATAGCACATTTGAGTAATCTTATGACTACAACTAGATAGCAACATCAATTAGCCATGGAGGCTCGTCAAAACTCCCACCAACAAAATATCCAAAACAATCCCCAACAAAATCCTCAAAACAGTCCTCATGGTAATACCCAAAACAATCCTCATGAGGATAACACTACATGGATAGATGCTACCCAATTTACCACAGGGTTAAATCCTCATGACTTCCTATCGAAAGGGTATACCATAGGTCAATCATCATCTCAACAACCTAGAATCCCTCAACAAGTCCAAAAATCTCATGAACTATCTCAAGACATTGATGAAAACTTGCAAGACCCCAAAATCTTAGAATAGATAAAATCTTGGCTTCCAATCCCAATCATTTCTTTCATCTACTTTCTAAGAAAGGAGCCAAGTTACCTCAAGACTTTGACACATCTACTCTTAAGGAGAAAGGTTCTATTGATCAATGTTGTTGTCAATGCCATGGGTAGACCACAAATCACCCCCATACAAATTATGCCAACCATATTATCACTCATCCCCAATTCACCCTCACATGAGGCACCTTTGAATCCCGTCGCCGCCAAGTACATCAACCCCCTTTACCAAAATCCCATGGGAGAAACATCACTCAAACCCATTATTGTCCCTACAAAGATTTACCAAATGCAACAAGAAAACCTCACAAAACAAGCAAATCAAGCCAACCCTTTCTTCACCACATCTACACCTACACCACCTCAAAATCCTCCACAAATATCACAAGTCCAAACCCCCATCCCTAATATTGTTAGTGTCACTCCTCCACAAGGGGCACAAGCTCAAACCTCCATATCTCATCTTTCTTACACCACTCCACCACGGATGTCACAAGTGCCAACTTCCATATCAAATCTTGCTTATGTCACTCCTCCACAAGTGTCACAAGTCCAAGCATCCATTCCTCAAAACACCTACATCACTCCACCTCAACATTCCCAAAATCAAAACACCTATAGCACTCCACCTCAACAGTCCCAAAATTAAAACACCTATATCACTCCACCTCAACATTCCCAAAGTCAACATTCCTATATCACCCCACCTCAAAATCAAAACACCTACATCATTCCACCTCAACAATACCTAAACCAACATTCTTATGCTAATCCCCCTCAACATTCCCAAATTCAACACTCCTACATCGCTCCTCCACCAAACCCACTAAACCAACATTTCTCCACGAATCAAACCCTAAACAACCCTCACAACTCATATGACCCATAAAATCTCAATTCATATGGACCCAATTCCAATATCTCCTATGGGACACAACAACCACCATTCATCCAACAAAATCTTGCTCCACAAACACCCACATCAGAACTTGAGCTCAAGTTTTCAAATCTACAAAAATAAATCTCTGATCTTTCATTTGGACACACCAAGAAAACTTTCTCTTTGGAGGAGGTTTGTCCATATCCATTTGATAGATCTTTACCAATGATCCCTTTTCCCCCAACTTTGAAATGCCTAAATTTGACAAATATAAGGGAAAAGGTGATCTAAAAGAACACCTTAGAGAGTTCTATATTGCTTGCTTAGAGGTTGCTCATAATGATACTTATCTTATGCACCTCTTCCCTCGTAGTCTTGGAGGGCAAGCCATAGAATGGTTTTCTCATCTACCCACGAATATCAAAACATTCAATGAATTAGCCAAAAAGTTTGCAAGCCACTCTTCCTACAATACTGAGCATGAAATTTCTATGACAGACTTGTGCTTGACAATAAATAGCATAATGGGGAAACTTTCATCTCCTTCCTACAAAGATGGAGAGGTATGGCTAGTAAATTTCCATGGCCTATACCCGAAAACCAACTTGTTAGTATCTTTGTGCAAAATCTTAACCAAGAAATTGGTTTCAACTTACAAATTCAAAGTGCTACCTCATTTAAGGAAATAATCTATAAGGGTACCAACATCAAAAAATCCCTTATCGCAAAGGGTTTAGTTAAAATCTTCAAAGAGACCAAAGACAATCCTCCCCAACAATCTAATGAAAAACCTTGATTTTGGTTGAAAAACAAGAATGTCGTCAACGACGATGTTGTGGACTCCAAACATATCCAAACCCTCCAAGCACCGGTCAATCTCCAATCAAAACTTACCCAATCTACTCCTCATGAGAAACCAAACAAGACTATCCCCCAAGATGTAGGTTCACTCCTTTAGGAGAACCTATTGAATCGGTCCTTAAGAAACTTGTTCAAAGTGGACTTATCACATTGCCTGAAACACGTCAATATGATGAACCCAATTTCAAACCTACTTGGTACAAAGATAATGAGTATTGCAAGTACCATAGAGTGAAAGGGCACAAAACCCCTAGTTGCATGAAGTTGAAAAACTTAATCTAGAATCTCATAGATAGAGAAGTCACTATTGACGATCTGCCAACCCATACCACAAACAAAGACCTAGATGTGTACAAGGATCCATTCCCTACACATGGTAAAAGTACTAACCCTAATAAAGGAAAAAGTGTCAACAAAGCATCATCTTCTTATGACTCCATTGTGGGTCGTTTTGAAGAAAGTCGAGTGTCCACCCTTACTATTAAGAGCAAAAACCCTGATTGTGCCATCACAACTCATCATGGTCATGTTACCCTTCACGGGCCAACACCAAATACCCCTATCAACTCTGACTATAATATCATTGAACATCTACGAAAGACTTCCGCATAAATCTCCATATTAAACCTTCTGAAGTTGTCACCTGCCCATATAGCAGTGCTTGAAAAGGCCCTACAAGTCATCAGTTCCCAACAATATAGCTATCACAAACTTTCAAGCCATGATAGGTCACATTGCATCACCTTACCACATGGTCTCTTCTGAAAAGGACCTCCCATCTCATGATCCTTGTCTTAATGATGCACTACACATTGATGTTCTCATCTATCAGTGTAAGATAAAATATATACTTATCGACGGTGGTGTTGGTATGAACATTTGTTCACTCAAATTGCTAAAACAATTAGGATACTCTAAGGATCACATAAATACCGAGCAGTCTATCACTATCAAAGCTTATGATGATGGAGAGCGCCAGTCAGAGGGTGTGATCCATTTTCCTATTCAAGTAGGCCATGTCATGTTAGAAACAAGATGCCAAGTATTGGACATTGATCTTCCATATAATATCATCCTATGACACCGATGGATCCATGCCATGTGGGTAGTACCCTCTACGTACCATCAATCTCTCAAGTTCCCATCCAATGGTACTAAAATCACAATCCTTGGAGACCCTAATCCATTAGATTTTTTTCGCACCATGCAAGGGCATTACCAAAATAACAACCAAATACCAAATAATGTTGAAGCTCAACCATCTCTATTATACATTGACCCAGATGCTTTGCAAAAGGCCTCTAGAGATAAACCCATTCCAGACACCAAAGTTCATTTCAGAGACATAGGATTTGGCGAATATGACATTTCAAAATCTTGCTGTGTGGGGAGGATGCCTCTTTTACCAAAATCTTATGGCAAACAACCCATAGAAAATGTCACCAAAAAGGTAAAGATACCAGCTTCCCTAACAACATTCACTCATGGGGGCTTGCTAGAAGAAGAATCTCTTGAAGATATTTCTTCTTGGTTGTACCAAGAAAAGGATCTAGTCACGCTACCTGTTACACAATATGGTACTAGTCTCAGAATTCTACAAAACATGGGCTTTAAAGGCAAAGTGGCCTTGGGAAACATGGTCAAGGAAAGTTAGAACTAATTATTGTGATCAAGAAATTCAACAAAAAGGGTTTAGGATATGGTAAGGAGGTACCACGTTCCTTGGACATCAGTATAGTCTTGACGAGGTAGCAAAGATTTTTCCCATAGTTTCGATCTCTAAAGAGGATACTATCAATGACTCTTATCTACACCTAACAGACCTATTCCAAGAAACCTTGATATTTATGATATCATCCATCTCCCTCACTTCCAACACGAACACCCATAATCTTCCACTCATCTACCCTGAATTCATAGATTGGGACCAACAAGAGGCCCATGCTCTAGGAATCTTTCAGAATAATGAGGCCATAGTAGAGTTTATGGGACTCCAGGATGGTATCCCACTTGGTGATCACAAATTTGGGTTTGTCACGGATTTAGATCAAGCTGCATACTTTGGGGAGAATACCAAATCCTTCAGTCATAAAAGAGAAAATAAAAATAGATCCCTAAGTGAAAACCACAATGTGGCACCTCCTGATCATAAAATAGTAAAAATAAAAGACGTATCTGATGGTGAAAACATCTCTGAGGTGCTTGAGGATGGAGGATTTGACCTTCCCCTACCAACAAAGTATCAAGAAAAATCAGCTCTCTTAGTAGAAGACTCACAAGAGATGAATCTAGGCACAGTTCAGAATCTTAAACTCACATTCCTAGCAGCTTCATTATCAGACCAAGAGAGGAAGGAATTCATAAAAATTTTCTTACAAAGGACAATCAATTTTGCTTGGACATATGCTAACATGCCTGGGTTGGACCCTTCACTAGTGGTTCATCATCTAGCAATATCTCCAAATTCTAAGCCTGTCAAACAAAATCTTCACAAGATACACCCACAAATAGCACTATTGGTCAAAGTAGAGCTTGATAAATTGCTAGATGCAAAATTCATACAACCTATTGATTATATAGAGTGGATCTCCAACCTTGTACTTGTTGCTAAACCAAATGGGGGCATCCGCATTTACACAAACTTCAAAGATCTCAATAAAGCATGTCCCAAAGATGACTTTCCACTACCCAAAATTGATATCATTGTGGATTTGATAGCAGGATACGAAATGCTTTCCCTAATGGATGGTTTCTCTGAATACAATCAGGTTATGATAGCACTAGAAGACCAACACAAAACAACTTTTACATGTCCTTCCCGGGGTACCTATTATTGGCAAGTCATGCCTTTTGGTCTCAAGAATGCAGGAGCTACCTATTAGAGAGCAATAATAGTAATATTCCATGACCTATTTCATGCTATCATGGAGGACTATGTCAATGACATATTAGGAAAATCTTCTAGGGTGGATCATCTATAGGTTCTCAAACAGATATTTGGCAGAGTATCAAGTGAGGCTAAATCCTAAAAAAATTGTCTTTGGTGTCACTTTAGGGAAATTGTTGGGATACATTGTATCTCGCAGAGGAATTGAAGTGGATCCAGCTAAAGTCAAAGCTATAATAGAGATGCCTCCACCCAAGAATCTAAAAGCACTAAGGAGTCTTCAAGGAAGATTACAGTCCATTAGACAGTTTATTTCATAGCTAGTAGATAAATGACAACCATTTCTACACTTGCTCCACAAAGATGTCTCATTCTGATGGGATAGCAAGTGTCAACAGGCATTTGATCAACTCAAGGACTATCTAGCTACACCTCTGGTTTGTTGGGAATTAAGGTGTCTCAACCTGCAATTCCTAGCATTGATTATTATTTATTTATTTTCCTATGATGTAATTTATGTTGCACATCTTGTTTTGTCATTTAGTGTGAAGTGGCATGGTGAGTTGTCACTCAATTTAGAAGGTGACTAGGATGGTCAACTCATCCCATGTGGATATAGGCATCCCATTTGATGTGGCACTAATATGTCATGTGTCGGCATCTTGTGGTATGATAGAGGTGTTATTGTGTATGACAGAATCTATGATGCATAAGAGCCAAGTATAGAGATTCTCGGGACAAGTGAAGACAAGTGTCGTAAAGTATCTTTGCATGTGGAAAAAACATCTTTGGGTGCCCAAGCTGGGCTATGACATGTTGTAAGAGGAATATGCTATATTTAGTCTTGTATGACATATTCTCTTACAACATTTAAGGTTGTTATGTTGGGCAAATTTTATGACAGCTGTAAGATGCATAAGAGCATCTGTCATATCTATTTTTAGCCTAGAGTGCTCCATTCTTGGGAAGTCAAATCTGCCATGTATGATAGATGTAAGAGAGGAAATAGCATCTTAGACAACTGTCCTTTGATGCGGGAAAATCCATGTGGCCAAGATGAATGTCCATCTCTAGAAGCTTCTTGTTTATGCCTTGTAACTCTATATAGTGCATTGTTTTAGAGTAGTAGACATATAGTGTTTCTACAGGTACTGTTATGCTGCTGGAATTACTCCAGAAATGACATTTGCAGACTCTTGGAAGAACTTGCATTGCAGGTGTATTGTAATCCTTTCACATCTTTGATAATACATTATGCAAGTTTTGGAGTGTGGGTTTTTTACCTGAAAAGGTTTTCCCCACAATATATCTTGTGTCACTTTCTTTATGTGTTGTGTTGTTGTTGTAATCTTTATGTTGTGTTTAACATTGCTGCAATTCTAAGGATTAAAAATAATTTGCATATTGTTCCCCTCATTAGGTTGGTGTAGGAAGTGTGTTCCGTGTAATTTGCTTCCTTTCAGTTGGTATCAGAGCTTGATCACCTGTGATCCTAGTTGTTGAGGGTTTTTTGTGCTAATCTTTGATTGAGTGGGAGTCTATATAGAGTATTCTATAATCTTGTTGTAGCGAGAAGATGGCAGGTAGATCTGAAAGAATAGAGTTGGAAAAGTTCAATGGCAGCAATTTTAATTTGTTGAAACTCAAAATGGAAGACATGGTTGTTGACAGAGATCTATGGGAAGCAATTTCTGGCACAAAACCAATGGCAATGCCTCAAGATGAATGGGCTCTCAAAGATCAAAAGGATAAGGGTCTTGTGAGACTATTTAGCTGATTTCATCCTATTGAATGTTCATGAAGAGAAGACCGCGAAAGAGATATGGAAGAAACTTGGTGATGTTTATCAGGCTAAATCCCTGGTAAACAAGTTATTCTTGAGGAAGAAGCTATATTCTCTGAGGATGTATGATGGAAGATTGGTTGCAGATCACCTGAATGCTTTTAACATGCTAGTTGCACAGTTGACATCCATTGGTGTAAAGATGGAAGAGGAGGACCATTGCATGACCTTGCTTTGTTCTTTGCCAAACTCGTGGGACCACCTTGTCATGGCCATTAGGTGTACTACAACCACCTTCAAGATGGATGAAGTGGTGTCTTCCTTGTTATCTAAAGAGATGCAGAGAAAGTCTTCTAAATTGACAAAGGAGGCTCTTGCGGTTTGTGGTAGACCCAAAGAGAAAGGGGAAAAGAAAGACAAGAAAGCTAAAAAGGGCAAATCCAAATCCCATGGGAGATCCAAATCTCCTGGAAAGTCCAAGGCAGTATGTTGGAACTGTGGAAAAACTAGGCACTTCCGAAAGGAGTGCAAGGAGGAGAAGAAGAAAAAGAACATCTCCAATTCCAATTCTGACAAGTCACAAGATGATGGTGATGCTTTTGTTGCAGCCTTGGCCACCCATGCATCAGAAGATGTGTGGCTAATTGACTCTAGTGCTTCCTTCCACATGACCTCACATCGAGGTTGGTTTACAAAGTATGAAGAATATGATGGTGGGAAGGTGTACTTGGGTGATGACTCTCACCTGAAGATAGTTGGTTGTGGAAGAGTCTTGATCTGATTCCATGGTGAATGAGTGAAGGGGATCAATGGATTTATGCACATCCTCAATTTAGCATGAAACCTACTCTCTGTAAGTAAATTGAATGATGCAAGTGTGCAGGTTGTCTTCTCAAGTGGAGGATGCAAGATGACGAGAGGAGCTATGGGGCTTGCTAAAGGTACTCAAAGAGGTACTCTATTTCAATTGGATGCATGCACTACTCAATGAAATAATTCTTCTATTTCAAAGAAAAGACCTTCAAATTCTTCATCCTCACCATTGGAACCCGCAGCGAAAAAGTGTGTTGCTTCTACTTCCGATGGTAGTGCTTTCTGGGTACCTAAGGGTGCTCATGCTTTGGAAATGAAACTTCCTAATGAAAAGACAATGTTGTGGCATAAGAGACTTGGTCACATTGGTGAGAAGGGTCTTAGAGCCCTACAAAATAAAAACCACGTCGAGGGGTCAAATGATTGTAATCTTGAGTTTGACTTTTGTGAACATTGTGTATATTAAAAACAAAACTGTGTTGAGTTTTACTCAAGTTCTCCTAAGTCTTCTGGTGTGTTGGATCTTATTCATTCTGATGTGTTTGGTCCTGTGAATGTTCCTTCGATTTCCAAATCGTTATATTTTGTATCATTCATTGATGATTACAATAGGAGGACATGGATTTATTTTCTCACAAGCAAATCTGAAGTCTTTAGTCAATTCAAAGAGTTTAAAGCTTTTGTAGAGAATCAAACTGGTAAAAGGATTAAGTGTTTGAGAATTGAATGGTGGTGAGTTTTGTTCTGCAGAGTTTGGCAAGTTTTGTAAAGAACATGGGATTGAAAGACATAAGACAACTCCATACACCCTGCAGCAAAATGGAGTTGCAGTGAGAATTAACAGAACATTAATGGAGAGGGCTAGGAGTATGCTTAGTGGTGTTAACCTCGAACAAAAGTTTTGGGCTGAAGCTGTAGCCACTGCTTGCTACCTAGTTAACAGGTCTCCTACTTTAGCGCTCGTTAATTAGACACCCATCACTAGTACAAAAAGAGCAATATATTACTAAAAAAACTACTAAAAACTGCTTATAAATGACCAAACATGGTCACATGACCATTAGTAGTTTATTGCCAATCATTTATAACGCAACCAAATTGATGACTAGACCATTTTTGATTGATCAATTTGGTAGTATATTTAGTCGTTGATTTAGTCATTGATTTAATCATATTTATTCACTAAGTTTAATCACATGACCATTAGTAGTTTATTGCCAGTCATTTACTTTGTCACATGACCAAATTTATAACACGACCAAATTTGTGTCAATTGGTAGTATATTTATTCATTGATTTCTATCATAATATATTTAGTCATATGTTTAGTCATATTTATTCGTTGATTTTTGTCAATTGGTAGCATATTTAGTCTAATATTTGAGAATTTAAACATAAAACACAGAAATACACATCAATCATCAATTGCACACAATAAGACAACCATTGAGAAGGCAAAATTGTTAAACTTTATTAAAAAAAAGGTGTTCTTACAGCTTGTACAAGTCTGAAATATCTATCTTGCTTGAAAAATGCTTAGAAATAGAGTACTACAATGTTTATTTTCAATCACAAGACTAAAAATCTGAGTTACAATGCACAGAAATGATAGAGTCGAAGGATTCCAAACAATTTGTGCATAATACATGTATTTTGGTCTAATAGTGGGAACCTTTTCTGCAAGTGAGAACACCTGAAGTTGCAGTAATAGAACCCACAATAGAGGAAGGCCTTGCCACCATACTCGAAGCTTTTGCATAGTTTGAGGATGTTCCAACCCCTGATGCTCTGAAGAATGCCCTGTTTAACATCAGATCTCCCTGTGATCACTAATTCTAATTCCTCCGTGTACTTTCTAATGCATCTTCATGCTTTGTCACCTACACATTACTCATACTTATCATAACTATTCTACATCCATTGTAAACCAAAGAGGTAAATAAGAGACGAGTTGTATAGGCCTTTTACCTCTATTTTGAATTGATTGTCAGGGGCAAAGAATTTGTTGTCTTGGCCGTTAATGGTGGGGTTTACACTCCCCCTAATGGCGTACATATCCCAATGTGTGTAATCACTGTTCACCACATGGAAGTATCCATGTCGGCACATGCATTACGACATTAATTTTGTAAGCTTTCAATAGAGAATAGATGGATAAACTTGATATTCTAGCTACCATTTTTTTTAGATCTGACAATCTAGTTGTTTTTGAAACTACGTTTATCTCAGATTAGTAATACAATGAGAGAGGAAAATCCTTAATGTATCATAAACATCCATTATAGATGTAGAGAGAAACTAGATGAAAGCAATGAAATTGCACATTAAATAGCTATAGAATCAATAGATGTATTAAAGCATCCAGCCACCATATAATCAAAAATAATCTTCATCTGTGTTAATGTGGACAAAAGAAAATTAGCCCAACCTACAAATTTGATTTTCATGTTATTCCTACACTATAGTATAAAGATCGACTGTGCATTTCTTCTATTTCACATTCTCCTTGTTTCTATATTAGTACTCTAGTCTAAAATCCCCAAACACCCCCACGTAACTAGACTGCATCCAAGAGCCAATATACAACTTAATCGGGTACACTAGTCTAAATTAATATATTTAGTATCCAGCAAACCCCTCAAATGCTCTTTTTCTTCAATGTCCTACTTACAAAATTGTTCAATTTATATTATGCTTCTCTTAGAACATAAATTGCTATGCTTTCCATAAGAATTATTTTTACACTTTTATAATGCATTAGTTAAATTATCACTCCATGAAGACTCTTGTGGATCCAGAGAGAATATTGCAAAAAGGAGACAAATGAGGCCTTTCTTTTGACAAGAAAAACTTCTATTTTTAAAACTGGCCCTTAAATTCTCTATATAATATTTTTACCAAAATAATTCTAGCAGTTGTTAGCTTAGACACATTCCCCTGTAGATGATATGGGGTATTCCTTGTCCTCAATATTCTTTAACACTGGAAAAGACTTTTCCCTCCATACTTCAAAATGTGGAAGCATAGACAAGGCACATGAACTGTTTGAAAGAATGCCTCAAATAAATGTGGTCTCATGGACTGCAATGATTGCAGGATATGCACAAAATGGATTTGTTGAAAAGGCTTTAGAAATTTTAAAGCAAATGCAATTGGCTGGTGTAAAGCCAAATTCCACAACCTTTGCCAGCATCCTCCCTGCCTGTGTCAAAATGGGAGCTTTGGAATGTCAATGCTTTCAAATTTTACATCACCCGCTCTCCCGCATGCACTTCAAGTCATGCCTGCGGTGATGCGGGCAGGAATGACTTGAAGTGCCTGTGGGAGAGTGGGGGATGCAAAATGTGGAGGCATTGACAAGGCATGTGAACTATTTGGCAGAATGCCTCAAAGAGATGTCATCTCATGGAATGCAATGATTGCGGGATATGCACAAAATGGATTTTTTGAAAAGGCTTTAGAAACTTTCAAGCAAATGCAATTAGCAGGTGTAAATCCAAATTCGACAACCTTTGCCAGCATCCTCCCTACCTATACCAAAATGGGAGCTTTAGAACAGGGTATGGACATCCATCATAACATAATGGAAGGGGGATTTTTGTTAGATATTATAGTTGGAAATGCTCTAGTAGACATGTATGCAAAATGTGGAAGTATAGATAAGGCACGTGAACTATTTGATGGAATGGCTCAAAGAGATGTCATCTCTTGGAATGCAATGATTACATGATATGCACAAAGTGGATTTGTTGAAAAGGCTTAAGAAATTTTAAAGCAAATACAATTGGCTGGTGTAAATCTAAATTCCACAACCTTTGCCAGCATGCTCCCTGCCTGTGTCAAAATGGGAGCTTTGGAATAGGGTATGGACATCCATCAAAATATAAAGGATAGAGGAATTTTGTCAGATGTTGTAGTTGCAACTGCCCTATTAGACATGTATGCAAAATGTGGAAGCGTAGACAAGGCACGTGAACTATTTGACGAAGTGTGATCCAAAACGTCGATCCAAAAAAGCAACACACAGTCTCTTCCAAAAGCTCTACACATTCTTACATATCATGGACTGTGGAAATATCATGTCTATATTCACTTTAATGTTGTCCTAAAATCACTTTAACATATAAACTATATCCAAAAAAAATAGGCAAATAACAATTTCCAATAATCTTACAACAATCCTTTTTGAGTAAGAAAATGATACCTTTAACTTAGTCTCATGAACAGTTAATGAGCATGCCTTTGAATTAATTGTAACTATGTCGTCTTCCTTTCTAGCCAACTCCTTTTTGTTTAAAGGCCTTTTTCGTACCTGAAAACATGTCAAAAAAATTCAGTCATGATCCTGATACATCAAAGATTTAAAAGCATAAAAAGTTACCTCACCTAGAGTAAACCACCTTAACCTGTGACTCAACAGAGTTTACTATCAAACTTATGTGTGGTAGAACAATGCAGCAAAGCAAACACCAGATGAGCAAACCTTGAAACAAAACCCACTTTACATTTGACCTTTCAACATATTCACCATTACCTCTCCCATTTTACATGTAATGGTACAACTTGGCAATAGAAAGCCAAATCCATAAGGTCGTATTCCCTCAATCAAATTATGTTTCTTCAAATTCCATGGTTCGCTTGCTTTACAAGAACAAAATCACATCTTTAGTTCATAACACTCTCACTTGGGAATCTACAGATTGACTTTTTTGCATGGATGCCTTTGTCCCTATTTTATCAATATGTGCTAGTAATATAACCCCCTCTTGTGTAGACAACATTATAGGACACTCTCTTTGTCAAAATGGAATATGACCTAGATACTACGCAATTTTATTCTTAGAAATCTTGTCCTGATAAAATTAAAACAATATGCAATACCTTCCCTCATTAACCTCAATTTTGTTTAGAAACACAAGAAATGAATGGCTTTGCATTAACATTGTCTACACATCAAAGTGAATCATATTTTTTCACACATTTATATATGGGCATGCTACAAAAAATATGAGAATCTAATTTAACCTTTAAGGTTCTGAGTATGATTTTATCCAAATATGAACAATATTCTTGACATGATGTTGAAAGTTCACCTCACTAATTTCTTTACACAAAATACTTGGTTGGTTTAACTCCATATAAAAGAGATGACACCTTATGCTTAATAATAAAATGAGAGTTCAAAAATTGATAAGGTAATTTATTCAAGTTCCCAATATGATAAGATGAGATCATTTGTTCAAGTGTAGAGTCTGGCATAACAACTCAATAAAGGCATTAAACACATCCATCTACAGCAGAATTAACAAGAAGTTGAAATAATAAAATACAAGAAAATGGCATCATTCATCTAAAACTTAAATATAAGCAAAATATTAATACTTTAATATTTTCCTCTCGCTCTTTGAAACTTTCTATCAGCCTTCGACAAGCCTGCAAATCAGATTCCATGCAAACATAGAGCTCAAATGACAAGAATAAATTGTGATTCCAATGAAATATTTCACATATCAAATAAGAATATTAATCTCTAGGAGTAACTAATGAATGAAAAAGATACTATCTTAAAACTGTGATCATACTCACCAAGGTATTTACACAATTGTTGTGTCCAATAATTAAAGTAATTAAATAATGATAAAACAAATTTGTTGATCTAAAGATGATTGTCTTAACTGCACAAAGAAAAATGTGAAAATTCAAAATCTCTAAGCACCGTGTAGGTTATACTTGATAGTAACATAAGTGAA
Source organism: Cunninghamia lanceolata (assembly GCA_027924645.1). Classification (NCBI taxonomy): domain Eukaryota; kingdom Viridiplantae; phylum Streptophyta; class Pinopsida; order Cupressales; family Cupressaceae; genus Cunninghamia; species Cunninghamia lanceolata. Next base: position 733,663 of record BSBN01001074.1, on the reverse strand, counting down.
TCAATCTTTTGTTCCTAGGATATGTTGTAGACTATATAATCTTATTATTTTTACAAAATTAATACACAAATGAAGCTCATGATCTCAACTTGCATGTGTCAATACGTGGACTTTCTATAGGGAACATGTTAATGTCTTGAGAACTACTATCATGTGTTGCCAAACCCTCTTCCATTCTACTAACTGCCCAACTATTATACTACCCTCTTACCCTTCCACTTATTGTTATCTGATCTTTCATTTCTTTGAAGGACTATCATTCTTCTGACAGTCATAACATAGTTGCCTTTGCATGTGGATTGTCCCTTTATTCCATGAGCACTCTATACTTTTATGAGTTCTATCATACTTCATGGCACCAAATGATAACAAAGACTCTTGAAAAATGGTTTAAAAGACTCAACTAGGACTGTTATATGACTGTCCCTAGCTCAATATCATTGAAAATGCTCATAATGTCATTTGATGTGGACTCTGAAATGACTTAGTATAACCTTGGTACCCTCCTTAAGAACTATGAAATGCTGTGATGAGCCACATAATGGGATACCTAAAACAACTTCATGCTCTAGGTAACAGGGGTCCAAGAGTGTGATGATGTTTATCTACTTAAACAACCATTATAAAATTTCTAAGTTAAAATCTTATAAACTAACATTCTATATTTATAAAAGATTTTAACTTAGTAATTTTGAAATTTTAAGAGATTTTAAAGTTATGGAATAAAATCTTAAGAACATACAGAGAAGATCCACCCAGCAGGTGTAAAAAGATTATGGTATAATACCATTAACATGCAGAGGAATTAAAAGTACGGATTTGAAGCCATTGTCATGCAGAGGCAAATTAATGAGTGGATGGCAGAGAGATTTGATTCTATGCAAAATACCTCCCAGAATAATACTGTAAATAAATTCTTAACCAGAGATATGACATATCCAAAGAACCATTGGAAACATTACCATCTGAAAATTATACAATACCAAGAAATTTAGGTTAAATTCACTTACCTGAGTCTCCAGTCATTCCTCATGATTCCTTCAACCTAGATACCTGGCTACCTACCCCTGTTATCACCATCTAATCCTCCCATGAAAGTATTCATATTCACAAGAAGAAGAAGAGAGAAAATAGAGTAAAATGAATGAATAGAATCAAAACCCCTTCCTTCTCAAATCTTTTAGGCATTTCCATTTATGAAAAGCGATCCCCCAATAGAGAAAAAAGAAAAGTCCAAACAACTTCATGCTCTGGGTAACAGGGGTCCAAGAGTGTGTGAACATAACTTTTCTCTGTGAATCGACAAGCAAATTATTGGAGAAATCATCATCATAATGGTTGTGAATCGACAAGCTACATAGGAACCTATCAACACAAACCGTGTTTAGTCCTTTGCATGCATTGGAAGTACCCTAGCAAACAACAGAACATGCAAAATGTAGAATGTACAATGAAAAATATAGTGACGAATAAAGGGCACACACACTGATGAAATAATATTTTAAACCATTACCTGTCCAAATCCGTGACACGATACTTGGATAGACTGTGATATGCAGGAAAGAATGTCAATACCATTTGAAAATAAGTTATTTAAACCCTCTTCTTTGTCCTGATAGCCGTTTCACCCTATTATGATGCCTCCATGAAGAGAAATGTTTGTCACATATGTATCCCAACATGCAAAACACACATTCTTGTCTGTAAAAAACAACAAAATAGGAATTTAGGTTTTGCCCATATTCCCTCCATGAAAAATGCAAGAGAAATCAAAACCTTACGTTTTGTCCATTTTCCCTCCACGAAAAATGCCTCAAAAATCAAAACTTACCCACTTTAATATCATATTGTGACTACTTATTTAGTCATTTTTATTTGTATGACTAAATAATTTATATAGTCATTTATTTGTGTGACTAAATTTATTTGTGTGATGATCAAATTAGTCATTTACTTAGTCATTTATAGTTGTGTTGCAAAAAATTAGTAGAATTTAGTCATTTTTAGTTGTCGTGACTAAAAGTTTTAGTCATGTATTCATTTATTTATGAAAATTCCACTAGTGCATTGAGGTGTGGTCTAGTAAGAAGCCTTCATTCAGACATCTTCGTGTTTTTGGTTGTGAGGCATATGCACATGTGCCTAAGGAGAAGAGGTCAAAATTGGAGAACAAGGCAGTTAAGTGTATCTTCATTAGCTATGGTGTCGATGTGAAAGGGTACAAGCTTTGGGATCCTATGGCCAAGAAAGTGTTGTATAGCAAAATTGTTATTTTCAGAGAGGTATCTCCTTCTCCTATTGTTTTATAGCCAGAAGATAAAGAAAAGAAAGAGGATGTGGTTTAGTTTCCTACTACCCCTAAGAAGACTAAACCGAAAGACCCTATTGGACCTGATGATGAGGAGAGCTCTAGTAGCTCTGAAAGTTTAGAAGAAGAAGTAGAACCTCTACCGCAACCTTTGAGGAGGTCCACACGAATCAAGAAGCAACCTGACAGGTTTGGTTATTCATTGCTTGATTCTAGTTGTGCTTTTGCCTTGGTTTCTAACACTGATGATCCTAGAACTATGAAAGAGGCTATGGGTATGAAAGATGCAGGTTCCTAGAAGGAGGCCATGGAAGATGAGATGGCTTCTTTGGAAAAGAATAAAACTTGGGACTTGGTGCTTTTGCCTGATGGACAGAAACCTGCTGGATGCAAATGGGTGTTCAAGATGAAATTTGGTGCAGATGGCAGTGTTGAGAAGTATAAGGCCAGATTGGTTGCAAAGGGGTATTCACAAGTGGAGGGAATTGATTATGTTGATATTTTCTCTCCTGTTGCAAAGCTAACATCTATTCGGTTCCTATTATCTCTTACAGCAGCTTATGATTTAGAAGTGGAACAAATGGATGTGAAGACAACTTTCCTTCATGGTGACTTGGAGGAAGAAATTTACATGTCACAGCCAGAGCACTACATAGTGAAAGGTAAAGAAAATTTGGTTTGCAAGTTAAAGAAGTCTTTGTATGGATTGAAATAATCTCCTAGGATGTGGTATTTGAAGTTTGATGCCTTTGTGTTGTCTATTAGATTTCTGAGATCTAAATCAGATCATTGTGTGTATTACAAGTTTGACAATGATCGTATTCTCATTATTGCACTATATTTTGATGATATGTTGCTAATTGGGAATGGTAAGAATATGATTTCTAATTTGAAGTCTCAGTTGTTAGCACAATTTGAAATGAAAAACTTAGGGGCAGCCAAGTACATTATGGGGATGGATATTAGAAGAGACAGAGTAAATAGAAAACTTTAGCTAGGCCAGAGTAAGTATGTTAACACCGTGTTGGAGAGATTTAGTATGGTGGATTGCAGACCATTGATTGTTCCTGTTACGATGGGGACAAAGTTATCTATTGATGATTGTCCAAAGTCTCCTTCTAAGATAGAGGATATGAGCAGAGTACCTTATGCTAGTGCAGTTGGCAGCTTGATGTATGGTATGGTCTGTACAAGACCAGACATTGCCCAAGTAGTCGGAGTCCTTAGTCAGTTTATGTCTAATCCTAGACGGGTACATTAGGATGTAGTGAAGAGAGTGTTCAGATATTTGAGGGGTACTTCCGAGTATTCCTTATGTTATCATGGTTATCCTACTAGACCTCAGCATTCTGTAAGTATTCGTGGACTTGTGGATTCTGATTGGGTAGATGACATTGACAACAGGAGATCCACCAGTGCTTGTGTTTACCATGTTTGGTGGTGCTATTAGTTGGATGAGTAAGCGACATCTTGTGGTTGCTTTGTCCATGATAGAAGCATAGTACATGGCAGCAACTCATGCTTGTAAGGAATCCATTTGGCTTAAGAGGTTGTGTTCAGATGTTGGTTTTGATGCAGGATAGATTACTATCCATTGTGACAGTCAAAGTGCAATTTGCTTAGCAAAGAATCCTACTTTCCATGCCAGAACAAAGCACATTGATGTTTAGTTTCATTTTGTTCAAGATATGGTAGAAGATGGGTAGGTGATGTTGGGAAAGGTTGACACTTTGAAGAATGTTGCAGATGCATTGACTGAACATGTGGGCACAGATAAGTTCATATGGTGTTTGGAGTCTATGGGCCTTTTGGCCCCTAGCAGTTAAATCTTGTCTTTCTATTGGCTCTTGCAAGGTGTTCGACAAGTGGGAGAATGTCAGGAACTAAGGTGTCTCAACCTTGCAATTCCTAGCATTGATTATTATTTATTTATTTGCCTATGATGTAATTTATGTTGCACATCCTATTTTATCATTTAGTGTGAAGTGGCATGATGAGTTGTCATTCAACTTGGAAGGTGACTAGGATGGTCAACTCATCCCATGTGGATATAGGTGTCCCATTTGAGGTGGCACTAATATGCCATGTGTTGGTATCTTGTGGTATGATAGAGGTGTTATTATGTTTGACAAAATCTATGACGTGTAAGAGCCAAATATAGAGATTCTCGGGACAAGTGAAGACAAGTGTCGTAAAGTATCTTTGCATGTGGAGAAGGCATCTTTGGGTGCCCAAGTTGGGCTATGACATGTTGTAAGAGGAATATGCTATATTTAGTCTTGTATGACAGATTCTCTTACAACATTTAAGGTTGTTATGTTGGGCAAATTTTATGATAGTTGTAAGATGCGTAAGAGCATCTGTCATAGCTATTTTTAGCCTAGAGCGCTCCATTCTTGGGAAGTCAAATCTACCATGTATATGTAAGAGAGGTAATAGCAGCTTGGACAAGTGTCCTTTGATGTAGGAAAATGGCCATGTGGCCAAGGTGGACACCCATCTCTAGAAGCTTCTTGTTTATGCCTTATAACTCTATATAATGCATTGTTTTAGAGTAGTAGACATATAGTGTTTGTACAGGTATTGTTATGCTACCAGAATTACTCCAGAAACAACATTTGCAGACTCTTAGAAGAACTTGCATTGCAAGTGTATTGTAATCCTTTCACAAATTTGATAATACGTTGTGCAGGTTTTAGAGTGTGGGGTTTTTTACCTGAAAAGGTTTTCCCCACGATATATCTTGTGTCACTTTCTTTATGTGTTGTGTTACTGTTGTAATCTTTATGTTGTGTTTAACATTGCTGCAATTATAAGGATTAAAAAGAATTTGCATACTATTCCCCTCATTAGGTTGGTGTAGGAAGTGTGTTCCATGTACCTTGCTTCCTTTCACAGTTTTGGTGCCTCTAGTTTCTAATAGACCTTTGCTCCTATATATCTCTACTACATTTGTAGCATTAGGTGCTCTTCTCGCACAACATGATGAGTCAGGTAAAAAACATGCCATCTACTATATCAGTTGCACCTTGGTTGGTTATGAACTCAACTACACTCCTATGGAAAGAGCATGTTTAGCAGTAGTGTTTGCTTCCCAAAAGTTGTGACATTACATGTTAAACCAACACACCAACCTCATATCCAAGATTGATCTATTGAAGTGTCTTTTATCTAAGGCAGCCCTCATAGGCCGACTAGCTAAATGGGTCATGATCCTAACTAAATTTGACATAGAGTATATTGATTGGAAAGTTATCAAAGGACAAATTCTTGCAAACCAACTAGTAGAAGCTCCAATGACAGATGTACATCCTATGATCTTTGACTTTCTAGATGAAGGCATTTTCACTCTTACTACCTCAGTGGAATGGAAGTTATACTTTGATGGTTCCTACACACAACATGGTTCTAGGGCTGGAATCCTATTTCTCACACCTCAGAATGATTATATTCCAAAATCATATCAGCTAGCATTCCCTTGCACCAACAATATTGTTGAGTATGAAACACTACTTACAGGTCTCTGTATAACAATCCAATGGAATATTAAGCAACTTCAAGTATATGGAGACTCTCAACTAGTCATTCAACAAGTCACTGATGAATACCAAACTAAGGATGACAAGTTGATACCCTACAAAAGACTGGTGGATACATACAAGCAACATTTCTCTAGCCTCTCTTTTGAACAAATCCCTTGAGTACATAATAAAGTTGCAGATTCTATGGCTACTATTGGATCACTTGTGGATATGCGTACAAACACTCATCTCGATATGAATTCTTAATCGAGCAATTGTTGATACCGGCCATTGACGTTCCTTCAACTAAAATCATCTGTGAACTTGTTGGTCACAATTTCCCTTGGTACCAAGATATCTATGATTATCTCCATACCAACACCATCCCCTCTAACCTTACACCTACCCAATGCAAAACCTTCATCCGTCGAGCCTCTTGTTTCACTATTTTGGGTGATACCCTATACCGCAAGAGTCTCAATGGTATCCTTCTTAGATGTCTTAACTCAGACGAAGCTAACGCTACCTTAAAAGACATACACAAAGGTGTCTATGGATCACATTCCATTGGTCCTACTCTAGCTAAGAAGCTACTCTATATAGGTTATTATTGGCCAACCATAGAACAAGATGCATTCTAGTTTGCTAAGAAGTGTCTTCAAATATGCTAGCAGCATGGAGATTTGATACATGCACCAGCACATGAGCTACAACTTGTTACAACTCCATGGCCTTTTTCACAGTGGGGACTCGACCTCATGGATAAAATCCATCCATCCTTTTCTAATGGCCATAAGTTTATCATTACCACCACTAAGTATTTTACAAAGTGGGTGGAAGCTATTCCAATGACCTATATCAACGACAAGTAAATAGCCAAGTTCATCCTAAACTACCTCATTTGCCGATATGGTATTCCCCAAGCTATAGTAACTGATAATGATAGTCCATTCAAGAATCAAGACGTTCATGCCTTGTGCACAAGGTAACATATTCAGTACCTCTTTTCCACTCTATATTATCCTCAGAGTAAAGTCCAAGTTGGGGCTTCAAACAAAACCATACTAAAAATCCTAAAGAAAATGGTCAATGAAGCTGATCATGATTGGCACCTCCAACTCAACCCCGCCTTATGGGTGTATCGCACTAGTATCAGAACACCAACTAGTGCTACCCCATTTTCCTTAGTCTATGGCACTAAAGCCATTTTACATATCGAGGTTGAGATCCCATCCCTCAGAGTATCTATGTATCATCTTATAGATGGAGAGGCATACAGAATTTCCATATTGGTTGAGTTAGAGTTATTGGATGAGAGGCATCTCATAGCACTTAATCATCTTCATGTCTATCAAAACCACCTCCATCGCAACTACAATAAGAAGATCAAGGAAAGACAGTTCCAAATAGGTGATGTTGTCCTTAAATAAAATCAACACAACCAACAAGATAGAGATAAGAAGGGCAAGTTTGAACCAAATTAGTTACGACCATATGTTGTCACAATAGTCTATGGATTAGGAGCTTATACTTTGTCAACACCTAAAGGTATTCCCTTGGATGAACCCATCAACAATGTTCATCTCAAGAAGTCCTATGCTTGATCCTCATAGTATCCTTATAAAATCAAAAAAAAATTAAAAAATTGGAAAAATCTAAAAAATAAGTCGTCCTCTGGTGAAAACCTAGTAAACATGCGCCTTGGATAAGTGCCATAGTGAAAGCCTAGAAAATAGACGTTATGTGTAGTGTCAACATCCACCATCTCTTAAGTCATACATCCATCTCAGTCCATATCATTTTTCATAATAAAACCTTCATCCATCCATATTGACTTTGCATTTCCACTTTCCTATCTATCATGGCTTAGAAATTGTCAGTGCTAATTCATCCTTTAGCATCAACCATAGTTAGTTCATCCATTAGCATTATCCATTTAGTATCATCCATAGTTAGTTCATTCATTAGCATCATCCATAGTCAATTCATCCATCATCATCCATAATAAAACCTCTACCTAAATGGGGGCACGTTTTCCTTAACCTAGGTCTAGGAATGGATCCTTGTTCGCGGTATGACTACATCATCAATCACTATCCTATATCATCAACATCAGCAAGAACTACATAGCATCATCACCCTCATCTTAAGGTGCCTTGATCCCATGGATATAGGGTATGTAGGCATTCTGGAATACGAAGGAAGTATGCAATACTCAGGCACATAAGATGCACCCATACCCCATTTCAATCCATAATCATCTTTACACTTCTCACTTCATCCATCTCTCACTACTCATATCATCCAAGCACTCTGAACCATCCCATATCATCACTATCTAGAACTACATATTATCATAATCATCATCATCGTAATGTGCCTTGATCCCGTGGATATAAGGTATGTAGGCAGTCTAGAATACAGAGAAAGTATCTAGTACTCAGGCACATATGATACACCCTTTCTCCATCCCAATCCATCAATACTTCCATCTCTCTCTTCTTTCATCCATCACAATCCATCCTATCCATGCCTTGACTTGACTAACTCAAGAAGAAAATGAACTATGTATCCTTTGAAAGTTTAAGTACTTATCAAACCAATAGGCAAAAGACTACTCTTAAAGCAAAGCCACTTGTCTGCATACTGCTTGCCACATCTGCTAAATCTATCTTATCCAAACAACAAAGCCTTTAACAGATATATCATTCCTACAATAAGGCCCAATCTATCCTGAGAACCCTCTTTGGCAAGAGAATATGTTGGTTGTGTATTTGTTTTATCAGTTGGTCAATTTCTTTTTGGTTTATCTTTTGTTCTTTTCTAATACCTACTCAATACTACCTAGATCTTTCTATATCTTGGTATGTTGCGATAAAGTATGGACTGGGACATGGTCATTGCTTTCGTATGTTGTGTTTGTGGGATGTTCTTATTATCTTACTATGGCTAATATTTATCTTGTTAGTGTTGGAATTAGCATCTTGCATATCAATATCTTTTGGATCTAAGGTTCTATAAAGACCTTATATGTATTAAGATCATTCTACGCTAAGACTATTTTCCATTCACATACCCAACAAGGTTCTATTATGTCTAGTAGATATAAGTTCAAACCATTTGTTTGCAGAGTCAATGTACTATGCATTGGATACATCGTCATCTTGGTCTTCTATACCCTAGTGCATAATATCCATTGCTATATCAAAATATCTATAGCTTTCACAATTTGATCAATTCTTCTATTATTTTTCCATCTATCTTCCATCTTTCATCTGACCTTTTTCATCTTCATCTCCATCTCTCTATCTACTAGCAGTTCCATTTCAAGAGTACACTTGTGTTCTTTGAACCCACATGTCCTCTCGAGGGGGCATCATCACCATTCATCTTTTTCATTAACGCACCATTATATTTCCTTGTCACCCTCTCTTTTGAGTGACTGGGGCATCAACATGTCTGATCCAATCATTATTCTTCAAAATCAATCCTCTTCTACCAAATCAAACACTATGTTTTAAATTTCTTTGAAATGATGTTACTTTGCAACACCATCTCAAAAAGGGGCAAAATGTAGACACCTAAAAATGACCATTACATTATACATCAGATTCTTCCAAATCACTTGCATCTAACGTTAATTAAATAATCTAATTATTTAATTAATTTCACCAATTTCTTCTAATTCTCCTAATTCCAACATTAATTGAATAAATTCTATTTGTTTAATTAATTTCATTAAATTCCCCACCTTGATCTTCTAAATTAAATAATTTTAATTATTTAATTAAATTATTCTCCTTCAATCTTCAAATCCACATCAATTAAATAAATCAATTATTTAATTAATTCACCAGTAAAATCCTCTCATCCACAATAATTAAATAATTTTAATTATTTAATTAGCTAATTGTTCTTCTAAAATTAAATAAATTATTCCAATTTATTTAAATTGACTTTTCTACATCTTCTAAATAAATAAAATTAATATTTTATTTATATCTTATCCTTTCTTCTATCATGCAAAAATAAATTAAATAAATTTATTTATTTAATTTTTTTTGTATCTTTCAAATCTTCTAAAAATAATCTTTTTCCTCCATGCACACAAATTAAATAATTTATTATTTAATTTCATTCAAAGCATGTCAAAAAGCAAAACAAATGTTGAGTTAATTGGCTTTAAATCTTTTTTTTTATCAATCAACTCGTGAAATAGAAAAAACATTCTATTTTTATGAAATTAGTCCTGTCTTTAGCCAAGAAAGCAATTAGCTCAATAAAGCATCTTTTTGCATGTACACTTCTCGTGTGCACGCTCCTTCATGTCCTCTCAATTTATCTCATCCGTCCATATCATTGAATTATCTCCATCGTTGATCGATCTTTCCTTGAAAGCTATATACACCCCTCTTCATCTCTTCACAAATCCTCTTTGATCATTTAAGCGTTGGGCATTCATAATAACACTTTGAGTATCTCACATCATTAAGCACATCATATCTTTGAGCACATTATCATATGACCGCTTGTTGCAACCATGGTTATGCAATTCATTGAGCAATCCACAAAGAACCAAGGAATACATATAGTCATGGGTGGTAATGTTCTTCATTTTGTTTAGCTTTGAATCTTGTTATCATCTTTGATATATTCTTTGAAGGTTATAGGATTAGGTTTAATTGTCATTGCTTGATCTTTATTAATCTGATTTTTACCTATACACACTATGTTATTCACCATTATTTATTTTTTTAAGTTTCCCATTGTGTATGTTGAGCGTGTTAATGAGGTTGTGTAACCTAGGCATTTCTTCATTGGAAACCCAAGGGTTGCATCTGCATTAAGAGGCTATGAGATGAATGGTTAAGGACTTTTTTGAAGGCCCTGCAAGGAAGGGATATATTCTAGTCTTGAAGCCATGGTCTATGTTTTCATGATAAGGTTTGGATTATAGTTTAGTGGGAACTTTTATGCAAGAACATAGGTTTGTGACAAGTTATCATCTTGTAGGTTGAAAATGGAAATCATGATGTCATAAGAATATCTTATGCATAGGTAGATTTTTGGCATGGCATGGTTCTCTTTGTCAATCATGGTGCCATGAGGGAGTTCTTGGAGTATGCAAGGATAATATTGGCCATGATTTGGAGATAATCTTCTAGTGTTGAGTATAGTGATCATTTTCCTTGGAGAGAAACATTCTTGGACACTGTGGTTTTGTAGTTGGATCTTGGTTGGTATGAGATGATTGGATGTGTAATTCATGTTTCTAGACAAAATGAGGTGATGTTAGAGATCTCCTAGTTGTTAAAGACAAAGTGATGGAATGGGATGAGTCTCTTGATGAGTTTCAACAAGAAGACTAATGAGCCTACACCTAGGTTTGGATGTGGTTTTAGCATGGACCTAATGAGGAGATTGATCAAAGAGTCACAGTGATTTCAAGCACAATAGGAAGAGGAAAATTTTCATAGCCCCACTCTCAAGGATTTTCACTCGGTGGAGGATGCAACATAATAGGTATAACCCACCTCATTTTTCAAATGCTTTCTATTTTTCTTTTGTCTTTCATTGTATGCGTATAGGATTCTGGAGAAGTCAATTTTAAGGATAGGCTTGAGAAGTACATGGTATGGTTAGTGGCTAAGGGTTGATTCCTTAGATGTGGAAATAGATGTTAGTGAGATCTTGTCTTCTATTGAGAAGCTCTCATTATTTAGATTCTTTGATCTGTAATTGTGTTTAACCTTGTGGTTATACAGATAGATATGGAGACAAATTTTTGTATGTGGGTTTGGAGGAGTAGTAGAAATTGTTGTCATTGATGTCAAAATAGGTAATATCATAAGTTATATTCCAATATGTTGGCTGACTACCCTCTAAACAAAGCGCCAAAATATAGTTTAAATTAAAGATTTAAACTACTATAAAAGCCTAGTTGACTCCCACTTTAGTGTCATCCTTGAAGAATTAAATAAAAAACTAAGTATGGATGACTCTCATAAGTGGCGCCAATTTGAAATTAAAACTGAATTAAATAACATGATATAAGGTGGTTGACTCCCTCCATAAGGTAGCACTTATATATATAAGACAAAATCATCTTATTTAGTATATACAAAAGGGTGTGATTTAGACTTTAAGAGGAGGTGCAATCTGTTTTATGAAAAAAAATATTTGTGAATGGGTGTGTCTCTAGTTAAAATCACCTCCCTTGAAGATGTATAAGAGGTAGATAAAAGTGAGTTTGATGTGATTGAAGAGAATAAGATATATTTTTGAGTTTGAGCAAACCTAGGGCAAGTATTTATGAAGAGTGTTTCAGACCTATTTTGAAGTATATATGCAACCTACGAATGAAAGATAAGTGCAAATATATTTGATGAATACGTGTGAAGATTAAGAGCATATTTGAAGGATGATTTTTTGAGATAATTCTGATCAAATTTGTGAGGGAAGATAGTGCATGATTTGAATCAGATTTGTGAAGGAAGGATATTATAAGATTTGTGTTTAGATTCAAATTTGAAGGTTGGTTCCTATCAAATAAGAGATTGGTGTCTCTTGCTAAGTTGGTGCTCACTTGTGGGATTGGTGTCTCTAGTGAGTTGGTGCCTACAAATTCTATAAGTGGGGAAATTGGTGTCTCTAGTGGGTTGGTGCCTACAAAGAAGACTTGTAAAAAGTAGGTTGGTGCCTACAAAGAAGATCAATATATAAGCAATATTTTGCCATGGTTTTCTCCCTCAAGGGTTTCCACGTAGATCATGTGTTCTTCCTATGTTCTTAGTTGCTAGATCTTGCATGTGTGTTATTGTTGTGATTGATTAAGTTTGAAAAAGTAAAATATTGTATTATACTAACTCACCCCCTCTCAGTATAACTGTGTGCTCATCAATTGGTATCAAAGTGGGTCCCTTCACAAATAGCCTAACCGCTAGAAGGTAGATCTTGGAAGCACACATGGCTGGTCAAGAAGGATATGGGTTTTCCTCAAACAAGGCACCACTATTTGATGGGACAAACTATGCTTTTTGGAGCATAAGGATGGAAACTTATTTAAATGCTCTATGGTTTGATATTTGGCAATCCATTGAGAATGGTTATACTGCTCCAGCAACCCCACCTACATATAAAACCAGAAAGAGGGCAAGTGAAAATAATGCCAAAGCTAAGTATGTTATTTTATGTGGTTTGTCTGAATCTAAGTTTGTAAAAGTAATGCATTGCAAATCTTCCAAGGAGATGTGGGATAAGCTAAAGAATATTTATGAGGGAGATGATAAAGTGAAGAAGGAAAAGCTTAAAACCCATAGGGGACCATTTGAAAGCCTCAAAATGAAAGAAGAAGAGAACATAGCTTCTTATTTGCTTCAAGTCAATGAGATAGTAAACATTATAAGAGGTCTTGGAGAAACAATTGAAGAGGTCATGATCATGCAAAAATTATTAAGATCATTACCGCTAAGATTTGATTCCAAGGTTTCGGCAATTGAAGAAATAAAAGATTTGGATAAACTGATAAAGGACGAGTTGCATGGGATTCTTACTACCTATGAAATGAGAACCATGGATAAACCTTCTAAAAAGGAGGCAGCCTTCAAAGCATCAAGGAAAGGAAAGAATAAATATCATGAACCAAATGATAGTTCAAACAATGAAATGGATGAAGAAGAAGCCCACTTTATGAGGAAGCTAAAAAAGGATCCAGTAAGTACCAAGGTAAGTTACCATTTAAATGCTTTAATTGTGGTAGAATAGGTCATTTTGCTTCTAAGTGTCGGCAAGGCAAAAATGAGAGCAGCGACGATGAAGAGGACTACAACATGAAGAAAGGAAGAGGATATCAACAATACAAGAAGGGTTGCAAACAAGGTCAGCATGAGAAAAGGAAGAACTTCTAGAATTACAAGAAGAGTCTTTATTCCAAGGAATATAACAGCTCATTGGAGGAAAGTGACGAAGAATTTTCTAATAGTGATAGAGAAGAAATACTTTTTATGGTGATACAAGAAAAGAATGGTGCTCTTGAAAATGAAGACAAAATGAGAGAAAGGAAAGATTCAAAAGATAAGAAGGATGAAGATAATAAAGAAGTGGATCTTGAGGAGGAACTTCATTTTGCCTAGAATGAGATTAAAAGGCTTCAAATAAGAAACTTGAAATTAAATTCACAGCTTTAAGAAGATAATGAATCCAAGGCCAAAACATCTCAAGCCCTTGAAGAAGCAAAAAAGATAATCGTAGATCTAAAGGTTCAAATCAAAGAAGCAAAAAGGATTGAGGAAGAGGTGAGAAACCAATTGAAGGAAAAGGAAGAAAATTGCAAAAAGTTGGAATTAGAGATTATTTCCCTAAGAAAGCAGTTAGAAAAAATAATGGCTCAAGTAAATAGGGACTTGAAGAATGAGAAGAGTTCATAAATCTTGGATAACATCATCAACTCTCAAAAGCCTATGTTCAATAGGAGTGATATTGGCTATCAAGAAGGCAATAGTTCTAAAGCTACTCAATCATCAAAGAAATCAAATGAAGAGAAGTTGAAAGAGTATGCTAATGTTCTTAAAACTCCCATCAAAGGTGATATCAGAAAAAAGAAGAACATGAAGTCAAGCATACATTCATAAGCTAAGAATGATAATTTCATAAAGCCATTCCCACAAAGGCAAGCTCACATAACCAGGTTCAATCACTCCTTTGGTTATTGCTTTTTGTGTAGTCAATTTGGTCATAGAGCAATAGATTATAGAATGCATGCTTGAAACAATTTTAGTCATAGAGCAATGAACTATGCAGCATATACAAGAAATAACCTTGCATGGAACAATAGTAGAAGTCATGGATTCATAAACAAAAACTTCAACTCCTTTGCCCCTCTTATGGATTATAACATCATATGCTATAATTGCAACAATTTTGGACATACAACAAAATCCTGTAGAAGTGGTTTTATGGAACCTCCTAAACAGAAAAAGGAGATAATAATCAAGCAAAAAGAGGAGAATTCAAAAACATGGAGAAAGAACATGGAAGAAGAAAAGAAATAAAAACCCATGTTGGTTTAGACAACTCTACAAGCATGAAATGCGGGAGATCAATGGTACATTGACAGCAGTTGTTCAAAACATATGACAGGTTATAAAATTAAATTCCTCACCTTTAAAAGAATGAATGTTGGAATGGTGAAGTTCGGAGATAATGCCTCTACAAAAATATCAGGGAAAGACACACTTAGCCTAGATAATGGTAAAACAAGAACTGAGAATGTGCTATATGTTGAAGAGCTAAGACACAATCTCCTAAGTGTGAGTCAAATGTGTGATCAAGGGAACACTCACATTTCATGCAAAAGGATGTGAGATCATAAAAGCAGGAAAACAAATTGCAGAAGCCAGTAGAGCAGCAAACAATCTCTATATTCTCAATGAAATTAGAGGTGAGACATGTTGTATGAGTCAAGAAGATGAGAGTTGGTTATGCCACAAGAGGATAAGACTATTGAAATGCACCAGACAACTAAGAGGGGGGGTGAATTAGTTGTCTTCAAAACTTTGACCACTTGTGAACATTAACACTTCAAAAACTTGTTTACTGTTATTCAGATTTAATTATAAAAGTATGAAATAAGAAACTCAACACAACAACATCATCAACACATGAGACACCAGGTTTTTATGTGGAAACCTGGAAAAGGGAAAAACCATGGTGGGTGTTAGCCCACAAAAATATATATGTTATAACAATACCAAAAAATAGAGACTCACTGCCCAATATGCTTACTGCAAATGTTGAGGCTCACTACCAAGATCAGCTCACTGCCAAAGGGTGGCTCACTGCCAAGGATTTGTAAACTGATTGATAGCATCTACTCCATGCCTGGATTCAGTTCCATTGAAGCACAATATAACTCATCTGCTCTGTTCTTTCTACACCTTCGCACTTATCTTGACATTTTCACACATGAACATCTTTTTTGCAACTTAATTACATGTTTTTGTACACTTCATCAACCTTGGAATGTACATCAAGGTTGGCATTACATTCATCAACCATTGGAACATTCTCCAAGGTCAGCATTACAAACATACATAGAAATAGGTCTAGACCTAAACAAAATTAGCTAATGTAAAGATGTATGTGGATCACATTATACCTTAGGTGGGACTCAAATGCAATCTTCCACGGCATGACACACTTTCACAATCTTCAATGCATCTTTGTAAGTAGTGAAAATAACCAAGTCAGCCAAGACTGGTGTTAACACTCACTCTTCTAAGAACAGTCTTCATCCACGATCTAAATTTCTCTTTGTGAACCAATCCAAAGGTAGGAACATGATTAGGAGACATCCACAAGCACATTATAATCACCAAGAACATCTGCACAACCTCTAACCAATTTGTCAAAAGGATTCTTCAAACTGAAGCACTTAAACAACACTGTTAACCACTATCATAAAGAAAAGATTACTTGCGGACCACCAGATTACGAACCATTAGAGTTGAGGGAACTTATCATCATTTCAGACTTAACTCATGAACTACATATTGTAATACTTCAATGTAGAGGAATGTGGAGTAAAATACATTCTCCATGTCACCAGTGAATACTTAGAAAAAGTAGTTTTCACATTGGTGATCATAACTCACTCAAATCTTCATACCGGAGGCTCAAACTTGGAACATAGAATCTTCATACATGCCTCTAAACAACTTCCAATCCACATATGAAGATATTCATTCTACAAGAAATGTGGAGCAATCTATTGGACTGTTCTTCTATAGACAAAGATACTCTGCAACACACTGTTTCCACCAGAGGAGCAAATTTTCTCAATATCCTCAATATCAGGATCTCCAATACTTACATAGGAAAATACAAAGAATCTAATTCATTACAAGAAAGTATCAAAATAAGAGCATAGTTGACACCAATGACAACACTGATATGTTGACATCAATGACAACACCGGTTAGGCACATACTTGCAACAATCTCCCCCTTTGTCATTGATGGCAATATATGATGTGAAAAACTATAAAGACCATCAAGACAAGATTCTCCCCCTTTCTCTTTACACATCTGCACTCTTTCTTCTCTGAGTTATTCACATGATTTCTCCCCCTTTGACATCAATGGCAAAGGGCACATACTTGCACGCTTTTGATCTGATCCCACTGAACTTTCTTTGTTATCAACACTTTCATTATCAGGAACATCTAGCTACTCCCCCTGAGAGGTATCCCTCAAGACATCAATCTAGATCAAAGAGTGAGACTTTGATCACCACTGGACTGATGCATTCCTATGCATCTTAGTTCAGAGCAGCACCCCTAACTTTTCTCTGAGATACTCAAAAGTATCCTTAGGCTGAGGCTTAGTGAAAATATCTACAATCTAGTCCTTTGTGGACGCATATTCCAACTTTACTTCATTCTCTGTCACCTTTTCTCTCAGAAAGTGATACCTTATAGATATATGCTTTGTTCTTAAGTACATCACTGGGTTCTTTGAAATGTTTATAGCACTTGTATTGTCACAGAAGATTGCAACTAGATCTTCATACACAACTCTTATGTCCTTTAAAGTCTGTTTCATCCGTAACACTTGAGTACAACAACATGCTGCTGCAATATACTCTGCTTCTGTAGTTGACAAAGAGATTGAATATTGCTTCTTGCTCAACCATGAAACCAATTTATTAACCAAGAAGAAAGCACCTCCACTTGTACTTTTTCTGTCATCAACATCTCCAGCCCAATCTGCATCTGTATAGCACTGAGAGTGAAATCATTATCTTTTGGATACCATAAGCCATGATCTGGTGTGCCTTTAAAATACCTCAAGATTCTCTTAACTGCCATCACATGTGACTCTCTTGGATCAGCTTAAAATCTTGCAACAAGACAAACTGCATGCATTATATCAGGTCTGGTTTAAGTTAGATAAAGCAATCCTCCAATCATGGATCTGTACCTTTTCTGATCAGTCTTGGGTAATTCATCAATTTTGCTCAACTTGCAGTCAATTACCATGGGAGCACATATCGGTTTAGAGTCTTCCATCCCAAACTTCTTCAACAACTCTTTCACATACTTAGATTGAGATATGAAGATTCCTTTATCTAATTGATTAATTTGTAGACCTAGAAAGTTCATTTCACTGAACATAGACATCTCAAACTAATTTTGCATTCACCTGCAAACTTCATGCACATACCTTCATTCTCTCCAAAGATAATGTCATCAACAAAGACTACAACAATTAGGATCTAATTATCATTGATTTTGAAATACAAATTATTGTCTGCAGTGCCTTTACTTAACCCTAATTGCAATAAGTACTTGTCTAGCCTTGCATACCAGGCTTTGGGGGCTTCCTTCAGTCCATACAAAACTTTCTTTAATCTGCACATCATATCACCTTGTTTTGATAATTGACATCCTTCCGATTGCTCAATGTAGACTTCTTCTTCTAGCTCACCATTCAAAAATGCAGACTTAACATCCATCTGATACACTTTGAAGTCTTTGACTTCTGCAAATACTAAAAACATTCTGATTGCTTCAATTCTTGCCACAGGAGCATAGGTTTCCTCAAAATCTATTCCTTCAACCTGAGAGTATCCTTTGCATGCTAATCTTGCTTTGTTCCTTACTACTCCATTCTCATTCATCTTGTTTTTGAAAACCCATTTGGTGCCAATCACATTCTTATCACCAAGTCTAGGAACCAGTTCCCAAGTTTGATTCTTTTCAACCTGCATCAGCTCCTCTTCCATAGCTTTTACCCAATTTTCATCATTGCATGCTTCATTCATAGTTTTAGGTTCAACTTTTGAAAGCAAACATTAATTCACCTATTCTTCTATAGCTCTTTTCCTTGTCAATACCCCTTTTCTTTTGTCCCCTATGATCTGATCTTCAGAATGATTAATTTTTACATACCTGGGAGTCTTAGTAGTGCTTTCTGAAGCTTTTTCTTCTTCATCTTGACTATCTTCTTGATCAACTTTTTCTTCATTTGTTATAGCAGTAGGCTCATCTCATTCATCGCCACTTAGATCTGAAATTCTTCCTTTGTCTTCATCAACCTTCACATTAGCACTCTCAATGATTTTCTTCAATCTCTTATTGTAGCACTGTGGTGTAGGAGCACCTTGGGATTTCATGCCTCCATGAGGCAATTTTGTTAAATTATGCTTTAATATTGTGTCTCTAATGTAATAAGGTCAATTAAGACCACTTTATATGTGTTTGAGTCAATATTAGGTTGTTAGGTGGTTTATGAAGTCATAATGTAAAAATGTTGCCTTTATTCCAAGAATGCAAAACCAAGGAATGTGAAGGGTCATAGGTGGAAAATGAGAAGTTAAATGGTTAGAAACTCAAAGAGTAGTTAGCCAACAGTTTTCCTTGGTTGTAAATGTTTAAATTTGCCTTGGATGGTCATGGAGATCCAGGGACGTGATGTTTTGGAGATCAAATAATACCAATATACTTTGTTTTTCTGTATTTTTTTGCATTTTTGCATATGACAACTTTTACAAGATTTTACAATATTAGCAAGATTGTCCCCAAATGACTCTAATTACATCAAGAATGGTCTATTATGACCTTACTGGACCCAACATGACTCAAAACACCCAAAAATCTAACATTTGACCATATTTACAAAAATGGACTTGGTGCCCCTGCACCATACACCCGGACTGAAAAAGACCTCAAGTCCCTTTGAGGACTGTGCTGCAACCAAAATTATGCTTGATGACATCATTTATTTGATCTCCAAATTCTACCTTCATCTGGTGTACCCTTCCAATGAACTAGGTACTGAAAACATGCACTATCTCTTGCCCTTTTGAATGTTTTGGCATCCAAGTTTTGCTCCAACTACAAAGATCTGTCTGATGGATGATCCTTGGCTACTTTCTCACTTGAAAACATCATTGAACCTACATCAATATTTGGCTTCATCTTGAATCTAGGTTTACCCTTCCTTAAGGCTGCAATCACAACAAGAAAATAGTGTATTCCATCCTCCTTCCCATTGGAGCATGTCTTGTACATGAAGGCACTCAAAGACTCAAGGGACAAAGCCTACTTCCAGTACTTGACTGAATTTAAGGGCCTTCCTTATAAAGGAGTTGATTGGATGACTATGTACATTGTTGCAGATCCTCACTCAAGGGGACTTGAGTTCAGTTTTGTCCAAGAGTATGGTGTAGGAGCACCTTGGGATTTCATGCCTCCATGAGGCAATTTTGCTAAATTATGCTTTATTATTGAGTCTTTGATGTAATAAGGTCAATTAATACCACTTTATATGTGTTTGAGACAATATTAGGTTGTTAGGTGGTTTATGAAGTCATAATGTAAAAATGTTGTCTTTATTCCAAGAATGCAAAATCAAGGAATGTGAAGGATCATAGGTGGAAAATGAGAAGTTAAATGGTTAGAAACTCAAAGGGTAGTTATCCAATGGTTGTCCTTGGTTTTAAATGTTTAAATTTGCCTTGGATGGTCATGGAGATCCAGGGGTGATGTTTTGGAGATCAAATAATACCAATATACTTTGTTTTCCTGCATGTTTACTATATTTGCTGTTGTTACAGGTGATTGTATAGCCCTGTACGGCCTATAAATGATTAGATAAGCATTGGGATTGGTGAATCATTTAGTCTTATTTCATTTGCATTTGGTCTCATCATTTTTCATCAAGATTTGAGCATTTTATAGGCATTTTACTAAAACTAGTTTGAAACCCTACCAAGAATTGGCATGAGAAGTTAGCTAGGAGTTAGGGTTTGAATAAAATTCATTGGGAAAGTCTGGGAATTGATTTGGTGAGCTTTGGAAGACCATATTTGACATGTCTAAGCCATTTGTATGAATATTTAGAGTTTGGGTTGTGAAAACCACATAGTGACCTATCAAAACAAGCCTAAATTAGGCCTATTCCAGTGTAGCAGCAAAAATTAGACCATTAGGTTCCAAAACAACCATCCTTGAAAATTTGATATGTTATAAAAGGGCTTAATGGTTATCTAAAAATGGTTTTAGGTTGTGGGTTTGAGTTGTCTTCTGCAAGTTATGGCAAAAATACCTTGTTTGTTGCCATAATTAGGCCTAGTCTCAAAACGGGACAGTCAATTTTAGGCCCCCACTTTCAAAAACAACTTATACCCATTTTAACATATGTTCAATAAGGCCCAAATGGGTATCTGAAATAGGTTTCAGATTTTGGATATGAGGTCTAGGTTGCAAGTTATCACCACTTTATCAGTTTTGGAGACCTACTAGTTTGTGGTGGCCTAGATAAGGAAACCATAGTAATTGATGAAACATCTATTCTTGAGAGTCATGAAAGGTTTATATATGTCATGTGTTCATGTCCTAAGATTTTCCAATGGTTTGGTAAGGTATTTGAAGTGCAGCCACCAAATTTGAGGATTGTAGCCTTGTGTAGGCTTAAAACCAATGAAAGCCTAGTTGAGTTTGCCTCTAGCCTCTGCATCACACTGGTAGGCCTTACTCTTGGTAGAGTAACCAAGGAATATTCCTTCATCACACCTTGCATCAAACTTCCCTAGATCTTCTTTTCTTCTAATATAGCATTTGCTTCCAAAAACTTTGAAATGTTTTACTATGGGAATTCTTCCATACCACAATTCATAAGGAGTTTTAGTATCATTACCTTTCACTTGAACTTTATTTTGAATGTAGACAGTAGTATGTATAGCTTCTTTCTAGAAAACTTCCAACAGATCTGCGTCCTCCATCATTGTCCTAGCAGACTCTTGAACTATCTTCTTCTTTCTTTCCATAACTTCACTCTGCTGAGGAGTCCTAGGTGCAGACAACTGTCTCTTTATCCCTTGCTCTTCACAGAAAATGTTGAATTCATTTGATGTGAACTCACCTCCTCTATCAAACCTCAAGCATTTGATTTTCAGTTCTATTTCATTCTCAACCATTACCTTGAAAGATTTGAACTTCTCTAGGGCTTCTGATTTGTCTCTTAAAAAAGTAACCCAAGTCACTCTAGAATAATCATCAATAAGCAACATGAAGTACCTGTCACCTTGTAGACTTCTCACCCTTGTAGGACCATAGAGATCTATATGCACTAGATCCAGTAAATCGGTAGAAAATTGCTCTTTGCTCTTGAAACTTGTTCTTGTCTGCTTCCCCAACTGACATTCCTTACAAATGGTATTGGTGGGTTTCACAAGCTTTGGTAAATCTCTCACAGTCTGACCTGCACTTATCTTCACCAAATTATCAAAGTTTATATGACACATCCTTCTATGCCACAACCAACTCTCATCTGCTTGGGCCAATAAATAATAATTATTAGTTCCTCTTATTTGGTAGATGTTACCTCTAGTCTTCTTACCGGTAGCAATCACTATTTTGGAGCTTTCCATGATCTTGCACCCATTGTCTTTGAATCTCAGATCATAACCTTTGTCACACATCTGACCAACACTCAAAAGATTTTGCTTCAAACCTTTCACATATAGGACATTATCAATGTTGTGATTTCCATCAAAAGAAATAGATCCTTTTCCACAAATCTTACCAGCTACATTATCTCCAAACCTAACCAGTCCTCCATCATACTTTTCTAAATTCACAAATTTACTTTTGTCACCAGTCATGTGATGTGAGCATCCACTATCAATAATCCATTCATCCTTATCTTTCTCAACTTGAACAGCCAAAGCACTTTCTTCCACTAGTTTTTCTTCCTTCACACAGCTAGCTAGATTAGTAGACACGGGTTCTTCTTTAATTGCAATAAACAAGCACTCATTTGCACTAGTACTAGCATCATTAGATTCATCATATGTCACACCTTCATCATCAAGATCTCTAACATAGTAGCATTTCTTTGGAATCCTAGGTTTGTTCTCAAATATTTTTCTATTCCTTTCAATTCTCTCAGGACATCTAGAAGCATAGTGACCAACCTTACCACATGTAAAACATTTGAAAGGTAATTTGCCTTTGAACTTACCAGAACCTCTTTGCAGTCTGTCAATAAAGTTTGCTTCAATTTCATCAAGCTCATCATCAGGTTCCACCTTGTACTTTTCATCTCTGAGATCTTTTCTAAAGTACTGGCTTTGAAAGCAGTCTCAAACTTCGGCAGAGCATCACCAAGTTCTCTCATCTCAAAGGCTGTAAGCTTTCCTAGCAATTGATCCTTGGTGACCTCTTTCATAGTCATTACTTCTTCAATTGTAGCTACCTTGTGACTATAGGATTTAGGTAATGACCTAAGAATTTTCATCACAACTTCCTTCTCCTCAATAGTTCCTCCCATAGATTTGATTCCAGTGATAAGTTCATCAACCTTTTGCATGTAGGATGTTATGTTTTTGTCTTCGCCCATCTTTAAACCTTCATATTTAGCTTTCAATCCCTGCAATTTGGCACTCTTTACAGAATTATCTCCTTCATACAAATTTTCTAGCTTTTCCCAGACTTTGTGAGCAGTTTCATAATACATGACCTTTATCAAGTCAGAGTCAGTCAATGCACTTAACAGGGCATCTCTAGTTTTTATATTTAACTCATATTCTTTGATTTCATCTTTAGTTGTCAGACCATTCTAAGACATGGTATATTCAGTCTCTATCACTTTCCATACTCTATAACCAATACAAAGTAGATGGATTTTCATGTGTATCTTCTAGGTCATATAATTTGTTCCATCAAACTATGGAGCTTCCTTTTTATAAGACATTCTAGATCTACCTCAAGCTATTAAGCTTACCTCTGAGGAACCTTTCTCTAATACTGATTGTTGAAATGCACCAGACAACTGAGAGGGGGGGTGAATCAGTTGTCTTCAAAACTTTGACCACTTGTGAACATTAACACTTCAAACACTTGTTTACTATTATTCAAATTTAATTATGAAAGCATGAAATAAGAAAATCAACACAACAACATCATCAACACATGAGACACCAAGTTTTTACATGGAAAACCCTAAAAGGGAAAAACCACGGTGGGTGTTAGCCCACAGAAATATATATGTTATAACAATACTGAAAAACAAAGGCTCACTGCCCAATATGTTCACTGTAAATATTGAGGCTCACTACCAAGATTGGCTCACTGCCAAAGGGTGGCTCACTACCAAGGGATGGCTCACTACCAAGGATTTGTGAACTGATTGATAGCATCTACTCCATGCCTAGATTCAGTTCCATTGAAGCACAATAGAACTCTTTTGCTCTGTCCTTTTTACACCTTCACAAGCTTATCTTGACATTTTCACACTTACATCTTTTTCTCAACTTCATTACATGTTTTTATACACTTCCTCAACCTTGGAATGTACATCAAGGTCGGCATTACATTCATCAACCATTGGAACATTCTCCAAGGTCAGCATTTCAAACATACATAGAAATAGGTCTGGACATAAACAAAATTAGCTAAGGTAAAGATGTATGCAGATCATGTTATGCCTTAGCTGGGACTCAAATGCAATCTTCCACGCCACGACATGCTTTCACAATCTTTGATGCATCTTTGCAAGTAGTGAAAACAACCAAGTCAACCAAGACTGGTGTTAACACTAAGTCTTCTAAGAACAGTTTTCATCCATGATCTGAATTTCTCTTTGCGGACCAATCCAAAGGTAGGAACATGATCAGGAGACATCTACAAGCACATTGAAATTGCCAAGAACATCTGCACAACCTCTAACCAATTTGTCAAAAGGATTCTTCAAACCAGAGCACTTAAACAACACTGTCAGCCACTCTCATAAAGAAAAGATTGCTTGCGGACCACCAGATCATGAACCATTGGAGTTGAGGGAACTTATCATCATTTCAGACTTAACTCATGAACCACAGATCATAATACTTTAATGCGGAGGAATGTGAAGCAAAATACATTCTCCCTATCACCAGTGAATACTCGAAAAAAATAGTTTTCACACTGGTGATCATAACTCACTCAAATCTTCATACCGGAGGCTCAAAATTGGAACATAGCATCTTCAAACATGCCTCTAAACAACTTCCAATCCACAGACAAAGATGTTCATTCTACAAGAAATGTAGGGCAATCTGTTGGACTATTCTTTTGTAGACAAAGATACTCTGCAACACACTGTTTCCACCGGAGTAGCAAATTTTCTCAATATCCTCAATATCAGGATCTCCAATACTTACATAGGCAAATACAAAGCATCTAACTCATTACAAGTAAGTATCAAAACAAGAGCACAGTTGACACCAATGACAACACTGATATGTCGACATCAATGACAACACCGGTTAGGCATATACTTGCAATAGGGACACATAAACTTTGACAACCTTGTCAAAGTTAGCCGTAAGGAAGTGGTAAGAGACATGCCAAAAATTTCAAAACCCTCAAATATCATTTTTAAGAATGCCAACTTGGGAAGCAGACTAGAGGAAGCTTCAAGTTGAAGGAATATTCTATATTGAAACCTTTGGATCTTGTATATTCAGATCTTTGTGGACCTACTAGGACAAAAAGAATGCAAGGAGAAAGGTACTTTATATTGTTAATTGATGATTTTTCTAGAGTGACTTGGGTTACATTTCTGAAAGAAAAATCTGAATCCCTTGACAAGTTTAAGGCATTCAAGGCCTTAGTGGAGAATGAAATTGGTCTAAATATCAAATCTCTTAGATCAAATAGAGGAGAATTCACCTCAAATGAGTTTGAATATTTATGTGAAAAGCACAAGATAAGGAGACATTATTCTACTGCAAGAACTCCACAACAAAACAAAGTTATGGAAAGGAAGAATAGAACAGTTCAATAAATGGTTAGGGCCATTCTAAATGAGTCGAGGATACCTGAAATATTCTGGAGAGATGCAGTTCATACCATTGTTTACATTCTAAATCATGGACAACTCAGAGTAAATGATTGCAATACACCATATGAATTATGGAAAGGAAGGTCTGCAATAGTGAAGCACTTCAAAGTATTTGGAAGCACATGCTATATAAGGAGAGATGAAGATTTGGGAAAGTTTGACTCCAAGGTCGATGAAGGAATATTCCTTGGTTACTCATCAAGGATTAAAGTATACAAATGCTACAATAAGAGGTTGCATAAGATTGTTGAGAGTACAAATGTGAAGGTGGATGAGGAAAAATACAATAAAGAAAAGGCACAAGAAGTTGATCCTCAATCTGAAGATAATGGCAAAGATGAGGAAAGTGAAAATGAGGAAGTTTAGCATCAAGACCCAAAGACACCATCAAAGATATCATCTAAGCCACCCTCTAGATTTTTCCAAAGAAACCATCTAGAAGACTTGATTATAGGTGACAAAGATGGAGAAATAAAGACAAGAAAGAGATTGGTAAATGAAAATTTGTCTTTACTTTCCAAAATAGAACCCAATAATTTTAAGGAAGCAAGGATAAACATTGGATAGGTATCATGGAACGAGAATTGAATCAGATAGATAAGAATGAAACTTGGGAACTTGTCCCAAGACCTAAATATAAGAATGTGATCGGCACTAAGTGGGTGTTTAGAAACAAATTGAATGAGGATGGTTAAGTGGTAAGGAACAAAGCAAGGTTAGTGTGCAAAGGATATTCTCAAGAAGGAATAGATTTCTAAGAAACATTTTCTCATGTTGCACAATTAGAAGCTATTGTAATGTCCTGTACTATGCAAGGAATTCATTAAAATAAATGTAATTATGATATAGCTGAAGCCATAAAAAGGCCAACCTCATACTACATGGCCAACTTCATAAAGACTGTTGGCCAACCTCAATATTAGCATAAATTGGCTGACTCAATAGATATACATTTTCCTTATATATATATATATATATATATATATATATATATATATATATATATATATATATATATATATATATATATATATATATGTATATGTATATATATATATATATATATATATGTATATATATATATGTATATGTATATGTATATATATATATGTATATGTATATGTATATATATATATGTATATGTATATGTATATGTATATGTATATGTATATGTATATGTATATGTATATGTATATGTATATATATATGTATATGTATATGTATATGTATATATATATGTATATGTATATATATATATATATGTATATGTATATATATATATATGTATATATATATATGTATGTATGTATATATATATATGTATGTATGTATATATATATATGATGGTGCGCTGATTCAAAACAGTAACAATGAATGGTTCTTATATGGTGTGATCTGTGTTTAAGAGCAGCAAATATACTTTACAAAAAGCAACGATCTATAATAGAGAAAGGAGGTGCGATTCGGATAAGCAGTGATTTATTAGGAAAGGCTACGATTTGTTTTGAAGGGACAACAAGGTGACAAAAGGACATGGCTATTAGTCAAAGACACATCTTTTTAAGAGGTATAAGATGGTAATTGGTAGAAGGTTTTGAAGGCAAGCAAGGAGAGATATATTTTAGCAGCGAACAATTGGCAAGAACATATCAACAGTGATACATACATGCAATAATTGATAACAGCGGAGCATTATTTATTGCAGCCATTCTATCATGATATAACTCTATCAGCCTCTCATTCTATTAATCTATTAGCCCATCATTCTATTATTTGATTATTATATCATTCTCTCATTCTATTCTTCTATCATTATATCATTTTATTCTATCAATCTATCATCCTATAATTCCATCATTCTATTATTACATCATTATTTTATTCTATCCTTCCATTATTCTATCATTCTATTATTGAATCAATCAAATCAGCAAATATCTGAGATATCAATTAGCAATCAAATGAAGCTATCTTCATTGGAAGGAAGTCATATAAGAATCAAGCAAAAGGAAATATATCAAGTATATATATGGAATATACAACAAGTGTTAACAACAAAGAAGGATATATTACAATCCTTGAACCGAACTTGAAATCCATCAAGAGGTACTTTTAACCTAATGAGCCATCATATCTGGAATGAATGTTAAATGTGTATTAGGGGACAAGCAGCAGCTCTGGTCCCTTCATCAAGTATCCCACCCCAAGGTGGATGGATGGGTGTTTCTGTCACTTGTGGGCCAAGGGGGTGAAATCCGAGATGGATGTATCACCCTTGGGCTTGGTTAAGGAGTACCAGGCTCCTGGTGTCCTGTATGCTTTCTCCTAGAGTTTCATTATGTGGTTGACCATTGGGAATAACCCTAAAATGATTATATGTCTGCTTCGTGTATGATGTGTATATTTTGTGCTTGTTAATATATGTATTGAACTCATTATTAATTATGCTATGATGATTTGATCTCATTAATAATTATGCTATGATAGATTGTATGTAGGTAAAGAAATCAAGAACATCCTAAAAGGGAACATTACAAGTGGTATCAGAGTATGATCCTGCCAGCTTGGGGATCAAAGGTTTATTCTTCTAGTCAATTATTAACCTGCATACCTTAGTTTAATGTCAAGGATCCCTTTTCTACTTAAATTTCCCTTGGCATTACCAATCCCATTAATGGACACACTATAAATAAGAGGTTAAGAAAATATTAACATAAACCCTTAACAGTAATCAACATCTTTGTAACAACTCTTAAAATTGTTTTTGTTACATATTCTCCCATGGTATATTACACTACATTTCCTTATCTTCAATGATAGATGCAATCCCCTAGAGGCGAGTACCTTATCTTGTTGCAAACTACTTAGTTCTGCATATGCTCATGGAGACAAGAAATTACATTCAGAATGTTAGTATGCAAATACAATTGAGTTCTATAGGTATGTGATTTCCAAACAAGGGTTTAATCTCCTTGAAATGGGCAATAGTATATGATCATCAACAAAATTGTCATAGACTATTTAAAGCTCCATAGTTAGTTACAGTGACATTCTGACATTTACTATCCTTTACCCTTTAGTTGCATCCATTATCCAATCCTATTCATAAGTTAGGTGATAGTCCAGACTCAGATGACTCCAAAACTATACAATATAGGAAAGGGAATTGATTTTGTTCCGAGGCATCTACTTTTCTAGAGGTAGCATGCTAATGGTGTCTTTATGGCCTTCATTATTTCCGTCATAAGAGAGTTGTTGGTTGCTCTCCAATCTCATTGACTCTTTGACTTTGTCAAACCACAGGAACACCATTGGAATTAGACTATAGAATTTATGTCACGGATCATACCTATATATATATATAGCCAAGCAAATGGCATAAACATAAGATTCATCTATATAATTCTGTTATAAAACTTATCTAACCACATTCTAGATAAACCCCTGTATTAAGACTATAAGCTTATTAGTTACTATCCTAAATAGTCCTTAGTTAGCTAGTATTTATACTAGGTAAAGTTAATAAGTTCTCACTTCATTTATTTAACCTTTGCAATCAAGATCAAACATCTTCCATGTTCTCTATCTAGTACAGTCACTGTACATTATTGAGAAGTTTATCTCTGATTGTCATATAGTTTCTTAATACAGTTCAAGTTTTTTGGGACTCCTCTGCATCACTGTGCTAAAATTTGATTCCTTATCAAGTCACCATGTTAGGACAATTCATCACAAGGCAGTTTACAATGTATTTTAAGGTTTGAGACATAGTCTCTTGATGTGGTTGATTGTGTTTCCCTTAAGTAACAATGCTTCTAAGACTTGGCTATCCCTTGAGTGATGTAACAAAATTTAAGAATGATAGGATAATTTCTATAACAACCTTCTAATTGTTGACCGTCCTATTAACTTCATGACAGTAAGGTGGAATCTAGGACTGTGATCTTCTTGTCACGATATTCTTCCTTGTTGTATGACAATCCTCCTCTTGTCATGATTGTTCCTTTAGTGGCAAATGATTCTCCTAAGAATATGGTTGTCCTTGCTGCTGACAAGTCCTTCTAGGTGACTTCAATGTCATGAAAATGTTAAAATATAGATGATAGTCATGGGTTGATTATAACAGTCTTTTCATGAGGTTTACCATAACTATCTAGTAAAACATGTTTCAGATTGTCTTTCACTCCACAAGGTACGCCAAAACTTGCTTAGAAGACTCGTATCACAATCTAAAATGATACCTCCTAGAAGTCCAAATTGTATCCAAATATTTACAAATAAGAGCTCAGTTGCATGCTTTGTCTTTGACAATCCCCCCTCACATAGTTTATAGATATGCTCTCACATGGTCTTTGAAGTGTCAACAATGGTCGTTACAACCCAAGTTTCCTACGGTCAGACTCACAAACACTAAATAACTAACAACATCTTATGACTTTACAAACATCCACCTACAAGTGAAGCTAATACACATACTACTTAGATTCATTGTTTTTGTGTCATTCCAAAATGACCAACCACTAGCGAGTATACACATCTTTGCTAAATAGTTCATATAAAACAATAGTGCCAAACAAATACAATAAATGACTCAAAAATCTTCTCACAAATATATATCCAACCCAATTGGTTCCTTGAAGATGTAGTTGATCTGCCAAAAGAGAAATAGGTCTTCAGATTTATGTTTCCTTTACTTGGTTTCAACTATGTTGTTGTAAGATGTTTTCTTGTTTCCTCACTCTGAGGATGAGAGAAAACTTGTCTTAAGTTACGGACCTCACTAGTTACCAACTCTTGGCTTTTTTGTTGAGAGATATTGGGAAATACAAGTATATGAACCAGAAGGATATTGGACAATACATTATCTTCATACTTTAGAAAAGGTTATGTTGGCAGTTGGATGGAGACAAGTAGACTAACAACCATTCTTGAATGAGGATTGATTTGGGATGTTGATTATTTTAGGAGTGTCCTAGTTGTGATTGCTTGAGGACAAGCAATCTTAGGCGAGGTGGACTGTAATGTCTTGTACTATGCAAGGAATCCATTAAAATAAATTTTAATGATATAGCTGACTCCGTAAAAAGGCCAACCTCATACTCCATGGATGACTTCATAAAGACTATTGGTCAACCTCATTATTAGCATAAATTGGCCGACTCAATGGATATATGTTTTCCTTATATATATATGATGGTGCACTGATTCAAAATAGTAACAATGAATGATTCTTATATGGTGCAATCTGTGTTTAAGAGCAATGAATATACTTTTCCAAAAGCACCGATCTGTAATAGAGAAAGGATGTGTGA
Source organism: Cunninghamia lanceolata (assembly GCA_027924645.1). NCBI lineage: Eukaryota > Viridiplantae > Streptophyta > Pinopsida > Cupressales > Cupressaceae > Cunninghamia > Cunninghamia lanceolata. The sequence goes on along the minus strand of BSBN01001074.1, from coordinate 702,636 downwards.
TTTGGATAAGTAGCAATTTATTAGGAAAGGTTGTGATTTGTTTTGAAGGGACGGCAAGGTGACAAAAGGACATGACTATTAGTCAAAGACACATCTTTTAAAGAGGTATAAGATGGTAATTGGCAGAAGGTTTTGAAGGCAAGCAAGGAGAGATATATTTTAGCAGAGAAAATTTGGCAAGAACAAATTAGCAGTGATACATATATGTAATAATTGATAACCGAAGAGAATTATTTATTGCAACCATTCTATCATGCTATAACTCTATCAGCCTCTCATTCTATTAATCTATTAGCCCATTATTCTATTATTCAATTATTATATCATTCTCTCATTATATCATTCTATTCTATCAATCTAACATCCTATAGTTCCCTCATTCTACTATTATATCATTCTTTTATTCTATCATTCCATTATTCTATCATTCTATCATTCTTTTATTGAATCAACCAAATTAGCAAATATTTGAGATATCAATTTGCAATCAAATGAAGCTATCTTCATTGGAAGGAAGTCATATAAGAATCAAGTAAAAGTAAATATATCAAGTATTTATATGGAATACACAACAAGTGTTAACAGTAAAGAAGGATATATTACTATCCTTGAACCGAACTTGAAATCCATCAAGAGGTACTTTTAACCCAATGAGCCATCACATCTGGAATGAATCTGAAATTCATATTAGGGGACAAGCAGCAGCCCTGGTCCCTTCATCAAGTAGCCCATCCTAAATTGGATGGATGGGTGTTTCTGTCACTTGTAGGCCAAGGGGGTGAAATCTGGGATGGACGTACCACCCTTGGGCTTGGTTAAGGAGTACCAAGCTCCCGGTGCCCTATATCCTTTCTCATAGAATTTCATTATGTGGTTGACCATTGGGAATAACCCTAAAATGATTATATGTCTACTTCGTGTATGATGTGTATACTTTGTGCTTGTTAATTTATGTATTGAACTTGTTATTAATTATGCTATGATGATTTGATCTTATTAATAATTATGCTATGATAGATGAACTTAATATGAATGCTAGATGAATTTTAATATGAATAATGTTATGAACTGATTATTATCTATTTTATTGATCTTTAATATCTCTAATGTCCCTTTCTATTTATTATTATTGTATGTAGGTAAAGAAATTGGGAATATCCTAAAAGGGGACATTACAGCTATAAGGATGTTTTTGGCTTTGGCATCCTTCAATAACTTCAAAGTTTACCAAATGGGTGTTAAATCAGCATTTCTAAATGGAAATTTAGAAGAGGTGTACATTGAACAACCTAAAGGGTTCATTCTAACAGAACAAGAGGATTTTGTTTGTGTAACATCAGAAAATGTCTCCTTGGGGGCTTTTCCCTCATAAGGTTTAGCTCATAATTTGGACATCTTAGTTCATAATTTGGCATCCCAATGGAATGAGCCCTAGGTGACATGACAAATGGGACCTAGGAGGACCCCTTGAGTTGTACCTTGCCCAAAATAGGGGGAAAGGACTTGGGTGCCCGCACCCTAGTCTTGCCCTATTTTGGGGCAGCCCTAATTTCTAAGTGTTGTTTTATGACCGTTATTTGGGTCCTTTGTCGACATGGTAAGTTTGAATTACGAAAATCTTGGCGGGAGAGTTTGTAATTGCATATAAAAGCATGTTTAGGCATTCATTTGTAAACTAGAGCATTATTAGATGATTACTAGCAAGCTATTGTATTCTCAAGGTGATTCAAGGCTTTCATTGTGTTGCAAGAGTAGACTTGTGTGGTTTATGTGTTTGTTTGCATGTTTGAGCATCCATTTCATCATAGAATGAAGATCATCTTCCTCCCATGATATCTTCACTACAAGGTGACATTATATTGTGTTTTCATTATCAATTTCTTTGGTTTTTGCCTCTGCCTCACAAGGGCATGCACTCTTTATCTGACAACGGTGTTCGAAGACTTAAGTGTCCTTCGGGGCTTGACTGAGGCAAGCCTCTAAACACCACAACCCCCAAACCAAGTATTGTGATTGAAGGTTGTAGGTGTTGTAATCAGGAGAAGTGAAGTTGCAGGAAGGATGGGCAGGCATCAAGGATTTGGGATCTAAAGAGAAGCAGGACACCGGAGCATTTCTAGGACTTGGGCGCTCACTCTATTGTCCTCCACAGCTGAGTTCCCAGAAACAGAAGTTACAGGGTTGATCAGTATCAAAAGGAGGTCAAGAACCCACAAAGAAACTGGTACCTTAGACTTGGGTGCCCGCTCTAGTGTCCCTGACTATTCCGTCTCGGAACCCCAAAAATAGGTATTCTATCATTTGTTGTTTTACTTCTGTCTGCAAGAGCATTTTCCGTTATTCATCAATTTATTGTTGTATTTGCATAATTAGGATTTTAATGGTCAACTGAGCATAAGAGAAGAGAAATTGATAATTAATTTCCCTAATCCAAGTTTCCCTACATCTCACAGCGATCTAGGATATGATAGTGCTTGCCACTCGACCCCAGGTCCTTGAACGTAAAGTGGAGAGGAGGATTTAAACATCAAAACACTAGACATTAACGAATCTAATTTTTTACTTAAACAGTTTGTAGGTTGAAGAAAGCACTTTATGGTTTGAAGCAATCTTCCAGAGCTTGGTATTCTAGGTTGGACAAATATCTACAATAATAGGGTTTCAAAAGAGGTATTGTTGACAATAATCTATACATCAAAACTGAAGGCCATCATCAATTAATTGTTGTAGTATATGTGGATGACATTATTTTTAGAGGAATTAGTAATATGATGTGCCAAAAATTCACCATGAATATGCAGAAAGAATTTGAAATGTCTATGCTTGGTGAGTTGTTCTTCTTCCTTGGGCTACAAATTTCCCAATCTGATAAGGGGATATTCATCTCACAGACTAAGTATGTTAAGGAATGTTTTTGATAGAGAGAAGTGGCAAAAACTAGGGTGCTCATCACATTACAAAAGAGCCCAATGGGCACACAAAAGAGGCACAGAAGGCCTAACAAGAAACACTAGATCAGTAGAAACAATAGACCAACAAAAATAGAAGACCGACAGCCGACGGATAGAGCACAGACCACCAAAAAATAGCAGAGAATAAAACGCACAAGACTAGTTGAACAATTGACCCCAATCTTCCGTCAGGAAGTGGTACATCTCTTCATAGTCCTTCAGCTTCTTCTTACCAATGTTGTGTTTGTTCAATTCCAGATCCTGCAGAATAGCCAGGGTAGTGGTCGAGCGGTGCATCACTTTTGAAGTGAACCAAGTGAGAATTTTGAAGCTTTTCTCCAACTCAGTAATTCTAGAATTCATAGCCTCCATTGTAGATGCTTCCTTGGAACTGGTTTCCCTGTCCTTGTTGACCAAGGCATCCTCCATCTACTTGGTCGATGTCTTAGTCTCTGAATCAACCAACTTCATCTTTGGGAAAAGGTTGGGCCTTCCACATCCATGGCATTGCCAATATCTGAACCAGTAGTCTCCTCCTTATCAGCATTTTCCTGACTATTGATGGTTTCCTCCTTCTTATCTGACTCACTGGAGGCTGCCAACTCCTTGAGGGAGGAAGCAGGCTTCCCAGCGAGCCTACTGGACCTCTAAGTAGTAGGCTTTCTTAGCTTTCCCCAAGGAGTAATCTTCCCCTCATCCTGGGTCTCATCACTATTGATGAAGGGGGTAAATCATAAAACACACAACAACAGAAATTGCACATAGAAAATAGAACTTTCTCTATTGATTTGGACAACTTATTACATTACAAAAGCTCAAATACAATCAGAGGAATCAACCCTCCACAGGCTACAACACATTACAACTTCCTCTCACAAGACTTTGGAATCATCTGTCATCTGTGACCCCAAATCTGCTAGGGTTTCTATTTTCTTGCCTATTCTTGACTCTACACTTCCCCCCCTTAACTCTACTACTGCCCAGGGTTCCCAAAAATGGTTATTAATAGCCTTTTTGGTAGCCAACAACCTAATTTCAAAATTTGCATCTCCCTCCAAAAATAGCTCAACTTCTGGGAGACATAACTTTTGATCCGGGTGTCTGATTGACGAACCGTTTTATGCGTCGGAAATCTTGCGTAGTGCTCTACGTGCTAAGAACCCGCTTTGCTGGTTCCATCCATTTTTGGGCCCGTACGAGGCCATTTAGTGCCTCAAACCTGAGTTTGAATAATTTTCAGGCATTTTTCAGGAAACGAAAACTTTAATATCTTTCAGCTCGCAAATGATCTTTACGTGATTCCTTCGCCAAAGGTCTTATTTTTAAGTTAGGAAGCTTCCTGTAAATTTTCACTTGATTCTGTGCCCAAATGCAAACTTTCTAAAAATAGCAGGTTGCTATTTTTAGCAGTTTGGAAAAACTAAAAGTTCTACATCATTATTCAAGTGATTATGGTACCAAAACCACAAATTTTGAAAAAAAATGGAAAGAACATAGAAAATTTTGAAACACATCTTTTTTTTCGGTGATGCAAGATTGCCCTTACACCACTGGATGCTCTTGCATCAGACACCCAGGGTAATTTGAGAAGTGATCTTATCACGTCTCAAGTGTTTGTGTGAGGACAACCTAAATGGTCAACCTCTGCCTTAGACAACCAAGAAGAATCTTCAATAGGCCTTCCTTTCTATTTCACCAAATATTCTTCATATTGCCTGTTCTGAGTACTTCTTCCCACATGGCTATCCAAGATCTCTTCTATCTCCTCGGTTGAAGTAGATGCCAGAATACTCCACTGTTCTTCTATTGGTCCATCCTCTGTTCCACCTTCATGATATTCTAATAAGTTAGCAATGTTGAAAATAGGGGAAATATTGATCCCACTTGGTAGCTCTACCTCATATGCATTTCCTGAATCATGTTTCTTGAAAATTCTACATGGTCCAAATTTCTTCATTTTCAACTTATTGTATGTTCCAATTGGGAACCTTTCTTTTCTCAAGTGAACCATGACTTCATCTCCTACCAGGAATTCCTTATATCTCCTCTTCTAATCTACCTTAGCCTTCTAATGAATATTCATCTTATTAATGTGCTTTTTCACCTCTTCATGCAAATTCTTCATGTGTTCTACAAAGTCTTTAGCCTCGGCACTTGTTTTTTCTCCTTTGTCCAAATTCCTTAACTCTGAAGCATTTCTTGGACTATTCCCATATACAAACTAGAATGGTGATTTACCAGTACTCCTATTGACAAAATTGTTGTAAGCAAATTCTGCCTGTGGTAAAATTAAATCCCATCCCTGGGCTTATCTCCTACTAAGCATCGTAGCAGGTTACCCAAACTCCTATTCACCACTTCGATCTGTCCATCATTCTGTGGATGGTGTGTAGAACTAAACTTCAAATCTATATTCAACTTCTTCCACAATATCCTCTAGAAATAACTAACAAACTTGGTATCTCAATCTGAAACTATGTTCTTTGGTAGACCATGTAATCTCACCACCTTCCTGATAAATAACTCTACAATATGAACCACATCATTATGTTAGACTTAGGGCACACAACTGAGAGGGGGGTGAATCAGTTGTGCAAAACTTTCTCCAATTTACACACTTAAATCATTTTAGTGATTAGCAGTATATTAAACATGAAACATAATGCATTCAAATCAAAAGCAGAAACTCATCAACACATGAGACACCAAGATTTTGACGTGGAAAACCCAGTTAAGGGAAAAACCACAGGGTGATTAACCCAAGAATGTATTCTCTGTTAGAAGAATAGAAAGAACAAAATGGCACATGCCAATTAGGGCTCACTGCCTGAGCACACTGCTCACAAGAGGCTCACTGCCTACAAGAGACACACTGTCTACAAAGAAATAAGTATCACATACATGAACTAGAGAATAGCATCTTCACCATGCTTGAATTAGTTCTATTAAGCTCAATACTTCTGCTTTGCCTTTCGCTCTCTTCTTCACTACCACTCGCTCATCTCCACAAGACACACTTCCAAATGCTTCACAATCCCTTATTTGTACAAGGCATTGACTTAGGAACAATCATCTAAGTCGGCAAACACCTACAAGAACATCCGCAAGATGTGTAATATAGCCGGTCGGCCAGTCTCAAGAAGAACACCAATATCCAGCCGTTATTCTTCAAATGCAAACTCTAACTTCAATGCGGCCCACCAACATGAACTAGACATGATCCAACGATCATCATAACCTTCCCTAAATCACCAAGAACATCTGCACTTCATCATCCTACTAGAATTCTTCTCTCCTTCATCTGGAGCTTCAAGAACACAGTCTATCATCACTGTCACAAATGAATAGGCTCTTCCAGACCTTCAAACCACGAACCAATCTAGTTGATTCTTCACAAGGACGTCCTCAACACTCCCTCAAATCCGCAGAACGGGATAATGAATTTTTAGATCTCACCGGACCTATCTGTGACACTCTATCACCTCTAAACACTTGTCTGAACCAGTTCTACTTGAGTGACCATAACTTCTTCAGATTTTCATGCGGACCTCTAAAAACTTGACTGAAGCATCTCAAGACTTATATCTACAAACCCTTTAAACCGCATCCTCTGATCTTCAACCTATTGAGGACTTTTACCTTCTTGTCATAATTGTTCTTCATTGTTCCTGATTGAGACTAATTTTCTCAATATCCTCAGCATACAGCTCATCTAATCCTTCTCATTAATGCAACATGAGTATGTTGACATCAATGACAACACCGGTTAGGCCCATACTTGCAACAATCTCCCCCTTTGTCATTGATGGCAACATATGATGTGAAAAACCATCAAGACAAGAACTTCTCCTTGCTGTCACAACTCCCCCTAACAGCAACAACTATTCACATGTCTTCTCTTCCTTTATTGCTCCCCCTTTGATCAGCAACCACTTGTTTTTCACATATCTTCTCTCCCCCTTTGACATCAATGGCAAAGGGCTCATACTTGCAACTCCATTACTTCATAACATACCAGCTACTCCCCCTGAGTAGCAGCTCCCTATCATCAATCCGGATCACAAGATATGACTATGATATCCACCGGATTGATGCACATCAGTGCATCCTAGTTCATCATCAGAGGGGCAATAACCCCTAACTTTTACCTGAGATACTCAAAAGAGTCCTTGGGAAGAGGTTTAGTAAAGATATCTGCAATCTGATCCTTGGAGGGCACATACTCCAATCTGACTTCATCCTTGTTCACTTTCTCTCTCAGAAAGTGAAACTTGATAGATATATGCTTAGTCTTAGAATGCAACACTGGATTCTTAGAAATATTTATTACACTTGAATTATCACAGAAAATTGTGATAGGCTCCTCATATTCTACTTTAATATCTCTTAGCATCTGCTTCATCCACAAAACTTGAGTGCAACTACCTGCTACTGTAATGTATTTTGCTTCAGTTGTAGACACTGATATTGCCTCTTGTTTCTTGCTTAGCCAAGAAACTAATCTTTTTCCCAAAAAGAATGCTCCACCACTGGTACTCTTCAAGTCATCCACATCTCCTACCCAATCTGCATCTGTATATGCATAAAGAGAGAAATTATGTTCTCTAGGATACCACAGACCATACTCAACTGTTCCTTTTAGGTACCTAAAAATCCTTTTGATTGCCATGACATGAGATTCTCTGGGATCAGCTTGGAATCTTGCAACAAGACCAACAGCCTGCATTATATCTAGTCTAGTTTGAGTGAGATACAATAATCCTCTAATCATTGATTTGTACTTTGTTTGATCTACCTTAGAGGAGTCATCATCTTTGCTCAACTTACATCCGGTTGCCATGGGAGTGTTCATTGGCTTTGAATCTTCCATTCCAAATTTCCTCAACAATTCTTTCACATATTTGGTCTGAGAAATAAAGATTCCTTTCTTTGTCTGAGTAATTTGCAGACCCAAGAAGAAATTCATTTCACCGAGCATTGACATCTCAAACTCACTTTTTGTTTGATTTGCAAAGGTTTTACACATACTGTCTCTTCCTCCAAAGATGATATCATCAACAAATACTTCAACAATCAAGATGTTTTCATGGTCAATTTTGAAATATAAGTTACTGTCAGCAGTACCTTTGTTGAAACCAATCTTTAAAAGATGTTTGTCCAATCTTTCATACCATGCTCTTGGGACTTGTTTTAGTCCATACAGTGCCTTCTTTAATTTGTAGACCATATTACCATGCTCAGATAATTGAAATCCATCCGGTTGTTCAATGTACACTTCTTCTTCTAAGTCACCATTCAAGAAGGCAGATTTGGCATCCATCTGATACATCTTGAAATCCTTGAAGGCAGCATAATAATTTGACTGCTTCAATTCTTGCCACCAGAGCAAAGGTTTCTTCAAAATCAATTCCTTCTATTTGAGAGTAGCCTTTGCAGACCAATCTGGCTTTATTTCTGATTACTTCACCAACTTCATTTAGTTTGTTCCAGAAGACCAATTTGGTTCCAATCACATTCTTGTTTCTAGGTCTGGGAACAAGATCCCAAGTGTAATTTTTCTTAATTTGCATCAACTCTTCCTCCATTGCTTTGGTCCAGTTTTCATCATTGCAGGCTTCATTTATTGTCTTAGGTTCAATCTTTGAAATCAGACAATATTCATCTAAATTTTGAGCAATTTTCCTTCTAGTTTGCACACCTTTGCTTTTGTCACCTATGATCTAATCTTCAGAGTGGTTCAGTCTTACATACCTTAGAACTTTGGGAGTTTTTTGCACTTCTGCTTCTTGATCAGGCTCATTCAGACCTATCTCTTCTTCCTGATTTACTGGATCAGTCTGAATCTAACTTTCAAAAGAGGATTGAGCTCCTTGAACCAGAACATCATTCTGATCATCTTCATCATATTCATAAAACCTTAAGGGTTTCTTTATTCCCTCATAAACCTTTACATTTGTACTTTCTATCATCTTTCTTAGTCTCTTGTTATAACACTGGTATGCTTTGCTTTGAGTAGAGTAACCCAAGAATATTCCTTCATCACTTCTAGCATCAAACTTGCCTAAATCTTCATCTCTTTTGATGTAACATTTGCTACCAAAGACTCTGAAATATCTTATAGTAGGAGTAATGCCAAACCAGAGTTCATAAGGGGTCTTACCGGTATTGCTTCTGATTTGAACTTGATTAAGAGTATAGACTGCAGTGCTGACAGCTTCTCTCCAATAGATCTGAGGAACATTTGCTTCCATCATCATGGTCCTAGATGCTTCCTGGATGGTCTGGTTCTTTCTCTCCACTACTCCATTTTGCTATGGAGTCCTCGAAGCAGACAACTGTCTCTTAATTCCATGTTTCTCATAGAATTCTATGAACTCATCGGATGTGAATTCTCCACCTCTATCAGACCTCAGACATTTCAACTTTATTCCTGTTTCATTCTCTACCATAGCCTTGAATATTTTGAATTTCTCAAGAGCTTCTGATTTCTCCTTTAGAAAGGTTACCCACATCATCCGAGAATAGTCATCTATTAGCAGCATGAAGTATCTATCACCTTGAATACTTCTGGTTCTTGCTGGACCAAAAAGATCAATGTGAACTAAGTCCAATAATCTAGTAGAAGACAGTTCCTTGCTTTTGAATGTGACTCTGCTTATCTTACCCAACTGACATTCCTTGCACAAGCTGTTAGTAGGTTTCACCAATTTTGGAAGATCTCTTATAGCCTGAGTATTGCTTATCTTGATGATATTATCAAAATTCACATGACACATCCTTCTATGCCATAACCAACTCTAATCAACTTGAACAAATAAGCAGCTTTTACCAGTACCAACCAAGTGGAAGATATTACCTTTAGTTTGAGCACTAGATGCAATCTCTGTTCCGGATCTTTCAAAGATTTTGCATTTTCCATCCTTGAATCAGAGATCATAGCCTTTGTCCACCAACTGTCCAACACTAAGAAGATTGTGCTTCAAACCTTCAACATACAGTACATTACCAGTTTTGTTTCTCCCATCAAAAGAAATAGTTCCTCTTCCTCTGATTCTACCAGCAGAATTATCACCAAACTTCACCACTCCTCCTTCATACCTTTCCAAATCTATGAACTTATTTTTGTCACCTGTCATGTGGTGAGAGCAACCACTGTCAATGACCCAATCATCATTTTCTTCAACTTGGGCAACCAGAGCTCTTTCTACAACTTTATGATTGATAGATACAGAGGATATTGGTTCTTCTTCCTTGATGGCAATAAACACCCAATCACTTCCAGATTTGTTTCCTGTCTCTGATTCATCATCTGTTAATCCTTCATTATCATCTTCTTCATGAACATAGTAACAATTCTTTTGGAACCTTGATCTGTTAGGATTTGGCTTTGAAAATCTTTCCAAACATCTTGAGGCAAAATGACCAATCTTATTGATGTTAAAACACTTAAAAGGCAATTTTCCTTCATACTTACCGGATCCTCTTGGCAGTCTCTTTGCAATGAGGGCTTCAAGTTGAGCAGTTTCTACTTCTTCTTCTTCCAGGTCTTTTCTTGTTTTTTCATACCATGACAGTTTCCTTGATGAGTTCTCTCCCAGATCAAATCCTTGTTTACCTTTCACAGAGGCACTGGCTTTGAATGCAGATTCAGTCTTGGGGGGATCATCTCCAAACTTGATCATTTCAAAAGCAACCAGTTTGCTAGCCAATTGATCTCTTGTGACAGTTGTACGGGCTCTGAATTCATCAATGGCAGCAACCTTAATTTTGTAAGAGGCAAGAAGGGATCTGAGAATTTTACCAACAATCTCATTTTCATCCAAGACTCCACCAGGATTTCTAATTCCACAAACCAGCTCATTCACTCTTGGCATAAAAGTAGTAATATTTTCATCATCTCTCATCTTCAGTTTTTCAAATTTCCCTTTTAGACTCTGTAACCTTGCACATTTAACATACTGGTCTCCTTCATGCAAAAGTTCCAGTTTAATCCAGATCTCATAGGCAGTTGGTAGGTCAATAACATTTGAGAGCTCTGAGTCAATTAATGCACTTAGAAGAGCCTCTTTGGTCCACAGATTGTTTTCAGCATCTGTGATTTCATTTAGGGTTGTCGGACCACCCTGTGGAGGTACATACACTTTTGTGACCATGGACTAGTACGCCATTCCCATACACTGCAAGTGACATTTCATGCGACCTTTCCAAAGAGCAAAGTTGGTTCCATCAAACTTCGGACTATCCTTCTTGTATGATGACATCCTGGATCTCCTCAAGCGGTTAAGCTCCTTTTAGAGGAACTTAGCTCTGATACCAATTGTTAGACTTAGGGCACACAACTGAGAGGGGGGGTGAATCAGTTGTGCAAAACTTTCTCCAATTTACACACTTAAATCCTTTTAGTGATTAGCAGTATATTAAACATGAAACATAATGCATTAAAATCAAAAGCAGAAACTCATCAACACATGAGACACCAAGATTTTGACGTGGAAAACCTGGTTAAGGGAAAAACCACGGGGTGATTAACCCAAGAATGTATTCTCTGTTAGAAGAATAGAAAGAACAAAATGGCACATGCCAATTAGGGCTCACTACCTGAGCACACTGCTCACAAGAGGCTCACTGCCTACAAGAGACACACTGTCTACAAAGAAATAAGTATCACATACATGAACTGGAGAATAGCATATTCACCATGCTTGAATCAGTTCCATTAAGCTCAATACTTCTACTCTACCTTTCACTCTCTTCTTCGCTACCACTCGCTCATCTCCACAAGACACACTTCCAAATGACTTCACAATCCCTTATTTGTACAAGGCATCAACTTAGGAACAATCATCTAAGTCGGCAAACACCTACAAGAACATCCGCAAGACGTGTAATACATCCGGATGGCCAGTCTCAAGAAAAACACCAATATCCAGTGGTTATTCTTCAAATGTAAACTCTAACTTCAATGCGGACAACCAACATGAACTGGACATGATCCAACAATCATCATAACCTTCCCTAAATCACCAAGAACATCCGCACTTCATCATCCTACTGGAATTCTTCTCTCCTTCATCTGGAGCTTGAAGAACACAGTCTATCATCACTGTCACAAATGAATAGGCTCTTCCGGACCTTCAAACCATGAACCAATCTAGTTGATACTTCACAGGGACATCCTCAACACTCCCTCAAATCCACAGAATGGGATAATGAATTTCTGGATCTCATCAGACCTATCTGTGACACTCTGTCACCTCTTACACCTACTAGAACTGGTTCTACTTGAGCGACCATAACTTCTTCAGATCTTCATGCGGACCTCTGAAAACTTGACTGGAGCATCTCAAGACTTATATCTACAAACCCTTTAAATTGCATCCTCTGATCCTCAACCTATTGAGGACTTTTACCTTCTTGTCATGTTTGTTCTTCACTGTTCCTGATTGAGACTAATTTTCTCACTATCCTCAGCACACAGCTCATCTAATCCTTCTCATTAATGCAACATGAGTATGTTGACATCAATGACAACACCGGTTAGGCCCATACTTGCAACACATTAGTCTTCTTGCAAAGAATAAAATGTGTCATCTTCGAGAATTTGTCCACCACCACAAAAATGGAATCATGTCCTCTCTGTGTCCTTGGTAAACCAAGAATAAAATCCATACTAATATCATCCCATGGCTTCTCTGGTACAGGTAATGGCTGATATAGACCTATGTTATGACTTGCTCCTTTTGCCATCTGACATACTCTACAACTTTGCACAAATTTCCTCACATCCTGTTGCAACTGTGGCCAATAATAATTTTCACCAACAATAGCAATGGTCTTATCGCAACCAAAGTGTCCAGCCAATCCCCTACTATGCTTCTCTTTAATCAGGTTCTCTCTCATCGAACTCCTTGGAATGTACAACTAGCTTCCTTTAAACAACATGCCATCTTGGATTATGAAATCCAACCATTTTGTCCTATCCAAAGTAATAGGTTCTAGACAAGCTTTCCAAGCCTCTGCAAAATCTGGATCTTCAGGATACAAACTTTTAAGCTTATCGAACCCAACAACCTCTATCTTCATTTCTATCAACAAATTTTGCCCTCTACTCCAGGCATCTGCAACTCTGTTGGACTACCACTCATGTGCTTCAAAACAAAAGTATAGCTCTGCAAAAACTCAACCCATTTTAAGTGCCTTTGGTTCAACTTCCCTTGACTATTAAAATATTGTAAAGCCTGATGATCAGTATATAAAACAAACTCTTTTGGCAACAAATAATGTCTCCATTTCTTCAAAGCCTAAACTATTGCATAAAATTTCTGATCATAAACAAAATACTTTTTCTTGGCATCATTAAGCTTCTCACTAAAATAGGCAATGTGCTTACCTTCTTGACTCAAAATAGCTCCTATAACACTGCCACTAGCATCACAATCTACCTGAAATACCTTATTAAAATCTGGAAGTGCCAAAATAGGTTGCTCTGTAACTTTATGCTTCAATGTGTCAAAACTTTTGTCTGCTCCTTTAGTCCATCTAAACTCTTTTCTATCCCCTCTAATTGTCTCAATTAGGGGTGCACAAATGCTACTAAAATTTCTGATAAATTTTCTGTAAAAACTTGCCAAACCATGAAAAGATCATACCTCTGTGGCACTCCTTGGTGTAGGCCATTCAATGATAGCCCTTACTTTTTTTGGGTCCATCTTAAGACCTTCCTCTGAGACAACAAATCTCAGGTATACCAACTCCTTCTTTGCAAAACTACATTTCTTCAGATTAATTAACAATTTCTCCTCCCTCATCTTCTCTAAAACTCTTCTGATATGCATTAGATGCTCATCCCAAGTTTTACTAAAAATCAAAATATCATCTAAATAGACAATAACAAAACTTTCCAAAAATTCTTTCAGTACCTCGTTCATGAGCCGCATGAATGTGCTCGGTGCATTGGTTAGCCCAAAAGGCATGACTAACCACTCATACAAACCCTCCTTTGTCTTGAAGGCTGTCTTCCACTCGTCTCCTTCTCTAATACAGATCTGGTGATACCCACTCTTCAGATCAATCTTCGTGAAGTACTTGGCTCCACTCAAACAATCCATTATGTCATCCATTCTTGGCAATGGAAACTTGTACTTGATCGTGATCTTATTTATGGCTCGAGAGTCTATACACATTCTCCACTCTCCATCTTTCATTGGTGCTAGTACTGCAGGTATCGCACATGGACTTAGGCTCTCTCTTATCAATCCCTTCCTCAACAACTCCTGAACTTGTCTATTCAACTCTTCACTCTCTGCTGGAGTCATTCTATGGGCTGCCTTATTTGGCAAACTGGCTCCTCGTATCAAATCTATTTGATGACTTATCTTCCTCACTGGTGGTAAACCTTCAGGTACATTATCAGAGACAATGTCTTGAAATTCTTCCAACATTTCTGAGACTTTTGCTGGTACATCTTCACATTTATCTTGACTAATCTTAGGAATCAATGCAAAGCAATGATGCTCATGCTTCATACCGTCCAAAAATTTCCTACCATCTATCAAGCAAATTCTGGCAGTACTACATACCTTTTCTTCCACCTCCTTCAAGGGCTTCAACTTATGACGAACTCCATCCTTTGTTAGGGAATATGTGTTTGCACGGCCATCATGGACAACGCTCCTATCATACTGCCACGGCCTCTCCAATAGCATATGACATGCATCCATCGGTATGATATCACATAGCACCCAATCATGGTAGTCCCCAATCTTGAACTTCACTAAACACTGCTCATTGACCAAAGCTCTATGGTCCTTCTACAACCATGCAATCCGATATGGATGTGGATGTTTTCTTCTTGTCAACTTCAACTTATCAACCATCTCCTCTGAAACAAGATTGTCAGTGCTTCCACTGTCGATAATAAAAATTGCAACACTTACCTTCATATTTACACCTTGTGTGGAAAAGACTCTTCCTCTAATTGGGTTCTTTCTCCTCATTCAACAAAGTTCTTTTGACAACTAGGGTTTCTCCCCTTTCAGCATCTTTAGAACGCTTAGACTGCGCATCTTCATCTACATGTGCAACTCGTGCATTACCTCCAGGTCTTCTATTTTCCTTTCCTTGATGTTGCAGACACTCTTATGCTTGATGCCCTTCTTCTCCACATTGGAAACAGGTTCCTCTAAAACCTCCTCTTCCAGGTCCTTGCCAAGTCGGCCTCTTCCTCTTCCTCTTTGCTCTCCATTGTTCTGGTCACGAGGGTGGTAGGTATTATCTCCTCTTTGATTTCGACTGGTGCTGGCTTCTTCACTTTTCTTTGAATCTTCATTTTGCCCCCCATAGGGTCTTCCACCAGTCCTTCTGCCTTGACCTCTTCCCCTTTACTTGTTATCAAATCTTTTATTCAGCTTCTCTTCCACCTTTAGGGAAAACTGGTATGCATCTTCTATGGTTGTCTTTCTAACCAGGCTCAGCTCCTCTTGAATACTCGGCCTCAACCCATTAATGTAACGGGCTACCTTCTCCTTGTTGGGCTCTACATGGCCTGTCCTGATAGTAATTTTATAAAACTCTTCTATATACTCCTTAACAGACTTGTTACCTTGCTTCAGTCCTTGCAGCTTCTTCAATAACTCCATCTCATAGTCCACAAGAATGAAATGCTTCTTCAGTTTCTCCACCATCTGATCCCATCTGGTGATCTTTCCTTTTCCTCTTCTATTCCTCTCTAACTGGACCTCCTTCCACTGAATACTGGCATGGCCCTTCAATTTTGTTTTTGCAAACTTGACCTGATCTAGGTCTTCCACATCTTCATACTCGAAATATTCCTCCATGTCATTGATCCAATCAATAAGCTGTTCTGGATTCAAATCTCCAGAATATGTAGAAACTTTGATCCTGGGCCTCTTTCCAATCTTAGAAATGGCCCTTAACAACCTAACTTATGCAAGATCTCCTGCAGCTTCTTATTCTTCCTTAGATAGTTCTTCTTCAGCTTCATCTTCACTTTCTTCTCTTGTTCTCGGATCAAACCCTCTTCGCAGCTCCTCTTGTAATGCATTGATTTGCCTTTGCAGGGCTATAAAATCCTCTTCCATCAAAGCATTTCTCCCAATATGATTTCTTCATGGAGGCATCTTGATCTCCATATAAAACCCACAACCTCAGGTCCTGGTGTAAACTGCCTCATGGTCGGCGATCTATCTACACACTCAAAAACCCTTGCTCTGATACCACTTGATGAAGGGGGTAAATCATAAAACACACAACAACAGAAATTGCACATAGAAAATAAAACTTTCTCTATTGATTTGGATAACTTATTACATTACAGAAGCTCAAATACAATCAGAGGAATCAACCCTTCATATGATGCAACACATTACAACTTCCTCTCACAAGACTCTGGAATCATCTGTCATCTGTGACCCCAAATCTGCTAGGGTTTCTATTTTCCTGCCTATTCTTGACTCTACACTTCCCCCCCTTAACTCTACTACTTCCCAGGGTTCCCAAAAATGGTTATTAATAGCCTTTTTGGCGGCCAACAACCTAATTTCAAAATTTGCATCTCCCTCCAAAAATAGGTCAACTTCTGGGAGCCATAACTTTTGATCCGGGTGTCCGATTGACATACCATTTTATGCGTCGGAAAGCTTGCGGAGTTCTCTATGTGCTAAGAACCCACTTTGCTAGTTCCATCCATTTTTAGGCCCGTACGGGGACATTTAGTGCCTCAAACCTGAGTTTGAATAATTTTCAGGGATTTTTCAGGAAACGAAAACTTTAATATCTTTCAGCTCGCAAATGATCTTTGTGTGATTCCTTCACCAAAGGTCTTATTTTTTAGTTATGAAGCTTCCTGTAAATTTTTACTTCATTCCGTGCCCAAATGCAAACTTTCTAAAAATAGCAGGTTGTTATTTTTAGCAGTTTGGAAAAACTGAAAGTTCTACATCATTATTCAAGTGATTATGGAACCAGAACCACAAATTTTGAAAAGAAATGGAAAGAACATCGACAATTTTGAAACACATCTTTTTTTGGGTGATGCAAGATTACCCTTACACCACTGGATGCTCCTGCATCAACTATCTTCATCCTCACCCACTGAAATTGCAACCCCCTTACCTTTCTCTAGATTAGGCCCCTCTTTCTTGAGTAACTCACCCGCATTTACAAATTTGCAAGTGTCCTCCTTACCATCCTTGGCCCTCTTCAAATTATTGTCACGCTTGTCATTAGCGATGACAAGCTTCCTCTTAGAAGACTTCTTACCTAGGTTGGGACTATCAACTTTTTAAACAATGTCAGCCTCAACCTGGCTGAGGGGGGAATAGCCAATTTGGGGGTTTTCATTGATCTAGGTTTGGAGCTGGGTTTTTTTCTTGGAGGTCAAAACCCTGAGGTCAATGGGGCTTTCCAGCAGCACCTTAGGAGTGAGTTCCTTGATCACTATCCCATGACCTTAATTACCTTTGGTATGCTTAGGAGCACTTGTAGGAGGACTATCAATCAAGCTAGTTGTAATCTGCTTAGGGGGGCATAACGCCAAATGAAAGGCGTATAAGTGAAATATCATGCCTTGGTGTAAAGGAATCATTGGCTTATCGGGGTTCTGGGCATGCAAATCTTTAACAACCTTGACCAAAGTCTCAAGGGACAAGAGAACGTAAAACAGGAAGTTAATCAACTGGTTCCTCCTAAAATGATTAAGGAGCACAAAATAGTAATGATAGAAGCACCTAAATCTACCTTCCAAAGTAAAATACTTCATCGCCATATAGTATACCTCGTCCCAGGGCTTGGGGAGTTTTTCACTGTGAAGAGCTCCTCACCCTCTTTCAGAAGTAAGGCCATGTTCTCTGGGTCAGAGATTTTATTGTCATTTTTGTTTCATACCCTTGATGGACATGTCTATGGAGAGGCCTATGACCTCCTTCGATATCTCGATCCCAACTCCCCTAGTCTGGACCCTTCTATTGTTCCATGAGACTGCACATTACCTTGACAAGTTTTCATCGTGCCCCTGCAAACATTCCAGATAGGAAGCAACTCCACCCTCACAATAGATATGCCACAATGTCGCATTTCTCTTAAATTCTTCACATAAGATAGGTTCAGTTATCATTCTCTCTCCCCCTATGGTAGCAGAAACCTAAAGCTTAGCAATTAGCAAAATAATAAGAGCAAGACTATGAACAATGAGACGCTGTAAAAGATGGTTCTTGTTTTTGATAGATAAACATATATGCAATTCTCAAAATCAAGAAACTTCTTCATCACCCTGTCATCTCATGATATCACCTTGTAATAAGTTCACCCTATGTGAACTTAATTTCATGTACTAGCTATGATGGGCGATATCAATATAATCATTATTATAAGTCTTTCACGGGGCTAAAAATCTTCGCCCTGTCATCTTCATCTCCACATGACCGGCCACATGATTAGATGGTTGAGTCATCCCCTTAGACCTGCTAACTCATCTCCTAGTCATACAACCATGGCACCAAAAACGCATGTGCCCGGGGTTTGAATTCAAATTTTGTAACCTGTAATACATGACAAATAGCAAAGGAGGTTACGTTAGCTCCTTAAGGAGGAGAACTTGCACACATGCTTTGATAGGAAATCCAAGCTCCTCCAGCACCTCCAGTTTGTGAGGTTCTAACCAAGGTTGGCCAAACTATCTGCCACTTTATTTCCCTCTCTATAGGTGTGGACTATTTCTTTTTCTTAGAAACCAACTAAGAGGCCTTTTATGTCCCCCATGATGTCTTTAAGCCTCCAGCCAGTTTCAACATTACCCAAGACAACATCAATTATAATTTTTGAGTCACCATCACTTTGGATTTTGTCAATTCTCAATGTGAGGGCAAGTTTAATACCCCAAAGCAAGGCCAATCCCTTAGCCACATTGTCTATTTGATTATCAATACCTCCTACATAAGTTGCAATCATTTGACCATTGCCACTTCTGATGATGCCCCCCACTAGCCATACCCGAGCTGCTCTTTGTCACACCATCAAAATTCAACTTAAACCAATCTTGGGGGGGTTCCAAGTGGTGTTCTAGAAGGCAATCCTTTTGGAGTTATCAAAAGTGGAGATGTTTGAGGATATTCCCCAACTTTTAGCCAATTGCAGCTCTATGGGGGTGGGGGGTTTTAGCAGTGTTCAAACTATTGTTAGAGGTGTTTTCAGACACCAGTTTAAGGAAAGAGAAAAATACCTCATTAGGGCTTCTAATAGAATCTCTCCTTCAAGATGCTCCACCCTAAGTGGGGAGGGATTTGTCTCCAGAGCTCCCTAATTCTCAAATGGTTGAAGGGGGCTTTCCAACTCTCCACAAACTCAATAAGTTTTTCATTCATGACCCAATCTAAGCCAAGCTTACACAATATCATACCCCAAATATCTTTTGTATAATCACAGTGGAGTATCAAATGGGATATGGATTCTTCATCTTTATGACAAAGCACACATCTGTTGGGTAGTTGAAAGCCCCTTTTCTTAAGGTTATCCAAGGTCAAGATTTTGTAGTGGGTCATAGGCCACCTTGATTTTGGGAGTCAAGTGACTATTTTAGATTGAGTGCTAGATCCCTTTGCATTGACCACTGTTAGACTACAAATTGTAAGCAGTCTTAACTGTGAAGAGCCCCCGATTATCTTGAGCCCATAACATTTCATCATGTCTAGGGAAGATGGGGATTCTGAAGTTGCTTAGTCTTTGTTACAAGGAGCTAACTATCTGATCCAAGTTGTTTTTGTTCATCTAGCAATCAGTAATGTTTTTCCACTGTCTTCGCCCTTGAAAATGATCAACATAGTTAATTACCTTTTCACCAAAGTACCTCCTCACTCTATACATCAAACTGTCATTTCTCTTATTTATGACAGGTTTATCTTGTAGCCAGGCATCCTTCTAGAATCTAATCTTGTCCCCAGTGCCAAACTTCCTTTTCACCCCTTAAGAAAGGAGATTTCTAGCTTTTAGCATTTTATTCCAAATTATGGAACCTTTGGGGAGGCCTTCTTGATCAAGAAAACCAACTCTCTCCTCATTGTGCAGATATTTGGCTCTCATAATATCTCCCCAGTCTTTATCTTCCTTCATGAAGCTCCAACCAACCTTAGCTAGAAGGGCTTTGTTCATCAACTAGATCTTTCTAATGCCCAGGCCCCCTGAGACTTGGGGAGATAGACTTTGTCCCAACTGATGAGAGAGATCCTCTTATTCTCTTCAACCCCCGTCCAGAAGAAATTTCTCTGGATTTTTTCAAATTTATTAGTTATGTATCTAGGCATTTTAAACAAGGTGAGGAAGTAAGTGGGAATACCTTGTAGGGAAGCCTTTAGGAGTTGGTACTTACTGGATTTACTTAGTAACTTTCCCTTCCATCCTTCCAACTTCTTTTGGATTCTCTCAAGATTAGATTTATAGTATAAGGGGGTCACTTCCTTGACAGTGAGGGGGCACCAAGATAGGTAAAAGGCAAGGCAACCTCATTACAATTAAGAATGATTTTAATCTTCTGATGTAGGTCCAGGTTAGTGTTGAAGAAGAAAATATTGCCCTTATAATAATTGATGCATTGTCCCGAGGCTATGGCATAGCAGTTAAGTAATTATTTCCACTTCATGGCTTCCACCATAGAGACAACTCCAAATAGTATAGTGTCATCAACAAATTGTTAGATTACTGAAGGGTCCACTATCTAACTCCTTTCAGGTTCAAGCTTCTTAGAAGGTTCAAGATGTTCCTCCCTAGCACCTCATCCATGATAATGAACAAGTAGGGGGATAAGGGATCCCCCTATCTAATTCCTCTTCTGGGATTAAAAAACCCCTAGGAGATACCATTAATTAGCACCAAATACTTAACAGTGGTCACACTTTCTTTTATCAGTTTGATGATGTTGTGATGGAACCCAAACTTCCTCAAAACTTTGAACATGAAATCCCAAGATATTCTATCATAGGCTTTGGAGATATCTAGTTTAAAAGCCATACTCATGATATTACTTTTGTCCATCGAGTGGATTAACTCATTGGTAGAGATGGTTGCATCAACAATTTGTCTCCCATGGACAAATCCCTTCTGATATCCAGTGATGAGAACATCCAGGAGGGGTTGTAATCTAAACACCAAAGTCTTAGATATGATCTTATAGATGATATTGCATAGACTAATGGGGTGATAATCATCCATAGTCACAGGATTCTACTTCTTGGGGACTAGGGCAATAAAAGTATTGTTGATATGTTTGAGGATCTTACCCATTCTGAAGAAATCTCTGACAGCAGTCATGACATCAAACCTCATAATGTCCCAAAAGTCCCACAAGAAAGTAGGAGGAAAACCATCAAGGTTAAGAGCTTTGAACGCTCCCATGGAGAAGACAACAGCCCTGACTATTTTTAGTAATCAACTTCAGCAAAGAATAGTTATCCTCATCAGTGAGCAGAGTTGGGATATTGTCCAACAACTTTCCAACCATCTCTGGGTGAGAATTATCAATCTATTTGGAGAGGAAGCTTCTGAAGTAATTTGAAGCAAGATGACATATCTCTTCCTCTGTATTGGCCTCTCGATTGCTATCATCCAGGAGCTTAGTAATCGTGTTCCTTCTCCTATGTCTCATAGTTGATTGGTGGAAGAAGGAAGTATTATTGTCTCCCTTAGTCAGCTATTGGACCCTAGATTTTTGTTTCCAGAATATTCCTTCCTTTTTAATCAAATCTCTCCAGTCTTTAAGAAGACAATTTTCCCATTGGAAATTGGAATCACTTTTATCTCCCTTAGCCATTTTGTTTTGAATATCCATCAAGTTGTCTAAGATGTGTTTCTTTTGAATCATAACATTACCAAAGCAAAATTTGTTCCAGCCTTTGACCTTCTATTTGACATGCAAGAGCTTTTGGGCTAGCTTGAACATAGGGGAACCTTGGATCGTGATGCTCCACCAGCTGGAAATGCAATCCTTGAAGTATGGTTTTGAATCCCACATTATCTCATATCTAAAAGAGAAAGGGCCTTTAGGAGTTCCTTCCCACTAGGTGAATAATAGAGGATTGTGATTAGAAATAGTTCTAGGCAGAGCTGTTAATTTAGAGTGTTGAATGATGTCCCAATTAGATGATATCAAAAACCTAACAAGCTTAACCTGAATAATTTGGTCCCCTCTCCTCCTACTGGTCCAGGTGTAGAGTTGATCATTCAAATCTATGTCCATTAGGCCAATAAGATTGAGAAAGTCAACAAGATCATCCATATTGTCAAAATAGTCCATAATGCCCCCAGATTTTTCTGAGGGAAACAAGGGAGGATTGAAATCCCTAGCCAGCATCCATTTGGCTTCTTTTTCAGCAATCAACCTAGGGGCCAACTCTTCCCAAAGCTCCTTCCTAGCATTCCTAGAATTGGGCACATAAATGTTTATAAGTCTCCAGACTTTTATTTAGGGTAAAGTTCACTTCCAGGCTATTCCTAATATGGGAACTGTTAGAAATGAAAGCACAACTACTTCAATGGAAATCTGATTTCTAATATTTTTATGATCTTATATTAGTGTATTATCAATGGAGATTGCAACATAGAAAAGAAATTATGCAACACAGAAATACCAAATCAGAAAACTGAACACACAACATAGTGTTTAACATGGAGAAAACCCTTTCAGGTAAAAAACTCCACATAGGAAAGAGGCCCAAGTCTGTATTAATCTAAAAATGATTTTACAATACAACAACTCCACCAATCTTCCCTTCAGTCTTCAACCTGACAGCATTTCGGCAGCACCTGAGTAATTAAAACCTGTATATTATAGCAACAAATACAATGGCAAATGCTTATAGAAGTGCTCTCACACCTCCCTAGGTGTTAACTTTCTCTCTCTTGAAAATCTCCAACTTGTAAACATTAAATGCCATCTTACAAGCACCTTCCACTTGTCCAAAAACAACCATGCAACGTTGGGTGCCCAAGACTAAATCTGGCCTCTTACAGCATCTTATGATGCATCATAACCATCATAGATTCCACAAAAAAGTGTCTTTCCAAGATGGGAACCTTGGGCTAAACATAGCAACTTACAATAAATAAATATATGTCATATGCGTCATAGTGTCATAGAATCTTATGTCAACTTGTAGTTGTCATAGATTCTTTACATGCACCCACCAAACATTATGATGTGTGTCATATATGCTAAAAATAGTAGATTCTCCCAAGGTGGCACCTACACTCATCTACTATTGAGTTTTACAATTGCCAACCGTAAATATCACTCCTTAATTACCTCTGGTAACTCCAAAATTACCACTGCCAGTGAAACTACCTCATTCTCTTATGGGTAATTACAAATTACAAACAATAAATGGAATAAATACAGTATTGGGATTTACAAGGTTAATGATACCTTATCCCAACATTATCCCACTTAACATTATACATTGTAAATCAACCCATAGGAAATCAAATGAAAATAATCAGGCACTAGAAACAACGCCCATGGCCTCTCTGCACCACATAAACTTTTATGTGCTCACAAGTTTGGTTAATGAATCTGCAACATTCTCCTAAGTGTCTATCTTCTTCAGCTCAATCTATCCATTTGTACGAACTCTCAAACAAAGTGATACTGAACATCAACATGCTTAAACCGAGTATGATACATAGGATTCTTGGCCAAACAAATAGCACTCTGTCTATCATAACCAATCTGAATGATCTTGTAATCAAATCTAATACATGTACACAGTCTCCTCAACCAAACTACCTCCTTAGAGACATGAGTAGCAGCCATATACTCTACTTTTGTGGTGGACAAAGCAACTGTGGTCTGCCTCTTACTCATCCAACTCACTACTCCTCCAAACAAAGTAAACACATAGCCACTAGTGGACCTTCGACTATCCAAGTCACCTTCCCAATCTGAATCAACAAATCCCTATATGTCCAAAGATTTATCAGCACTATTAGTACCAGAATAAACCAAACAATGATCATGACTACCTGCAAAATATTTAAACACCATCTTCGCATAATTCCCATGTTGTCTACCATGGTTAGACATAAATCTGCTCAAAACTCCCATTGCTTGGGCAATATCTAGTCTAGTGCAAACCATTGCATACATCAAACTCCCTACAACACTAGCATATGGCACATTAGACATATTCTCATTCTTTAGACACATATCTAATGAAAGCTTAGTACCAATGGGTAAAGGAACTCTAACTGGGTTACAATCCTGCAAACTAAATCTCGATGAAACAGTATTCACATACTTACTCTGTGACAACCAAAGTTTTCTATTACCTCTGTCCCTCCTGATCTCCATTCCTAGAATATACCTCGTAGCTCCAAGATCCTTCATATCAAATGCACCTGAAAGTTGAGCTTTTAACTCATTAATCATACCCTTAGTATTGCTAAAAAAAAACATGTCATCAACATACAAAGAAATGATCAGTATAGAATCACCAATACAATGAATGTAAATACAGTGATCCTCCTCACTCCTAACAAAACCCAATTTAAATACAAATGAATCAAACTTTTGACACCACATTCTGGAAGACTGTTTCAAACCATAGAGAGACCTCTTCAAACTGCAAACCCAATGTTCTTTTTCCTTTATCACAAAACCTATAGGTTTGTTGCATATAAATTTCTTCCTCAAGATCTTCATGCAAGAACGCAGCCTTAACATCCATTTGCTTAATCTCCTAATCAAAGGCTACAACAATGGATAAAAGAAATCTAATAGAAGTCAATTTAGCAACAGGAGAGAAAATCTCACCAAAATCAACTCCCTCTCTCTGGGAGCAACCCTTGGCTACTAGTCTAGCCTTGTAATTTTCTAAAGAACAGTCTGCTCCAAACTTCTTCTTGAAGACCCACTTACAACCTCTGGCCTTTCTTTCTTTGGGCAAACAAACAAGATCCCAGGTGTTACAAGAGTCCAAAGCCATCATCTCCTCCTGCATGGGTAACTGTCAAGAATCACTATCATCTGCAAGAATAGCTTCCCTGTAGGATCTAAGCTCATCGTCAGTACTCAATAAAGAAAATATACAATGGAAATCTGGTGGGCTATATCTGTCAACTAGATTATGTTGTCTTGTGGATCTCCTCAAGGGTGGAGTAAGAGTCTCAACTTGTTCTTCTGCATGATCATGTGCACCAACTTTTTCTGTAACAACAGATTCATCTTCATCAAAACTACTCGAATCTTCTTCTTCTTCACCCTCCAATTCATCATTCTGTTCTTCTTGAGGTGCATCTTGCTGCTCTAAATCAAAGTGCACTCTCTTTACCTTTTCTTCTTTTTCTTTTCGCTACCCAGGTTCAGAAATAGCTCTAAGTTCCCTGAAAATAACGTCTCTAGAATAGATAATCTTACGGGTTAGTGGATTCCAAAGCTTATAACATTTGACATTATCACCATATCCAATGAATGTACACTTTTTTAGCTTTTGGCTCCAACTTAGATCACTTTTCCTTAAGCACATGAACAAAAGCCTCATAGCCAAAAACCCTTAAATGTGAAACAGAAGGTTTCTTACCTGTCCACACTTCATAAGGTGTTGAAACAAGAGCCTTACAAGGAGATCTATTAAACAAGTAGCAAGCAGTACACACAACCTCTGCCCAAAAACATTTATCCAATTGTGCATCACTCAGCATACTTCCAGCTCTTTCCATGATTGTTTGATTCATCCTTTCTGCAACACCATTCTGTTGTGGTGTATACGGAGTTGTTGTCTAATAATGCATCCATGCTTGCAAAACTCATCAAATTCCTTAGAGCAATATTCACCTCCATTGTCAGATCTTAATATTTTTATCCTTAATCCCAATCGGTTTTCAACTAACTTTAAAATCCTTAAACTTAGTGAAAATTTCAGATTTGTGTTTCATAAAATAAATCCAAGTAAATTTGGATACATCATCAATGAAGGTAAGAAAATAACAAGATTTTTTGATAGAATCATTATCCACATATCCAAAAACATCCATATGAATAATATCTAACTTCTCTTTATGAATAATCTCTAACTTCTTTTTTGCTTGATTGCTTCCTGAAGGAAATGATTTTCTATTTTGTTTACCAAACACACAATGCTCATAAAAGTCAAAGTGCTCATCAGAATAAGAAAAATCATCCAACAATTCTTTATTCTTAATAGCTTTCAATACATTATTGCTTGTATGACCCAATCTACGGTGCCACAACATACATGTATTTTCAGTACTAGCCTCAGATACATAAGAGTCATTACAAACTGTAGTGGCTTTGAGTTTAAACAAGTTTCCCAATCTCTTTCCCTTCGCTACCACCAAGTTTCCTCTCACCAATCTGCAGCCGTGCTTATCAAATGTTACATGCATGCTCAAATCATTCAACTTCAAAACTAAAATCAGATTTCTAGCTAATCCAAAAACATGCAAAACACCAAGGAGGGTTTTAATCCTCCCATCACTGAAACACAACAATACCTTGCATTTCCCAACTATTGGATATGTAGAGTTGTCTCCAAGGTAGATATTACCTCGATCATACTCTTCGTATGTGGAAAACCATTCCTTTTGCAGGGTCATATAAAATGAGCATCCTGAGTCAACCAACCAATGATCATTAGCAACAACATTACAAGTAGAAAATAAAAACAACTTCACCTACATTTGAGGAATTATCAGAAGCATTCTTCCACTATTTCTTTGAATTTCTACACTCCTTCACATGTCCCCTTTTACCACAGTTCCAACACTTAACTATGTTCTTCTTCCCATGAGTCTTAGATCAGCCCTTAGACTTGTCCTTAGCCCCTTTCTGATCTCCTTTCGGTCCTCTTTATTTAGGCCTTCCCCTGACACTAAGAGCATCCCCTGAACTATCTGAACTCTTCTTCCTCAATTCTTGTGATAGCAGAACTGAAACAAGTGCATCCAACTTCGGATCTGTGAGGTTACCAATGATAGTCAATATGACATTCTCCCAAGATCTAGGTAAAGAACAAAGAAGTAAGATACATTTATCTTCCTCATTAACATCAACATCTACGGATGCAAGATGACTCAACAACAAATTAAAAGAATTTAAATGCTCTGCAACTAAATCACCCTCTCTCATTTTTATGGAAAACAATTTTCATTTTAAATAAAGTTTATTTACCATACTCTTGGCTTGGTAGATCTCACCCAACCATTCCCACAAACTATGTGCAGTCTCTTCCTTTGTAACTTTTAGCAGGACAAAATCTGCAAGACACAAACGAATGGTTCCCTGTGCCTTTTTATCCAACCTTGCCCATTCATCTAGAGAGACATCACCGGGTTTCTTCTCATTTTGAACAGCCAACCACTAGTTTCTTTCTTCCAACAAGTCTTCCATTTTCAGCTTCCACGACTCATACCCCGTTCCGTTGAACTTCTCAATGTCCAATCGAGAGGTTGATGCAATGGTGGATGCAGCCATAATATCAACTCAAGATCTGCAAAACAAAAGTTGGCCAGACTCTGATACCAAATGTTAGAAATGAAAGCACAACTAATTCAATGGAAATCTGATTTCAATATGTTTATGATCTTATATCAATGTATTATCAATGGAGATTGCAACATAGAAAAGAAACTATGCAACACAGAAATACCAAATCAGAAAACTAAACACACAACACAATGTTTAATGTGAAGAAAATTCTTTCAAGTAAAAAACTCCACACAGGAAAGATGCCCAAGTCTGTATTAATCTGAAAATGATTTTACAATACAACAACTCCACCAAACTTCCCTTTAGTCTTCAACCTGACAACATTCTGGCAGCACCTGAGTACATAAAATATGTATATTATAGCAACAAATACAATGGAAAATACTTATAAAAGTGCTCTCACACCTCCCTAGGCATTCACTTTCTCTCTCTTGAGAATCTCCAACCTGTAAACATTAAATGTCATCTTACAAGCACCTTCCACTTGTCCAAACACAAACATGCAACGTTGGGTGCCCAAGACTAAATCTGGCCTCTTACAGCATCTTATGACATGTCATAACCGTCATAGATTCCACCAGAGTATCGTTCCAAGATGGGAACCTTGGGATAAACATAGCAACTTACAACTAATAAATATTTGTCATATGCATCATAGTGTCATAGAATCTTATGACAACTTGCACCTGTCATAGATTCTTTACATGCACCCACCAAACATTATGACGTATGTCATATATGCTAAAAATAGTATATTCTCTCAAGATGGTGCCTACACTCATTTACTATTGAGTTTTACAATTTCCAACCATAAATATCACTCCTTAATTACCTCCGGTGACTCTGGAATTACCACTGTCGGTGAAACTACCTCATTCCCTTATGGGTAATTACAAATTACAAATAATAAATAGAATAAATACAATATTGGTATTTACAAGGTTAATGGAACCTTATCGCAACATAACAATAGGTTCCATTGAGATAATGTTTATTCCACATTATAACCAGACCCCAGAGGCTCCAAAGGAGGGGTTGATGAAGTAATAGGCAGTGGGCCATAATTTAATGTGATGAAGGAGGTAAATCATAAAACACACAACAGAAATGGAACACATAAAATAAAATATTGCTTTATTGATCTGGGCAACTCATTACATTACAAAAGCTCAATTACAATTAGAGGAATCAATCCTCCACAAGCTACAACACACTACAGCTACACATCACCAGGCTCTGGAATATTCTGCCTTCTGTAACCCCAAATCAGCTGGGGTTTTTGTTTTCTCATCTATTCTTGACTCTAGACTTTCCCCCTTATCTCTACTACCACCCAGAGTTCCCAAAATAGTCAAAAATATCACTTTTTGGCAGCCTCCAGTTAAATTTTGAAATTTGCAACTCCCTCCAAAAGTAGGTCAACTTCGGGGAAGCATAACTTTGGATCCAGGCGTTCGATTGACGACCCGTTTTAAGCATCAAAAAGCTCGCAATGTGAAATATCACGCCAAAAACCTATTTACGGATTTCCATCAACTTTTCAAGACATTATGTGATGTTTTAGTGCCTCATATCTCGTTTTGAAAATTTTTAGGGGCTTTTCAGAAAACAAAAACTTTAATATATTTCATCTCACAAATGATCTTTGCCTGATTCCTTCGCCAAAGGCCTTATATTTTAGTTATAAAACTTTCTGTAAGTTTTTACTTCAATCTGTGCCCAAATGCAAACTTTCCTAAAATGGCAGTTAAACTTTCCAAAACTGGCAGGTTGCTATTTTTAGCAGTTTAGAAAAAATGAAAGTCCTACATTATTATTCAAGAGATTATGGAACCAGAAACTCTAATTATGGAAAGAAATGAAAACAACTACAATGATTTTGAATTAACTTCTTTTTGGGTGATGCAAGATTGCCCTTACACCACTAGATGCTCATGCATCAGACACACAAGGTAATTTGAGAAGTGACCCTGTCACATCTCAGGTGTTTGTTTGAGGAGAACCCAAATAGTCAACCTCTACCTTAGATAGCCAAGAAGAATCTTCAACAGGACTTCCTTTCCATTTCACCAGATATTCTTCATATTGCCTGTTCCGAGTACTTCTTCCCACACTGCTATCCAAGATCTCTTCTATCTCCTCCATTGAAGTAGATGTTGGAATACTCCATTGTTCTTCTGTTGGTCCATCCTCTGTGCCACCTTTATTATATTCTGTTAAATCAGCAATGTTGAACACAGGGGAAATATTGATCCCACTCAGAAGCTCTGCCTCATATACATTTTCTGAATAATGCTTCTTCAAGATTCTGCACAGTCCAAATTTCTTCATTTTCAACTTATTGTATGTTCCAATTAGGAACCTTTCTTTTCTCAAATGAACCATGACTTCATCTCCTACCTGGAACTCCTTATATCTCCTCTTCTAATCTACCCTACCCTTGTACTAAATATTCATCTTATTAATGTGCTTTCTCACCTCTTCATGCAAATTCTTCATATGTTTTGCAAAGTCTTCAGCTTCAGCACTTGTTTTTTCTCCTTTGTCCAGCTTCCTTAACTTAGAAGCATTTTTTGGGCTATTGCCATATACAATCTGGAATGGTGATTTACCAGTACTCCTATTGACAGAATTGTTGTAAGCAAATTCTTCCTGTGGTAAAATCAAATCCCATCCCTTGGGCTTATCTCCTACTAATCATCATAGCAAGTTACCCAAACTTCTATTCACCACTTCCGTTTGTCCATCAGTCTGTGGATGGTGTGCAAAACTAAACTTCAAATCTGTCTTCAACTTCTTCCACAATGTCCTACAGAAATAACCAACAAACTTGGTATCTCAATCTGAAACTATGCTCTTTGGTAGACTGTGTAATCTCACCACCTCTCTAAAAAATAATTCAGCAATATGAACATCATTAGTTTTCTTGTAAGGAATGAAATGTGCCATCTTTGAGACTCTATCCACCACCACAAAAATGGAATCATGTCCTCTCTGTGTCCTTGGTAAACCAAGAACAAAATCCATACTAATATCATCCCATGGCTTCTCTGGTACAAGTAGTGGCTGATATAGACCTGTATTCTGACTTGCTCCTTTCGCCATCTGACATACTCTGCAACTCTACATAAATTTCCTCACATCCTACTACAACTGTGACCAATAATAATTTTCACCAACAATAGCAATGGTCTTATCTAGACCAAAGTGTCCAACTAATCCCCCACTATGCTTCTCCTTAATCAGGTTCTCTCTCATGGAACTCCTCGGAATGCACAACTGGCTTCCCCTAAACAACATGCCATCTTGGATTGTGAAATCCAACCATTTTGTCCTGTCCCAAGTAACAAGTTCTAGAAAAGCTTTCCAAGCCTCTGCAAAATCTGGATCTTCAAGATACAAACTTTTGAGCTCATCAAACCCAACAACCTCTATCTTCATTTCTGTCAACAAATTCTGCCTTCTGCTCAAGGCATCTGCAACTCTGTTAGACTTCCCACTCCTGTGTTTCAAAACAAAAGTATAACTCTACAAAAACTCAACCCATTTTAAGTGCCTTTGATTCAACTTTCCTTTACTATTAAGATACTGTAAAGCCTGATGATTAGTATATAAAATGAACTCTTTTGCCAACAAATAATGTCTCCATTTCTTCAAAGCCTGAACTATACCATAAAATTCTTGATCATATACAGAATACTTTTTCTTGGCATCATTAAGCTTCTCACTAAAATAGGCAATGGGCTTACCTTCTTGACTCAAAACAGCTCCTATAGCACTACCACTAGCACCACAATCTACCTAAAATACCTTATTAAAATTTGGAAGTGTCAAAACAAGTTGCTCTGTGACTTTCTGATTCAATGTATCAAAGCTTTTGTCTTCTCCTTAAGTCCATCTAAACTCTTTTCTATCCCCTCTCATTGTCTCAGTTAGGGGTGCACAAATGCTACTAAAATTCTAGATAAACTTTCTGTAAAAACTTGCCAAACCATGAAAAGATCTTACCTCTGTAGCACTTCTTAGTGTAGGTCATTCAATGATAGCCCTTACTTTTCTAGGTCCATCTTAAGACCTTCCTCTGAGACAACAAATCCCAGGTATACCAACTCCTTTGCAAAACTACATTTCTTCAGATTAATCAGCAACTTCTCATCTCTCAGCTTCTCTAAAACTCTTCTAATATGCATCAGATGTTCATCCCAAGTCTTACTGAAAATCAAAATATCATCCAAATAAACAATAACAAAACTTCCCAAAAATTCTTTCAGTACCTCATTCATGAGCATGTATGTGCTTGGTGCATTGGTTAGGCCAAATGGCATGACTAACCACTCATACAAACCCTCCTTTGTCTTGAAGGTTGTCTTCCATTCATCTCCTTCTCTGATTCGGATCTAGTGGTACCCACTCTTCAGATCAATCTTCGTGAAGTACTTGGCTCCACTCAAACAATCCATTATGTCATCCATTCTAGGTAATGGAAATCTATACTTGATCGTGATCTTGCTGATGGCTCGAGAATCTGTACACATTCTCCACTCTCCATCTTTCTTTGGTGCTAGTACTATAGGTACCGCACATGGACTCAAGCTCTCCCTTAGCAGTCCCTTCCTTAACAATTCGTGAACTTGTCTGTTCAACTCTTCATTCTCTTCTAGAGTCATTATGTGGGCTACCTTATTTGGCAAACTGGCTCCTAGTATCAAATCCATTTGATGACTTATCTTCCTCACTGGTGATAAACCTTCCGGTACATATCAGAGATAATAATGTCCTAAAATTCTTCCAACATATCTGAAACTTATGTTGGTACATCTTCACATTTCTCTTGACTGATCTTAGCAATCAATGCAAAGCAATGACACTCATGCCTCATACCCTCCAAAAATTTCCTACCATCTACCAAGCAAATTCTAGCAATACTACATACCCTTTCTTCCACCTTCGTCAAGGGCTTCAACTTATAACAAACTCCATCCTTTATTAGGGAATATGTGTTTGCATGACTATCATGGACAGCGCTCCTATCATACTACCATGGCCTCCCCAACAACATATGACATGCATCCATCGGTATGATATCACACAGCACCTCATCATGGTAGTCCCCGATCTTGAACTTCACTAAACACTACTCATTGACCAAAGCTTTGTGGTCCTTCTACAACCATGCAATCCAATATGGATGTGGATGCTTTCTTCTTGTCAACTTCAACTTATCAACCATCTCCTCTGAAACAAGATTGTCAGTGCTTCCACTATCAATAATAATATCACAACACTTACCTTCACATTTGCACCTTGTGCGGAATAAACTCTTCCTCTGATTGGGTTCTTTCTCCTCATTCAACAAAATTTTTCTAACAACTAGGGTTTCTCTCCTTTCAGCATCTTCAAAATGCTCTGACTGCGCATCTTCATCTACATGTGCAACTTGTGCATTACCTTCAAGTCTTCTATTAGTCCTCCCTTGATGTTGTGGACACTCGTATGCTTGATGCCCTTCTTCTCCACATTGGAAATAGGTTCCTCTGAAACCTCCTCTTCCAAGCCCTTGCCCAGGTTTGCCTCTTCCTCTTGCTCTTTGCTCACTATTGTTCTGGTCACGAGGGCGGTAGGCATTATCCCCTCTCTGATTTTGACTGGTGCTAGCCTCTTCACTTTTATTTTGATCTTCATTATGGCCTCCATAGAGTCTTCCACCAGTCCTTCCACCTTGACCTCTTCCCCTTTGCTTGCTATCGAATCTTTTATTCAACTTCTCTTCCACCTTCAGGAGAAACTGGTATGCATCTTCTATGGTTGTCATTTTGACCAGGCTCAACTCCTCTTGGATACTTGGCCTCAACCCATTAATATAATGAGCTACCTTCTCTTTATTGGCCTCTGCATGGCATGTCCTGATAGTAATCTTATAAAACTCCTTTGTATACTCCTTAACAGACTTGTTACCTTGCTTCAGTCCTTGCAACTTCTTCAACAACTCCATCTCATAGTCCACAGGAATGAACTTCTTCAATTTCTCCACCATTCGATCCCATCTGATGATCTTTGCTTTTCCTCTTCTGTTCCTCTCTAATTGGACCTCCTTCCACCAAATACTGGTGTGGCCCTTCAACATTGTTTTTACAAACGTGACCTGATCTGGGTCCTCCACATATTCATACTCGAAATACTCCTCCATGTTATTGATCTAATCAATAAGTTGTTCTGGATTCAAATCTCCAGAATATGTAGAAACTTCAATCCTGGGTCTCTTTCTGATCTTCAAAATGACCCTCAATAACCCAACTTCTACAGGATCTCCTACAACTTCTTGTTCTTCCTCAGATAGCTCTTCTTCAGCTTCATCTTCGCTTTCTTCTCTTGTTCTCGGCTCAAACCCTCTCCGTAGCTCCTCTTGCAATGCATCGATTTGCTTTTGCAAGGCTCTAAAATGCTCTTTCGTCAAAGCATTCCTCCCAATACAATTTCTTCGTGGAAGCATCTTGATCTCCGCAGCAAACCCACAACCTCATGTCCTGGTGCAAACTGCCTCACAATCGGCGATCTGTCTACACACTCAGGAACCCTTGCTCTAATACCACTTGATGAAGGGGGTAAGTCATAAAACACACAACAACAGAAATGGAACACATAAAATAGAATATTTCTTTATTGATCTGGGCAACTCATTACATTACAGAAGCTCAATTATAATCAGAGGAATCAATCTTCCACAGGTGCAACACACTACAGCTACACATCACTAGGCTCTAGAATATTCTACCTTCTGTAACACCAAATTAGCTAGGGTTTCTATTTTCTCGCCTATTCTTGACTCTACACTTTCCCCCTTATCTCTACTACCACCCAGAGTTCTCAAAATAGTCATAAATAGCACTTTTTGGCAGCCTCTAGCGAAATTTCAAAATTTGCAACTCCCTCCAAAAGTAGGTCAACTTCTAGGAAGCATAACTTTTGATCCGGGTGTCCAATTGACGAACTGTTTCAAGCGCCGAAAAGCTCGCGATGTGAACCATCACGCCAAAAATTCATAAACAGATTTTCATCAACTTTTTGGGATGTTATGGGATGTTTTAGTGCCTCATATCTCGTTCCAAAAATTTTCAAGGGCTTTTCAGAAAACAAAAACTTTAATATCTTTTAGCTCACAAATGATCTTTGCCTGATTCCTTCGCTAAAGGTCTTATATTTCAGTTATGAAACTTTCTGTAAGTTTTCGATTCAATCAGTGCCCAAATGCAAACTTTCCTAAAATGGCAGTTAAACTTTCCAAAACTGGCAGGTTGCTATTTTTAGCAGTTTGGAAAAAACTGAAAGTCCTACATCATTATTCAAGAGATTATGGAATGAGAAACACTAATTATGGAAAGAAATGAAAACAACTGCAATGATTTTGTATTAACTTCTTTTTGGGCGATGCAAGATTGCCCTTACACCACTAGATGCTCATGCATTATAATGGCAATCTCTTTGAAACTTTCCTTAAAAATTTTGACTTCTTAGAGGAGGAGAATATCAATCTTTTTTTCATAGATGCAATTTTTGACAAAAAACTACTTTTGAGGACTATTCAATCCCCATATATTCCAAGCGAGGATCTTCATTTACGACCTCTCCTGGAGTGAGTCTCTTGGGTACTCTGTCTCCCATTAAAAATTTCCTTTTCTGCTTCCCTCTGCCTAGTTTCCCTTTGTGAAGGTCTTTCAGATTTTCCATCTATTCCCACATCTGTCGATTTCTTCATGTGGCCTTTATCTTTTCTCTTGGGTGTAACACATCCCTCTTGGTTACTCCACATGGTACTTGGTCCTACCCAAGGGGTTAATTCTCTAGGGGAAGTCAACCCCACGCATGTCCCCTTCCCTTCTCCTCCCATAGTTGCAGAACACAGAAGGAAGGACTTATTCTCAGAAGTTTGTCTTTGCTCCACCATAGCAACCTCTGCCTTTTGTGGGTTATTTATTTTGAGGAAGTGATCCTAAATCTTTCCCTCTTCTTTATCTTCTATCCTCGCAGGAGGATCCTCTGGCTGAGTGTTTAGAAGAGCTTCAACCTATTGTTCATGCCCTAGAGTGGCCTTCTCTTTAGTTCCTTTCAGTTTAGCAGTTTTAAGGGGGATCTTATGATATTTAGGATATCCTATTTGAATGGATACTCTTTAGTTTCTAAGTCCTCTTTCCTCACTTCCTTAGGTTTATGGGGTTGGTTCTTTAGGGATTTACATTTAGTGATCAGGTGTCCTTTTCTAAAACAATTTTGGCAAAATGTAGTAGCATTTTCATAGACCAACTACTATTCCCAGCTCCCATATTTAGATTTTATGTCAATTGAAGTAGGACAAGTTTTATGAATATCCACATTGACACAAAAAGGGCAAACACTAACCTCAATTTGTTTTTAGTAGTGTTGTCCAGCACTATGAATATTCCAAAGGAGTTAGCAATCCAGGTGAAAATCTCCTCGTCCCAATACTCCAGCAGTAGTCCAGGTAACCTTACCCAAACCAAGGCAGATTTATTTAGTTCCATCACTACATCAAATCTAGGCTTCCAACGGTCCAAACATAATTTTTTCTTGCCATACAACCAAGGACCTCCAGCCAGAACCGCAATAATATCCTCCTTAGAAGTGAACTTAAATAGGAAGAGTCCTCTCACCACAGAACTGGTCGAAACGCTACCCTTCAGGTGCCAGCTACTAGATACCTACCTATGGACCATGTCTATATTGGGTCTTAGAGAGTAAAACTTTCCAACCAAAGATAGCTCCATAAATGAAACTATATTTTCCATCATGAGGTCCAGGATTTGTAGGTATGTTCCTTTCTTTGCCTCTGACAACATAAGAACAACAAAGTCCTCTATGTTCCATTTGTCCTCACTGAGAAGGGCCTTTTTCCAAGCATTAGGACCTAAATCCAAGGTTGGAATCGCAGGGTTTGAAGGACTGCCCAAGACAGTACTTACTGCAGCTTGTTCAATCAAGGGGCCCAAAGGGGGAGTAGGGGGCCCCCTGGGCTAATGGAATCCATGACCTAAGTAAGTTCAAATTAGGTTTCATGCAGAAAAGTTGCATAGCTCTGAAGAATCTATGCATACATTAAGGAAATGTTGAAGAAGTTCAAAATGGAGGATTGTAATCTTGTGAGTATACCCATGGTAACATGATGTAATTTGAGTAAAGATGATGAATCACCTGAGGCAAATCAGACACTCTACAATTCAATGATTGGAATCCTATTATATCTGACAGCTTTAAGACATGCCATTATGCAGGAAGTTGATATGGTGGCAAGGTTTCAAACTGCACCTAAAGAAACTCATGTGCAAGCAGTAAAAAGGATATTCAAGTATTTAAAAGGTACATTGGATTTTGGTATGTGGTATCCAAGAGGTGAATATTTCACCTTAATAGCATATACAGATGCAGATTGGGATGGCAGTATTGATGATACAAAGAGGACCAGTGGAGGAGCATTCTTTCTAGGAGATAGTCTTGTCTCATGGTTGAGTAAGAAACAAGCAGCAATCTCTCTATCAACTACAGAAGCAAAGTACATTGCAGCAGCATCCTGCTCGACTCAAGTTCTATGATGAGGCAAACATTGAAAGATATCAAAGTAGCATATGATCATCCTATATCTATATTCTGTGATAATACGAGTGCAGTCAATATTTCAAAGAAACCAGTCGTGCACTCTAGAACGAAACATATTCCCATAAAGTATCATTTCTTAAGAGAGCAGGTGGAAGATAACCAAGTGAAGTTGGATTATATTGCTACAAAGGAATAGATTACAGATATTTTTACCAAGCCACTTCCAAAAGAGGCTTTTGAGTATCTAAGGCAGAAATTGGGAGTGAAATCACTCTCATCCAATCATTGGCATAAATTCAGAGGGAGCTAACCATGGCATTATCTTTTAGCTCCATGGAAAATATGATTCAAAGATAGATGAAAATTCATTTTCCATTGATGTCAAAGGGGGAGAATTAGAGATGGGGAGCATTACAAACAGAGGGAGAACAAGATAGGGGGAGTAGTGAAAGAGAGTATCCTATTGTATTCACAAATTATTATTTTACAAGTTGCCATCAATGACAAAGGGGGAGATTGTTAGAAATTGTTGTCATTGATGTTAAAATAGGTAATATCATTGATTCCAAAATGCAAGAAGTTAATCGTCAAAGAATGCATGGAGTACATTGAAGATAAATAATACATAAGTTATATTCCAATATGTTGGTTGACTACCCTCTAAACAAAGTGCCAAAACATAGTTTCAATTAAAGATTTAAACTACTATAAAAACTTGGTCGACTCCCACTATAGTGCCATCCTTGAAGACTTAAATAAAAAACTAAGTATGGCTGACTCTCATAAGTGGCGCCAAGTTGAAATTCAAACTGAATTAAATAACATGATATAAGGTGGTCGACTCCATCCATAAGGCAGTGCTTATATAAATAAGACAAAATCGTCTTATTTAGTATATACAAAAGGGTGCGATTAAAGAATAAAAAGAAGTGTGATTTAGACTATAAAGGAGGTGCGATCTATTTTATGTAAAAAAATGTTTATGAATGGGTGTGTCTCTACTTAAAATCACCTCCCTTGAAGATGTATAAGAGGTAGATAAAAGTGTGAGTTTGATGTGAGTGAAGAGAATAAGATATATTTTTGAGTTTGAGCAGACCTAGGGCAGGTATTTATGAAGAGTGTTTCAGACCTATATATGCAGCCTATGAGTGAAAGATAAGTGTAAATATATTTGATGAATATGTGTGAAGATTAAGAGAATATTTGAAGGAATATTTTTTGAGATATTTGTGAGTGAAGATAGTGCATCATTTGAATCAAATTTGTGAAGGGAGGATATTACAAGAGTTGTGTTCATATTTGAATTTGATGGTTGGTGCCTATTAAATAAGAGATTGGTGTATCTTGCTAAGTTGGTGCTTAGTTGTGGGGATTGGTGTCCCTAGTGAGTTGGTGCCTACAAATTTTGTAAGTGGGGATTGGTGTCTCCAGTGGGTTGGTGCCTACAAAGAAGACTTGTGAAAATAAGTAGGTTGGTGCCTACAAACAAGATCAATATATAAGCAATATTTTGCCGTGGTTTTCTCCTACAAGGGTTTCCATGTAAATCGTGTGTTCTTCTTGTGTTCTTAATTGCTATATATCGCATGTGTGTTATTGTTTTTTATTATATTGGTCAAACAGGTTTTGAAGGGGCCCTGAAACCCTTCACAAAAGAAGCAAACAAAAAATAGTAAGAAACCATCTGCCAACTGAAAGCTACATAAACAAGATAGGCATAGAAAAACATAGCAAAAAAGAACAGCCCAGATTAATTCATTTTCTTAAGGGTCTATGTTGCCTCAATTTCCTTCTCGTAGAAATTCTCATGCATCTTGGCGAAGTTTATCAGTTCATTTTTCTCCTCCTCAAACTATTTCTTTTTACTTCCCCTTGTGCGGATAGAAGGGCCACCTGAATCCTCCTTAGTGACCTATTTACCTTTACCTTTAGTGCCTTCCTCTATGTCTTGTATGCCCAGTTCTTCCAGATTCAGAATGTCCTCAACTCTGAAATCTTTGAACTAATTTTTTTAGCTCTTTGAGCTTATCTGTCAGCATCTTCATTCCGTTAAAATTTTTCTGAATGGTTAACTTGTTGATATGCATTATCTTCTCCAAATTATTATTAACATCCATTAATTTTTCCTCCAAATACTAAACTCTCGTGCCATACTCTTCCCTCATCCTTCCCATTTCATGTTCAATCTCTTCCATTTTTGGTATAGCTTCCCATCTTTTGAAAATCAATTCATCATGTTCCACAGTCATGTTGTCTCCTTTCCGCAGGATTCCTGCAATAGCTATAACTTGATGTTGATTATGTTGATCTCAACAAAGAACCATTTGGTCATCTTATGTTGTGAGTTGATAGCATTTTTCACCAGTTTAAACACTTCCTCCTCTTGGTCTCTATTTTTGGCCTTGGCAAGCAAATCATCAAATTCCTCAGGGAGATTGCAAGACAGGGCGAGAATCTCAAGAAAACGAAGGCCAATTTTGGAATCAGGTGTTTGCAAAGTTTTACCAGAGCTTTCCTTACCCTTGAAACCACTCTCCACTCCCATCTCAGCCATAACATCATTGTTCCCCTATTTCTAGATGATCTTCTCTCCACCCAGCTCAACCCCCAAATCTTCAATCTCTATCTCAGGAGACTGCTTACCCTTCTTCGTCGGAGTAGAATTTTTCCTTTTTCACAGGCAGACTCTTCTTACCTTTCACCTCCTTGAGAGAGGCATCAGACTCATCTCCTATATTCGACCCATCCGACCAGGAAATATTAACTTCCCTCTTTTGAGTCCTTTTTTTGCTAGACTCTGCTTCACTTTCCTCCTCTTCTTCCATAACCCAGTCCTCATCGTCCGAATGGGTTTCCTCCTCACTAGACATCATACACACATTTTTCTTGCCTCTGTGCTTTTCCTTAAGCCCTTTTCTAAGAGTGTTGATTTTCATATATTCCATTATCAAAAGAATAAGGCTTTCATGCAAAATGGGCAACTTAGGGTTTCTATAGTTTTCCTTTATGCCATACTCTAGCTAAGAAAGCAAGTAAAACGAGATGAAGACATACATACCATGACAGAAATGGTTGAGAAGATTAAACTGATAGTTGTAGAGTACAATGTACCTCCCGTCCAGCATGATATACATCATTATCACTTCCACCACCTCGGCCCATATCGACTTGATAGAAAGGTGGTTGTACCCTCCAAACTGCAGCTTAACCAGTTTGTCATATTCATTTCCCTTGAAGAACTTATTAAGGGCTTCCTCATTGTATTTCTATTCACAGAAGAATTTCTACCCTTTGGTAGATAACCCAGAGACCGAAGCTATGAGGTCTTCCGTAATGGCTAACTCCCATCCATACACAGAGACTTTCTTGTTCTTGTAATTTTTCACAGACATCCCAGTGATATTAGGGTCGGCTCCATGTAATTTCTCCATGTAGGGAGCTAACCCTCCAACCTCCAAGATTTTCCATACCTTCCATTTCTGACGGGTCCCTTCATAGGACGACCGCTCAACTCTGTTCCTCTCACCACCCATGATGAACTTCAAACCCCTGTAATTTTCATAGCCACCGCAAAGAAGAACGAGAACAAGAAGGAATTGAAGCCTGTAATGGAAATTATGGCCATTCATCCTACCCATAATCCATGTGAGCTTACTCTTCGTGAAAGAGTAACCCTTTAGACCCTTCGAGATCATAATAATCTCCTCATTGCTTCTCGATCCTTGTACCATGGTTGCAATCATTAACAATTAGCTTCTTAACCTTGCTCGGGGTTATTTCCACATCATCCCATATGATCTTTGATTGGCTAGTAACCCCAAGGTTGGAAAATATATCTACCACCTTGTTT
The DNA here is from genome assembly GCA_027924645.1 of Cunninghamia lanceolata. NCBI lineage: Eukaryota > Viridiplantae > Streptophyta > Pinopsida > Cupressales > Cupressaceae > Cunninghamia > Cunninghamia lanceolata. The sequence goes on along the minus strand of BSBN01001074.1, from coordinate 661,718 downwards.
CCTTCACAAAAGATATGAGAAATAGAAGTTTCATCAAATGTCCCTAAAATCTTAATCACATCTTCAACAAGGGTCGCTATAGACCAACTAGGTTTTAGGGAATTCTTAAGACAATTTATAATGTTATTAGAATCCCCTTCCACCCAAACTTTTTTTTACTCCTTAGCATGAGCAAGTGCAAGTGTGATAGGCAGTTGCAGCTTCGACGAAGTGGTTTATCTGGGTACCCAGAGGGAGTGCCACTGCTGCTAAGAACCTACCAAGATCATCTCTCATCACTCACATGTGTGTTATTGTTGTGATTGATTAAGTTTGAAATAATAAAATATTGTATTATACTAATTCACCCCCTCTCTCGGTATAACCGTGTTCTCATCAAGGAGATTTATGTTACACAACCAAAGTACTTTGTTAGTGGTGTAAGAAGGACATGGTTTGCAATGTTCTTTTACACTAAGTGAAATAGAGGATATGACCCACATCGTTTATGTGAGTGTAGTTGGAAGTCTACTATGGTTTGTACCAAACCAAACATTGTGCGAGTAGTGGGAGTCCTAAGTGGGTAGATGTGTCCATTCTAGACAAGGAGTATTAGATTCCAATGAAGGTCTTCAAGTATCTTTGAGACACATCTAAGCGTACATTTTTTTCCTCATAGAAAAGACCTTGAGAAGGATAGTGGATACATAATTATTTATGGATTTTGATTGGTAGATGTGGATAGTAGAAGGTCTACCAGTGGGTAGGTGTTTACCCTATTTTATGGTGTGGTTAGTTGGATGAGCGAGAGATAGGTTATGATTGCTTTTCAACTATAGAGGGAGAGTATATGGAAACTACTCAAGCCTATAAGGAGGACATTTGGCTTCAAGGAATGTTTGAATATCAAGATGAAGCAAGTTTCAATGTGAGTCAAAGTGTCAATAGCATGACAAAGAACCCTACCTTTCATGTGCACTCAGAGCACATTGATGCATAGTTTTTGGATATTGCAATTGCTTTGGTGGAGCTCATGAGCATAGAGAAGTTCAAATGATGTAGCATAGTTATAGGGATGTTTTCCCTTTGCTAAGAGCTTGTTTTTTCTATGGTTGTCCCTTTGAATATTTGGCCCCTTATCCAAAATATATAAAATGTGGAAAAATGTTGGACTAAAGTGTTGTACACCTTGCATAGAAATATTGGATATTTTGTAAAGTTATGATCCATGTCAATGTGGCATGCCACACTTTAGAAGAGCCCAATATCTTCCTTTGCAAATGCATTTAATGTTGGTGGCACACTGGGGAAATGCATTTAATGTTTGAGATTTATGGTTTAGTTAGCACGGGGTTTATTGGGCTCATTAAAGGAATGAATTTAATGCTTGGAGGGGATTATAAAATGCATTCAATATTGTAAAAAGTATTTAATTCTTGGATCACATGTTCCAAGCCAAACTTGGGTGCTAAGCTTGGAGTAAGCAATATTGGCACCTTAGGAAATATGTTGTCACTTATCTTGGTGACATGCTTGAGTGTCCATCTTGGAGCTGCAAATAGGTGCATTGATTAGTGGTGATTGTGCATGAAATGATAGTGGCAAGAAAACTTAGTAAGGTTTCCCTTGTTTTCTCCCTTACCTATAAATATAAGGCTTGGGATGAAAGTTATGCATATCTAGTGCATGCTCATTATGAGTGAAGCTTCATGTAAGCACCTAGAAAATTGAGTTGCTTGTTAAGGAGATCTCAAGGACGCTAAAGTCAAACATACGGCTCCCATTTGTTCTTGGATTGGTCTCATGGAGAAAGCAACAACAATTTCTCACTATTGCAAAAGAGTGTCATATTTTTCATGGTTTCCTCCTTGGTTGAGAGTGTTGATTGTCATGTTAATGTTTGAAGCCTAATATTATATTGTAACTATTTTGTTTCTAGAAATACATTGGTTTCAATACTTTGGAGGCTAGGTTTTCCTGAAAGGAATTTTTCAAGGTATATCAACATCTATCTCGTGTGTGATTCTATTATTTCTTTTATTATTTTTGTGTTGTTATGTTAGAATGCTACTACAATTTGTATAGATTGGATAACTTGTGACACCTCTTCTCATAGGAGTAATGTAGGAAATTGTTTGTATTTCGTTTCAAGGGGTTTATGGATCTATAGTCTTTTAAGATCTGAATCAATTCCTAAATCCAAGATTTGTTTTCTTCTACGTGCCATAGCAAGTTTTCTTGTGTTTCAAAAGGGTTAACAAGATGTATGGGAGGAGATGGAGGGTTTGCAAGATTTTCTTGTGTCCTTCTGCCATATTTTGCTTGAGTTGAGGGTTTTTATCTACTAGTTTAAAAAATAAAATAAAAAGACAAATAATCAAATAAAAACCATGAAAAAATGAACCAAAATTTAAACAACAAACCAAAAAAGAAAAATTCCTACATCTTCTAGTGTGTGGCATTATTAATAAGGTGGCAAGCTTGAGGAGGTTGAAATTGCACAAAATATGTTCATTATTTTAAGATTCACAATTTATTCCAAAATAAAATGAGAATGAGGGTTGTGCGAGCGTTTTTTATATCAAAACAACGCAGTTGCATTATTTCTCAAGGATAATTCAGACATAATGTGATTGGGTTACAGATTGAGTATCATTAATCCATAACATGATCACACTTCTTACTAATGTAAACAAACCACATTCTTAGCCACTTTTTGGCTTCCATCTGCATGTACACACTACTTATGGGGGACTAGTTAAGTCTAACATTATTGTGAGTCCATGACTAGAATCATCCCCTTTAGTAGTTTCTACTTTTCAAATCACTTCTTCTATTCTTACCTTGACAAAGGCGCATTCCCTACTTACTATTGTAATAAATCTTCCCATCGAGGTTGCTTGGATGCCTTGGGATCTATGGGAAGTCTCATATTAATTATGCTAGAGCATTAACCTCTACATCAAAAACCTCATAGACAAGGGGCGTTATCTTGACTTTCTTTGTTACCAAGGGATGAACATGTGTTAGATCTATGTCTACTATGAAAAGCAACTCATCCTTGTACTCGTCCATGATCACATCTAAGATGTACTATCATGTCATGATCATCATTCTTAAATCATATCACCCAAATCCATAATGGTGTTTGTTGTTTGTGTCATTTGTGTAAGTATCCAAATATCCGTGAACTTGTCATTCTACATGTTTCCCTTCCTCCCATGCTATAACTTCATCCCTCCTAAGAAAAATTCTTGTAAAGTAAATGGTAACTACAATTGGAGGGATCTGTAGAAAATTTCATGCTTATCTTTCGTTATCTTCTCAAGGATATCTAGCATTTGTTCAGTGGATGCTTTAAAAAGGTTGTACTCATGTCATTCATCATTTCCAAAGCTATTTGATTGCTTTTTGCCTCTTCCTAGTTGGTATATCATGTTTTTCGTGTTATGGCCTTAGCAATGTATCTCAACTAGATGTTTGATATGTGATTGATGGACAAAGCACTATATTTTTATAATACCAATTATCAAGGCTAGCTTCTTTGTTTTGATGATGCCTCTATAGTCGCATTTCTCAGGCCATGCCCATTATTCAATAATCTAATTATTGTGGTGATTTTGTATGGTTGGTCAAGATAGATGATGTTTCCATAAACCTACTCCATAGGATTTTCACTACCTCTTCATGTAATATGAAAAATGGAAACTCCACCCACACATCCAACTTCATCTATCTAATTATTCAAAAATTTAATTTGTAGTCTAGCAACGAGGTATCAAGGAGGAAGAGAGCGAATGAGTAGTTGGTAGTCACCCTCCCTCCCCCTCCTCCTCTCAATCCTAGAAGGTTGCTCAATTTCTAAGATCCAATGAACTTTGTTTGAAAACATGCAAATTGATTTTATGAAATCTTCAAGTTCAAACAAGAGAAGTGTCTTTCCAACAAGTATAAATAAAGGTGGACTAGAGGGTATGCATTTAGATCAGTTAGTACCCCAATTATTTATTCTTAATAGATAGGTATCTTAATATTGCTCCTTTTTTTGTCTTCCCCCTACCCCAAGGTGTGACCAATTGCAGGGTTAATAAATATGCATGTTGGGTATAAATAAGGTCGTTGTCAAGGAATAGCTAGCCAAAGAAAGAGGGTGTACAAGTAATCTCAGTAACAAGGTTGACAAGTTACTCTGAATCTAAGTAATGTTGGGTTTGTCTTTCCCATCTTGTAAGGGTGAAACAGAGCTATAGTATAGAGGGTCTACGAGTTCTATATCTCAATTAGTAAGGTTGGGTTCCCCTTAATCTAAAGTGAAGCATTACAATAGCCACACCTCACATACTTGAAAGAAAGAAATCCTACCTCCTCCCATTCATTTTTTACAGGTGCCACCAATTGTTGGATGAAGAAAGATATTGTGGCAACTTTCATGGCCTATATTATAATGTAAGGAAGAGGGAAATTGAGAGAGGGGTTCCTAACATCAGTAAGACAGCAAGACATATCCATAAGAAATGTTTCCGAAAGTCCTAGCCCATATCATACTGTAAGGGTCAAAATTGAACTATAGAAGGTTATGGGCCTTTGTGCCTACCTCTACATATGCTTTATCCATTGCCTTTGCCTCTTATGTTGGGTAAAGTACAATGCATTTGAATCTTTATCTTCTTTAATGGGTTTGGCTATTGATCTAGATCTTTACTTGGATCATAAGTAATTGGATCTAGGTAATTTAGGTTTGGTTATTTCTTTTGAAACATTGAAAGTGAAAAATCTTTCAAAACTAGGGGCCTAACTAATCCCCCACCCCCCACCACTAGATGGAATGCAATCTTTCTTTAACTTTTAAAACACGCAGAATTGGCCAATCCCCAACCCCAACTCTTCTCACCCACCTAGCAAATTTCATTTTTACAAATTTCAACTCTATAGTTTTCAAAGACCAAATTCTATATGTAACATGCTATAATTCCTCACCCCCCTACCCATTATAGTAAGACAAAACTTTGAAAGTGAAAGATCTTTCGAAACAGTTTTTCATGCCATTCAAGTTCAATGATTAGTGGTTTTTAGAGCATCTTACATATAGAATCAATTTAAGTTTCAAAGATTAGTTTCTTAAAAAAACTTTTGGGAATCGCCAATTCTAAAAGCTATTGAGGTTGGGGCACATTTCACTTGTCTGGGTGGAATGAATTAGATAAATATTAGAAGTAGTTGGGCTCACTCAACTAGAGTTACAAATTGATTCCATCTATAGCTATCAGTTCTATTCCCACATCAATGATGGTCAGTAAGGAACTTATACGACTCAAGGTAGGGTGGGTGGATGTAAGATCCAAAAGATCCAATTATTGTAGTGGGTGGAAAAGAAATTGATCTTGGTCCACTTTTTTTCACCTTCGCCAAAGTTATGTTCTATTTCCAAAAGCTAATCAATAGGCCAAGGTTCCATGATAATTCATCTCCCTCTTGGTTATGGGAGGGATGGAACCAGCTATTTCAGAGTAGACCCATCATTTCCACCAACGTTTTATTCAAATGTGGGAATGAAAGTGACAAATCTGAATATATTTATATCAATGACTTCGACCCCTCATAAATTCTTGAAGTTATTAATCAAAATAACCCAACCATTGAAGTTGGAGTAATAGTGGATCCAATTATGACAAGTGCTAGGTTATCACCCAAATAATTGAGAGGTTTAGTAAGCATTTATTCTCCTTAGGATTTTGTAGCTATAGCCATAGTGGCACTAAATGTTCCTTCTCACCAACCCCTTTCCATCAACTGTTTATGATCCTAGTGAAAATATGGACCTGCCAACTATTATTTCTATTTTCAATCCCTTGGATGCATTTTCTTATGATAGTAATCCAACCGTGTCGATAGGGTGGGCTCATCATCTATGGAGGGAACCAAGTTTCCACCCATTGTTCTAGAGGTGGCAAGGCCCTCCCTTTCCATCTCGCAAACTCATTCTTTTATCAAGCAGGGGTATTCCATATCCATCAACTGGCATGGATCAAACAAAGGTATTATAAATCATGGAGAGAAGATACAACTGTGTATGTTTTTCATGATCCCCCTTTGCCTGTAGCTATAGAGGACCCTAACCCATTTTACTGAAGTTGATGATAGTTTAGCCAAAGAAAGATAGGTGTTTTCATTCCATACTCTATGTGGATATAGGTACTACATACACTTCGTATCCATCATATCGTCAAGTCTCTAAACATTATCGAAGTTCATCTAAACAAGGCAATTACCAACCTTCATTCAAAGCTAACATTAATTAAAGTAGTTTGGGTAGAGAGGGTAGATCAAAAAGCAAGTCTAAGCAAATCAACAACTATAGCAATTGGGTATCCATTGCCCCTCTCAGTAGTGATTGGCCACCAACTAGGGCTATAGATGCAACATGACACGAAGATAGTTATCCTAGAGATAACGACTTCAGATCCAACATTTTTCTCTTGGGATTAGACTTTTGCATCTACAGACCAACCTTTTTTTCTTTAAATTGGTTAAGCAAATCCAAAATACAAAATAGAGTAATTGGAAGAAAAATTACCCTATTTCTATTATACTTAGCTTTGGGTTCCACTTGGCAAGGAGCTCTCTCATTATGCAGTTGGAGCGATTGTGTTGCATTGCTAGGTTAGGGGGGCCATCGATGGCTAGTCGCTAGTTGGGTCATGCTCATTTTCCTTCGAGCAAAGTTGTGGTAGGATTGAGAAGAATGGGAAAACTAGTACTAGGCAGGAATAAAAAAGTATATTCCTAAGGTGCTTACCATTGCTATTGATCGATGTACAAATGAATGAACGTGTAGACTACTCTAAGTGAATAGGCATTTTTTGGAAATTGCAACATAGATGCAAGTTCTTTTAATCAATTTAGCAAGTGATACTTAGCAGTGATAGACAATGAGTGGGTTACTTGTCCCATCCTAGCATTTCAGGTTTCGTTGCCTTTGCCTTTCCCTTCCTATGTATTTCAATATCACTAGCAAAGGTAGTATCACCAATAGCTAAGAGAGAAAGAGAAGTATAAGCCAAAGATATGACCTTTGTAATAGAGTTGATGGCCTTCGTTAGTGAGGCAAAGATCTGGGTTCTAACCTTTGTGAACAAGATCAGGTTGGTGATCCATATGCAAAATTTCTAGAGTACGACCTAGTTCCTACTGATAATTGTGATAGGGATTGAGGGGCGGATCTTGATCTTGTGAAGTTGATCTTCAGCCCAATCTCAACCTTTTCGAGATCTCCACAATGCTCTCCAAATGTAAATGTTGTTTAAAGGACTTCATGGTATCTTCTCCAAAATTAGATTTTTACCTTCCAATTTGAGTAGGTTCAAATGTTCCTTGGTGGTCTATCTAATGACAATCTATCTAACTAGGTTATTGGCTGACAATAACCTATGAATGAAGGTTTCTTGCCCAATCCAGAAAGGTCGGAACCCTAATCTTCTCCATCAAGGAGAATGGCGGATGATGGTAAAGGGCCCTACAAGGGACAAGGTTGAAACTTAGCACTTTGGGCAAGTGGCAGGCTAGAGAACAATATTTTCTCATCTAGAGAAGGGCTTATTCTCGGAGAGAGCTTTAGTGAGGATAGTTCATTTATAAGAGAGTTCAATTTGTTGTGTTTAACTATAGTGGTGGGGCCTATAGATAGTAGGGGGCCTTGGTTGTTCCTTCTTGTCTCAAATCTACCATTTCATCCTCCTTTCAACTAAATAAACAAGCTCAACCAAAACTCTAGTAGGAGACAACCCTAATATAATAGTGGGGACACTCGTCATTATCTTATTCTTTCAAGGGATCTAGATAATTGTATTGGAAAAATGCGATCTCAACCAAATAAATGGACTAGGTCTCATAGTAGTTCTCCAAATAATCTTTTCCTTGACCAAATGGTAAGTATCTCCCCCTCTCTTGTGATATTCATATCCTCCCCCCCCCCAATATTTGCTCCAGTTCAAAGTCGGATGGAAGATGGGAATCCCACTTTCAATACCTTCCCCTCTATTGAGATATCTCAATCCTCCCAATTCTCAATCAAGAGGAAGAGATTGAGCCACATAAATGCTCTACCCTTTCTACCAACAAGTGCTTAGTCAAAGTAATCCTTTTCCACAATAGAAGATAATAGAAGCAGATCACTTGTTTGAATCAATTGCCCACTACCTACCCAAGCAATTTCAATGAGCAAATCATTAATCCACGATCAATAAGAAAGTCATATAATGTCCATCTCTTCGAGGGGGAACATGAGGACACAAAAGCATAAGCAATGGAGGGATGAGATGCATTACAAAATGTTATGCATTGATCTAAAAAATGTAATGAAAAAAGAATCACTTTAAAAAAGAAATTGTTGAAATTGCTAGATTCTATATGTAACATGCCCGACCCTATAATCCCCCCCACTCAATAACATTTCAATTGGTAGGGTGGGTGAACTTTCTTGAAGTATTTCTTAAACAAAATGCAAGGGTGGGTGGGAGGAGGAAAATAGACCCTCTCAGAATTTATAATTTTGATCACAGACATGTCTGGAAATTTAACCCAACTTAATTGGGGTGGTTGGGCTATGTCAGAAAATAGACCATTAATGGATTGGTCATTTATCCCACCGACATGGGGTGAAAATTGACCTATAATCCCTCTCACCCTATTAGAGTGGTCGTCGAGAGCACACCAACCCTAAAGACTCTCACTAGCTCAACCATATAGGTTGCAGCACAACAAACTTGAATTCTATAGGCTCAGGAGGACCGCTAGACATCTTATCTAGAGTATAGGTTGCCCCCAACAATTCTATTTCATAGATCCTCTCGAGCAGCTCAAGGGTATTACTGTGGGTCAAGTGGATGTTCTATATAGACCCCTCCTTGAACGATATCAGTGGATGAAGCCAATCTGACATCAAGAAGAAATGGGTTGAGGGATGAAATCTCATCACCGATGCAACTCAAACTAGACCCTATCTCCATATGGGATTGTGCTTCGATCATCCAATTCTACTATTGTTGGATCAACAACTGCATGATCGACAAAAAGAACTACTACTAGTACTAAATCTACAGATTCTCTTATGATGCAACTGGCTATGTTGCTTCATCAATGACTAGGTGAAGATCAAAATCAACAACAAAAACAACTACTGCAACATCAAGGTCTAAGATGGCTTAGCTTCTGGCTTGGGTTGCTTGAATGACTTGGACAGCTCGGCTTATTATAGTTAGATGTCTAGCTTAGGTTGGCTTTGCCAACTCGTGAAGTATACATGTATGCATGCAATACTGCAGTGTTGGTTGGTACTTATAGAATATATAGTAGTAGCGTAGTTGGCAACGTCTCTGGCTCGAGTAGTATAAATCCCTCGTGGTTAATCAAGCAATTGTACGATAGAGGGAATGTCAACTATGGGTCAATGGGTTTCGTCCCTACCTCCCTCTCTCACTAGCTCTGTTGCTTCATCGGTGACTAGATGAATATCAAAATCAAAAGCAAAAACAACTACTACAACATCAAGGTCTAAGATGGCTTACCTTTATGGCTTAACTAGCTTGGATGACTTGGAAATATCGAATTATTATACTTAGATGACTAGCTTATGTTGGCTTTGCCAACTAGTGAAGTATACTTGTATGCATATGATATCGTTGTGTTGGTTGGTACTTATAGAATACATAGTAGTAGTGTAGTTGGTGATGTCTCTAGCTCAAGCAATATAAATCCCTTGTACCTTGTCAAGTAATTGTACGATAGAGGGGATGTCAACTATGGGTCAATGGGTTCCATCTATCTCTCCCTCCCACCTGTGGCGGTACCACACCTAGATGGTATCAATGAAGACGTGAGTTCTAATCCCACAAATACATTTCTTTTTTAGTTCTTTAATATTTATGGTATGGTCAAGCTTTTACATCTAAATTTAAGCCCAATTTTGCTTCTTCACTTTCTAACACTACCTCTAAGTTGGGCTCATGATCTACATTCAATCCTGGCACTTTTCCAACTACATAAATGCCTTTCAACTTACCTTCATTGCTCTCACCTCCATCATCCCATGACTCCTCCATCCATGCCATAGTTATCCCTATTTCCAAGGGTAGGTGGGCAATCAAGTTGTTCCCTTCCAAGGTGATTTCCTCTTCTCAACAAACCACTACAAATTCAACAACAATGGGGAGGATGTTGAGTTGTTCTCCCATAAAATTGACTTAAACATCAATTATCAATCCTAAGCGCCTTTCCATAGTAGCTCCCACACGCGCGCACGCACACCCGTGCACACACACACACCCACGCACACACACAACCGTGTAGATTTGTACACACACTCTAGATCTTGTAGATTTGAAACACACACGCGCACCCACACACACATGTTCACACACGTGCACACACGCAACCTTGTAGATTTGTACACACACTCTAGACCTTGTAGATTGTATTCTCCTTATATATATATATATATATATATATATATATATATTACTTCTCTCTATTATTCTCCTTCTCTACTATATTATTCTCCTACTCTACTATTTTATCATGTTATTTTGTATTTGAATACTCCTCCATCTCATCTATGATCTCTCCTTTATTAAATTTTTTATTTGTAGTTCTTTGACAAGTAGTCACTACTACTCACGGTTTCTCCTCTTTCACCAAATATATATATATATATATATATATATATAACTTCTCTCTATTATTCTCCTGCTCTACAACTCTATTATTCTCCTACTCTACTATTTTATCATGTTATTTTGCATTTGAATACTCCTCCATCTCATCTATGATATCTCCTTTATTAAATTTTTTATTTGTAGTTCTTTGACAAGTAGTCACTACTACTCATGGTTTCTCCTCTTTCGCTAAATTTTTCAACATTTTCCTTTTGGACGGCTCTCTCAAATCTCACATCACCTCCTCACACCTTTGAAGACTTTCATTGCTCGTCCCGACCATATATAATGCACACTATGATGTTATGAGGGAGAGCTACGATAGCCACTTTTCCCTATTGGCTCTTATCTCTATGGGATTCTAGTTCAATGTTTTGCTCCTTAACTTGGATTAGCCGCTACTAGCTCATTTGTCTTTGGGGCAGCTAAAGGAATCATGGTTGTGATTACAAACCCCACAAGTCAATTGCTTTTCTTCCTGGCAAATTCTTGTGATATGGCCATGTTTCTAACATTTGTAACATTTGGATCTACCTTCTTGGTTGCATCCTCTACCTCCTTGATACCCTCTATACTATCCTCTTCCACTACATAATCCATCAAGGTAACCTCCCATATAACCTCAATATCTTGAATGACATCCATTATATTGTTAATTTGGTGGTCTATATGTTATCATTGTTGCCTTAGGAGGTGTTGGTGTTTGGTATTGTGGAAGGAAAGAAGGGTTCTAGAGAAGCCACATACGATTAAGGCAATTCTTGGATTCTCCAACCCTTCCTCAACATCCTTTTAAATCCACCAGATAGCTCATATGATAGTGGTTAAATGCCTCACAAGCAATGTAGTACATCAATTGTGGTGTAGATGGGGCAACCTCCAATAGAGGATTTCTACTTTGATTGTGTTGATCACATTACATATAGACTCCTCACCACAATCTTCCTACAAGACTACTGCTATAACTGTTGTATTTGTTTGGAGCATTACCACTTTGTGTGGTGTCTTGTAGTATTGGCGCTTATTCCAATTGTGCACCAAACCTTTGATTCAGATGCACCTCTTTGTGGCAATTGCCCAAATTTTCCTATTTTCATCTTAAATGGCCATCTCTTATTGGACCTTATCCAATTTTGATGTGAGGGTTGTCTCTCTTCTCTAGGATTGTGCTCCTACCCATGAAGTGGATTCCCACACCCTTGCAAAACTTCTAACTATCTTTACATCCGTTGAGACTCTTAGGTATGGCACAAGTCATGATACAAACCACTCAATTCTTTACTTTTGATTTAGCAACTCTTCTAGTTTCTACACTACCAATTTAAATCTTTGATCAAATTACCTCACTAATTCTCCATTTTGCACCATGTCCCTCATTTTACTAACACTTCTGGTGGGGATATCAAGAAAGTGGAAGTTGTTCTTAAAGGTCGTCTTCAATTCAGTCCAAGACAAATTATGGTTAGGACTCATCTTCATATACCACTTGATTGCATCATCCCTCAAGTTCCCTACAAAATCAAATAATTTCACTTAAGAATAAATGATCCCCCAACTTCACCAATAAGAACACAAGTAGGTGCTCCTTTACATCCTTCATATCCTTCCCAAATATAGAAATTTCCATCTTACTTGTTGCCATTTGTAGAGGGTCAAGATGTCTTAGAGATCCTCTATTATAATTAGAATATCTTCACTCTACTGACATGTACTAGTTTTTTCTTTCTTTTATTTCACAAAAGGATGTTTTCTTCCTCTATCTCTCTCCAACTCAATCTAAGAGTATTTTCTTCCTAATGCTTCATTTTCTTGCAGCTATTGTAATGTGCTACCCCAAAAAAATTTCAAAATTTACAATTATAACAGCAATGTTAGCACATAGAATGCAATCAAGTAGACACCTCAACACTTTATGATCACCAAGTTCCCTAGATGGGCAAGGTGAGAGTATACAGTGCTTCAGCTGATCAAATAAATGCCTTGTAAACATAAACCAATTACAACTTCTGCTTATTCAACGGGTATCCACTTATTCAATGGGAATACACCACTTATTCAATGGGAGAATGGTAAAGAAAAACAAAGCACATCCGCTTATTCAACGAGAAAGCCAAGGAAAATCAGAATACTATTATCCACACTAGCAGTCATACCATCCAGGGGTTACAAAATGTTTGCAACATAATTCAAATGATTACAATGAATAGAATAGGCTGCAACACACACAAAAAATATATTAGATCAACACCCCCAGCACTCATGAAAGTTATGGCTTCTTGGAAATCAACCTACACATTCATTAGCATCATCAAACTCAAGATAACATCTTCACAGCGGATTGAATTCAAGGAAAATCACTGCTGATTGAAGCTGCATTCAAAAATCAAACTTTATTCATGTTGTACGAACAGCCCCAACAGAGACAAAGATCCATAAATGGTGCACAATGGTTATCATACCATTTCTAAACCCCCCAACACTGTTCAATACCATCCTTGGCGCCAGCAATGAAGAAGATTTCAACTTTCAAAATAGAGCGAACTGCCCTTTAAACTCACACGCCCCCTTTGATATTGTACGGCAACCCTGAATTGGTACGGCAAGCTATATCATTGTCCAATTTGCATCAAACTCAATGCAGTATAATCTGAAATAGGCACCCACACATGGCAAATGTTATCCAAACATCATCTGCAACATAGCATACATTGAACACTCCAAAAATGCAATTCGACCTCATGCACTGGTACGGCTAGAAATGTACAGCCAGCATGGGTAAACAGCAAACTTCAGGAAAAACTTCCAAATATCTAATCTAAATCACACCAAAAATCCATCACAAATTGCCAAACAACAATCTCAAATCAAAACTTCTAAAAGACATCATATTCCATTTCAAATCTGTGCAACTCTTGAATGAAGTCACTCCTTTTAGCTAGGGTGGATCTTCCACCACCAAAACTGAACTTCTTCGAGAGGGTTTACGTCCTCAAGAAGGTATGAAGAACTCACAAGTTCATCCCTGCAGCATAACAGTATAATCTCAAGCATAAAGAAGCAAAATGAGCTCTCGTCTCCTTTATAAAGGCACTGTTGAGAGTTTACACCCAAAAAAAAAAAAAAAAAACTTGGGAAAAATGATCTTTTTCATTCCAACTAAAAATATTTCACTTTTCCCAACTTAAGCACTCATTTTAAAATGGCTAAAATAAAGAATATCTTTTCATTTTTCCAATGAGCTATAACACATGCACTTATTAATTATTTCCAACTTTATAGAACGAAGTGCGAAATAATTAACAATTAGCTCATTAAATCACTCACTTTTACGGAAAATCCCAAACATTATCAAACTGCAAAATAAACTATACCATTGCCCTGCAAGAAGTTTGGGATGAAGAATAACGCCCTCCGGGTGACTTTCTAAAAATAGACTTCTCCAAGAAGTTTGAAGAGCAATCTAGAAAGCCGAAAAAACATCCAAAAGTTGTACTGCAATCCTAAAACACAATTGAGCTCAATGCCATCATCAGAATCCCAAGAAAACAACTGAACCAAAGCTCTTCACCAAAAGGAGCCCCTTACCATACCACATAGCCTATCGGAACTCCAAGAAATAGGCTATCGGACCCACAACTGTCTAGGCTTGAGAAGGGGACATTACAGCTATCTATTTCCTCTTGGAATTCTTCAAACTTATCTCCTACTTTGGTACCTCTCTCTTCTTCCTTGGGTAACCTATACTTTTCAAGCAACATGCAGGTGGCACTTGGTCAAGGGTGTCATCTCCTCAAGAGCCACCACAAGACAAGGGTCTTAAAGTTTTGCGGGCCCTCTCCTCATAACTCCATACCCTCCTCAAGGTCCTACTCTCAAACCATCTTTTGCTACCCATCCATGCACTATCACCCGCAACAATTCCACAACTTTAGGATGCTCTATCATGTCTTTCATCTTCACTATGTTCTCCCTCATTCTTCTATATGAATCTCTCGAAACTACCTCCTCTAACTCAAATAAATACTTTGATTTGTTTGTCTTTCAATGTGGGGGTCATTTCCTCTAAATAGGATGGACGTTTTAGTGTTAATTTTCACATCTTGTTCTAGATTTGTTTTATTTTTCAATGTTTTCTTGGTATGTTCCATCTTGTTTGGGGAAGCATCCTCCACATTCTCCATCTTTCTCCTAAACCGTTCTTCCATCTCTTTCTTGCCTTTCTACTCTCTTCTAATCTAATTTTAATCTATTTCTTTCTTGCTATAATCACATTTCCATTCCCCTTATCACTTTCTTTACTTTCATCTTAACTCTATCCCCATTGTATTTCTCTCCAACCATCATACCCAATTAGTATTTGTGCTAGTGTCTCTTCAGTTCACCCTCCTTTACTCATGCCATCTCCATAAGTGCCTAGTACTCTAAAGGAATTGGGCATAATCACGCACTAAACCCTTCCAATCTAACAATATTTTCACCCCCCTTTACTCATGCCATCTCCATAAGTGCCTAGTACTCTAAAGGAATTGGGCATAATCACGCACTAAACCCTTCCAATCTAACAATATTTTAATGAATAAAGAAACTCTTGCAATGAACCTGCCTCTTGCTTCTTCCAAGAAATCCACATTTTTGGCATCAAGGCTCACCCACCCTTGGATAGCCCATATAATAATGAATGTTTAACGTTGATAGCCAATGTGCATAGTTTTAAGCAACTTTTGAGCTCAATTTTTCAACAATCCAATCCTAGGGTTGAGAGATCTAGTTATACATGCAGTTAGGTACATGTTGTGAGAGGTGAGTGATTTGCCATTATTTCAGTATTCAATTCATTAAAACCAATGTGAGATAATTGCCAACCATGATAATGATTGATTGCCCCTTTTGGGAGAATCTGCTTTCTTTAGTCTAGGTTGGATTAAACTTCCTTCTAATCGGCTAAAAAGTCAAACTATGTAGATGGATGCTCTGTTCACAGGGCAATAGTAGACCACAAGAATCAAACATTGTTGTTATTGTTGTCTTCCTGTGCATGTTGAAGAATCACAAAGACGTCGAGACATTAATAAAGACACTGATGATGATGAATTACATCAGATGAAATGGGTTAACAACTCTACAATCATCTCAAGCTTTAGAACCAAAAAATATATTTTTACACATCTAAATTAAACTGTCAAATTTGGAAAACAAGGTGTTGCTAAGCCTCCACTTAGAAGTGAAGTGTCTCCATGATCTTTGGATACTGAACCCCAGATTATAGATGATTGAGCCACAAAGATATGGTTGCTGATCATATGGGCACAAAGAGGGACCACGCACATTTTTCTATCTTTCTATTCCTTTGTGAAGCACACTTGTTTTACAGAAGACTTCAAAATGAAGTCCAATAGCAGAAAAGAGAAGTCAGCAAAAAAAACCTGGTATTTAAGTTTCATAGTTTACTGCTTTTGCTCTAGTTTTGGTAAAACTAGGTCTGCTGTTACAAGACATGACTCCACACTCAGGGTTCAGGAAGGTCACCAGCAAGCACAAACACAAGATATTGAGAGCTCCCTGAAACGGAGTCTCCACAGAAGTTACACTAATTGTTAAGGATACTAGTTGCTCCCTTAATCTCTACCAACTACTAATTAATAACTAACTGTTATTTAATCTAAAATTGTGTAAAACATCAACAAAGTATAAAAAATGTCAAACTGCGTCAAGATTTGTTAAGGGGGATATAAAAGTAATCTCTATAAGAAAAACAAAACAGAATACAATTAATAGAATCAAAGACAAGTAAGACTTCCCTGTGTTCTCAAACCAAAGGAAGTGTGAAGAATTACGAATCTGTACAAATGCCCTAACTTGTACACACAAGCTGCCTTCAAACAAATGAGTTTCAATCTTAGCAAAAAAAAAACGAATTCATATGGCAGAATAAGCCTCCACGATCACAATTAGTATTTGAAGGGCAGCTGCACACTGAAGGACTCTAAAGGCTAAGCATTTACTACACGATTTCCAACGGCCAAGCATCAGTTACACAAACTCAAACAGTCGCGCACTTTTATGAGTAAATTAGTTCTAAAATGGTATTTTGGGGGGATGTGTCTGCAAACATGCCTAAAAATTAAGGAATCAAAAGCTTTTGACAATGTAAATTCCCAGCCTAATATTCAGGAACAATTAGAATAGAAAAGTTTTTCATGTGACAATGTAAGCAATTGGGTTTAGTAGGTAGATGGCATGATAGTTTATATTAACTTAATGGTTCGTCAGATAGCCTTTTATAATGTAAAATGATTAGCTCTGATGAAAATTGCAATTACTACTCCTGGAGGAATAGCCACTACATTGCCCTTGCTCCCACTTGTATATGATGCAAAAACTCTTATACAGATTACTGTTACTACTCTTACCACAAGAATAGCCACTACATGACCGTTGTGCATAGAAGCAATGATAACATGTGCAGTTCCTTTAGGCACACTCCCTTTACATGCAATCTTGTCTTAGACTTTGGGAAGTTGTTATTCACAACATTTGCCACAATCATGTCATTTTACGCTTGTTCTTACCTCACCCTAAAATACTCACTTGGTGTGAATATAAACTGAGAACAAACTCACTAGCACCCTTCCAACATTGGACTATCAAAACTATTTCAATTAAATACAAAGCACAAAACCTTCATTAAAACTTGAAAACAAAATTATAAGTCTTTCAAAAGAAATATAATAATTTAACATTTTAAAATAACAATAACTTTAGAAGTGTCTAAATATAACTCCATAAAACAGCAGGAAAAAACTGTGTAGATCACAGCCACATCTTTAAGAGAGAACAGTCAGACCTCAAATGTAAAATATTCAGATGATAAGATATGTTTCGTTCTATATAGTGCTATCCATCAGAAAGCTTTGCGGCTGTGTATACTAATGGCAATTTGAATTTATTCCTTCTAGTATTGGCAGGTTGGCAATTTCTTCCTTCTAGTATTGGCAGGTTGCCATTGTTGCACATAAATTTGGAATGACAAGAAGCTAAATGAAGAGTTATAAATAAACTCAAATATTGCACTCCGCCTAAAATCCTTTACAAGGGCTTGAGATCAAATTGAAAATATATGAACGAAACATAAATAAGATTACAATATAAAGCTTTGCTGGTATCTATTGGTCTTCATTAATCTTCTTTAGCTCCTTCATATTTGTAGTTTCCACGCTACAAGCACAAAAAGAACAGGATCAATATACAGGAAACGAAATTTTCCAAAATATTCACTCACCGGATTGACACCTTTCGAAGACCTGGGCTGTTATCTCATTTTTCAATCTATAAGTAGATAAATCAGTCAAGGTAAAAAACCCAACAAAGAACAATGCACACTATTTAGAGAGCTTTAATCACAAAATAATTTGCACTAGATAGATGACCTCGGAACTGTTGACACCAGTATGTAGAATGTAACCAAATAACAAAAAAGAATCATAGTGAGATTGTTGATGATTGAACAATAACTATAAGCAAAACTACAAATCAAATTCACTGATAAACAATGATAACTAGAAAAATGATTGCTATTGAAAAGCAGGAAATTCTGCAAACAAACCACCACACATGAGACAGCAAAGGAAATAGAAAAGTGATCAAATTGAATATCAACGGGGCAAAATGAAGCATACAAATGACCAACGGTAGTCAACTTTGATTCATGCAAAATCGCCATGCAGAGACACTTTCAGCCTATTTCCTAAATGTTAGTTTTAGGATCAGAAATGAAATAAGCAGAAATACAACAACACATAGAGCAATGAACACAGCAGGTACCCTGGGAAAACCCTCCAACTCGAGGGAGAAAAACCCAGCAAATATATCTCTTATATATTGAAGGAATAGGAGCAGAAATCTGCTTACAACTCAGGCCCAACACAAGGGCAAATTTGATACAATGAATAATAGCACCTCTCCTAGATACAAAGATACAAATGAATATGTTTCTCCTTGAAATCTGCTCTGCTGCTAAAGAATGACTGAACTTCTGCTGGAGGTGTTAATGAAGTGATTGAATCGATGTATATATACAAATCAAGGTGACTCTTCATATGCGTTGGCGACTCTTTATATGCATCGGTGACTCTTCATATGCTCAAGTGTCTCTTCATATATTTTGGTGTCTCTTCATATATTTTGATGTCTCTTCATATATGACTTTTCATTGAGTTGATCTGAGTAAATCTCCTGACGCTACAATAACATCAACACTCCCTCTTAGCTAAGGAGATATCTTTCCAGTTATGTCATGGAGTCTCTCAACATGACACCCACAATGGCTACACCTATTAGTGAGAAGAATTTATCATGGAGTCTCTCAACGTGATATCATCATGGAGTCACTCAACATGATGTCCACCATGGCTACTCCCATGAGTGGAAGAAAACTAGTGCACAAGTGCCCATCACGGAGTCACTCAACGTGATGTTCGTCATGGAGTCTCTCAACATGACGTCCACCATGGCTACTCCCAGAGGGTGGAAAGAAACATGTGTACAAATGCCCATCACGGAGTCACTCAACGTGATGTCGTCATGGAGTCTCTCAACATGACGTCCACCATGGCTACTCCCAGAGGGTGGAAAGAAACATGTGTACAAATGCCCATCACGGAGTCACTCAACGTGATGTTGTCATGGAGTCTCTCAACATGACGTCCACCATGGCTACTCCCAGAGGGTGGATAAACACAAGTACAAGAGAATCATCACGGAGTCTCTCAACGTGATGTCCACAATGGCTACTCCCATTAGTGGAAAAATACATCGTCATGGAGTCACTCAACATGACGTCCACCATGGCTACTCCCAGAGGGTGGAAAGAATCACATCTCCATCTTAGAGATGGACAAGGGCTCGCATCTCATATTTCTCCATCACAGAGAAATATACACTACAAGGGCTTTCACCTCATACTTCTCTGTCACAGAGAAATATACATTACAACAGATCTTCATGATGATGTGACTCCCTCTGAAGCTCCAAGTACTTGCATCAACCTTCTGACCTTCTCGTCCAAGATTGCCTGCAATGCTTGGCTTAGAAAAACGGTTTTCAACACACGCCTCTGGCACTACTGACTTGCGAGAGTTCAGGGCTATCCTCCTTGATCTCATCCCAGATCACTTTATTTTGAATAGGTTTGCGGAGCTACCAAAATCAAATTCAGATTGATAGTCTTGTTCAATTCTGTTCTCAACAGCTGAAGAGGTCTTCCAAGTACTGCAACCCACTTAGCTGACACCTTCACTTCTTCTCAGTGAGTCACAGAACTTCCTCTTGATCCCTACCTTAGAGATTGCAAGGAAGTGAACTCCCCTCCATTGATTTATCTCAGAACCTTAGTCCTTTTCCCAGACATGCTCTCAACTCGTGCCTTGAATTCTTGGAATTTAACTCCCTCTGAATGTCATTTCCTCCTCTTCGAAGTGGCTGATCACCATGACAATCTGTAAGGGTTCTCCGTTGTTTAGTGTCTTCATCTTTCTCAATCTTCTTTGCTGATGCAAATTCCTCATCCAAGGCTGACCCAACCTTGTGCCCTCGAGAGATGTCTCCAGTGAAGTTATGTGCCACCAACTCAGTTCCATGGCTGCAAGCTATGACTCCATGATTGTTCGTTTATCTAGCAGGCATGCCTTCCTCACAGGATGTCTCAAGCTCTTTCTCCCTTTGAATTACTTATGCAGTCTCTCATCATCCTTTTGCTCTTCGATCCATCCTGGAAGCATTTTTAGAGAGATTACTAATAGTTCATAGAATCAAATTACCCCAAAAAGAAATATTCAGACCAATGCTAGAAGCATACATGATTTACTATTCCCAATGTTAGTGTATGAATTAGCTACATCATTATTCAAAGGCACACACATAAAATACTTATCTCTTTATTTTGATGCTCTTTTCACTTCATCTTCATCCGCTGTAGAAACAAAACTTAATAGCCTAGGCCTTCATTTGCCCCTTTATGCATCCCGTGAGTTCTCGTATCAATCGTGCAGCCCACTACATGTTCATTATCAGCCACTAGATCAAACACTTCGCCCATCTGCTCATGGAAGTGGTGCAGACGCAACCTGCTATGGGCATCCCACGCATGCACCATGCCATCAATAGACAGAAATGCTTGCCACATGTTCAAGGTCCTGAGAACTTTTCTGATATGATATAATTACTATTGCTGCTGCCGGTGCTTGTCGAGTTACTATCTGCCACTTCGTCAAAGGAGAAGCCGCAAACATCTTCGAAGTCTGTAATTCGACATATTCTAGCAGCGCCATTATCTGACGCCGTCAAGAATCGGTCTTTGTTTATCTCCACACTTTCTACTATAAGATCTTGTTCATCAAGAGCAATTTCCTTTCTGCTGAAAGGCAACCCATAGTTTTCGAGTCTGAATGCCACAAGCTTCGATCGTGTCGCCGTTAGAAGAATCCCATCACTATTCACCCTCACACGACCAATGTGCTCTACCTGCTTCGTCAACAAATGCCATCCTCTGGAGTCAACAACCATTTCCACACTTTGCCATCATCAGAAACAGAGATAAAACCTGTCTCCAGGACAAGAGTAGAATGCCCCAATAACATGGAAGAAGTGGCTTGTTCTGCATAAGCAGGCAGCTCAAAGGGCTTGAAACCAGATACTTCTTCTAAATTTATTCTGTGAGCTTTCTCTATCTCAAGTTCTGAAGAGTAATAAGAAACAACAATTATTGTTGGCGATGGCACTGATGTGCCCATCAAGGGCATTAATGTTTCCAGCATACATAATATATAAGTTTGCTTCCCTTCCTTTCTCTTCCACTCCATTGTCGCCTCGCAGTTTGGGATCGGCGGCATCCATCAGGCTCTCTCTGGTATTCAATTCCCACACCCCTTCCAAAGGATACACCACTTTCCTTACCTGTATCAGACCTGGTACCTCGTCGGCCATATGAAATGAGCACTAACACTCTTAATAATCCTGACACATACACACGCTGCCATGAAGACGATCGGGCTCGTGGAGTGCTTTCAAAACAAAATGAATACTCCCGATGAAATATGAAGCATTGCACCATATAAACATTGGACATTACAACAATACCTTTGAACATATGCAAAGAGTACAAAACACATATAAAACTCGTACCATGTGCACAGGATACCATTGAAAGCATTGGACCTTGGAGATACTTGGGCCATCAAAGGATGCCCAACTGTCACGTTGCATCCTGATAGGAATACCATTTTGTCAGGCCTGGATGAATCGAGCCTCCACCTGATCACCATCCTTGAGCGGGGACAGAAAAACCAAATGGATATACAGGAATCGGTGACCCTCAGCACATGAGTTGTCTGCGGGGTTTCTCGTTGTGGTCGTACAATCTTGCCAACCTAAAATCCCCAAATCTTCTATTAAGCTCCGAGTTCAACAACACATTGCTCGATTTAATGTCTCTGAAGACAAACCTCTTCTCCCACTGCTCGTGCAAATACAACAACCCCGCAGCGACTCCATTGAGAATATTATATCTCTCAGACTACCGTAACACCACTGTGGGTCATCCAAAGATCAATTTATCGAGGCTGACATTGGGCATATAGATGTAGACAATAAAGAGTTACTTATCTCGCCTGTACCAGCCCCACAGTTGCACCAAATTCCTATGCTGCAGCCGCCCCATGCTTGTGATCTTGCTTAAACAAATCTGATCAGATCTTTTCTTAGACCCGCTCTGATACCATGTTAGTTTTAGGATCAGAAATGAAATAAGCAGAAATACAACAACACATAGAGCAATGAACACAGCAGGTACCCTGGGAAAACCCTCCAACTCGAGGGAGAAAAACCCAGCAAATATATCTCTTATATATTGAAGGAATAGGAGCAGAAATCTGCTTACAACTCAGGCCCAACACAAGGGCAAATTTGATACAATGAATAATAGCACCTCTCCTAGATACAAAGATACAAATGAATATGTTTCTCCTTGAAATCTGCTCTGCTGCTAAAGAATGACTGAAGTTCTGCTGGAGGTGTTAATGAAGTGATTGAATCGATGTATATATACAAATCAAGGTGACTCTTCATATGCGTTGGCGACTCTTTATATGCATCGGTGACTCTTCATATGCTCAAGTGTCTCTTCATATATTTTGGTGTCTCTTCATATATTTTGATGTCTCTTCATATATGACTTTTCATTGAGTTGATCTGAGTAAATCTCCTGACGCTACAATAACATCAACACTAAATCTAGACCCCAATCACCCAACACTCTTCTAACAAACCGTAATGCATCGTCTTCCTCACAGTGAAAAGTGTGCCTTAGACGGTTATCCAACACCAAGCCACTATGCTTGAAACCATTTCCTTTATTTGCACTACGCTTGCTTGCCATGCCTGCAGACACCAAAAAACCACTGCCACTTGCAAGAAGTAATCCCAGAAGAGCAAATACCCAAAGCCACATTGCTTCTCAGGCTAACGTTGATATAACCATATAGAGGCTCAATACCACAGAAAACTGAAATGTCTTTAATTCCCACACGAAATTGTAACTTGCCTTGAGCGTACAAGCGCCAAATTAAGCACGAATCCCCTATGGACTAACATAATTCATGACTAACATGCATTATTCCACCTTGATTGAGATCTTCTTTAGACACTGTATTAAATGTGAATCAAACATATTCTATTGGCAAACCTCTAACAAGCCTGAAATCTGATCAATATTAAGGTATGCCCTTCCTAATTAGCAAAGCACTATCAGAACCATGGAGATTGATGACTTAGATGCCTTTCTAAGTCTTTCCAAGTATTTGCATGATGACTATACACCGCTGTGAGAGGATCCTATTCTATGCCCATCTTTGCTAAGTAATCTACAGCTGCAATCACAAATCTATGACAATGGTTAAAACTGATTGCAAATAAGTTCTCTTTCAAACCTTGCATCTCTTCAACAAAGCAATTAAAGCACCAGTTAGTGTTGAACCCTTTTTTAAGAGCATTTATCACTATTAAAGAGTCTTTATCTAATAACAAATTCTTGAAATTTTGAGATACTGCTACCCCAATTCCTGCTATTACTGCCTCCCATTCTGCATCATTATTAGTTTTACTGCCAAAGAATAAAGGTCCCCCATGTAGGAAACTACCATTAGAATCTCTCAAAATCAATCCACCACCTGCTTTACCCAGATTATCGTTAAACATCCCACTTAAGTTCAATTTTATAAACCCTTCTGGAGGAGAGGACCAAAGCTCCTTTTGTACTTCCAGACATTTCTTCTTAAATGCTTCTTGCAATTTACCAGGGTGTTGTCCTCTTATCCCTTGAACAAGGGAAAATATATATTATATGTTCTTATACATTTTTAAAAATTTATATATATATATATGAAAATAACTTTATTTTAAAATAAAAAATTATTTTCTTTATATATGTAAAGAAAAATTTTATCGCATGCAATTTTCAAACAAAAAAAATTAAAAGAGGGCACTTATTTTCTTTATGGTTACAAAGAAAAATTTATTTAATCGCATAATTCTTTTGAAATTATTATTATATGGAAAAATTAAAAAGAAGAATATTTTTTTCAAAATTATCTTTTTTAATAAAGATCTAACTTTGCGTTATGTTTCACTTGGCTTCAAAATTCTTTCAATTCAGTTTTTTAATTTGAATTTTGACTGGATTCATAATGGGGTCCCACAATAGTTTTACTATAGATAAATTTCACATGTTAAATGGGACCAATTATAGAATCTAGAAAATTGGGTTGAAGACCAAATTCATGATCAGAAAACTATGGTCCATTGTGAATGGAACAAAAAGGATGCCTATTAGAAGACATGTTAGCACAGATCAGGTAAGTGAAGCATGGAAGACCTCGAAACCATGCACTAGGATGCAAAAGATCCCCTCCCGTGCATGGACACGAGAATTTTGGTCTCGATCTCTCCAGGGATTGATATCCCTGAAGAAATGGAAATAGAAACTGATAATGCTATTTATTCTTTTAAGATTGAACTCCTTGGGGGGCTTAATGCATGCTTCCTGTGCAAGAAGGAAGGTCATGTAAGGCATAACTGCCATATAATTAATAAACGAGATCATCAGAAAAATAAAAAACTAAAAGGTGAAACAATGGTCTCAGCCCCTCTGCTGGAAGGTGGTGGCAATGAGCCTGGGGGAGGTGATGACCCTGTGGGGGAGCACCCAACGGCTGAGTTTGAAGAGGCCAACACAAGCAATAACGGACTCTATTAAAAGCTTTTTAAGAATAATGGTTTTAAAAATGCCAAATTCCTTAATCTGGACTTCTCGCAGGAGGAAGAAACTATCATTGCCGGGAAAGGGGAATTATTCAGCAATGCTCTCAAAGGTTATTAAAAATTAACACTTGAATCATTTACTACTCCCATGAAGGGAGATGAGAAAATAATGAATTATTTAGCCAGAGAGTGAAAAATATCAAGTCTCAATTAGATGGTTCTAGTTGCAATCTAGTTAAAAAAATTTGTTGTTCTTTATTGTTCAAATGAAGATTCATGAAAAAATTAGAACTTTCATTTCCATCTTAAATTCTAAGTACTAGAATGAATCTGACTTAATTGACTTTGCAACTCTCTCCGCACTTCTTATTCAAGAAGAACAAGTAATGTTGAACTTTGATTCTAAAAAATATGCTGGTCAAGGATTGTTCTCAAAAGAAGAATTCTTTCCCTAAGAATAAGGGTGGTAACCGAAACATACACCCTAAAATTAATGAGAATATGAAACCTGGTTCTAATAATTACAAATTTCTGGGTAATTATAATAAATGTGGCAATTTTGGTCACAAAGAAAAAAATAGTTGTTCAATGAAAAAAAATAGAGGTCCTCTAATAACAAGAATCCTTAAAACAAAGGGAAATGTTCTAATCAAAATCAGAATCAAATTCAAAACCATAATCAAAATCAAATAATTGCTCCCTATACTGCTCTTTCTGCTTCTCCTGATAATGAATGGATCCTAGAAAGTGGTGTGTCAAGACATGTGACGTATATGTATGATATCTTAACCGATATCAAATATTGTAATGAGAATGTATATCTAGGAGAAACTCATTCATAGAAGCATAAGGGCAAGGTAAAGCTAAAATCTCTTGACAATTTTATATGAAATCTGTTATTTGTTCCAAAAAAAAAAAAATCTTCTTTCCTGCTCTCAACTAACACGAGAACTTCAAAATTGTTCTTTATTGCCCAAGGCATTTAGAAGAATGGCCTTTCTATTTTTGGCGGTTTCTCGAGATACTTGTCTTTTTATTCAAACCAAAGAGAATACTCAACTTTGGTATGAAAGATTGGGGCATTTGAGTATCAGAGGTCTAAGCAATATGGTTCATCATGACCTTTTGATTGGTTTACCCAAAATTTAGAGCAATATAGCTTCTTCTTAAGGATGTCTATTAGATAAACAACATACTCTGCCTTTCAAAACAAACCATATCAACAATGCTGCTAACCCCCTAGAATTGGTGGGACCTTTACAAGCCCCATCCCTAAGTGGATCTCTATATGCCCTAACATTCATTGATAATTACACCAAGATGATATGGGCATATTATCTTAAGAATTCTTGAGGCTTTATGATCCTTCAAAAATTCTTGAAAAGCCTGTCCTCCATCCAACTTGTTGAAACCTATGAAGAATCTTTTGTCTTAGTAAAAGTTAATCAAATTCAATCTGATGGATTGCAGGGGAGGAATTTGTTGATAATCCTCAACCCAAAAGACCCAAATGGCTTCAAACTTGAATTCAAGAAGGCAACATAGAGAATACCTCTTCATCTAAGATGACTAGGAGTCAGCATACTTACCATGCCTTGATGACTTTCTATGAAAGTGAACCTCACACTTTTGAAGAAGCTAACAAAGATGAAAAGTGGAGAGAGGCAATGAGATTAAGAGTATGATGCTCTAATTAGAAACAAGACTTGGGATCTTGTACCTCCACCTTCAAAAAGAAATGGTGTTAATTGTCGATGGCTGCATAAGGTTAAATAGAACTCCAATGGTGAAATCCTCAAATATATGGCAAGGATGGTCACTAGAGGCTTCACTCAGTGACATGGTTTAGATTATGATGAAACCTTTTCCCCTGTGACAAAAAAGAGCACCATATGGATGCTTCTTGTTGTAGCAACCCAAAATGGCTGGAAGATTCACCAAATGGATGTGAAAAATGCATTCCTAGATAGTGCTCTTCAAAAGGAATTTATGTCTCAACCCAAAGGGTTTGAACAACCAAACAAAGAGACGTATGTAAACTCAAAAAATCTATGTATGGTCTTAAACAAGCTCCTAGAGCTTTTTTATGCAAAGATCAATAGCTTTTTCCAATCCCTTGGATTCTCTATTTATTTTGACAATGATTTATTCATTGAAATTGAAAATGGTCAAATCGTTATAATCGTGTTGTATGTGGATGGCTTACTCATTATGAGTAATCTTAACTCTAATCCACAAGTAAGAGCAAATTCAATCAATCATTTGAAATAACAAATTTGGGCCTTCTCCATAATTTCTTGGGAATGGCTATATTCTAGGATCATTATTCTATTGTGGTATCTCAAACAAAATACGCACATGATTTGCTCCAAAAATTTAATATGATGGATTGTAAACCAACTGCTATATCTATTGAGATAGGCATTAAATTAGACCCTAAACCATGATGTGAAATGACCGATCCTACTTTGTACAAACAGTTAGTAGGAAGTTTGATTTACCTATGTCTAGAGCTGATATTACCTATGTAGTAGGTATTGCATCTAGATTTATTCAGGATCCTTATGTGGATCACTGGAAAATAGCAGAAAGGATATTAAAGTATATCAAAAGTACACTTAATTATGGTCTTAATTATTCCTACACCAAGAATGCTAATTTATTTGGTTATTGTAATGCTGACTATGTTGGTGATTCTATTGATTAGAAATCCACCTTAGGATATGTCTTCAAATATGGTACACGTGCTATCACATGGAGTGGTAAAAAGCAACCTACTATGGCTCTTTCCTCCATGCAGACTGAGTACAGAAGTGCAACAAAAGCAGTGAAGGAATCAATGTGGCTTAGAAGATTATTGGATAAGCTAAATATGGGTACCAATGAGAGTAACAATTTATGTAATAGCCAAAGTTGTATTTCTCTCATCAAGAATCTTGTTCAACACCAAAGAACAAAGCACATTTACATCCATGTGCACTTCATTTGAGAAAAAGTTCTCAATGGTGAAATTACAATCCAATTCTACTAGACCGATGATCAAGTGGTAGATATGTTTTCAAAGCCTCTATGCAGTGCCAAATTTTGTAAATTTAGAACAATGTTGAGCCTCAAGGAGTTGCCATTGAGGGGGAATGTGCATGACAATGACACCTCCTAGCAGTTAACTGTGAGTGTAATTCCTAGACCTACAAGCAAGGCATTTTATATAAGTCCTAGACCTATAGGCAAGGCATTTGTAAAAATCTTAGGGAGGCATCGGATAAGACCTAGACTAACGAGCAAGGCACTTGTAACACCTATAGGCTATATATTGTTGTAACTCTCCTTTGTATTCATCTTCCATTCTAAAAAGAAACCTTTGTAAAAAGGCTCCAAGTCCTATGGGT
The DNA here is from genome assembly GCA_027924645.1 of Cunninghamia lanceolata. Taxonomy (NCBI): domain Eukaryota; kingdom Viridiplantae; phylum Streptophyta; class Pinopsida; order Cupressales; family Cupressaceae; genus Cunninghamia; species Cunninghamia lanceolata. Next base: position 633,331 of record BSBN01001074.1, on the reverse strand, counting down.
TGTATGGAGATATCTTTAAAAGAAAGACTCCCCATGTTGAGAGGAGTAGTTGCTAATCGAAACCTAGTAGAGGCATTAGGTTTTGAGAAGGCCTCCAATAAAAAACTCTATAAGTCTCATGTATTGCATCTTTCTGAGAAAACTAGGATATAAATTATGACAAGGGCTTTATCATGTAGTTTGGAATGCACAATCTTCATCTTGGAATATATTGTATCTGTAATGTTCCATTTTTGGCGCATTGAATATTGTGAGTTTTGTGCTTGTTCCTAGTCTCTTGGAGGCTATCCGACATGTTTGGAAAGAACTCCAATGTTTTTGGAGTGGACTTGATTCAGTCTGCAGAACAATTATTTGGGTTTCCCTTGTGTAGATGGATTATTTCTCATGGCTTTGAGCTCAGTTGATGTTCCGGGTAACAGTGTTGGTTTCTGAAGTTTGATCGGGCTTCTAATTTGCTCTCCAAGATTCTTGGAGGAATTTTCTATTTTTGGAAAGTCATCCAGAAGGTATCGTTGCTCATCCCAAACCTTACAGAGCATATTGGTTTAGTTTATTTGGCATTCGGAGGCCGTTTGGGATTTCCCGCAAAATTTAATATTTAATGAGCTATTTTAATTATTTTTTTCACTTAAGTTCCTAAAGGTGAAAAATAATTAAAATATTATGAAGTGTTATAGCTCATTTGAAAGGGGAAAACATATTCTTTTATGTAGGCACATAAAAGTGAGCACTTAAATGGAGGAAAAAAGAAATAAATCAAGTTAGAAGGAAAATGTTATTATTTTCAAGAAATAATTCATTTCCTTTGTAACTCCTCCAGTGCCTTATAAAAGAGAATGAGCTCTCTTTTGGAAGGGTTATGCTATGTTTTTGATATTGAATTTGTTTGCAGATGGATTGAACCTGTGAGTTCTTCCATATTCTCTTGAGGACGAAAACCCTCTTGTAGAAATCTCTTGAGGACGAAAACCCTCTGGAGTTTGAGTGTGGTTTCACACAGAAATCACCATTGTGCTAAAGCTGAAGTTGGGAGCAAGCTCACACAGAGTTTGCATGATTTTGTCTATGATTAATTTTGTGCTATGTATAGGGATTTGAATGAACAAGCTACAGTACGCTACAGTACCATATTGCTACAGTGACGGGCGCTACAGTGGCGGATTGCTACAGTGACGGATTGCTACAGTGTTGTTTTTTACTAGGGTTTCAGACCCTATTTCTGCTAGCTATTATTATAATAAGTATTAGATGATTTTTGGTGATGGATGTATAGTGATTTTGGTGTGAGAAATGATAGCAGTTAAACTTGTTTGTTGTGTTTTTGTTATGGGCCACACCTTGCTGTGCCGTACATGCTGGAACTGAGTTTATTCTCCCTAAAAATTATTTAAGAAGTTTTTGTGGCAGAGTGGTATTGGAATATCATTGACTAGTCTTGACATTCATTTTAAGAGTGGTTTCAATGATTTTGATGGATTTTTGTGATTGCCATGAAGTGATCCGTACCAATGATGGCCGTACTTGACTGGAGATGGACGGTGTAAACCAAAAATTATTCATCACTCCTTTACATTGCTGTTTGATTGCTGTTTGTTCTTGGAGTTTAGGCGATCATTATGGATAACGTTGCAGTATTTTAGATTGTGATTTGAGCTTGCATTAGAGATATCCGTACTTCTGATGCTGTACGATCCGTGGGTATCCAGGGAGTTGAGAATGCAGTATATTATTTTGTTTGGTTATTATTATTTGCAGATTGATGTGTGTTCAGCATTGAAGTGTGAAATAATTGGGAAGAATAGAACTTGTGTGGGTTTATGGTGCAGTTCTTGGCTGTTTGGAGTGTCCTCAGTGCTGTCCCATATATTAGAACTGTGTATCAATTTTAGCAGTATCATTTTATGGATTAGAGGGAATTTGGAATGTTTATATTTTGCTATTGGTAATATAGACACGCTGTTTGCAGATTTATGGGTGTCATTTATGGAATTATGATCATTGTGGACAGATTTGAAGTAATATATATATGGCTGTCATGAGGTGTTGCAGACATATGATCAGATACAGCTGTGTCAGTGGATTTTGTGAAATGCATTCTTGAATGTTCTACTCTTATTTTTGGCTATCTTTGGCATATATTCAGTATCTTTGGGTAGCATAAATTGGTATTTTGTGGGTCTAATCTTGCTAGAGCTGTTTCCCATATTTTCATGATCAAGGCTATCCATACAAGTGGCTTAAGGCAGAGTTTTTGAAGTGTCGATCTTCATCTTCTTGTGCAGATCTGAATCAGCTGGGTAATCAGATATTTCGGAATACGCAGATACTAAGTCTGTGTTGCAGGTGCTTCCAAGAAATGAGACTTCAATCACAGTTGGCTCAAACCATAGATGATAATATTTGTTCCTGAGTTATGATTTTATGAACATTGTAATTATTTGGTATTTGCAATTCATTAAAATACCCCTGGATGGTTTACCGCCAGTATGGAGGAAAGAACAAACATATTGTAACCCCTGGATGGTTTTACCGCCAGTGTGGATAAATGAACTTTTCTTTATTGTTTCTACCCACTACATAAGTGGAGTATTCCCACTGAATAAGTGGATGGCATTGTAATTTTCCTTTCTTGCTCTCATACCCACTAAAAGTGGTGAATCCCCACATCTTGTGGATGCCTGCATATGCAGATGAATGTTTACTTGTTTGCACAATGTTTTAATTTGTAATCTAAAGCACGTTATGCTCTCACCTTGCCCGAATTGGGATCTTGGTGATCAGAAGTGCGGAGGAGTTTAGTTGTGCTAACACTGTTTATCATTGTTCTATATTTTAGAAAAAATTTTGGGGTTGTATATTACAGTGGTATCAGAGCTGGTATGTTCTTGCTAGCCTATTGGGAAGCTAATTTGTTGCAGATTTTTCAGTTGAGCAAGTCGGTTTTCAGCGTTGCTTGTGAGTGATCAGCTCTTGCATGTGTGTTCAGAGTTGGGCAGTTGAAAGATTTTGAGCGGTGTTGGGAGATCATGGCATCTCTTATGCAGAAAAGAAGTGAGACAGAGGTTCTGGATGAATTAGAAAAAGTTGTTCAAGAGAAATTGGATCGAAGGAAGTATCATCATGAGGCCACTAAGATTATTGATGAGTATGAAGAACTACCAAATGACTATAAGCAGCAACTCCCTTGGAATGCTTTCTTGGAAATCATCAAAGAAGGTAATCCTGACAAAAAGGGATTTATAGAATACATCCAGAAGATAAGGAAGGAAGAGGAGATGAAGACAATGTCTATATGCAAGCCTGAGTTAACTACTTCAAAGGCAAGCACCAAGAATTTTTCTAAGCCATTATTTTCCAGCCCACCGAATAAGAAGTCTCTTATTTCGAGGAAGAAAGAGGTCAGCAAGAATGAGCTCAGGAGAAGAAGTCTTTGTTTCATATGCAAAGATGCTTGGGAGCCTAACCACCAATGCAAGAAAATAAAAGATGAATCAACAACCTTCACCACATGTTCTTCCTTTGTGAATGATGTGCAATCTAAAAATGGTGAAGATGAAGACTTGTTTGTTGAAAGAAATGAGTCTAAGCCTCTGTATGATGAAGACAAAGTCACAAAACATGAGACATGCATAGAGGAGTTTGCTGAATTGGAGAAGTCTACAACAAAATTTAGTGAAACTGAGCCTTGTTTTGACGAGGAGCCAAAAGTGTTGGACTTAGCAAGTCCTTCATTTGATGAAGATGCTGAAGATGCCACTACATTTGAGGAGATGAAAATGATCGATAGATTGCTTGCCAGTGACTTTGCAAGTGAGCCTGAGAGGATTGAAGCAATGTGTCTCGTTGAGGACATGGGAGACAATGAAATCACAAAAGATAAAAAGTTTGATGCTGCTGCAAATTTCAGAACAGCACCTAATGAAGAGCGTTTCCACCATTCTACTGATGGAAGTCTTGATTATGTGTGGGATTGTTCCATGCAAAGAGAAGAGCAGTTAGATTTTTCAAAGATCCTTGACGAAAAATGTGTTGATGAAGACTTTAAATCAGCCATTGGTGATGATTCAATGTTTGATTATGAGACTGCCATTTCATTTGATCTAAGTGATGAAGAAGAAGATTCAACTCCTATGCAATTTGAAGAACTTAGTATCCTTGCAGAAGAGTCAGTTGATGAGCATGTTGATGAAGAGTTTGTTGGAAGATTTGGATCAGCCTCAAAGGTTGGCTCAACATTGAATTTATGTGATGCTACTTCTTGTAGTCAAAGTAGCTATGAAGAGGATAACTCTAAAGCAGCTGATTTCAAGAATCATTCTTCTAACGATATGACAGAAAATTTATTGTGTGCAGCTGATTTGGATTTTAAGAATCAATTGTTAGTCACCGAAGATAAGGTTGTGCAAGTTCTAACACATTTGGATAGCTCACATAAGTTTGTTGAAGATCACATTTGGAGAGCTCAAGTTGAAAGGAGACAAATAGGCAGGGAAAGAGGATCTTCACTTGAAGATTGGAGTGTAGTCAAAGAGGCATTAGAAGCATTGAAATCTGATTTTTTGAACCTGCTTATTGATAGAGATTATGTCCTTGAGTTTGCTGGTCGAATATGTGATGCATTGAAGGGACGAGATGCTGAAATTGATAAGCATACATGTAAGCTTAAAACAACTATGGATTCTTTAGAGAGTACCCAAATGGCTCTCTTAAAAGCTGAAAATCAGCTTGTTGATGTCCATCAATTCATGGAGCAAGTAGGAGTTGCTAGAGCCAATGAAAGCAAGCTGGAGACTGAAGAGCTTGGTTTGCTCCAAGGAGATTTTGACTTAGGACAGGCTCCTAAGTATGCAAATGCAGAGTGGGAGTCAATTGATGAATTGTTTGAACATGAAGGTAAAACCAATTTCCAATCATTTGATAATACTCCTTTTATGATGGAATTTGAGTTAACTCATGATAATCTTCTCCTCATGTTGAATGATGAGAACCATTCTGATGTGAGTAGCACGGAGGAGGACAGTAACAGGATATGGGATCCGGGTGAAGTGCACTCATGTGATGTTCATTTGTACAAAAACTTCTTCAACTGGAAGTTTTCAACAGTTGTTGAAAATGGGCATAAGGTTCAGGTATGCAAGGGATTAGATTCAATGATGGCTTACTTTTGCAATGGAGTTTATTTGCAAGGTTCCATGGAGGATAGTGGTGTTGGTAAGATTGTTTTATGGATAAATTTGGAGTCGAACTTCAGTTATAAAGTTGCTGTCCTTACTCCCATCAGCCATCATACGTGTTCAATTGCATACATTTTGATTGATTGGAGAGAAATTTTGGTCATAACTTTGACATATTCTAATTGTAGATGGCCTAAATTTCTTATTGTTCTCAAAAGATTTCAGTTTTGTTGTTGCTATCTCATTTTGAGATCACTGAAATCTGATTTTCATTAGATTAATTCAGACTTAAGCAGCCATGAGATTGAACTTTTTGATGCTTTTAGCCTTTTATGGGAAGATGACAGAAGTTTTCAGCTGAAAGGAACAAGTGTTGCAGTTATTAATACTCTTTTGGAGAGTGAGAATCAGCTGATTCATGGCTGTTCTGAATTGTTTTCAGCTTGTTATCAAGTTGAGTTATGTTCTTCCTCGGAGGGGCATTACAATTTTTGGTTCCCAGTAGTTGTTTCGTGTTGGATGATTGTATTGACGATTGCTAACTCTTTCATTTATGGAGTTAATGATGTTTGGTATCCAGCAAGTTGTACGATTGGAAGAATGTTTCAGATGATTATACAAAGTGTCTGTTGTGTAGTTCACAGATGTATTAGAGAGATGCAGCAAAAGCAATGTGAAGCATTCTTTAGATTGATTTGGGATCCAGGCATATTATTGTTAATCATGCAGTTTTCTTGGTTGGATAGCATGAATTGCTTGAGGACAAGCAATCTTGAGCAGGGAGGACTGTAATGTTCCATTTTTGGCGCATTGAATATTGTGAGTTTTGTGCTTGTTCCTAGTCTCTTGGAGGCTATCCGACATGTTTGGAAAGAACTCCAATGTTTTTGGAGTGGACTTGATTCAGTCTGCAGAACAATTATTTGGGTTTCCCTTGTGTAGATGGATTATTTCTCATGGCTTTGAGCTCAGTTGATGTTCCGGGTAACAGTGTTGGTTTCTGAAGTTTGATCGGGCTTCTAATTTGCTCTCCAAGATTCTTGGAGGAATTTTCTATTTTTGGAAAGTCATCCAGAAGGCATCGTTGCTCATCCCAAACCTTACAGAGCATATTGGTTTAGTTTATTTGGCATTCGGAGGCCGTTTGGGATTTTCCGCAAAATTTAATATTTAATGAGCTATTTTAATTATTTTTTTCACTTAAGTTCCTAAAGGTGAAAAATAATTAAAATATTATGAAGTGTTATAGCTCATTTGAAAGGGGAAAACATATTCTTTTATGTAGGCACATAAAAGTGAGCACTTAAATGGAGGAAAAAAGAAATAAATCAAGTTAGAAGGAAAATGTTATTATTTTCAAGAAATAATTCATTTCCTTTGTAACTCCTCCAGTGCCTTATAAAAGAGAATGAGCTCTCTTTTGGAAGGGTTATGCTATGTTTTTGATATTGAATTTGTTTGCAGATGGATTGAACCTGTGAGTTCTTCCATATTCTCTTGAGGACGAAAACCCTCTTGTAGAAATCTCTTGAGGACGAAAACCCTCTGGAGTTTGAGTGTGGTTTCACACAGAAATCACCATTGTGCTAAAGCTGAAGTTGGGAGCAAGCTCACACAGAGTTTGCATGATTTTGTCTATGATTAATTTTGTGCTATGTATAGGGATTTGAATGAACAAGCTACAGTACGCTACAGTACCATATTGCTACAGTGACGGGCGCTACAGTGGCGGATTGCTACAGTGACAGATTGCTACAGTGTTGTTTTTTACTAGGGTTTCAGACCCTATTTCTGCTAGCTATTATTATAATAAGTATTAGATGATTTTTGGTGATGGATGTATAGTGATTTTGGTGTGAGAAATGATAGCAGTTAAACTTGTTTGTTGTGTTTTTGTTATGGGCCACACCTTGCTGTGCCGTACATGCTGGAACTGAGTTTATTCTCCCTAAAAATTATTTAAGAAGTTTTTGTGGCAGAGTGGTATTGGAATATCATTGACTAGTCTTGACATTCATTTTAAGAGTGGTTTCAATGATTTTGATGGATTTTTGTGATTGCCATGAAGTGATCCGTACCAATGATGGCCGTACTTGACTGGAGATGGACGGTGTAAACCAAAAATTATTCATCACTCCTTTACATTGCTGTTTGATTGTTGTTTGTTCTTGGAGTTTAGGCGATCATTATGGATAACGTTGCAGTATTTTAGATTGTGATTTGAGCTTGCATTAGAGATATCCGTACTTCTGATGCTCTACGATCCGTGGGTATCCAGGGAGTTGAGAATGCAGTATATTATTTTGTTTGGTTATTATTATTTGCAGATTGATGTGTGTTCAGCATTGAAGTGTGAAATAATTGGGAAGAATAGAACTTGTGTGGGTTTATGGTGCAGTTCTTGGCTGTTTGGAGTGTCCTCAGTGCTGTCCCATATATTAGAATTGTGTATCAATTTTAGCAGTATCATTTTATGGATTAGAGGGAATTTGGAATGTTTATATTTTGCTATTGGTAATATAGACACGCTGTTTGCAGATTTATGGGTGTCATTTATGGAATTATGATCATTGTGGACAGATTTGAAGTAATATATATATGGCTGTCATGAGGTGTTGCAGACATATGATCAGATACAGCTGTGTCAGTGGATTTTGTGAAATGCATTCTTGAATGTTCTACTCTTATTTTTGGCTATCTTTGGCATATATTCAGTATCTTTGGGTAGCATAAATTGGTATTTTGTGGGTCTAATCTTGCTAGAGCTGTTTCCCATATTTTCATGATCAAGGCTATCCATACAAGTGGCTTAAGGCAGAGTTTTTGAAGTGTCGATCTTCATCTTCTTGTGCAGATCTGAATCAGCTGGGTAATCAGATATTTCGGAATACGCAGATACTAAGTCTGTGTTGCAGGTGCTTCCAAGAAATGAGACTTCAATCACAGTTGGCTCAAACCATAGATGATAATATTTGTTCCTGAGTTATGATTTTATGAACATTGTATTTATTTGGTATTTGCAATTCATTAAAATACCCCTGGATGGTTTACCGCCAGTATGGAGGAAAGAACAAACATATTGTAACCCCTGGATGGTTTTACCGCCAGTGTGGATAAATGAACTTTTCTTTATTGTTGCTACCCACTGCATAAGTGGAGTATTCCCACTGAATAAGTGGATGGCATTGTAATTTTCCTTTCTTGCTCTCATACCCACTAAAAGTGGTGAATCCCCACATCTTGTGGATGCCTGCATATGCAGATGAATGTTTACTTGTTTGCACAATGTTTTAATTTGTAATCTAAAGCACGTTATGCTCTCACCTTGCCCGAATTGGGATCTTGGTGATCAGAAGTGCGGAGGAGTTTAGTTGTGCTAACACTGTTTATCATTGTTCTATATTTTAGAAAAAATTTTGGGGTTGTATATTACAGTATCCCTATGAGATGCTAGTCAAAGAAACCCTATGTCACTGAGTACCTTCGTCTTTTCTTTGTTAAAGAAATTGACACCATGAACCCCTATAAACATTAAGCAAGAGTGTTAAAGCATAATGTTTATTAGGGGGCCACGCTTATTTATATGTAGTTCCAATAATATTAATAAGACTTTGTTTAATATAAGGTTTAGCCTTATATTTATAGCATATACTATATAAAACCATTTGAGATGATTTTTAATTAATAAAATTAATATAAAGATTATTTTATTAATTAAAAGATCGTATACCTCAATAAAAAAGGTATAACCGCTCAAATTGTAACGGGTGGTTGCATCCATCCTATATTTAAGGAAATCTTGTGTGGGGAAAAATATATCAGTAGATATATGTTGTATTTATTAGACTAAATATAGTAAGTCCTATGTCAATGGTCAATCTTGTAAGATATCTTCTATCTTTTCTGCCTTTTTGCTATTGGCTATTTTTAGCCTAGTAAATCTCTTTATATAGAGCTGAGCTCTATCTTGTAATTCATTCAATAATAATATTGTAACATGGTATCAGAGCAGTAAGAGCAGGAAATCCTTTTTTGGGCGCTCTGTATATTCCGTACAACGTATGGACAAGCGTTGTACGACTCTATTCCTCCAGTTTCTATAATCGTCTTTTTGAGAGGATCCTATTTTTTTTCTAGACGACTTCTGATTTCCCTTCAACGCCTTCTGGCATCTGCATTCTGAAGGTCAGGTTCTACTTGTTTTCGCATGATTGTCAGGTGTCACTTGTCCGTGCCTTCTGTTTCCTGAGCTCGCGTTTCTCCTTCATATTTGTCAAAAGGTCGTAACTTTTCTTGTTGATAATCACATTTTTAATCTACGTCTTTATCTGCAATCAGATCAAGGGTTTTCATCTTCCTCTGTGGTCGTTTTTTTAATGCCCTGTGGTCGTGATTTGAATGCCCTGAAAGTCACGTTTTACTTTTCCAATTGGAGGGCTCCGTCTTTTTCGGCGTTCTCTTCTGGGTCGCGTTTTCTGTAGTTCTAGTCGCACCTTCTGGCACGCGATTCTTGGCGGATTCAAGTTTTCTGAAGGTCGCGTTTGGAGTTTACTTAGCGTTTTCATCTCTTCCAATGTTTCGCGCCTGGTATTTGTTGTTGTGGATTCGTTTTTTTCAGTGCCCGCGATTTCCATGTTTCGGATCGCGTTTTGGTGATTGTGTTTTATTCAAATAGAGATTTGTGATAGCCATCAAAACTCTGTTCATCTTTGTTTCTACACCGGTTTGTTACCTCCGCTACTCACGATTTCAACAATCCTAATCCGAGTGGTATTTGACCTCAGCATCCGGTCCACTTTGACCAAGGTCATTTTGCTTCCCAACAAGCACCCAATTTTCTCATCCTTCGAAATTTGTGAAGACCATGTCAAGAATCTACAGGAATTTTTTCTTTTTTATCTCGAAATCCATGTTCGGATTTTTGAGCCAGTTTCTCGGTCCCGAACCTTTTGCCGTCTGTTTCCTAGCCATCCTCCAGTATCTCGTCTCGAAAAGCGTGACAACGGCGTTTTTTGCCGAGCACACTGCGAAGGAGTTTGAGGTCTCTACCTTTATGGCCAAACAGCCAGTAGATCCTGTCAAAACTTCTGCTGGTACATTGATTCAGGTGCTTCCCAGCATTTCACACATCAACGAGACTGGTTTACTGAGTATACGCCATTCAGAGACTATCGTCTTTGGAGGAGGCGAAGAGTATACCGTTGCCAGAAAAGGCACAGTGCAGATTCAGTCTGGAAGGAGAAATTTAATATTTCTCGATATGTACTTCGTACCTAGCATGGAACTCAATCTTCTCTCCATCAATCAGATCATGCGAACTCACCTCATCTGGATGTTGTCTTCAGCATGCACTCATGTAGAATAGTGGACCATGAGACACACACCACCGTTGCCCAGGCTCTTGAGGATCATGGTCTATATAGCCTCATGGATTCTGGTGATTCTCCAGAGCAAGCTATAGCAGCCAGGAACACTTCCATCAGTACACTCTGGCATCAATGGTATGGGCACCTCAACATGCACTCTCTCTCAGTTAGCTCGGGAGAATCTGGTTGGTGGTCTTCCGAAAATTCAGACTCAACTTCCCGGCGTCTGCGACGCATGTCAAGCTAGAAAACAACATAGGACTCCATTTCCTGATGGTGCTAAATGGAGAGCATCCAAGGTTTTGCAGTTGGTTCACGCTGATGTATGTGGGCCAATGAACACTCCTTTAGTTACTAGGTACAGATATTTTCTGCTTTTTGTTGATGATTTCAGTAGAAAGATGTGGGTGCATTTCTTAAAAAAGAAATCTGATGTGCTTAGTACATTTCAGCAATTCAAAGCCTTGGTGGAAAAAGAGTCATGCTGTCCAATTGTCTCTCTTCGGTCTGATAATGGGGGGAAGTTTTGCTCCTCCAACTTCACTCATTTCTGTGCTACACATGGCATCAAACTTCAGCTTACTACACCTTACACAGATTTTTGATGATTTTGCAGAATGGTGTCGTTGAGCGTCGCAATCGCATTATTACAGAGATGGCACGTTCTATGTTGGAACATATAAGTGTTCGTAAGAAGTTCTGGGCTGAAGGAGTCTACACTGCTATCTATCTTCTGAACCGGTCTCCCACCTCTGCCGTCAAAAAGATGACTCCTGAGGAAGCCTGATCTGGATGTAAGCCTCGCGTCAACCATCTGAAAATTTTTGGCTCCACTGCTCATGTTTGGATCCCAGATGCCAAGCGCACTAAGCTGGACTCCAAAAGCCACAAACTCATGTTCACTGGGTATAGTGAAAATCATAAGGATTACAGACTAATTGATGTAGACACTGATCATCTCATATTCAGTCGTGATGTTGTTGATAAGACTACTGGGCCCTTTCTGTTATCTACTTCATCTATTCATACTGAGGATCAGCCTTTGGAGGCTTCAGATTTAGGTGTTCGCATTCCTTTAGCTCCACCTGATGGGAGGGTTCCTGTAGTTTTGCCCGCACCTCAACCTGGTGTTCCAGCACCCGCCCCTCAGGATATTTTGGATCCTCCTGATCTTGTTCCTGCCCCTCCTAGTGATACTGATGCACCTATTTCAGATGTTGGTTCATCTGCTCTCCGGCCTAAATGGTGGGCCAAAACAATTGGTGATCTTCATGATAATGAACTCATCGAGGGTAGATCTGCTCGGAAGAAGAGCAAGCAGCAAAATACTGTCAATTTTGCCCTTATGGCCAATCTTCACAGCATCTCAGAGCCTCAAACATATTCTGAGGCTAAAGGTGTACCTGAATGGGAAAAAGCTATGGATGTTGAGCACACCAGTCTTCTGAAGAACAATACTTGGGTTTTGTCTGATCTTTCTTCTAGGAAGAAGCCCATTGGATGCAAATGGGTATACAAAGTCAAGTACAAGGCTGATGGGACTCTTGACAAATATAAGGCTCGGTTGGTCGCCAAAGGTTACTCACAAAAAGGAGGTGTTGACTATGAGGAGACTTTTGCTCCTACAGCCAAAATGAGTACCATTCGGCTTGTTATTGCTATGGCAGCCCAATTTGGGTGGAAAGTCCATCAAATGGACGTCAAGAGTGCCTTCCTCAATGGAGAGTTGCAAGAAGAAGTTTATATGACGCAACCTCCTGGCTTCTAGGTTGCTGGGAAAGAACATCAAGTGTGCAAACTAGTGAAAGCCCTCCATGGCCTAAAACAGGCTCCACGGGCATGGTACCTCAAGATTGATCAGTATCTCATCGATCATGGTTTTCAGCGGAGTCCTTATTCCAATCTGTATATCAACCAATACGCTGATGATAGCCTTCTCATTGTTGTTTATGTTGATGATCTGATAATTACTGGCAACTCTGAGCCGTTGATTCACGAGATCAAACAGGATCTCAATCACACATTTGACATGACAGACTTGGGACTCCTACATTATTGCCTAGGTATTGAGGTATGGCAGCAATATGACAGCATCTTTATCTCTGAGTCGAAGTATGCTCGGAGTCTGTTGGACAAATTCAGAATGACAGACTGCAAACCCCCTTCTACACAGATGGAGAAAGGGCTGAAACTTTCAGCTAATTCAGACTCTCCTATAGAAAATGAATCCACATTCAGGCAATTAGTGGGCAGCCTAATCTACCTTACTGCCACTCAACCTGATCTTAGTTTTGCAGTGAGCTATATCTCTCGCTTTATGTCAGCCCCTAAAGCTAAACATTGGGTTGCAGCAAAGCGTGTGCTACGATATGTGCACGGCACTTCCGACTTTGGCATCCTGTATGGCAGGTGCAAAGATCCGCAGCTGATCGGTTTTACAGATTCAGATTGGGCAGGTTCAGTTGATGACAGAAAGTCTACCTCTGGATATGTTTTCAGTTTAGGCACAGGGGCTGTCACATGGACCAGCAAGAAGCAACAGGCAGTGTCTCTCTTCAACAGAAGCTGAATACAGGGGCATTGTTAAAGCAGCCTGTGAGGCAGTATGGCTTCGAAGGATGCTTTTAGACTTGCAAATATCTCCTACCGGGCCTTCACCCTTGTATTGTGATAATCAAGGGGTGTTGAAACTTGCCAAAAATCTCGTCTTTCATGAACAAACAAAACATTTTGATCTTCATTGTCACTTCATTCTTCAGCTTGTTGAAGACGGATCTATTGTTTTGCAATATGTTCCTACAGGGGATTAGACTGCTGATACCCTCACCAAGTCTCTAGGCCCAGATAAGTTTGTCAAATTTAGGGGGCATCTTGGTGTAGTTGACCGCTTGACCATTAAGGGAGGGTATTAGACTAAATATAGTAAGTCCTATGTTAATGGTCAATCTTATAAGATATCTTCTATCATTTCTGCCTTTTTGCTATTGGCTATTTTTAGCCTGGTAAATCTCTTTATATAGAGCTGAGCTCTATCTTGTAATTCATTCAATAATAATATTGTAACAGTATTTGGCAAATAAATATGCAAGAGGTATTTGAGGGCCTATATTTGGAAGGAGGAGAAGAGAGGCTAGAAAGCCAGGGTCCGGAGTCTATTTATTAGACAATGTAAGTTTCTCAAAATAAAGGAATGATGTTTTTGTGGGATTTTTGACCGAAAATTTTTCCCATGTAATTTTTGTGTTCTAAGCAATATTGTCATTTATTTCCTATTTATTGAGCATCCAAACTTATTTATAAGTGGTCCCAATAATATTAATAAGTCTCTGTTTAAACCTTATATTTATGGTATATACAACCATTTGGGATGATTATTAATTAATAAATTTAATATAAACATTATTTTATTAATTAAAGGATCATATACCTTAATAGAAAAGGTATAACTACCCAAATTGTAACAGGTGGTTGCATCCATCCTATATTTATTGAAATCCTGTGTGGAAAAATATATCACTGGATATATGTTGCATTTGGCAAATAAATATGCAAGAGGTTTTTGAGGCCCCATATTTGTAAGGAGGAGAAGAGAGACTGGAAAGCCAGGTTCTGGAGTCTGTTTATTAGACAATGTAAGTTTTCTCAAAAAAAAGGACTGATGCTTTTGTGGGGTTTTTGACCGAAAAGTTTTCCCCATTAATTTTTGTGTTCTAAGCAATCTTGTCATTTATTTCCTATTTATTTTATTCTTTCTGCAGTATTCAAATATATGTAATTAATGGTTATCATAGCTAAACCTCATTATCCTGAATTTCTAACAACATAATTTCAGGATCAGCAGAAAACTGAGTTTTACAGGCAAACAGTAATGTTCTGTTGCTGTAAACCATGCTTCCAAGTAGCTTTGGGTTGGACAGAGTGAACAGATTGATAGACAGTAAAATAAAAATCAACTCCGTACGAAAAAAGAGAGAGGAGGTGCCTTGCACACATAGGAGTGCTGTAATGGCATAATAGGTGAGACAAGGTTGTGTAAGCACCTACATATATGACCAGCAATAAGAATTAAGATCAGACCCTAAAATGCCAATTTGGCAAAAGCATCACAATCTTTTGGCCACATATATGATATAAGGATTGTGCAGCTGTAGTCAAACTGATACATAATTGGTGATCAAATCATGGAGAAATCTGCACACCAATGTTGTAAAGTGACAAACCTTAGACCCTAAGCCTGGACAACCCTTAGAGCCACTACAAATTACTAACAATGGCTTGAAAATGGAACAGGATATCCTGAATCTAGACTTCCACAAGATGGAACAATTTGTGTGACATACCTACCAACTTTGTCTTCTGTAAACATAACATTCGAGGGAAAACATCAATCCGAAACTCAAAAGATATTTACAAAAAAATAAGCATCATTTGCAAAACTTGCATATATAAAGTAGTTGGGGAAAAGTTCACCCCAGATCATGTGTTGATAAAATAAAGGCTCAAGAAAACCCAGCATTTTGATATTCATACAAGCTAGTAAAGAACTGTTAAAAGGCCTGATAACTTCAGTAGAGTGCAGTTAAGATGAAGAAAGTATTGCTACTTTCTACTAAGTAGGGTCATGGAGTACCCCAAGGGTAGCCAAAAAGTAGATGGACACTAATAATCTGCTGATAAAATAAAGAAATAACATGCAAAGCCAATACTGAAAACACTACAGATTAATGCAGTAAACGCCTGACAACTTCAGTCGAGAGCAGTTAAGAGGATGAAAGTATTACTACGCTCAAAAAAGTAGGATCATAGGGTACCCCAAGAGTAGCCAAAAAGTAGAATGGAAACTAATAATCTGCCATACAAATTAATTACACTCTCTGGACTGAGAGTAGTCATAACTGCAATTACTGGAATGTGCTGAAACTGAACAAATCAGTTGAAATTATATCAGATTAGCAACCCATTAAGGTGCATATCAACACTCCAATCACTGCAGCAACTAGGGCATCACACCCAGCAATCTTTCAAAGGTCCCAGATACTTCAATCACTAAAGTACAGCATTGAAATCTTCCAGCAACGCCCTATCACAGGCAGCAGCAAATTCCATTCATAAATCTAGAAAATTTCAACAACAATACTCCAATACCATGTTAAAATTCTGCACACGGTATGCAGCTTCTGCACTGTAGGGTTTTAACAAAATTTGACTATCTTAACCTTCAATCAAACCCACAACTGGAATGCCCTAACTGGCATACACAAAGTATGAAAAACAAACAATAAATCTTGAAATCAGAATATGACTGCAATTAAAAAATTTAAAATATATTTTTTTTAAAAAAAGATAATTCAATTATTCTGGAAAAGAATTCTGAGTAAAAAACATATGGACGCCAGGGGTAATGAATAATCTACTAACTTGGCACACTAAAAAGTCCTTATTTTTAGTTTTTCTTGTCAAAAAAATTTGTTCTGAAAGTTACCCAGCTGCCCAGAATAAAGATCATTAAAAAACAACTTATTTTAGACGCCCTGATCCAAGGAAATCTGCCTAAAATAAAACAAAATCTAAAGCCTGCACCTAAACCTAACTAATGACTACACCCTAAAAATAACATAAAAGCACCTAAAGATAAACAAAAGAGGTGCCATAAAAATCTGCTAACAATAGCGCCTGAACTCTGTTAACAACAGGTGCTGCCAGGTGCAGCATTCATGCCTAAACATATAGCAGATTTAATTTATTTATAAAGATTTATAATATGCCTAATTTTTTTTACTTGCAGTGGTCAGAAAAAGCTTCTGACCAACAAAAATTTAACAGTTGTAAACATAAGTGCAAAAGAGAAGAATGTAACAACTTATAAAACAAGAGACTTCTAAGTTCCTACCTATAGACACGTTAGGTGCATATAAAACTACATGTTGGTGCAGACAACAAATTTTTCAAATAGTTTTATGTAAAACATGCACAAGTGACAAGTTGCAGAATGTTTGGCATTTAAGAACAGATCATGACACCAACTGAACATGGGACTTCACAAGTGCACAGTTTAGTTATGAATTGTGACACAAGCAAGAATGTCATACACAAGTTTGGCATTGAAGGCCATCAGTGGCACCAAATTAGTGTACTGCTTTATATTGTACCAATCCTTGGCATTTGAATACATAAAAGTGGATCAATGGTAGGGCCAATGTACAGTTTGGCACAACTGACATAAAGCACAAAGGCAACCCTAGGTATGGTCTGCATTTATTTGATGTTTAAGCGGATACTTGCACAAGAGGTGGTGCAATACCAAACACAATAGTTCGCCAGCTGCACCCTAATGTGAGGTTGTTTGTGCCAGAATCAACTCTGATGCAGGTACTAAAGAAACAAAAATATTTTTGGCACTATTAGGTCTTAGCACGTCTTGTGAAAATGCTGGCACAATAATGCAGAGGCTGAGACTGGTCTGTAGACTATGCACAGATCATCTTATTTTGTAACTTTCATTATTCCCGATCAGCAAGCATTGACCACAATGTAAAAATTTATAAAACCAGTGCTTAAGTTAACATATCATGAATTTAGGTTTTGAAGTGCATGGAAAATCAATTGAATGGTATGAAAAGTCAAAATAACTTGAATGTTTTTAAAATAAAAATAAATTCCATCAAAAGCATCGAAAAGTGTTTGAGAGAAGCAATAGACTTACGTGCTACCATAAAGGAGAAGCTTCTGAACTTTAGTAACATCAGCATCACCTTGATTGTCCTCAACAAATATGGTCAAACTGGTCCAATTCATTTATGCAGTTACAACACCATAATGTTACAAAGTTTTCAAAATACTTGAAAAGTAGATAGATTCAGAATAGATTTTCTGGGTAAAGACCGTGTGCAAAAATCCTGTTGTCATCAATGTTTCAGACCACTCAAGTGAACCATCATCAAGATGGATACCAAGTAGATAGATTCCGCCAATAGCATCAAATGAAGATATCACACACATATGTATTCCATTTTGCAAAGGACAAACCTGCGTACATTCTGGAATTTCACGTACTTTAATGCAACTGGTTTTCCCTGCAATAAGAAACGAATACTCAATAAATACAAATGCATATGCATTGAAGAGAAATGTGAATCACTCAAAAATGGCAAAAACCAAAGCATGAGATGATACTTGAAACAAATAACCATGTCAAAGTTCCCTTATAAAGAAAGAGCTAACAAAACCACAGTATTGTAAAGATTATGAAGTATAAAGGCAAATATAGATTTTTTCATATCATCATGTCCAAGCAAGAGATGGGATTACCTCTAGATTATCCGGCGATAAAACTACAGTATCACTTGCAGGAAAATCATTCACATTGCTGCAAAACATCATTTGATAATGAGCACAATTTACTTAAACATTCCAACATAAATATTAATGTATGGATCCCGCGAAAGATATCAAAACCTTCCATAATTTTATAAAATAAAAGCACACCTAAAACCCATATGTTCCTTGTTTGCAAAGAGTTTGACTGTCTTGGGACCTGTAAAAAATAAATAAAATAAAGGTTTAGCAATTACTTAAACATAACCTATTGAAACAAAATCCAAAACGTCAAAGAAATCACATTTAGCATTTTACATTAAAATAATAAAAATGGATTCTAGAGACAGCAACAAACAGTAAGCAGTTTGTTTGATTATCGTGAGTATGATTTATGTAAGAAGCCAAGCAATAATTGGCTATGAAACAAACCATGACATTATAATCATTAGGCTTTATGATCTCTGATTAGAAGATCGAGAAAAAAATAAATGTGAACTTTTCTTAGAGTTACTGCAACTGAAAAACTGATTCTTAAGCATAAATTATCAATCCTCACATACTACACTGATGGAGGCAAGAATTAAATTCAACCAAATAACAAAGTTTAAAGAATTAGTGCAACTGAAAAAATGGCAATGCAGTAGTGCCCCAGAAAATCACGTGTTATTTCCTTGTTTCACAAACTCAATAATTACCTTTATTGAATCTTCTCTGAATAAAATATTTATTACCATTTACTGCAGATCCCCCAAGGTCTACTGTTAAAATGCTTCAATTGAACCAGTACCAAATATACATATATCATTATATACATCCACCCAGTCCATACATTTAAAGACCTCGTCTTTTTAAATTATTAATTGAATTGAGATAACTTAGTAACTATACTAAGGTTTCAACCTAAATTCAAAGTGGAGGTTCAGAACTGTCGTGCTAGTACAAATGTTTCTCATTGTTGCAGATACCATAATCACTGAGTACCCAACATCAACAATGTCCAGTAAACCATCTAAAGTAAAATCATTTACCTACATACTGCTTACCTTCAAAGGTTTAGTTCAATGAAAATTCATCTCATAACTCATTCATTGCAATGAGACAACAATGGTGCTTGTATGAAAAATCACATCCCACACTTGTTGCCTTGACCATACCATGACAAATTGATGGAAACATCTCATATCAACAATGTCAAGTAAGTTGGACAAAGGAGGGGGGAGAAATTACACTTCATTCATAAATTAGTGAACAAATGAATTAACAAGAAAATCTCATAATTAACAATTTCCAGTAAGCTGGACAAAGAGTAAGAAGAAAAGGATAAACTTTTAAGCTTTATTCACAAGTTAGCAAACAAATGTATTAACAGGACTTAATTTAACATGAAAATTTGGAAGACTTAAATTCAATTCTCGAGAACATGAAGTTCATTCAAGCCAGATAGTTTTCAGATGAGCTTTCTTTAAGCAGGGTGTGATTATGTCAAAGAGGACTTTCTAGCAATGCTACAAGAATCACAAAAGTGCAAGCAGAAATTGATTTACCCTCTATTCCATTATGATACCAAAAGAATCATAATAAAGCAACTTTTGATAGGTTTAGATATGTATCTCTTTGTAATACAACTCAATAATTTATTTCCAAAATTTTGGCAAACAGATTAGATGTTCTCCTAAGCAATATGCTAGTGGAAGCTGGTAATGTTGTCATCACTCAAGAAGTGGTGCCCTCAATGATGTTAAATAAAACAATGGCTACATGATTAAAAGTTGCCTTGACCAATGCACATGTCGGATGTCATAGATCACTCATTTGTGTTTTCCAGGAGACAATTGCCATGCTGCAAGAATAGATTAAGTGGGTTGTTGGCAGAGATGCAAAGAAGAGAGATGAGAGAAATTAGCTAGAAAAGCTTACTTCACAAAGAGTGAAAGCAACATTATATAAAGTTATAAAATTTACTATTACAACAACCATATTTAATAGTAAATCACCTACTGCAACTGTTAGAAATTGTTGTCATAGATGTCAAAATAGGTAATATCATTGATGCCAAAATGCAAGCAAGTAAATTGTCAAAGAATGCAAGGAGTACATTAAAGATAAATAACATATAAGTCATATTCCAATATGCTGGCCGACTATCCTCTACACAAAGAGCAAAAATAAAGTTTAAATTAAAGATTTAAACTATCATAAAAGTCTAGCCAACTTCCCCCAAGCGCCACCGCTTGTGGCTTGCAAAAACCAAGAATAAACAAAAAGGACAAGTGTGGCAGCCGACTCCCTTAGAAGCGCCAACGATTGGAAGGTGAAGATTAAATAAATTTGTTTGATGTGGCCGACCTCCTCATAGAATGGCACCAAGATAAAGTCCAAGGTGGCCGACTCCTTCATGCTTTGGTGCCCTTGGGTAAAGTTTTGAATAAATTAAAAATAAACTTTCTCCAAAAGTGGCTGACCTCCCAAATAGAGCGCTCCACACTAGAGGACGAAATTGTTATCAAGATGTGTATAAAAAGAGATGATACCCTTTG
This sequence comes from Cunninghamia lanceolata, assembly GCA_027924645.1. Taxonomy (NCBI): domain Eukaryota; kingdom Viridiplantae; phylum Streptophyta; class Pinopsida; order Cupressales; family Cupressaceae; genus Cunninghamia; species Cunninghamia lanceolata. Next base: position 612,934 of record BSBN01001074.1, on the reverse strand, counting down.
CAAAAGACATATACTCTGAATGAGTTGCCTCTCTTGAAGAAGTGTAAACGATAGATGAAAAGGTAGAGTTTGATGTGAGTGAGGAGAATAAGATATATTTCTGAGTTTGAGCAGACCTAGTGTAACAAACAACCCCCAAATTTTTTCCAAAAATAATGAACAAGGATATGACAATGTTAGCATCAATTGCATAAAACCAACTAAATGCCTCACACTTTCTGATCACCCAAATCCCAGGATGGGCAAGGTGAAAGCATACAATGATTGGCTTACAATGAGCAACTATGCAACAAGGAATTACAATTCATCCGCTACGGCGGGCATCCACAAGCTGTGGGGATTCACCACTTTCAATGGGTAAAGAGCAAGAAAGAAAGATTACAAGCCATCCACTTGTTCAGTGGGAATACTCCACTTATGCAGTGGGTAGGAAAAATAAAGAAAAGTTCATTTCTCCTCACTAGCGGAAAACCATCCAGGGGTCCTTATGTGATTGCATTAATGAATGATTTCAATGAAAGCAAATATTGTTACATAAATCTATAAGATATATATTATTGAATATGATCGAATGAATACATTGAGAGAGCGAAGCTCATTTTATAGAGAGGATACAGACTAAGAAAGCCTAAAAGCTAGAGTAAGACTAAACTAACAAAGCAGAACTAAAGATAGCTTATCTAGCAACTAAAAAGTTGAAGACGGAAAAGCAAAAGATTGATCAGTATCTACACAATATCATAATACCCCCCCTTAATGATCAATCCACTAACTAAAATAGAGTTGCCCCCCCTGAATGGTGACAACCGAAAATGAGAAGGACAGGTCCACAAGCAACTGAAATAACAGGCAGAAGAGATGGCCTAGAAGGCGTAGAAAGCAGACTCCTTCTGCTCGGTATGCTCTGCGACATGTGCTGATGGTGTTGAAGCTTCAGACTTGGACTGCTTAGCAGCCAAGCGTTTCCAGCAATCCTTTTTCATATGGCCGAACTTGTGACAGTAATTGCACTGGATGTACTTTTTGGAAGGGTCCTGTGACTGACCCTGACTGAATGGCTGAGAGGGCTGATTGGAGACCTGATTCTGCTGAAAGGACTTGGCAATGAATGCCTGTTCTGAGGAGGAAGTAGCACTACCGAACTGTTGTTTCCATCGATCCTACTGCAAGAGTTTGTTGCACAGATCTGAAAACTTCAGAGTAACATTAGTTTAAGTAATGTTAAGAGTTTCGATAATGTGCTCGTAAGCAGATGGTAGACTTTTCAGAGTGATGACTACCATATCTTCCTCGTCCATGTCTCGACCAATTGCCATCAACTGATCACGGATGTCCTTGATTTTAGTGAGATGCCCCTGTAGAGACTTTGTTCATCCATCATGATCGAGAAGAGCATGTTCTTTAAAAAGAACACACGACTCTTGTCAGACGTTTCATGAAGATCCTTCAACAGATCCCAAATTTCTTTTGCAGATTTCCCAGACGGAACCTGAGGCAGCTGATCATCGGTCACTGATAACTTGATAAGCATCACCGCTTCACGATTTTGCTCATCATATTTTTCTTGATCTTTACCCACCACTTGAGGACGTGTAGTTTTCCCCAGAACTCGCTGGTCAAGACGTCGATATTCGAAGATAGTCATCATGCGCTGCTTCCAAGTGTTGTAATTCTTGCCGTTGAACTTCTGACTGCTCTCCAACAGAATGTTGGTCAAAGATGCCATGCTTCACGATTTTCGAAACACGAAAAGACGGATTATAAGCAATGGGCACAGATGCGGAAGCAGATAGATGGCACGGATAGACGGTACAGATAGGGAAAATAGAATCTTTGCACAAATACAGATCCTGAAAACATGGAATAAACTGACTCAAAAATTCGAACACGGATCTTGGAGGTACGGATCTCGAGACAAATCTGAATCACATATTTCAAAACTCAGATCTCGAGAGTACAGATAGCACTGAATTCGAGGCAAAAATAACTTTGCATGTCTACTGGTCGTTGGTAACCACGAGCTGAATTAAAAAATGGAAGTTTTTAAACCATTTACCCGAAAGCGAATGTTGAAACCCTAAACAAAAAGCCACCGCTCAGAGATAACAAGACTGCGACCACATTGAATAACCATCAAAAAATCGCTGGTAATATATTTGCTACGATCACAGCATAGACATTGACTAACCATAGATTAGAGAATGATCCTCCGAATACGATTGCTGAAACCAATAACTAAGAGCATTTTGCAGAGATCTGCCGACCAAGGCAAGTGACTGGAGCAATCAAAACCAGTCTTTGAAGAATCGCGACCTCGGATGGTAGAAAACACCGGCCTCCAAGTCACGACCAGGATGCAACTAGAAAAACACAAAAATCACACCGAAGGGTAATCATAAATGGCAACGAAGAGAGAAGCCACGAAACCCAACGATCACTCCATGCACGACGCTACAGAAACTCATGATCAGGAGTTGCGAAGAACTCTTGTAACAGAGACGGCGATAACATCCACCCACGATGGGATCAAAAACGACGCCAAAACATGACTGGAAACCACCAGTATATGCAAAAACGCGACTAGAGGATGAGTCGACGATGTAGAATAAGAAGAAAACCGCCGAATCCCGCAAGATGAAAAGAGGAGAGAATTCGCAATAGATATAAATCACGATCCAGAGAGTTCGAATGAAAGAATGCGGCTTCAATCTTGTACACAAAGGCACCGTGCATGATCCCACGACCAAAGAAAGAAACATTGCTTGCCCTTAACCAGGTTCGAAACTTGCTCTTGATACCATGTTACATAAATCTATAAGAGATATATTATTGAATATGATCGAATGAATACATTGAGAGAGCGAAGCTCATTTTATAGAGAGGATACAGACTAAGAAAGCCTAAAAGCTAGAGTAAGGCAAAACTAACAAAGCAGAACTGAAGATAGCTTATCTAGCAACTAAAAAGCTGAAGACGAAAAAGCAAAAGCAAAAGATTGATCATTATCTACACAATATCATAATAAATACAATGATGATTAGTAAAACTTGTTTAGAACTTGATAAAGATTCCCCTGTAGATCATGAAAGAAAGATCATACCCTGCTTAGAATTCCCTAAAAAATCAAATGCCCTTAACTGAGATTTACTGTTGTTCATACATTGTTGAAGAAATCAGACTGTCATTTGAGGTACGGCTGCCATGGGTCAGTCTTAAATCCACATGAAACCACAAAGAAAGTATCTCTTCCAAACACTACAAACCATTCACTACACAATGAATACCATTCACTGCAGATGTACATTGATCATCTGATATAAACCACTGCATTTTAATAACCTGCATTCCTTTCTGGTCCGTACGACTCAGAAAGTACGGATTCATTCACAGCATACTAAAGACTTCATCAAACCATTGCAAATCACTCTCAAAGTGGACGCCTATGCAATGAGAACTGATCACAAACAAATTAGAAAGTAATATCAGCATTAATGAATTTTATTTTTCAAATACCCTCAGACTGCAAGTACGGCCCAGCTATGGTACGGAATCCTCATTACATTCTAAACACTGCTCAACAACCATTGAAAACTGCATGGGAAGTGACGCCAAGGCAAGACAATAACATCCAAATACCAACTCTGCCACAAAACACTGATATTATATTTCAAATGCAAATTGTACCAAAACACCATGTACAGCCCAGCAAGGGACAACCACTAGGAAACACTCACAACAATATAAAGATATAAATCCAAACTACACACTTTAATATCAAAACTGCATTCCAACTATACAAAAATGGATTACAATGCAAATCACAACAAAATCTATCAATCTCTGATCAGTTCCATTGGTTTCCTGAAGTAGAAACCACCATTACCAGCTAGGGTAGATATCACACTACCGAAACTGATCTTCTTCGAATGAGTTTCCATCCACAAGGTATACTGAACCTCTAGTACAATCCCAGCAGCATAACATTAAGAAATCCAAGCATAAGTTCACAATGAGCTCTCACTTCTCTTTTATAGGCACTTGGGGAGTTACACAAGATAAAAGAATATATTTTCCCCTTTCCAATTAGCTTTAACACTTAAATACTTATTAATTATTTTCACCCTTAGGAACCTAAGTGAAAATAACAATTAAAATAGCTCATTAAATATTACTTTTTGCGGAAAATCGCAAACTGCAACCAAACACCAAATAAATTGTACCAATACACTCAGAGGGGTTAGGGATGCAAAATGATATCTTCCGGGGAACTTTCCAAAAATAGACTACTCCTCCAAGAATCTTGGAGAGCAATCCAAGAAGCTAAATCCACTTCAGAAAGTTGTATAGGCATCCCGACGCAATACAAAGCTCAAAACCAACATCTGATAGCAACGATTCAACTGAACCAAGAACACTCCAAGAACTTTGGAGTTCTTCCAAACATGTCGGATAGCCTCCAAGGGACTAGGAACAAGCATAATGTGCACAAAAATCTATGCGCCTAAAAAAGGGACATTACACCTAGGGCAGGTATTTATGAAGAGTGTTTCAGACCTATTTTGAAGCATTTATGCAGCCCATGAATGAAAGATAAGAGCAGATATATTTGATGAATATGTGTGAAGATTAAGAGTAGATTTTGAAGGAAGATTTTGAGATATTTGTGATCAGATTTGTGAGAGAAGCTAGTGCATGATTTGAATCAGAGTTGTGAAGGAAGGATATTACAAGAGTTGTGATCAGATTCGTGAGGGAAGAAGTATCTACATAGGCCTTATAAAAACAATATCACTCATTGAAGAATTTGAAGGTTGGTGCCTATCAAATAAGAGATTGGTGTCCCTTGCTGAGTTGGTGCTCAATTGTGGGGATTGTTGTCTCCAGTGGGTTGGTGCCTACAAAAGAAGACTTGTAAAAGAAGTAGGTTGGTGCCTACAAAGAAGATCAATATATAAGCAATATTTTGCTGTGGTTTTCTCCCGCAAGGGTTTCCACGTAAATCATGTGTTCTTCCTGTGTTGTTAATTACTAGATCTTGCGTGTGTGTTATTGTTAAGTTTTGAAAAGTAAAAGTGTGTTATACTGATTCACCCCCCCCCCCCCCCCCTCTCAGTATAATCGTGTGCTCATCAACAACTACCTACATAAAAGACTACCACCTAAATAATTACACTTTATTACATTATTATCCTAATACCCCCCTTAATGACTAAACCAAAAACAACACCAAGCTTGTCCCGAAATTTGACAAAGTAACCAAGACCAAGTGGTATAGTCATTAAATCAGTAGTCTACTCCTAAGAACAAAAAAGGAGGGAGGTGTCTTCAAAATACACCAGTTGCCAAATGTAGTGATGATGAATCTCGATATGTTTGGTTCAAGCATGATACATTGGATTCTTCACCAATTTCAATACTCCCTGATTATCACAAAAAAGCAGTGTAAGAGTATGCTGAGGAAGCTGAAGATATGTCAAGAATCTACGTAACCAAACTACTTCACAACTACTTTGTATTCACCTTCAATGGAGGATAGAGCTACTATTTGTTGAAGCTTACTCTACCTCACTCCTGAACTCAAGGAGAAGATGTAATCGGTTGTAGATCGTCGAGTATCCACAGATCCTGCCCAAATGGAATCTGTATACCCAATCAATCCAAAATCTTATGTCCTTTGATAGAGTATGCCAAAGTCAAGAGTACCTTTGACATATTGCAAAACTTGCTTTATGGCTATCCAATGAGAAAGCTTTGGTTTCGACAAAAACCAAGAGAGATAGTTAACAACGAAGCAAAGATATGGTCTAGTGGTTCTTAGATATATCAAGCTGCCCACCAACTGTCTGTAGTGTGATTCATCGATCAGGGATGAATCACTGGAGGTTGACAACTTCATCTCGACCTCCATAGGTGTAGAAGATGAGTTACAATCTGCCATCCCAAAACGTTCCAAAAGACTCATGGCATATTTGATTTGAACCATGAAGATGCTGTGATCAGATTGCCAAAACTCAACCCCTAGGCAATCATGTAGGAGGCCTAGATCTGACATGTCAAAAGCTGCAAAGAATTCTGATTTTACTTGCTGAACTACAATGTTTGTGCTACATGTGATGGCAAGATCATCAACATATACAATAATAATTACAATCTCATTACCATCGCTTTTGACATAAACATTTGGATCAGAAAGACTCCTTCTGAATCCAATATATTTTAGATGTTTATCAATTTTAAGATACCAGGCTCAAAGAGCCTACTTAAGTCCATACAGGGACTTAATTAACCTGAAAACCCTCAGGCTGAACCATATAGACTTCCTCATCCAAGTCCCCGTTCAAGAAGGCACTTTTGACATCCATTTGATATACCTTCCAACCAAATTGAGCGGCAATGGAGAGAAGTAACCAGAATGTGACCATCTTAGTAGTAGAAGCAAACGTCTCATCAAAGTCTATACCTTCTTGTTGTGAATATCCCTTAGCAACAAGATGTGCCTTGTATTTGTCCAATGAACCATCAACCTTATATACCCATTTGCACCCAATGGGCTTTTTACCTGGAGGCAATTCGACCAACTCCCGAGTCTTATTTTTCATCAATGCATCATATTCAACCTTCATAGCAACTTCCCATTTCGGTTTCCCTTGTGCATCAGAAAACTTTTGTGGTTCAGAAACCTGAAAAAGATCAAAAGATAGGCAAAATGACTATGCTCAATAGTTGAACTAGTTATCATTTGTCCTTTTCTCTGAGGACGTTCATTTGATTTAGGAAGTTCATCCACACGTACACCTTCCATAGTGGAATAATACCATTTAGGTTTCTAGTGTGTCTCAGGTGAATGTTGTGAAGGCAAGTTCTCAGCTAGAGTCTTACTTGGAGTGGAAACATTTTTAGTTCTTTGTCTCTGATAGACAAGCGGTGTAGAACCAATCCTACAGGCTGACCTAATGGACTGGAGGGTTCCTCCTTCAAAGGTATCATAATACTAGATTCAAGGTCTTCACTAACTTCTTGTTGAACATTTGAAAAACATGGCTCTGTTTCTTTTACATCAACATCCCGACTAACAATGATCTTAATAGTGGAAATATCAATATGCTTGTATGCCTTAGACTGCTCACTATAACTAGCAAAGAAATACCTGCTGCTTTTGGAATCTAGTTTATGTCTTTTCTATTCAGGAACTAAAGTGTATGCGGCTGAACCAAAAATTCAAAAAGAAGTTACCTCAGGTTTGTGACCGGTCCAAGCTTCTTCCGGTGTGATTTTCTGCAAAGCTTTGCATGGACATCTATTCAAGATGTACATCGTTGGGTTCACAGCTTCTCAATACTGATATGGAATGTCCCTGTTGTGCATCATGCATCGTGCCATTTCCATGATAGTCTTGTTACGCCTTTCAACCACTCCATTTTGTTGTGGAGTGTATGGGGCTATTAACTGGCGCTAAATACCTTCTTTTTCACAGAATTCCTTGGATTGAGTGGAGGTGAATTCCCCCCCCCCCCATTATCAGACCATAGAGTCTTGATCCGACGCCTTGTGAATGTTTCCACCAACACCTTGAATTTGAGGAAGGCACCACATAGCATTCAAACTTCTTCTTTAAGAAGTAAACCCACGTCTTTATGGAGAAATCATCCACCAATAACAGAAAGTACCTTGAATCATTGATAGTGGGAGACTTCCAAAAAGGCTCACAAAGATCTACATGAATGAGATCCAAAAGACCCTTAGCACGCCATGCACCTTCTGTAGGAAATGGCTCCCTCTTCTGCTTTCCAGCCAAACATCCAACACACAAATCATGTTTTTCCTGTATAGGGGGCAACCCATGAACCATATGGGCTCTACTAAGTTTGGCCAAATACTGAAGATTTACATGACCATACCTTTCATGCCAAAGACACTGGTATTATCTTCGACAGCTAAGGCATGCAAATTAGTTGTAGCAGGATCAATGAGCTTAGACAAGCCTCCTTGCCCAATGCCTATGGCAACAACCTTGTCCTGTTTCATATCTGATACAATACACTTGTTTCCACAAAACCTGACTTGAATGTTAAGGTTCTCAATAAGCTAACTAATAGATAATAACTTTAGATAAACATGTAACTAACATCTCCTATCCCGTCAACCACATGTGATCTACCATCACCAAGTGAAACTGTATCTTTATGACTAGAATCAATAGTAAACTTTACATACCAATCTTTGTGACACGTCAAATGTCAAAATGCTCCTAAATCAAAAAACCAATATATGTTGTCAACACTGTCTAAAAGAGATGCCATGAGTGCAAACTCATCATCTGAACCATGCTCTTCCTCAACAACAGCTAGATTAGCTTCACCATGCTTCTTCCGGGATAAATTGTATAACCTGAATTTATTGCAATAAAGGCATTTCACTTTTTTCTTGGATGGAGTGGAAGAAGTGTTACCAAAAGAATTATGAGGTTTGTTGCCGAATGAGAAATGAGGTGTGCTCTTAAACCGAGCAGCAAAAGCACTTTCCACAATCTCAAATGTATATTCCCCTATCTGCTCTTGTCTTCACTCCTGCAATAGATACTAACTCACCTTATCAAAAGTCAAAGTTTGATTTTCAGCCAGTAGATTCAGTGATTCCACAAAGGTCTCATAAGAGGGCTGCATGCTGTTAATGGTCAAAGCAACCATGTCCTCATCGTCCACTGGTTTATTGATGGTGGTAAGATGATCACTAAGGTCCTTGATTTTTAGGAGATGTTGTGACAATGACCCACCATCATGCAGTTTTGTAGAAAATAACAAATTCTTCAAATACAAAACCCAACTTTTCTCAGACTTAATACTTATTTTCGAGCTTATTCTATAGTGTTGTTGCAAATATGGCATTTTGAACTTTAAGGATTAAGTCATTGGACACTGACAACTTGAGTAGCAATAGGGCTTCCTTGTGATGCTTGTCAAAGTCATCTGAGTTAGTTATAGGCTTGGTTTAAGTCTCTAGGATAATACCGTCACACATCCTATACTCAGCAATCATGAGTATTTTGTGACTCCAAATATTATAATTCTTCCCAGTGAACTTATGTGCTTCCGGTAACATTTTGAATATTTGTCATTATCCCATAAAATAATTAATTCATAAAAATTGAACAACCCCTTTAAATTTGACCCAAAAAAATTTCCCAAAAAATTTTGAAATTGATCCCACAAATTTTTCAAACCCTTGAAATTTTGACACCCCGGATATTAAAAACCCCCGTCAAATTGAGATTTCTAAAACACGAAAAAAAAATTCAAAAAATAACTGAGGGGATTTTTAAATTAAAAAATACCTGGGAATTTTTGTCAAATGTTGTGCTCTAACAGCCACTGAATTTTGACCTGCATGCTAAAATGGAAGTAAAAACCCTTAGCCTTTGGATTAATTTACCCTAACCACTGGAAGTGATGAAACCCTAGTCTCCACCTCATAAATTTATGCCTTCAAATGGACTGCAAAACCCTAGCTGCCATTGTTCTGAAAAAGCATAGTGAAATCGTGTGCCCTAGCCACGCGTGCAAAAATAGACCATGATTTATACTGATTCATGGCCGAAAAAAAGAGGGAAAAAACACAATTTCAACAAAGGACCAAAAAAACACAATTTTTAGGGGTTAAATATCCATGATTTTTGCAGAAGGCAACACAATTTTGAGCAGAAGGGCAACATAACTTTTTACTAGAAAAAAAGGCATGTTTTTGAATGGAAAAAACTAGCGGATTTTAGTAGAAATAGGGCACAATTTTGCAAGGAAATAGGCCACATGACTTTGGCATAAATAGGGCACAAATTTGCAAAAACAAAAAAGCCACGAACTCTACCAAAAATGGGCTGCAGTTTTCACCCAAAAAAATGTGATTTTATGCTTCCAAACCGGCACAATTTTTGACTGGAAACCCTAGCCGTGAATTTGAAAACCTTGGCTGACCTTGCAAGACCTTTGCTGATTTGCTTGCATATTTCAACGATCTCATGATCTCAATCCACAACCACGACCTCTTCCCGACCTTTGTGCATACAAACTCTAACCCTAACCTGGTGGCTCTGATACCAATGTTGGCAGAGATGCAAAGAAGAGAGATGAGAGAAATTAGCTAGAAAGGCTTACTTCACAAAAAGTGAAAGTAGCATATAAAGTTATAAATATTACTATTACAACAACCATATTTAATGGTACATCAACTACTGCAACTACTTGCATAAAAGACTACACCTAACTACCAGCTAAATAATTACACTTTATTACATTATTATACTAATAGTGGTTTGCAACCTGTTACACCCTTAGTCTATTGGATGTATTGGGTTATGGAGTGGCTGACTTGTGGCACACATAAACTCACTTGATCATTTGATAATTTCTAAATCAAATAACTAGCAATTGCATGGAGTTTATGCACAACGAATTTGCCAATAGGCTATTAATAGTGGAAGCAATAAATTTTGAAATAAAATACCAAGAAAAAATTTTATATTCCTATTGCAAGGTGAGACAATGACAATGGTTTTTTTTGTAATGTGTAGTAAGCATTTTTTGTTTAGATTTAAAATATATTGTATTTATGTTAAATGTTTCTTGTATGATTATGTTTATAAAATGATATGAAATATTTACCTAAAATTGTCAACCTCTATTTCATTGTGATGAATTTTGTACAAGCTCACAAAAAAACCATTCATGATATAACACATTAAGTCAAAACCTAAGGGAAGCCCAAACACATGTTTTTTTACACCCCAACTAATATCCTTATCTTTGTATTCCTTGATGTGTCCTCTATTATTTCAAACTCACAAATGTCCCTAAAAATCTATTTCATATTCATCATTCTAGATATTATTTCACTACCTTGATTAGAAAAGATTGTTGTTACAGACAACTTAATATATATTGCAATTTGTTTTTTTATGACAAGGCTTTTTTATAAATATATTCAGAAACAAAAAAGACATTTTCTTTATTTACTTTGTGCATTGACAAATTTCATAACAAAACGAATAAAAAATATCAATTTCAAAAAACATGGTCTAATGGAATGCAATCATCATTCACTTGAAGGCATGGTAATTGAACTCCCACAACTTTTCGGCGTACCCTTTGCACACTAAGGTGCAATTGCTAGTTTTTAAATAAAATGATATATAGGGCGAGGCTTGAATTGCTTTTATGCTTATAAACAATTAATATTAAATTGATTATACTGGGTTATTAAGTTTCTAATATATAAACACTTTAAAATTGATATCTATTTACATATTTTAAATAAATGTATTAAAGCTATGTATATTAATTTTAAATCTCAAAGTCAAAAATATAAAAATATAAATAAATATATCTAATACATATTTTAAATATTTAAGATCATGTGTATTTAATAATTATTTTGTGATGAGGGTTGTAAGGAAAAGAAGGCTAAAGTCTTATATGCAATATTGATTAACTAAGAGCAAAAAAAAAGTCAGAACAACATTAATTTTGCCTCATATTCTGCACCCTAATTTCGAAGCCCTCAACGTGCTTGTTCTTTCAATTGCCACCTCATTCTCCCATCTTGTTATACTTATTTTACTTGACTTGTGAGGGAACATAGATTTTTGCAGGAAAATGAAGAACTTATTTTATTGTGGTATGTGTTGTTGCCTATATTTCCTTCTAACCTTCTTGGATTCACTTAACATGAGTTTTCTTTTACAACATTTTCTTCCTCTTCAAGATCAAGTTTGTTTCTATAATGTCACCGACCTCTTTGAACAAATATATGTGCCCCAATAATGTGTTTGTTGACAAATGAAATTACAGATGGGAGGTAGCAGCAGCTGGTTCCCAGCTATCACTGCTCTTTGAAAAGGCCTCATGTCAACATTAAAAACCATGGATGGGCCGTTAATATACACAAAAATTATTCTTTTTCAGCTTTTTGTTTTATTATTTAGAGTGAATTTTAGTTCTTTTGTGTTCTTATTCATATATGTTATATTTCATGCTTTCAATTTTAATTAATATGAAATTTAGTTAGAATCTAATTTATTGTAAGAGGAATAATCTTTCAAGTCTCTTATTTTTTTTTTTAATGTAAAATAATTGCAATGCAATTAACATCTACATAACACTAAAATAGAAAGCATTCATCTACACATTATTTTTTATATTTTTTCATGTTGTTATTTGGTCATATTTTTGAGATAACACCAATATTTACTTTTGGTTTTTTTTTTCTTTTTACCTTGAAAAAAGACAAATTAGCTTGCAATACGATTGGATCGTGCAAGTCCATTCTTGAGAGAACAATATGATCAGATCAATCCATTACTACCTAAGTTTTGGTCAGTACTATTAGAAGTAGGAGCCTTAGAGTGCTAACACAAACATGGCAGTTTCTTTGAACATCCCATGGATGTTTATAGAATTTCAGAGCTATGGAATGCTCCTGATTCTATTGCCAGGTGTGGTTTATTTCATTCTGCTTATTCCAATTCTTATGTTAATTTTGCAAATTTTCAGTCCAATGTTGACAGGCAGAAAGTGAGAGACTTGATTGGGGATAAAGCAAAAGAGCTTGTGCATGTGTTCTGTATTGTGCCCAGGCAAGCTGTTATTCATGGCAATCTATCATGAATATGAGGGCTTAGCTTCTGCATTGAAGGAATAAGAGAAATCAACAGGTGAAGTAGAGGTAGTTAGGCAAAGAGTAAAAGGATAAACATCATACTAAGGTAGAGACTCATAGTATATAGATGAAGATGGTCTAGGGGTAATAGTCCATGCCATAAGATACAGATGGCATGGATCCAAATAGTCATTAGGGTCATCATTAAATAGGAAAATCTGATGAGTAACATCAGAAGAGTGATCATCAGCAAGGATAGAGGAATTACAAATTATGGGATCATCATGAGTGAGAAATAGGCCAATAGAAATAGTAAGAAAGGATTTTTGGATATACGAGAATGAGTTGAAAGAGATAAATAAATAATATAAATAGCCATGTCTTTTAAGTAAGAATGGAAGTGGATAAACTCCTAGGATGACACCGCCAGTTTCTTTTGTGCCACATAGGAAAGCGTTTACAATTCATGATAAGTATAAACTATAACAGGCATTAACGTAGACAGGCTCAAAAACTCATGCCTCATAGCCTGTGACAGTTGGCAGTGGATAGAAAGTGTTTTCTTTGTTGAATCCCCCATAGAGCAAGAAGACACTTCAACAATTACTGAGGGGCTTCTGATTTCTCAAGTTTTTGGTTTCTATATTCAAGTAATGAGGGCAAGACAGGAGGGGATGGATTTGATAAATATTTTCAAGACAATTGGCATAAATTGTGTTGTATCTTTTGAGCAGTGAAATTATTTATAAATTTATTTTGAAAAACGCATGATAGACATGAAAGAGGTATAATTCTCTCATATCACACACATACATAAATTTAATTATAAATAAATGACGCAAGAATCCAAATTTCTATCTATATAGCATAATAACATTGCATTCTATGAAGAAGGGAAGTTGTTACTTGTACCTGATATTATTCTTGATGGTGGGAGAGCACAAACCTTGAGGAGCAAAATTTTAGAGTTTGAAGGATGGAGCAGATTTGAGTTTCAGTGTGTATGGCCAGTATTGTTTCATTTATGGCTACCGAAACTCACTTTACATACTATTCTTCATATTCACTATGGGAGAAGTAGCCACAAGTTGAGGAGCAAGGTGATCACGGAGTACTTGACTAGTTGGAGAGACTTACCACTTGAGGATGTTTTGCAATATCCAGGCTTGCAATTGCTTGTGTGCAAGCAATTCCGGGAAGGGAGGACTGTAATGTCCCCATTTTCCGAGTGATCACCTAATGGAGTTGGTTAGCCTATCCTATTCCAGTAGGCTAAGCCGGAGGGCTAAGGGAATGACCTAATTGATTAAATACTATATATAATCAATTTATTTGGGCATATTGAGGATGTGAAGTGACTTTCTATATCTTTGTGAGTCATTTGGAAAAATAAAATAAAATAACCTTGAAGGTGGACGACCAAGGAAGAACCCAAAAGATGTAATATCAAGTGTCAAAAGAGGTTCGCTCCTCTTGGAGAAAAGAAAAAAAAATAAAATAGAATATTTCATTTGTTTCTTGGTACCTAGCATGAGATCGGCCAAGAGTGAGGGAAAAGAAAATAGAAAAAATGATAATAAAATAAAGTGGGCGCCTAGGAGGGAGGAAGGAAAGGAATAAAAAAAGAATATATTGCTTAAGGGAGGTCAGCCTTGATAAGGTCTTTTGGAAGGCTATAAAATAAAGTAAATTGCAAGTCATTGATCATCCATTCATATCATATTTTCTTATTGAGATTTTCTTATTTGGCTGCAATTTTGATTGGGCTATATCCCAAGGACGAAAACTCTTGCGAATACGGTGAGTTGGATGAAAACCTAACTCATCTTGTGGAGGACTCATCTCATAAAGGAGTTCTATTTGCACTTCATTGGAGACATTTGGAGGTTTAGAGCTTGATTGCATATTCAGATTTTCAGATCAGCATTGGAGGAGCATTCCTTGTGGCATTTTGTGTGCATATTGCATTAGGGTTTTGCCCTAATTTGGAGCACCACTTTGGAGCAGACTTGAGCACCCATTTTGCATATTTTTTGGTATGTATAACCCTAGTTTTAGATCTGATTTGTGGAGCAGAAATCTGGGCATATGTTTGGCATGTTTGAGCCCATGAATTCATTGTAAATTCAGTCCAGAATTTCCAGTTTTGTAGCAGCAGACTTCTTTAATCAGAAATCAGATTTATTGGACCTATGTTTGGCTCTTGGATGGTTGAATTTCATGGTTGCTATCATAGTTAATGATATTTATATGTTTGGCATATTTTTATGGATGTTTGGCATGTGTTTATTGGCTGCCTATAAATGTTTATCATTCTGAAAATAAAAATCACAATTCAGTCCTAGGGTTTGAGCAGAAAACTAAATCAGAAAAGAGCAGAAATAAAAATCACAAATCTAGGGCAGAAATCAGAATGTTAGGGCAGATCCCATTGGGGATATTACATCATCTGAAAAATCAAGATTTTTACTCACATTGGTATTATAGGGATCACCTAAATCACCATTGATTTCGAAAGAAATATCCACAAGGTTCGACTCAAGAATTCCACCCAATGGCAATGGGGTTCACATCACAGAATGAGCTTTCGTGTACAAATTATCCACCCCATCAGGGGATACATCGCTTCTCTCAGAGTTAAAATAAGTACCTTCTTTGGATAAAGGAGAACTTATGGCCTTAAAATAAACACCACCATACGACAGACTGCTTCTATGAGAGTCAAAATAAGCATAATCACAAGGCATGAAGCTATTCACCTCTGGATTATTGTAGCTACTACAATTCTCGCCTGAGAATGCTTTCTACAAATTATGGCTAAGATTGCTTTCACCGGCAGATTGGCCTCCCAATTTAACCGTGTTAGGGAATTCTAAATCCCCAAACTCTAGATCATCATAAGAACTTGCCTGCACCAATGGCCTGAGGCTGAATCCTTTTTGGGTGTCCTTAACAGATGGTTTTACCATTGTGTTTGCATTGAAACCCTTTGAAGAGTTGAAAGCAATGAGAAGAAACGATGTGAAGGAGAAAACCAGACACAAAGCCTATAAAGATGGGCAGGTAAGAAGTGGGCAACTCATAGTTTTATGAAATTAATATGATCCATAATGGACAGATGTGTTTGCTCTGCTGAGACACCACACGACCGTTCTAGGGCGAGAAAACGTGTAAGGTGCGAATCAATCCCTGTGGGCAGTGCACAGCACAGATGGAAATAGAAGTTTTAAAACTGGCGAAATGTGCCCTGGAAAAACAAACTTACCGACGGAAGCAAGTAGGCAACCAGAAGTTTCCAAAAAAACACGAGAAAAAACGCAGTGGTCTTTTTCCGGCAAGAGCAGGCAGGCAGGATGACAAGTTTCCGGGGAGCAAAAGCTCCCACATATAAGCTTATCGACTAATTATTGTAATCAACATGATTTGGATTATGGGGTCACTGTAGCCTACTTATGCTAGAAATAGGAGGTAGTGGTTTCATGTTCATCATCATATTGCAAATTTTGTTCTCATTGTAAGGATCATGTAGGTTGCCCCCTCGATGTAATACCACTCCTGTTTATATCTTATCTTGGACGATTCTAACTAATCATGTAACACCCACATAATTATAACAATAATTAATTAATTGGTTACAACTAATAATTAACTATTTAAATACTAAGTAGTTAAATTAATTACATATGATATTAATTAATGTAGTATATTTTAATTTAGAAAAATAATTTGATCTTGATGGGTTATAATTTATTTTCAATTTAACTAATTAAGTGTGTTAATCAATTGACTACATTAATTGGTTTAATAAATTAATTTGGACATTAATTGATTTATTTAATTTAAATATAGGTTGGATTGTTTATTAGAATTTATTATTTGGTCATGGTCAAATGGAGACATTTCGTGTTAGCATTTAAAAGGAATGGGCATGTATCAATGAGTTGTCAACGGTCAAATGGGGACATTTATTGTGTAGCATTTAAAAAGGAATGGGTATGTATTAATTAGCATGGGGAGGGCTATCTAGAAAAGAAAATTGATATGACATTTGGAAAAGGATGTTTTCGATTGCATTTAATGTCAGCATGGAAAAAGGGATATGGTTAATTGCACCAAAAGGGCTTAAAAATAAATATGAATTAAAAAAACATGTCAAGCTCTTTGGAGGAGAAAAATTCTATAAAAACCCCTTTGTGGAGGGAAATTGGAAGAGGATTTTAGCAAGTTATCTTGAGAGGAAGAATTGATAGGGTTTCCCAAGAGCAAGGAGTTTTAATTCATTCCCTTATGCTTAGAGGATGAAGCAACTGAGATATGTGATATTTTTATTTTACTCTAAATTTTAAGTTTAAGAGTATGGAAAATGTCCATGAAAGCTTTTCTCAAATCTTAGAGAAACCAAATTACATTGATAAAGAGAAATCTATTGGTAACTACGGCTATAATACACCTACGAAAGTATCTATTCCATTCATACCTTAGGAATTCAATATCAATTTTTGCATAGTGCAAATATTGGAAGAATCCTCTTCTTACAACTTGATCTCATCTTTCCAAAACTAAGATAAAAAAGAAAGGTATTAGCCTGTGTGCTAAAACCTCTCAATTTAATAATGGCATTGAACTAAAACTGTAATAACCTGCCCCTGTTGTTTTTTTGATTTATCTTTTTTTTTAATAATATATTTTTTAGTTTTTTCTGTGATCTTTCAGAACTAGATAGAAGATGCAGAAGGGGGTTTTCGTTTTCTTGAAGTGTGTATGTCAGAATACAAGGAATATAGCATACAACTGAAAACCCAGAAAAACTATAACAGATATGAATTAAATAATGAAGACCCAGTTCATAGAATGGCATAAAATGAATAACCATCACATACCCATGTCAAAATAAGCATCTTCATATTTCTGTTGTTGACGGACCAGCAACATGACAATGGAGTTTTGCATTGAAAATATCAGCAAATGCAAGGAAATAATCTACAACTATTAGCATAGACCCTTAGGTCAAAAACAACCACTAAGCAAAGAAGAACAGCCCCAATAAACTCCAAATGGCTGCTCCAAGAAGTACGGCCAGCATATGAAGTGGTACGGCCTACACATGAAGAGGTACGACCAACAAAATGAAGTACGGCCAACAATGAAGAAATGGCAGTCCCAACCCTTCTCAAATCTACAATACAATCCGTCACTAGTACTCTTCCTCAGCTGCAACAAAACTGCAATAAGATATATCTTGTTATCTCCATCTCCGTCAATGGTGGTATCAAAATGAAGCTCAAATACAGCCACTGAGTATGGCTGCTCCAAAATCCCCTTGGGTGATCTTTCACACCTACGGAAGATTGCTACCAATGGTGGTTTCCGTCACCAAAAGCCCTGGCTGAAAGAAATCCCCCAAACCCTCATTTGCAGAGCAAATAGAAGCATAAAAATGTAATATCAAGAATGAATAACTTTTCCCACTCTTTGCCTTTTTATAACTCCACAAGTGGATCGACCCATATGAGAGGGAAATGTTATTTTTAAATTTGTTTTTTATTCCTCAAAGGGGCACCCAAATCCCTTAGTGACTTATTTTTGCATTTTTCCTTATTTCTCCAAAGTCACCGACATTAATTAATTAAAATCCAAATATAATAATAAAGTATAACTTACGGACTTTAATATGAAAGCCCAAACGGTCACAGAATCCCATGAGTTATAGACCGTTGGAAAGATCTCGGCGAAACGCTCCATCTCCAATAAAGAGTTTCCCAAAATAGCCAACTTCGCGACTTACTAAAAATAGTAAGTCCCAGCCAGAATGTCAAAAACCGACCAAACGAACTCCCAGAGTTCCCCAACCACTTTGGTTAGTCTACGGGAACCAAGTATAGACTAACTCACTAGAAAAAAGGGGACATTACAAAAACCCAGAGAGGCATTTCCATTAGGTGTAAGTATGTGAGTTTGGGGTGGTAACCATTTAAATCTTATTTGTTTTACATGACAAAGATTTACATGCATATAGTTACAAATAGCAAAGTCAGAATTTTCATAGTATTAAGTCAATTTTAAATTACTTGGAGGATTAAATTTCTCTATAAAATGCAAAGACCAGCAAGTTTGAAGAGGCTTTTTTATCAATGAAATCATAGGGACATTTCTATTAAAAGAATTATATAAATAGATTATTGGGGGAAATTTTATTAAAAGAAATTTAATGAAAAATTATATAGAAAAACCATATGCAGATTTTATAGAAAAACCATATTGTACTAAAATATATGTATATTTAAATAGTAATTCAAAACCTCTGTGAGCCACCATTATCAAACCCTAGCACTACATTTCTTCTTCCTCAAAGATCTAAATCTCTGCAACGAAAGGGGCATTGCAACTCCACTTGAAAGTGCCAAATTTAAAGGGGGACAATTCAAAACCTATGTGAGGTACCATTATTAAACCCTGGCAATTTCTTCTTCCTCAGAGATCTAAATCTCTGCAATGAAAGGGGCATTGCAACTCCACTTGAAAGTGCCAAATTTAAAGGGGAGCAATCTGATTTTGTTTAGGCGCCACTAATGGCCACAAGAAATGAATTTTCAATTTTTCATAGAACAAAATGTTTGTATTGTTCCCTATTCTGCAAACCCTCACCTTGAAAAATGCTTTTGTTTCAAACCTTTTTTGCAGGCCGCGTTTCTTGAAAACACTAGGCATTGTTCCATGGAGGCACCACCATTAACCCTCGTAAGCAATTAGATCTTCCTTTTTGGCCATGGTAAACCTCAAGGGAGTCAACTAGCTCCAAAGGATGCCATGGAAGACCACCATGGAGCTGCAAAATGCCTTTCATGGACATCCCAAGCAAAAATAAAAACATTATCTCACCAAAGGAAAACCAAAACAACTAAAAACCTGAATAATTGTATGTTTTGGATGTCATTACTTTCGCTTTTTTTTTCTAGTATTAAGTGCTGCAACATCACCGTCATATGCAGCTCATCCTTTATCCATTTGTAAGCGATATGCAAACTGAGAGCTGCCTTCTATATGCCCTAAAAAGCTGGATATGCTATTTATTGTTTTTTGATTTGTGGAAAGTGGAAAGTAGATAAAATATTGTAAAACAAATATAAAATGAAGAGAACAATGATGTACTTATAGTAATGTTTGAAAGGATTTCAAACCCTTAAGTTTTAGGATGACATACTCAAATAAAAAGACCCAGCTTTCATTTATTTTGGCCCCTTTTTTCTATAATAGAGAATGATCAAAGGAAATCGAGAATTTCAGGTACCACAGCATTCTCATTAATGTCCAACATGTATTTTGAGAGGTCATATGACCTATTTATGTATTATTTTTGTTTTGAAATAAAATTGCTGAAATTTTTTAATTAGGTGCCTAAAATATACACAAAAACTCAAACTTCACATAGAGAAAATCCAAGAGAGATTTTTGTGCGATTTAGGGTACTAAAGAAAAACCTCTGCCCATTTTAGCCCAACCATCATCATTTGAGAGAATTTAAAAGTTTACTGTGAATTCTTAATTAAAGCTGATTGAATAAATTGATGTATGATTATTATTAATTTTATGATTTGTGTGACTGTTGCCAATAGGTGGATGTGAAAATTACTTTGTAAAAATAACCTTGATCATATCCTAAAAACAATAGACTTTATGAGAACTACATCGATTTTGATTCCATGGAAATGGGCATGTGGGCAAACCATTGGAAGATGGAATTCCATAGAGTCAAATCAATCTACTTTTATTAATTGAGTGTTTCGTTCTTATATTTTCAAATTGGATTTATCATCACCCTAAAAGAATCCAAAGACATGGTACTAGTAAATGACCTAGATGAACTTACACTTAGAAGTGTGTCCCAACCTAAATGGGAGTCTTCGGTAGAGGAATCAGTTAGGGTTTGATATTAAGGGAGTGTTGATCCAAAAGACTAGGTTGAACCTTAAAGGTTCTATGACTTAATAAATTTAATCGAGTTGTGAATGTCTTTATGTTTGAGACTTAGAGGTATAGAGGGTTAATAGCACTGAACCACGGCGACGCTTCCCCCCCCCCCCCCCCCCAAAAAAACCCAACGTTTCGGGGACGGGGATGTCCCCAAGACGTGGGGACATCAAAGGGATGTCCCACCAATGTACCACCACCTCTGCCCGCGCACCTCCGTCATCCCCGAGACATTTCCCTCTGAGAGGGAACATCTCCGAGGCATTCTGTGAAATTGGGGATGTCCGAGGAACTCCAGGACGTCCAGGGGACACCTAGAACTCCCTCAACGCCCCAGGAAACGCAAACAGAGCAAGGGTTGAGGGTGAAGGAGGTGGTGAAGAGTGATGTTTTTTGGGTTGATGCCAATACATTGTCTCCATCATTACTCCAATCTTCAAAGTGATTAGATATGGGGATGCTAATGCACCTAAGCTTGGAGAGGTGTATGAGTTCATTGATACTATGCTTGATCAAATGAAGACAGTTGTATGACAGAGAGACCCCACATTGCAATTCTACACCGAACATATTCAACCGATCATTCATCGTAGATGGGAGAAGCTCAACACTCCCTTGCACATGGCTGCCTATGCATTGAACCCAAAGTGGTATGTGAAAAGGCCTAGTAGAGTTGCACCTATACAAGATGCTGAGGTGAAGGCAGGGTTCATGAAGGCCATTCAGAAAATGTATGATCCTACAGAGGGCAGCATCATTCGTAGTGAGTGGACAAAATTTGCCACTCTTAGGGGATATCCATAGGAGGCCGAATCAGATAGGAAGACTTTGGCACAAGAGGACCCTATTTTGTGGTGGACTTTGCATGGGCCTAATTCTATGATTACCAGTCTAGCCGTTTGTTTGTTGTCCCAGGTTTCTAGTTCTTCTGTTGCTGAGAGGAACTGGTCTACTTATAGCTTCATCCACTCCATTAAGAGGAACAGGCTTACCTCTAGGAGGGCAGAGAAGCTTGTGGCTATACATAGTGCCTTGCGTCTCATTGACCGCAACACACTTGTGTACAAGGAGAGTCCAACAGCCAAATGGGATGTAGAGCCAGAGGAGCCAGCACAAATTGATGATGATGCTACACACACAGAGCTGGTTGGTATTGGTTTGGAGGAGCTTGAGCATGTGGAGTCCAGCAGTTCTAGTGATGAGGAGTTTGGCGAGGGCTTTGGGGATGATTAGCCATTGACTCATTACTATTAGTATTTACTATTTAGTATTTTGTTTTTGAACATTGTTGATACTTGATTGTAATCATGAATCATCATAATGAAATTTTGAAAACTCTTCGTCGATTCGATATTTTGATTTTCATTTTCAAATGTTCAATGTTCAATGTTCAATGTTCAATGTTCATTGGTTCAATGGTTCAAAAATCAAAACTTCAAACAGTGATTTTGGTTCAATGGTTCAAACAACATAAGAATGTTTGATATTTTGATTTTCAATTTTTCATTTTCAATGTTCAATGTTCATTGGTTCAATGGTTCAAACTTCAAACAATCAAACTTGAAACTTCATTGTTAAAAACTTAAATGTTCATTTGTTGATGTTCAATGCAATATACAAATTCCTTATACATCTTTTTATAACTAATTTCTCAAGTACTATATGTATTTGCACCGCTCCCCCGCCGCCCCCCACCGCCGTCCCCAAATTTAGGCCCCCTGTCCCCCCGTCCCTGAAACCCGTCCCCCTGTCAGGAAACTCCGTGGAACTATGGTTAATAGTTGAACTATGAGCAAGAGGGGTTGCAAAGATATACATACATAAATGTGTGTGTGTTGTGTGTGTGTGTGTGAGAGAGAGAGAGAGAGTTATAGGCAATAATAATCTTGAATAGTTCCTAATGTAATGATAAAACTGACTTATTGAACAAAATAACCAGTGTTCCACGGACTTTCCTGACGGGGACTTGGGGACGGGTTTTGGGGACGGGGGGACAAAGGGTTTCGGGGTTGGGGACGGGTTTCGGGGTCAGGGGGATGGCTGGATTTTGGGAGGGGACGGGTCCCCGTGGAACACTAAAAATAACAAATAACACCCACATCTAACAATTTCGTCTTGATTCAATTGAAACAAATTGGGTTATGATAAAATAGCATTACATTATATGATTTGTACTTGATTAATCTTAAGAAACCTATTGTGAAGATACATAAGTTTGTAAATACCAGCTAACCATTGTAGAAAGAGGATTAGTTATAATAGAATGCTTTGCTTAAAGTAACACATATTACACAAGCTTATCTATAAGTTACTTACCAAGGGTAAGTGGTTTCCAAGTGAGCCAATAGGGTTTTGTTTAATTGAATATCCTTTGATAGTGAGTACTTTCAATAAGTTTTGCATACAATGACGCTTCCATACAAGAGATTAAGACCCATACTATACTTGATTACTAAGTTCACTTTATACAATTGATTACATGTGGTAAACCAGATTTCTAAATTAGGGTGGTTAAAACTACATTTTTGCATGGGAATCTTGAAGAAGAAATTTATATTATCAGTTATAATAAGGTTCACAAGTTCCATAGAGGCACAATTTTGTGGTAAACGGAAAAGAAAACATAGTTTGTAGGTTAAAGCGATCTTTATATAGTCTAAAGCAAACACCTCGGATGTGGTATCAAAAATTTAATGTTTTTGCATTGCAACATAGGTTTGTTAGGAGTGATTGTGATCGTTGTGTTTATTTCAAATTGATTAATGATAGGTTATTAATCATTGTCATATATGTTGATAACATGTTCATTGGAAATAGTAAGGGTATGATTAGGGAACTCAAAACCCAGTTTTCTAGTGCCTTTGACATGAAGGATTTGAGAGCTGCAAAATACATCTTGGTTATAGAGATCAACAAGGATCGGATCGGCAGAAAAGCTTGGCTCAATCAAAGTAAGTATGTTCAAACTATTTTGTTCTGGTTTGGTATGCAGGACTGTAAGCCAGTGAGTATTCCTCTACCTATTGGTAAAGTTATCTTTTGTAAGATACCACCCCTAATTTTTTTTCAAAATGACTTACAAGGATATGACAGTGTTAGCTCAAATGCATAACCAACTAGTTGCCTCACACTTTCAGATCACCCAGATCCCAGGATGGGCAAGGTGAGAGCATACAGTGATGTTGGCTTACAATGAACAACAATGCAACAAGAATATTCAATTCATCCGCTGCGGCGAGCATCCACGAATCGTGGGAATTCACCACTTTCTTCAGTGGGTAAGATGAAATAGAACATTACAAGTCATCCACTTATTCAATGGGAATTCGCCACTTGTCCAGTGGGTAGAAATGTAAAGAAAGATAAGTTCTTTATCCACACTGGCGATAGAACCATCCAAGGGTTACAATATGTTTTGAATATGTTCTTTCCTTCCACACTGGCGGTAAACCATCCAGGGGTCTTTAATGTGTTTGTATTAAATAAAGACTACAACTAAGCAAGAACAATGATGCTCATAGACTCATTTTCAACCTGATAATGCCCTGCATAAGACTTGAAGATTAAGACGTCTCCAAAGAACACTTCACTGCTGCAATTCAGAGAATAATATCTCAGTCTGCCCCTGCATAGATAAAGTCCTCAACATATGATGCTCCACAAAACATGATACCACTCTTGGATTGACACACTTAAGGACTTGAATATACATATCCCTATGGATAAAGACACAAGACACCTCAGAAGTTTATAACAGTGATAAAGGCTCTAAACAGGACCATACGATACCCACTGATTGCTGGTACAGACATGCTACAGGTCTGCAAATAATATGCTCTCAAAACCAGTGATACCTTAGGAAAATACTCACATAAAATGACCAATACATTACAGTAAATACTCATTAAACAATGTGATGCAAACTGTACATGTAAATTGCCTCCCAAGAGCCGTACGACCTCATATGGTATGGCTGATTACCATAAATCAAAGACTAGATTAAGACACAACAAAGTATCATGGATTAGGTCGCCTTGGCCATACAAATACATTGCAAAAGGTTTGAAAACCAAAACTCGGCTCAAAAGAATTTACTTATCAATTTTCCATCTGACATGGTACGGCAAAGGGATGTACGAATATGCATAAAGAGTTATAACTTTGCATCAAAACTCATAACATATAAATGGAAAGGGAATGCCTAGAGGAAACAATGGTATTCCAAGCACTTTCATACTCCAAGTCAGAGATAATAATTTTGATTTCAAATTTACCAGCATCTGCACCGTACAGCCATATGTACGGCCAGGTACAAGAAAATAAAGTGAACACCAATAGTACTCCAAAATGTTTACAAACTGCATCAAAACTCATCACAAACAATCTCTAAAATATACAAAGCAATAAACTCATAAAATCTGCCATCTCCTTGAAGCTCAATGTGATTCCCTGAAGTAGAAACCACCATCATCAACTAGGGTAGATATCTCACTACCGAAACTGATCTTCTCCAAGTGGGATTTCGTCCACAAGAAGGAAAGATGAAAATGGAAGAACACGCAGGTTCAATCCAACAAAATAACAATACAATATCCAAGCATGCCTCCAAATGAGCTCCCAGTGTCCTTTTATAACCTTTTAAGAGGAATATAATATTATTTCCTTTGACTCTTCGTATTACTTCTCTCAAAGGACCTTTTTAATTTTCCCCGCCTAAAACACTTAACTTAATATTATAAAGTGACTTTATTGATTGGTATTAAAATAAGTCACTTTATAACCTTTTAATATAATTATTTAATATTACCCATTAAACTTAGCACTTTTTTGCCAGGTAACATTAAATAATTAAAATAATTATTATTCCTTAGGCGTAGGAAAATTGGGGACATTACAGTCCGCAACTGCAATCCGCCAAGCTGCCATAGCACCTGATGCCAGAGTGGAAATTAACTGTACCTGACCACCATCCACCTGGATCCCATATCAACCTGTCCATCCGGCTATAGAAATAGAGATAGATATCTATCCTGACCCAATCATCATATATCATCCATCCGTATGAGTAGACCATCAAAAAGATGTGAAAACCAACTTCCATATGCACATAGATCAACTTTATAAGCCACCAATTGCCTCTGTTGTAACTCAGGCCAGCAACAAAAATGAAATCATGGGTGTCAACATGCCCATACATACCAAGCAAATCCATCCAATACTCAATGTCCATCAAATAAACATGCCTCCACACACTCCCAGGCAGCTGAATAGCTGGTGTAGACCATGAAAAATCTGAAAGTGCAATGGAATTCCAAGTAATAAATCTACTTACCCATGACGAATCAAAGAAAATGAAGTCACCAATCAGCAAATAAAAAGCTGCCATATCATAATCAATTGGTGACATAGCTAGAGATGAGTTATGGATGCCTTCAACTCTCACCAAAGACAACTCCTGAATGGCTGGTCCACTAGGGGTGTCATCAATATGATCAACAACATTATCAAACAAATGACTAACATCAACTGAAATTTCAGAATTATCCTCATCTATCCATTGTTCCTTCTTGCTTGAGGTCTTCATTAAACCATCCAATTGATATGTATCATCAATCTCATTAATACAAACATGTGAACAACTTGAATTTTCTGATTCATATGAATTCATTTGTTCATTGGGTTTGGCTGTCATAAGAGACTTACTTGTTCATGACATATTCAGCATCATTCTTGAGAAAAAGAGATCTAAGATAAGCCTCCCTTTGTTGTCTTGCTTGATCTAAACGATGAACTTGTTCTTTGACTTGCTAAAGATGCAATCTTGCATGGGCAGCTACAAGCTTAACCTCCTTGGCCCTTTGTGACCATATATCACACCAAATTTGTGTCCTTTCAACATCATCCCAAGTCTGATATACAAAATCAGAATTCTTATGACTTGAATTCACCTCACAAATTCCATTTGTAACACCCAATTTCTGAGAACCATCTATAGGAAACTCTATGGTACTATCATCCTTATGTGAACTTGTTACCTCATGATGGATTGAAAGAATATAACTGCTGTTATAAAATTCAGAATACCTATCATATTCGTGTGCCATGTCTTCAAGCTTCACAAGAGTATCATCTTTGAAATTTTCATATTCAGCACTTGTACTTTGAGTGCCAACACTTGCAGACTCTTCTTCCTTCATTTCTCCAAGTGTAAGAGTAGCAATCTCATAAGAATGAGGAAGAATATCGCTGTCCCAAATCAGAGCTTTGGAATCCTCTTTAATGCCTACATTGTAGTCCTCAAACACCATCAAGTCTTGATTTGTCTCATCTTCTTCCCCAATGATTTGGGTGGGAAGTGTCTCAAAGAAGTCTTCATCACTGAATGTCATAAGCTTGCAAGGTTCCTCATTATATGATTCTTCAATCCTCTCCTCAACTTGTTCAACTCCTACTCCATTTGCCTTGTCATTTTGTAGCCTAGGAATAGCTGTTATAAAGGACTGATTTTCTAAATTATGCAAGGAGTGATTATGCCTACTCAAAAGTAGACAACGATCGGCAATCTCTCTATCTTGATTTTTCACAAATTGGATAGCTCTATCTCTATCTCCAACCAATTGTAAATAGTCTTTTTTTATCAACTCCAAAGCTTCTTTGAAAGGATGTAAATGTGTATGAGGGATACCATGTCCCATTCCTTTTTGTCTTTCCTCTTTTTGGGCTGTCCAAATGAGGTCTTCTAGGTGTTTGTGAATGCTATCCAATCTTGACAATGCTTGAATTATGGTATCTTCCTTCACCACCATTTGATCTTGCAAAACTTCCCAAACTAAGGACTTTTGTTCCAACTGTCCTTGGCTGCCATAGTCTGATTTTTCATCATGTGTTGGTGAAGAAGCAATATGATCATCCAAAGAATCCATACCATTGCTACCCATATCATTAACATGCTCTTCTTCTGAGTCATCTAAGAAGTCAAACTGTGGTTCTCGTATGGGAAAATCCCACTCAAAATTGGAATTGCTATTACTAGATTGATATGGATGCTCCATGTTTAGTGCTATTACTTCTATTGTGATAACCAAAGCTTGCCATGATTCCTGTCTCTGTGTATCTCCATGCCTAAAATTTGTTTTTCTACTCCTAGATCCTTCATATCAAACGCCTAGCCAACTGAGCCTTTAACCTGTTGATCTCTATCATGCTTTTACTTGCAACAAGCATATCGTCAACATATAACACCAAGATAATAAATAAACTATTTTCCAAACTTTTGAAGTAAACACAATGGTCATACTCAGTCCTTGTAAAATTATGGCTCACCATGAGAGAATCAAACTTCTTGTACCATTGCCTAGGTGATTGCTTCAAGCCATACAATGGCTTCCTAAGTTTGCAAACAAAACTTCTTTTGCGATCCTGAACAAACCCTTCTGGCTATTCCATATATATATATATACTCCTCCGAATCTCCATGTAAAAATGTTGTTTTAACATCTAGCTGCTCTAACTCTTGATCAAGTAAAGCAACTAGTGCTAATACTACCCGAATAGAAACAAGTTTAACAACTGGTGAAAAAAATTCATGGAAATCAATACCTTCCTTTTGAGCATACCCTTTTGCTACCAATCTTGTTTTGTACCTTTCAACTTTATCATCAACACCTTTCTTCGATTTGTAGACCCATTTGCAACTAACAACTTTCCTACCCTTTAAGAGTTCTACCAAATCCCATGTTTTATTCTTCTCCAAGGCATCCATTTCTTCTTTCATTGCTATTTTCCGTTTAGAACTTTAATATCATCCATTGCTTCCTAATAACAACTAGGTTTCCCATCAATAGAAATCAAAGCAATAGATAAACTATAATCATCACATCTCTTAGGAGAATTTCTGACCCGTGTAGATCTCCTTAAAATTGGTTGTAGCATTTCCACATTTTCCTGTATATTTTTTGCATCCTCATCTTCATCTTCAGAAGCTTCTTCCTACTTTTTTTCTGTAGATGGCTGAGTTTGCAGCTGAATTTGTGGTACTTGTTCCTGTTTCATTTCAACTTCTACTATGTCCGATTTTATGACAAGAGATTCATCAAATATTACATCTCTACTAATGATGATTTTGTGGGTAGTAGGATCCCACAGTCTATATCCCTTACTCCATCACCATAACCAACAAAGATGTACTTCTTTGATTTGGGGTCCAACTTAAAAGGCTGATCTTTAGAAATAAGAGCATATGCATCACAACCAAAAAAATTCAGATTTGAGTAATCACAAGAATGACCTGTCCATACTTCTTTAGGAATTACAATCTATTGCAACTAATGGTGACCAATTTACTAGATAGCATGTTGTATTGACTACTTCTACCCACAATTCTTATTCCAACTTGGCATTACTGAGCATGCTCCTTGCTCTCTCTAGAAGAGTCATGTTCATGCGTTCAGCAACATCATTTTGCTGAGTGTAAACTATGATCTTATGCCTTTCAATCTCAGCTTCCTTACAATAATTTTCAAATTCCAAAGATGTGAACTCGCCCTCATTATCTATTCTTAAACACTTGATTGACCTGCCAATACTCTTTTCAACCAAAACTCTAAACTGCTTAAATACACTAAACACATCAGCTTTCCTTTTAAGAATATAGACCCACACCTTTCTAGAGTAATCATCTATAAATGTCACAAAATACGATGATCCTCCAAACAAAACTGTAGAGGATGGTCCCCAAACATTTGAATAAATATAATCTAGGATACGCTTACTTATATGACTACTTGTTTTAAACCTCCACACCAGAAGCAATGGTGGCTAGGGGTCAATCCATGTAAAAGGGGAAGAATTCGAAAGATACATCAAGATCTAAGTCAAAAAGCAAAACGGGTAAGGGAAAATGTTGGTACTGCAACAATTCAGGGCATCTCAAGAAAGATTGTTGGAAGAGGAAAGAAAACAAGGATGACTCTAAAAAGGAAGCAAATCTGGTTGAGAAAAGTTGAGGTATGGTTGATGAAGTACTATCTGTTTGTAATATCTCACAATATTATGAGGAATGGTTATTAGATTCTCGTGCTTCACATCACATGTGTCCACATAGGAGTTAGTTTTCTTCTTACCAACTATTGATGGTGGTGTTGTTCTTATGGGAAACAATGTTTCTTGTAATACTGTTGGGATTGGGAGCATTAAGATTAAAATGTTCGATGGTATTGTGAGGATGTTGATAGAGGTAAGACATGTACTAGAACTCAAAAAGAATTTAATTTCCTTGGGAGTTTTGGATTCTGGAGGTTATAAATTTACATGTCAAGGTGGAGTACTAAAAGTGTCCAAGGGCATTATAGTGGTAATGAAGGCTACAAGGATTGGGAACCTTTACAAGTTACATGGGAGTATTGAAATAAGTGAAGCAACGGTGGTATCTGAAAATGTAGATGAATCTACTCGTTTATGGCATCATCAATTGGGCCATATGAGCGAGAAAGGGTTAAAGGTACTAGTAAACCGTAACTTACTTCCAGATTCAAAATCCCTAAATTTGAATTTCTGCAAGTACTGTCTTTGGGAAGCAGTGTAGACAAAAGTTTAAAACATGTAGTCATACAAGTAAGGGAATCCTAGATTATATTCATTCAAATGTTTGGGGACCATCCCCTACAGTATTGTTTGGAGGATCATCACATTTTGTGATATTTATAGATGATTAATCTAGATAGGTGTGGGTCTATATTCTTAAAAGGAAAGTTGATGTGTTTAGTGTATTTAAGGAGTTCAATGTTTTGGTTGAAAAGAGTATTGGCAGGTCAATCAAGTGTTTAAGAACAAATAATGGGGTCGAGTTCACATCTTTAGAATTTGAAAATTATTGCAAGGAAGCTAGGATCAAAAGGCATAAAACCACAATTTACACTCCTAAGCAAAATGGTGTTGCTGAACGCATGAACAAGACTCTTCTAGACAAAATTATTGCAATATGCATGCTCAGTAATGCCAAGTTGGAGCAAGAGTTGTGGGCAGAAGGAGTCAATACAGCATGCTATCTGGTAAATCAGTCACCATCGGTTGCAATAGACTATAAGATTCCTAAAGAGGTATGGATGGGTCATTCTTGTGATTACTCAAATCTGAAAAATTTTTGTCATGATGCTTATGCTCTTATTTCTAAATATTAGCGTTCTAAGTTAGACCCCAAATCAAAGAAGTATATCTTTGTTGGTTATGGTGACGGAGTTTAGGGATTAGACTGTGGGATCCTACTGCCCACAAAATCATCATTAGCAAAGATGAAGTATTTGATGAATCTCCTATCATAAAATCAGACATAGTAGAAGTTGAAATGAAAACAAGAACAAATACCACAGTATCAGCAAATTCAATTGGAAACTCTGCCATCTACAGAAAAAAGAAGCAGGAAGAAGCTTCTGAAGATGAAGATGAGGATGCAGAAAATATATAGGGAAATGTGGAAATGCCACAACCAACTCTAAGGAGATCTACACGGGTCAGAAATCCTCCTAAGAGGTATGATGATTATAGCAATGAAAGAAGAAATGGATGCCTTGGAGAAGATTAAAACATGGAATTTGGTAGAACTCCCAAAGGGTAGAAAAATTGTTGGTTGCAAACGGGTCTACAAACTGAAGAAAGGTGTTGACAATAAAGTTGAAAGGTACAAACAAGACTGGTAGCAAAAGGGTATGCTCAAAAGGAAGGTATTGACTTCCATGAAATTTTTTCACCAGTTGTTAAGCTTGTTTCTATTCGAGTAGTATTAGCGCTAGTTGCTTTACCTGATCTGGAGTTAGAACAGCTAGATGTTAAAACAACATTTTTACATGGAGATTTGGCGGAGGATATATATATGGAACAGCCAAAAGGGTCTATTTAGGATTGCAAAAGAAGATTTGTTTACAAACTCAAGAAGTCATTGTATGGCCTGAAGTAATCACCCACGCAATGGTACAAGAAGTTTGATTCCTTCATGGTGAGCCAGAACTTTACAAGGAGTGAGTATGACCATTGTGTTTACTTCAAAAGTTGGCAAAATGGTTTATTCGTTATCTCTGTGTTATATGTTGACGATATGCTTGCACCAAGTAAAAGCATGATAGAGATCAGCAGGTTAAAGGCTTAGTTGGCTAGGATGTTTGATATGAAGGATCTAGGAGCAGCAAAACAAATTTTGGGCATGGACGTATATAGAGACAAGAATCATGGTAAGTTTTGATTATCACAACAGAAGTATGTGGAGAAGATCCTCATAAGATTCAGTATGAAGAATGTGAAAACGGTAAATATCGCTTTGGCTTCTCATTTTAAGCTTTCTTCAAGCTTATGTCCTAGTAATAAAGAAGAAAAGGATTATATGTCTTGTGTGCCGTATGCTAGCGCAGTAGGAAGTTTAATGTATGTGATGGCATGTACAAGACTAGATATTTCACAAGCAGTTGGTGTTGTTAGTAGACACATGGCAAATCCAGGTAAAGAGCATTGGGCAGCAATAAAATGGGTGCTTCGCTATCTCAGAGGCACAAGTGATTATTGTATTACCTATAATGGTCGTAGTGATTCGGTTTGTCGATATGTTGATTCAGATTTTGCAGGTGATTTGGACAAAAGGAGATCTACTTCAGGTTATGTCGTTACTCGTGCAGGAGGACCTATTTGTTGGATGTTAAAGCTTCAAGGAACAATTGCTTTGTCCACTACTGAGGCAGAATATATGGTTGTCTCACATGCATGCAAAGAGGCAATTTGGTTAAAGAGTCTTTTGGGTGACTCTAGAAAAATGTTGGATAAGGTGAATGTATTCTGTGATAGTCAAGAGTGCTATTCATTTGGCTAAAATCCAGCCTTATCATAGCAGGACCAAGCATATTGCAGTTAAATACCATTTTGTAAGACAAGCTATTGATGGAGGTGGCTTGAGAAAGTCCATACGCAAGAAAATTGTGCAGACATGTTTACAAAACCAATATTGTTAGAGAAGCTGAGGTGGTGTTTGGCTTCTCTTAGCTTGCAAAAAAGGTGATGAATGGGCATTAACAAAGTATCGCGTAAATTGTTGTCAAGATGGAGATTGTTGGAATTGTGACAACAATATAAAGCAAAAATCTTATCTTAAAAATCTACTTTTTCCTAAAGAGAAAAATTTGGGTGGTTCATCAAAAAGCCTAAATTTGATGATGGCGGCTATGTTGAAGACATTATATATAATTGCAGCCTTGAAAGGCAAATTATTGTAATGGCAGCTGCGTGAAGATTGTAGTTTTTTCTCTGAGCAATAAGAATATCAATACTCTGCCCCGTGAATGTTTCCCCGGTATATTGCTAGGGTTTTACCACATAAATCCTCTTGTTTTTTTTATGTGATTGCTTATTCTATTAGTTTGTTATTTTGTTGTTATCTCTATTTTCTTCGTAACTAATTTGTGTTGCAATATTATATGATTCTAGAGCTTAAAGTTTATCATTAAAACATAGGTTTTTTCAACAAAATGCAAGAAAGGAAGAAGGAACCGAATGTGGATATTGAAGCTTGAATATATGAAATATGGCAGGAAAATTCTGCATAAAGCTAAGTAGAAGAAGAGGGGATTGGAAGGCTTGAAAAGGATCCGCGAGATCCAATGCAGGAAGTGGATACTGAAAGTCGCAAAATGAAGTTTGGTACCCCAACTAGATCCCGCAAATTGGAGGAAATGGACGAAGTGAAAAAGACTAAGACCCGATAAGGATTCTGGGGAACTTTCACATGGAAAATGAGGTGGATACAAGATATGGAACGAACAAAGAAATGTCAGATTGCACGTTGGGATTCTACAAAGTTGGAAAAATGATGGGAAAGAAAGAAGTGAAGGGAAATGTGGGACAGAAGGTGAAGATCAAATGGAAGGTGAAAAGAATCATGTCTGGTTATCCCAAGAAAGTCCGCAATTCCGCGAAAACACCCAAAAATGACTAAAAAATCCATACATTTAGAATTTTTCGGACTTTTTGGCAACTTCAACATATGATAGAAGCATGGGGAAGAGACAAAGCACCATTTCAACACAAAATTTGACCAAGAGGAACCCATTTAAGATCTCTCAAATTGGTTATTAGCGATGGGCAAAAATATTTCCAAGGCAACAAAGAGGCACCATACTTAGGATTTTTGCAGAATTTTGGGGAGGTGCCAATAGGATTTTTTCTATGGCTCATGGTTTTGACTCATAGTTTTGGGATACCACTTGGTGATTTCCCGTTTCCAATACTTCTATATAATGGAGGCATGGGATAGAAGTTTGTAAGGTTCTTTTGCCAGTAATCTTATGTTGTTGGATTCCTATCAAACAAATAAGTTCATTGTATTGGTGTACACATTCATTGTGATTAATACAAGCTTGGGTTTCTTTGGTGGTGGAGTTTTTTCCTACAAAGATTTCTCCACATATAATTGGTGTCCATATGGTTTGCATATTTTATGTTTGTTTCTCCATTGTTACATTAATCTTATTAGTTTAATCACATGCCTAATCAGATTGGAACCCTTTTTTGATAATATTCTCATTGTGTCATTCACTTGATATTCAACAACCGCAAAGGCTTAAGCTTTCATGAAGGTCCCTGTTGGCTCTCTCTACCCAATTACACCTAGACCATGTCGCCAACATGAAATTTACGCTCAATCCAGTGCTAATCATGTTGTTTTTTGTACTTGAGCTAAAACTCTTTCAATCTCTCTTAGACTCAGAGGTGTATCTATCTCACCTTTTCTATGAACTTGTGAACCTTATCAACCTCAAAGCCTCTATTTTCCAGCCCCTTACCTGACTATTCAAAACAAACGTCAAGCGGGCTCAGTGGCATAAAACCAAAACATGCCTCAATGTGACATCCCCTACCCACGAGCAAATTATTAAAGATATTTTAAATTTTGTTTAAATTAAAGATTTAAACAAATATATATATATATATATATATATATATATATATATATATATTAATAGTAATAATAATAATATTATTACAATAATATTAATATTTGATATTGATAATAATAATATTTATTATATAATAATATAATAAATAATAATAATAATAATATATATAAATAAATAATAAATAATAATATATAATTATAAATATATATAATAATAATAATAATGATCATGATAGTGATTAATTATTATGACAATAGTAATTGTAATGTAATATAAATAATATAGAATATATATTTCATTTATATAAATAATATAAATATATATACATATACATACAATAATATTAATAAATATAATATAGAGATATTATTACTATTTTAATAAATACTACAATATATAATAAGAATTATATATATTAAAGAATAAATGTGAAGGCATGAAGCCGACTCAAGAAGAGTCGCAGCAAATAAAGGGACGCAGCGATCCATAAGGATCGTAACCCATAGGGGTATTACCTCCGATTGGGAGGTATAAAGAGGCAGGGCATAATGGTCTGAAGGAGGGCAGCGAACAGGGAAAAAGAAGACAATGCAGTCAGCAAATACAAGAAGACAATCAGTATAAAGAGGTACGTGCTCATCCTCTCTCATAGGTTGAACAATATAATATATATGGATGTTGCAATATTATGATATGAATGCTGTATATATATAAATAGGATAGTAATGGAAATATATTGCATATATAAACATTCATTATATATATGTGGGTATATGGAATGAGAATAATATTATGAGAATAGATATAAATGTAGAAATGGAATAAAAACTGATTACATATGTGAAAGGAACATGGGTATAAATATGAACATGTTAGATGAATGAATATGAATAGGTATATAAAGGAAAAATAGAAATGAATGTTAATATGAATGTGATGAATATGAATATGACATGAATATGGAATGAATGAATGGGAGACATGAGTTGGACTTAGACACATAAGTCAAGCCAACTATGTTCCCAAAGTCTACATAGGTTGGACTTCGACATATGAGTCAAGCCAACTATGTAGATCAAGGTTGGACTTAGACACATGAGTCAAGCCAACTAATATATGGGATTGGACTTGACATATGAGTCAAGCCAACAATGGCATGGATTGGACTTGACATATGAGTCAAGCCAGCCATGACCAAAACCCAACATGGATTGGACTTGACATATGAGTCAAGCCAACAATGGCATGGATTAGACTTAGACATATGAGTCAAGCCAACCATGACCAAAACCCAACATGGATTGGACTTGACATATGAGTCAAGTCAACCATGTTCTTACTCCATGAAAAGAATATGTTTGATAATGGTAAGAGCTTACATTTCAAGTTTATTATATGATTGAACTAACCCTCTTATTAACATGGATTCTACATGTATATATTGCATTGGTGTTCTTTGTGATGATTGCAGGATCCATTCTTGAGGAGTCTTAATGAAGAAAAATAATAGCATGTAAGTCAATTCCCTAATCCCAAATTATTGAAATTGTGATTGTAGGGATTAATCTAGAACAAATAAGAAGGGGACATTACACTCAAAAGGCGAAAGATTCATTGAACAATGAATAGCTCTATTATATGAGTGTTGTGTATACACCAAATTTTCATCCAAGCCTTTAGGATACCTCTGATTATAAACCCATAACAATTGTACCAAAATTCTATTCACAACTTCCATTTGTCCATTGGTTTGTGGATGGAAGGTAGTGGACCATTTAAGTTTCATGTCCATTCTTGCCCACAACATGCAACAAAACTTGCTTAAGAATCTAGAATCCTATTAGAAATGATGCTTTCTGAGATCCCAAAATGTATCCTTACGTGATTGAAAAGAAGTTTTGCTGCATCACTCCCTATCACTGTCTTTTTGCAAGCAATCAGCATGCACATTTTGTTGAAACGGCCCACAATAACAAAAATGTAATCATTGCCTCACTTAGTCTTAGGAAGACCTCCAACAAAGTCCATGGAGATGCTTTCCCAATGTCTTTTAGGCACAGTCAATGCCAGGTACAGCCCCAACTTCCGATTGTTGGGCTTACTCACACTAAAGAAGTGACAACTCCATACAAACTTTGCAACATCAGCTGTTAGACATGGCCAATAAAATTAGTAACACTAGCGATTATTTGCAGTCTTGTTCACTACAAAATGTCCAACTATATGTGGTGTATGTATCTCACACATCAGCAAAACCCTATGCTCTTTTGGTACACAAAGTTTATATGCTTTATTAAGGAACTCTTTCTATAAGTAGTAGTCTTAATGAGGCTCAAACCTAGTGTATCATTCACTGTGTACAATCTGATATACCTCACTGAAATCTGCATCCTGCTCATAGTTCTCTACATGCACTTCACCAGAAAAAGGATCCATCTTGGATAAGCTACTTACCACAGACAAAAGAGATGGTCTGCATAGCATATCAGCCACTTTGTTCGTTACACCACATTTATATTTGACCACAAGGCATAATGCTAAAAGAAACCCATCCATTTATAATACTTGGACTATTGCACTTTGTTTGTGCTTGCAAAAATTGCAAGGGTTTACGGTCTATGTGCACCATAGTCTCTTTCCCCATGAGGTAATACTTCCACTTCTTCATTGCAAAAACTATAGCATATAGTTCTTTATCATAAGTGTTGTAAACTTGTAGTTCAACAGAAACCCTCTAAATGTTTCAGAATGATAACAAACAGGCCTACCTCCCTGTAGCAATATGGCACCCATAGCATAAGAATTGGCATCCATCTTTAACTCAAATGTTGCTTGTAAATTGGATAAAGCAAGGAACAGTGTCGTACTTACCTTCTTCTTCAACTCCTTAAATGCTCATTGATGTCTATTGCCCCAGTGGAACTTCTTTCTTTTGCCCAGGGTTTTGTGTAATGGGCCAGCAATATATGACAAGTCTTTTACAAATTTACAGAGATATTGAGCTGCACCTACAAAGCTCCACATCTCACTCATGGTAGTGGGCTTTGGCCAATTGATAATCGCCTCAATGTTGGATGGATCTATCCTTATCTCTCCATCACCCACCAGATGATCAAGGTACACCAACAAGATTTTAGCATACTCGCACTTCTTAACATTTAACAACAACCCATTCTCCTTCAAAATCTCAGACACTTCAAGATGTAAAAAATGCTCTTCATACGACATACTAAAAACCAAAATGTCATCTAAATAAACAATAACATAAGAGTCAATTAATGATCTCAATACCTCATTAGTCAGATGCATGAAGGTAGCTGATACATTGCACAATACAAACAGTAAAACCAGCCACTCAGAAAGTTGTTGATGTGTTTTGAATGGCATCTTCCACACATCTTCTTCCTTGACACCCACTTGGTGATATCCAGATTTAAGGTCTAGCTTCATAAAGTACTTGGCATGCTACAATTGATCCAACAAATCATCCATTCAAGGCAGCAGATACCAGTTCTTTACAGTTATCTTATTCAATCCCCACCAATCCATGCACATCCACCATGTCCCATATTTCTTTGGCATTATAACGATTGGAGATCCGCATGGACAGGTACTTGGTCTAGTTCTCCCCTTCTCCAACAACTTCTTGAGCTGCTATTTAACTTCCTATGCTTCAACAACGCTTTGCCTATATGGCCCCAAGTTGGGTAGAGGACATTTCAGTAACAATTGGATCTCATGTCCTATGGCTCTCTTTGGAGGCAGCCACTTAGGCTCTACAAACAACTCTGAAAATCTGCTCGCCAAATCAGTCACACCTTGTTGTTCTTGACAAGTATAACGTCCATGCAGCCCTTTCAACTTAACCTCTTTTGGCTCTCCTTTTGTAATGTCCCCTTCTCAAGCCTAGTCAGTTTGGGTGACCGTTAGCCTATTTCCTGAGTTCCCATAGGCTAACTGGTATTGGTTAGGGGACTCCAAAGATCTTGGAGAGCACCGGTTTATGTTTAATTGGTTTCTATTTGTGGCTTTGAGCTCAGTTGACGTTATGGATCGCAGTGATGCATTCAAAAGTGTTTTTGGCCTCTTGGTTTGTGCTCCAAACTTTTTGGTTTGTGCTCCTACATTTCCAGTATCGTCCCAGTGTGATCAAAGTTTGATTCCGATTCAGTTTCAATGCTCTACGCAACTTGGGTGAATTATTGAATAATTAATTAATATT
The DNA here is from genome assembly GCA_027924645.1 of Cunninghamia lanceolata. Lineage (NCBI taxonomy): Eukaryota > Viridiplantae > Streptophyta > Pinopsida > Cupressales > Cupressaceae > Cunninghamia > Cunninghamia lanceolata. The sequence continues at coordinate 574,165 of BSBN01001074.1, read as the reverse complement.
TCCCTAAGGTGGTCAAATGTTGAGAATTAATAAAAGGACTACTTAGTGTAATGGCTCGTTGGAAAGGTAATGAAGTGTTTTAAAAGTTGAACGCCTAGTTAAGGGGGGCCTTTGCACATAAAATATTATTATGATTTCAAAAAGTCATTTTTGAGGGAAAAGGAATTATTATAATTTTAAATTGCAAATTCCCTCCAAAAAAAAAATATAAAAGGAGGTTTGAGCTCTCATTTTCTATAGGTTGAAAATTTTATTGTAATGTTATGCTATTGGATTGAACTTGTGTTCTTCCGAGGACTTCCTGAGGACGAAAACCCTCTTGAAGGATACCAGTTTCGGTGGTGAAAGATCTTCCCTAGCTGGTCTATGATGATTTCCTTCGGAGATCACATCTGAGCTTCAATGGAGATTGCAAATTTATTGAAGATTCTATGAATAATACATTTGTGTTGTTTGGAAGCGATTGATAAGAAGTTTGGTGCTTATTATTTCATATCATACACCTTGGTTTATTTGAGTGTTGGACAGATTAAAAGGAAAGGAAATTGGCCCTAGCCAAGCATGGCATGACCCTAAGAAGCATACCACACCTCTTATTGGGGTATTTTGCATCGCCTAAGTTTGGAGGATAGGCGTTTGGGAGTAATAAGGTTTAATGTGCAGGTTTGGGATCAAAACGTGGTCTTTTCTGAATTTGCTGAGTCCTTTATATCCTACACCCTAGCCCATTAATAACAGATTTCAGGTGCAGCAAGGGTATGAAGCTACACACCTTTGTGTGGGAGGTGGTATTGCAGATCTGAAGGAATTAGCAGGAGGTTCGTGGTATTTAGAAGAGAGTTTGGATGTGTAGGAGGTTAGCTGCTTCCTTTTTGAAGGCATTTATCATATATATTGCAGAGGTATTCAGCCCAGCAGAGAAGTTTCAGACCTGTAGCAGCGATTATCATCTTTAAACAGGGTATTCCCTCTTGTAAGGAACATCTTGAAGGTCAAATATGTATATATTTGAAACTCTTAATCTTGCATTTTCTGAGTTGTAATAGCTGTGTTAAAGAAAACATTTGCATTTCTGCTACGAGGGGAAATTAGCCAACTGTTTGTTTTAATGTCTATCATTTATCATGAAGTTTGAATGTCAGATGAATGCTCTATAAACTGCATAATTAAACAAATAATTCATACACCACACAAACTCAGAAAATTGATTCAGTGGGTTGCACACCAAGTGTTTGACAAAATGACAGTGAGCAAAAATCAGAAAAAATTAAGTATAAACAGGGTGGTTATTACAATGGTATCAGAGTTGGTTGTCCCTGCCAGCCTGTGATTTTTTTTATCCTGCATGCAGCTGCAGTTTATTCTATGAGTGAAAGAAAAATAAGATATTATAATCGAAAGCAAAAAAGATAGATATATCAGAGGCCAAAAACCCCAGTTGAAGATACTTTTTCTGAGATTCTAAGAGTTCGTCAGATTCATACAGATGACAGTGATATTTCTTCTGAGAACATGGCAAAAGGAGGTAAAGGATCAAAACAACCATATAGTCCCAATTCCAGAGCAAAGAAGAAATTTGATACTATGCTACACATGATGTCTTAGTTGTTGGCAAAGATGAGTCAGAATGTGCCTCAAGCACCTCCAGTTTATAACGGAGAAACTAGTGGTTCTAACAATAATAATCATCAGAATAACGGTCACACTGTTAGAGCAGTTTCTAGATCAGTTTCTAGACCTCTCCAACCTACCTTCGCTCGTAAGGGCTAGCTGTACAGAGTATATAACTCTTCGAACTAAGATCCGTGAGTTGTTGACATTAGAACAGTTTATGAACCAGAAGAAGAGGGGTGGTGGAAGAGCTGAGAATAGAGGACCACCTGTGAAGAGAGACTACCAGCAAGCGTTGGGAAACATATCTTTGGCACACTTTGATGGGAGTGATAAGTGTTCAGCTAGAGACTGGGTACAGAAGTTGGACAGTTATTTGGCACTCAAACCCATGCCGGAGGATGAAACAATTAACTTTGCTACACTACACTTAGATGGAGCAGCCCATGAGTGGTGGTACCATGGCTTGGTGACACTAGGCCACAACTTGATCACCACCTATGATGAATTTACAAACAGGGTCATTGAAAGATTTGACAAGAAAGATCCTAAGTTACACTTTAGAGAGCTTGCACAGTTGAAACAATATGGTTCCCTAGATACTTACATCTCAAAGTTTCAGAGACTTTCAGTTATGGTTCCCAACATCGCAGAGAGGACTTGTAGTCATTTTCAGTGAGGGACTAATGGAGTCAATCAAGGGATGGGTTAAGGCATTTGATCCACCATCTTTACGGGAGGCAATAAAAAAAGCAAGGAGTATGGAGTTAGCTGTCCCTAGAAACAAATTTCAGTCAAGGACCTTCCAACATAAGAAAGACAAGAAGCATTCTCATAAAGATCTAAATCAAACCAAAAAGTCATCATCAAGAATGGATGAAGAGGTCCTAAATGACTTGAGGAAGAAGACATTGTGCTTCAATTGCAAGGAATCATGGGCGCCACGCCATAAGTGCTCTGTTAAGGGCAAAGCTCATCAAATAGAGTTCTATTATGTTGATGAATCAGCATCAGAAAAATCAGAACAGCAATCTGATTTGGAGGGGAAAGAAGAAGAATCATCTAATGAGTCAGAAAGGGAGAAAAAAAAGTGAAGGAGCACTTGCTCAACTTTCCAGTTTTCAAAAAAATGAGTCTTTGAGTCCGTGGAGTACTTTGTGGGCAGCATGTAATGGCATTGATTGATACAAGAGCTACACATAATTTTATTGATGGAGTAGTGGCTCAGGACTCAAGACAAAAGAGGTTGATGGGTTTAAGGTAATGGTAGATGATGGCTTCACTATCACATGCACCAAAATGATCCCCAAGTTGAGCCTTCAGTTGGGAAATTATGAAGTCAAGGATGACTTCTATGTAGTGAGTATTGGAGATACGGATGCAGTGCTTGGCATTCAGTGGCTACGATCTTTGGGGGAGATCACATTGAATTTTTAGACAATGGGGCTCAAACTTCAATCGGATGGTAAGAGGATGGTGTTAAGAGGGATGTCTAATGGTGGGCCTCATGTAATCACTTTCAAAAGGATGGAAAGATTGATCAGACATGATCAGGTTGAGAGGGCGGCAGAGTGTATTATTATGCCTACCATCACAGAACAGGAAAAGAGAAGTTATCATCCAAATGTGTAGGTTTTGCTAACCAAGCATAGCAAAGTTTTTGGTAGTATACCTCCTGGGAGGCCTCCTGAGAGAGGCATGGAGCATGTGATAGAGTTAGAGGAGGGTGCCAAACCTATCATCACCACTCCATACAGACATCCGAAGAGACACAAGGATGAAATTGAAAAGGCAATTAAGGAGCTCTAGAATATGGGTCATATTCGCCCAAGAGCGAGCCCATTTGCATCTTCAATTGTTTTAGTGAAGAAGGATGGGACTTTGTGTATGTGCATAGATTACAGGGCCTTGAACAAGAAGACTATTAAGAACAGGTATCCCATTCCGAGGATTGATGAGCTACATGGAGCGGTCTACTTCTCTAAGATAGACTTGAGATTAGGTTACCATCAAATACGAGTTCGTGAGAACATAGGGAAGATTGCTTTCAAGTGCCATTTTGGTCACTATGAGTTTTTGGTTATGCCCTTTGGCTTAACCAATGCTCCTACCAAATTTCAATCTTGTATGAATCGAGTGTTTTAAGTTTGTTTTAATATTTTTAATAACATCTTGATTTTTAGAAAGACATGGGAAGAACATATGAGACATCTTGATGAGGTGTTGAGCATCCTCGAGAAAGAGTCTTTGTATGCAAAGGAATCTAAATGTGAATTTGGCATGACAAAACTTCTATATCTTGGCCATATAATCTAGCTCCAAGGGTGTTAGTGTTGATCAGGAAAAGATTAAATCAATAATAGATTGGCCTCCACCTACTAATCTCTCTCAGTTGAAGGGATTCAATGGTCTTTGTGGTTTCTACAAGAGGTTTGTGAAAGATTTTTCACAAATGATTGCCCCACTTACGGATTTAACAAAAAAAGGGCCTTTGTATGGTCAAACGCAGTGCAGAAATCTTTCAATCAATTCAAACAAGTCATGAGTTCATGCCCTATTCTAGCTATTCCTGACTTCTCCAAGCCATGTGAGCTTGAGTGTGATGCATCCGATGAAGGGATAGGTGCTGTCCTAATGCAAAATAAGCATTCTATTACCTTTGAAAGCAGGAAGTTGAGAGGTGCATAGAAGAGTTATTCTATTTATGATAAGGAGATGCTTGCAATTATGCATGCCTTAGCCAAGTTTAGGCAATATCTTGTTGGAGGTAAGTTTATTGTTAAAACTGATCACAATAGCCTCAAGTATTTCCCTAATCGGAAAGACCTCGGTCCTCAATGATAGACAACAGAAGTGGGTTAATAAGCTACAAGCTTACGACTTTAACATTGAATATGTCAAAGGGAAGAAGAATATAGTGGTTGATGCCTTGTCCAGAAGGCCACATCTATGTTCCATGATGGAGATCACTGCTGATTGGAAAGAGCAAATTCTTGCAGAGTATGCCAAGAACTCCTTTGCCACTAGTGTTATTGATGGTACTTTACAAGATGACAGGTATAGATTGGTGAGTGAACTCATCCTTTACAAAGGAAGAGTCTTCTTAGTACCTAAATCAGGGCTTAAGATAATGATTATGAGGTTAATTCATGATGCACCCATGGCTGGTCACACGGGTTTCTTTAAGACTTACAGGCAGATCCGAGAAAGATTTTCTTGGAAAGGACTCAAGAATGAAGTCCTTAAGTATGTTAGAGAGTGTTCAACATGCCAACAAAATTAAAATAAGCATACTTCTCCTGCTGGTTTGTTGCAGCCCCTGCCTACTCCCAATCAAAAATGGGAAAGTATCTCTATGGACTTCATTATAGGGCTTCCCAAAGTGCAAGCTAAGGATTGCATATTTGTTGTTGTTGATAAATTGACAAAATTTGCACACGTCTTTGCTATTTCAGTAGTGTTTACAACAGTACAGGTGGCAGATTTGTTTTTTAGAGAAGTGTTCAGGTTGCACGGAATGCCTAAGAACATTGTAAGTGACAAGGACAGCAAGTTCTTGAGCTTGTTTTGGCAAGAATTATTCAAATTGAGTGGGACTGAGCTCACTCCTAGCACGAGTTATCACCCACAAACTAATGGGCAAACAGAAATTGTCAAGAAGTGCTTAGAAGAGTACCTTAGGAATTATGTTTCAAGGCAGCAAAAGGCATGGGTGAGATGGCTGCATTTGGGTGAACACTATTATAATTCTACTTACCACATGTCCATCAAAATGTCACCATTTATGGCACTGTATGGGTATGAAGCTCCTAGCTTCATTGATTTACTGTTTGGTGATATTAGAGTGCCCAAGGCTAATTATTTAAGATTGCAGCCTTATAGGCAATCCACTCTCAAGAAGAGTGGATCAGAGAAGTGAAAGCCACATTTTTATGGCCCATTCAGGATCTCCACGAGGATTGGAGAAGTGACATATGAGTTGGAGCTAACTGAAAGTAGCAAAGTGCACAATGTCTTCCACGTGTCTCGCCTCAAGAAGGCGCTTGGTCATAATGTTATTCCCTCTTTCGAGTTGCCCCCTTTGGATGAGGAAGGGGAACTTGTGTTGGTTCCAGAGGCAGTGTAAGAATCCCTACTGGTTCTAACTTTACCAACTACTATGCTGAGGTGCAAATTGTTTTGTGTTTTGTTTGTTTATAGATTTTTGGGTTTATAAAATATATGCTTGTTTCAAAGCTTATTGGAATTTCAAATGAAATACAAAGGATAACCAGAGTATTTCCACACACCAAATTGAATATGCTGAATATATATATTCTTTCAATACATTGTATTAGCCCAAATGTCCATCCACAATGAAATGACTAAACATCAGCAATTTTCTGAGCATTATTAAAGCTAATGTTCACATACATAGTATGTTGATATACAAGCAGCAGTTCAAAACTTAAATCAGATTTGGAGAGTGCTCAATTAGACAATGATAAATACCCATTTCGCCCTCCTATTGTAGTCCTGAGTCTTTAGCAAGGGTCTGAGATGGTTGCAGTAGTATAGGAATGTCTGCAGCAGCAAGCATGCCCAGCATAAAGGAGACACTTAGAAACCCATCATGCCAATGGCTGTTAGTGAACAGCAATGCCCAGAAATGGTAAATAAGGCAGTTTGGCTTCAAAATCCCAAGCACCCTTGCACCCAGCCTCCACGTCTCCACTTTCAGACTTTCTGTAGCAGCCCAGCATGTAGTTTTCAGACCCACGTCTTGACTAAACCCTCACTAAGTGCAGATACAAATGGTTATGACTGCCCTTCAATGATATTCTATCAAACCCTTGATATTCTCTGAGATAAATTCTTCTAACATGCACTAGTACTGTAGTGACACTGTTCACAGGTACTGTAGCAGCAATAAAAAGCTTGAAATCTGATTGATAAAGGCTACCAATGATAATAACTTAGGTTTGCAATAGATATACCTTCAAACCGCTTCAAACCCTATGTTGATTCTTCACCTATAAGCTCTAAATGGACTCCTGAATGAAGCCCACACTATGGCAATGATTCAGCTGATCTTTCACAGCCTCAAGATTGCAAAAACATTGAAGAGTTCTCGTTCTTCAATGGCTGATATGCAGAAACCCTTTGTCTTCTCCAGAAAACCACAAAAACAAATTCAAATGATCATTCAATAATGAGTTTGATTTGCTTTTTGAAACCTTTTATAACTTCTCCAAATGAAGTGTATTTAATTTGCCTTTGAAGTCCACTTTAGGTTTTTAATAAAAACTTTATTATAAGTCTCATAAATGGGTGCTCCAATCCATGAAATATTAAATGTACTTTAAGTGATTTTAATGATGGGTCATGGCCCCATTGAATATAAAGTGACTTCAAAAACTTTATAATATAACTTCACTTGAGCGCTTTAATCCATGACTTTATTATTTGACTTTAATATCATTAAATGACCCCCCTTAATATAATAATTAATTATTATTAAAGATTACCTTTAATGATGATTAAAAATCACTTATCTCCATAATTAGACATCATTTCTCAGTTCTGTCTAAACTTGGGGTTTCACCATGACACCCTCTATGCATCCAACCATCTTACCAAAAATAGCAGGGGCCCATCTCTATCAACCTCAGTCGGCTAGAAATAGCAAGAGCCTCCAATACAGGACCAGAGACCTCTAAACAACCTTATCACGGGCTGAAACTGGGGAACAACACTGAAATCACTACATGACCAGATACCCTGCTATAAATAGAAACTCTAGAAAGATAACTTACTATAAATAGTAAGTGTGTAGAACTGAGTCCAACGAAGGTCAACCCCGAACCAGATATAGCACTGAAGAGAAGTAATGTCATCATAGACCAAGTAACTGCCTCTGAAGACCCTCTATCCATATCTATTAGCCTACGAGGGTCAGATAATAGGCTAATTCCCTCAAACCTTGATGCTCACGAAAATGGGGACATTACAGGCAGTTATTGATTACAGCGTACCTTGAGCAAGAGGACCATCAGAGAATATTTGGTGAAATGGAAGAACTTATCGGTGGAGGATGCTACTTGAGAGAGTGAGCAAATTTTACAGCATCCAGATTTGCAATTGTTTGGGGGCAAGCAATTCTGGGGAGGGAGGACTGTAATGTCCCCTTCTCAAGCCTAGTCAATTTGGGTGACCGTTAACCTATTTTCTGAGCTCCCGTAGGCTAATTGGTATTGGTTAGGGGACTCCAAAGATCTTGGAGAGCATCGGTTTATGTTTAATTGGTTTACATTTGTGGCTTTGAGCTCAGTTGGCGTTATGGATCGCAATGATCCTTTCAAAAGTGTTTTTGGCCTCATGGTTTGTGCTCCAAACTTCTTGGAGAGCACGTCTATTTTTAGTAAGTCACCTGGTTGGCTCCGATCATCATCCTACATCTTCAGTACCATCCCAATGTGATTAGAGTTTGATTCCGATTCAATTTCAATATTTTCCGCAACTTGGGTGAATTATTGAATAATTAATTAATATTTCACTAAGGTGGTCTAATGTTGAGAATTAATAAAAGGACTACTTAGTGTAATGGCTCTTTGGAAAGGTAATGAAGTGTTTTAAAAGTTGAATGCCTATTTAATGCACAAGAAATATTATTATTATCTCAAAAAGGTCATTTTTTGAGGGAAAAGGGATTATTATAATTTTAAATTGCAAATTCCCTCAAAGAAAAAAATATAAAAGGAGGTTTGAGCTCTCAGTTTGAATATGTTGAAAATTTTATTGTAATGTTATGCTGCTGGATTGAACTTGTGTTCTTCCAAGGACTTCCTGAGGACAAAAACCCTCTTGAAGGATACTGATTTCAGTGGTGAAAGATCTTCCCTGGCTGATCTATGGTGCTTTCATTCGGAGATCACATCTGAGCTTCAATGGAGATTGCAAATTTATTGAAGATTCTATGAATAATAAATTTGTGTTGTTTGGAAGCGATTGATAAGAAGTTCGGTGCTTATTATTTCATATCATACACCTTGGTTTATTTGAGTGTTGGACAGATTAAAACGAAAGGAAATCGGCCCTGGCCAAGTATGGCGTGACCCTATGGAGCAAACCGCACCTCTTATTGGGAGTATTCGGCATCGCCTAAGTTTGGAAGAGAGGCGTTTGGGAGTAATAAGATTTAATGTGCAGGTTTGGGATCAAAACGTGGTCTTTTCTGAGTTTGCTGAGTCCATTAGCCTACACCCTTGCCCATTAATTACAGATTTCAGGCGCAGCAAGGGTATGAAGCTATACGCCTTTGTGTGGGAGGTGGTATTGCAGATCTGAAGGGGTTAGCAGAGGTTCGTGGTATTTAGAAGAGAGTTTGGATGTGTAGGAGGTTAGCCGATTCCTTTTTGAAGGCATTTATCATATACATTGCAGAGGTATTCGGCACAGCAGAGAAGTTTCAGACCTGTAGCAGCGATTATCATCTTTAAACAGGGTATTCCCTCTTGTAAGGAACATCTTGAAGGTCAGATATGTATATACTCTTAATCTTGTATTTTCTGAGTTGTAATAGCTGCGTTAAAGAAAACATTTGCATTTCTGCTATGAGGGGAAATTAGCTAACTGTTTGTTTTAATGCATATCATTTATCATGAAGTTTGAATGTCAAATGAATGCTCTATAAACTGCTTAATTAAACAAACAATTCATACACTACACAAACTCAGAAAATTAATTCAGTGGGCTGCACACCAAGTGTTTGACAAAATGACAGTGGGCAAAAATCAGAAAAAATTAACTAGAAACAGGGTGGTTATTACACCTTTGCCTCTCAACATCAGCAAAGCAAACTTGCCACTAGCATTGAACAACCGCTTGGCTTTCGCTGCACTTATCATGGTGTTTTGTGTTTTCTTCTCAGCTGCACATGAAGTGTATGGTTTTTCATCTAAAATCAGCCTATACTTATTAGGCCTTCTCCAATATGTAGCATCCCAAAGTTATAAATATGGTTGCCAAATATCACCCGGCATACATCCAAGGGTATTACATCTACCAACACTTCATCCATGTAATTGGCACCTATCGAAAACTTAACTTTACATTGCTTCTTCACCTTGATTTCTACACCATCTTTCAGCCAACCCAGTGCATAAGGCTGCAAGTAGGGTGAATTGGCTCTGGTAGGGGGGAGGGGGATCTACTACTTGCGATTCCAATTCAATTACCATATTTTGAGATATTAAATTGATCTGAAAACATGGATCAAAAAGACACTATACAAAAAGTTCTTGATGCAGATTTTGATATGAAAGAGCTTCATCATCTCTTTTTTCTATTTTGCTTTGGAGCTTTCACCCACCACGCACATCTCTTTATGCACAACACAAGAGATCATCTCATCCGAATTGGAATCACCTCAACTTTCTTTCCCTTTGCTCATCACAACAGTGTTGGTGTCTTTCTTCCTTCTTCTCCAAGACAGCAGCAAACCTCAGTGTAACCTCCAAAATTTCTCTTCCATGTGCCCCTTTTTTCCACAATGGGCACACTGAGTTTTAGTCTTATGCTTGCCTTTGTCCTTTTGAACTGTCATATTAGCATTCTTCTTTGCTTTCCCCTTGTCTTTCTCCCTATATTTCTGACCTCCTTGTTGTTGTCCCTTTTCTCTGTTTTTGTTCTTGAACAAAGACACTTTCTTCTTATCCAACTCCACATAGTGGGCCTAAGCACATGCCTCATTAATGTCTTCAGGTTTGGCCATGAGTATCGGTGTCTTTAGGTCTCCAAATAGCCCGCGTATATAACTCGTGAGCATGTCTATTTCGATGACATCTCTACCCAGCTGAACTACCTTCTTCCAAAACTTGTTGATATACTCATATACATACACTCTGTCCCTGACGTTGCCAGCAGTAATGCCATTGAATAACTGTCTTCTTCATCATAGATAAGATAAAACTGTTTTTTCAAAAGTTTCTTTAAGTCTTCCAACTCTGAAATAGGAGAAACTTTTTGACATTCAAGGGATAATGCTCGTACCATGTGAGATCATGGCCTAATAACTTGAGCTTGGCAAACGAAATTTGTTAATGAGGAGTCAACTTATGAAGGCTGAAATAAACCTCCATTTGAGAAATCCACCAATCCAACTTGTCAATGCTAATTTCTCCATCACGTATGTCAATCTTAGCTTTAGCCTTGAATACACTCCATGTGAACGACTCTTCTTGTTCTGGTTTAGTTTTCACCAGTTCTTCTTCTTCCTCGAGCTTATGCATCATTCCCATTTTCTCAGCCAAGGCTTGCATGAAGCTTTCAATCAGGTCTATCTTCCCTACTAAAATAGAGATCCTTGCTACATCTTCTTTGAGTCTTCTGAAACGGACTTCTCCTTCCTCCTCTCCTTCTCCAACCATTGCTCTTACAACCCTATTCCACTTCCTTAGGTTGGTAAGGAACTAAGTTCTCACTACCTCCCAATCTTGCAAATGACATAAAATGTCCAAACCCTAATTAATAAACAAAAACTTTAGGCTCTAATTGCATGATCCATAAATCATTGGATTCCTAATCCTAATGACTCACCAACTATGAATTCCTAGATTAGCACTTCTCACAACTCTTAGACAGTACTCTTGAAAGGATTAAAATCACTTAAAAGAAAGAAATCAAATAACAAAGCACATACACACAAGAAAACAGATCACGCAACATAGAGTTTCCTCTAGAGAAAACCCAAACTGGGTGAAAAACTCCAAGAAAGGTACGCATTAAGCATCCCATCACTATTTGGTGTTAATTCATGGAGTACAATGTCATTTCGATGGTATTCTAGAGTATTACAATAGAACCTGCACACTCCTCTACCTCCACTCTACTCCTACAACACAAGAACTCTGCAAAACACCTTCTCCTTGATCAAATCAATGATGAGAATCACTTTCCTAAGCCAACTGAATCTTCAGAATGACACAAAGTCTTCCTTTTATCCTTTATCTAGCCAAATAGCACAAGGGGAAAGGTGAACAGTTGCATTGGAATGGGAATGGTTGCACATTTGCAACTATCCAACTACCCACTCATGCACAATGCCACCCAAATGACCCTCCTCTCAAACCCAATGGCTGCAAGCAAGGATTAGAAGTGTAGCCCGCTATACGTAACGCCAACAGTCACAGCCCCTAATAGTTAATCCGCTAGTCCCCATAACTATTCACTGCCCTAAAATGACTCTCCATGAGCTTATATACACAGTTGGGCAAAGTCGATTGGCTGCCAATAAGAGACAAAACAATCTCATTGATAACTTCTACCTCAACATCCTCCACCATGTAGAATTGACCAGAATTGACTTGCAGCAAACATGTGAATGGATAATCGGCTCTGAGACTCCATGATGTTGTTCCGAACCACCAACAAGACACCACTAGACCCAAACTCCAACCATATATTTGTTTTCCACATTCTCAACATTCATAACATTGCTGAAAGCAATTTAGATTATTTAAACCAAATGACCCCGACAAAAGATTAAGTCCAAATGACCTACAACATGTTACTAATTCAATTGCAGTAGTGTTAAAGAGATTCTTCTTTCCTGCAAGTGGACTTGCAACAATACAAAATACTCTTCAAGTCATCCAAGCGACTTTTCTCTTTGCTGCAAGTGCACTTGTAGCATGTGCCCGACTATAGAACCAACCCAATCTGAACATCCAAACCAATTTTCGGATCACCATCTACATAAGAAAAATCAAATAAACATTTGCATGCATCATTCAAATGCTATTTTAGTTTGAATGTGTTTGTGAATTCTCTTTTCCTATTTGCATGATATTGATTGCCATATAGGCAAAACAAATTCGAATAATAAGAAGTAATTAGCGTGCATGTGTATTTTTATTTTCAATCAAAGGAATGGTTATGGTTTCAGTGCACAACATTTACCAAGAAAGTCAGCTGCACATCTCTTCTCTCCCACCTCCATCTCCAACATGATTGCCTACCACCAAGGTAGCAGATCCAAGAGTCTATGCCACCTTTTATAGGAACAAACATCCAAAAGCATTTCATCGTGAGAGAAAGGCTCGGTAGGTGCAAGCAGAATTTTTCAGCAATTTTAAGCTTCATTGTTAAAACAAACATCCACCCACCATCGATCTTGTATCATGCGAGGCAAATTTTGCCACCTTGATGGGCACCATCACTCATGACCCACCACCAGTGTGCACATAAAACCAAGCACCCTTCAATTTGCACACACATCCATAGGTTGGAAAATCATAGAAGCCCTCTCAAATCCATAGCCTTCAGATTCCTGCTCAAGGTCCTTCGTAGCACGCGTTCACACACACACTCGCCTTTCTTCTAAACAATTATCGCTTCTTGATATTCGTTGCTCATCAAAGAGCTCAATGGTTTGGCATGCACAGCCAATAGGTATCTTGCCTAATAGGGTCATCATCACTGGAAACAATCACCCACTTGCCCATTTGACAGCCTATATTTACTAGATTTCTTGGGTACATCTCAAACACTTGTCAAATTCCCCTCTAACTCATCTTGTTCTATCATGGCAAATGGTAGAAAGCACACAACCATGCCTATCAAGCATCCCAACACTCTGATAGGCATCTATATCCAATCATCAAGGGGATCATCCTCTCTACTCAACATCTGTTTCCCTCCCTCTCTCTTTCCTTTCTTTTGTATATTGTAATTCTTCTATGGCCCAGATCACTACAGGTGGCATGATCCGAAGGATTTGCCTTGTTGTATAAATAGGAATTAACTTCCTCTTGTAAATATCTTTTGGTCCATTAAGTAATACACGGTCTCTACATTGTGTTGTGTAACAACTCACCTCGAAGACAGTCCTCAAACTTGAAGCTTTGTGTTTATTATGCCTACTCATGATCCTCAAATGGAGGTGTCTCTAATTAACAAGCCCTTAGAATGTTGCTTTTGCTTTACTGTTTATCTTTGCAATTTGTGTAGGTTGAACTAGCTTTGACAGCACAATACACCCAAGGTGGATGGAAGGTTGAGCTTTAAAGAGGGGACCAAATTGATTCGTTCTTTTAGTGCATCACCTCCTTTTCCTTTTGTTTCCTTAAACCATGTCCTCCAACCCTTTTCCCCTTCATGCATTAGAGTAGGCTAGATTAGCTTCAAAAGTGGGTTGTTGGCACCATTTGCATTGGTAGGTTAGAGTAGCGTAGTTTTAGACACCCAAGACTTGCCCTCACTGTAATGTCCCCATTTTTGGAATGATCGCCATTAGGGTTGATTTGGGCTTTCCATTTAGCTCTGGGACATTCAGAGGATATGACTTGTCATATTTGTATGATGCCTTTGGTACACTCATCAGAGATGTGGGATGCATTCATATGGATACCTTGTTTAGGGTCGCATGGAGTACATCATTCATCTTGGGTGACTCACAATATTCCTTGACTAGCGCTTGATGAAGGATAAAATAAATAATTGTCATCATGATAGGCGACGTCCTTGCTAATCATCCTAATTCATATCTTCAATTTGAACTAGGCGCTTCTCTTGGAGGTACAACACACTACACATGGGTCGGCCCTCTTGGAGGGAAATATATATTCAAAATAACATAGCATTACCCAAGGTGGCCATGAGGAGAAGATGAGTTTGAAAGTGTATATATACATGATCATTTGGCATTCCAAAAGCATCATTCAAGCATTCATTCATTCATACATTGGAGAGCGATCTCTAAGTGGATCTTGGGACGAAAACCTCAAGTGTCCAAGGAGGACTTGGGCGCCAATCTAACTCTACTAGTGGATTCTGTGACGGGGATTCAAGTGAGCTTCATATCTTCTAGGGCAGAATTATACATCAGCTTTGAAAGCTTTCATTATGGCTTCTTCATGGCGCATTTGATTAGGACTTCACCCTAGGGTTGGAGCGAATCATTCTAAGGAGGAGCGACCTGCATTTTGAGGCAGTTTTGTGATGATTATTGGCTACTAGGGTTAGGGCTTGAGCAGATTTTGTGACAGCAGACTTGCAGCCTTATTCGCCTATCATTGGAGGTCATTTTATGCTTATTTTGGTATGTAAAACATTGATATTTATGTCTACTATATAGCTGGGCTTGTTGGCTGTTCGCCCTACCCATTCTATGTACTTGAGGACTTCATTATTTCTGAATTGCAGCAGCAGACTTCTATATTCATTGTGGATGTGCATTTGAGAGGTTGCAATTGTGTATTTCATGGTGAAATCTATTCCTCATGCTTGGGCGAACTCATATGTAATGTTCCTTTGATGTTTTGATATGATATTTATGGTGTTCATGAAGTATTAGACTGCTGAAAATATAAAATCAGAAATCAGAAATCAGAATTAGGGTTTAAGCAGAAAAATCAGATTTATAGCAAAATATCCCACTTGGAATATTACACTCACACATAAGAGATTGCCCTTCTCCAAAGATTCCCACCACATTTTGGGAAAGACAATTGGGCGCAATGAGTTTCCATGTTGTTCAGGTTCCTAGAGCTAGCGTGACAGAGCCACAACACGGACACAAAATCATTAGCAGACCTACGCAAGGCCTAGTGACCAGTGCAACTAGGGGCACCCAATTCCTCAATACCCCCTTCCATCCCCAGTAGGTGTCGCACCTCCACGTACTTCACCTACCCCCTAACCCCATAGGCACCAACTCAAGGCCTCCCTTCTGTTGTGGGAAGAGTGCAATGCCTAAAGCCACCAAGAAGGAACGTCCCCTTAAAATAGAGGAGAAACTTAGTTTGGGTTATTGTGCATTTTATATTTTGTCATCCACATAAAATAAAATGTTAACGTAAAGAAAACTAAAAATGCTATCAAAGTCCACAGGCAACCAAAGTATGTTAGTGAGATTCAAAACTACAGCAAGTTATAATAGCTAATCAGGAGTACTCAAAATACTTCAAACGGCTCAAAAGGAGAATCTAAGAACTAAAGCTAGAAAGCCATAAAACTAAATAAGAGCAAATCACAACAGGTAAAACCAAGAGTAATAAGAAGTAATAGACGAGTCAATAAAAATCTGGAAGCGAACAAACATAAAAGAGTCAAATAGCCTCCCCAAGATAACTTTTGTTAGGAAGTAAGTTTTAATTTTAAAAAACATTCTCCTCATATTAAGACAGTGAAATCAACTTGAAATCTTAAAATAAATTAGTCTACCAAAATGCACCCTTCTAAAATAGCCCCTAAACAAATTAGTTCCCGTTTCAAAGGGCTTGTAAAATATCTGCACAGACAACTAATTGGTCGGTCACTGCTTTCTAATTCTTCCTTGTACTGAGGTTTGGACAACTTAAATTTCTGCTTTCTATTTACATGGCAATCAAATTGATTCCAAACAACCCCTCTCATCGAATCAGCATTTATCTCTTGCACAGACTGTAGAGAAACTTTAGATTAAGGAGAAGAAATTAATATTATGAGAAAATCAGAGTTGCTATCAAAAATTCTAAATGATTCAATTTCACCGTTGCATTTGAAAAAGTGTTCGCTGACCTTCTTCGAGACCGCCTTTGATCACCATAGAATGTAATTTAACAACTTGTGTAAAAGGTAGATAGATTAAGAGCTGTTCGTCTGAATCGCTTTCAAGAAAAAGCCCATCATCTTCCCTGTACCCCTGATCACCATCATGACACAATGTCCATTCTATGTAAGTAACATCCACAATTCACCCCAATAAATAAATACATGTTTCTACAAACCCAAACAAATTAATACATGTTTCTACAAACCCGAATAAAGTAGTGCTTGTTTCTATTAACCCAAGTATACTAATTCATGTGTCTACAAACCCAAATTAGTTCACACGTGTTTCTACAAATACAAATACCAATACATTCCTGCGTGTTTCTACAAAACCATTATGAATACCTGTTTTAAAGCATTGACGAGGGAATGAGCAGGGTTCTGATTAAGGCATTCCACTCCGGGCCATTCTACAAATTCCACTAAATCTACCTGAACACAAAATTACTATTTATTGAAAAAACCCATGTTTGTGGAGTGGCGTAGTGACCGAATAAATGAAAGAGAAAATAATTAACAGAAGAAAGTAGAAAAACAATTGACCAGGCCTCGTTGAATGGATGGCGTCCCCATTGCTGCCGCCACTGACGGAGAAAGGAAGCAGAGGGCACGGAAGGATTTGGTTGCGTTACAAATCTAGCACAACTGATAACTGAAGAACCGGAAGAGGTAGATCGAATACACGGAAATCCACAGCGCAGAATAAGTAATTACTACGTAAAATTTTGCTAGGGATTAAAGAGAAGCTTTTTAAAAAATTGTGAGCGTGAGTGGCGTCATATTTTAATTTAGTTTTAGGGCTTAAATATGAAACAGCATGTTCTCATGGACGGTCTTCTATTGCTATTTTATATGTTTGATTTCTCTCCTAAATAAAAGCCTCCCTACAATTAGTTGAGGGAAATATTATAGATAATTAATTACTCATATAATCATATTTAAATTAATTAAGAGAATATTGATATATGTGTAAATGATAAAAGAGAGACAAGAAGGGTTTAGTTGTGTTTGAAGATTTAATGTTGTCAATGATGGATATTTTAATGTATGTAGTGTTTAATGATTGAGATTATGATTTTGATATTGGATATATACTACTCAAATTATGACAAACTCACATAGTAATTCTATATTGTATTGCACTTGAACGAGGTCACCCCCTCGAATAAGTCTTATGACACTCTATCTTTATGTGAATGTATCATATGTTGCTCTGCTCCTTAGTAGTTGTTTACCTTTAAATGTGCTTCTATCTAAAAATAGGGTGGTGCTAAAAACTACATTATGTCAGCGATAATGGTTTAGTCTCCTTTGTGATGCCCAATAAAACAAGTAAAACACAACCAACAAAAATTTCACATTAACAAGTGTAACAATAATTAGTGATCCAATGCACACTCACACACAAGTGTAGTCATCACACGTAACTACACCACACTAAAACACCCTGTTGGTGCTCATTTTGGCCTGGAGATTGAGCTTGCGTGTGGAGGGTTTCTTCTTTCAAACCCTAGGTTTTCCTCCTCATCGGCATGAGCTTGGCCTATCGGTTGGAGTTTTTCAAGTTCTACCGATGCGGTAGGTCTCCCCGACGGGGTGTGTTTTGTGCCTTCGTCGATGTAACATGTGCAGTGTCTGGCCGATGGTAATTCGACGTATGTTTGCGTTCGTCGGCGTGACTTTTGTTATCGGCGGAGGGGTTTCTTGTTGCTCCGATGGTTGGGAGTCTGGCCGACAATGAAGTTGATGTTCGGCATGTCGGGGTGACGATGTTCCATGTCTTGGCGATATGCGAGTATGGAGTGGTTGTCGGTGAGATTTTGGCTATCGGGTGGACGGAGAAGTGTTGGCCCGACAATTGGGGTCTCGCCAATGGAGGCGGGCTATCGGTAGGAGTTGGGCCGATGGCTTGATGGGGGGTGAGTCATGTGTTCGTCGGCGAGACTTGTTTTATCGGCCAATATGTTTTGTGGTTCGCCGATAGAGGAAGTCACTCCGATTAGGAGTGCCATCGGGGTGACTTGGTGCATCGGCGTAGGTTTGAAGTGTTGCTCCGATGGTGTTGGTCACACCGACGGAGGCGATAGGTGGAAGTGTCGTCAGCATGAGTTGAGCGGTCGGCGAAGGATTCATGGGCTTGGCCGATGGTGTTGATCTCGCCGATGGGAGCGAGGAGTTTGGCCGTCGGGGGGTCGTCGGTATGTGTCTGGCCGATGAGAACTTGGAGGATGTCTATCGGAGTGAGGAGTATTGTCGGCCTAAGGGTTTTTTGTGGTGCCGATGGTGTGTGTCTCACCGACGGAGGTGGGAAGCGAAGGACCATCGGCCTGACCGCTGTGGTCGGCAGGAGATCTGTGCGGTGGGCCGATAATGTATGTCATGGCGATGGGCTGTGGGCGAAGGGTCGTGTGTCGAATGCGGCAAAACGCTCGACACTTGGTATGTATGCGACTATGTTTTTAAAGCGCTGAAGTTGTCTCCACACCATGCATATGGGACTAATCCCCTTGCATTATTTTGAACCCACGGTAGAACGTGTTTTGGCAGGAAACTTCTTTTTGACTGCAGCGACGGTTTTCAAGCGACCGCGGGTGGTTGAGGCCCTTAATGGCGACTGTAGCAGGAATATGGGTGATGGTATAAGTGATCAGGCTACCTGATTGAGAATGAAGACTTCCAGATAGTGGCGCGTGGCTCGAGGTTCCTCTGTCTGTTGTTGTAATAAATTTTGAGCGCCATTCCTTCCGAGGACTGTATCTGGCGGATTTTGTAATAGTCATGTAATTAATTGCTGTAGTACGCTTTCTGGCTGTTATAAGCAGGAAGTGTTACTCATTTCGAGGTTGTTGAAAGTTGAACATTTTGGCTCTGTAACACAATACAGTTCGTTTTGGTTGCTCTGTACAGCTAAACCTGTGAGTTTATGTATCTCTTGTTGTACGTTTTGGCTTGAATCCACTGATTTCATGGTTAATCTTGTATGAATAATGCTATGTTTGCATGTGGTTTTGTTAATTCTGTCTCCAGTATTGCATGTATCTTTCTTCTGAGTCTGGATATTTAAGTAATATTTGAGACTCTAGAACATGGAATTCCTGTGTTGAATGTATGATCTCTTAACTTCTGCTCAAGGGGTAGATTAAACTATTTTCAGGTTGAACATTGGGAAGGGTATACTGCAGTAGGGATGCCATAAGTAGAGATAACTTAACACTCTGTATTGGGAGATATCTGTAAGGCAGGTATCATATATATCCCCCTGAAATCCAGTTTTAGCTGTTCATGCTGATCATTCACAGGTGTATGTCTACTGACTCCAGGCCCTGGATAGGCACCAATCTTGCTTTGTGTTTGTGTTACAACCATGTCCAGCTTTGCATCCAAACTCAAAATCATAATCAAACTCTAAAACAACCATTAGGACATTAGAATTAATTTTAGGATCCTCAGTCCTCTGTCTACAACTGCAAATAGGCCCAAAGCTAGCCCCTTTGCTCTTATCTTTCAGTTTTGGTCTACTTATAGGAGGACTTATCTGCTTTCTGACAGCATCCCAATCCTTATATGCGTATCTCATGGATGTTGAGTAGGGAATACCCCCTAGGTCTTGCAGAGCCTGAAGAAGAAGAGGAGATAAAATATAGAGTCTATCTCCTACACTGTTGGCCCCTGGCCCAGAGATCCTGTTGATCACTGATGGCTACCTTGTAGGGAAATCTGGGAATAAGCATCCAGTCTGGGAAATAACCAACACACCCAACATGCATGAAAGATACATGTGGGTAACACACAAGTAGAGAGATGATATCACCTCAATCTAAAAAAGGTGGCCCACATCTTGATGTGGCACTACCACACACACAAGTGGAAGACTAACTCAAGTTGAACACATCGATGCAAGCAAAACATAAAGGAAACCATCTCGAGGTATACAACCATTGAAAGGTCATAAGGTAGGGAAGATGACCTCACCCTCAAATTGGCATGTAGGTATAATTACCTAACACATGTTCTACAAGCATAACAATAAGGAAGAAAGCGTGATTAAATTTTTGAATTCTTGTAAGCATTAGTTAAAGTTAGAGATTCCATAAGATATAACACTTCCCCTTTTAACATAAAGAAGGATGCATAAACTACTATTTCACAATGAGAACACCTATACATTTCATAATCCTAATACATAAAGCATAAAGAGAAGTGTACATTATACACATATTAAATCACAAATTCACCTAATTGTGAGCACAAACATGTTGGGAAAAGGTGTGTTGTACACCTTACATAATGCTAATAATATAAAAATTAATATTTAATTATGGTGCATCTTAGAGATGTAGATAACACATGGATTAGACATTCTTGGGGCCACTTGTATGTTGTATGTGACATTGGGATAGATATTTAATGTGGGTGTCACATTGAGAAGGTATTTGTTGTTGGAAAAACTAAGTGCCAAATATTTAATTTGGGGTCATGATTTACTAAGATCGTGATTTTGAGGTGCATGGTTTATGAAATACCACTTAGTGGTTTCGTACAAGCTTGTCTTTATAAAACCAAGCACGTGAGTAGTTGTTGAGGTTGGCTTGGGTTTAAACTTTGGCTTGTTGGCTAAGGTTGGATTGAACATCTCTTGTAGGTTGCATATGTGGAAGAATGGATTGGGATGTGTGGCTACATGGTTCTCATTTTCTTGTTCATGTGGAGGAATGCAACTAGGCTGCTTGATGTTTCAAAAGGATTGCATGGAGACTCTGCAAGTATATTTTAATCTTGTTCATGTAGATAATACGTTGAGTGTGTGAGTTTTTTTGGAGGCTAGGTTTTTCCCTTAAGAGGGTTTTCCCAAGGTACATGTAGTGTTATATTGTGGTATGTTTATTATTCTTTTGCATTGTGGATTCTAAATATTTGTTTTGCATTTATTTCTCTCGTGAGAGTTATGTGGGAATGGTTTATTATTGCTGTATTTTTTTTCATTTGGTATCAAAGCCTAGTTGTCAGGTTATAGGAGACATCTTCCTAGTTCCTAACCCTTGGTATGAGTAGATATTGTGTATAGCTGAATCCATGGTCTTGAAAGAATAATAAAATGTATTTTCAAGGTTTTTAGATGTGTTGCAGAATTGGGTTGTTGCAGATTTGAGGTTTTGAGTTGATTTGGCAAATAGGTTTTTGATTGGGCTTATTTTGTGAGAGTTTTAGGGGTGAAGTTCTACAAATAACCTCCCAAGAAAAAAATAGACCTCACCATTGGATCAAGAAGGCCCAAAAACCTATAAATTGATATAAAACTTGACCTATTTTGGATATAAAAATAAGGTCATTTTTTAGGGGTTGGATGAATCTTTGGAGGCAAGATTTGATACAGTCATACAGAATCTATACAATCGTACAATGAGGTATAGTTGATGTCAAATCCATGGTACAAATAGTAGAAAATGTTTAACATATTCTCTAAAGATTCACCTACATAATTGGGATACAATCAACGAAAATATTTATTTGGTTGGCAAAATTTTATGATTGGTTAGATGACGTCATCGTACATAGGGGCTATCATCAGTGGTATAGTAGAGGTACGTAGATTATATTTATGGTTGTCACCTTAGTCATATAGTTGACCAACTACTAGCACTAGAGACTTAAGCGCATGGTTTGACGAGGGGGTTAGCCCTTGGTCGCGGCTAGCCGCAAGTAGCCTTATTTGTCGCTTTGTCGATACTTTGGCGATGCCACCAACCCCAGCTACCCATACTCCACCACTCATCTAGTGGCACCACCCACACTCCACCACTCAGCTAATGGCACTATCCACCTGTGGCAAACCTGTTGCCCAAATAGTGTCTAGGGCAATTTTATTGGCTCTAAGAAGAAAAAAATTCAATGGGCCATAACTCCCTCGTACCATAACAAATTTATGACTTCTTATAGTTGATGGAAAGCTCTTTCCAAGAAGTACATAATGGTATTAGTCATTTTTCTAGATTTTATTATTTATGATAGAAAATTGCAATTAAATGTTAGTTTTCCTCATTTTTTGATGAGTCATGATCTCTTATGCCCATGGTGTCTATTTTTGGACTTCTTATAGGCCATGAAGAGAATTTTTTTGAGAACTTCACGAGGGATCAAGTGTTTCATCACTTGGTGGAATTTAGAGAGTTTTTTGTTGTCTTCTAATTTTAAGGACATGGATGATATAAATTGGAGATTCAAGATCTTGTTTTAGTGGGAATTTGATGCAAGTGAATTGAGGGTGGTGATCATGGTGTCATGGAGGTTCTTGTATGCATGGAGATTTTACACAACATGATAGTTTATGTGAATAGATGGTATTGATTGTGGATTTTTCCTATTTGGTGACTTGGAGCTCCCAGACAACATCTTGGTCCTATTGGATGGTAGTGCTTGAATGTTTCACTGGATCTATGGTTATGCTTATTTTGGATATCGCAATGTTCTATTTTAATTATCTTGACATTTTCAAACTTATGGCTCTTTTAGATGATAAGTAGTTTCAAATTTACATGCATGTCCCTCTTATAGATGGTTTTGCAAGTTTTGCATGATTAACAAAAATCTATGGTTTTGTAGATATGTGAATAGATTATTTTTTAAATTATGAATCCCTTAGGGGTATTTCTGGATGCAAGATAGATGCAATTTTGCATGCATGCTTTGTGCATAGTTCGAGGAGGTTGTTTATGGGTTTATTGATGTGGAGGTGTTGGTATGTAATTAGTTAGTTAACATTTTTTACAATGTTTGCTTGATGGGTTCCTGATTAGTTACTCTATTGTGGGTTTGCAACAAATCAAATATAGGGTTGATCTAGTGTTTGAGTCACGAAGAATCTACATGATTATCTCTAACTATTGTTTATTTACTTATTACTAATGCGGTGTTGAGTTTTCTTGTTTTGGGGTCTACATTATGGTGGATTCATGTTGTGTTGCTTTGAGATCTACAAATTGTGTAATTTGATGGATTGTCTATAACCACAAGTTGCATAGATAACTTGGATGTGGGTTATTTATACCTGTAGATCATTGCAACACTGGTGGTTTGTAGATTTTGGTGTTGGTGGTCCTCTCACCATCATGATACATTGGTGTTGTGTAGTAGTGAGATGATGAGATGGATGGAGTATTTGTGATTCATGGTGGAGTACTTTGGGATGTTTACCCAACTTTCCTATAAGAGTACTTTGAGTCACTTGTTTTTCTTGGAGCTTATATCTTCTTTTGGAGATTGTGATTTTACTATACTCTTTGGGAGCCTCTGATGTTGCAATTATTAGGAAAGGTGTCTCAACCTTGCACCCAATGTTAAGATTACAAATAGTGCGATTTTCAAGTTAAAAAATAGAAAAACTCAATTTCTAGTCTATAGAGTTGGTTTTTGGCTAAAATAAAAAAAATTGGGTTTTTCGACGTTGGTTCTTGAGTTTCAATCATGTGGACCTCTTCAGTCTCTACAATTTAAGAAAAAGTGGCCCAATTGACCTCCTAGATCAAAATGTATGGCCTTTGAAAGTTGGGCCTCCTACATTGGAAGTATAAAAACATCTAGGATGCATAAAAGAGTTGTAAGGGGGAGTTACACTCATTAACCAACTTATGGTGCATGTTGTGACACATTATAAGGCATCTTTGGTTGGGGATAATAGAGCCAAAATGAAACATTGAATTTGGTGAATGGATTATAATGAGGTTATGACAATTGGAAGGAATATGCTATTTTTACCCTATGGACTCATCTTTCGATTTTGGATTTGGATTTATAACTAAGAATTTGGGTGCCACTATTTTGTGTAGTTTTAGCTCATGTTTTTCTAATTACCACTTGATGGTTTCATGTATTGTATCTCCTATTTATTGGGTGCTTGAGATGGAGGTTTTGAGATAGTGAGTTTTATAGGTATTGTTATGTTGTCAGAATTCCTCTAGATCTTTGATCAGTGACGCTCTTGTGAAGGCTTACTCTGCAACTATATTGTAACTATTTTGGTTACTAAATAATACATTGGGTTGCTTTGGAGTGTGGTTTTTTTTTTCCAAAAGAGCTTACCCTATGCACACCTGTGTTATGGTATATTATTTATTTTATGTTTATATGTGTTTCTACTTTTTGTAATTGTTAAAAGATTAAAATTTATACAATGCTCTCCTCATTAGATTAGTGTAGGAAGTGTTTCTATGTACCTTCTTTCCTTTTAATTGGTATCGGAGCTTGATCACCTTAGATCCTAGTTGTTCGATAGAGGGTTTTTTGTACTAATATATGTTTGAGTGGGAGCTCGCATAGAGTGGGTTTTGATCTTATTGTAGGAAGAGATGGAAAGCACATCTAGAATAGGAATGGAGATTTAATGGTACTAATTTTGAGAAATGGAGGATATTCGCATGGATAGAGATATATGGGTTGTAATATCTGGTACCAAACCATCAGGAATGAAACAAGAAGTTTGGGACATGATGAATAGAAAGGTGAAGGGTCTTGTGAGACATTGTTTAGTGGATTTAGTTTTATTAAATGTCTATGATGAAACTTCTGCAACGAATCTTTGGAAAAATCTTAGAGAAATTTATCAGGCTAAATCGTTGGTAAATAAGTTATTCTTGAGAAAGAAGCTTTTACTATCTTAGAATGGAAGATGGTGGATCCATAGCTAATCATTTGAATGCCTTCAATATGCTAGTTGCCCAACTGAGCTCTATGGGAGTGAAGATGGGGGAGGATCATTGTATGACTTTGCTATGCTCTTTGCTAGATTCATGGGATCACCTTGTTATGGCCATTGGGAGCACTACCACCAAGTTTGAGCTAGATGAGGTGGTTGCATCATTATTTTTTGAAGAGATGTAAAAAAAGAATTCTAAGTTGGCTAAGGAGGCCCTAGTAGTTTGTGGAAGAGCCAAATAAAATGGCAAGAAGAAGTATGATAAGCAAAATCAGTCCATATAAAAATACCATGGGAGATCTAAGTCTCTTGGTAAGTTTAAGGAAAAAAGTTGGAACTATGACAAGCTTGGTCATTTCCAAAAGGATTGTAAGGACGAGACAAAGAAAAATAATGATTTTTATGATGAATCTAATATATCATCCAAGAATAATGGTGATTCTTTTGTTGTGGCCTTATCTACACATGCATCAGAAGGTGCATGGCTTATCGATTCTGGTGCATCTTTTCACATGACCTCACATAGGGATTGGATTAGAAAAATACAAAGAATATGATAGTAGGAAGGTGAATTTTGGAGATGGTTCTCAACTAAATATAGTTGGTCATGGAAGAGTCTTGATCTAATTCCTCCATGGATGAGTGAAGGGGATCAATGGTGTGCTGCATATCCCTAGTTTGGTATGAAACCTGTTATCTATAAGTAAATTGAATGATGCAGGTGTGCAAGTTATTTTCTTGAATGGAGGAAGCAAGATGGTTAGAGGATCTATGGTGCTTGCTAAGGGTGTTTGGATTAGCACTTTGTTTTAGCTAGATGCATGCATGATTAAGTGCAATAATTCTTCTACTACAATGAAGAGATTTGCATAGTCTTCACCTTCACCATTAAAACCAGTAGCAAAGACGTCTGTTGCATCCACTTCTGATGGTCATGCTTTTTAGGTAGCTAAGGGTGTTCATTATTTGGATACAAAACTTCCAATGGGGAAGACAATGTTGTGGCACTAGATTTGGCCACATAGGTGAGAAGGGTCTATGGACCATGAAAATAAAAACCTTATTGAGGGGTTGAATGATTGTCACCTTGAGTTTGACTTTTACGATCATTGTATATATGAAAAATAAAACCTTGTTCAATTTTATTCTAGTTCCCATAAATCTTCTGGGGTATTGGATTTGATACATTATGATGTTTTTGGTCTTGTTAATGTTCCTTCAATTTTAAGATATATTTATTATGTATCTTTCATTGATGTCTATAATAGAAGGACATGGGTATATTTCCTTATAAGTAAATCTATAGTCTTTAGTCAATTTAAATAGTTTAAGGCTCTTGTGAAAAATCGTATTGGTAAAAATATTAAGTGTTTGAGGACTAACGATGGTGGTGAGTTTTGTTCAACAAATTTTGATAGGTTCTGTAAAGATCATGGAATAGAAAGTCATAAGACAAATCCCTACATTGCTTAGTAGATTGGAGTTGCAAAAAGAATGAACATCATTAATGGAGAGTGTTAGGAATACGCTTAGTGGGGTTGGCTTATGACAAAAGTTTTGGCTAAAAGCAATTGCCTAGCTTGTTACATGGTTAACAACTCTCCTACATCATCTCTTGTTAATAGGACACCTTTAGAGGTGTGGTCAAGCAAAAATATCTCATTAAGACATCTTCAAGTCTTTGGTTCTAAGGCATATGCACATATGCCTAGGGAGAAGCAGTCAAAGTTGGAGAACATGGCTATAAAATGTACTTGCATCGACTATAGTGTTGGTGTGAAGGGTACAAGCTTTCTGATCTTGTGGCTAAGAGAGTTTTGTACAATATAAGTGTTATCTTTAGAGAAGTCAAGCCTTCTTCCATAGTATTGCAACCAGATAAGGATGGAAATAAGTGTTAAGAAAGGTGTCTCAACTTTGCAATTACAAAAAGTGTGATTTTTCGGTTATAAAATTGAATAAACTCGGTTTCTAAGCTGTAGAGTTGGTTTTTAGCTAAAATAAAAATTATAGGTTGTTTGACACCACTTGCAAGGGTGCCCAATGTGTAGATCTCTTTAAGATTTATAATTTTAAAAAAAGGCCAAATCAACCTCCTGGATCAAAAGTTATGGCCTCTAGAAGTTGGGCCTCTCGTATTGGAAAATGTAAAAATGTGTTGGACACAGAAAAAGAGCTATAAAGCAGTTCTTGAAAAAGCCTTACAAGAGTCATCTGTTCCCAATAATATAGCTATCATAGATTTTCAAGCCATAATAGGTAACATCGCTTCACCCTACAATGTGGTCTTTTCTGAAAAGGACCTCTCATCTCATGATCCATGTCATAATGATGAACTTCACATCAAAGTCTTCATCCACCAACATAAAATCAAATGCATACTTATAAATGGTAGTGTTGGTCTCAATATTTGTTCCCTTAAACTATTGAAACAGTTAGGATACTCTGAGGATCACATCAACACATAACAGTTGTATACGCCTAAAAATGACACGATTCAGTCTAAATAAATATTCTTAATATTTATTTCATTCTAATTCTTCAATCAATAAATAAATAAACAAATTTATTTATTCAATTCATATTCCTCTAAATTAATTCAATATTAAAATATTTAATTACCTCTTCTAAAGTCAAAATTAAATAAAATCCTTTATTTAATTAAATTCTTTCAAATAATTAAATAATTCTTAATTATTTAATTAAATCAAATCATTCTTCTAAATTTGAATAAATCAAATCAAATTTATTTAAATCCTCTTAATCTCCAAAAATAAAATATAATCAAATGTTTTATTTATTCTTCCAAATCATGCACAAACAATTAAATAAATTTATTTATTTAATTTGCTTTCTTATCTTCTAATATTTTATTTATTCTTCCAAAATCATTTTAAATTAAATAATACCAATTATTTAATTATTTCTTCCAATAATATCTTATCTAAATTTAAATACATCAAATATTTATTTAAGTTGTCTTTTTCTTCTAAATTGAGTTATCTTTAAATACAATTCAATCTTTTTGCACATGCAATTAAATATTCCTAATATTTAATAAAGCAAAATATCTTCTTATTCTCATGCAAATCCCTTCTTGTTTTAAATCACTTAACTGATTATTATATTCTTTTAATTGCTTTAACTCATTCTTCTAGTCTTAGCAAATCCTTTCATGTAAAAGAAAGCAAGACACGTCTTCTTCTTATTTGTTGCACGTTCCTCAACTATTCTGAACTGTTTATCTTCTCATTCTCTCTATACCGTTGATCTTCTCTCTCACAAGTCTATAAATTCAACCTCATTCTTCCATTCTAATCATCCAAACTTTAAGTATCGTTATTCTGCAGGAATTACAGCACGCCTTTGGCACCAATTCCTTCATTGCTTGTGATCACACTTGTTACCATACTACTATCATTGTTGTGAAGCTCATATTCATTACAAAGCATCATCATAGTCGTTCTCCATTGACAATCTTGGAACCATAGCAAGGAAGTGCACTCTCTGAGGGCTTTATTCATACATGCAAGATCAATTGAGATAGGCAACCAATGGAAGCTATGAAGCTTTGAGGTTTGCAAAGGTTTTTGAAGTTCTTTTGTTCGGTTAATCTCTTTGTTTCTGTATTTCGTTGAGTTTTGGGTATTTTGATATTGATATATTGATTATTCATGTTGAATCCAATTTTCCCTTAACATTTTTAGTATAATAGATGATAGGACTTCAGTATGGTGTCACCATGATGAGTTACAAACAAGATTCCTGCCCCCGATCCATGGTTTGTGTAGGACCCATCAAAGTATAGTTTTCAAGAATGTGTTGAGATATTGAATAAAGATTCATCTGGAAACTCAAATTGCATTGGTGTGGTGTCTTGTAGTGGTGCATCCGCTAGTTGGTCGGCAATGACTTGTCCCTTGATAGCTTTTCTGTCTACATACTCAATGTCATATTCACTTAGGAGCATTACCCATTTGGCTAGGTGACCTGTTAGAGCTGCTTTGCTTAGTAGGTACTTTAGTGGATCTATTTTTGCAATAAGTTTGACTGGATGTGCAAACATATAATGTCAGAGTTTTTGGGAAGCAAAAACTACCGCAAGACATGATCTTTCTATCTGAGAGTATTGCAACTCATAGCCCACCAATGTGCAACTAATATAGTAGACGGCTCTTTCCTTATTCTCATAATCTTGTTGTGCTATAAGATCCCCAAGAGCTGTAGGTGTAGCAGATATGTAGAGTATCAATGGTTTCCCTTGGATAGGAGGCATGAGAATAGGCGGATTCATAAGATACTCTTTCAGTTTGTTGAATGCCTCTTCACATTTCTCATCCCATCTGAATGGAATGTTCTTGTGCAGGAGATGACTGAATGGTTGACACTTGTCTGCCAGTTGTGATATGAATCTACGGATTGCTTGTAGCTTGCCTTGTAGAGATCTTAATTAAGTAAGAGTCTTGGGTGGTGGCATGTCCATAATAGCCTTGACTTTAGCAGGGTCTACCTCTATTCTATTTGCTGATACAGTAAAACCTAGGAGTTTGCCTGAGGTGACTCCAAACACACTTCTTTGGGTTCAACCTGACTTTGAATTGCTCTAATCTCTGAAAGACTTTCTCTTACACATCCAGGTGTGATTCTCTTGTGAGTGACTTTGCTAGGATGTCATCTACATAATCTTCCATGGTGACGTGCATCATATCATGAAATATAGTGGTCATAGCATGTTGATATGTGGCTCCTGCGTTTTTTAGCGCAAATGGCATGACATTCCAACAGAAAGTGCCCCATGGACAAGTAAAAGCTGTCTTATTCTGGTCTTCCGGTGCTATCCTAATTTGATTATATCCTGAGAAGCCATCCATGAGAGATAACATGGTATGTCCTGTTGTTAAGTCGACTATGATATCTACATTTGGCAACGGAAAATCATCCTTGCAGCAAGCTTTGTTTAGATCTCTAAAGTCATTGCATAGTCTGACTCAGCCATCAGGTTTGGACACTGGTACTATGTTGGAGACCCGTTCTGGATAGTCTATAGCTTTGATGAATCCTACATCTAGTAATTTCTTGAGTTATTCTTTTACAAGCAGTGCAATGTGCGGATGCATCTTTCTAAGCTTCTGTTTCACTGGTTTCACTCCTGGATCTAATGGAAGATGGTGTAGAATCAAATCTGGATCTAACCCTGGCATATCTGTGTATGACCAAGCAAAGTTGACTTGCTTTCTTTTGAAGAATGGTACAAACTTAGTCTTCTTTGGTGGGGTTAGAGACTTAGCAAAGTGAATGATCTTAGGCTGTTCCTCTATTCCAATGTTAACCGGCTCTGTGGGTTCCACAACAATCTAAGACTTCTCCTAGTTCATGTCATCAAGGAGAGTGTCAAGCCTTCCATCGTTAGGTGCCATAGTTGGGTTTTCACCTTCGGATGCGTCCTTTCTTTTTACTGTTTTGGGATTTGACATTGCCGTAGAGCAGTTTTCACTGTCAGATCCAGTTTTTATTTTGATATTTTTGCGACTGGAAGGCTTGGCACCCTCTCTGAAATAAGCCACGGTATTAAGTTCAATAGAGAAACCAACTTTATGATCCCCTTTGGGTAGGTGGTCCCTAAGTTCCATGTAGTCAATATAGGCATCGTCATTTTGGAACATATCTAGTTGTGGGGTTCCTCGTAGATCCCAATCAATAAGCTCAAGATGTATAGGGGGAGGGAGTCGGAGGACAGATCTGATTCATTGATAGTTTGAATGGATATGCTAGGAGTATTGGGAGGGGAAGTGTTCGGGACGGTACTTTCCTCCAAGTTGTTTATTGCGATAGAACTCAAACCTTCCTCGAAAGTCATACTCTCAGAGATAGGCAAATCAAACTCTAATGGCCTATTTGGTAGTGTTTGTCCCTCACAGTAGGGGCTATAAGTTTGAATGGTATCGACCTCTTTGTCATCATAGGAATGCTCTGTCAGCTCATCCCACTCATACTCATTGGAATCTGTGTCACTGTCCACTCGAAGTGTATGGATCATTTCCACTAGACAAGCATTTTCTTTAACTTTGCCCTTATCCTTATATCCTAGGCCTTTTGTATTTCTAGCCGATGAGGATGAAGAAGGTTGAATGGGTTCTATGATTCCATCTCTTCTTAGGCCGATGGGGCCTTGTCCTTCGTAACCCATTCTGTGTAGGATAGATTCACCTCGCCCATAGATTTCTGTTAGGAGCCTAGGTGGTTCTTGTTGTATGTTCTCTTCTTCTTCGGTATAAAGCCATTATAGAACATCTCTTTCCTTTGTCTCATCTGATAAGGTCCCCCATTTTACAAAGGGAGTTGTGGGAGGTTTAGGAGGAGCAGATGGCTTTGGAAAATGCTTGGGTTGACCAAAGGATCTAGGAGATAAAGGCATCTTGGCTAGATTGAGGCTATGCTCTATGGAGTATTCCCCTACTCCTTTTTCTTTGATGGTAATTTTCTTCTCTTTGGGCCTTGATGAGGAGGCTTCAGAGGTAGAATCAAGCTGTGGGGTAGGGGATGTAGATGATCTATTGTTTGGTATGATGCAATCAGGTTTTGAAAGGACAGAGTTGCAATGTTGGAAGGGGTCAGGATCGCCTTGAATGGTGACTTGCTTGCCATTATGCAGGAATTTTATGCATTGGTGATAAGTAGAGGGAACAACTTTCATAGCATGAATCCATGGTCTACCTAGGAGAATATTATAAGCTCCCTATCTAGGACTTGACACACAACATCTTTGATTATCGGTCCCACTTGTATGCATAACACAACTGTTCCCTTTGTAGTTCTCTCCTCTTCATCATAGGCTTTGATAGTTATCTTCTTTCTTGGATCAACTGTGTTTTCAGAGAACCCCAATGTAAGGACTAGCTTTAATGTGCAAATATTTAAACCGGCTCCCCCATCAATGAGAACCCTCTTGATGCGGTGCTTGTGGATGAAGGCGACGATATGTAGAGGGGTGTTATGAGGTTGAGACACTGAGAGATCATCTTGTTCAGTAAATGATATGGTACTTGAGGAGGTTAGATTACCTACCATGGCCTGAAACTTCTCTTGGGCCAAGTTAGTGGGGACGGCGATTTCCACTAAGGCTTTATTGAGAATCTCCTTGTGGGAAGGAGATAGATGCAACAACTCTAAGATAGAAATGTGGGCCATAGTCTTCCGAAGTTGGTCTATGACACTATACTGATGGGGGTTGGACTGAGAAGGTGACGACCTTGGAGGGACGGTATTCAACGTGACTTTACCACTGCGGGTAATGATACTGCAACCATTTCAGTTAGGCTCTGATTGTTGGTTAGGTGTGACCACATTGATCTGTGGGACATGCTCTGATATGCAATTGATGGTATAGTCGAATGGCACACTTGTGTAGTTGGCATTATTATTCCCACTATTTTGATTTTGCCTGTTGCAATTGTTGTTGTTACCGTTGTTGTTGTTGCCGTTGTTGTTATTGCCGTTGTTGTTATTGTTGTTGTACGACCTGTCATGATTGAGAAGTGGATCCTTGTAAGCCACATGTGTCTCATTGGAGGTATGTTGTTGGGTTCCTCCTTGATTTTGATCAAGCACATCTTGAATAACATGTTTGAGATAGATGCAATTGTTGGTTCTATGTCCCCTTCCTTTATGATACTCACAATAGTCGGTGTTTTTCCAATAGTGAGGTTTAATTTGAGGCTCATAATCACTTGTTGGCGGTAGAGAGATTTCATTGTTGGCCAATAGCTTCCTTAATGCGAATTCTTGGGACTCACCCAGCGGTGTGAATTTTCGCCTTGGATTTGAGTTGAACCATGGTCTTGGCTCTTGAGAGAATGTTTTGTTGGGTGCAACATTGCTTGCCTCTCCTTTGAGGGTGAATATAGGTTGTTGTTTGGGAGCCGCCACCTTGGCATCAACTACTCCATCGTTGATGACATTTTTGTTTTTAGTCCAAAACTTTGATTTGTCAGTCGTATAATTGGAGGTGGGTGTGTCCTTGTATAACTTGATTTGCCCATTGGTGATCATAGCTTTTTTGATGAACAATCCCATCTCAATGACCTTCAAAAATGAAGTAGGGCATTGGATTTGTATTTGATAGCTAAGATCAGAGTTGAGGTTATGGACAAACATCTCCATTAATTGCTTCTCTGGTATATCATATGAGCACTTACTTGCTAGTTGTCTCCACCTTTGTAGTAAGGTGGCAAATGATTCGCCACTCTTTTGCTTAGTGTTGCATAAATCTAGCATAGAGACTTCGTGTTTAATATTGTAAGAGAAGTGCGTGATGAATTTGTTGACTAACTCATCAAAAGATTTAATGCCCGGTGGGAGTCGTGAGAACCACTCCATGTCTTGACTACCTAAAGATCTAGGGAATAGTCTCATTAAGTAAGTCTCATTGTGAGCTACTTCCATACATGTTGCGTTGAATTCCCTAATGTGATCTCTAGGGTCCCCTTTCCCTTTGTATTTATCAAACTTAGGTACTTCTAATCAAAAGGGAAATGGTGTCATGTTCAAGCTTTTATCAAAGGGGTACGGTGCAATATCTTCCAAGGAGTAGGTTTTAGTGTTTGTATCTGTCTTGAGATCCGACATTTGTTGCTTTAGACCCTCGAGTTGTTTCCTCATTTCTTCCATAGGAGTGCTTGGGTCTATGGCTTTCTTTCCTTTTTCATTTTTATCCTCCATGTTTGGGTCTATGGCTTTCTTTCCCCTTTCTTCGTGATTAGTCTCCGCATTTTCTTGGATTGTGCTTATATCGAAATCCACGGGGAGTTTAATTCCAAGTTTTGCAAGATAATAAAAATACTTGTGAGGATCATCATGGAGCACTTTTTCTAACAGGCGTTGGAATTTCTAATCTTGGAGGCTTCCTTGATAATCTTCATTAGAGATTTCCTCATCACTATCATGAGGTGTGATGATGTGGTTGGATGATTAAGCCATTTCAAGTTGCTTTTGGTATTGAGATCTAGTAAGAACCATGCAAGGTGATGAGGGATGAGGTGGGATGAAACTAGAGATTTTGGCAAGATGTCGATGGAGACTGCTGAGAATAGGATACTTATGACAAGACTTGGACAAGGGACTTTCTCGATCAATGATTCCAAGTAAAAAGATGGTAGCCACTAGTAAGGGTACTCGATACCTGTCTTACTATGTAGGGACTAGTCGTGCACCAAGACCACTAGCAAAGTCCTGTGACCTACTAGGGTTACTTGAATCCAAAGTGATACGAAGAAGGGGCCTATGCTGACCTGATATAGGATACTTTGACTTTGGACTAGGAAAATCTGATAGAAGGTGAATGGGATGACCAACAAAAGAGAGATTTTGACTTGAAATGGATGGAATAAAGACTGCAAGGTAAGACCTGATCTCTAAACCTGAAACTAGACTGAAATGGGTACCCAGAACTGACAAAACTTTTCTCTCAAAAATTGTGCAAGTGCTCACTGTCACGCATGCGCCAAAACAAATGCGCTGTAGGAACTAATAAATGTGTTGTAAGTCGAAACAAATGTGCTACACTGGTAAAATATAAATGCGCTACAACAGACAATAAAAGCGCTGCAGGTCGGAACAGATGCGCCACAGGTCAGCACAAATGCGTAGCAACAGAGGACAGATGCGTTGCTCTGGCTTTCTCAATATTTTTGCAATTTTTTTAAAGAAACTTTTTGATGTTTTTGGTACTTTGGTTGCAAGAAGGTCTTTTTGATCTGATTTTATGAAATTATGGCAAGAAGACACAACAAACACAGAGAATATTTTTATGGTTTTTTTTTTGTGATTTTTTGACTCTTTTTGGACTAAAGGAAAAAAAAGTACAATCCTAGGCTTCAAATGGATTACAAGGGTTGTTGGCCACTAGAACAAAGGTGTTTAATGAAGACAACCGTTCGAGTGGTTATACATGCGATAGCACTACTCTTCGTTATGGAGTCTCCCAGCCTGCAAGGGTTGTGCCTTTGAGGGTTTTGGGGGAGGTTGGCTATCGGTATAACACAACTTCACTTGTTGTTTGAAGCTTTCGTTCCAAACACAATTTATTTATAGTGGCTTGGAAGGGCTTGGCGTCTAGCCTATTACCACTTAGGGTCGTTCCTATTTGGATGAACGGTATCCAAGAGCAGGCCCCTCTAAAGGAAAAACACATGCAAGAATGATATGTCTGGCATTTTGGTCACCCAAGATAGGGGAGAGCATAGGCCTGGTATCATTCCCAAAAACACAGAATACAGTGGTTCTTTTCCTCTAGTTAAAATAAAAAAAAAACTAGATGAGCTATCTACTTGGGCAAGCACAGAACTTTGAAGTGATAGCAAGATAGCAATGGTCCAATTTTAACCAAGATAGCAATGATGAGTTCAATTTTATCCACGTAGCATGAATTGTTAACTTTGAAGTGATGGTCAATCGAGATAGCAATGGTTCAGTTTTACCTAGATAACAATGATGAGTTCAATTTTATCCACGTAGCTCGAATTGTTAACTTTGAAATTATGGTCGATCGAGATAGCAATGGTTCAGTTTTACCCAGATAGCAATGATGAGTTCAATTTTTATCCAGATAGCAATAACTTTGAAAAGATAGCAATAGCAATGATTCAATGGTATGCAAGATAGCAATTATTCAGTTACCACTTTCCTAGTTAAACTATGTGAGATTTGCATGAGCATCCATTTTACTTTCCCATTTAGAAATCAAAGTGTGAGCTAACAAGTGCAACTATATGAATCTAAACCAATACCTAGCCTGCAAAACAGATCAAGAGAGTTCCTGCAAAGACATCAGCGTTAGCAAAAATCTTCAAGAAAACCCTAAAATCACTGCCTAAAATAGATGCGCTGCTTCAGAGACTGAATGCGCAGAAACAGTGAACAGAAGTACCGCAATACGCATGCACTAAGATAGAGGTCAAAAGTGCTGCCAAAAAGACTATATGTGCTGATTTGATGTATGTGCTGTGACAAGTAGTAAATGTGCTGAAACAATGTCTGTATGCGCTGCAGGAATGTATGCGCCATGATAGGTAAACAAATGCGCCAGAACAGAGACTGTATGCACTGCAGAAATGTATGTGCCGTGACAGGTAACATATGCATGTTAGGATGTATCAGATGCGTTGTTTCCTCCTGTGTACGGCTTTCTAAAACACAAAAACTTAGTTTTTTTGGGTTAAATTTGGGGCTAGGCCCCACGGTGGGTGCCAAAAATGTTAAGGAAAAATTGGATTCAACATGAATAATCAATATATCAATATCAAAATACCCAAAACTCAACGAAATACAGAAACAAAGAGATTAACTGAATAAAAGAACTTCAAAAACCTTTGCAAACCTCAAAGCTTCATAGCTTCCGTTGGTAGTGATTTGTTGTAGTCATGGAGAGTTCCTAGATTTTGTACTAATCATGTAGATGGAACTTTGGTAGTGATTTATTGTAGTCTTCTAATGTTGAGTGAAATGATAATTTTCCCTTGGAGCTTCTAGAGATTGTAGTGATGTAGATGGAGTTCGGTTGGCACGAGATTATTGGTCAGGTGCTCGACTTGGGTGAGGTTGGAGATCTCTTGTTTATAGGGATCATGTGTTGAGATAATTACTCTGTTGGGACCCAATTTTTTTGGTCCTTGAACCTGCATTGTTTTTGCCCAAAATCCATTGAAAAAGCCTATGTTTACCTCCATTGTGAAATTTGAGTTTTGTGTGCCTTGGAATGTGTTGAAATCTTGAAGAAATCCATGGAAATCTTAAAATTCTAAGTGTTATCCTCATTTTGTGGAATTTTTGGGCATGTATGGATATTATAGGGTTTTCCTTAGTTCCCATAACCAAAGAAACCCTGCAATGTTCCTTGTCCCCTTCTTTCCCCACAAGATCCTGACCCCTTGCATGCTCACGCATGTCCATATGTACCTCGAATTTTCACAAAATCTCAAGTGGCAAAAATATGAAGAAACAAAGGAGTTGAAGACATCGGGATATCTCATATGTCTCGGACCCCCACACATTTCATCAAAAGCGAAAAGGGAATGAAGAAGAGGCTTCGGAAATTGTTACTTAGAAACTTGCCATTAATGCAAATTCTTAGTTGGTGGAGTTGGTATTATTGATTGTTACAAGTGGATGCCCTAGGGTTTTCCTGCCCAAGCTTCCACATGATTCAAAATGCAAAGTAAATGCTATAAATCGAAGGATGAAATAAATTCAAAGGTGAAGAGGGTCATTGTAGTCCTCTCCATTTAATTTATCAATCTAGGGTGGTGTCCAAAGGTTGTCTGCATTAGGAACTTAATTTTTTTGGAAAACATTTTTTTCTAATAAAAATAGAAAATTGCATTAATCTAATGAAATCATGCATGCAAAGTTTAAATACACTTGCATAAATTAAAACTACAAATTAAAACATATTTTTCATGAATTAAAATATAGTAATAAAACTAAACAACTCTTGCACTAAAATCCAATTTAACACATTTAAAATAAATAGAGATGCACAAACTAAAATAATATAAACAAATAAACAAATACCAAATGTTGTCCTCTTCCTCAAGATGAGCAACCTGCCCCTCCTTTGGAATTGGACCAAGATCATTCACCCAACTTTGTGCTCAATGCCCCATATTTTTATCTCTTTCACAAAATATTACAAATTTACTTCTAAAACTACTATAACTTTTCTATTCTAAAACTTACTAAAATAAAACTCTCCTTTCTTTAAAGTCGAGAGGTTTATTTATACGTTGAAGATCTTCACCCAACTCCCTAAATTAGTGGAAAACATAAATACACTTGTCTTTCACATTCTTATGATAGAGGAACAACTCCCTTTATTCTATACACCTATCTCCCATACACTTATGTTAAAGGAAACAAATTCTTTTATTCTCTCTACTACTCCTATGCTAAAGGAAAGACATCATTTATTCTCTCATTACAAATTGACAACTCATCCACATCTTTTTAAGAGAAAATGTTGGATAGATTTATTTATTTTTGCTACTTTTATCATTTTTCCTATTTCAAATGCAATAACAGTCCATCTTCAACATTTTAGGAGAAAAGGTTGAGAGAAAATAAAATCCATGGATTAAGCCAGATTATGAAGTTGGAACATCTTAGAGTTGGTTGAATTGAAGTTGGAATGCTCTGGATTGTTGCAAGTATGTGCTAACAGGTGTTGTCATTGATGTCAACATGTTTGTGTTGTCATTGGTACCAATTGTATCTTCTGATATTGTTGTTTGTTGAGAGATTGAGTTGTCATATTAAGGAGGTTGTCTGAGGTTTTGCTCTACATTTCCTCTGTGTTGAAGACCAAAGAATGATATTTGGATATGTTTTAGAGAAGCATTTGAAGATGCTAAATCCAGAATTTGGTGGTCCAAATCGTTGTGCAGCAAAAGTTCTATTCACCAGTTTGAAGATTGTGTCTGGTAGTGTTTGCAGAGTGACAGGGAGAAAGTATTTTGCTTCGCATTTCTCTACAGTTTGGTTTTTGGTCTTGCGGTCTTAGACATAAGCTTACAAGGTCCTTAGCTAATCTTCATTCCAAAACATTTGTGATTTGGTGCTTGGGAAAGCAAGTTTTTTATTAGCAAAGTTTGATAGTGTTTGGTGAGAGTAGTCTGTGAGCTATCTTCAAGTGATATTTGTTGTACTCAAGTGAAATCTGTTGCAATTGGATTTGTTGGATTCCAAATGATTCTATGATGTTTGTGGATGTCCCCTAAATGCATTAAAGGCGTGTGCTTGATTTGCAAGCTATAATGAAGCTCTTGGAAGTATGTGTTCAAAGTGTTCTTGATGATTGCACTAGTTTGGCCGACTTGGATGATAACATTCTTTACGGATGTATTTCCTGAATTGTAGAAGCATGTTGTAGCATGTGAAGATGTATTTGAGTCTGAGGTAAGGCGTGAAGTGTTCCTCTTTCATTCATTTCCTTCGCAAGCTTGTTTAGGTCCAGTCCTAATTTGATTTTTATATGTATGCCAACCTTGGAGATTGGTCCAATGGTTGAAGATTGTAATGCTGACCTTGATGTACATTCCACGGTTGATGACTTGTATAAATATATGTAATGAAGTCGTGAGTGATGTGTGAATTTGAGCGAAGATGCAAAGATAAAGTGTGTGTGTGAAGAAGGCAGTGAAGGAGAGATATATTGCGCTTCAATGGAACTGAACTCAGGCATGTTGTAGATGCTACTATATCAGTTCATGGAAGTGAGCCACCCAAATTGGCAATGAGCCAACCCCTCGGCAATGAACCACCCCTTGAAGTGAGCATTCATTTGGGCAGTGAGCCTCCTTGTTATTCGGTATTGTTCCTACATTATATTGTGAGCTAACACTCAATGTGGTTTTTCCCTTCTTTAAGGGTTTTCCACATAAAAATCTAGTATTCATGTGTGTATGGTGTTGATGTGTTTATATTTTGTTTCTACAATTCATGTTTAATCTACATAACAGTTTAAGGAATTAAAGCAAATAAATGTGAATATGACTTTGGTTAAAAGAGGTTAAGATTTTTGATACAACTTATTCATCCCCCCCTCTCAGTTGTCTTGTGCCTTTCAACATGGATTTGGCTCTGGAAGTGATTTTGCAATGATTTAGGATACTTCGAAGTTGGCTAAAATAGTGTTGGAACACTTCGAGGTTGATTCTGCATCATTTTTAAAACATATTGTATTCTATTTTTCAAGAAATATTAGAAAATGTTAGCAATTAGATTGCAATAGACTTCTAATAATTAAACCAATAAATATCCTATATTCTATTTTAAATAAGATAGTAGTTCTTAAAACTACAATTAGATCCACTTTTAATGTTATTTTTTAAGATAAAATAGAGATGAATTCAAATGAGACATTTTTAGTCTCATCATCCCCCCACACCTAAATTCTTGTAGTTCCTCCTACAAGCTACTGCTCTCTTTTTATTATTACTGCTCTATCCATGACTGACGACCCTTGTATTTTTCAATTATTTTTCTCTTTTTTTTTCCCATATTTGAAAGTATTCATTGATTATTCTATGGCTCTGATCCATGATAAGACTCACTTAATCTTATCAATTAGTTGTTCTTAAAATTCTTCTCATTTCCATATTTAGCTTTCTTCAATTGAATTTTATAAAAAAATCGCCAGTCATAAATAGCCATAATTTTCACGTTTCTTAATAAATTT
The DNA here is from genome assembly GCA_027924645.1 of Cunninghamia lanceolata. Lineage (NCBI taxonomy): Eukaryota > Viridiplantae > Streptophyta > Pinopsida > Cupressales > Cupressaceae > Cunninghamia > Cunninghamia lanceolata. The sequence goes on along the minus strand of BSBN01001074.1, from coordinate 534,065 downwards.
TTAAAATTTAATATATTTTGGAAAGTTGAGATAGAGGAGAATAGAACCCAAAAAGCATTGATGAGATTTTTTAAGATGTGTGAGTAGTTCTTTCTACAAATAACTTGTATCATCATGACAACAACAAAGATTGACAAGGTATGAGAACTTCCTTTTTTTATATCACCTTCTTACATGCATTTAGATTCTTCCCATGCTTTCATATTCTCACTTCAACTTTTTTTCTTCAGAAAACACCATTAATGAAAATCTCTCATCTACAACAAGTGAATTGGTGCAAGTAGTTTATGTTTTTAATTAGCTTTTCTAAAAGTGGATTTATCTATAATTAAAAACTAGTGGTTTTATTTAATAATAAAATAGTAGAATATGCCTTGGCCATATTTCAAAGTTATCCTTGCTTTCTTCATGCCACTTTATTATAATTCTCACTTCAGAAAAAATCTTTGAAAGTTTAGTTCTGGAAAGTCAAAAATTCAGAAGGTTCATCTTCGGAACTTTAGTTCTAGAAAGTGAGAATAGCTCCAGAATAGTGGACAAATCCAGAAAGATAGAACAACTTAGAAACAATGGACAACTCTGGAAGGACAAAACAACTCCAGGACAGTAGACAACTCTAGAAGGACAAAACAACTCCAAAATAGTGGATAACTTCGAAAGGGTAGACTAGCTCCAGAGCAGCAAACAAAGGTTCCATAGCATCATTTGAAGGATGCTTCAGGAGCAATGAACAAAGGTTCCAAACTATCATTGGAAGGATGCTTTTGAAGATGAACAAAAGTTCCATAGCATCGTTGAAAGGATGCTTCCGGAGCAATGAACAAAGGTTCCAAAGCATCATTGAAAGGATACTTTCGGAGCAATGAACAAGGGTTCCAGAATATCATTGAAAGGATGTTTCCAGATCAATGAACAAGGGTTTTGAAGCATCATTGAAAGGATTCTTCCAAAGCAATGAATAAAGGTTCTGAAGCATTGTTGAAAGGATGCTTCCACAACAACAAACAAAAATTTTGAAACATCATTGAAAGGATGCTTCCAGAGCTAATGAACAAGGTTCCAAAGCATCATTGAAAGGATGCTTCAGGAGCACAAACTAAAGTTCTGAAGCATCATTGAAAGGATTATCCCAGAACATGAAACACAAACAAGAGTTTCAGAGCATAATTGAAAAGGATGCTTCCAGAACACAGAACATGAACAAGGGTTCTGAAGCATCATTAAAAATGATGCTCTTGGAACATGGACCCTACAGAAGGTAGATCCAAAATAGTTATGGAAATCAACTATGGAAACATGACTCCATAAACTATGAAAATGTAGCTTCAAAAGACAAATACATAAACAATTCTAGAAACTATGGAAAGGTAGCTCTAGAAGGCAACTATAGAAAGCAGTTTCAAAAACTATGAAACATATATTGAACTCTGAAGGTGTAAAACAAAATGTGAGCTCTAGAGATTCTTAACAAAACTTGAGTTTTGGAGTGTTGATTACATCTTTATTAGCATGTATGAATCTGAATTTAATTTCTTTTTGTTGATCCTACAAAAATATTAGTAACTTTGCACCATCCAATATCATAATAGTAATCTGTCACAATGAATAAATGTATTAGATGGAAATGGAAACCAACAAGACACGTGCAATAAATAGATGTTTATTAGAAATCCTCAATGTAATATGTAATAAATACACATTTGAAAAACAATATCCATTGGTTTGTCATTTTTTAATGGCTATATGGTGTTTTTTTTCCTAAATCGTAAGATAGACCAATAGATAGTATTTTTGTTCTAGCTTCGTCATACAATATTAGAATCAAATGATTCAAATTTAGAAACTAGATTTATAGGCCTATCATCACTATAAATAGATTTTTCATAAAATTTTATTTATTATGTCAAATTTGGTAGAAAATAGTCATATTCACAAAAAAAATTACAGTTTTGACTAGCAATTATTGTTTTAGGGATAACTTTTGTGTTTGATGTCAAAATAATAGGATTCCACTTGGATATGAACCTAGACTCAGATAGGTATTTCCCATACAAATAGGTTTTAAAAGTTTAGAGATTTTTTCATTCAAATATTCAATCAAACAAAAAAAAATCCTTTTAAACTTGACTTTTTTTTGAAATGCAACAAAAATATTTGAGCTTCTTGATCAATTTTTCAAATTCGAAGAGATAAAAGAATTTACAATGAGGTTTTCATTTTTTTTTATTTTTTTGGGGGGAGGGGGTTTGGTAGATAAAAATCTTTTAGATTCCCTGAGCTTGTTTATACAATTTTTTATGAAGATATTTGATATAAAAAGAAAAACACCTACATAACTATTTACTTATAATTTTTAGATCAAAGTTGTATAATATATAGATTTATTTTACTCTCTATGACATATAAAGAAAAGATTACTTGTTACCAAATAATTTATTTTCAAAATTAAACATAAACTGAATTAAAATTTACTGGAATTGAAATTAATCTATGAATTGAAATGCTTATGCGAAATTGAAACTAATATACGAATTAAAATGCTCATGCTAAATTGAATCTAATCTATGAATTGAAATGCTTATGCTAAATTAAAATTATAGAAAAAATAAAGTTAAACTATTGGACACTAAATTGAAAATTAATCTACTGCTCCTTATACAAAAATAAATAAATTATCTGTTGTCACAAAATAATTCATTTTTTTATGCTTTAGAGAGATAAGGAAATTAAATCTAAGAAATACATCTAAAAATAAGGTTCCTAATAACACCATGTCCCTAGCAACGACGCAAAAAATGATGAGGGTCATTGTAATCCTCTCCATTTAATATATCAATTCAGTGTGGTGTCCAAAGGTTGTCTGCATTAGGAACCTATTTTTTTTTGGCAAACATTTCTTTCTAATAAAAGCAGAAAAATTAAATTAATCTAATGAAATCACACATGCAAAATTTAAATACACTTGCATAAATTAAAATTATAAAATTTAAACATATTTTCATGAATTAAAAATACAGAAATAAAACTAAACAACTCTTGCATGAAAATTTAATTTAACACATTTAAAATAAATAGAAACGCATAAATTAAAATAATATAAACAAATAAAAAACTACTAAATGTTGTCCTCTTCCTTCGAATGAGCAGCCTACACCTCCTTTGGAATTGGACCAAGATCATTCACCCAACTTTGTGCTCAATGCTCCATATTTTTATTTCTTGTACAAAATATTATAAATTTATTTCTAAAACTACTGTAGCTTTTCTATTCTAAAACTTATTGAAAATCTTCTTTTTTTAGAGTTGAGAGGTTTATTTATACATTGCAGATCTTCACCCAACTCTCTAAATTAGTGGAAAGCATAAGTACACTTATCTTTCATATTCCTATGATAAAGGAACAACTCCCTTTATTCTATACACCTATATCACCTACTCTTATGCTAAAGGAAACAAATTCCTTTATTCTCTCTACATAAGAAACAAATTCTTTTATTATCTCTACTACTCCTATGCTAAAGGAACAACATCATTTATTCTCTTATTGCAAATTAATAAATCATCCACATCCTTTTAATAGAAAAAGTTGGATAGATTTATTTATTTTTGCTACTTTTATTATTTTTTCCTATTTTAAATACAATAACAATTCATCTTCAACATTTTAGGAGAAAAGGTTGAGAGAAAATAAAATCCATGAATTAAGCCAAATTATGAAGTTGGAACATTTTAGAGTTGGCTGAATTGAATTTGGAATGCTGTGGAGTTGGCTCCAGAAGTGATTTTGCAATGATTTAAGATACTCTGAAGTTGGCTGAAATAAGGTTGGAACATTTCGAGTTGCATCATTTTTAAAACATATTGCATTCTATTTTTCAAGAAATATTAGAAAATGGTAGCAATTAGATTGTAATAGATTTTTGGGAAATAAACCAATATATATCATATATTCTATTTTAAATAAGCTAATAGTTCTTAATACTACAATAAATCCACTTCTAATGTTAATTTTTAAGAGAAAATAGAGATGAATTCAAATGAGACATTTCTGATCTCATCAAAAGGGGTTGGTCTTTGTGGCATTTTTCAGATGACAAGTGTGTAGGGCATATAGGGTTGCACCCAGCGATAGCTACAATTCCTCAGGAGAAACGATTGAAATTGTATGAAGATTATAATGCAAAATATAGTATCAACTTTCAATGTCTCCATTTTTGCATGTATTTGTTTAAGGAGTCACTAAATCACAGCTAGGGTTCCGCTTGCCATGTTTTGTGGTGTGAATGCAGTCACAAATTTAAAGAATTTGATAGGTTCTTAATACATTGCAAGTGTTGTAATGATCATTTCAGTGTTGCATATGTATGCATCTATTGTAGGAATGGATTACTTAGCATGTTTATTATCTGATATTGAGTTTTATGCATTTGAGTATTTTAGATAGGTGACCACATGTTTTTTTATTGTTGTTTTCCTTTGATAAATTGTATACTCTGCAGTCCCTTGAATAGGCACTAGTCTGAGAGGTGTTTGATCACCCACACCCTTTTAAAATTAAGTCTAATCCATTGAGTGTGAAGTAGAAGTAGTTAAATGTGTATGCCTTGTGTGATTCTGCATTGTAACAAGGGAATATTATTTGTGAACTTTTCCAAGTGTCATTCCAACGAATCTCAAGTGCATACCAGTATCTTGTATTCATGCAGGAGTGTTTTTTATCATCTTAAACGGAGGTATTGTAATGCAGCAAGCTTGTTTTAGTCTAGTGACTATATTAGGGATTAAAACAACAACCTGGGTATTGTTGCAATGATATAAATTTGAGAGTGTTTTGTGATTTTCAATCCTTATTTAGGGATACCTCTAGGAATACCCTCCTAAGTTTCGTTGATGTTGAAGAGAAGAGGAGATTACACACTCCTAACATTTGGTCTAGATTCGTCTTCATCCTATTGATGAGTCATTTTCTAGCCTCCTTGATGACATTCCTGGCCTAGGAGGTCTCAAAACATTTTAGGGTTTTGGACATGCATTTTTGGGACCCAACATTTGGCGTCATTACTGGGGACCTAGTTGATTCTGGTTGAGATTATTGCATCTCTCTAATACAGTAAAAATTTAGGTGTTTTCTTCCCAACTAAGAAGTGACAACTCTATTTAAGGCAACTCAGAAATTAAGTTTATAGCTAAGTGAAGAATTTATTATGGATCAGAGAAGAAGATCCAAAGGTTAGTCATGATGTGATGATTCCTCAGAAAGCATGAGGAATCAAAGAAATAGATGGAGAGAAAGAGCTCCTGGTGTGTTACCACCACTAAATGTTCAATATCTAGTGGGACATCAAGAAGAAATGACACATTTGATGATTTCAGGGATTAGTATCAATATACATCTGAAGACTTTGTTGATAATGTGCTAAGGACAAGTATGAGAGTAAGTAGAGATGAATATGAAGTTAGGCGAAATGATAATATCATTGGAAAGGGAAGTAGGGAGAGATCCCAAGAGGTAAATGATAGAACATTTGGAATGCCAAATTAGAATGAAGAGGTACGCCAAACAACCCAGCATCCTACTTCACCTGCTAGATCACTTTGGAATGAGCATGTCAATGTTCCTAATGAGAATCGACCTAGATGACATGATATAGATGAGAGGGAAATGATTGTTGATAATGAGATGTATTTACTTGATCACTTGAGATAAAGATAGGGAGAGGTTCAAGCTTTACTTGATTTGCAATAGGCTCAACTTGCATAGAATGCTCAAACACCATATCAACAACAATACCAACAAATAGGATAGCAGGGTAGGAACCCTGTTCATGCCCATCAAATTTCTAATCAAAAACCTCAACCACAAATAAATTAGTAATATGTAAACATTACAAATTAGCCACCACAACAACCCAACCAACAATTTGGTAATGTTCCAAATCCTAGGCCTCCATTTAGAAGACAGGCTCAAAGATTTGCTCTAGCTAGGAAGCCTTTGGGAGTAGACGTATAAGAAATTGAATTTCTTTGCCATCCTTGATTTCCCTAATCCCATTCCTAGAGAAATAAGAGGGAAAAACCTAGATTCTAGGGTAACAATGCAATCACAAGTATGTTATGTCATAAAATGTCCCCCTAGGACTTTTACCTCCTAAGTTTAGCTCCTGGGTCCCTTGTTTGTCATCTTGCATGTTAGATTTAACTCTCGAGACAAAATGGCCTAAAATCCATGTCAAATGGGGCTTGAAGGAAATTATAGTGTTTGATCCTACCCTAAAATAGGTAACTAGAAGCTCCAGTCCTGCCCTATTTAGGCATGTCCCAAATTTGAATGTCGGTTATGTGACCGTTAGAATTTTCCGTTGCCGACATCTTAAGTTTGAATTATGAAATTTGTAGCTGAAATGCATATATAAGCATGTTTAGGGTTTCATTTGTAAACTAGAAGATGATTATGAGATTGTGGTAAACTTTTGATTAAAACACATATTGGAGCTTTCATGCCTACCTTTGGGAAGATATCCTTATTGGTTACATTTTATGATAAAGCTATGGACCAATTATTTGATTTCATCCCTTTATCTGACCTTTTATGTGTAAAACTAGGACACCCATGGATTAAGGCTATGAATGTTGTCCCTTCAACAATTCACAATTACATAAAATTCCCTTTACATGGACAAGTGTGTACTATCCGACCTAATACATGGCAGCCTATGGTTATAGAAAAGAACTTCACCCTTGATTACTTTTGACCACTACCTGATAGAGACCCTGAGCCACGAAGAGACCAATCTTTCTTACAATATAGATGATACAAAGCAAAACTAATATCTAGAGTGGTTGGGCCTCCTATGCAAACAATAAGAGAAGAACAACCCGCATTAGAAGAACTTTATAGAGAAAAAGGTAAAGGACTCTATTTTGAGGTTCCTCCTCTCTCATACTTACAAGGATCGAAAGGTATTCATCTTGAACAAAGCACTTCACCAAAACAAATGAGATTTGAACAAGCTTCCTCCACTAACATGCAAAAACGTATGGAAAAACATGACAATATTTTTGAAGATATAAGCAATAAGACAAGAAGAAATTGACAAGCAAGAGAAAGGAGGAAGAGAAGACAAACTTTTGCCCAACGAAATGCACCTCAACAAGAAAACATTCCACCTAACAATGAATCAAACCAAGAAGAACTTAAGAAGGAACAATTTAAAGACAATAACAAAAGTTGGGCACTCATACCTTATGTACCACTTTCCTCTAACATTCAAGATTGGGAAGATGATGATTTGCTTATCGACAACTGCTAGTTCAGTTGTTCCTACAAGTAAGTATTTCTAACCTTGGTGGTCACCTATGTCGTAGCATTATTTTGCTTGTTTAAGTGACCTCCCCTCTTGTGTTGTGTTCCCCCGTGATGTGTCATGTGTTATTTAGGCCTCTTTAGATGACCCTTGATACTCTTGTAAGGTAGAGGATACCGGGAGACTGCTTCTGTTGTGACCATTCTTCTATTTGTATCATCATTCTTCTATCTTGCTTCTCCTCTATTTTCATTGTTGTGTGTCATGCCTTAGGGGCATAACATTGCGGTTGGTGACCTGAGGCACCTTCCTATATGACAACCCTAAGGCACTTGTTCTCCTCTCTCATTTTATTCTTTACCTTCTTCTAGTGATTTTGTCTAGTCAGAGGATGACGAAAAACAAATAAATGCTGATACAAACCATGTGTCCCTTCAACAAGCAAAGCAAAAATGGACCTAGTCCATATATGACGACGGAGTTGATATATATTATCTGACACTTGACTAGTAGAATCACTCCGTGTGATATTTTGATGTTGTCTTATCTTTGCTAACAAACCATAACAATATAGCTGCTCCGTGCACTTTGTTTATCTTGAGTCTCACCTTGGTTACACTCAATTTTGAGATCTCTGCAGCATAGCCCCATGGTTATACTCGATTTACGAATCCATAGTATAGCCTTGGCTCTTGATATGATTATTTTCATGCATTGCTTTTATCATATTACATGGTTATTATCTTAGAGAAAGATTTCTAACCTCTCTTGTTGCAGGAAATTGTGTGTTTGTGGGAACATTCGGTGATCGTGAAGCACATGTCACCTTTGGGGGCATGGGATTTGTGAGAGCTCTTGTTCCCTTGTGTGTTTTCTTCCTACCTTAACGTGCTTGATATCGGTACACGATATCAACCACCTTAAGGTGGGGGCATATAAAAGGTAAGTTGTCTGATGATTTTGGTACTAACGAAGCATGTTTGTAAGCCCTCTACGAAGGTGGGATGTTGTATCTCCAACGCGAGAGCACATATTTATCTATATTGCAATCAAAAAAGCCCTCTATAGAGGCAGGATATCGTGTCTCTTGAGCTAGTGCGTATCCTTTTATTTAAAAGCCCACTGCGGAGGCAGAGATGGTGTATCTCTTGAGCTAGTGCACATCCTTTTATTTCAAAAGTCCTCCGAGTAGGCAGGGTTGGTGTATCCTCCCTTAAGCGTGTCTTTGGCGGTTGTTGTGGCATAAGCCCAACTATCAGGTGTGCCTATAGCGTGTTTGAGATGGTGGGAACCTAGCAATTTAAGGTCCTTCTATCATCTTGCTTGTCGTGTTTAAGACATATAGTATGTCTTTGGCATGCTATACGATGCTCGTGTCTTCCGTGTGTTTTCCCCCATGTTGTAGTCTCAAGAGAGTGGAAAAATGCCCCTCCCACATGCTCGTTCTCAAATGTAGTCTCAAGAGCGTGGAGAAATGCCCCTCCTATACTTTAAGATTTGTATTGTGTGTCTTCTCCCCCATATGTAGTCTCAAGAGCGTGGCGAAATGCCCCTCCTACATTTTGGGGTTGTGTGTTACATTTTTACTTTCCATGCATTTACATTTATATATATGAAAATAAAAAAGAAATATCATTGTATTCATCGTGTCTTGCGTGATTGCTCTTGTGTCTTCATCGTGTATTGCGTGTCTTCAATATTGTCTTCTCCGTATTTGCGTGCCTGTTACTATCTTTACTATGTTTTGTGTGTCTACAGTGTCTCTTTTGATGCTTACCTAAGGTCGGGGGCTAGAAATAGTCTCTCAACCTTTGTGTATGCATCTCCTTTATGTGCTTGGTGTGTTTGTTGTATTTTCGATCGCACTGTAATGCATGTATGGGTCATAAGATCATACATACATTAAAGTGGGGGCTAAATGTTATGTCGTAAAATGTCCCCCTAGGACTTTTACCTCCTAAGTTTAGCTCCCGGGTCCCTTGTTTTTCATCTTGCATGTTAGATTTAACTCCCGGGACAAAATGACCTAAAACCCATGTCAAATGGAGCTTGAGGGACATTATAGTGTTTGATCCTTCCCTAAAATAGGTACCTAGGGCTTGGGCACTTGCGCCCTAGTCCTGCCATATTTTAGGCAGGTCCCAAATTTGAATGTCAGTTATGTGACCATTAGAAGAGTCCGTTGCCGACATCTTAAGTTTGAGTTACGAAATTTGTAGCAGTAATGCATATATAAGCATGTTTAGGGTTTCATTTGTAAACTAGAAGATGATTATGAGATTTTGGGGAACTTTTGATTTTAGAGCATTCAAGGCATTCATTGTGTTGTAGAGCAGAATATTGTTGTTGTGTTTGTGATTGCAGATTTGGCTTCATCTTCTCATGGCGTGAAAGAGTTTCATCTTCGTGAGAGCTACACCTCTGAGGTGATATCTATTTGTGTTTGAATCAATCATATATCAATTTGTTTTTACCTCTATCCTGCAAGGATATGCACTCTTTATTTGACAACGGTGTTTGGAAGACTTAAATGTCCTTCTGGGGCTTGACTAAGGCAAGCTCCTAAACACCGCAACCCCAACCACACTTCTTGTGATTGCAGGTTATAGGTATTAGATTTCACAGAGTGGAGTTGTAGAGGAGGGTTGTAGGAGACAAGGATTTTGGATATGACGGAAAGAAGCAGTCTGGTGCACTGTCGAGGCTAGGGCGCAAGCCATAAAGCCCTCTGAGGTTGCAGAAGCAGAAATCTTTGGAATAGTGATAATCAACATCAAAAGAGGTCCCGACACCCCAAAGAATATCTTGCCTTGGGCTTGGTCGCTAGTCATAAAGCCCTCTGTATCTTCAGATCTGGAAACAGACAGAACAAAGATCATCAGTGCCAGAAGGAGTTTGGAAGACCTTGAAGAAAACACTGCATTGGGCTTGGGCGCTAGTCATAAAGCCCCCAACTATTTAGATTCCCAAACTTCAAATAATGGTTAGTAACTAATCTCCATTTACTATCTTTGTGTGTGAGCATTTTTTAGAATTTATCTGTTTGCTTACGATTTTCCATAATTAGGGTTTTGAGCATAATTAAGCATTAGATTAACACATTAATCAACAATTTCTAAATTTCCCTATCATTACAAGTGACCACCAACCTACAGATGAATCCTCTTGCAAAATTTGTGATTCAACTCGGTTAAATATCCTTGAATGTGTGTAGTGAAAGAAGGATATAACTATTTACCCTAATCCCACTTTTTCTACATAACAGAGTGAAGAACATTTGAGGTATTTCATCAATATAATTGATGAATATGAAATTGATGATGAAACTATTTGTGCATTCATTAGAAGAGAGTTACAAAGAATGGTACAAAGGTCTCCCAAACAATAATATTGATTCATGGGAGGAGTTCATAAGGGTTTTCAGGCTACAGTATGGAGATAAGATTGAGTCCAAGTTTGTCATCCATGAGCTCACAACCATCAAGAAGTCAATGAATGAAATATTTGTTGATTTCAATAGTCGCTTCATCATGACAACAAGAAAGTGTCCCCTCATCTCATGCCTAATGAATCAATGTGTTTGGTGTTGTATTGTAGTGCTTTTGATTCTGCAATTGGATATTGTCTAAGGGACAAGAATATTTATACATTGAGGGAGGCCTATGTTGTAGCTATAAACATTGAAAGAAACACGAGAGCTTCATGCAAGCATGTAAAGATGTCTTATGTAAAGATCTCTTAGTTGGACAGGGTAGCCATGAGCAAGCCTCTCAACACCGAAGATAAGCCAGATAAGCTCATGGGAGTCATGCATGACTTGTCTTACAAAGTAGCGTGAAATGAGAAAGGGTTGCCACCACAAGGTGTTGCAACACACTTAAATGAGGGTCAAAGGTTGCACAACAGATCCTATAATACTAATTGGTCCAAAAGGCCACAACAAAATGATAGGCAAGCAACCTTGAAGTAGGTTAGTTTTAGACAACAAAATGAAAAAGAAACCCCAAACCCTTTAAGGAGAGATCATGTAAAGTTTCAAGATGCTCTATTATGGTGCAATGCATGCTATATTCCACAGGATCCCTCAAACTGTGTTGTTGTTTATTCAATAAGTAGGGAAGATGAGTTCCCTAATGAGGAAGGAGAAGTTGAATACTATGAATATGACATCAACCAGTTTGACACAGAGGGTTATGAACAAATGTATGAGAGTGATGCTCATGCTAGCTACGAGGAAGATGATCTTTTCTTCCAATATGATAACGATGTAGGGCCAAAGAAGTATCAGTTGCCTACCTATGATTTTGAGCACTTGAAGGCTCTCATGCATAAGAAATACAAAAAGTCCAAGCCATCTGATGAGGATGTGAGGGCCCCAACGGATGCAACCATAATGCAAGTTTAGGGAGGTTATCAATTGAGGAATAAGCAAGTGCCTATACAAAACTACCCTATTGCAAAGCCAAGAAAAAGTGTATTGGATGGTGAGAAATAAAAACATAAAACAAATGTGGGGAAGAGGGACAATGATACTCCCAAAAGGAATATCCTAGAAAAGAAAAAAACTCCAACACAATCATCAACAATAAAGAAGAAATATGTGCAAAAGGTACCTACATAAGTGGTGCAATCAACTACTATTCCCATCCCAAAGATGCCAAATCCAAAGGAGGTTCCTAATGAAGAAGTCCATAAAGTACTGAAAGAGAAATCCAAGAGCAAAGATGTGAGGAATGACCTAAAAGGTATGAATACTTCCTCAAACCAGCTAATACCTTTTATTCTGGATGCATGTGATGTCACTTTGCCATGTGATAGTCCTTTACCTAGTTACCACCCTATAGTCATGGCCCAAGTCCTATGTCAAATCTGAATATGAGTGCTAGTAACATAATTGTTTAGAATTCCTAATCCTAGGGATAGGTCTGTATCATTTTGTTTCACATCTTGTCATTGATGTCAAAGAAAGTGTCATGATGAACTGAGTGTCATTGATGAATGATGTTGATGAATATTGTTGGCAGTGTTGTATGATGGTGTGGTATCCTTGTGTTGTGATGTTCTTTACTACATGGAGAAGATAGTCTAAGAGCAATCCTAGAGAAGAAGACAACCATGTCATTACATGGAGTCCAAGATAGATTGATGGGTGTATTATTGTATGTTCAGGTGTTCAGACCTTCATGAAGAATGGAGAAGATAGTTTATTGTCATTCTAATGCAAGAGGGTTCTCATACCCTTTGCCAAACACATAATTCTTTCGCCCACATTCACATAATCAAGACTCACAAAACCAAATACACACTAATATGGATAATGCTCTGCCTCAAATGACAAGATTGCAACACAAGTAATTTTATTTGATTTAATTCAAGAAAGAAAACAACTCTGCCATGACATTATTTACATACCATTGGCCATTGATGGCCTCACATACACATAGGGCAATCAATTCCCTACTACACAGCTCCTCTCAGTTTCATTACTAACATGTGATCATTTCATCATCTAAATCTGCACCTTCTACTCTTTATCCTTATTACACCATCCTCCTTGCCATGCTTTCTCATTACTTTTTCCCTGATTTGGTGTTGACTGCATTTAACTACACTGGTGTAGTTTCTTCTTGGGCAATAAACTTATCTTCCCCTATCAATGCTTGTGTTTCCACACTCCCTCACATGCCTCTTTCCATCTATTTAGCACTTTACAACTGCCCCAATCTTCCTTTCTTTTCTATGCAGCTTCAAACCCAATTCCACGGTCTTCTTTTCTATGTTTTTGGCATTCACCAGGCAACTGATATTATTTTACCTCTTTTAGTAGCATCCCAGTTTCTCAACATTGATTTATGGACTCATGGACAATGTTCAAGTTCTCTGATTCTTTATTTCTATTCTCTCTGGCAGATTTATGTTATTCTTTTTCTTTTTTTGAGTTCTCCCTAGAAAAACAACTAATGTTGCCTCCAAAAACTCATGCACCCTAGATGTAGTGTCCTCCTTTCTCACATTTTCTAATAGCAACTTCTCATTTCTTTAGTTTGGTAGCAAATTATCATTGTTTGCCAATTCCTACCTCTTGCACTCTCTCCCACGCTACTAGGAAACAACGAGCAAAAATGAATAATAAAACTTTGCCTTAGAGTTTTGTTGTGGCATTTCAAATTCTCTTTGACCAATTTTGGCCTCTTTTCATGCCTATGGTTTTATTATTTAAATCTGCCTAAAAATCATGTTTTCATATGATTTATTCTTGGTTACTCCATAAAATCTTCTTTGAAATCCATCCATGCCTTTTATTGTCCTCTATCTTTTAAACATGCAAATGTATTTAAATTTGGCGTTGAAAACATTACGACAGTTTTATACCATTTCGGGGCCCAAAACACAAATTTTTAAATTCATTTGCAATCAAATGAAAACTTGCAGAGATGAAGATATTCAAATTATTTAGCTTCTTATGAAGCCGTTCTGCCTCAAACCTCGTGGAAGTCAAGATCTTAAAACTTCACCAAATTGCTAGCATAAGTCATGAAACAACTAGTTCTCCAAAACCGTTAATCGTATGACCATCAAACCTTCATCATCAAATCCAAGATGGAGTCAAAAATCTCTCTATAATAGTGTTTGCCAAGAAACCTCACCAATCATCTTGAACAATTATTTCAGAGAAACTGTCTGTTGTGTGTCGAAGCCAAAGTACGACAAAAATTCAAAACTTGCAAATTCTAACTTGCCACTTACTCCAATGGCCAAAAGATGCCAAATGAAAACCAAATCACAACAAAAATGAAATCCAAACCTCACACTCTATTTTTGGATGATGTTGATCACCAGTTCGCCTGGATTCTCCTGCATCAAACACACCGAGTAGGAAGTTTGTGAGCATACACTCACAAACGTGGAGTTGAATGGTAGGACCATTCTTCCAGATTGCAAGCAATCTGCATCGAACTCCATCATTGAAATGTGTGCACCAAAAATGATTTATTTTTCCTCTTTTTACATCTCACCAGAACAAGTTTCATGCTTCTCCAACAAACCTGCACTCGCTTCCTCCTTCCATTTGTTGACTTGCATCCATCGTGTACTGTCCTCCTCCTCCAATGATTCTCTCCATTCCTATCCTCCTTTGTGGGATCCAACCAACCATCATCAATCGGCCACCTCCACCAAACAAACTCACTATTGTTCTCCTCTTCAGTGGGTTTTGACCCACCAAAATTCGACCACCTCCACCAAATTCCCTCATCATACACATCACAATATGCATCATATGCATACAAATCTACCCCTACATCTTCATGGAAACCAACAATTTCCATCTGCTCTCCTCCATACTCCTCAACCCTCAATATTACAAATGAATGAAAATGAATTTCATCACAAAACACAAGAAACTTTACCTCTTCTTTCTTCTCTACAATATTTCCTTTGTTATCATTAGCTGTAATCTTCATTCTCTCATTATTCATTGTGAGGTGTTCATCTACACCACCTACTTCCATCATCATCCCCATGTCTTCAACACCTGTAGCATCTTCTACAACCTCTTCACACAAACATGTAACAGTTGCAAACAAGTTTGCATCTCCATTTGTTTTCTTCCCATCTATTTGCAAATCCTTATCCACCTCAGCAACAAACAAATCCCTATCAATTTCCTCTTCACAAAATTTAGAAAAATCAGATGTCACCTCTTCATTATTCACTGTCATGGCATCACTTTCAGCTGCCCCATTCATATTCATCAAGTGCTCACTCAAACTAAATTCTTTGATCTTTTCATTTCCTTCTTCAAACAAATTATGGTCCTCTTCCATAATCAAATCTGCAACATCCTCATGAAAATGGAAAATTTCCATGCATCTACTCTTTTCTTCTTGTCCTTTATCCTCTACTAGATTCATCATTTGAAACAAATCAAACTCAAAATTATCAAATTGTACCTTATTTCTTTTCATTGTCCCAATTTCTTTGCTTTCATGTTCTACTGCACCATTCAACTCTTCACAGTCTCCTATCCAATCTCCTTCTAGCATCTGGTTTATTTTCTTCATCTCCTCTTTCCATAGGATATCATTCTCTTCTTCATCCACTTGCCTGTCAAACCTAGCGCCTTCGAACTTTGTGATTTATGCCTCTACATCTGCTACAACTTTCCCCTCCTCAACTACAAGTTTGTGTCCTTCTACTTCTATCTTTGTATCCTCTAAAGGATCTATTGTTGCTACTGTTACATCAATTTCATCTTCTTCTTCTATGTCTTTCAAAAGACATGCCTCTATTGTAATCTTCAACACTTCTACTCTTCTCATCTCTTCATGAATTATCTCTTCTTCACATCATTCTCCCACATAGTTTATGTCTTTCCATGGGTCCTTCTCTGCTGCACTTTTGTGTTTTACCTCATCTTTTCTTTCAAAATAGCATGCTACAACCGAATGCTCTTTCTTTTTCCACTCTTTTCTCTCATTGTTTCTTCTCTTTTCTAATTTTCTTTCATTTTGGTATGTATGGGTTGCTCCCATATGCTCTTCTTTCCATGCCCCTTCTACCAAAGGGCTGCAACTCTTCTTCTTCTCATTTGCAACCTCGGTTGCATTCTTCTCTCTTCACTTTCAATCCTTTTGCACAAGGACCTCCTCTTCTTCTTTCTTCATATTCGTTGCCACTTCTTTCTTCTTTTCATCTTTCCCTTTCATGTCATCTCCATGACATGTCTTCATTACAAACTCATCCCTCTTGGCTTTGTCACGTTGCATGGCTTCCAATTGGTCACATTTTTCTAACATGTCAATCCTCTTAATCTTTTCCATCATCTCTCTAAGGAATCCCTTCCTTTTGTATCTTCTCCAACCATCCCATATGATTGGCTTCCACACATATATCCTCATCCTACTCACTATTGCAATCTTTTACATCCACTTTCATTACCTTCTCACAAAACTCTCACCACTAGCCTCTACCCAACAAGATTCTAGAAGATTTACCTCTCCAAGACCTCTTATACCCACTTCCTTTAGTGGAAGAAGTCTGAACACCTTCTACCCAACTTCATCTATGTTGGAGGACAACCAAAATGATTCTCACAGAAGCAATTCTCTCTTGTGGCTTCACCACTTCACTCTTCACCTATAGGTCCTGGTGCATACTCTGCACTCTCAAGATCTAGTGGCTCTGATACCATTTAATGCAAGAGGGTTCTCATACCCTCTACCAAACACATAATTCTTTCACCCACATTCACATAATCAAGACTCACAAAACCAAATACACACTAATATGGATAATGCTCTGCCTCAAATGACAAGATTGCAACACAAGTAATTTTATTTGATTTATTTCAAGAAAGAAAACAACTCTGCCATGACATTATTTACATACCACTGGGCATTGATGGCCTCACATACACATAGGGCAATCAATTCCCCACTACACAGATCCTCTCAATTTCATTACTAACCTGAGATCATTTCATCATCTAAATCTGCACCTTCTACTCCTTATCCTTGTTACAACATCCTCCTTGTCAAGCTTTCTCATTACTTTTTCCCTGATTTGGTGTTGACTGCATTTAACTACATTGGTGTAGTTTCTTCTTGGGCAGCAAACTTATCTTCCCCTATCAATGCTTGTGTTTCCACACTCCCTCATATGCCTCTTTCCACCTTTTTGGCACTTTACAACTACTCAATCTTCCTTTCTTTTCTGTGTAGCTTCAAACCCAATTCCACTATCTTCTTTTTCTATGTTTTTGGCATTCACCAGGCAACTGATATTATTTTACCTCTTTTAGCAGTCTCCCAATATCTCAGCATTGATTTCTAGACTCGTGGACAACATTCAAGCTCTCTAGTTCTTTATTTCTATTCTCTCTGGCAAATTTATGGTATTCTTTTTCTTTTTTTGAGTTCTCCGTGCAAAAACAACTAATGTTGCCTCCAAAAACTCATGCACCCTAACTGTAGCATCCTCCTTTCTCACATTTTCTAACATCAGCTTCTCATTTCTTTAGTCTGGCAGCTAATTATCACTTTTTTCTAATTCCTATCTCTTGCCCTCTCTCCCACGCTACTAGGAAAAACAAGGAGCAAAAATGAATAATAAAACTTTGCCTTAGAGTTCTATTGTGGCATTTCAAATTCTCTTTGACCAATTTTGGCCTTCTTTTTATGCCTATGGTTTTATTATTTAAATCTATCCAAAAATCATGTTTTCATATGTTTTATTCTTGGTTACTCCATAAAATCTGCTTTGAAATCCATCCATGCCTTTTATTGTCCTTTATCTTTTAAATATGCAAATGTATTTAAATTTGGCGTTGAAAACATTATGATAGTTTTATACCATTTTGGGGCCCGAAACATAAATTTTTAAATTCATTTGAAAAAGTGATTGCCTCCAAAATCTTTATGCAATGGAAAGATGAAACATAAAGCAAGAAACCCAGAAAATTTCTTTCCATGATCTCCATATTAACTTACCCAAATAAATTGATCAAATTGGTGTTTTGAAAGTTGAAACTGGATGCCGGGAAATTGCGGGAAGCCAACTTTGTCCATATCTTTTCACTAGAAGCTCAGAATCAAATGAAAACTTGTAGAGATAAAGATATTCACATTATTTATCATCTTACCAAGTCGTTCTGCCTCAAACCTCACGGAAGTCAAGATTTTGAAACTTCACCAAATTGCCAGCATAAATCGTGAAATGACTAGTTCTCCAAAATTGTTGATCGTATGACCATGAAACCTTCATCATCAAATCCAGGATGGAGTCAATAATATCTCTATAAGAGGTTTTCCAAGAAACCTCACCAATCTTCATGAACAATTGTTTCAGCGAAACTGCCTCTTGTGTGTCGAAGCCAAAGTATGGAAAAAATTCAAAACTTGCAAATTCTAACTTGCCACTTACTCCAACGGCCAAGAGATGCCAAATGAAAACCAAATCACAACAAAATTGAAATCCAAACCTCATACTCTATTTTTGGTTGATTCTAATCACCAGTCTGCCTGTATGCTCCTGCATCACATTCATTGTGTGAACAGAGTCACTATGTGAATAGAGGAATGATTGTCATTCATTACGTGAACAAAAGAGTCATTCATGAAGCATGGAGGAGCAGTCTACATGATAGTTTGTTGGCATTGGTTTTGTCATTGATGTCAGAGGGATTCATGTTCAGGTCTTTTTCTTTTAAAGCATTTTATACAAGGTTAACCTGTTGAGCAGATTGTTAGATATCTACTTCATGTGCCTTGTGTTCCTTATCTCAAGAAAAAAGGGATGTCTATATCTTACCAAAATTATATCTTATCACTCAGTTGGTTCTCTGCAATAGAGATTTCTTGCAAAGGTTAAAGCTTACAATATCAGTCAAGGATCTGTGGTGCTATGTTAGGGTTTGAAAAAGTTTAAAGATCTAAATCCTACCTAAAACCCTAAGGACTTTCTAAAAAGACCTAAACCCTTGAAAGCAAGTTATAATATTGCATTGACGGGCTATGATTTTGTTTTAATTTGATGGTGACTTGTTATCACCGGTCACCTATGACTTAAGTGATAACTTAAGTCACCTTCATCGTAGAGTGACTGGCCCCACAACCTAGTAGCGATCAGAAGGACCAAGACACTGTTTGTAAATGGGTGCCAAGACAATAATCAACAATAATCATTCAACATTTCATGGGCGCGAAGACTTCTATCTATGGTGTTGTTTTAAATGCATAACAGATACTTCCCAAGACCCATGTTTGACAGGAAGTGACTCGTATGACCTAACTGCAAGCAGTTTTGAGCGGTTTTGTTAACTGTTTTGTTGTCCAATGGTTTGGAAGTTTCAAAGGGATTTGTCATTTTGTATTCCCGTGAATCTAGAGGTTTTGAGGTAGATATAAATCAAGTACCATTTCTTTGTGCAAGTTGTTGATGGAGTTCTGAAGATATATTCTTTAAATAGTCTGGATGATAGTGTAAATCAAGTACATTTTTTGTGTGTTGCTGATAAGATGTTTTGTAGAATCATTCATTAAGAATGATGGAAAAAGGAGGACTTCATACAGAATGAAGGGTAAGCAGTAAGTGAATAAATATTTGTTGTATGTGTTATATTTGATCTATGATGCCATTATAAACAAAGTAGTGCATTTTTTTGTTGGGTAGCTGATGAACTCTCTGTAGAAACATTCATGAAATCTGATGGTAAATGTTTAAAGGGATATTGATATGTTTACATAGATTGAGGGGTTGAACTTGACAAAATAGAGATATGCAGAGACATATACACATTATGTGTACAAAAGACTTGAAAAAGAAAGGTGAACTTATTGATGATAATGCATAAAGGTAGTTTGATGATGTGTTCTTAAATCTTGTAATGATTTTCTCCATCTGAGCAATAGGGGTGTGGTTTTTGGATGATAGTGCATATATCATATGTGTGAGAGTTGAAGGGGTTTTTTGAATATCTATTTTTTTCAAGATAAGAGTGTAAAAAGAGAGGAGGTATATTAGTGTTTTAGTTTGTAAATTGTATTGGACTTGTTTGGTAGAATAGAGTAGTAATGCAGACGTATTATTGTGTCTATTGATGACTTCGAAAGTGTTACTGATTTTGAATATCTTCACATAGAGGTGATTAAGTGAGAGTTATAGAATCCATCTGTAACCTAAGATGTCAATGTAAACAGAGTAGTACTCTATATTTTTAGTCTATTTGCATTTGAGTTGGTGCTTCTAAATTTGCAAGGGGTTGGTGCTCCTAGGGTTGGTGCATTGAATTGTAATCAATGAGATTCTATGTGCCAATGAGGCCTGCATTGTATAAGTGATCAGATATTTTGTGAGGTTGGATTTGGATAGTGGATCCAAGCAACATTTCTCTAGTGGTTTTTCCCATCTAGGGTTTTCCATGTATATGCATGTGTTGTGGTGTGTCTTGAGTGACTCAATTCTTTCTAAGTGTCTTGATGTGAAGATAATTGACATTGCAAAGTAAGTTGACTAATTGAATTAATTTTTGTGTACCACTTGTTCAGCCCCCCTCTCAGTGGTCTAGTGTGTTCCAACACATTTATCACTATTATAGATGCACAAAAGCAACACGTTGTCATTTCTAGTGATAATGATGAGGGTAAAGATAAGGAAGAGACAATAGAGGTGTATCTAGGATCAACTATTGTTAACAGTCGTATGGGTGTAGATCCTTTCTACACAACATTGATTATAAATGGATAGCTACATTACATAACTGCATGGTTGATTCTAGGGCATCTAGCAATGTCACGCCACTTGAAATAATGAATGAGTTAGGTTTGAAAGTATTTAAGTCCTATGGCAAATGCTTTTCCATAGATTTTAGAGAAGTCAATGTCATTGGCGTTGTGAAGGATGTTGAAGTTCAACTTGCCACTTTTCCTGATAAGTCTTTCTTGATGGATGGTATTGTTGTGGATTGCCCTCCCAAGTGGGGGATGCTATCCAAGAAGTGGCAGCCTCTATGGGGGGTAGTATTCAAATGAATCTATCTTATGCTACTATTCATGTCCATGGAGTTGAAGTAAAGTTGTACAAGGAGAAGAAGGTGGAAGATGACAACATAGAGGACCATTACAAAATAAATGATGATGAGGCAAATTTCTTTGATACTAACATAGATCATTTCATTGGGTTTTGTGAAAATGATGAAAACAAAGCAGGTAGTGACCTTCCTCTTGCTGCAGCCCCTATTTCTAATGCCAGTGATTTGTAGACAATGCACTTTGATGGTGCATGTTCAAGAGATGGATCAGGTGCATGTATAGTTTTGATTTCACTAGATGGTGAAGTTCTCAACACTTCTTTTAGGCTGGATTTTCAATGCACTAATAACATTGATGAATATGAGTCTCTTTTGTTGGGTTTGAATGTGGCTCACAACCATGGGATAAAGTGTTTGAGAATTTTGGGAGATTCTGAATTGGTTGTTCAACAGGTCAAAAATTTGTATACAATCAAGGACACCGGATTGAGGGTATGCAAAAATGCAGTCTGGGATACATTAGAATTATGTGATGCCATTGTAATTGAGTGGATTGAAAGAAATGAGAATGAAAGGGCAGACACCCTGGCTATTGTTGGTTCAAGATTTAATCTGTAATCAGTTTCTTCTTCTTGTCACTATGTTGATGAAGTGCTTACTAGGCCTACAATTCCTGACAACATATATAGCTAGCAGGTTTTTAATGACATCAATTAGATTTACAGGTTCCTTAATTGCATGGATGAAATTTACAACCATATTATAGATTGGCAGCCTATTGTTGAAGTTAGTAATTATCCTTTAGAGACGTTGTGTGTGGGTTTTAGAAACTTAAATATTAGAATAATTACCCTCCCCTGAGTATGGGCTGGTTATTGCAGAACGTGACTGGGTCAAAGTTAATATCTATGATGGTTGGATTCTTTGGGTAAAACTAAGTTATGATCAAGGAGTCAAAACAATACAAAACAACATTCATAACTCCTCAGGGTACGTATGTTTATGTAAGAATTCCATTCAAATTAAAGAATGAAGGTTCAACCTTTCAAAGGGCAATGGATGTTGCCTTTGTAGGCCTCATAGGTGAGATCATGGTAGTTTACCAAGATGATCTAACCACATTTTCTAAAGATAGGAAAGATCATTGCAAGCTCCTAGAGCTGATCTTTGAAAGGTGCCTTGAATATGGGATTTCTTTGAATCCTAAGAAGTTACAGTTTGAAGTAGAAGAAGGCAAGCTGTCAGGACACATTGTGTCAAAGGATGGGGTGAGAATAGATATTGAGAGAGTGAAAGCAATTGATCTCATTCCCCAACCCAAATTAGTGAAAGGGATATAGTCTTTCTTCAGGCAGATAAATCTTGTGAGGAGGTTTTTGCCTGACTCTGTGAAGAAAACTAAAGCTATTTCAAGGATGCTCAAGAAAGGGCAATCAATTTCATGGAGTAAGGAACTAGTTGAAGCCTTTACTGGTATAAATCAAGCCCTTAAAGATGCACCTATTTTAGTAAGTCTAGATTATTCTAATCCTTTTCAACTCTTCTCTTTTGATTCATGTTACACTATAGTTGTTGTTCTGATGTAAAAGAACAATGACAAGTATGAGCAACCCATTCATTTCTTTAGAGAATCCTACAAGCTACAGAACTTGAGTTTTCTATAATAGAAAAGCATGCACATGCACTTGTCGAGGTCGTAAAAAAATGTAGATCCTATCTCATGGGTGCGAGAATTGTTGCATTTGTGCCCCATTTAGTTGTAAAGGATATCTTTACACAACAAGAAGTCTCATGTAAGAGGTGCAGGTGGATCAACAGGATCCAAGAGTATGAAATAAAAGTGCAAGTCACCAAGTTTGTTAGAGGTTAAGGTCTGGACAAGTTAATGGTAGATGCAAACTTGGATGCAACTAAAGTAAACAATGTTGATTTAGCCCCAACTAATACTCCTTGTGAGTTGATGGATAATCCTTGGTATAAGGATGTTATCTATTATTTGATACACATGCATTAACCTCTAGGAACGAGTGACATTCAACAGAGAACACTCAAGACGCAGTCTTAGAGGTATGTTTTAATTCACGGAGACTTAATGTGGAGGAACCATGAGGGGCTATTGTTGAAATGTTCAGATCAAGAATCAACTGAAAAGGTTGTTGACGAGTGTCATCAGGGTGTACGTGGAGGACACTTTCATGTTAAGACCACCGCATACAAGTTAATCAAATCAAGATTTTGGTGGCCCACTTTGTTTAAGGATGTTTCCAAGTAGCTAAAAAAGTGTGACACTTGCCAAAGGTTCTCAAGCAAGTTAAAATTTGCTAGTGCCCTTCCCCTCTTGATAATTACAATTGAAGTGCCATTTCAGTACTGGGGGATTGATTTCATAGAGGAGATTCAAGAAGGGTCTAGAAATAGATATAAGTGGATCCTCGTGGCCACTGATTATGTCACCAAATAAGTTGAAGCTATCCCAACTCCTAATGCCATGTCCAAGGTGGTAATTGACTTCTTATTGAATAATATAATAACCAGATTTGGCGTGCCATCAAGAATTATTGCAGACAATGCTATTTGTTTTAGATCCCAAGATATTTCAAGTATGTGTTATACATATGGAATAAATATGATCCACTCATCACCATATCATCCACAAGGAAATGGACAAGACGAGTCAAGCAATAAGAGTCTCATGAAAATCATAAAAAGAACTCTGCATGTGAACAAGAAGAGATGGGATGATAAGTTGAAGTTTGTAGTGTGGGTTGATAGGATCACTTATATATGTGCTATAGGTAGGAGTCCATTTGAGCTTGTGTATGGACTAGAAGCCAAAATGTCAGTTACATTACAGTTACCTATGTATAAACTATTGCAACAAATCAGAGAGGATGGAGATGATGCCTTGACCATGAGAATTCATGAGTTAGCTAAGTTGAATGAAGCTAGAAGGGATGCACATGATAGAAATTTACTACAACAATAAAAGATTGAACATTTGTTAAACAAAAAGAACTACTAAAATATGTTTCCAAATTGGTGACCTGGTTCTTCTATGGAACACTAAATATGAAGATAAGGGCAAGCATGGGAAATTTGAAGCACTGTGGGTCGGCCCTTATCAGATTGTGGAAATAGCCAACCAAGATACCTTTTATATCAGACGTTTGGAAGGAGAACTCATGGACCTGCCTATTCACGCTCAACATTTGAAGCATTACTTCTCGTAAGTAATGAAATCCTTCAATTTTGAGTGGTGAAACCAAGTTATATCTTTCATGTTTTAAGCTTCGTGTAGTCTTGATCACTATTAATCATGATGGGGTGTTTGTGTTGTGTTTTTTGCCCCATTCTTGTTCCCATTTTTATGGTCTACCCTAGAGATATTCTGGATTCTCGTTGTGCCAATTTGTCACACGTCTCCAACTAGAGCTGGTGTTGGGACCCAATTTTTTTGTTCCTTGAACCTACATTATTTTTGCTCGAAATACATTAAAAAATCCTATGTTTATCCTCATGAAATTTGAGTTTTGTATGCCTTGGAATGTGTTGAGTTCCTAAAGAAATCCATGGAAATCTTAAAATTATAAGTGTTATCCTCATTTTTTCTGGATTTTTGGACTTGTATGGATATCTCATATGTCCTGGACCCCCACACATTTTCACAAAAGTGAGAGGATGCGAAAATTGTTAGTCAGTTAGAAACTCTCCATTAATGCAAATTCTTTATTGGTGGAGTTGGTATTATTGATCGTTGCAGGTGGACGCTCGAGGGTTTTCTCACCCAATATTACACATGATTCAAAATGTAAAGTAAATGCTATGAATAAAAGGATGAAAGACATTCAAAGGGGTTGGTCTTTTTGGCATTTTTCAGGCAACAAGTGTGCAGGATGGCTAGGGTTGCAACCAACGATAGTTACAATTCTTCAGGAGCTACGATTGAAATTGTATGAAGATTATAATGCAAAATCTAGTATCAGCTTTGAATGTCTCCATTATTGCATGCATTTTTTAAGGAATCCCTAAATCGCAACTAGGGTTCCTCTTGCCACATTTTGTGGTGTGAATGTAGTCATGGATTTGAAGAATTTGGTAGGTTCTCAATACATTTCAAGTGTTGTAATGATCATTTCAGTGTTGCATATGGATGAATATATTATAGGAATGGATTACTAAGCATGTTTATTGTCTAATATTGAGTTTTACGCATCTGGGTATTTTAGATAGGTGACCACATGTTTTTTTTTATTATTGTTTTCCTTTGGTAAACTTTATACTTTGCAACCCCTTGAATAGGCACCGGTCTGAGAGGTGTTTGATCACCCACACCCTTTTAAAATTTAATCTAATCCATTGAGCGTGAAGTAGGAGTTAAATTTGTATGCCTCATGTGCTTCTGCATTTTAACCAGGGAATATTATTTGTGATCTTTTCCAAGTGTCCTCCCAACACATTCCAAGTGCATACTAGCATCTTGTATTCATGCAAGAGTGTTTTTTATTAGCTTAAACATAGGTCTTGTAATGCAGCAAGCTTGTTTTAGTCTAGTGACTATATTAGGGATTAAAACAACAACCTGGGTATTGCTACAATGATATAAATTTGAGAGTGTGGGATACCTCTAGGAATACCCTCCTAAGTTTCACTAATCTTGAAGAAAAGAGGAGATTACCCACTCTTAGAATTTGGCTCAGATTCATCCACAGCATGTTGATGAGTCATTTTCCATCCTCCTTGATGACATCCCTGGCCTAAGAGGTTTGAAAACATTCTAGGGTTTTAGACTTGTGTTTTTGGGACCCAACATACTCTTTGATGAGGTTTCAATAGGAAGACCAAGGAGCCTACACCTAGAGCCAGATGTAAGTTCAACATGGACTTGATGAGGAGATTGTTCATGAAGAGAGTCATTGTGGCTCGACGCATAGATCGGGAGGAGCAATCTCATTCCCCACTCTTGGTCCACTCGATAGAGAATCATCCATTAAGTATTGCCCACCTTGTTTTTAAATGTATTTTTTTTTGTGCTTTGTCTTCTCTCTTGAGCTATGGATGTTAGTTCTATAGGGATAGCTTGAGGTGTACTTGGTATGGCTTCTTTTCCTTTGTCTCCTTATGCATATGAGTTTGTTATGGGGATAGTTTTAAGGAGTGTAGGGGATGGTTTTAGGCATATCCCCTAGTTTTGGGAATGGATGTTTGTTAGTTTGTTCTTCCTTCAATTTGAGAGGTTTACATCCTAGTTTATTTATTAATATGATTGCATGTTTAACCTTGGGGTTGAATTGTTGGATGTTGAGGAGGCTTTTCTATTTGGGTTTTTGGGAAGGAGATCTTATTTATCATAGATTTAGCACATTGGTGTTGGTAGGACATGTTGCATGATTTTGATTTGTAGGTTTTCTCTCTTAGATATATTGCTTCTTCCTAGAGGTTCATTTTCACATGACATTAAAGTTAAGGTTTATGTGGAGCTCCTGTGATTATGGTTTGGTTTGGATGTGTTGATGGTAGAAGGTCTACTTGTAATGATGTGTATACCTTATTTTTGAGGTATGGTTAGTTGGACATTTTATCAACTAGTTGTGGTTGCTATTCAAGTTGTTGGTGAGTTATTGGTAGCTACTAAAGCCTATTTGTTACCATTACATTTAGTGTTTGTGTTTAGATATCAAGTTGAGGTAGGATTCAATGATGCTTCTATGTGATAGTTAGCGTGTTCATCACCTTTGGATATGATATTATCTTTCATTTATTGGCATGGTGGAGGATGAGAGGGTTCTTGTTTAAGACAATGGTCACATTGGTTGTCATTATAGGTTCATGATGGAGTACACGGAGAACTTGGATGTTTTGATGATATATGTTGGCTATAGGGTTTGTTACTTGATGATTGAGTTTACTTTTGACCCCTTATGCAATCTATACAAGTGAGAGAATATTGGGAAAACACATATTGTACACAATGTTAATAATGTAAAAATAAATATTTAATTATGGTGCATCTTCAAGATGTGGATACCACATGGGTTGGACATTATTGGGGCCACTTATATGTTGTATTTGACATTGGGATAAATATTAAATGTGGTGTCACATTGGGAAAATATTTATTATCATAAAAACTTAGTACCAAATATTTGATTTGGAGGTCATGGTTTAGTGGTACATGGTTTATGTAATACCACTTAGTGGTTTTGTGCAATCTTGTCTTTATAAAATAAATCACATGAGTAGTTGTTAACATTGGCTTGGGTAACCTTTGGCTTGTTGGCTAAGGTTGGATTGGGCATCTCTTGTAGGTTGCATATGTAGAAGCATGGATTGGGATGTGTGGCTACATAGTTCTCATTTGCTTGTTCACATGGAGGAATGCAACTAGGGTGCTTGATGTTTCAAAAGGATTGTATGGAGACTCTGCAAGTATATTTTAATCTTGTTCATGTAGATAATACGTTGAGTGTGTGAGTTCTTTTGGAGGCTAGGTTTTTCTCTTGAGAGGGTTTTCCCAAGGTACATGTAGTGTTATCTTGTGGTATGTTTATTATTCTTTTGCATTGTGGATTTTGAATGCTTGTTTTGCATTTGTTTCTTTCATAGGGGTTATGTAAAAATGGTTTATTATTGCTTTAAATTTCCTTTCAAAATATTCAAATCTTGAAAACTATCATTTTGAAAACATTTCAAAAAATCTTAATTCACTCAAATTTTCAATACTCTTGATTTACAACTTTCCTTGTAATTGAATTATATATGAAAGATTAAAAGGTTCTCCCCCACACTTGGAATTACATAAGCCAATGTTTGATACAACTTTGAAAGCATAAATGGGAAGAAAATCCATTTCGACTTGTTACATTTATTTTTCAACATAAAAAAAGATCTTTGAGTCCCCCTTTGAATTCTAAGCTCTAAGAACTCATAAGCTAATGGGACATTAGCTACCTCCTGACCTTATGGTGCTCTCAGGCCAATTATACCTTGTTAGGATAAAGTAGCATGGATATACATAACACAAACTCAAAAACACACATTTTTGGAAACATGAGCATACAAAGTAGACATTAATTTTCACCAAACGAACAATGGTTCAATCTTCAACCATTTTGAAGGAGAGATAGTGGTAGATAAGACTAAGAAGTGTATTTTGTCAAGGATCTTTGTAACCATTCAAATTATAAGAAGAAATTAATGAGGATATCATAGAAATAAAAACTCATCCAATCAAAGATGTCATAAACTACTACACACATCCTTGTTTTAGGAGTGCAAACCTTTTTAGCACCTCTAATTATTCCTCCCAACACATAAAGACCCACTCTTGAGATTAGGACACACGATCCCTACCTCCTAAAACTCCTAGCCACTCCTACACATGATAATAATATCAAGCCCAAAAGTAGTCCCTTAATAAAATACCAAAAGACACCCATTCATGCAAATATACTCATCTATATTTGAATCACAATATAATTTTATCATTTTGAACATACTATAATACACACAAGACTCATCCTTTGCTCATGTACAACATACTCAATGGAAATTAAATACACAAAGTTTAGGATCCCATTAATATTTTTCAAGCTTTTCTTTCAAAAAAGAAAAGAAAGTGAGAGAAAAAATATCCCAGTGTACTTACACACACACCCATAATTAAATACACAATCTTTCATACAAAATAAGAGTCTAAATAAAAGGAAACATTGAGTAGCATGAAATCTTACCTCAAAACCTTTAAAATATTTCATAATTGAGTTTTGGTGATTCCCAAATCCAATTACTTTAAGCTTCAAGTCAATCCTTCAAAATCTCGTCCACGCTTCGAGATTTAACACAATCCTTCAAGCTCAAGAACGCTCTTTAATCTCTCAAGAACACTAAGTTCTTATTTCTATCGCATTCTACTTTCTCAAATCTTCTAACTCAAAATGGAATAATGAATTCAAAATTAGGTTAACCCCTTACCCTAACCTACTCCTATGATTAAATAAGACTCAACTCAAGTTATCAAATCCTTGCCAATGAAACGGTGACACTCGTTCTTCTTCTTCCTCGAGAGAGACCAAAGTCTATATAGGAAACTCTAGGGTTTTAAAGATTGATTCAAATAAACAAGGAAATTCAAGATAATATTAATTCACTTAAAAACATTAAATGCTCTTACAATTTATTCAAAGCTTTTCATAAAATATTTATTCATCTTACATGTTTTAAAATATCTTATGACAACTATTGAATGCATTCTTACATGTCGTGTTAAGATCACACAGGCTTTATAAATTAATAAAATATTTAATAGCCTTTAAGTGGAAGAGATTTCCACCTAGGCTAATTCTAGAAGATTCTATAAAACTCCATGTTTTTCAACATGAATATAATATATAATAGTGTAAAGGAAATGAAACTTTCCTTAAGCTTAGTTTAGGCTAATCCAATAAAATGCATACAAGTGAGCACAATTAACCTAGACTAATTAATGAATTCTAATTTGGATTGACAATCTAGTAATTCACAATAATTAAATGTGGGGATATAAACAAAAAAAATGGTACTTATCTCAATGAACAAAGAGTGCAATGAATATGAGATGAATCCAAACCTAACATACCTCAAGATTATGAACAAAAAATGATAGTCTAGTATTTGTCTTGAAATCAAAAAAATCTTTACTCTATGTAGGGAGGAGTTAAGGGACTAGGGGCAACTCAGTGTCCATGGATCTATCCTATACCTGAAAACTTGTACTATGAAATCTACAAACTTATGTTCTTCACTTTGACTAATGTTGTTGATATGTCACAATAGGACATGTTCTCCTAGGTCAACCTAATTTTAGTCCTGCATATATTCTTAGGAATGCGCATGCAAAACTAGATTATTTTTTATGCTCCAATTGAAGTATGCAATGTGAATTATGTGTGAATATATCTCACAAATATTAAACATCTAAAATGAATCTATTGAATGCCTTTAAATACAAGGACATAACAACACATTGCACAAATTTGTGTCAAGTTGGCCCTAGGCAAAATTCAACCAAATTTTGAATTCTAAAATTTGAATTTAGGAAGGATGAATCCATGACCATGAGTATGTCCCCATGACCATGAACTTATCTTAGAACGTGAAAGGGGAAAAAATAAAGTTAGTAATGTGTGTATAAGCATATAGGACAAATGTATAGGGGTGTGTAAACACACGAATGTGGGTAAATAGTAAGTGTATAGAGTTATGTGTAATGGATAGGTAGGTGGAATAGGGAAAGGGACCAAACTTTACAAAATAATATGTCATTTTCAACATGACTATGTATTGAAGCACTCTCCTCAAAATGGATACACAACTAAATGGGAAATTGCATGGGTATGCAAATTTCATCATTACATTTTGCCCCCTCTTTAAGGTACATGTGAATCCTATAATGATAGAGCACCTAAAAGTATGTAGCATTCACAAACATGCATCTAAATTAAATATTTAGACATAGAATGTTATTGTCATCAAGGTGTCATCATGTAGATTTGCCTTTTGTGTACACTCTCCAATGGAACTAAATATGAATCTTTTCAAGCACCTATAACTATCTCAAAAATTCAATATGAAAGCATTAGTGACAGGCTATGTCCCCTACAATTGGTTTTATCCACAGGATACAAGGAGTTGTAGGAGGATGGGAAAACAATATGAAAAGTAAATATAAGAGGAGCATGTAAGCATATATAGTAATGACTATAAAGAATGCATCATGTAATGATAATTTAAATATCTGAAATGAAAAGAATTTAAACACATGGGCTATAGATGGTATCAAGGAATAATTTTTTTCTCCAAACATGGGAAAAGGATGGTGGTGTGGCATTGAGTGGCCAAGAACACTCGTGTGAGTATATAAGGAACCATGATATGAAGCCAAAATATTGGGGCAAATCCCCAAGATATAGCAATATTAAGCATAATGTATAAAGGGGGAGCATGATGCCCCTGGATATAAGGATATACCCATAAAGCCACAATATGTAAAGGGAAAGCATGATGCTTCCATGTGTAAAAATGCAACAATGATGTTCAACACGTAAAAGGGGAAAGGCATGGTGCCCTCTAATTTGACTTGAAAGAAGTATCAATTTGAGATTAGAATTAAAGTGTGATAATAGAATAAGATAGCCCTGAATGGCCTGATAAACATCATGCGACAACTAAAGTGTGAACAATACCGATGGATAAGTGTGAAAGCACACGTGGAAATAAGATATGATCATGAAGGTACATTTGAAATTGTATCTATTTGTCAAGAATATGTCTTAGGGTCCAAGAAGAATAATAAAATAAATGCACATGGCACATGGCACGAATGATACAAATAATGAAAAAATTTAGGCATCAATGTCCATAACACATGTCATTGTGCATATAGTCACATTACTTCAAAAGAAAAGGTCATAGGATCCATGGTTTGTGATAAGATGTCATTGAACCTTATACTTTAACTTAATTTATCAGTTTGTCAACCAGGGAAGTGTCCAAGGCTATTTGCAAAAGGAGGTTAGATATCTCAATACAGTAGTGTTTGGCCTTTTAAATGAAAATACAAACAAATTTCTAAACTAGAATGAATTGAAAATTAAACCAGGAAAGATTTTGAAAACTAAACTAATAAGCATAATAAATTTGACTATAAAAGCAAGAACAATTTTAAACTAGAAAGCATGTGAATTTTATCTATGAAAGCATGTAAAACTTTAACTGTGATAATGAACAGTAAGCTGGAAACTTAATTTGTTAACACAGATTCACAGAACTTCAAAACTTTGAAGCCTTCTTTAACATAAAATGGAAATTACAAAATTTACTTGCTTAACAAAACCACAATTCTACATAACTTGCAGGCTAACACATTGTACTCAACACATCTTAAAAGATAGAGAATTCAATACCGACAAAATTTATTACTGACACACACAACACAGAAACATATACTTATCTATATTAATCCTTCAAGTGGCCAGCTCTCCGGAATGTGTAGTAAAAACTTATAAAGCTTCAAAACATTCTTCATAACATCAACAACTTCATCACACAATACTTAGAATTTTTACAAAACTATTTCAGAATTTATAGCAATCTATTATCTTCATATATCTTTTGAATCATGAAATAATTTTATATATTTGCTACTCTAAAATTATGTCTCAGATCTAGAAGCTGACAGTTATATACATTTACCACCTGTAAAATCTTAACTAAAAACATTAATTTTTTAAAGAAGTCTTTTTTGATCAAACAACTTAAAAGAAGTAAAGGCTCCAAGTGGGAGTACTCAAATACAAATGTCTTTCATAAAATAAAAGAACCGAGCATACTATATGTGAGGAACAATAAATAAAGCTGAGAATTTGTCACATCTTGACTTTGTTTTGACTCAGTTATACTACGAACTATTGATTATTACCTTAAATGTTTTACTGTTGGGTGAATTTCAAGTGCATAATAGGTAATTGGTGTGATTTATATGGATTAAATGTATATAATTGTAAATTATCTTTTCTTGAGATTTGGCTATGATTTATGGGAACTAACCTATTAATGAGAATCGAGTGCAACTGAATGCAAGAAAAGTCGAAAATGAGAACATGGCTGAGGTAGAATCGACTAGCCACTGGAAACAGTTGTTAGGATGGAACCTCGATACCTGCACACACAGACGTAGAGCATATGGAATCTTGTGATTTTGCATTCTTGATTGGTTTCATGGAGTTCCTATGGCATAATCTTCTTGTTCTCTATTTGGCATGATTGATTTGTGCGGACTAGATAAATTATTTATTTTTCGTTGCTTTAAGTATGCTTGTTCTAGTGCAAATATCAACGCATCTTCTTGCATAATGATATGAATTGATAGCTAGGTGATTTCATTTGTTCTAGGACATCATTTTCCAATTGAATGAGTTAAACATAAATTCATACTTTCTTCTTGACTATATTTGGAAAATATTATTCGGTGAGTGTATGTCCAATGGATTTAGTTATATTATGGAAGTGTTATATTAATACATATATATTGAATAGTTAATGCTAATACTCATAGTCTTAATTATTATGTCTTTTTGGTTATGAAAGTATGATTTAATAATAGCTTTATGTTTGGATTTCAATTGACTTTTATATATAAATACTTTTAAATTCTCTTTATATATATATAAACTTGTGCATGCGGTGATAATTAGAAAATTACAATAGAAATCTAAATATAATAAAATACATTTAATCATGCAATAAGAGAAATTTGGGCGCTAAGTGCCCATGCACTAAGGAATCAACTTAGGAAGGACTCTCAGTTCTATTTTCAGGATGCCAATTTTAGAGGCAGAATTGGATAAAAACAAGAGGCAAAAAGAGAAGAGAAGGGAAAAATGTATTGGAATGCAGAGAAAAAGCGAGACACGAAGGAGAAGGAGGGCATCGAGCTTGGCACAAAGGAAGGTTGAGGTTAGAGGTTCAAAGAATTTTAGAGGATCTTTTCAAATCAGGTACTCTCCTTGTTAATAATGTTTTGTTTTCTTGTTGATTCTAGAAATAAATGCCATTTTATATGTAATTCCTCAGCCTTGTTAAACTTGTCATGGGCTTGTAAACTTTACTTTGACCTTCTAGTTTGTTCATGTCCTGTGTATACCTTGTTGCAGGCTTTCTATGTTTAAATTGACTTTTGCCATGATCTAACAGTTTCTTTAAAGTGTGTTGGCCCTTCGTCTTTTAAAACTCTATCAAAAATTCTTTAGGAATGATGGTTTGTTGTATTGAATGACTCTTCTTTATCATTTTAATTTGAGACTTATTGAAACTACTCCTTGAATCTTGTTACCGCCCTTTTCTCTTGGATTCTATTGGCCAATTCTTAGTAAGATCTGGTTCTTTAAAGGCTCTTAAAACCTTGACTCACATCAGATTCAACCTCTCTAAAATGTATGTTTTGTCACCAAAGTTGTTCATGTTTATATCGCCCTGCAGGGATTCATTTCGGCCTTACCTTGTTTAATTTCGGCAAGTTCTATATTACCTTGCAGCCTGTGAGGGATCCTAACTATTTGTATCCTTTGTTCTATTTACAATCTTTTCCATTGCTAGTTCTATCTTCCATCGGCTTGATGTTATTATGATCATCCAAGGTTGTACGCTAAAGATGTAGATCATCATGACTTCGGCAGTTTTATCTTTTCTTTCATTCGGTCTTTTTGGTTAAATTGAATCAGCCTTCTTTGACCTTTAGAATAGCCTAATTGACTTGGCTTCGGTCATTTGAGTGAACTTATACTCCATTGTTATCTTCCATAACCAGCCTACATTTAATGGGTTACCTTGTTAGCTTGTTTAAAATGTAATTGACGGCCTTATTGCATTATGTTGTCGGCCCTTTTAAATTTCATGCCGCCTATTTCAAATGGATTTTTAATCTATAAATCGACCTCTCCTTTGTAAAGACAAAAGTAATTCTTTTGGGCTTGTTGATATACGCAACAACCATTGCTCTTCAACGATCGACCTATTAAAATTATTAGAATTAGCTATTCTTTAAATCGACCTGCTTTATAAATTCTATACAGTGAATGATTTCAAAAGACCTCCTCCTATTAATTTAGTCTTATTTTAATTGAGTGGTCCTTGTATTATTAGACCATGACCTATTTAGTGTAGCTTGTATCATGTTAGACAGCCTGTGACATTATTTAATGCGGCATGTTTGCCTTCTCATGCTGAAATTGCCTATATATATTCAACTTGTTTGTGTTTCCACTTTTAAATTTTCTGTGTAGGTATTGGTATCGACCTTTTGTAAAAGATTGGTATGCCTTTCTCTTTGGCTTGAGTTGTTATGAAAAATATCTACATGCTTTATGCTTATCTACTTTTTGGTCTATATGGCTGAGTTACAATCTTTTATATAAATCCAAATTGAGAAATGGTACCCTTGCGTGCACATATTGTTAAAAATGTTTTCATGTTTGAAAGAAAGACACTTTATTTATATAAATTTAACTATATATATATACTAGACACATATATGAGTGTATGACCATAAATATGCACATCTAGTCATGTATGCGAGCCTCTTCAAATCAAAATTATGCAAAACAACTAGTCTCAGATAGAGAAATGTATTTTGCATTAATTCTTGAAAGGAAGTATCTATGAGAGCATTGATTACCTTGAAGATTATTGATTATGGTTACAATGGGGTTAGTATTTTTTTTTGCTTTACGTGTGTTTGGGTTGCTTTTGGGCTAGGATACCGAATGTGGGCAAACAAAGAAGGCTTTTCCTTTTCTTTTTTTCAGGATTTGACCGTAACTATTTAAGTGCTTGGGTCAAGCCATGTTCATTGAAATAGATGAAAGATTTTCTAGAAAAAATTTATTTATATATTTCTATGCCACATCCTATTGTGAGATAATTGCACATCATCATTTAGATTTGCATTTAGACGTCAGGTTGCATCGAGTATTCCCTCTTGCCAGTTGTTTCTAGGTTGCTAGGTGTTTCGTTCAAGGTTGGGTATCCTTCGTGTCATGAAGGATTCCGAGGAAGTGTAATTGCTTTGTGGTTGGGCAGAAAAGCACCTGGGCCATGTTCCCATCTCTCGGGTTGTGGATGACCATGTCGGTTAGTGGTGGCTAGAGATAGTGATTCAGTTCTTATTCATTACTTGTTCTTGATTATTGTACCTTATTATTCATTGTGATGACTTATGGCATGAGAGCCTAAGATGTATATTGTATATTCTTTTATCATGCTAACACCTAGTTGTGGCACATGGATTTGTAAGATGTAATGTCATTATTGTTGGTATATAAAAGATTTATCCTTTTTATTTGAGTTGTGGTAATTAAGTGGATTATTTACTTCAGTAATTTTTGTTATGGAATGCGTACTTTACAGACTTTTGCTAGTGCTACCTAGGACTCTTTCAGAGTCTCTAACTTCCAGAGCTATATTCTCATATCACTCCTTCCATAAAGTTTTCTTTATCCTTGCTATGAACCTTATTTTAACAAGAATAAATCCTTTTCAACCTCACTTTATTAGTTTAAGAGTTCAATTTTAGTCAAAATGGAAAGTGAAGAATTTATACATCATTTTTAAGTAATAAATAACAATCTATCATGTAAGTCAAATAATATTGGCATAGCAAGCTTAGTCAAGCTATGGAAAAGGATCATTTGGGCTGGTTATGATGAAGATAATTTTTACCTCATCAGTTTGCAAGATGCAAATTTTTATTCAGCTATGTAAGGGAAGATGAAAAGTAAATTATCACTTTCATTTGCACGTTAACCCTCATGAAGCCAGTACATTTGGAGCTCTACATTATTTTGGAATTCTGTGATAATGGTGGTCTGATGGAGTGATGCATTGACTAGGGGTGATTGAGTACTCATCTAGATCAGGTGAAGCGAGGTCATTGACATAGTGAATCACCTTGAATCCCTAATTTTGTCAAAAAGTTCATTTTTTAAAATATTGTGCCTTTTTTTGCTTGTTAAAATGATATAATTTTCCTTATTTTAGAGACCCATAAATTTGTACCACCAAGTGTAGAGTCATCTCGTAGACTAGTCCCCAGGCTTCAAACTTATCCTATAACTATGTCCTGACCTGTGAACTCATCCAAGGCCATCACATTGATACTACAATAAATAGTTTGTCATTTTTTCATGTATATTTATCATTGAATGTTATCTAATGATATTTATTTCCTCATGCTTTTACAATCAAAGCTAAAAATCTATGAGAATCTATGGAACCTCCAAGTGGTCAGTATATGCACATGGCCTATTAAGGATGATGTAGAGTGGACGCTCTTAGAGACTATTAGATTCAGACCTATGGTCACACTACCCACACTACACTGTGATACATGCATGCTCACTATGCTCACTAATCATTAGGATAGACACCACTAAATTTCACCCCCTACAAGTGATATTACAGTGACAATCAATAATGTGTGGAGGATTTTATGCTTTCTTGTTAGAGGGTGGAGAGGAAAGGCTCAAAGAACCACCCTACTAGAGGATTGAGATCTATATTGGTGGTGAATGGGTTAATTGGGATGCCAATAGAGTGGAATATCATTCATTAATATTATGATGGGTACAACACCCTATAGGTGCAAGTAATTATTGCTCATTGTGGGAATCTTTATTCTCCCAAATGGTTAGGGCTCATATATCATACAATATCATATAATTAATTTTAGGAGGCCAGGGGGCATCACACAATGTTTACATGGAGTTATTATCTTCTATCCTAGCTCTATGATGATCTACACATATTTTTTTATGAGGGATCTATTTTTTGGCATTTTTGTTGTCTTGCCATTGATGTCAAAAAGGTTGGAAAAACGGTGCATCATAGTGCATCTTCTTAGTTGGCTCATCATGATTAGTTTTTGTTCATGACAATCACGTTGTTGTTGTCTTGCTCTTCATCTTCATAGTTGGCTTCTTGGTTATATCAGGTTGATCTTCTTAAGCTAATGACTATGTGAAGGGTATTCATGCTTCATCATAACATTCATGCTGTATGGTTCATGACAATTTTGTCAGAGTGATGAGGTGAATGTTAACAAGGTTCCAAATGTTTTGTTCTTTGCATTTCATCAGAAACACAATGAAAGACAGGGAGGTTGATATGGTATGGTAGAATCACAATGAAAGACATAGTTTAAGAGAGTTTGAGATCAGTTTTGGTTGGTGTTCTTATTGATCAAAGTATTCCTATGCATCAATATTTAGCTCTTGTGTCTCTGTAGTATCTTCTATATTTAGTCTCTAAGAAGGCTTAGTACATTTTAAAATGTTATGGAATTAATATCCTAAGAATCTAGATGTTGGTTGAAACCCTAAGCTAATGGTTTTAAAGCCTTTCCTAAGCCATAGTTTAACCATATGAAGACAAGTTACTTTATGTTCTTTTTAGAAGGTGACTATCTATCATAGGTTATAACTTAAATATTTACCTTCTAAAGGGGTTTTAAGTCATGTAGGGAACTGGCCACTTTACCTAGCTAAACCGACATCGTTAGTCATCCATTGAGCACAGGGCGTGAAGGGCAAAATCTAAGGTGGTCTTTAAAAGTCAAAAGCCTGCGAAGCTTAAGATCGATGACTATGATTCAAAGTCAATTCAAATACCAACGGTCTCTCTTCCACTCTGATTTTGACAGGCAAACTGTGTAAAAGGCTAAAAAAAGCCTACTTTTTAGGTTTTTTTGTGGTATCTGAATATAGAAAGAAGGTTGGTGATGATGTTAGATTGCTAATTCAACATGGAAAGAGATTTTATGCTATGTTAAGGTGTATTTCCATCATTGCAACGAAGACTTTTATCATAAGAACATGTTGTGGATTATATTGAAACTAGTTTTTGAAGGCAAAAAGCCTATTTGTAATGAAGGAATAGATAAAGCAAGCTGCAGAGGTTTATTTGAAAGCAGAGATGAAAACCTCATGTATTTGCAATGATAGTTTGTTTTATCAGTTTGTAGAAACTAATCTAATTGTTAGTTTGCAGAGTTTATAAAGAAGATAATTCATTGATGTTTGAGTATAAAAGTGATTTGAAGGCTTTATATCTATCAGGAGCAAATACAGAGGTGATTGATTTTTGCAGAGGTAATTGATTTTTCAGAGGTGAATGATTTTGCAGATGGTAGTTGGTTGTTGCAGATATCAAA
The DNA here is from genome assembly GCA_027924645.1 of Cunninghamia lanceolata. Classification (NCBI taxonomy): domain Eukaryota; kingdom Viridiplantae; phylum Streptophyta; class Pinopsida; order Cupressales; family Cupressaceae; genus Cunninghamia; species Cunninghamia lanceolata. Next base: position 495,493 of record BSBN01001074.1, on the reverse strand, counting down.
TACATCAAATTGTAGAGGCTAGTGTGTGTTGAAGACATTGAAGAAATTGTATAAAGTTGAAGGAGAATATTTATTGTTGATAATGGTAATATTCAAAGTGTTGTGTATTTCAGTGAATCAGGGTAACCCCCTAAATTGAACACAATTCTTGTCATCTGATTTATGATTAGCCAGTGAGGCTTGTAGGTCAGTGAGACCTTTCATTTGTCAGTGAGACACATATATTAGCCAGTGAGGCCTTGTAAAGAAGTTTTTCAAAGTTAAGCCAGTGAGGCAGTTCTTGAGTTGTTTTTCTACCCTAGGAGGGTTTTCCACTTGTAAATATTTGTGTCATTGTTTCATGAATTGTGTTGTTTATTGTCTTTTAAGCTTAAACATTCAATGTCTGTCTCCTTCGTATTGATGCAAATTATCATAGTTGATTGTCAACAAATCTTCTCTCAATTTTGATAAGTTTTAGATAGCTTGGTTTTTGGTACAACACTGATTCACCCCTTCCTCTCAGTGTTGATTGTACTCTTACAATTAGTATCAGAGCATAGGTTCCCTTTTTGAAGTCTAATAGGCTAGGGGTAGATCCTGTTAGTGGAGTACCATGGGAAGAGAGTAGAAGAAATAAGAACTTGAGAAATGTCAAGTCTTATTCTGATCAAACGGTGCAGTATGTATCAAATTCAAATATTGATATACAATCAGTTGATAGAAATGAATCAGGTATTAAATTAGAGGATCAGTTTTCAGATGTTCCTTTCTTTGATGGTTCAGATTTCTCTATTTGGTGCTTTAGGATGCAAGCCTATCTATTTTCTTTAGGATATGGTGTATGGATGTCAGTTGAGAATGGGTATTTTATTTCCTCTCTATCACCTAATGATACAAGTAATAAAGAGGCTTATGAATACAATGACACTGCAAAGAAGGCTATTTTATTTGGATTATCTAAAGAAGTTTCTTACAAAGTTATGTATTGTGATACAGCTTAGGATATGTGGAAGGAATTGAGAAGAATTTATCAAGGTGATGCACTTGAAAAAGAGGTCAACTTGGTGTCTGAGGAATGTGACAATGATAGGAGACTTTCACATGAAAAAGATGAGGTCCAATCAAATTTAGAAGAAGAAGATTACATTATAAGTGATGATGAACAAGAATGTGAGGTTGATGTTGAAGGAGAGCTCATATGTGCTTTGAGTGAACTCAAGAAATATAAAAAGGAGAATCAGAGACTAGAGTTGCAACTACAACATGAAAAAGAATCCAAAGACAAAATTATTTTAGATTTTGAAAGAATATCTTCTAATCTTGAAGAGGCTAGAAATCAAATTGCAGATTTAAAGAGTTATGTTGATGATTCTGACAAATTGATTATTAGCTTAAAAATTGAAATTGAGTAAGGTAAGAGAATACCTGATGTAACAAGATCCAACCTCGAGGTTAAAAGAATTGAAAATAAAAAATTTGAGGCTAAAATTATCAATCTTATAAAAGATTATGAAGGTCTCAAGGTTTTGTCCAAGAAATATTAGGAGTTCGAAGAAAGCACAAATAAGTTGCATGAGATGCTTGGTAAACAAAAACAACATGGAGACACTACTGGACTTGGTTATGAAGAAGGAGAGTGTTCCAAAGTCAGAAAAAATCCTAATGATCTGAGTTATCATACTGCTGCTCCTAAAGGCACAGAGAATATTGAAACTAAAGATGAGTTTGTAATGCATAATCAAAGAAGAAATTTCAGAAGATCTGCTCTAGTAAGACAAGTATATATGTACAGGTATAATTATTCATTTAATGGTTATTGTTATACCTGTAATAACTTTGGACACAAAGCAGTTAATTGCAGAAGAAGTCAATTTGTTTCAATAAGGAATACTAATCTTATATGTTACAAGTGCAATAATGTTAGTCATATACAAAGAAACTGCAAAATGCATGAAAGGTATGTTCATACATGGAATCATAACATAAGTACTCAAAGGATGTCAAAAAGGTATTATCAGTCATTTGATTGTGATTGCAATATAGTTTGTTATTTGTGCAATTCTCTTGGTCACAAAGCACATAGTTGCAGAATGTGTGGAAGAATTGCATCACCTAGTTTGAAAGGTTTGAAAAAGAAAGAGGTTGAAAAAGTTTGGAGGAAGAAAGATCCTAAGAAAGTTTGGAGGAGGAAACATGGGAAAAAAGGGCAAGAATCTATTCATGTGCTTTATGCACAAAAGGCATCACCAATAGCATAAAGAGGCAACATGAAGTAAGGGGGAGTTGTCCAATGTCCTATCTCTTATCCTCAAGGAGTTTCAACAGGTTTGTTTATGGATGTTTATCAAAATGAGTTCATTGTTGATTGGTTTGGTACATGAAAGAATGTTGCTTGCATGTGTTAGAAAAATAGTCATTATGACAAGTGCTTCAGTGAGTTACAAGGACAAAGTGCTTATGATATGACAATGCAGTTCATAGTGACAAGAATAGTGCACTAGGAGTTGATCATCATGCTATTGTTTGTGAAGAGTGTTGACATGTGTTGTCAGGGTGTACAGATCAGACTTACCTTCATAACAAAGAACTTTGTTCATGTTTTAGGTTGATATGCAAAAGAAGTTCATTTTTCAAGGGTGATACTGCTCTGATTGAATGACAGTGATTTTGTGTGGAGAGATGAGATGACATAGCAAGAAATACTGCTTTGATAGATACAGTCATCATGTTCAATGCTCTTGTAGACATGTATGCAAAATGAACACCATGTTAGTATCATGCATGTTATCATCATTCAGCATTAGGTCATAAACAAAGGCATCATCATTAACAGAGACTTTGCATTGCTGATCTCAAGTTGGTTGATAGGATTGAAAGATCTCAAACCTCAAGAAAAGTATAAGAAGGATATTTAGTGAGCAAGATTGTATATGATAGACTAATGACACTAAAAGTCTCAGATCTTATCAGATTATGAAGTCAAGATCAAAAGGCACATAGACAGTGATATTTAACAATATATAGTATAGTGTTTTACCTTGACAATAGAATGTCTCCTTGATAGTAGTGAGTTTGAAGTGATATTTTGAAAGCCTTGATACAGGTGTATGGTGTATAACAGTGGCATATAGCATGACAGGTACTTTATATCCTTGGCAGAAGTAATTAGTGATCATATGTTTTTGCTTGCATGTGTTGTATGAGATAGTATTTGTTCTTAATATGGTCTTTGACAGTGATATTTTTAGTTGCAGAAGTATGGTGTTAGAGATGTGGTCACAAAGCAATCTACTGATAGTGTTCTATGTGTTGTCATAGGGGTTGCAGTGATAGTAGTATGTGGTTTGGATATTAGTATTCTAGCGAATACAATGTTTTCATCTCTACTTTCTTAGTTAAGAGATTTAGTGATAGGATATAAATATCATTTGTTGTGATAACAATGATCTTGAAGCGTATCATAGTGTGACAATCAATAGTGAAAAAGGTGCTGACTATATCACAAGAAGTTGTTATGACAGTGTTTAATATTTGCCTCTGCATAAAGAATCAAAGTTTTTTTGTGCATTCCAATGCTTTCTGTTTCAAAATCATTATGCCCTGATAGACATGGATGCAAATTGTAGAATACATGTTACGAATTCTTGTTATCAGTCTATCCTCATTCTCATATTGTTGACAGTGTTGAGCAGACAATGATTCATGGTGATGACAGTTGGTGAAGTGTTCCTTCATAGTCTTGCAAGGTTTTTCATTTTTAATGCAGTGATTTGGTTTTGTCTGTGCTTTTGCTCTTCAACAATTGTATAGTTGCAGTGCATATTATCTCAAGAGAAGCTTAATTGTTTTAGTGAGTATCAATGGAGGTGAAATATGATGACAATGAATTAGCAGTTTTGTTGCAAACTTTTGATATTCTTGATTGCAGATCTCTATTGCAGGAAGCTGCAAATTGTTGCAGACTTTTGATAGACTCCTTAGAACGTTGATACAGACTTGCTTGGAAGGCAATTATCCTAACCTTGAAGTGCAATTCATTATATCTCTGTGGCTGTGTGCAAAAGGTAAAATTGGCACAGTGTGGGTTTCTATGACCTTAACATGAGACTCTGTATTACATGCATCCTGACAATTCAGTTAAGTAGTTCTCTGTCAGTTGACTATAGTCCTCTTGGAAGTTGTTCGTGACTTGAAGACTTTGATGTGATAGTGTGTATAACAGTCAGGGGGAGTGATTGGTTGCTCTTTGAAGACCTAAAATCCAATCATTTTTGCATTTTGTTTCAATCTTTTTGTAATTTGTTGGATAGTACTCTTAAGTTACAGAGTTTTTGGTTCATTATTTGGTATGGTATTGATGCTTGATAATGCTAATATTCTTCTAAGAGTAATGGTTGGCATGAGCACAATCTTGATGTGTCTATCATCAATCTTTATTTCATTGTTTTTCAGACAAAGTTCAGACTGTGATATCCTTATATGACAGTGTCAGAGACAAGTATGAAGGTGGACAAGTCTGTGTGTATTTTTTTTATTTGTAACAGGTATGAAGATGGTAAAGACTGTGTGTTTTTGCATTTTTATTTCAAGACAGAGATCTTTCATGGACAGTGACTGGTTCTGATAGTCAAGGATAAACAAGAGGACAATGATAGCTCTAAAAAATAGGGGATAGTGATACTTTTAGTCTTCTTGTGATTTGACAATGTCTTTGACTTGTTCTGAAGTAATATGCATAGGAGAAGTGATGCTGACATGTTATCATGTTGATAATTGTTCTTGATAGTGATGTGATGATCAAACTTTTAGTATTCAGATAATGGTGCGGTATTCAGGCTTGTTATTATATTAGTCTCACTGTGTTGATTGTATGACATTGATCTTTAGTCATTAACAATAGTTTGAAAATGTAGGTAGCAGCACGCATGTGTGCTTCAAGTTTATACAGAATATCTGATACATTACAGAGTGTATTTCCCTGACAGAGGACAGTATGTATTTTCTGCTTTTTCAACTCATCAATGAGTTTCTTGAGTGCCAAAACAGGGGGTTAGTTTTTGTCATTGATAGTCAAAAAGGGGGAGATAAGTTTGTCATGCTTGTGTTTGGTGTTTTGACTTCAATGTCAGCCAAAGGGGGAGTTTGTTGTTTGGCATCTTTGTTGTCTTGCCATTGATGTCAAAAAGGTTGGCAAAATGGTGCATCATAGTGCATCTTCTTAGTTGGCTCATCATGATTAGTTTTTTTTCATGACAATTAGGTTGTTGTTGTCTTGCTCTTCATCTTCATAGTTGGCTTCTTGGTTATATCAGGTTGATCTTGTTAAGCTAATTACTATGTAAAGGGTATTCATGCTTTATGGTTCATGACAATTTTGTCAGAGTGATGAGGTGAATGTTAACAAGGTTCCAAATGTTTTGTTCTCCGCATTTCATCAGAAACACAATGAAAGACAGGGAGGTTGATATGGTATGGTAGAATCACAATGAAAGACCGAGTTTGAGAGAGTTTGAGATCAATTTTGGTTGGTGTTCTTATTGATCAAAGTATTCCTATGCATCGATATTCAGCTCTTTTGTCTCTATAGTGTCTTCTATATTCAGTCTCTAAGAAGGCTTAGTACATTTTAAAATGTTATGGAATTAATATCCTAAGAATCTAGATGTTGGTTGAAACCCTAAGCTAAAGGTTTTAAAGCCTTTCCTAAGCCCTAGTTTAACCATATGAAGACAAGTTACTTTATGTTCTTTTTAGAAGGTGACTGTCTATCATAGGTTATAACTTAAATGTTTACCTTCTAAAGGGGTTTTAAGTCATGCAGGGAACTGGCTACTGTACCTAGCTAAACCGACATCGTCAGTCATCCATTGAGCACAGGGCGTGAAGGGCAAAATCTAAGGTGGTCTTTAAAAGTCAGAAGCCCGCGAAGCTTAAGATCGATGACTATGATTCAAAGTTGATTCAAATACCAACGGTCGCTCTTCCACTCTGATTTTGACAGGCAAACTGTGTAAAAGGCTAAAAAAGCCTACTTTTTAGGTTTTTTTGTGGTATCCGAATGTAGAAAGAAGGTTGGTGATGATGTTAGATTGCTAATTCGACGTGGAAAGAGCTTTTATGCTATGTTAAGGTGTATTTCCATCATTGCAATGAAGACTTTTATCATAAGAACATGTTGTGGATTATATTGAAACTAGTTTTTGAAGGCAAAAAGCTTGTTTGTAATGAAGGCAGAGATAAAGCAAGTTGCAGAGGTTTATTTGAAAGCAGAGATGAAAAGCTTATGTATTTGCAGTGATAGTTTGTTTTATCAATTTGCAGAAACTAATCTAATTGTTAGTTTGTAGAGTTTATAAAGAGGATAATTCATTGGTGTTTGAGATATAAAAGTGATTTGAAGGCTTTATATCTATCAAGAGCAAATACATAGGTGATTGATTTTTGCAGAGGTAATTGATTTTTCAGAGGTGAATTATTAAATTGCAGATGGTAGTTGGTTGTTGCAGATATCAAATACATCAAATTGTAGAGGCTAGTGTGTGTTGAAGACATTGAAGAAATTGTATAAAGTTGAAGGAGAATATTTGTTGTTAATAATGGTAATATTCAAAGTGTTGTGCATTTTAGTGAATCAGGGTAACCCCCTGAATTGAACACAATTCTTGTCATCTGATTTGTGATTAGTCAGTGAGGATTGTAGGTCAGTGAGACCTTTCATTTGCCAGTGAGACACATATATCAGCCAGTGAGGCCTTGTAAAGAAGTTTTTCAAAGTTAAGCCAGTGAGGCATTTCTTGAGTGGTTTTTCTACCTAGGAGGGTTTTCCACTCGTAAATATTTGTGTCGTTGTTTCATGAATTGTGTGTTGTTTGTTGTCTTTCAAGCTTAAACATTTAAAGTCTGTCTCCTTCTTATTGATGCAAATTATCATAGTTGATTGTCAACAAATCTTCTCTCAATTTTGATAAGTTTTAGATAGCTTAGTTTTTGGTACAACACTGATTCACCCCCCCTCTCAGTGTTGATTGTACTCCTACAGGATCCATGTCCCTCTGAAGAGTGTCTTTGTTATAATACTAGGTCTATAGCCACTTATGAGTGTTGTGCTCCCTAGGACTACCATTAGATGTAACAACTCCACACGTAGCATTGGTGGCCCAATGGGACACTGTAAACATAGGCAAGTAGAGAGAGAAGAGGACCATCAAAGTATGGAGGTATATATTTTATAAATTGAGGCCTACATACATCACATGGAGGCCCTATAGATAGTTGGCCATGAATGCTAATGACAAATTCTAGTTAGGTCATATTAAGTAGTCTAGGTGGATATTTGGCAGGCATGACACAATGACAAAGTTATTTCACTATGAGTGAGGCTTATTATAGTTTTATCTTCATCAAATAGTGTCCCCTAAGACATTTACATATAAGAGGCACCATAGATCACCATTATAATGGGGGAAGAGGGTGAGTCCCACATCCATAAAGAAAAATAAATACATATGATGATGATGTAGACCCCCTAGTGCAAATAATAGATGTGGATAATGCAAGGGTCTCACTCAACTATGATGCATGGTGGGTGAGAGAGGGACCACCCTCTTTCCATCCTCTCAATGCACCTATATCTACACCCACTATGGGAGGAGTTGATCCTCAAGGTGTTCTAAACATTGCCTTTGTAGCAAGTACCAACCAATGCCAATTGGAAAATTGGTGATCCATGCATGTTAGAGATGATATTGCATTTGAAATCATGTTTTTTAATGTCTATGAATATGTGACTAACAAGTGATATAATCATACAGGGAGTGTGGTTGAATGGTTAGTCCTCATCTCTCTTATGAGATAGCATCTAACTGAGGGTGTACTAGAGTCATACAAATTTAGTAGATAGTGTGAGATCATACGCATGCTGGATAGTTTTCACCACAATTCAACCCCCATGAGTTAGATTATGATGTATTATAGAGGCGTCTCTATTATAAATTGGGATCTTAGGCTACTAATCATTATAAATAAAATGTAAAATAAATAAAATGAGAATTATACAAAAATAGATTTAACACATTACACAACATATACACGGGGAAAAAACTTCCAAGTAAAAAACCCCATAAAGTATAATTTTATTATAAAGCACTTACAAAAAAAAGTCTATTAAAAAATAAACTAAACCTGGGGACACTTCTCTACTTACTTCCACATGGTCAATAATACCTCCTGTGCATAGTGATAGAATTCACTATAAATCTCTAAATTCTCTTACCTCTCAATGAGAGAGAACCTCCTTAGATATAGGAGAAGGGGTGGAAAAATACTTGAAGGTGTTACATTGCAAAATGTCTCCCTAGGAATTTTTCCCTCCTATGTTTAGCTCCCGGGTCCTTTTAGTGTAATCATGCATGTTCATTTTAACTCCCGATGGAAATCCCTAAAAGCCCATGTCAAAATGGACCTGGGGGATTGTGATGAGCTGAATCCTGCTTTGAAAATGGGTCCCAAGACTTGGGCACCCACGCCCTAGTCTTGTCCTATTTAGAGGGGTCCCAAATTTTAAATGTCAGTTATGCGACCGTTATAAGTGTATGTTGCCAACATCTTAAGTTTGAATTACGAAATTAAGGTGGGAAGTTGTTTAGTTGCATATATAAGCATGTTTAGAGATTTATTTGTAAACTAGAAGATGATTATGAACTTTTGGCGTACTTATGATTTGAGAGCATTCATTGTTGCAGAGCAGACTTGTCTTGTTATTGTGTTTGTTATGCAGATTTGGCTTCATCTTCTCATGTGTTAAAGGATTCTCATCTATATGCGAGCTACACCTCAAAGGTGACATTTTTTTTTGTGTTTTCAATCATTTATCAATTGGTTTTTACTTCTATCCCGTAGGGATACACACTCTCTATCTGACAACGGTGTTCGAAAGACTTGAATGTCTCTCCGAGGCTTGACCAAGGCATGCCTCTAAACACCACAACCCCCAACCCCCTTTTTGTGATTGTAGGTTACATGTGCAAAAGCAGAAGTGGAGTTGTAGGGAAGTATAACAGAGTATTAGAAGTGCAGATAAAAGAAGAAAAGTAGGACCTAGACTTGGGTGTCTGCTCATTAGTCCTCTAGATCCCTAGACACAGAAATATCTAAAATAGTAGAAATAGGTTGCAAACAACTTTCAGAGATCTTGACAGAAACAGGTACCTTTGACTTGGGCACCCGTTCATTAGTCCCTGACTTTTCCATGTCTGGGACCTTGAAATCTAGTATGTATCTAATTGTCATTTGATATCTCTGTCTGTGAGCATTTTTCGTGATTCGTCCATTTAATTACGATTTTATGAAATTAGGGTTTTAAGCATAATTGGACTTTAATCAATCACATAATTAGCAAATTCCAAGTTTCCTCTTCATTCTAAGGGACACTAAATTTGTAGTAGAGCCCTCTTGCAAAAGGTTGTGGCTTGACTCGATTTATGTCCTTGAATGTAAGGTGTGAAAGGAGAATTTAACCTTGAAATTGAAAAACCCTCTTTTTACACTAAGCATTTTGGTGAACCCATGCTTATTTAAATTTCACACCTTTCTGAGTGTTGTACTTCAGATTTGCATTCATTTCATTCATCATTTTCATATTGCATTTGAAAATTTACAAAAAAATGAAAATTTTGAAAAAATTGGCATTCTAGCTTTGCATTTTGAAATAATTTAAATTAATTTTTATTTAATTTCTAATTTTTGCATTAGATTTGAAATTCATCTTCATTTAATTCATCATTTTCATATTGCATTTGAAAATTTACAAAAAAAATTGAAAATTTCAAAAAAATTGAAAAAATTGGCATTTTAGGCTTGCATTTTGAAATAATTTTAATTAATTTTCATTTAATTTCTGATTTTTTATTTAGATTTGATATAAATTACCAAAAATCATCATCTTACAATCTTTTGCATTGCATTTTTATCATCAAATTGCTAGGGTTTGCTTGAAATTTTGAATTTTTATTATAACCTAGTAATTTCAAAAACTAGGGTTTGTAGGTAAAATCTTGTTTCAAATTTTTCTACTCATCTTAGCCACTCATTCAAATCTAATTTTGCATGTAGTGTTGCATTTTAGTGTGATTTTGCATTTATATTTAAAAAATTTGCATTTACACGTACTCAATTTCAACAAAACTAGCATTTTTCATTGATTTATCATTAAACGTGCACTTGCATTGAGCATTGTAGGACTTTAAAGTCATTTTCAGATCTGAGCTGAGTTGTTTTGCATCATAAATCTGATTCAAATTCACTTACATATCATTTTGCAAATATTCATGTCTTAATTCCACATCTAGGGTTTAAAATCTTGCATTTTCAATAGATTTTGATTTATTTTGCATATAGGATTGCATTAAAGGTGTGTTGTGAAGTATATTGCTGCATTATTGGACTGATATTAGGATTATTATTTGCTGCCCCTCATCAATTTCCTTACAACACTTCTTCTTTTAGTGATTTGCATTGGAAAAAGTTGAAAAATCAAGCATCTTAGGTCATAAACTTACATAATTTTGCACTTGTTCCTTGCATAAGTTTTGAAAAGTTTTTAAAATCTGATTTGAAAACATATACACATGGCTTCTAATCACAACAATAACACTAGTGTAATTCCTACCCATGAAAATATCAATAAATAACTATAATAAAATTAATTTAGTAAGAAACAATGAATGAAATATGATGACAGGAGGAAATTCACTTATTCTAACCTAATAAAATACATATTAAACATAAGTTTTAATCATTCATCGTAAATAAAAATTTAAGATACAAACATTTCGTATACAATTATACACATTTACAGTAAATGCCATATGATCATCCATTCACAAAGTGGGAAAATACTTTCTTAGCACCAGTACCCTGCACAAGTAACAGTCCAGGATCTACACAACTAAATGTAAACATTAGTACCGCAAAATCAATAAATAAACATATTAGATATCATTGCACAAGATGACGAGTTTATCGGCCCTAAGGGCTAGACCTAATGTCTTGAGGGCTCATGATGGCCTTGCCTATGTACGCGCAGTGCAGAGACTTCGTAGTTCGAAGGACTAGTCTTGCAACCATAAGGTTGACTTAGATACAATAACTCATAAGGAATCTAATTCATCACATAATATTTTCTAGAGTATCTTTCAAGTTCTAGAGAGTACAAGCAATATTTATATTTATGAGTAATTCCCTACAGGGGTAAAATAAGGAAGTTATAACAACAACAAAAACATTCCAACCATTCTCTATCTCAACACATCATACAGAATGCAGAAAATAGACAATGTTTTTACTCAACTTCCAAAGATGCATGCGAGATCGCAAGAAGGTAGCAACATGTGAAAAAAACAATATTTCTTCTCAAGAAGTATTCACTCATCATGAGTACACTCATACATCATTTATGAAGCCATCTACAATGATCTTCCATGGTAATTCACCAATTCGGAAGACAAGTCTTTAACTAGTCATAAACATCATTCATCACTCAGCCAATCTCAAATAACTAAGGAAAGTATTCAAACTTCTTCTATTTCCAATAAATGTCATCAAATTACCTCACCTAATTCTATTGAAACAACACAAATATATTGTTTAATAATGGGTTCTTCTTCCATTTAAAGCCAACGCATATATTCTTTACATAACATAGAAATCGTTCATTTAGGTTATCCCAATTCTATAATGACTAAAACATGATTTTTTCACCAAGAACTAAGATATAAGATCGTAAATCATTTTATAACCACATTTCTAATTTTAACTAAGAAAGCATATAAGAAAATAGATTCATTACTCTAAGAAAGCATATTCTTCCTAACTAATCATTTACTTAAATATTACTTAACCAATTAATATACTTTCATTCAATTATCAAAATGACAATCATATCAAAAGACCTATAATATAGAATTTTAGGAGAAAATAAATATGATCCACTATTGTACTAAGAAGAATTCAAGCATCAGGGATATGTTAGGTTTAAGAGGGAAAGAGTCAAGGATTTGTAGATTTAATAGCAACAGCAAAGAGGGCATAGAAATGGCCGTCACTAATTGAAACACATATCCAAATTGAAAAATTGGGTAATGCTAATTTTTGGATATGATTTACATAACTAAGCATCGCACCGTATATAAAAATTTTAGAGAAACCCAGTTTGAAAATATAGAGTTATTGGTGACACAATAGATTGTTTAACAGAGACGAAATGGGTAAGAAATAGACGGTCACTAAACATTACATATCTCCATAATGACAAACTGGGTAAGGCTAATTTTTGGATATGATTTCAATAACTGGGTGGTGTACCTTATATAAAAATTTCGAGAAACCTAGTTCATAAAAATAAACTTATTTCTAACGCAACAGACTAGGGATTTAGAATCTTCAGACTGGTTGAATTAACATCCTGATATATGATTGGAGATTGGTTTCAAGAAAGTGATCTCTAAGGAATTTTAAAAAAATGAATGGAATATGCAGAAGAGAATTCACAAAATAACATAAAGCTTGCATATATCAAAAATTTATTTCAAACAACAAATCAATTCCATAACTCAGTGCATACCCAGAATTATATTGCTATCCAATCTTCACCAAAATTTCCTGGCTCGCATCCATTTTTCTTCAAATCTTTTCTTCTAAAAAAAACTAGAGCCATCCATTTTATTCCCTGCCATATATATATATATATATATATATATATATATATATATATATATATATATATATATATATATATATATATATATATATATATATATATATATATATATATATATATATATATATATATATATATATATATATATATATATATATATATATATATATATATATATATATTTGAATGCATCTTTCTTTCTCACCTCATATATTTCTTGATCTTTTAAAACCGAACAACATGACTTGGACCCCCATTTTCTTATAAATTAAAAATAGATTAGAATAATTTTAAAACATAAAACTAAGATTCTCTCTTGAATTACATAACTTCCATTTCTTGCAAGTGGCATAGAATAAAAGAATTCTTTATAAAATATGTAAATATAAAAGCATAAAATGACAATGAATGATTTTCTTTTGAAAACAACATTAAAATATCATAATTAATAAATAGGGTTCAGGTAAGAATGGACTTCTCCCTAGAAGTCATCAAGAGGAATGAATATTTCCTAACTTCAACACATCCAACAAAAGTTAGATTTCATCAGAAGAATTCATCTGTACATTATTAAAACAAAGTAATCGATATGACAATGCTCCATTTAGAAATTGAACACAATACAAAGTGCAATAGAAACCAGAACTCATTAGATCATCTTTTGTCCATAAGCAATTTCCAGAGTTACTAGAAACAACAAGAATTATCAACTCTATCATTCAAATTTTGGGTATACTATTCTACCCATTAGAATTTTGTAAAATCAACAACATTATTACTTAACCAAGGAGCATGTTTATATCATCATTATATTACTGCAAATCAAATTCATTACAACATATTCTTTCATAATAACTCTTAACATTTAATCATCACAGATATCAATTATGTACATAATACATCATGGATACTTCCAATGAGGTGATTAGTGCCAAATAGAACCATAAATATTACACAATTTCACAATAAACATTCCCTGGGCCATCTACTCCCCTATACAATCTGCCAGGGACCTGTCTTGGGTATGGCAATCTACATAATTCACATTTCTCCACACAATCCAGTAATAACAAACACTGATAAAGCCTCAAAATAAAGAAGTTTACAATGAGTAAAAATTTCAAATAAAATCAACTTTATATGAAAACAAATTAGATAGCAGAAAACAACAGTTCAATTCAAAACCAAAAACATTAATAGAGTAGTCCTTGAGGCAAAAGGACAATCAAACAAATATCTTAAAGAAATTTTAAAACTACTGGCTCAATTTAGAAAAAAATAACGAAATAAAATTTTCAAATATTTTCACAAAACTTAACATCACAACCACCACGTGACTTTAAACGAGCCACCTAAGGGGAGGAGGGGAATATGGTGATCCCAAACCACGTGGAGCTCCATAATAAATTGTCATATCATAATGCTCATATACCAAATGTAATCACAAATATTATTCTTTCCAATAAATTTTGTAGCTGAAATAATCATAATTTAGAAAACTCCCTTTTCACAAATGTAACTCCCATTTCACAAGTGTAACTCCCATTTCACAAGTGTAACTCCCATATCACAAACACCCACAACACCATTCCATCAACCAAACCCCCATCACAACACCAACACCAACATCATGAATATCTCCAAAGGGGCATAGGTCTCTATAGCTCCCTTACCGTAGCTCCCAATTCACAACATAACTCCCAAACCGTAGCTCCCAAACCACATCATATAACAGTAAACAACCATATTATGTCAAGTCACATAAATGCAAGAAAATCCACATACCTTATTTTAGACAACTAAACATGTCCTTACTTCATATCTACTATCATGAAGATATCAATTTATAACTAAGGAATTGAATCAAGTCACCATATCCTGTTCTAGTCAATAATTTCTAACACCTGATTCTCAACAACGCTCAGTGACACACATATCACATAAACTTAACTCCACATATAACACATTATTCAAAATAAAATCTTTTTCACATCACATACCTCTTCTAAGTGAAACACATGATGAAGACCATTCTCACATGTATCAACTATACTCATCATAAAGACATCACATGACTCACACCACAATGCTCATCGAGAATGGGTATTACAAGGAGGACATCTCTAATATATCACTAAGTAATCCATAGTGTCATGGAGCCAAATAACCAAAAAATGAATAACTATGCTATGTAGAATCACTATGCTAATATCCTAGTAACATAACACCATATAATCTCACCTCTAATAGAGCTAATATCATCCATACCATAGTGCTAAATAGCTCATTAGGAAAGATGGTCTCAGGGTCCTCTCAAGGATCCCACCATACATTTCCTAGTATAAACAAGATTCCCCAAAGGGTATAGATCCCTGTAACTCCCTTTCGTATGTAGCTCCCTTTATATCAATGTAACACACACAATAGCTCCCATAAAATAGTAACTCCCATAACACAATAGTATCTCCCATAATAATAACAATATCTCCCAACAACAATGTCTCCCATAAACAATCAACAACAATATCTCCCATAAAACAATAACTCCTAGAACTCCCATAAATAATAACTCCCAAAACTCCCATAAAAATATAGCTCCCATAAAACAATGACTCCCAAAAACATATTTTTCACTCCCCATTTCACCAACTCCCATCAACTACATCAATCATAGCACCAACACCAATCTCCATGATAATACCCTAAAGAGGTATCCACCGTTCTTTCCCCACTCAAGATTAACTCCAAGACAACAAATTTCTATCAACTTATCACTTGCAAACATTCATCTCAATAATAAAATTTATATAAAACAGAAATAACATTTAATTTTCTTACCTTGGCTATCCAAGTTAGGATCAACCCATGAGACTTTCCCAGATATCATCCTCTATCAACCTAGCAACTCACAGTAACCGGGCACAATTCCAGAAAGATTCAGTTACAGAAAAACTACAGCTCCTTTTATATTAATGTGACACACACGAGTTTGTCAGCATCATCACAGAATAAGGTGAAAAATATACATGCACAATAGAAATCATTAATTAACATTACAGAAACTTACAATTCCAAGAATACATCCATGTTCATATATGTACATATATAGAAAATGATTTACTAGACATTCATTTCATATAGTTAATCAACCAAAATTTACCTCTACTTACCATGGTGAGACCAAAAAAAAAAGGTTTACGTTACTAACACTTTTACTCCAAAGCTCCCAAGTGTTGCAACATGGTGCTCTGATACCTATGTAATGCCTACCCATGAAAATATCAATAAATAACAATAATAAACCAATTTAGTAAGAAATAATGAATGAAATACAATGACAGTAGGAAATTCATTTATTCTAACTTAATAAAATACATATTAAACATAAGTTTTAATCATTCATCGTAAATGAAAATTTAAGTTACAAACATTTCTTATATAATTATACACATTTATAGTAAATGTTGTATGATCATCCATTCGCAAAGTGGGAAAATACTTTCTTAGCACCAGTACCCTGCACAAGTAACAGTCCAGGATCTGCACAACTAAATGTAAACATTAGTACCGCAAAATTAATAAATAAACATATTAGATAGCATTGCACAAGATGACGAGTCTACCGGCCCTAAGGGCCATGCCTAATGTCTCAAGGGCTCATGATGGCCTTGCCTACGTATGTGCAGCGTAGAGACTTCGTAGTTCGAAGGACTAGTCTTACAACCATAAGGTTAACTTAGATACAATAACTCATAAGGAATCTAATTCATCACATAATATTTTCTAGAGTATTTTTCAAGTTCTATAGAGTACACGCAATATTTATATTTATGAGTAATTCCCTATAGGGGTAAAATAAAGAAGTTATAACAACAACAAAAACATTCCAACCATTCTTTATCTCAACACATCATACAGAATGCAGAAAATAGACAGTGTTTTTACTCAACTTCCAAAGATGCATGCGAGATCGCAAGAAGGTAGCAACATGTGAAAAAAATAATATTTCTTCTCAAGAAGTATTCACTTATCATGAGTACACTCATACATCATTTATGAATCCATCTACAATGATCTTTCATGGTAACTCACCAATTTGGAAGACAAGTCTTTAACTAGTCATAAACATCATTCATCACTCAGCCAATCTCACACAACTAAGGAAAGGATTCAAACTTCTTCTATTTCCAATAAATGTTGTCAAATTACATCACTTAATTCTATTGAAACAACACAAGTATATTGTTTAATAATGGGTTCTTCTTCCATTTAAAGCCAAAACATATATTCTTTACATAACATAGAAATCATTCATTTAGGTTATCCCAATTCTATAATGACCGAAACATGATTTTTTTCTACCAAGAACTAAGATCTAATATCGTAAATCATTTTCTAACCACATTTCTAATTTTAACTAAGAAAGCATATAAGAAAAGAGATTCGTTACTCTAAGAAAGCATATTATTCATAACTAATCATTTACTTAAATATTACTTAACCAATTACTATACTTTCATTCAATTATCAAAATGACAATCATATCAAAAGACCTATAATATAGAATTTTAGGAGAAAATAAATATGATCCACTATTGTCTTGAGAAGAATTCAAGCATCAGGGATATGTCAGGTTTTAGAGGGAAAGAGTCAAGGATTTGCAGATTTAATAGCAGCAACAAAGAGGGCGCAGAAATGGTCGTCACTAATTGATACATATCTCCAAATTGACAAACTGGGTAATGCTAGTTTTTGTATATCATTTACATAACTAAGTGTCGCACCTTATATAAAATTTTTAGAGAAACCCACCTACAATATATAGAGTTATTGGTGATGCAACAAACTATTTTAACATAGACGAAATGGGTAAGAAATAGACGGTCACTAAACATTAGATATCTCCATAATGACAAAGTGGGTAAGGCTGATTTTTGGATATGATTTCAATAACTGGGTGGCATACCTTATATAAAAATTTTAGAGAAACCTAGTTCGTAAAAATAAAGTTATCACCGACGCAACAGACTAGGGTTTAGAATCTTCAGACTAGTTGAATTAACATCCTGATATATGATTGGAGATTGGTTTCAAGAAAGTGATCTCTAAGGAATTTTTTAAAAAATGAATGGAATATTCACAAAATAACATAAAGCTTGCATATGTCATAAATTTATTTCAAACAACAAATCAATTCCATAACTCAGTGCATACCCGGAATTATACTACTATCTAATCTTCACCAAAATTTCCCAGCTCGCATCCATTTTTCCCCAAATCTTTTCTTCTCAAAAAAACCAAAGCCATCCATTTTATTCCCTACCATATCAATATATTATTTTTTTTCAAATTTATCTTTCTTTCTCACCTCACATATTTCTTGATCTTTTAAAACCAAACAACATGACTCTTCATATGCCAGTCTGGACCCCCATTTTCTTATAAACTAAAAATAGATTAGAATAATTTTAAAACATAATTTAATTACACAATTGTCATTTCTTGCAAGTGGCATAGAATAAAAGAATTCTTTATAAAATATGTAAATATAAAAGCATAAAATAACAATGAATAATTTTCTTTTGAAAACAATATTAAATCATCTAAATAATTATTTTGAAATAAAGTAGTTAATTAATTATTCTCAATAAAATATCATAATTGATAAATAGGGTTAAGGTATCCTTACAACTAGGTTCCCTCCTAGGCCTTATATGGAAAGAAAGGTCGCTAAACCTGAAATTATGTTTACACCTCATGATAGAACTATTGGACAAACTGAAGGACCTCTTTACATCACTGTGAAAATAATGGAAAATCCCGTGGATGGAACACTTGTAGACCCTAATTGCATGACTAATGTGGCAATGGAGGAGTTCCTTTATTCACATGGTTTGATACAAGACTTCTATGACCCTTCGGACATGATGATTAAGACACATAATGGCACTTTTATAAACACCTCTGGGAAGATATCTTTATTGGTCACGGTATTTGAGAAATCTGTAGAACAACTATTTGATGTTGTCCCTCTATTTGACCTTTTTTGCATAAAATTAGGACACCCATGGTTAAAGGCTATGAAAGTTGTCCCTTCAATGATTCATAATTGTATAAAATTTCCTTTGAACAGACAAGTGCATAGTATTTCTCGCAATAAATATAAGCCTTTGGTTACAAGACAACACTTCAACCTTGATTACTTTTGGCCACAATCTAATTAGGAACCAGAGCCACGAACAGATTTTAACTTCTTGGGATATAAAAAATATAAAGCAAATTTGCTACATCGAGTGGCCAATCCTTCTATTCAAGAAAAAATAAGAGAAGAACAACTTGCATTAGAAGAACTTCCTAGAGAGAAAGGTAAAGGACTCTATGTTGAGGTTCCTCCTTTGCCATCCTTACAAGGATCAGGAGCTATTCGTCGAGAACAAAACATTTCATCAAGACAAATGAGATTTGAACATGGTGCTTCCTCCTCTACCATGTGTAAACCTATGGAAGAACATGACACTACCTTAAAATAAATAAACAAGAAGACAAGAAGAAATAAACAAGCAAGAGAATGGAGAAAGAGAAGACAAGCTTTTGCCCAATGAAATGTACATCAACAAGAAAATATTCCACCTAACATTGAATCAAACCAAGAAGAGCTTAAGAATGAACAACTTGAAGACAAGAATAAAAGTTGGGCTATGGTACCTTATATCCCACTTTCTTCTAACATTCGGGAGTGGGAAGATGATGATTTGCTTGTCGACAATTGTTAGTTTGGTTATGCCTACAAGTAAGTATTTATAACCCTTTTCTGTGTTGTGATTCCCCTCGTGATCTGTTTTGTGTTGTTTAGGCCTCCTAGGATGACCCTTGATACTCTTGTAAGGTCAAGGATACTGGGAGACCGCCTCTGTTGTGACCCTTCTTCTATTTGTATCATCATTCTTCTATATTGCTCTTCTCCTCTATTTTTTATTGTTGTGTTGTGTCTTAGGGGCATAGCGTTGCGGTTGGTGACTTGGGGGCACCTTCCTACATGATGACCCTAAGGCATTTGTTCTCCTCTCTTGATTTATTGTTAACCTTCTTCTAGTGGTTCTATCTAGCTGGCAGATGACGAAAAATAAATAAGATTGATAAGGACCAAGTGTCCCTTCAGTGAGTAAGCAAAAATAGACCTAGTCCATACATGACGACAGGGTTGATATATATATTATCTGACGGTTGCCTAGTAGAATCACTCCGTGTGATATTTTGATGATGTCTTATATTTGCTAACAAACCAAAACAATATAGATCTGCTCCATGCACTTTGTTTATCTTTGAATCTCGCATTGGTTACACTCAGTTTTGATATTTCTGTAGTATAGCCCCATGGTTATACTTGGACCTTTGACCCGTAGTATAGCCTTGGCTCTTTATACGAATGATTTACATGCATTGCTTTTGATCATGTGATGTGGTTATTATCTTATAGAAATATTTCTAAGCTCTTTTCTCGCAGGAAATTGTGTGTTTATGGGAACATTCGGTGATCGTGAAACACATGTCACCTTTGGGGGCATGGGCTTTGTGAAAGCTCTTGTTCCCTTGTGTGTTTTCTCTCTACCTTAACGTGCTTGATATTGGTACATGATATCAACCACCTTAAGGTGGGGGCATATAAAGGTAAGTTGTCTGATGATTTTGATACTAATGAAGTGTGTTTACAGACTTTGATTTATTGTGTATAGCTCCTTTTCACTGTAAGGCATCTCCGTGACGCAGGTGGGGTTGTATACTTTGAGCACATGCTTCCTTTTCGCTATAAGGCATCTCTGTGACGCAGCTGGGGTTGCATTTTAATCCCTTCTGTGGAAGGCGGGATGGTGTATCTCTTGAGCGAGTGCACATCCTTTTTATTTAAAAAGTCCTCTGAGTAGGTGAGGTTGGTGTATCCTCCCTTAAGTGTGTCTTTGGTGGTTGTTGTGGCATAAGCCCAATCGTCAGATGTGCCCATAATGTGTCTGAGATGGTTGTGAACTTAGAATTAGGCTCCTTCCATCGCTTGAAAACATGTTTAAGACGTATAGTATGTCTTTGGTATACTAAACAATGCTCGTGTCTTCTGTGTGTTTTCCCCTATGTTGGAGTCTAAAGATGTGTGGTGATAGGTCCCTCCTACACCTGGGTTTTGTATGGCATGTTTGTTCCCAAGCATAGTTTCAAGACGTGTGGTGATGAGTCCCATCTATGCTTTGGGATTTTTGGTGCAGTCATGGTAGGAGGGTTCACAGAATGAACTATCTAGACTGTGCAGCAAGAGTAAACACAACAGAAACAACTCAAAGAAATGGAACAAATGTAGATTCAGTTATCTAGTATATCGTAGACTTCAAATATATTCTAGCCAGCAACATGCGAGCTTACAATTTGGGCCAACAGGCCTGATTACATACATGCATAAGATAAAGCTTTGAAGCTCCTTCGCACAAAATCTAAGCTATCAACTATCACTATGTTATGAACCACTTGACTACTACTTTCCTAAGGATCTATTACATCAATATATATCATCTTCGGACCAATAGATTCCTCCGCGTTGGCCAAGGAAGGTCACAAACTCCAAAGAAGAGTTGTAACGTGTAAACATGGATAGGTCATACCTAAATGCATAGAACACTTCTGGAAAATGAATGAAATGAAGTGAGGATCTCCAGGGAAGGTCAGCCATGAACCAAAGATCATTTAATGATGTGTCATTAGGCTCCAAAGATCAGGAAATATTTTCGCAAGTTTCTCCTTTAGCTGATTACCATAGACTGTCAAAATGCTCTGTTCTGAGAAAATAGTCAATCTTCTGATAGCGATATTTTTTCGGTAACTAATCCAAATGCTCTAAATTCTGGATATGATGTAGATGAATGAATGTAGATGCTAATTCTAGACACACAAGGTGTGAAATGCAACTATGGTAGAATACCAGACCAAAGAGCATAAACTGCTTCTGATTGAACTTCCTAAATTGAACCGAAAAATAAGACAAACTGAACTGCAAACAAACTGAAATGTAAATGTTTTTGGTTGATGCAAGATTACTCTTGAACCAAGGATGCTCCTGCATCAGACATCTGGGGTTATTGAAAAAGTGAGTCCCTCACTTTGCTGGGGCTAAGGGAGAACCAAGATGGTCCACCTCATCTTGAGAAATCCATGATGAATCTTCTTTCGGTCTGCCTTTCCACTTCACAAGATATTCTTTGTATTGTCTTCCTCTGGTACTACGTCCAACTCTGCTGTCCAAAATGCCCTTAATCTACTCTAGTGCTTTTTGTTGTAACTACTTCTTCAAGTCTTCTTCCATGTTGTCACTGAACTCTGCTTCATGATACTGATAAGGATCTGCAATGTTGAAAATAGGTGATATACCCAATGTCTCCAGTAACTCTACTTCATATGCATTTCCTGAATCAAATTTTTTGAGTATCTTACAAGGTCCAAACTTCTTCATCTTCAACTTGTTATATGTCCCAACTCGAAATCTTTCTTTTCTTAAGTACACATCACTTCATCTCCCACTTCAAATGCCTTATGTCTTCTCTTCTCATCTGCCTTCTCTTTGTACTTACTGTTCATATTCTCCAAAAGCTTCTTCACCTGATTATGCACTGTTTTCATATGATCTACAAATTCTTCTGCTTCTGAACTCCTCTTTTCTTCCATGCTGATGTCTCTTAGTTCTGCCACTCCTCTAGGATTCACTCTGGTCATAATCTCAAAAGGTGTTCTTCTAGGACTCTTATTTACTGAATTATTGTATGCAAACTCTGCTTGTGAAAGAATCAAATCCCAACTTCATGTCTTCTCTCCAACAAACATCTCAACAAGTTTCCCAAACTCTTATTCACTACCTCTATTTGTCCATCAGTCTGTGGATGAAAATTTGAACTGAACTTCAAATCTATCTTCATCTTCTTCCAGAGTGTCCTCCAAAAGTATCCAACAAATTTTGTATCTTTGTCTGAAACTATACTCCTAGGTAATCCATGTAATTTCACAATCTCCTTGAAAAATAGATCAGCTACATGCACTGCATCAGTTGTCTTCTTACAAGGTATGAAATGAGCCATCTTTGAAAATTTTTCAACCACTACAAATATTGAATCACGTCCTCTCTGTGTCTTTGGCAATCCCGTTACAAAATCCATGCTTATGTCTTCCCAAGGTCTCTCCGGTATTGTCAAAGGTGTATACAATCCAGTGTTCTAACTACTCCCTTTTGCAACATGACAAACTCTACAACTCTGCACAAATCTCCCAACATCCTTATGTATCTAAGGCCAAAAGTAGTTTTCACTCACCAAAGCCACTGTCTTATTAATGCCAAAATGTCATTTCAACCCACCACTATGTTTTTCCTGGATCAAATTTTCTCTCATTGAACTTCTAGGTATGCACAACTAATTTCCTCTAAACAACATATCTTCTTGAATGAAATAGTCTAACCACTTGCTCCTATATGTCACAACAGGTTCTTTATAGGCTTTCCAAGGTTCTACAAATCAATGTCTCCCTCATACATGTTCTTCAATTCATCAAAACCCAACACTTCAACTCTCATCACTGTCAACAAGTTTCTTCTTCTACTCAATGCATCAGCAACTTTGTTTGATTTAGCACTCCTATGCTTCAACACGAATGTATAACTCTGCATGAACTCTACCCATCTCATATCTCTCTGATTCAACTTACCTTGACTGTTCAAATATTGCAAAGCTTGATGATCTGTATATAGTACAAACTCCTTAGGCAACAAGTAATGTCTCCACTTCTTCAAGGCTTGAATTATGGCATAGAACTCTTGATCATAAACTAAATATCTTCTCCTTGCATCATTCAACTTTTCACTGAAATATGCTACTGGTCTACCTTCTTGACTTAACATTGCTCCAATCGCATTTCCACTTGCATCACAATCAACTTGAAATACCTTATTGAAATCTAGTAATGCCAAAATAGGTTGCTCTGTCACCTTTTGCTTCAACAATTCAAAACTTTTATCTGCTCCTGATGTCCACTTAAAGTCTTTCCTACCACCTCTCATTGTCTCTGTCATCGGGTTACAAACTGAACTAAAATTTATGATGAACTTTTGGTAGAAACTAGCCAAACCATGAAATGATCTAACCTCTCCAATGCTCTCTGGTGTAGTCCATTCAACAATTGCTCTTACTTTCTCAGGGTCCATCTTCAATCCTTCCGCAGAAATCACAAATCCCAAATATACTAGTTCTTCCTTCATGAAACTACACTTCTTGATGTTTATCAACAATTTCTCTTCTCTTAACCTCTGCAAAACTTGTCTAATATGCCACAAATGTTCCTCTTTTGTCTTACTAAAAATCAGAATATCATCTAAGTATACAATCACAAACTTACCCAATAATTTCTTCAAGAATTCATTCATCAATCTCATGAAAGTACTCGGTGCATTTGTCAATCCAAAGGGCATCACTAACCACTCATACAATCCTTCATTTGTCTTAAAAGTAGTCTTCCATTCGTCTCCTTCTCTTATTCTGATTTGATGGTATCCACTCTTTAAATCTATCTTTGTGAAATATCTTGCCCCACTCAAGCAATCCATGATATCGTCCATCCTAGGTAAAGGAAATATGTACTTAACTGTGATCTTGTTTATTTCTCTAGAGTCGGTACACATTCTCCATTCTCCATCCTTCGGTGCTAACACTGCAGGTACTGCACATGCACTCAAACTTTCTCTGATCAAACCTTTCCTCAACAACTCTTGTATCTATCTATTCAATTCTTCATTTTCTGCCAGTGTCATTCTATGTGCTGATTTGTTAGGCAAACTTGCTCTCGGTATAAGGTCCATGTGATGATTGATACTCCTTATAGGTGGTAATCCTTCAGGTACATTATCTGATATGATGTCTTCATACTCTGTTAGCAGCTCTCTTATCTCCTCTGGTTGTGACTCTTCAGTCTCTTTCTTCGATGTTTCAGGCTTCTTAGGAATCAAGGCATAACACATATTCTCATGTCTCAAACCATCCAGAAATTTCCTTCCATCTACCAAACAGATTCTAGCATTCCCATATACTTCACTCTTCGGGTCATCCTCCAAAGGAATCAAAGTAATTCTCTTTCTATTTGCTGTTATAGTATAAGTATTCTTTCTCCCATCATGTATAGCTTTTCTATCATACTGCCAAGGTCTACCCAACAAGATATGACAAACATCCATAGGCATAATATCACACAAGATTTCATCATGATAAGATCCAATATAAAATTTCACCAAAAATTGTTCACTCACCAGTACCTTATGATCATTCTGAATCCATGCTATCTGATAGGGCTTAGGGTGTTTCAATCTTTGCAACTTTAGCTTAGTCACCATCTCTTCTAAAACTAGGTTATCTAAACTACCACTATCAATTACAACTTTACAACACTTACCTCCTGATTTGCATCTAGTTTTGAACAAGCTTTTCCTCTGCGGTGGTTCCTCATTGGTCTCTGCTTGAAATAGTGCTCTCGTCATCACAAGTGATTCTCCTTTCTCAGGTTTGCCAACTGAACAGGGATCAGCTAGTTCAACAGTTTCTTCTTCAACATAGGCTGCTCTTCCACTATTTTTTGTCCTCTTACTTGTACTACCCTGATTACACTCAAATGCTCTATGTCCTTCACCTCCACACTTGAAACAAGTACCTCTGAATGTTCTCTTATCAAATCTTCTTCCTTCTCTCCTGTATCCTTCATTCCGATATGCACTAGGGTTTCCTCTCTGGTAAAAATTTTTGTCATCTCTCTGGTAAGCATTGTTATCTCTGTCATCCTTCTTAAATGGGATGTCAAACTTATTCTGCTCCGGATATGATCTATCTCCTCTAGAAAATGTCCTACCTCTCTAAAATTTACCTCCTCTACCTCTCTATCTCTAATCATGTCTCTTATTCAGCTTCTCTTCAACCTTCAGGGCAAACTAATATGCTTCCTCCAAAGATGTCATCCTTACCAAGCTTAATTCCTCTTGAATGTTCAATCTCAGTCCATTGATGTATCTAGCCACTTTCTCCTTGTTTGCTTCACTATGTCCTATTCTTATGATCATCTTATGAAATTCTTCAGCGTACTCCTTCACAAATTTCTCCTTTTGTCTCAGGTTTTGCAATCTCTTCAACAACTCCAACTCATAGTCAACAGGGATAAATTGATTCTTCAACTTTGTCACCATCCGGTCCCACTTTGTAATCTTTTCTTTTCTTCTTCTATTTCTTTCCAACTAAACTTCTTTCCACCGTATAGTAGCATGTCCTTTCAACTCTGTCTTTGAAAATTTCACCTTCTCCGGATCTTCAATTTCCTCACATTCAAAGTATTCCTCCATGTCATTTATCCAGTCAATCAATTCTTCAGTGTTCAAATTATAGTATAGTTCAACACATCAACTCTAGGTCTCTTTCCAATCATTGAAATAGCTCACAACATCTTTACTCTATTTGATTCTTCTTCTTCATCACCTCCTAGGGTTTCTCCAATTTGTTCAGCAAATTGAAATTCTTCTTCCTCATCGCTTTCAACATTAGGTCTTGGTGTCAATCCTCTTCGCCTATCTTCTTCCACATCATCTAATTGTATTCGCATTATTTTCATCATCTCATCCATTCTTCCAGCCATTGTTCCAACAATAGCAACTCTCCTCGATGGCATTCTTCCTAGGATCAAGTGCAAATTGCCTCAATTTCGGTGATCAGGCTACAAGGTGACAACTGCCTCACAATCGATGATCAGTTGCAACACAAGTAACCTACCTCAATTCTGTGATCTATCCACAACAAGATCTTTACAGAATTCCTTCACCAACTTCACTCAATTCGCTCCCAAAGATTCAAACTTTCACTCTGATACCAGTTGGTGCAGTCACAGGAGGAGGGTTCACAGAATGAACTATCTAGACCGTGCAACAAGAGTAAACACAACGAAAACAACTCAAAGAAATGGAACAAATGTAGATTCAGTTATCTAGCATATCATAGAATTCAAATATAGTTTGGCCGGCAACATGCGGGCTTACAATTTGGGCCCACGGGCCTGATTACATACATGCGCAAGATAAAGCTTTAAAGTTCCTTCACACAAAATCTAAGCTACTAGCTATCACTATGTTATGAACCACTTGATTACTACTTTTCTAAGGATCTATTACATCAATATATATCATCTTCGGACCAATAGATTCCTCCACGTCAGCCAAGGAAGGTCACAAACTCCAAATAAGAGCTGTAATGTGTAAATATGGATAGGTTGAACCTAAATGCATAGAACACTTCTGGAAAATGAATGAAATGAAGTGCGGATCTCTGGGGAAGGTCGGCCACAAACCAAAGATCATTGAATGATGTGTCATTAGGCTCCAAAGATCAGGAAATGTTTCCGCAAGTTTCTCCTTCAACTGATTACCATAGACTGTCAGGATGCTCTGTTATGAGAAAACAATCGATCTTTTGATAGTGATATCTTTCTGGTAACTGATCCAAATGCTCTAAATTCTGGATATGATGTAGATGAATGCATGTAGATGCCAAGTCCAGATCTACAAGGTGTGAAATGCAACTACGGTAGAATACCAGACCAAAGAGCAGAAACTACTTCTGATTGAACTGCCTAAACTGAACTGGAAAACAAGACAAACTAAACTGCAAACAAACTGAAATGCAAATGTTTTTGGTTGATACAAGATTGCTCTTGAACCAGTGATGCTCCTGCATCAATTTGTATGACATGTTTGTTCTCAAGTGTAGTCTAAAGATGTGTGGTGATGAGTTCCTGCTACATTTTGGGTTGTGTGTTTACTTTTCATGTACTTGCATTTGCATTCATATATGAGAAAATGAAAATGAAAAAGAAATAATCACTGCATTCACTATACTCATTATGTTTTGTGTGTCTTCAATGTTGTCTTCTCCATGTCTTGCGTGACTATTGTACTGTCTTCTCTGTGTTTTGCATGAATGTTACTGTCTTCATTGTGTTTGGCGTGTCTACGATGTGTCTTCTCTAATGTCTACCTGAGACTGGGGGCTAGAAATAGTTCTCAATCTTTGTGTAGGCATTATCTCTAAGTGCTTGGCATGTTTGCTGTGTTTATTAACCATACTTTAATGTATGTATGGGCCTTACATTCATGCATACATTAAAGTGGGGGCTAAATGTTACATCAGAAAATGTATCCCTAGGACTTTTTCCCTCCTATGTTTAGCTCCCAGGTTCTTTTAGTGTAATCATGCATGTTCATTTTAACTCCCAATGCAAATCTTTGAAAGCCCATGTAAAAATGGACCTAGGGGACTGTGATGAGCTGAATCCTACTTTGAAAATGGGTCCCAGACTTGGGCGCCTGCACCCTAGTCCTGCCCTATTTAGCAGGGTCCCAAATTTTAAATGTCAGTTATGTGACCGTTATAAGTGTCCGTTGCCAACATCTTAAGTTTGAATTATGAAATTAAGGCAGGAAGTTGTTTAGTTGCATATATAAGCATGTTTAGGGATTCATTTCTAAACTAGAAGATGATTATGAAATTTTGTCGTACTTATGATTTGAGAGCATTCAAAGTATTCATTGTTGCAGAGCAAACTTGTCTTGTTATTGTGTTTATTATGCAGATTTGGCTTCATCTTCTCATGTGTTAAAGATTCTCATCTCTATGTGAGCTACACCTCTGAGGTGACATTTATTTGTGTTTTCAATCATTTATCAATTGGTTTTTGCCTCTATCCCACAGGGATACACACTCTCTATCTGACAATGGTGTTCGGAAGACTTTAATGTCTCTCTGGGGCTTGACCGAGGCAAGCCTCTAAACACCACAACCCCCAACCCCCTTCTTTGTGATTGCATGTTATAGGTGCAGAAGCGGAAGAAGTGGAGTTGCAGAGAAGTACAATAGAGTATCAAAAGTGTAGATCAAAGCAGAAAAGCAGGACCTGGACTTGGGTACCCGCTCATTAGTCCTCTGGATCCCGAGACACAGAAATCTTTGAAATAGCAGAAACAGGTTGCAGATAACTTTCAAAGATTCTGACAGAAACTTGTACCTTGGACTTGGGCACCCGCTCATTAGTCCCTGACTTTTCCATGTCCAAAACCTCAAATTTTGGTATATATCTAATTGCCATTTGATATCTCTGTCTACGAGCATTTTTCATGATTTGTCTGTTTATTTACGATTTTATGAAATTAGGGTTTTAAGCATAATTAAACTTTAATCATTCAATTAATTAGCAAATTCCAAGTTTCCTCTTCATTCTAAGGGACACTAAATCTGTAGTAGAGCCCTCTTGCAAAAGGTTGTGGCTTGACTCGATTTATGTCCTTGAATGTAAGGTGTGAAGAGAGGATTTAACCTTGAAATTGAAAAACCCTCTTTTTTGACTAAATAGAAGGGATATTAGTCACACCTATTCAAAACAACCATTTGTAAATGATTAATAATCTAATAGTTATTAGACTATTAATTATTGAATGCTATATGCTTTATAAAGCATATAATAAACATGAAGGTTTATAACCTTATATTAGAATAATATATAAATGTTATAAGGGTGACCCTTAACAACATTATGTTCTAACACTCCCCCTTAATGTCAATAGGGGGCATCACATGTCAATTTATATAAAAGAAAAAATGAAGTACCCCAGTAACATAGGTCTTCTTTGATAACTTGATAAAAAAGGACACAAATATATGTGAAAATAAAGAGCATGTATTATGGACTACATGTAAGCCATCTTGTCACAATTTATAATCACAGTGTTTTAAAAATGATGCTTAAACAAGGTCTTATAATTTTTTATTGGAGCCCAAAACTCCTCAAACCATCCTCTCCCAAGTTCAATCCATAGTGCCCATAGGTCTTATATAATATAATGCTTTTACAAGTGGAAGATTTATAGAGAGAAGAATCTATAATATGATTGAAGGACTTATACATATAATGCCTAGATGTCTTATGTGTAACATGGCATTTCATAATTCCCATAATTAACCATAATTAATCATTTTAACTAAAAGTAAGTATACATCTTGATTAACAAAATCATAGTCAAACAAAATGAATTATCCTCATCATAATAATTAAGTATTTTATTCTTTTTCAGAACATAACAAAATTTAGAATTACAATATCCAAAGATACCACAATAGTGAATGATCATCACTATACATGTGCAAATCTATGCTCAAGGCATCAAATATAAAAATATACATAATAGTTGACTATCTAGTCATATAAAGAAAAGCACCGTGTTTAGAACTTTGGCATCTGTCTTCGTAAGCCTCAGCTTGTCTTCTGCTTGGAAAGGAGAGCATCATCCGAGTGCTTTTCCTCCAACCATAGACCAGCGGTCCCCTACATAACTTCCTACCTAGAAGTGGCCTTACCCTTCACGGAAGGTATAGATATAAGGAACCATTAAGTTTTTCCATCTGAGTATCTAGTGTTGTGTCCTTCACAATGTTTCACGGTCATATAACTACATATCCTCTCTAACTATGTATGACACTACTGGAAACATCATGCCATCTAGATCACTGTGGATTGACAATGCACGCAGAGATCAATGCATTACTTTGGCCAAAGATTTACATACATATACGTTTTGCAGTGAATGTAGTCGTATGTCCACCACCTCGAATCGACTTAGAAGTTGTCTAGTCCTATAGTGTTCATATTTTGACCCTCATTTAGGTCTAGGATAAATAAGTTTAGTTCATCCTTAGTCCAAATCTTGGACATTCAACTCCTATCATGGGAGTACGTCAGATATATTATGTTGTTTTCATGACCGGGAACCTGTGACTCCTTGTTGCTTTGTTTTGTTTTTCAATATGGCAACAGTCAAATCGAGTTTTCCAACTTAGGACCTTCTTAAGTTCATAGTTTCCCCTTGACTTACCATAGGGTTTACATTCAAGTTCATAACTTCAAGGACTTATATTACAATAGTCCAATAATACGGTCTAAACAAAAGACTGCAGCTCATATATCACATGAGTTCATTGCATTTTTATACGCCCTTCACAAGGTTTGGCCACTAGGAAGGAAGTGGCTTTCATTTACAATACAATACAAGAGATTTAGATTAAACTTAGTTTTCAATTGTGAAAAGAAATAATTATCAAGAAGATAAAACTCTTCAATATCTCGGCATGCATTTAATGTTGTCCTAGAGTAATATTACTAACTATCCTTTATCAAACCCCCTTCCTAAACAAGGAGTCGATACATATACTCTTTTAAATTTAAGGACTACACTATGGTTATCCTAATAACCTTCTTCAGTACTCAATCACTGTGGTTGTAATTCTCAAGAATGGTAGCTAAGTGCTCCATGCACATTCACTGGTTAAAGATTCATGATGGATGTCATTATGGTTCGAGGAAAGGTTCTCGGCCCACATGCAAATCAATTTTTCCAAAGCACATACCATATCACAATAGTTTTAAACACTTTATTTACTGAGCACAGTTAGCTTGAGCACAATAATAATAGCTTAAGGGTGTCATTAAATCATTTCAGTCCATGCCATATTGGCACATAATCATATTTGCATACTATAGTAAGTACCAGCTTGCTCTGAGGGCCTCAAGTGACTTGGTCATCAACTGAAAATACAAGTTTGCAATATAAATTTTGTATACGGCCTCAAAGGCCTGGAGGTGCTCTCCATATTATATGCAATGTCAAAGTTATACAAATAGGGTATGAGACCTCGAGGGTCTGGTTATATTAACCTATACAATGTTTTGGCCTTGCGAGCCTTCATCAAACACCACAGAGTAATAATCACAGCAAGTATAACTTTTATACGTCGACACTATCGACCACTTACACTCAATAGTAATGTTAAGTTATCATGCTAACTGATAGAAGTCTTACAAGTTTTCAAACCATACCTGTAGGTATTGTATATGATTATTGGAGTCGGCCTATTGATGGCTCACAACTGAGCATTATTGAATTTCTAACTCGCTGATATATGATAGTAGTTTTCTTATAGAGAACTTGGTGTATATTCACATGTTCTTGCTCTCCTGAGTACCACCCTACAACATATTACTTAACAAAAGACTTATTTTCTTCCTCTTTGCATGCTTTGCATGCGATAAGCCCACCACCTTCGAGCTTGACGAAGGGAAAGCGGTTACCCCACTCTGCCACCCCGCGGCCTCGTTTAGTTTTCTCAGTACATTACTTGCTATTATCAAGTGGATAGTGAGGGTGAGGATCTAAGTGGGTCTGAAATGGCCTCCACTCATCCACTAACTGTGGGTGATGTCGGCCTAATTACTTAAAACACATATACATTAATAATAGAAAGGAGCCCGATTATAAGGCCAAAATGATTATACCATAATAAACTTCTCATGCATCTACATGATGTATGAGGATAACCATAACACTCCAAGATGTCATCAAATGGCATCATCACCAATATGGTGAAACAATCAAAATGTGATTTAGGGGTTGAGTACCACTCCCCCTTCTTCGCTATAAAACCTAAGTATAATATAAAAGGGAAGAAAATAGATTCAATACCCTGGTTTAGAAATAAAGAAACAAGAAAGTACTCAACCACCTGGTGAGACTATCTCTTGACATACCTTGATGTTCTAGGAACATCGTTTATTCGAATCGACGTAAACATCGTCGAGATAACCCAAACTGACATGACAACACAGAAAGGGAATCGACTAGCAAGGAAAATATGCAACTCACTCAAGTTTATGAGGATTCTTAGGGACGAAAAATTTGATACTCAGATGGCAATCTAACCCATTTCCCAACATCTATCTCTTCCTCCCGGATGATACTCTCCTTCCGTCTTCGAAGAAATATTCTTTTCCTCTTCACACTCACCGTCATAGAATCATGATTAGTGTATCATCATTTGATTCACAATTCATAATAATTAAATAATCATATCAACATGTAATCTCATGTCTAACTAACATTAGTCAGTATCCACATAATCAATGATTAAATCAGATATTTCCACAACATCTAATCATTAAACTATGGTTAATCATCCTGATTACCACACCAAAAATAAGATTAAGCTAAATCATAGGTTGGGGATGTAACATTATGTTATGCCTATTAGGTCTCATATCCTAGGATTTAGCCATATACATAATGCCTAGATGTCTTATTTTATGCCTTTTAGGTCTTACATCTAGAGGGGTTATATACAATGCCTAGAGGTCTTATGTTATGATTGTTAGGTCTTACATCCTGAGATACCATTGTAATGCACATTCCCCCTCAATGTAAACTCGTTATAGCCAAGCAATGATTTGAATTTGGAGAATTTTGTACAGCATAGAGGTTTTCATATAGGATTTATTTTTTGATTGCTAGGAGCCTAGCCCAAGTCTTCTTGATCATAGTGTATTTTCCATCTGATGACCAATTTAGTGGAACTAGAGAATAATTTTAAGTTGGAATTTGTTTTTCCTTGAATGAAGTGCCCATGAACTTTAAATGTGATTTATTTATGGAAATAGGAGTCTTCAGTAAGAGTAAATAGCTTAGGTTATCGTATAATGAAGTGGACTTGTACTAGTACCCAAATGAAACCTCTTCCAATAATCTTCTAAGCCACATTAATTTGTTGTAGCTACTTTTATAGTTAGCTTTTGATTAATGGGCTATAAAAGGTAGTTGTTTAAATATTACTCCATCCATGTGATAATAGCTACACCATATTTTGAAGACATGGTTTGAAGTATATGTCTTATTAATAGGATCACCAACATAGTAACACAATAATCAATAAATTTTATTTTTGATGTAGGAATAATAAAAGCCAATCAATAATTTAATAAGAAGTAAGTCAACATATAATATGCCATGACAATACTTCAAAAAAATGATCTAACAATCTTATCAAGGAGATCATATGAGATTTTCATAAGCATAAGTATGTATAATTTAACATGTTTCTACAAGGGAAAAAATAGTCATCCTACTAAACATATAGTAATGATCCATAAAAAATTTAGAGCAACGGGTGAGCTATCTTTTCTAGGCTTTCTCCCCAGATAGTTTATTTGGGTGATAGCCACCCATTATAAGTAGGTGCTTTTATACCCAAGAAATTTAGTTTTTAGAGCAATGCTAACCTCCTTAGATAGTTGTGAAAAACACCTATATACGGTATCAAAATGCTATCTTCTTGGATGTCTTTATCTATTTGGACATACCATTTTAGCTTGTAGTATTTCCCCTCAATGGACCTCTCTTCTCGATGACATATCGAATAAAATTGCTTCTTGATTATAGTAAATTCAAATAACTAATATCAAATGTTATCGATCTCCTAACCATGCAAACCCGCGAGTGGTTCATTTTCATTTGGATTTGTGACAATTCTGATAGTGTGATTCCATGAACGTGTATTGAGGATATTAAAGGACAAAACACTCCAAGATGATGTTACAGTGCCATTCTCATTGTGCACAAGCTCAACAAGCTCCACAACTTGAACCACGTAGGGTTTGCATCTTTTTTCTCAATTTGAAAGCAAATTGAATTTGTTTTTCATTATTTTGATTGAATTTATGTTTTGAATTTTTATCCAATACACCTGAAAAC
This sequence comes from Cunninghamia lanceolata, assembly GCA_027924645.1. Classification (NCBI taxonomy): domain Eukaryota; kingdom Viridiplantae; phylum Streptophyta; class Pinopsida; order Cupressales; family Cupressaceae; genus Cunninghamia; species Cunninghamia lanceolata. The sequence goes on along the minus strand of BSBN01001074.1, from coordinate 461,126 downwards.
CCTAATCCAACAAATGAGATCCAATTGAAGAGGAGGCTCAAAACCCTCCTCAAACTCTGCCTTCACTTCCTCACCATCCTCATGACACACAACAAAACTAATTTGGGCAAATTGAAGATAATAAAAGCAACTTGAAAGTTTAGTTGAAAAATTAAAAAATTCAAATGGAAGCAATGGTCATCAGAGATCCCTTGCCACTTCCTTGGAGTCCATTATTTCTCACGTTGATTCAGTCACAAACCAAATCAACCAATGGGCAGACTATAGGGAGAGATGCCATGAATTTTATGCAGATAAATTATCATACAAACATGTTAGAGATGAAAAAATAGTGAAATATGATCTTTGTAAGCTTTTTGTCGATCCTAGAACAAATCGGCCATTAGTTGTAAAAGATTCCCAATTCATTGGTGTGTGCACGAGGAAATATCCTAAAATTTTGGGATAGGTGGTGGATGGTCTTCGATGATCTACCATGTAATAATGAAGAGGTCCCGCAATATTTTTTGAGGAAACTCTATTGCAAGTTCGTCCTCAAAAAGATTCTAAACTACTTTGATATGTAGGATTTCCAGGGCAGAGGTGGTGGCTCTACATAGGGTAGATAGGGGGCACACCATGACTAGAACCATCCAACTAGACCCCTAGGGAGGCCAAAGAGTATCTCACTCCCTTTGACTTTAAAGGAGAGTGTTGAGGTGGAGACCCTACATTCTCTCCATTCCTTCATTGAATCTTTAGTACAACATGGCGGCGATCTTTCCCAGGATGGTGAGGGTTAGAGTAGTAGATGTCGGTCCACACATCTTTTCCAATCATGTGGAGCCTTATGTGATTATAGGTTGGAGGATAGTCATAATACAAACATTAGAGATGATGCTCCATAGTTTTAGGAGTATGCCACATAAGGGCAAGGGCAGGAGCAGGCGCAAGACACATCCATATTGGATGATATTGCATTGACAGATGACTTGTTCAATATGACCTTGGGTATTGATTCACATGTAATTTTTTAGAAGGTTATGCAATTTATTATATTTGTATTTGAAATCTCTAATTAATTATATTAATAGATATTATAAGTCAAAATTAACATAGGTAATTGTATGCATTATGAAATTCCAGGGTCAAAGTACCCGTCCTGTGTCTGTCAGTCATCCATTGCAAGGCTATGATAGGAGGTCAAGTCAACAGGTATTTAATTTGTCACAAGATAGTAACTAGCAATTGGACCTATAGGTTCAATGGGCAGGCTGAAAACTTTCTGAAAAAATTATAGAATTTGTTAGATATTTTTTTACTATTTATTAATTTATAAATTATTTAATCCACTAAATTATTTTATCAATTCATCACATTAACTATTGTCTTCTATTGTTTTCTTTCACTTATATCATTCTTTTTACATTACATATTGAGATGAACAAACATAGTTGGATAAAATTATTATCATGTCAATTCCTTACCAGGTAATTATTTATATTTTTTAAAGTTATCATTACTTTACATTCACTCCCTATGGGAGATCACGATCATTTAAGAAATATAATTTTGAAAAGTATAGTTTTAAAAATTATAGTTCACTTTTATGTAACTTGTGTATATTGTATATATGCAGTAAATTAATTGAATCTCTTATTGATTTTATTGATTTTTATATAATGGGCCATAGAAACAAATGCATATTTAATTATTTTAAAAATAATTATGTGAGGGTACAACAAATTTATGTTCTACAACTTATATCTAATATTATGCACATAAGGCATAACTATATTTTTCTATTAAATACATACTCATAATTATGTATTTTTTTTAGTAGATTTTAGTGTGTTTGTTTTACTCAAAATAATATTTCCCCAAAAATTTCTCATGTAAACCTAATAAAAATTAAAATTTGTTCAACATGAAAAATAATACTTTGTTTTGATTGATAATCACTAGATAAAAAAACTCATTGCAATATTACTATAGTTACTAACAAGAAGTGTTTTTAATACATTTGAATAATAATAAGAATTATACATTAATTATTATTATATATTACTTCTTAATATCATTAGTAATTCCCCATTTAACATAAACTACATATCTAATATCATTAGAATAATAACAACACTTACATACAACTATATTAATCTGTTTAATAATGTCATGCCTCTTTTGGTTTGTCCATGTGAGAACATTTTCTATAAAAGAACTATTTTTTTATTCACTAAAGAGTTACTTTATTTTACTTTAGAATTATTTTATTTACTATATATATTTAAAAAATTAATGTTTTTATTTTATTTAATTGTAGAGCTATTTTATTTACTACATATTTAAGTGTTGGTGTCTTTAATTTATTTTACTAGAGAATTATTTTATTTACTTTAAAATTAAGATCTTTATATTGAAAAATAAAATTATTTAAATCTAAATAATTTTTCTTACAACCATTATTTCACTGTTATTGCCAAATAATGTGTGGCGTGAATATTTTCCAAAGCCATCATTTTCTTTTGCGTGCTTCAAATTTCACTCCTTAACATGAGAATAGATAAAAACCATCAGGGCAAGCATGATGGATGACAACGGGTTGAACTATAGTAGCATTTCTTTATACCTAAAGCGGCAGGAGCTAGGGATCTGCTCGCAATAAAACAAAAAAATCTCATGAGCTTCTTTAGAGAAATTACTGTAATCCTTGCATCCTTTGATCAAGTGAGTCACTCCTCCTCACTATTGCATTGGCTATCTTTGAAATGTTTACTTATTTTAATTATTTAGAATTGACCACAGATTTGATGGAGTCACCTAGTAGAAAAATAAAATAAAAAATTAACAATTTATCAATTGTCAAAGTGATAAAGGTAAAGAGAACTTTTTTGTTTTTTATCATTTATGATATTTTGTAGAAAAAATCAAATCAATGGACAAGAATGATTTCATGGTAGTCCTTTTAATCTGGGCCCTTCATCTATATAATTCATCATGTGTTGCTCACATAGGGAAGACTTTCAGCCTAAATATAGTACATGTAAACTTTTTGTCATATATCAATGAATCTTATTTAGTGACAATTTGATGATGAACAGGTGGATGCTAGAGCTTAAACAATAGGACGAGTTGGTTAGGTTGGTCGTAGAGGCAGTTTCACTGAGGTAAATTTTACCATTTCTAATCATTATGCATTTAAATAATACATTATGTATCTATTTTGGTGAAATAACATTAAACTCTATTTTTAGTTTATGACAAATTTAGAGATTCCTCCTCATGTTCGTCAGTCAGTAGATGGGCATTGCTACAACTATTTTATTTGCAAATCCTTTGATCGAGGTATGAGCCAGTAACACGTAAATGTCATTATGTATTTCTTGTTTTATCTGTAATGTCCCTTTTTTGGCACATAGATCTTTTGTGTACATTTCACTTGTTCCTAGTCTTTAGGAGGCTATTAGCTTTGTTTGAGAGGATTCCAACGTTCTTGGAGTGGTCGTGGCTCAATCTTGTAGAGCAGTTGTTCATGGTTTTAAGTTCGGCTAGTCATTTGGAGTTCTTAGATACTTTTGGAATTCAGTTCTAACTTCTCAGGTGCTTTCCAACCTTCTCGGAGAAACATGTGATTTTTAGGCAGTCACTTGACGGTCTCTGATTTTCATCCCAACTCTTCTAGCATATTTTGATATGGTCAGAGTTATTCAATCAGTGCATCTCTATGCTTTCCCTAGCTTGGGACTATTATCTAGCAGTTTAATTAATATTTTACTAAGGTTGCATAAGGTTTGGATTAAGTATTAGCAACTTAGTGTAATATTAATTACAAAGTGGTGTTCCTCTCTTGGAGTGGATTCTTTCACATGCATTGAGCTCAATTGGTGTTCAATATTACAATGATGCTTTTATAAGTACTTTCAACTTTTCGGTTTGCTATGCTTTTAAAAGCACTTTTGGCTTTCCGGATTACTCTCCAAACTTCTTGAGAAAGTCATCTATTTATAGCAAGTCACCCAATTGGCATCATTCTTCATTCCAAACCTTCAAGATCATGTTGGTATGGTTTAATTTGCAATTCACTTCATTATGGGATTTTTCATAAGTTTGGTGAGTTATTAAGCCATTTAATTTATATATTTACTTAAGTTATCTAAAGTTGGGATTATTAAAAGATAACTTAAGTGTAATAGATCTTTGGAAAGGTAATTAAGTGTTTTAAAATATAAACAATTAAAAAAGGGGCCTTGCACATGAAATATTAATATTATTTCAAAAAAGGTCTTTTTGAGAGGAAAAATATTATTATTTTGAGGAGAAATATGAAGAGGTAAAAAGAAAATAACATTCTATTTCCCTCAAAAGGTTATAAAAAGAGGACATGAGCTTATTGTTGGGGTTATCCTATTGATTTGATATTGTTATGTTGTTGGCTTGAACCCCTGAGTTCTTCCATTATCTCTTGAGGATGAAAACCCTCTTGTAGATTGGGTGAGGTTTCATACATGAATTACCATTGGTACTAAATGCGGTGTTATTAGAGCAATCTAGATTAGAGTTTTCCTTTGCATTGAATAGATGTTTTGATGAGATTCGAGTTGTATTTCCTTTGATGATTTGGATGACAATTTTGAGGGGTTTTTGTAGAGTTTTTGGAAGCAAATTTAGAGTTTTCTTTGTTGTTCGCCCTCTTGAGTTTCAGTGCCATTTTCCTCTTGTTGTATGACCTTATTATGTGTGGGGAACTATTGTTCATATCAGTCGTTAGCATGAGTTTTGGTGTGGATTATTTCTTTGATAGGTGATTTTGACTTTCATAATGATTGGAGGGTTTGAGAAATGTTGTTCGTGTATATGTGACACCTTGAGGAAGTGATCAGACCTGGTTGTGAGGGTTTTTGCTAAAGGAGTCACCTCTTATTGCATATCTTGCGTGATTTTGACATTATACTAGCCCATTTTGCTTGGCCACTTGCTTAGATGTTGGTAGAGTTGTCATGCCCACATTTCCCATGTGGTCACAACACGCATCACACGTGTCATGTCCACATTTGTCATGTGGTCATGACACAAAATATAAAAAAAAATTCCCACGCTTCCCTAGAAACCCCCTTCGCACGTGTAAGCATGCTCGGTGGCATACGCTTAAGGCATAAACAATATAGTTGAAAGCGGGGGTAATACGTACACGTACGCATACCAAATGCAAGAAGGCCATCAAGGGGGTCATCATGACGCAGTTAACGTCGCTAATAGGGTTAAACTTCCCTAACCTAACTAAACCCTAGATTCTAGGAAAATCTGGTAGCATAACGCCTCACGGGCATGAGTAGGGTTTATTGTACTAACACTAAATTTGATCAAGAGGTTTCCTAATTTGGGTTAATAAATTTCTTACATCACACTAGTTGCATTGGTAAGACAGTTGATTAAGTTTAATTGAACATTTTTCAACAAAGTCTGATCATTTGTTCTCCTTCACGTTTTCTAAAATTTAATATTAATTTGTTCTCCTTCACGTTTTCTAAAATTTAATATTAATTTGTTCTCCTTCACGTTGATGCAGAGTGGGACGCAACGGAGGCTAACTAACAGGAAGGAGTAGCCAACAATACAAACAGCATGATAAAATTCTCTATCGGCTCAGCATCATCATATTTCCTAGAGACACCAACAGCATCATCACATTTCAACAGCATCATCATATTTCGGGTGATCGCAAATATCCTCCTGTCGACTACTATTTACCTCCTCCGATTGTCACCTATCATCATCATCATGATAATCAACGGGCGCAAACATCCTCCGGTTGCACTGTTCATCGGGTGCCAAATACAAGCGGCATCATCATGATATTCAATATCACCTTCGTCAGCAGGATATCCAAATATCCGGTTGCTCCAAATATCCTGATGACGTTGCACTTCAACAACTTGCCTTCGATGCTCCACTGCCCGACGATACAAGCAACAGCATCATGATATTGTTCATCCGGTTCCTCGAAACCTCCTGATGATGCTAATACAACTTCCTACCTACGCCAATACCTTACCACTTAGTGACAACAGGATAAACTCGCATTGAGGGATTTCTTAATATCCTGATGACGATGACGTCATATCCTGATGACGATGACGTCACACGATATCCTGATGAACTCTTCAACACTTAGCCAAAAAAACTTAACTTTCACACCCGCATCAGCTAGCGATACGCGGATGATGAACTTCCCCGAGAGATGATCCTGACTGCGATATATACACTGAGTATATATCCAACTCAAAACATCATGATGCACTTGCAACATGCAAACTTCAACAACTTCATGACCCGATCCTGACGGTGATGGATTCGCAGATGATGATGCGGCTCGTTCCGACTGGATACGCTCATGCAGACTCCTGTGTATCCTTCCACTGCATGTAAACACTCAGAACCGCTCTATTTCACAAAGATCATGCGACGACCGGGCCGGATCATCTTCAAACCAAAGTCTAACAACTTATCTTCTAGACCTAGCACATGAGGATGCTAGGCTGATTCACAGCATGCTCCTAACAGATCTCCTGAACAATGCAATGCATAAACAGAAAACGCAAACGCAAACTAAACTATGATACAGGACCATTCCACCAATTTGCAGGATCAACCGGTGGAAGGGTTGAAAATACCCATCAACTTGCAAACGGAAAGGAAATCAACACAAATAGAACTGATACAACCAGATAATGCAAAAGATGAGATCTTATTCAATTGAAATTCAATGTCCTGAATACAGCTTCACAATGTCTGAACTGCTCTCCTGAACCTCAACTCAACACAACACCCATACATCTATCAACATCAATATGAACTATCAATATGAACTCAATGTCTCTAAACCCTAACAGATCGAAGGTATATATAACAAATCCTTCGAGTACTACCAACTTCACTTCCCAGCGGCTGGGAGCTTCCAAGCGGCTGGGAGAGAGGACAACTCAGACTATCTTATCCCGATCTCTAACTGCCTACACATACTCCTATGCTGATCTATTACATAGCATCGGTCCAATGGACCTTATTACATGATAAAGTCAAACATTCTAAAAATAGACTATCCTGTCATCATGCTGATAACTATCCTATATCCTGATCATGTATGTCATCATGCGGACCTATATCCTGATCATGTGCGGGTGCTCCTGCACCATACTCCCCAAAAGAAGAAATCTCAAGTCCACTTGAGATGAGAGTATCAAGGTCGGCACCATGCTTCTGTATCTGTTCTGCAGTCATCCATACTGCTTCAGAAGTCGGCTGTCCCTTCCAAGAGACGAGGTACTCCAAGTACTTCTTGTTCCTGGTCTGTTTGACCACTCTAGTATCCAAAATCTGCTGTATCTGTGGAGGATCATGTTGAGGAATGTCTTCAGCAACTGTATCCTGTAGGATATCCTGATCTGCATTTGGATTAGCCTTGTATGGAGTTAAGTCACATACATTGAAGATAGGAGATAAACCAAGATCAGGTGGGAGTTGGATCTCATAAGCATTTTGTCCATGCTTTTGCAAAATCGGACATGGTCCAACTTTCTTTGGCATGAGCTTAGTATACTTCCCCTTAGGAAGCCTGTCTTTCTTCAAGTGAACCCAAACCAAATCTCCAACAGCAAATTGAACATCCTTCTTCTTCTTGTCAGCATACTCCTTGTACTTTAAGGTGGTTTGCTGGAGTTGGGTCTTAACCTGATCATGAACTTCTTTGATTGCTTCAGCAAAAGCTTCTCCATCTGCACTAACAGGATTTGCTGTAGGTAGCTCTCGCAACTCTAAAATACCTCTGGGATGCATTCCATACACTACCTGAAAAGGCGATTTTCCTGTGCTCCTGTTGACAGTATCATTATATGAAAACTCAGCTTGAGACAGAATATTGTCCCACTTCTCTCCATGCTGTTTCGTCAAGCATCTAAGTAGATTCCCCAAGGAACGGTTCACAACCTCAGTTTGTCCATCCGTTTGAGGATGATATGCAGAGGAAAAAGACAAATTGGTTCCCAATTTCCTCCAAAGGGTTCTCCAGAAGTGACCCACAAACTTCACATCCCTGTCTGAAACTATGCTCAAAGGCAACCCATGGATTCTGACAATCTCCCTGAAGAATAAATCTGCAATATATGAGGCATCTGCAGTGGTTTTGCATGGCAAGAAATGTGCCATTTTACTGAACCTATCCACTACAACAAAGACACTGTCAAATCCTCTCCTGGTCCTTGGCAAACCTAAAACAAAATCCATACTGATACTTTCCCACGGTCTGGAAGGAATGGGTAAGGGCTGATATAACCCTGCATTAGTTGACCTGCCTTTAGCCTTCTGACAAATTACACAGGTTTCTACAAATTTCCTGACATCTGACTGTAACTTAGGCCAGAAATAATGCCTCCTGACCAGATCAAGAGTCTTGTCTAGACCAAAATGACCTGCCATTGCTCCACAATGTTTCTCCTTGATTATATTCAACCTCATAGAACACCTTGGGATACACAACTGTCCACCCTTGAACAGCAATCCATCCTGGATCAGGAATTCAGAGAACTCAGCATGGTATTTCTCCCCAAAAGAAGTACAGACCTGATATATTTCTCCAAAATCAGCATCAGACTCATACATGGTCTTGAGTGAATCAATACCAACACTCTCTAACTGAATCTGATTGACTGTGAGAACTCTCCTGCTCAAGGCATCTGCAACTTTGTTTTTGACCCCTTTCTTATGCTTCAAGGTAAAAGTGAAAGCCTGTAGTGTTTCTACCCACTTCATATGTCTGTGGTTCAGCTTCTCCTGGCTATTGATGAAACTTAAAGCCTGGTTGTCTGTGAAGACTATGAACTCCTTTGGCAACAGATAATGCCTCCATTTCTTTAGGGACTGAACTAAAGCATACATTTCCAGATCATATGATGAATACCTTTTCTTAGCATCATTGAGCTTTTCACTGAAAAATGCAATTGGTCTACCCTCTTGACTGAGTACTGCTCCAATGGCCATGTGACTGGCATCACACTCTACCTGAAAGATCTTGTTAAAATCTGGAAGTGCAAGGACTGGCTGCTATGCCACCTTCCTCTTCAATGCCTCAAAGGAATCATCTGCTCCTTGAGTCCAAACAAACCTGCATTTCTGTCCTCCTTTTATGGTATCCAACATGGGTGCACAAATATGACTGAACCCTCTGATGAACTTTCTGTAGAAGGTTGCTAACCCATGGAAACTTCTGACTTCATTCATGGTCTGTGGAGTTGGCCAATTCAATATGGCACTCACCTTCTCCTTATCCATCTGCAGCTTTCCTTGTGAGATGACAAAACCTAAATAGGTGATCTCCTGTTTCATGAACAGACACTTGTCCAAGTTTATCATCAGCTTCTCTTCATGTAACCTCTTGAGAACCAGATCTATATGCCTGAGATGTTCTTCTCTGGTGTTACTGAAAATCAGAATGTCATCTAAATACACTATGACAAACTTACCAATGAATTCCTTCAGAACTTCATTCATCAGCCTCATGAAAGTACTAGGGGCATTAGACAAACCAAATGGCATAACCTTCCATTCATATAAACCTTCATTTGTTTTGAATGCTGTCTTCCACTCATCACCTGGTCTAATCCTGATCTGATGGTACCCACTCTTCAAGTCTATTTTGGTAAAGTACTTAGCATTTCCCAAACAATCAAGTAAATCCTCAATTCTGGGGATTGGAAACCTATACCTGATTGTGATCTTGTTAATGGCTCTGGAATCTGTGCAAAGTCTCCAAGTGCCTTCCTTCTTTGGTGCTAGTACAGCTGGTACTGCACATGGACTCAAACTCTTCCCAATCAGACCTGAATTCATCAATTCTTCAATCTGCCTGGCTACTTCTGCATTCTGTTCTGGGGTAAGCTTATAAGTTGCTTTATTTGGAAGTGTAGACCCTAGAATCAAGTCTATGCAATGGCTGATATCTCTGACAGGTGGTAGGGATCTTGGCATTCCCTCTGAGATAACACCTTTGTACTTATCCAATAACTCTTGGACAGCTGGGTCTATCAACCTTGGCTTCTTCTCTGTCTTGGCTTCTTGCTGTTGTTTCTTATTCACACTCATACAGGGGATCAGGGCATATGCAACTGCACCTTCTGCTGCTACTTCTTTCATGAACTGTTTGCCTTCCATTAGCATGACCTTCACTTCTTTGCCTTTAGACTTCTCCTCTTTCTCCTTCAATGGGAATAACGTTACTTCTTTACCATCCTTAGTGATTTTATAGGTGTTTTTAACACCATCATGCTGTGCCTTCAGATCATATTGCCATGGTCTACCAAACAAAAGGTTGCAAGCATCCATCTTGGTGATATCAAACAACAACTTATCCTTATATCCACCAATCTGAAACTCTACCCAAGCCTGCTCTTCTACAGTTGTCTGCTGACCTTGAGTAAGCCATGAGACTTTATATGGAGCTGGGTGAGGCAATCTCCTAAGCTTCAGCTTCACCACCATTTCTTCAGACACAAAGTTCTCAGTAGAACCAGAATCAATCAAAACCTTACACGCCTTACCTCCTGCTTTGCAAGTGGTTCTGAAAAGGGACTTCCTCTGAGGGGCTTCTTTATCAGGTACCTTCATGGTAGTCACTATTCTTCTCATCATCAGGGACTCTCCACTTTCTGGATATCCATAATTCTCGGGACCATTCACACTCTGAAAATCATTAGAGCTTGTCCTACTTTGATTATCAGGTTCGTTGACCAGATTTGTCCTCCTTTCTCCTGCTGAGCTTGTGGCCTTGTCTGGACATCTGCTGGCTATATGGCCTTCTTTGTTACAGTTGTAACATCTGATGGATCCTCTGCCCTGGGATCTTCCTCTGTAAGGTCTTCTACCTCTGAAGTTTCCTTACTGACTGAAATTCTCTCTCTGATTCTGACTACTGTTGCCCTTGCTATTGTCCTGACTGGATTCTCCTTGATATCCCTGTCCATGTCCTCTGCCTCTGAAAGGACTTCTTCCACCTCTTTGTTGTCTTCCTCTTCCTCTATTGTTCTGATCTTGTTTTCTCTTCAGCTTTTCTTCCACTTTCAGTGCCAACTGAAAGCTTTTCTGCACTGTATCTGGGTTATGCAGACTGAGATCTTCCTGAATATTAAACCTCAATCCATTAAGGTATCTGGCTACCTTTTCTTCTTCACTTTCTTTCACCTTGGTCTTCATACAAAGTTTCATGAACTCTTCTGTATATGAGCTGACATCTAGCTCCTTCTGCTTCAGGTTCTGCTTCCTCTTGTGTAACTGGATACTGTAATCCAAAGGAATATAAGCCTCCTTTACCAATTCCATCATCTTCTTCCATGTGGCAACTCTACGTTTTCCCTCCTGCACTCTATCATCCTGAACAAAGTTCCACCATGTCAAAGCAGCTTCTTTCATCTTTGACTGTGCTATCTTCGCTCTCTGCTGTTCTGGTATCTCCTCTGTTACAAAGAAATTGTTCAAACAATCTATCCATTCCATTACTGAATCAGGGTCCATCTTACCTGTAAACACTGGCAAATCCAGCTTCACATCCATGGTTCTCCTCTCCGTGGCCTTGAGGGTGTTCAACAGCGGTCTCTGGTCTGCAGGAACGACCTCCTCGCTCCAATTAGGGATATCCTCTTCTTCCCTATCATCTTCTCTACCAGAACCTACTCTGCTCCTCAACTTTGCTAACTCATCTTTCAACTCCTGATTCTGAGCCTTCACGGCCTTACTTTCTGCAATCTGTTTCTTCACCAGAACTGCCAACTCAGCGTTGGTCATCCTTGTTGGAACCTCAGATGTTCCTTCTTCGTCTGACATCCTGCTTATCCTTTCTAAAAGATCCTAACCTTTGCTCTAATACCACTATGATGCAGAGTGGGACGCAACGTAGGCTAACTAACAGGAAGGAGTAGCCAACAATACAAACAGCATGATAAAATTCTCTATCGGCTCAGCATCATCATATTTCCTAGAGACACCAACAACATCATCACATTTCAACAGCATCATCATATTTCGGGTGATCGCAAATATCCTTCTGTCGACTACTATTTACCTCCTCCGATTGTCGCCTATCATCATCATCATGATAATCAACGGGCGCAAACATCCTCCGGTTGTACTGTTCATCGGGTGCCAAATACAAGCGGCATCATCATGATATTCAATATCACCTTCGTCAGCAGGATATCCAAATATCCGGTTGCTCCAAATATCCTGATGACGTTGCACTTCAACAACTTGCCTTCGATGCTCCACTGCCCGACGATACAAGCAACAGCATCATGATATTGTTCATCCGGTTCCTCGAAACCTCCTGATGATGCTAATACAACTTCCTACCTACGCCGATACCTTACCACTTAGTGACAACAGGATAAACTCGCATTGAGGGATTTCTTAATATCCTGATGACGATGACGTCATATCCTGATGACGATGACGTCACACGATATCCTGATGAACTCTTCAACACTTAGCCAAAAAAACTTAACTTTCACACCCGCATCAGCTAGCGATACGCGGATGATGAACTTCCCCGAGAGATGATCCTGACTGCGATATATACACTGAGTATATATCCAACTCAAAACATCATGATGCACTTGCAACATGCAAACTTCAACAACTTCATGACCCGATCCTGACGGCGATGGATTCGCAGATGATGATGCGGCTCGTTCCGACTGGATACGCTCATGCAGACTCCTGTGTATCCTTCCACTGCATGTAAACACTCAGAACCGCTCTATTTCACAAAGATCATGCGACGACCGGGCCGGATCATCTTCAAACCAAAGTCTAACAACTTATCTTCTAGACCTAGCACATGAGGATGCTAGGCTGATTCACAGCATGCTCCTAACAGATCTCCCGAACAATGCAATGCATAAACAGAAAACGCAAACGCAAACTAAACTATGATACAGGACCATTCCACCGATTTGCAAGATCAACCGGTGGAAGGGTTGAAAATACCCATCAACTTGCAAACGGAAAGGAAATCAACACAAATAGAACTGATACAACCAGATAATGCAAAAGATGAGATCTTATTCAATTGAAATTCAATGTCCTGAATACAGCTTCACAATGTCTGAACTGCTCTCCTGAACCTCAACTCAACACAACACCCATACATCTATCAACATCAATATGAACTATCAATATGAACTCAATGTCTCTAAACCCTAACAGATCGAAGGTATATATAACAAATCCTTCGAGTACTACCAACTTCACTTCCCAGCGGCTGGGAGCTTCCAAGCGGCTGGGAGAGAGGACAACTCAGACTATCTTATCCCGATCTCTAACTGCCTACACATACTCCTATGCTGATCTATTACATAGCATCGGTCCAATGGACCTTATTACATGATAAAGTCAAACATTCTAAAAATAGACTATCCTGTCATCATGCTGATAACTATCCTATATCCTGATCATGTATGTCATCATGCGGACCTATATCCTGATCATGTGCGGGTGCTCCTGCACCACACGTTTTCTAAATTTAAAACATTTTTCAATAAAGTCCGAACATTTGTTCTCCTTCACGTTTTCTGAAATTTAATATTAATTTGTTCTCCTTCACGTTTTCTATCAATCAGAGTTATCTCTGCATCATTTACATTATTCCTAATTTCTTGGTAGATCAGATCTTAGAATCAGGATTTACTAACTTCGTTTGATGAAGTTTATTAGGTTTCCGTTCTAGGTTTAAATCAACGTTTGAATTAATTTTGTTAATTAAATAGGCCACCACATGCTTAAAAGAATATTAAGTTTCAATTAGTACTCTTAGCCCTAAATTCCTCCATCGATAAAATAATATTTTCTTTATGCCAAGAAGCCTAGCCCTATTTTGGAAAAGTCATGCATTTTCTCCTCTTTGTTTTCACTTTTATTTTTCTTTCTCTTTTTCTCTCATTTTTCTCATTTTCTCATTTTGATTTTAGGTTAAAATGGCCACTTATGAAGTGCATAAGATGGCTTCATATAATTAAAAAGAAATATATATATATTCTTATTGAATAATTGTTGTTACTAGGGTTTCTTTTATAAATATGAAATGATACATTCTTTTTTTTTTGTATTTTCATTGGAAAGATATTGAAAAAACCCTAAATATATTTTTTTGTTTGACTTTCATTTTAAATTTGTTGAAGCCCTAAATTCTTTGTTTGTTTTGTTTTGTGTTGGCAGGGCTGTGAGGGAATGATGGCCGCAGTAGTGGTGGCGGTGCTGAGTAGCGGCGAAGGTTCGGTGGCATAGTGGTGGTCGCAGAGTATGGTGGCTGCGGGGAATGTGAGGTGTGTAGGGCAGAGACCGCAGGGTGTTCAGAGGGCGATGGTGAGGGAAACACCGATGGTGGTCGGGACTGTGGAGCCTGCGCAGAGGGTGGAGACGCGGGGGTGTTGGTGCGGACTACGCAGAGGATCTGCGAGGGTTAAAGGGTAGCGGGGAGTGTGGGGAGGGGGGCGGAGCCCCCACCCACACTCCACATAGTGGGGTGTGGGTGGGGGCTCCACCCCCCTCCCCACACCCTTGTAAAATAAACGGTGGGGGGTTTGAACCCCCCCACCATACTATTTTTTTTATTCACTATAAAAAAAACGTGACTGCAAAAATGATTACAGTCTTTTAAAAATTTTACTCAGCACTTTATTTTTTTATTAATATTTTTCTTTAATTTAAGTTTCATACATACACAAAAATTTTAGTTTCACAGTTTATTTAAAAAAGAAATAAAGTAATATATATATATATATACCTTTGAATATATTATGTTATTTATGAATTAAATTTGGCAGCCTAATAAAAAATCAATTTGTTGTAAATACATTTTTTAAAAAGAATACAAGCATTTGAATTATTCAAGCTATATATAAACTAAATATATTTTCAACATAATTCTTCTTTTTTCTACACTTACAAACTTTTTTTTTAAAAGCAAATAAACAAGGTTATATATATATATATATATATATATATATATATATATATATTTCTTTCTTTAATCAAATTTTCAATAAGCAAGAATCCATACTTTTCCAACAAAATATATTCATTGCTATATTAAAAATCACAATTTTTTTTTTAATTTAAAAAAAAGGAATAATACAAACAATTTACATAGTTCAAATCTATCACAACAACTAATTTTCTCTTTTGCCCCAATTACAATATGCCATTTTTCACATTTCTCACAAAATAAAAACCAACACTTTACTAATTAACAATTGCTTAAAATTTACACACAAATGAATTATCTTGTAAACAAAATTTTCTTCATTCAACTTTTTTGAAGGATAGGAATCAAATCAACAAATTTTAACTCTCATTTACAAATTAATTAGCATACACACATTTATGAAAAATATAAGTTTTTACAACGAGAGAGAGAGAGAGAGAGAGAGAGAGAGAGAGAGAGAGAGAGAGAGAGAGAGAGAGAGAACCATGTTCTCCTCTTGGACAACAAACAAAGATGAAACACCTAAATAGGCCAAGCTCTTCTCAAGAGCTTAAAGAGTAAAGGAAAATAAAATATTAACTCCAAGCACAAGGAGTTTCTCCAACTTCACATTTAGCTCCAATGACCTGCATATCACAACAAGGGGGAAGAAAACCACACATCTTGCTCTCCTCCCTACCATAAACCCGCAAGAGGGTCACCCCTGAACTACGGAGGTCATCCACAAACCTAGGGTCTCATTCCACTTCACAACAAGGCACACAAACATCCAAAACACAATATTACACCCATAGATAATTCACAACACACGAACTCAACCAAGGTGAGTTCAAAGGGGTAGGGGAGTGGACACACTCAACTCAAGAATGCCACTCCTACAAAACATCCCAACACAATTTCTCTTATGGCCTCAAGCCAACACATTTGACAAAATTTTCACAAGTTTCCATATTTTGGCTCTCAAGCCATGTCTCATATTACTCAAAATCACATATAATGCCCTCAAGGCTTTCAACACCACAAAAAAAAACAAGGTAATGACCCCGAGGAGGATCACTCCTCCCCTACCCCACACTTGTTGAGCATTTTCTCCCAAGTGGGAGAGGCTCTTATAACACCCTACCAAAATTTCCCCACAATAATAAAACTCAAGAAATGAATCACACACATATGCATCATGCAAGCAAACTAAAATACAAAAGGAAGGCCTTAGCCTTGAAAACCAACCTTTAAAAGCCCTATTATGGAAGAAAGTTGATGTAGAGCTTCTCCAAATTCCCTTCCAACATAAGCCACCAACCTCCCTCTATTTTTTTTCCCCAACTTAAAATTCAAGCAATTAAAATTTTAAAAAAAATCAACAACCAGCTCACCTTCTCCCAAGTGGGATTAAAATAAGCTCAACCCATGAGCTTAGAGGAATGGGGAGGTGACACTTGTCACCTCCTCACTCTTCCTCCCCACTACAAGCATGTCCCAAGGGATGGGTGTTGACACATGTCACTCACCCATCTCCAAGTCTCCCTCACCCCTTACCACATGTCCTCTCTCCAACAAGTGGGAGAGAAAAGAGGAGTTAAAGAGGGAATGAGTGACACATGTGTCCCCTTCCTTTCCTCTTAAGAGGGACCACACAACTCCAAGGGTACTCTCACCAATTGTGAGAGAGATTTGGAGTCAAGTCCTCCACAATTGGTGGGTCTTGGAGTCATCTCCAACCTTGGGAAGTGAAAAAGGATGGGTTTGAGTGTTGGTACCACTCATCCTCTCCCTCCCATGCCTCCAATTTCGTCACTTAACTTTAGTGTGAAGTTAAGGTGACCATATGGAGGTTTACCAAAGGTTACCCAAGTCAAAAAGGTCCCTAGACCCATGGGGTATAACCCAGGGTCAAGTTTAGCCTAGTTAGAGCACCCAGAGTCAAGTTAAAACACATGAAAAAGGTCTCCAAAAATTTAAAAAATTAAAATGTAATTCAAAGACAAAATTCTTACAACACAAATTATAATTCAAATTAAAAGAGGGTAGACTTAACCCAATTAACCACATGCAAATTAACATTACAACATTTCATCATACACAGAGTTGATCTTAGTTCCTCGTGGAACTAGATCAGTTTCACAAGGAATTACAACATCGAGTGTGGGATGATCTCCAGTATCTGTGGTTTGTTAGAAATACCTGCGCACTCAATTGCAAAGTTAATTCCACATATAAATATCATAGCTGAAGCAAATTTAAAACATACACTCTCATAAAATATCACTAGTTCACATAAGTATAAAGGAAATCACATTACAATTTAGACCCTAATTTCTGCATTTCAAACATCCATTCCCAAGATTAAATTACAAAACCAATTTCTATCTAACATCACCCAATTAGTTTTCCTTTAACATCATTATATAAAGCATCTATCTAACATCACCCAATTTGTTTTCTCATAATATAAAGCATCTATCTAACATCACCCAATTAGTTTTCCCATAGTATAAAGCATCTATCTAACATCACCCAATTAGTTTTCCCATAATATAAAGCATCTATCTAACATCACCCAATTAGTTTTCCCATAACATCATAAAGTCTAATAGTTCAAGAATTCGGGATCAACAGTTACACAAGTCTAAATGTATCACCAACAGTAAAGTAAATAGTCAAATGAACGGGAATGAAAAAGGTAGGCCTCACAAGAGTATAGTTTGGAGGGAATTTAAGGAGTTTTGATCTGATTTGCTAATCATTTTTGTTATGATAGTCCACTACTATAGTTTGGACAGCCTTGTATCCACCATCATAGTGTTAACAGAGCTTTATGGTGCCTTCTTCTGGGTATACTTTCATTACATGTTGATATTGTATTAAGTTAGAGCATTTGTGATGCAGGAGCATCCTCGGTTCAAGAGCAATCTTGCATCAACCAAAAACATTTGCATTTCAGTTTATTTGCAGTTTAGTTTGTTTCTTTTCATTTTCCAGTTCAGTTCAGGCAGTTCAGTTAGTAGAAGTTTATGTATTTTGGTCTCCATTCTACCGCAGTTGCATTTCACATCTCACAAAGCTGGATTTAGCATCTAGATTCATTCATCTACATCATATCCATAATTCAGAGCATTTGGATTAAGTACCAGAAAGTTATCGCTATTAGAAGATCAGTTGTTTCTCAGAATAGAGCATCTTGACAGTCCTTGATAATCAGCTAAAGGAGAAGACTTGCAAAGCATTCCTCAACTTGTGGAGCCTAATGACACATCATTCAATGATCTTTGGTCCGTGGCTGACCTTCCCCGAGATTCGCACATCATTCCACTCATTTGCGGAGGTGTTCTACTTGATTAGGTCTGACCTATCCATGTACACACGTTACAACTCTTCATTAGAGTTTGTGACCTTCCTTGGACAACGCAGAGGAATATATTGTTCCAGAGATGATATATTAATGTAATAGATCCTTAGGAAAGCAGTAGTTAGTTATCAAGTTATGATCAGTAGTATAAGTTCATAGTTTGGATTTTGCGCGAAGGAGCTTCAATGCTATATCTTATGCATATTCTGATACTCTGTAATCAGGCCTGTGAGCCCTAATTGTAAGCCCTTGTGATGCCGACTAGATTGTATTTGAATTCTATCATATACTGAATGACTAAATCTGTGTTTGTTTCATTTTGTTGAGTTGTTTCTGTTGTGTTTACTCTTGTTGCACGGCCTGGACAGTTCACTCTGTGAACCCTCCTACTGTGACTGCACCAAGTGGTATCAGAGCGAAAGTTTGAATCTTTGGGAGTGAATTGAGTGAAGTTGGCATGGGAATTCCATAAGATCTTGTTGTGGACAAATCGTTGAATTGAGGCAGGATACTTGTTTCGCAACCGATCGCTGATTGTGAGATAGTTGTCACCTTGTAGCCCGATCACCGAACTTGAGGCAGTTTGTACTTGATCCTAGTAAGAATGCCACCAAGGAGAGTTGTCGTTGTTGGAACAATTGTTGGTAGAATGGATGAGATGATGGAAAACATGAAAACAATGCGAATTCAATTGGATTTTGTTGAAGAAGATAGACGAAGAAGATTAACACCGAGACCTAATGTTGATAGTGAAGATGAAGAAGAATTTTAATCTATTGAACAAATTGGTGAAACCCTAGGAGGTGATGAAGAAGAAGAATGAGATCAAGTAAAGGTGTTGTGAGCTATTTCAAAGATTGGAAAGAGACCTAGAGTTGATGTGCCTAACTATACTGGTAATTTGAACCCTAAAGAATTGATTGTTGAATATGAGAAAGTTGAAGATTTGGAGAAGGTGAAATTTGCAAAGACAAAGTTGAAAGGACATGTTGCTATATGGTGGAAAGAAGTTTAGTTGGAAATAAATAGAAGATGAAAAGAAAAGATTACAAAGTGGGATAGGATGGTGACAAAATTGAAGAATCAATTCATACCTGTTGACTATGAGTTGGAGCTGTTGAAAAGATTGCAAAACTTGACACAGAAGGAGAAATTTGTGAAGGAGTATAATGAGGAATTTCATAAGATGATTATAAGAACAGGACATAGTGAAGCAAGCAAGGAGAAAGTGGCTAGATATATCAATGGACTAAGATTGAACATTCAAGAAGAACTAAGCTTGGTAAGGATGACATCTTTGGAAGAAGCATATCAGTTTGCCCTGAAAGTTGAAGAGAAGCTGAATAAAAGACATGATCCAAGACAAAAAAGAAGAGGAGGTAAATTTCAGAGAGGTAAAATATTTTCTGGAGGAGATAGGTCACATCGAGAGCAGAACAAGCCCGACAGCCCATTCAAGAAGGAGGATAGAGATAACAGTACATATCAGAGTAATGACAAAAATTTTCATCATAGAGGTAACTATAATTCATTTCGAAATGAAGGATATAAGAGAGAAGGAATATGATTTGATAAGAGGACATTTAGAGGCACTTGTTTCAAGTGTGGAGGTGAAGGACATAGAGCATTTGAATGTAATCAAGGTAGTACAAGTAAGAAGACAAAGAACAGTGGAAGAGCAGCCTATGTGGAAGAAGAACCTATTGGATCACCTAGTTCTATTGGTAAACTAGAGAAAGGAGAATCACTTGTGATGAGGAGAGCACTATTTCAAGCAGAGACAAATGAGGAACCACCGCAGAGGAAGAGTTTGTTCAGAACTAGATGCAAATCAGGAGGTAAGTGTTGTAAAGTTGTTATTGATAGTGGTAGTTCAGATAACCTAGTTTCAGAGGAGATGGTGACTAAGATAAAGTTGGAAAGATTGAAACACCTTAAGCCCTATCAGATAGCATGGATTCAGGACGATCATAAGGTACTGGTGAGCGAACAATGTTTGGTGAAATTTCATATTGGATCTTATCATGATGAAGTTTTGTGTGATATTATGCTTATGGATGTTTGTCATATCTTGTTGGGTAGACCTTGGCAGTATGATAGAAAAGCTATACATGATGGGAGAAAGAATACATACACTATAACAGCAAATGGAAAGAGAATTGCTTTGATTCCTTTAGAAGATTATCCTAACAGTGAAGTATGTGGGAATGCTAGAATCTATTTGGTAGATGGAAGAAAATTTCTGGATGATTTGAGACATGAGAATATGTGTTATGCTTTGATTCCTAAGAAGCCTGAAATATTGAAGGAGACTGCAGGAGAACAATCGGAGGAGATAACAGAGTTGTTGATAGAATATAAAGACATTATATCAGATAATGTACCTGAAGGATTGCCACCTATAAGGAGTATCAGTCATCACATGGATCTTATACCGGGAGCAAGTTTGCCTAACAAAGTAGCATACAGAATGACACCAGCAGAGAATGAAGAATTGAATAGATAGATACAAGAGTTGTTGAGGAAAGGTTTGATCAGAGAAAGTTTGAGTCCTTGTGCAATACCTGCAGTGTTAGCACCTAAGAAAGATGGAGAATGGAGAATGTGTACAGACTCTAGAGCAATAAACAAGATCACAGTTAGGTATATATTTCCTTTACCTAGGATGGATGATATCATGGATTGTTTGAGTGGAGCAAGATATTTCACAAAGATAGACTTGAAGAGTAGATACCATCATATCAGAATCAAAGAAGGAGATGAATGGAAGACTGCTTTTAAGATAAATGAAGGATTGTATGAGTGGTTAGTGATGCCTTTTGGATTGACAAATGCACCAAGTACTTTCATGAGATTGATGAATGAAGTCTTGAAGAAATTCTTGAGTAAGTTTGTGATTGTATACTTGGATGATATTCTAATTTTCAGTAAGACAAAAGAGGAACATTTGTGGCATATTAGACAAGTTTTGCAGAGGTTGAGAGAAGAGAAATTGATGATAAACATCAAGAAGTGTAGTTTCATGAAAGAAGAACTAGTGTACTTATGATTTGTGATTTCTACGAAAGAATTGAAGATGGACCCTGAGAAAGTGAAAGAAATTGTTGAATGGCCTACACTAGAGAGCATTGGAGAGGTTAGATCATTTGATGGATTGGCTAGTTTCTACCGGAAGTTCATCAGAAATTTCAGTTCAGTTTGTAACCCAATGACAGAGACAATGAGAGGTGGTAGGAAAGACTTTAAGTGGACATCAGGAGTAGATAAAAGTTTTGAATTATTGAAGCAGAAGGTGACAGAGCAACATGTTTTGGCATTACTAGATTTCAATAAGGTATTTCAAGTTGATGTGATGCAAGTGGAAATGCGATTGGAGCAGTGTTAAGTCAAGAAGGTAGACCAGTAGCATATTTTAGTGAAAAGTTGAATGATGCAAGGAGAAGATATTCAGTTTATGATCAAGAGTTCTATGCCATAATTTAAGCCTTGAAGAAGTAGAGACATTACTTGTTGCCTAAGGAGTTTGTACTATATACATATCATCAAGCTTTGCAATATTTGAACAGTCAAAGTAAGTTGAATCAAAGACATATGAGATGGGTAGAGTTCATGAAAAGTTACACTTTTGTGTTGAAGCATAGGAGTGGAAAATCAAACAAAGTTGTTGATGCATTGAGTAGAA
Source organism: Cunninghamia lanceolata (assembly GCA_027924645.1). Taxonomy (NCBI): domain Eukaryota; kingdom Viridiplantae; phylum Streptophyta; class Pinopsida; order Cupressales; family Cupressaceae; genus Cunninghamia; species Cunninghamia lanceolata. The sequence goes on along the minus strand of BSBN01001074.1, from coordinate 439,094 downwards.
GAAGAAACTTGTTGACAGAAATGAGAATTGAAGTGTTGGGTTTTGATGAATTGAAGAACATGTATGAGGGAGACATTGATTTTGCAGAACCTTGGAAAGCATGTAAGGAACCTATTGTGATGGATAGGAATAAGTGGTTGGACTATTTTATTCAAGAAGATATGTTGTTTAGAGGAAGTCAGTTGTGCATACCTAAGAGTTCAATGAGAGATAATTTGATCAAGGAGAAACATAGTGGTGGATTGGTGAGACATTTTGGCATTGATAAGACAGTAGCTTTAGTGAATGAAAACTACTTTTGGCCTCAGATACATAAGGATATTAAGAAATTTGTACAAAATTGTAGAGTTTGTCAAGTTGCAAAAGGAAGTAGTCAAAATACTGGATTGTATAAACCTTTGACAGTACCAGAGAGACCTTGGGAAGACATAAGCATGGATTTTGTAATGGGATTGCCAAAGACACTTAGAGGACATGATTCAATATTTGTAGTGGTTGATAGATTTTTGAAGATAGCTCATTTCATACCTTGTAAGAAGACAACTGATGCAGTGCATGTAGCTGACATTTTTTTCAAAGAAATTGTGAGATTGCATGGATTGCATAAGAGTATAATTTCAGACAGAGACACCAGAATTTTTGGATACTTTTGGAAGACACTTTGGAAGAAGACGAAGATAGATTTGAAGTTTAGTTCATCTTTTCACCCACAGACTGATGGACAGACAGAGGTAGTGAATAGGAGTTTGGGAAACTTGTTGAGATGCTTGGTTGGAGAGAAAGATGAAACTTGGGATTTGATTCTTTCACAAGCAGAGTTTGCATATAATAATTCAGTAAATAGGAGTACCGGAAGAACACATTTTGAGATTGTTATCGGAGTGAATCCTAGAGGAGTTGCAGAATTGAGAGATAACAGTTTGGAAGAAAAGAGAAGTGTAGAAGTAGAAGAATTTGTAGAACATACGAAGACAGTGCATAATCAAGTGAAGAAGCATTTGGAGGACATGAGTAGTAAGTATAATGAAAAGGCAAATGAGAAGAGAAGAAACAAAGAATTCAAAGTGGGAGATGAAGTGATGGTGTACTTGAGAAAAGAGAGATTTCCAGTTGGAACATATAACAAGTTGAAGATGAAGAAGTTTGGACCTTGTAAGATACTCAGAAAATTTGATTCAGGAAATGCATATGAAGTGGAGTTACCAGAAATATTGGGTATATCATCTATTTTCAACATTGCAAACTTATATCAGTATCATGAAGCGAAGTTTAGTGATAGCATGGAAGAAGACTTGAAGAAGCAGTTACCACAACAAGCACCGGAGAAAATTGAAGACCTTTTAGACAGTAGAGTTGGACACAGCACTAGAGGAAGACAATACAAAGAATATCGTGTGAAGTGGAAAGGCAGACCGAAAGAAGATTCATCATGGATTTCTCAGGTTGAGGTGGACCGTCTTGGTTCTCCCCTAGCCCCAACAAAGTGAGGGACTCACTTTTTCAATAACCCCGGATGTCTAATGCAGGAGCATCCCTGGTTCAAGAGCAATCGTGCATCAACCAAAAATATTTGTATTTCAGTATGTTTGCAGTTCAGTTTGTTTCTTTTCATTTTCTAGTTTAGTTCAGTCAGTAGTAGTTTTTGTATTTTGGTCCGCATTCTACCGCAGTTGCATTTGACATCTTATGGAGCTGGACTTAGCATCTAGATTCATTCATATACATCATATCTAGAATTCATAGCATTTGGATTAAGTACCAGAAAGTTATCGCTATCAGAAGATTAGTTGTTTCTCAGAACAGAGCATCCTGACAGTCCTTGATAATCAACTAAAGGAGAAGTCTTGTCGAGCATTCCTCGACTTGTGGAGCCTAACGACACATCATTCAATGATCTTTGGTTCATGGCCAACCTTCCCCGAGATCCGCACATCATTCCATTCATTTGCAGAGGTGTTCTACTTGATTAGGTCCAACCTATCTGTGTACACACATTACAGCTCTTCATTGGAGTTTGTGACCTTCCTTGGCCGACACGGAGGAATCTATTGTTTCAGAGATGATATATATTGATGTAATAGATCCTTAGGAAAGCAGTAGTTAGTTATCAAGTTATGATCATTAGCATAAGTTCATAGTTTGGATTTTACGTGAAGGAGCTTCAATGTTATATCTTGTGCATATTCTAATACTCTATAATACAAGCCTGTGAGCCCTAATTGTAAGCCCGCATGATGCCGACCATATTGTATTTGAATTCTATCATATACTGAATGACTGAATTTGTGTTTGTTTCATTTCATTGAGTTGTTTCCGTTGTGTTTACTCTTGTTGCACGACCTAGACAGTTCACTCTGTGAACCCTCCTACCGTGACTGCACCAATTTGTATCTATTTTCTCCTCATTATAAGAGAATCTACAGTATGCTCATCTAATGTTACAATAACATAACATACTTTGTAATCCCTAGATGGTAGTACTGCCAGAGAAATAATCTTTCTTGTGTATGTTACTCACCCCACTAAATAAGTGGTTTATTTGTAATGTCTTCTTGCTGAAAAGTGGATGTGCCTAGGTTTCCTTCCTGTTTCTCCCACTGAACAAGTGGTTGCCCACTGCATAAGTGGATGCCTGCTCCATAAGCAGATGCCCACTGCATAAGTGGATGCCTGCTCCATAAGCAGATGCCCACTGCATAAGTGGAAGTTGTTATTATTCTACATATTTGGATTTGAATGCTAAGTCGGAAGCACTTGTATGCTCTCACCTTGCTTGTTTGGGAACTTGGTGATCAGAAGGTGTGGAGGAGATTACATGGTTGCATTTGATTTGCTAACACTATTTGATAGTGTTGAAAATTTGAAAAAAATTGGGGTAGAACATTATAGAGGTACCAAAGCTACTTTTCCTACTAGCCTATTGGATAGTTTACCCTTATTGGAGATTGCATGTTAGTTCCGAGCTGCATAGACAGTTGTAGGATAATGAACAACACTTGCATGCAAGTGTTAGTAATTTGCATTTCAGTTTCAACGGTTGGAACTAGATGTTTCCAAGTGACAAGAGACAAAAATGAGGGGCACAAATGAGACAGATGTCTTGCTTGATTCTCTTAGATAAAGTCAGGTTGAATTAGAAAGAACAATTCAAAGGGAGTTGGATCGAAGGAGGTATGAACTAGAGGCCACAAAAATTATTGATGAGTACCAGGGATTATCATATGACTTTAAGCATCAAATTTTCTTGGATGTTTGAAATAATCAAATACATTTGAAGGAAAAGGAAGGAAGAGGAGAAGAAAATGTTTGCAAGGAAGCCAAAGATAACTATTCCAATGTTAGACCAAAAACTATTCCAAGACATCTCCTTCTAGCCAACAGAACAATAACTCTCCCATTGCAAGGAAGAAAGATGACAACAAGAATGAACTCAGGAGAAGAAATCTTTGTTTTCTATGCAAGGATTCTTGGGAGCCTAACCACCAATGCAAGAAAATAGATGTGATAACTGAAGAGATAGCTGATTTAGAAAAGACTACAGCAAAAATTTCTAAAGTTGATCCTAGCCTTGAAGAAGTCAAAGAAGATTAGAACTGGAAGTGTTGAACTTTGTAAGTCCTACATTTGATGAGGGTTCTGATGGTTATGAATATGCCACCATGTTAAAAATTGAGATGAGAATGATTGATAGATTGCTAGAAGGTGATTTATCAAGCGAGCTTGAGATTATTGTAGCAAAGTGTCTTGTGGAGGACATGGAAAAAAGTGTATTTGTAACAGTTGAAGAAATTGATGTTGCTGAAATTTTCAGAACAACACCTAATGTGGAGCATCTTCACCATTTTATTGATGGCAATTTTGATTCTGAGTGGGTTTTTCCCATGCATGAAAGACAAAAATTTGACTTCTTAGAGAGTTTAGAAGGAGAGCATGTTGATGGCCTTAAATCAACCCTTAAAGTGATGACTCAATGCTTGAATATGGTGTTGCCATATCATTTGATCAAAGTGATTGTGAGGAGGAAGCAGATATTGATGAACATATTTCTCCTAAAGAAAAAGAATTTTTAGAATCTATGCTGCAAGGAGAACCAAGTCATTTGGTTGAGCTAAGTCCTAGGGAGTTGTGTGAATTAAAGGAACAACTCTTAGTCATAGATGAGAGAGAAATCCTTGTAGGATTGGATAGCTCACACCAAGTCTTAGAAGAACTTTTGAAGGGAGCCATTGAAGGGAAATTTGCTCCTTCAAACTTGCATATTATTAAAGACTCTTTGGAGATGGTAAAATTAGAGTACTTGCAAGTGATTAAAGATCATGATCTTGCTTTGAAGTTTGTAGTAGAAGCCATTAGTGCATCCAAAGAGAAGGAGATAAAGGTTGATGAGCTGACCCTTGAGCTTGATTCAACAAAAGACTTGTTACAAAATTCCCAAATGGTGCTTCTAGAAGTTGAAGAACAACTAGTTGCTATTACAAACTAGAGAGAGAAATAAAAAGGTGCATTGTTGGAAGAGATCAAGCTAGTAATTAATGAGCTTGATAATCTCCAAGAAGAATTTGATTTGGAGATCTTTCTGAATAAGTCAAAAGTTGTATATGTTGATTTTAATGGGTTTGAACAAAAAGGGAGTAATGATTTTCACATTCATGATAACCCTCTGATGCAGGAGCATCCATGTCCATGAGCAATCAGGATCAACCAAAAACATTTCAGGTTTTCATTTTCAATTTTAGTTCAGTTTTAGTTGTGCTTTGTCTTCTTTTGTGTTGTTTTTGGTATTTAGCTTTAGGAGGCAATTTCATATTAATTTGGCCAAGTTAAGGACATCATCTTGTAGAAGAGCCAATTGGGTATCTCCAGTTCCAATTTGGTGAAGATTTGATGAAATTTGACTAAGTTAGATCCATTCGGCTAATTCTCCAATTCGCGAACTGTTCAGTTCGATGAATCAAACAGTTTACCGATCAGACAGTTCACCGATAGTTTATAAAGGAAACTTTGCACTTTCAATTTTTTTAAAGGGAAGCTTTGTCGAAAAAACTCCTAGTTCTGAACTCTTTAGTTCGTTGACGGCTTTGTTCATTAATGGGTGATTTCTTCGACTAAGCCTAAGTACAGTTCGCAAGTTTTTCAAAGTGTTTAAAGCGAGTCTTCAATTAGCCAAATTTTAAGTTAGAGAACTTCATCAACAAATTCTCAAGTTTGTGAATTGTTAAGTTTGCTGGTAATTAACTTTGTCGATAAGAGCTTTGAAGGTTGGAGCCAAGGTTTCTTTGGTTCGTGGGATTGGAATATCACCGATAGAAGAAAGAGTTCTAAGTATTCGGTTGGTTTGGGGTTTTTAAAATTTGCCGATATGTCGATAATGGTTCAGAAAAGGCATATTTTGCTGACAAATGCTTTAAACATGGAGTTCGTGGTGGCTTTAGTTCCTCGACTGGTGATATCGATGATTTTGTTGAAGTAAACTATTGATCGATTCCAAGGTTCAGAAAAGTTAAATTTTGCCGACAAAGGGAATGGTGACTAAAGGGATTGTACTTATAGGTCTTAGTTTGTGAAATGGCTATTTTTCTTATAACAAAGGAAATATGTTCTAGTTCATGAAAGCTAATTCTTGTCGATAAAGCATTCAAAGAGATGGTTCGCAAATGGGCTAATTCGCTGATTAAAGTGATAAAGTCCAAGTTTCGCAAAGTTGGTTTTTGCCAACTGAATGGTCATTGGTTCAAAAAATGCAACATTCACTGATAGGCATTTATAATTGAGGTTCGAACAAATGAACATTTGCCGATAACATCTAAGTTCTGAAAAGTCTATTTTTATCGATAGAGGCAACAATACAAAACTCCATAGTTCATGAAGAAGGCATATTACTGATGGACTATTTTGAAGCTCGAGTATGCGTAATTTGCCTAATGTATATAGTGATAACTGTTATGCACCAACAAGGATGTTTGAGGTGGTGATTCAGTTTCGTAACTGCTCAATTGTCGAGCGGTTCAATTTTCTTCTAGAATTTCAACTGATGGTGATGGTTAAAATGATTTGAGGTAGAATATTATAAATACATTATTCTAGTGTTGAAAAAGGGGTGTGATTTCTCTGGTGAAGGGATTCCTCTCTGAACATATGTAAATTTGTTGTTGATTAGAGGCTCCTTTTGGAATAGAGGTGAGGCTATTACTGTAGATAAGGATTCTTGGAGATGTTGGAAGGATCCATTCGATACGGGAATGAAGTGTAGGGTTTGACTGGTGGAAGGTGATCTTTGTATTTCTTTAGGAATGATTTTGTGTTGTAAGCACATAACTGAATATGCAAGCTGATGAATTTGTAAATTGCCAGAGTAGAAGGTTTTTGATGTAATCAGTAATTTTATTGTTAATAAAAGTACCTTCACTTGTGTGATGATTTATGAATCTTTGTCCTTGTTGTATTATTTTGTTGCGTCATTGGGTTGCCTGATAAGGTCCCTTGGTCACGACTACACCAAGTGGTATTAGAGTAGGTTTGCTCATTGGGATGTGTTGAAGTGGAGATTGTGCAAAATGTTGTTATCCTGGAAGGAATTTAAAAGCCAGAGAAAGGGCTTATTGAAGAGAGAAGAAAAGAGAAGTATAAAAGGAAACACTCGTTGAGAAAGATAAGAGAGGTGTTTATATTGTTGCTAGGTGAAAACTGTAGTTGAAAAGAAGTTGAGAAGAGTTTATAGCCTTGAAAGTTGGGAGGTGTCTCGAGAAAACCATAAGTGATTTGTTGCAGAAGAGGAGATTATGTAACTATAGAGAGCTAGATGCTTTAAGAAATTTATTGTAGGTGAGAAGAGGCCTGTAACTGCAGAGGACTTGAGTCCTAGAGAAATTTGCTGCAGGTGTGAGAAGGAGGCATGAGAAACCAGAAAAGGTAAGTTTTGTTTGATTGAGGATAGAGAAATATTTTGTTGTAGGTAAGCCCTATGACAGCAGAAGGGTAATACCCTAGAGATTGTAGAACTCGTTGCAAGTGGGATCTTGTAACTGAAGTAGTTGAGAAGATGTCTTCGAAAAGGAGGACTAAAAGGGTCATGAAGAGACCTGTGAGAATTTTGTTTGTGGAAGAGTAGGCAGAACGAAGGTTTGCAAACTTTGTGTCTAAAGAGTTAAGAAAAATCTAGGCTAGAGTGATTGCATTGGAAATAGAGCAAGGGAGAGGAAACATGGTAGATGAGAGAAGACATGAGGAAAAATGTCATGAAATTGACATAGTAAAAAAAGATAAAGAAAATATTGTTATCGAATGGCAAGAAAAAAGGATAGATTGCTATCCTGAGGAAGGAGAAGATTTGGAAAAAGGTGATGAAGTAGAAGATTTTAGTGGAAAGAAAATCCTCCTAAAAGAGGAGACTAAAAGAAGAAATGATGAACTGATTTTTAAATCAGCTATTAATGTTGTGAAGGATATAATTAAGGAAGGAGATTAGATTGTGAGATCTCTTAAGGCATTAGATAAAACTTGGTTTAAGTTGGAAGCACTAGAGGTTGCACATAATGAAGTTATTGTAGATAGGAGAGGTTGTGAAGTCAAATGCCAGTTGAATGGAAAGGAGAAAGGGGAAAATGAATTGGTGACCAAAGAGAGAGGAGAAATGGATGAAATTGAAATTTATATTTTGTCTGACATTGATTTGTCGGTAAGTGACCTTGAAGGAAGAGAGAAAGAAATCTTTATGAGGAAACACAAGGAAAAGGAGAACAAGACCATAAATATGATTAACAAAACCACAAAACAATAGGTTGCAAAAAGAGGAAAGAGTAAAGGATTTGATGTGGAGAATGCCAAATTTACAGTGGAAGTGGATGAAGTGAAGAGGCAAATAGTTGAGCAGGATTCTAAATTTTGTGCTCAGTTGTATGTTGATTATGAAGCAAATGAAGTAAAAAGAGAGGTCATTAAAGGTCCTATTTTTGATGAACTAGATGAAGATGAAGAAGATTTCCTATTGAAATAGGAGATGAGAAAGATGGATAGCCTATTTGAAAGGCAAATGATAGATGAATATGGTAAAGTGATGGAGAAGATGCAGGTGGGAGAAGATGAATCATATGATTGTGCTAATCCTATTTTGTTTGCAGGTATAAAGAAAGATACATTAGAAGGTCATGTATATGATATTGAAGGAGAAATCCTCATGAGAAATCCTCATGCAAGAGGATGAAGAGGAAAATAATGCAAGTATAGCAAAAGCATGTCTTAGTGGAGTCATGAAGAGGAAGATAACAGAGAATGAGCATAGAAGGATTGTTGCAGTAGTAGATGAGCAGAAGGAGATAGAGGTAAAAATTTATTATTTTCATTTATATAATGAAGGAAATAATGTTCAGTTGTATAGATATAAGATTCTAAACATAGAAGAAGAATTTAAAGGAGGAATGGATGGTTCTGTTAGTATATATTTGAGTGAAGCTTGTGCAGAGAAGGTGAGTATAGAAGGATAGATTATATCAGTGGGTGGTCCTTTGAAGGACATTATATTGTTAGAGAAAATGATACAACCCTGTATGAAAGAACAAGATAGACAAGATTATGATATAGATGAAAGAGAGGAATAGGAGATTGTAGTAAGATCATGTCTTATGAGAGGCATGAAACAAATGATAGAAATTGACAATGGTGAAGAAGTGAGAAAAGATGATAAGATAATGTTGGGAAGTTTTAATTTCCTTAAAACCTGTGAAGTTGAAGTGTGTACAGGTATGATAGAGCTTGAGAAGCATACAAATGTAGAGGAAGTGTGCATGATGAGATTCAGAATTGTAAAGCAACAAGGTATGCCTAAGATGGTGGGGACGAAAATCTTTAATTTCCATAAAGTTGATTATTTCGACTTGCATATTGATAAAATAGAATGGAAAGCAGAAGTTTGGTGGAGGTGGTCAGATTATGGTGGGTGGAATCCCATGAGAAGAGGAAGTGAAATGGAAAGTGGTAAGATGAGGAGTGACGAGTGGAGTGGAATTTGTAGGAGGAGGTCAGAATATGGTGAACATCAATTCATGGGAAGAAAGAAGATTGAAGAGCATAACAGGTGGAAGTTAATAATACTTGTCCCAACCAGATGTTGGGAGAGGCAAAAGAAAATGTTTTCTGAGGTACCTACTTTGGTGACAGAGTTCATTGTAGGTTGTTTACAACCTAAAATGATAGTTCTACTATTCATCTCCATTTTGTGAGCCCATGCTCACAAAATTTTTACCCGGCGTGTCTGATGTAGGAGCATCTGGGTCCACGAGGAATCAGCATCAACCAAAAACATTTTAGGTTTTCAGTTTCAATTCAATTTTAGTTGTGCTTTGTCTTCTTTTGTGTTGGTTTTTGGTCTTTTGCTTCAGGAGGCAATTTCATATTAATTCAACCAAGTTAATGACATCCTATAAAAGAGCCACTTGGGTATCTCCAATTCCAATTTGGTGAAGACTGGATGAAAATTGACTAAGTTAGAGCCAATTGGCTTATTCTCTAGTTCACAAACTGTTCAGTTCACTGGTCAGACAATTTACCAATCAGATAGTTCGTTGACAGTTTATAAAGGAAAGCTTGCACTTTCAAATTTGTCAAAGGAAAGCTTTTTCATAAAAACTCCTAGTTCACGAACTCTTCAATTTGCTGACGACTTAGTTCGCCGATGGGCGATTCTCTGACTATGCCTAAGTACAGTTTGCAAGTTTTTCAAAGTGTTGAAAGGGAGTCTTTAGTCAACCAAGTTTGAAGTTAGAGAACGTCATTGAAAAATTCTTAGGTTCGCGAACCATTAGGTTCGTTGGTAATTAACTTCGCCGATAACAGCTTTGAAGGTTGGAGCCAAGTTTTCTTTGGTTCATGGGATTGGAATATCATTGATAGAAGAAAGAGTTCTAAGTCTTCAGTTGTTTGGGGTTTTTAAAATTTGTCGATATGTCAATAATGGTTCAAAAAAGGCATATTTTGTTGACAAAGGATTTAAAAATGGAGTTCGTGGTGGCTTTAGTTCACCGATTTGTGATATCGACAATAATGTTGAAGTCAAACTGTTGACCGATTCCAAGGTTCAGAAAAGTTAAATTTTACTGACAAAAGGCATGGTGACTAAAGGGATTGTACTGACAAGTCTTAGTTTGTGAAATGGCTAACAAAGGAAATATGTTCAAGTTCATGAGAGCAGATTCTTGTCGATAAAGCATTAAAAGATATGGTTTGCAAATGGGCTAATTCACTGATTAAAGTGATAAAGTCTGAGATTCACAAAGTTGGTTTTTGCTGAATGAATGGTCATTGGTTCAAAAAATGCAACATTCACCGATAGGCATTTATAACTGAGGTTTGAACAAATGAACATTTGCTGATAACATCTAAGTTCTAAAAAGTATGTTTTCGTCGATAGAGGCAACAAAAGATGATACAAGTTCATAGAGAAGGTATTTTATTGATGAAATGTTTTGAATCTCGGGTATGCGTAATTTGCCCAATGTATGTACAGTGATGAATGTTATGCGCCAACAAGGATGTCTGAGGTGACGATTCAATTTAATAACTGCTCAACTGTCGAGCGGTTCAATTTTCTTCTAGTATTTCAACTGATGGTGATGGTTAAACTGATTTGAGGTAGAATATTATAAATATATTCTTCTGGTTCTAAAAAGGGGTGTGATTTCCCTGGTGAAGGGATTCCTCTCTAAACTTATGTAAATATGTTGTTGATTAGATGTTCCTTTCGGAACAGAGGTGAGGTTGTTGCTATAGATAGGGATTCTTGGAGATGTTGGAAGGATCCATTCGATATGGGAATGAAGTGTAGGGTTTGACTGGTGGAAGGCAATCTTTGTATTTCTTTGGGAATGATTTTGTGTTGTAAGCACATAATTGATTGTGCAGGATGATGAATTTGTAAATTGCAAGAGTAGAAGGTTTTTTATGTAATCAGTAATTTTGTTGTTAATAAAAGTACCTTCACCTGTGTGATGATTTATGAATCTTTGTCCCTGTTGTATTATTTGGCTGTATTTGGGTTTCCTGATAAGGTCCCCTAGTCATGACTGCACCACCCTCTCTTTGTGATAGATGCAAAACTACTTATGATAATCTTCTCTTTAGGTTGGATGATGAAACACATCCTAGGTGTAGCAATGCAGTATGTGACAACATCAAGATATGGGATCCGGGGCTAGTTTCAAAATTTGAGTTAGAGTGTGTTTTTTAGCTTGGTTTTGATTTGAGTTCACATTTTGAGGATGCGCTAAGCCTTGTGGTTGGTTATCCTCCAAGGAGACCTCTTGATGTAGAAGGCATTAATGAGGATGAAGATGTAGATTCTACAACGAATGTGGTCGAACACAGAGATCATGCAGTTGCTAGAAGTTTTAGTACAACATCAAGGAAATGAGGTTCCGAGCTTGTTATTCATGAAGCCTTGGAGAAAGGACCTAAACATGATATCTACATGATTGACATTCCATACTTTGGATTGGGTGATGTATTGTTTTATACTAATCCTTCTTTGGGTTGGGGTTTGGAGGCATCAATTGCTCCTTGTCCCTTAATTGTTGATGCTTTAATCGTTGCCTTGCAACAAGAAGATCAAGTTGTTACCTTTCATCGTGAAGAACAAGAAGGTGGGATCAAAATGAAAATAATGATTAATGTTGATCCTAGTGTTTTGAAAGTTTGGTTTAGGGAAGGTGTGTATAGGTAAAATCGAGATTATGAAAGATCAAAACAATGACAATGACTTGATCCTATAACATCAAAAGATCGATCTAAATGATAACCAAATCAATGAATATGCGAATGAAAACAACGAAGCTATCACCTAGACTATATCTATCTCTTGGTTTTATGTGGATTGCTCGATATGTCATGTACCCATGGTTGCAACAAGCGGATGTAGATAATGAAGAGACTTTGTGTCTCAAATTGATGTTTGGAACTTCATTTATTTCGAGTTGTTTTACTGAACATACAATATGTGTGTATATCGCAAATGTATGTTGTGAACAATTTGTGTGTATATAGCTAATGTATGCTGCAATCATTTTATGTATATCTCACAATTGTATGTTGAGAACAAGTTGTATGTATCTTGCTGTTGCATATTGCGATTGTATGTTGTGAACATACATTGCGAATGTACATTGTATCGGACTGACTAACACTATCGACGTACCTCGGGTTGTCTCTACCGATGATTGGTATTTCACCGATGCTAGTGATTATCAGGATGACTTATTGTATCGGCAGAAGTTGAAAGTTTCACATTGATCTCTAAGGTCTCACCGAAGGGTGTATGTTATTGGCCTAAGTTAGGAGATTAGTGAAGGATGCAGAAGTGGCTCCGACAGTTATGTGTTATTCCAATAGGTGTTGGCGATGCAGTTTAGCATCAGCGAAAGATTGTTCTTTGGGACAATGTAAACTGGTTGAACTGATGGCGAAGGTTAGACCGATGACGATTACAGGACTTGGGCATCGCGGAGACAATGGACTGTCGGTGCGAGAAGTGAAGTGCTCACTGATGGAGCAGGTTAGCCTGATAAGGCATAGCTTGGCATTGTCGACAACAAAATTGTTGACGATGGTATTACTGAGCATGTAGGCATATACACCAGAATGTCTTTTGCGACCTGATGCATGTGGGACTAAAGGTCTTGCTGGAAGTTGAACAGTTATGACGGTTTTGAAGGTAGCGACGCTGGGGAAGTTGGATCGTTCAGTTAGGGCAAAGTTAAATAACTGTTGTTTGGTCTTAAAGATTGGATATATATAATCTGATCTACTGGCTTCGTTGGTTGATGTTGATGAAACTATTCGAATTATACAATTTATTCTATAGATGTGCAGATGCAATAAATGACTTTGTATAATTGTTATAGAATTGATACTTGAACAAAGAGCTGGGTATCTTTATTGTAATTTGTTAGATTATTGTAATAAAGATAGCTTCTATTGTGGTGGTGGGTTTTTTTACCCGAAAGGGTTTTCCACGTAAAACTGGTGTCATTCTGTGTTGTCTTAATTGTTTATTTTTTGTTTATCTGGTGTATTCATCTGTGGTTTTTTGTGTTTTTTGAATTGCAAGTTACCTGTATGCATTATCCCCTTTGAATTAACACTAGGGAAGCTGTATTCTGCACCTCTGCTTTCCTTACAGATAAGTGCTCAAAGATACGATGTGCTCAACGATATGATGTATGCTCAAAACACTATATGGATGCCTGAGAATAAATGATCGAATAGGATTTTTTATGGAATGAAGGGGGTATATATAGGTTTTAGGGTTGGATCAATCAACGATGGAGATAATTCAATGAAATGGATGGATGCGATAAATCGAGAGCTCATGATGAACGTGCACATGACATGTGTCCTATTTTAAAGTTGCTTTGTTGAGTTAACTGATTGAATTGATAAAGATATGATTTGATTTCATAAATTTAGAATGCTTTTTCTAATTTATGAGTTGATGATCAAAACAATAATGATTAAGTCAATTAACTCAACTTTAGATTTGCTTTTTGAAGTTCTAAAAATAAAAGTGATTGTGCACATAGAAGAAAATGATATTTTTAGAAGAATTGGAGGATAAAACAAATTAAATAAATAAATTTATTTAATTTATTGTGCATGGTGGAAGAAAAGATAAGATTAAATATAGATAATAAATTAAACAAATAAATTCATTTAATTTATTTTGCATGCTGGAGGAATATAAATAAAATATTACTTTTATTTATTTTTAGAAGATAAAGTCAACTTAAATAAATTTGAACAATTTATTTAATTTTAGAGAAATAATTGATTAATTAAATAATTAAAAATTATTTAATTGTTGTGAATAAGAGGAATTTAAGTGATGAATTAATTAAATAATTAGATATATTTAATTAATGTGGATTTGAAGATTGAAAGAAGAAAATTAATGAAATTAATTAAATAAATAGAATTTATTCAATTAATGTTGAAATTAGGGAAAATAGAAGAGATTGATGAAATTAATTAAATAATTAGATTATTCAATTAATGTTAAATGCAAGTGATTTAGGAAGAATTAATGTATGCAAGGTGATGTAATGCAATGGGTCATTTTTAGGTGTCTTCAGAAGGCACTTGGAAGTGTTGTTGGAGAGGCATTCATTTTGGTAAAGATGCATTTGGTCACATTAGAAGGTCTTTTGACGAGGCACACATGTTTATCAGAGTTGCGTAGCATAAGCATGGTGGAGTTGCCTCATTACTCCAAATTGTTGGTGTGAACAGGGTTATTAGCTATTTGGTTTACCCTTGTGTGGATAATTCATATTATTTAACTATTTATTAGTTAAATAATACTCACACACATGATCACATGTTAAGTTGACTTATTGAGTCTACTAGATATTTCTAGTTGTTTCTAGCTGTGTATAGTTGTTGCTAGGTGTTGATAGTTGTCTTATCATACACTGTGATCTAGTTGACATCCTATCCTCTACTTGTCTCATGAGATAGGAATGTGACACTTGTCACATGACTACAACATCTTAGCTTTCATCCTTGTCTTTCTAAGCAAGGCTTCTCATTGTATCATACAATATTGTATTAAGTCATTATCTTGTATATAGAATATTATTATATCATGATGATCTTCTTTGATTCTTGTGATTAGCTCTTAAACATCTTGATCCTGGGATAGCTACCTCCATAGCTAATCCTAACATGGTATCAGAGCAAGTAGATTGTCTAGAGTTAGTTCATTTTTAGAAGATCTTGCCATCAACTTTCAGCTGGTGCATCTTGCTCAAAACGGAGTTCACCGTTGAGTTCAGATTGCCCAAATGAGTAAAGATCGACTGTCTAAAACTTGATTTTGGACATAGGTAATTTTTCAACTTTTTTTGGGCTCTTATATGCATTTTTGCAGAATTTGTTTTTGTCCAAAAGGCAAATTTTTTTGTAACAGAGGGCCATTTTGCTCCTTGCATTTTCTGCATCATTTCTTGTGACACATATCAGATTCAACTATTTTTTGGTGAGATTTGGCCCAAATCTGGCCTTTGTAGACCATTTTTCTGTAGTTGTGGGTCGACATTTTTTGTGTGTAGATCCAGCATGGTTTGAGGGTCTGAGAGTTTACTGGGCAGATTTCTACTCAAGCCTTCAAGATCTCGATCGTCTTAGAGCTAAACTGGCAGCAATGACCTTCGGCACTATCTTTTCTTGATTGATTCTTCCTCATCTTTGAGAGGCAAGGATTTTTTAAGATTAAAGAGCAGCAATGTAGATGCACAAGGAGCTTTTGTGCTCAAGATCTCAGATTGCATTGTTTGTATCAAGATAACAGTGATTTTTTTGGTCTCTTTGGACCTGATTTGGTCGAGATCCTATTTCATTGACCCAGTCGTCTACTCTTTGGATCGGTGTTTTTCAACTGTGGTTGCATATCTTTAATCACCAGAGGATCACTCAAGTTTCTTGATTCACCGTGCATTGTAGTGCTCATGCTTCGCCAAGATTTTTTTGGCCAACTTAGTTACCTTAAGTGATCTGCATTCCAACTGATCGACTTGTTGTTGAGCACATAGCTCCTTTGTAGGTCATGCACACATTTCACTCGACCTTTGTAGGTTTATCGGCCCTCTGGAAATGAATTTGATTCTAGCCTAAGTGGCCTTTCTAGCTACTGTGATCACTGGACCAGGCATAAGTCACCTCTGATCACAGATTTGGTCGTAGAGGCATACATCACCTTATGCACATCATTCATAATTTGTTTTTCATCAGCGAATATTTCACCTAGTTTGGGAGTTTTCTGGCTTATCTGGCTGCCTTCACACCGTTGCAACCCGCAATCGCGATCTCTAGCGTTTTTATTTGCGTTGGATATCTAAATTTGTTTGGCCTTAAATAATGATCCTTTGGGCTTCTGTGACATGCATCCCACATCTACCACCTTCTCCAAATTGCAAGGCTTCAACAAAACTGCAATAAGATTTGGCGCTTTAGACTTGGCGCAAATTGCAATCTTCATTGATCACGCAACTTGAAGACCGATCTCATTTGGTTTCTACGGCCCTTGTTTTTGGCCAATTTGACACAGATCTGACTTTGCCATCATTGGAATTAGACTTTCTATTGCCATTGATTGGCTTTTTTTGAGGCCTTCATCTGCGGACTGCAAAGTTAAGGGTTGGCATCATTTGAAGGGCACTATCCAGACCAGCCCAAACCACGCAACTTTGGTTGTCTTGGCCAGAATTTTGGGCGATTTGATCCCACATCAATATTTCCTGAGACTCATTCTTTTGGGACAATGTTGCCCCTGATTGGGAATTCTGTATACTCCATGACCGCCCCATCCCACTGAGCAAATCGACCTGTGGTGTTTATTGTTCTAGTCGACTGCAATTTAGAGTTTTTTATGTGGAAAACTAACGATCCAACAATTTTTTTTACCGTTTTGTGTCCAAGCCTATCAGGCCTCGCTCTAGTCAGGACTCTGAATCCTCTCGACCACTCCTCTTCCAGCTCTGTCAAGGGGATTTTCGGCTAAATGTCACCTGAGTATGTGACTTCCGGCAAGGCCACGATGGACGTCAATGACTTCAGCTTTGGGGTCATTGTATTGGAGGTGGTTTGCGGTAGAATGGTGGTGGACTTCTGGTCCCTAAATGTTCTTCTCATTGAATGGATCAGGAATTTGAAAAGGAAAGGAATGTTGTCCAACGATATGGATGTGAGACTATTTGGTGCATTTGTCTTGGTCCCTGAAGACCCACTTGGCCTCCTGATCATCTCATTTGGCCTCTCTGCCCACCTTTTCAGGTCCCATAGCCTCCTTGTCTGCTTAGGACAGCCTGTCCCGAAACGGGACAGGTAATTCTTTTTTTTTTTGCAAAGCTCCACAAGGAGGGGGACTTTTTCTTTTTGCCACAACTTGCACCTGAGGAATTGGATTTCATGTTCTTATAGTCGTTGGAAAAGTGGTTCCAAGTACTTTGCCATGGTGTAGGTGATTTTTCCCTAATTTGCTGTATTTTTCCAGAATTTGCCTCCGAATGTCAGTTTTGCTGGATTTTTTTGACATTTTTTGACAGGGCATAAGTTTTGCCTACGATGTCGAAATTGAGCAAACTTTTTTTTTTAAATTGATCAAAAAAATGCAAGGAACCCATTGGTACATGTCATTTTAGGCTTCCACATTGACAACATTGTACTCATTCTTGTATTTCTTTCTCGAGGCATATTTTGCAACATTATTTATTATGAGGGTTCATCCTTTGTAGTTTTTTGTCATTTGTTTGAGGTTTGTAAGGCATGCATAGTCAATGTCTTCATTGTTCACCTCATGACATCAACTCTTTCAGTCCTTCATTTGGACATTGCATGTATCCATTGAATGCACTTTTTGATTTGTAAATACACTGAGATAAAGTGCCACATATTGTACCTATAGTTTGGGGATCTTGCACACCATGTTGTGCCCTTTTTTGTACTCGCACTACTTTATAAAGTGCCATGGGGGGTTGTGTTAGTACATTGTTATTTGCCATCACAATCTTGTCCGGTGAGAGTCCCTCCATGACAACATTTCAGCCTCATGCACATGTGCCTTGTTATTTGCACACCCTTTACTAATTTGCAGGTACTCCTTTGTGCATCTTCTGTTGTTGCTTCTTCACCTTCTTACACTACATTGTGACACACAATTTCAGTAGAGCTACCATACCTCTCCCTTGTCAACATTATGGGGGTATCATACTACTTGTGCTAATGCTTCCTTAGTTTCTCTTGGAGTGATCTATGTATTTAGTTTTTGTTCCTATATACTAGGCAGATGCAGCGGTTTGTTACCCATGCATTTAGGTGAGATGGAACAGATACCATATAGACAATCTTGCATTCCAGATTGTGGAGGCAACCTTCTACCTTATTCAAATGATCAGGGTTCTTGAGACTATTGGACCCTGTATTTTCAACTATCACATTGGTTGAGTAGTGTCGTTGGGGTCACTCGTACAAATTTGTGTCTCTTTGATCATGATCTTCATCCTATTTTTCAGTGAAGGTTCTTCAGCAGTGTAGTAGCTCTTCAATAGTTGTTTGTAGCCTTTTTGTGCTTCAGTGGAGTTCTTCATGTTCCTAATCTTTTTGGGACATCCTTTGTGAGGGCTTCTTAGTCCTTTTATCTCCTATGGGGGGGTATCTTTTGTATCTTTGTGATGGAAGGAGTCCTTGGGGGGTCATGTCGAGTCCTCCTTCCTTTCTTCCTTCACTTTTCTCTCTTTTGGAGAGGAGTTTTTCCCATGAGGTTTTCTCCTTTTCTCCGCTTGTGAGAGATCTTTTGTACATGGGTACCTAACATGGCCTTGTTGTCAGGACCCATCTTTGCATGTTTGCATTTGTTTGTTCCTCTGTAAGTTAAACTTAAGGGGGGGTGTTGGTGTGAACAGGATTATTACCTATCCGGTTTACCCTTGTGTGGATAATTCATATTATTTAACTATTTATTAGTTAAATGATACTCACACATGTTCACATGTTAAGTTGACTTAGTGAGTCTACTAGATGTTTCTAGTTGTTTCTAGTTGTGTCTAGTTGTTGCTAGGTGTTGATAGTTGTCTTATCCTACACATGTGATCTAGTTGGCATCCTATCCTCTAGTTGTCTCATGTGATAGGAATGTGACACTTGTCACATGACTACAACATCTTAGCTTTCATCCTTGTCTTTATAGGCAAGGCTTCTCATTGTATCATACAATATTGTATCGAGTCATTATCTTGTATATAGAATATTACTATATCATGATGATCTTATTTGATTCTTGTGATTAGCTCTTAAACATCTTGATCATGGGATAGCTACCTCCATAGCTAATCCTAACATGAATTCATTCTAGAGATCACCAATAAAGTATGTTGAAAGGCTACAAAGACCAGAGAGATGTTCCTTAGCAGAGAAAAGTTCATAATCTTAGTTTTGATTATGTTGTTTAGATGTATATCAACCACCTCTTATTTAGGTTTTCTCTCAGTCGAGAGGTTTGGCATAATATTTCTATCAAGGGAAGTAAAGGGTCTCAATTGGAGAATGTTTGGAAGTGTTTTCCAGCCACTTCCAAGTTGTTTTTGACTAATACAATGCTCATTTTTCATGCTTATTCTTGGAAATTACAATAGTGCAGTTGTTGTTCCTTGTGTAGAGTGATGATCTTGTTAAAATCAAATTGTTCATTACTGATTACAGTCTTGAACAACAGAAATTATATGCCTTTTTAGAGCTTTCAAACCTTGAGAATTCATTTTACAAAGGGTTGTGATGTGAACTTTGATAGTTTACTCTTTGAGTTTGTTCAGACTAATGAACTTCCGCATGCATTTGATCATCTTTTGGAGACTCTTGGAGTAGGTACAGTGAGAGATTTCACAAGTCCTCATGATTGTATCGGAATTGTTCAGACGAGGCATGTTAGATCCAAGTGGTGTTATGATAATTTTCACCTTCTACATATGTTCACACAATTATTTTCCCCCACTTGGAGGGGTGCTTTAGTTAACATTTTCTATGCTTACCTTATGTTTTCGCTTATGCATATCCACATCTTTATTTTCATATCATTACTTCATATAATTTTCCTTCTTTTCCTTTTTGCTTTATCCCCCCCACCAAACGTAGGTTGATCCTTTTTCACCTTTCACCTTTTACTATCCACTCTTGATTTTATACCTACTGCCTTTACCACTTTATTTGCTTACATTACATTACTATTCTTTCAATTTTATACTTGCTATACATTTTTTTTTAATTTATCGTTCCATAATTTACTTATGTCTTTCACTTCTCAGGCATCATACCCATGACACTTATTTTACTTTGAGGCTTACACCTTACCATTGTTTATTCTTTTACTTGTATTAATTTCCATGCAACATGCTTATTAGAGCCTATAAATTGATCATGCATTGATACATCATGCTAGTTAGAGCCTATACATTGATACATCATGTTAAATAGAGATTATACACTAAGCCTACATTAATACATCACACTTTCTAGATTCACTTGTTAAGACTATCTCAATATATCACACTTCCAAATCCTATATTTTGAGCTACCTTTACTTTGGGGTGTCATGCCATCCCACACCACTTTATGCTTGCCATGATACATCCTTACATTTGGTGGGCATCATGCCTTCACTTTATATGCTTTGCATCTGCATGGTTGAATCCTAACTTCAGGAAGCTTCATATCTTCTCTCTTTATACTTCACACCTTCATGATTACTTCCTTACATCAGGGGCATAATTGTTAGAACTTAGCAATGATATTCAACTACAAAGAATGTTTCGAGAAAATTTTATTTGTAGACTGGAAAAACATCATTGGTTGTCTATGTAAAAAGATGTGAGTTTTAGATGTTGCAATATGGTATGGAGGATTGTCTACATGTGGTGATGTTGTGGTAGCAACTGTAGACACTTAAAAATGTCCCCTTCACTCGCAAGCATCACATTCATGTCAATTTCAACTATTAATTAAATAATTTTAATTGTTTAATTAATTCAATTTTCTCCTTTCTAATCATTTGTCTATGTTTCTTCTGTAATTAAATAATTAATTTTAATTATTTGATTATTTAATTATTCACACTCTAATGTCCCTCTTCACTCAGTTGATTTAAACAAATAAACATTTGTTTAAATACCAATCACTTAATTAAATAAATCGCATTTGTTTAATTAAGGGTTCACATGTCCCACTTCCAATAAATTAAATAAACCAGACAAATTTATTTAATTTAAAACCCCTCACACCTCATCATATTTTTGAAATTTAAATTCACTCTTGTCTTGTAGTAGAGGGAAACCCTAATCGATCTCCACCCTCCATTTTGCTCCAAAGTCAACATTAGATCCTAGCCCTTCATTCAAACATGCTCTTCTATAAAACATCTTTTTACAACTATTTTCAACATTTAACATAACCCTAAAAATCTGCTGTACACTCTCCAACATCTTACCATTTTCACTCATTTGAGCTTCTCTAGATCATTGCAAATCTGTAAATCTGAGAACACTATGGAAGATTAAGGAGGACAATGGAGATAGGTCAAATGTTAGCTTAGAATCTGAGTTATTTGTTGTTTATTTAATTGATTTTATACCTAGTTTGCACTCCATTGGGAGCTAGGGCTTGTTGTCACTGATTTTCTACATGTTTGATAGCTTTTTCCCTAACTCATTCTAGTGAACCCGACGTGAATCAAGTGTTTTTTGTCAACTTCTAAAAGACAAGTTTTGCAGGTGTCCTCCTGGCCTCAAACGAACCTCACCGTTGAGTCTGGGAGGCCTCGCAGGCAAAGATTAACATAAAACACCCTAGGTTCGATTTTTGTTTACTAGTTAAAAAATTTGTTTACTAGTTAAAAATTTACTTGCAGGTTGATATCACCGGTGGCGGGTTTAATTCTTGTCTATAGGCTAAATATTTGTTGCAGGTTTTTACCCCCTGCTACACATCTGATGCAGTTAGAAAAACCCTAACATTGCTATGTTGCCACTATTCAAAAAAGTCGACACCATCCTCCAGAATCCCTTTGTCACTAAACATAGTTGTTGCCACTTGTTTATCCTGTGTCGCCTCCCTATTGACAACAAACCGTAACTATTTCTAAGCTTTCACCGCTTACCCTATAGACCCCCGCTAACCTCTAATTCTCCTCTTTGCCCTCCGCATAGAACCCTAAACTCTCGGGTCAAAAACCCAATCCCTGTCATCGATCGCCTAGGGCTTCCGCCTAGGGTTTCTGCCGCCCAACAGTCAGCTTTGGCAATGTGTGAGGAGGTCTACTAACAGTCAGCATTGAAGTCCCTAGTGTCGACAGCCTTGCTCGCTAGCTCGTGGCCTCTTTGGCGACCAGGGGGGTTTACTTATCCTCGCTCTGTATTTTCTTTTTTTAATTTTTTTCCCTTTTCTATAGCCCCTGGTCATATGACTGACCAGGGGCTCCATACAAAACTTAACCGCCAACCTTGACTGTGACCGCTACCTGTAGTACATGTAACCACATTACTTTTAACTGCTAGAGGTTAATATAAAATGTTAAGTCTGACCCCCCTTATCACCTACATGCCCTAATAGAGCAGATTTTTTCTTTTCCTCATAACTTGGGCATACGACATCAAAACTTCACAAACAATGGCTCGTTGGAAAGTTGACTCTGCCAACTATGCAATGGTGTAGGTTTCATTAGGTAAAAGTGTCATTTTATCATGTATTTTCATAGTCAAAGTCAATGTTACATTTGAACTTCAAACGCAAATATCTTTGGTATTTTTCATCAGATTTCAGTGATTTTTTTTTCAAATTGCTCAAAATTTCATTTACTTTCTCATGCTGCAATTGGTTTTTTTGCGACTGATCAAAATTTTTAGATATTTTCCATATTCGATTTCTTGGCCTTTTGGTCTTGGTAGCTTGGAAAGGGGGTATTTTGCTTCATATTTTTTTGTTTTTCACACTTTGGTAGGTGTTTTTCTACTACTAATTTCTAATTTGTAGCTTTGTGGTGTTCGCTAGGAAAAGAAATCAAGTTGAAACTATTAACGAATTTGGTGCAGGGTTTCATCCTTTCATGTGTGTGTTATTTTCTATCATAGGCACATTTCGATTTGGTGCATTAAAAAGAACAATAGCTTGTTGTTTTCACACTTATTTTGGGGCTTAAAAAGAATCATTTATCTTCTTTGTTTGGTGGTTTTGTTTATGTTGTGAAGTGTGTATTCTCTTCCCTCGCGCTCTAAGTGATCTTGGGAATCAAAAGCACTTCCCAACATTTGCATAGATCACACCACACATTTAATTTCTAAAGGTCAATGAATATGTGCTAGTGTGACCAAGTAAATGTGTATGCTCTCTCCTCGCATCCTAGTATGAACTTGGAGATCAAAAACATTTACTTGTGTTGCTTTTGTTACCCTTTAGAGTGGGCCTACCTTTGAGACACATCTGCAAGGAGAACTCGTTGGCGACCCCAAGTGGTATTTCTCTCGGGCCTCTATTTAAATAGATAAGGTGAAAGCCAAGTCTAAACTATCATTAGCCTTTGCCGTACAGTGACAATCCAAATGTGCAGGCTACCCACGTTTACGTGAGGTATTTGTTAGTACCACTAGTAGGGTTGGTTAAAGCCTTAAGTGGCTTGTTGGAGGCTCACGAGGTGGTAAGTCCCCGAGTTGCGACTAGAAGACAAATTAGTTAGAGGCCTCCCCTTTTTGACCTTGTGGTGGTTTGTTCAAGGCAAGAGGACACATAATCCTCTCTAGATTCTCACCATAAGGCTCCCTTGAGATGAGATGTGAATCCTTAGCTTAGCATAAGCTATACATAGCTTTCCGGGGAAAGGGTGATTGGGTTATCCTTCCATTCCAGGAGGCCCCTATCAATCCTCTCTCGCAGAGACAAAAGAATGTACACACCCACTCTAGGTGTGATGACATTTGAGTCGATGGAGATTCCAAGTTGTGGGCTTGAACAAGCTACCATCAGCCATTGACTTTAGGGATATGAATTGTCTTATGTGTGTGAACTGTTTTCGAATTGTGATTAAGACTCATGTAAATTCGGAGTTGGAAAGCCCTTGAACATACACATACACTTACCAAGTCAAGAGTCACCAGAAACAGCCAATCTGATTGCCAATTGTCTTCTATGTTTGATGTGTCTTCTAATTTTTCAAACAAATTACCCAAACAAACATATAAACAATACACCACAATCATAGGGAAACCTTTGAGCATCTACCTTCCCTATCAAACTCAAATTGCAATTGTGTCAACATACCTTAGACTTGCATATTTTATTCAACCATCCATTCCATTCCCTTAGGTTTAGGTATCATCCTATAGCTAGTTCATTCTAAATCATTGCCTTATTGCTCAAACTCATTACATTCACTTAGGTTATCCTTGCATTGATTTAGCCCTTTGCACTTTAGATCAACCTCAAAAATTAAGTTACTTCTGAGACTTGGAAAATAGGATATTTTCCATACTTTGATCATACCTCAGGTACAAACTTGAAATGTCTAAGACCTTGCCCTTTCCCATCAATCAAATCAATTTACAAGTTGGACTTTAAACTCACAAGTCTAGTTTGGGTCCATCTTCCTCAAATTGCAAGTTGAGTCTCCAACTCATGTGTCTAGTTTGGTGGCTCACTTCAATCAATCATTATTCTCCCAACACTTTCAAGGTCTTAAACAATTTCAATTAGTCACCTGGGTATACCTTAGTGTGCTTTGGCATCCTCTTTTATCAAAATCTCTTAAGGTTGCTTATCCGATTAGCTTTATACATTGTCATAGCTTCATCCCTCATTATTAGCGTTTGTCATAGCTTCATTATCAAAAATCCCAAAACATAGCATTAGTGACATTTCATAATTACCCACATAGCATTTGCTACACTTGTCATCCTCATTTTCCAAAATTCCCATTAGTTGGATTTGTCATAACCTATTGTCAAAAAAATTCCAAAACATAACTTAGTTGCATTTGCCATCCTCATTAATCCACTAGTTGCATGAAACATAAAATCTCCAAAACATACCTTAGTCACATAGATCACCTTGCATTGTCATCCCAATAGCATCCCAAAAATTCACAAGTCTTATATGGTCGAGACACGGTTGCAAATGAAGAGAAAGGGAGTAGGTCCTCCTAGTCATCCCTATAGTGAACACACAAACACGTCATTCTAAACATCCTCACCAACACATTTCATCCTAATCATCCTTGTCATATCCTAATCACATCTTATCTATCCTAGTCATTCCACATCATCATTCTCATTCTAGTCAATCACTAGTCAAAATGGTCTTGATCCATAGCAAGCCTATGCCCAATCCTAATCCCAAGTTCATACTTTGAGGAGGCCATCTCTTTAGTATTAATGATGAGACAAGTCCTAATATTAATCCATCCATATGTCAAGTCCATTCCACATCAACCAACCCCAACCAATATCCCCATCAATTCACTTCACAAGAAGAACATGTGAGCCCAAGTCCACCTTTGCAACAAGATCAAATGCCTTTGAGTGCTAATGCCACCTTTGTCAAGGGGAACACTAGTCTAGCTCATCCACCCTATAAGTACCTTCTACCATTTAATCCTCCATCAAATCTATGTCATAAGTTCAAACATTACAAAAGTAAACCTATGGAGTCATCCAAATCCACAAATTCATCCAACCCCTTTGACCTTCTGTCTAATAAAAGTCCAAATCCTAATCCTACAACATATTCCACCCCTTTTATTCCTCCACCATGGGAACTTTCCACTCAACCTAATCCTAATCCTAAGCCTACAACTTCAACCCTCATTATCCATCCACTATATTGTCCATCCACACTTACACTTGCAAAGGATGTGATCCATTGGCTACTAGCAAGGAATAAGCCACCCCCATGTCAAACACCTATCCTTAATCCAATCAAAGAGTCCTCAAACATCATGTCCATCCGTTCAACCCCACCATGTGGTCCACAACATGGCAAGCCTCTCCAAGAGTCCTCCACATCCACTTCCATTCCAAGTCAAAAGATATGTCAAGGGTCTAAACCAAAGCATGTAGAACCATTAGCTCCTAATTCTAATCAAGATCAAATTGCTTCCATTCAACCTATCCATAGCACAATTAATTCTATTCATGATCAAGCTCCCATTTATGATCAAGATCCTACCTATGATCAAGAAGGCCATGATGATCCTCCAAGTCAACTTTATGCATTCCATGGTCAAGAGCTTATCACTTCACCTATCCACAATCCACAAACATCCACTCCCCATGATGGGACATGTGGCTCCCAAGCACACATAGATGATCAAACTAGTAGCGTGGATCTTAGTGAACACAATGCTAGTCAATATCCTAATGGTCCTTCCACATCCACCATCAATCCCATTTCAAATCCATAATATCCACTTGGTCTTACCACCTTCATTCATGAGTGTTCCTCCTTAGGACAACAACAACCATTGTCTACCACTTCACCTTCTCCATCCAATAATGAACTCAAGTCTAGTTCCCAAACCACACCTAGTCCTATAGTCCATCGCATGCTCCAAAACATGAATTATCAAGGTAAAGGCTTAGGCCTTTATGAATAAGAAATTTTAGAGCCCATACATGTCAAAATCCCTGCACACTCATATGGCCTTGGATATACACCCCAAAGTAATCAATCTAAAGATGTTGGTACTTCCTTCGTGCCTCCTAAATCTACCACTTTCCACCATAAGTCCTATCATACCCCCAAGACATATGTTGCCATTCCACCTCCATTGTCATACAAATGTCAAAAGCATGTGACCATACACCTTCCACCATCAACTTTACCTCCGTTACTTCCAACTGCTAATTTCCCTCCATCCACTTTACCACCATTACTTCCAACACCTAATTTCCCTATCATCCATAACACCCCTTACATTCCCAATCATGACCAAAAATGTGCACATTGTCTAAACAAGAAGCTTCCACCATGTCCATGAGAATCAAAAATAAACATTTGGATACCTCTACCTATAAAGCAAAAAATTATAAAGGTCCTAATGCCTTAGGGCACAAATGCAAAGGGTCAAAGCAAAATACATTCAAAAGACTATCCAAGCCCATACCTCCAAAAGCAAAGGCCAAAACTAAAATGGTTTAGGTTCCTAAGCAAAAAGAAGTCAAGTCAAATGAGGCATCCTCTTCCACATCTCAAAGATCCCAACAATCATCTTCCATTAAAAAAATCCCATCCCATATACAAATCCCACAAGCAAAGAAAAAATCATAAAAATACTAAGTCCATGTGGGTATTGTTGGCACCTTCAAAATTTGCAAATTTGAAGTGCCTATATCCTTTCGATGTGTCAACAGAGGCTAGGTCGACATGCTACTCAATCTACCCCAGAGCCCACCTTCGCTGATTAAAATCTTGTAGCTCAGAGATCATCTTCCAAATCCGTATGGTGGGAAGTTTTTTGGCACATATGGTAACATGCATGCTCAGTTTTGTGCTTCTAGGGTGGGTTTTGATGAGCTATTTAATTCTTTCCTGATTGCGACTGGGCTAGATTTGGTGTTCCAGAAAGTTTCAAATCTTGAAATTATGAGGGCAACCCATTTCTCGCTTTGGTCAAAAACTTCTCCAATTCTGGTTTCATCAAAATCAGAGACCGTATAATGCATTATTTTAATGCATTTCAGTTGCAGCGAAGGCATCTAACAAGCCAGTTTACAAAGGAGGTCTCGAAATTCTTTCAACGATGTGAATTTTGAGGAAATGGGTTTGCTTTAAATAATTCATAATGGCCTTGCACAAATTTTCACGGCCCTTCGATCGCTCGTCTGGTCGCAGTGAAAATGCATCGTTTGTCCGGGAGGAGAAATTAATTATTTTCCATTTGCCTAAAGTTGAAAATTGGAATTTCAAAATTATTAATGGGCAAAAGTAATATTTTAAGGTGTTTTTGATATAATAAGGTTGAAAAAACTAGGGGCCGAACCCTTTTACAAAACCAAGCCCAGGGGCAAGAAAACAGAGCACTGATAGTACTTAGACAACACAGAGAAAAAACCAGCAACACAGGCACAACAACCTTGCTGTAAAACAAAAACCAACCAGAGGGTCTACACAATAGATCTCGAACTAACAAACCTGACTCCCTGAACCCGAGGACGTAAAGCTGCAAAAGATTTGGGTAGTCCTTTCTTTTTTCTCCGGACCACTGTCCAAGAGGCTTCCAAGTCCAAATCCTCTAACGGGGTGAGAGGGGAACCTCACCTGACACCTCAACCAAAGAGGTCTCACGCAAAGAGGTAACAATAGTACCCCCTACCATAGACGACACTCCAACAGCAGACGACACACCAACAGTAGCAACAACCCAGTCACGGGTGGAACATCAGAGCAGAAGAAGTTAAAGCAACAGGAGCAGCAGATAGCAGGTCCTAGGCAGGAAGAGGAAAACTAATCTCAGGCTGAGGAGCCACAGCGGATGGAGATGAAGGAGGTGACTCCTCAGGAGGAATAGTGAAGTCCGAGCGTTGAACATCACGCCACCACAAAGCCACACAATGATGTTGCTTAGATTTAACACACTGCTCAACCAAGTGACCAATGCCAAAGCAGCGCCAACAACAAAAAGGAATACCCTCGTAGTCCAAAACCTGACTCCACTAACGATTAGCAACATTAAAGATAATCTATGTAGGTAATGCCTTATTCAAATCTAGATCCACGAGGATCTGAGCATAAGTCGTATGTGTAAACTGTAAGGTAATAGGATCAGTTAAAATAAACTGCCCAAGAGAGTTCCCAATCGCAGAAAAGCAAGAGTCTTGCCAAAATTGGAGAGGGAGGTTGGGGAGCCTAACCCAAGTGGGTGAAAAATTAAAGATTCATTCACTGGATTAAAGAGAGGAAACCAGGGATGAATCAACAAGGGATGCTGGCCCCAAAACCAAATAGAACCCTCAAACATAACATTCCTGTCCTCAATATTATCGAAAGCAATAATAATAAAAAACCCCTAGCACAAGGGTAAATTTTGATTGTATAGCTAGTAATTGGTCCCCACGTATCAGAGATCCAAGAATTTAGGTCATGGAGACGTGGCAAAAAATAACTGAATCTACAGATCAAAGCGTGGGAGGAGAAATACTTCTTAATCTTCAAAACCTCAACCCCAAAAGAAATAATGGGCAGAGCAGCACAGGGAAAAGGTGACCTCTGACGCTTCCCTTGAATAATAGCTAAGAAAGAGGGCTTACCCCCCTTTGTTGAATCCAAGCCCACCAGTGACGCACCAGCCACAGAAAACCCCGTGGACAACGCACCAACAATAGACGACACACCACTAGATGACACACCAATAGCAGGCGACGCACCAATAGACAGTGTACCAACAGCAGCAGAAGAACCCAACAACCTCCCAGTGACTGGCGGCGCACCAACAGCCTTAGTCACGGACAGCAGATGGGTCTCTGCAACAGGCAGCGCCCCAATAGTAGATGAATCCTGAGATAAACCAACAGCGGACGACACACCACCAGACGACGCACCAACAGTGGGTGACGCACCAATGGATGGCACACCAACAACAACAGAAGAACCCAACAACCTCCCAGTGACAGTCAGCGCACCAACAACCTCAGTCACGGACAACACACGGGTTAATATTTTAAGGTGTTAAATGTTTTAATATAAGCATTTTTATAATGTTTATACATTATAAGGTTATGCAAAGGGAAATAAAGCTCATTTATAAGGATTTCACACCATCGCACGGGTGCTTCGTCTGCACCTCCTCTGCCATGTGATGGTGCGATATGGGCCTTTCTCAGTTGATTTTGGCCTGTTGTTTCTTTTGCTAAGTGTTGATGCCTTTCCCTTGCCATGCAGAGTTTTCTAGGGTCCTCAGGCATGTTCAGGCATGTGTTGTTGCCTGATGGGATGCTGATCACGTTTTTGGTCTTCAGGCAAACTTTTGGAGGCTCTGTTTGGCCCAAACTTGCTGCTCCATGCTCCAAATTCATCCCTCAACCATTTGTAATGCTTGGGCAGAGATTTTAGATGTATTTGAGGCATGTTCGGATTGCTGGCAGTTGCAAAAATGCCCTTGCATCAGCAAAAACAACCCAGTGATGATGAAATTTGACATGGAGGCTACATAATTGTGTTCTCTGTTATCTCAGAGGATGGATGCAAGCAGGAGGAGTCTGAAGAGAAGACCACATAGTTCCATATCGCAACTGCGCACAGGGATGAGAGAGCCTTCAGGCAAGCCATGCGATGGTGCGAAATGGTGGTGCCCAACAATTGCAAAGTAAAAAGTGAAAAATCAAAAGGAGGAAAAATAAATTAGAAAGATGTATGGTTCCAAGTTTCATTTATTTTGTCTCTCTCCTCTTTTTATATAATGTTAATATTCCCAATGTTTATCGACGACAGCTTGCAATATGTAATAGCTCACCTACCCGCCTTAAATGTGGGACTCTTTGGCGCCTCATTTGGCTATCTATAAAGGAGTGCTGGTAATTTATTATGGTTGTTGAAGGATTGGGAAGCTTTGAAGAGTAAAATATAAGTGCAGTTTTGACTAGTTGCCCTATTTTATGGTGTTGTAAGTTTCATTTTCTGTATGTTGAATGCATTTTTATGAGCAGTTTATCAGTTTCAGATTGTGTTAGATGAATAATGTTGTGGCATGTATTTCTACTTACTATCTCCAGTGTCATCTATGTTTCTCTTTTGAACTGAGTTACTAAGGGTATCCAAGTTCTTGAATGCACATTTGTTGTATTGCATATTTGGTTTCTTACCTCTATTTAAGGAACATATTAAAAAATTTAAATAAAAAATGGAGAGGAATGTTTGATAGCAGGGATGTTTGTAAGAAGAGTCAATAGAAATACTCATTCTTAGGTGTTATTTGTATGGCAGATACAAGCTAAACCCTTTGAAATTTGTATGTGTGTCCTGCTCATGAGAAATACTCCACATGTTAAAGATTGACTCTGAACCCTAAGATAGGCACTGGTCAACTGTTGGGTAGATTTTATGATTCAAGCCTTAATCTAACAACCAAAATATAAAACACAAAAACAACAATCAATCTTTTAGGTTTTAGGAGTAGGGTCTAGGTGCTACATGTTCTTAGATTTAACCAGAGGAGATAATCCAAGAATATTGCCAGTCTAGGGTTTATCTTACAAATCTTGGTGTATACATGAGAGCATTCTACCTGAGTTAGTCAAAGATAAATATTTTGGTTGTGAATAAGGGATACCCCTAGGTGCGGCAAAACCTGAAGTGCAGAGGAGACAGAGAGTTAGTCTCTTGTTCGTTGGCCACTGACTTGAGGCCCCTGTGGATAGAAGATGGAAACTTTTAGGGGAACTCAAACAATCAACTAAGAACACTAATAGGTACCTAAATGCCTATATCATCCATCTCCTAAGCAAACATTGCCATTGCTTCCCACACCACCTCCAAATCAAAAGCTTCAATGTTTATCACGGTGTGTGCAGCCATTGGTCATGATTACTTTCCATATCCCCATCACCCCATCATTCAACTATTATCCTACATATCTTCCTCGTCACTTCCCTATGGTCCATGCTTTTGCATAAGTCCTACATAATCCATATCATAATCCACTACCTTTCCCTTACATAATCCACATCATAATCCAATATCTACCTACTTCATCTCCCTCTCATGTCATCTCTTACCAACATCTATGAGCATGATGACATTTGACATGGTACATGTGTGACGACATACATCTCTAATGGGACACTATCACATTTCATGGCACTAGATGCTCGAGTCCCTCCTTTCCATATCCACCTATCCCATCCAAAAAAGTAAAAAAACAAAAAAAACAAAAAACAAAAAACAAAAATAGTAAAGAGAAAATCCCTTCGTCCAATGGTGAAAACCACCCTTGGTGGCGTCTTGGATAAGTACCATGATGAAAACCTGGCAAACATGCGTCATGTGTAGGTTGATCTTCTAAATCACTTACACTTGGGGGCACATTGTCTCATCCTACCTATCATCTCCAACCTATCATTTTCCATCCTATCATATCATACCATTTCATATCCTATCTACCATACTTAGTCATTATATACATATACCTATCATATTGAATCCATCCATCCTCCCCTTCTTCCTTTTGATCTTGATAAAGATATGGGGGCAAAATGTTGACAAATGCTTTGGATATCTCTTGATATACCTATATCCTTTCCAAACAATCCTATCATCATCCTCTTATCATCATAAGCTTTGTCATGTCAAATCCTAAACACTATACCTAAAACGGGGCATGTTATTCCTATGCGACATAGTCTTTGGAGATCACATCCTTGCCCTCTTACGCATACATCCATTCCATTTTCTATTGCCCACCCTTTTATCCATTCATCCCACCTACCTCCTTGCACCTAGACTTGGTTTTCCCCTTGTCATAGGTATCTAGCATAAAGGCTATCAAAATTGTCATCCAATGAAAACCCAAAACATCAAAAATTTAAAAAAAAAAAAAAAATTTCAAAAAACACAAAAAAATCAAATATTTCAAAAAATCCAAAAAAATCAAAATATGTCAAATATCAAAAAAATCAAAACATGTCAAAACTACAAAAAAAATCAAAACACTTCAAAAGAAAAAAAAATCAAAACACTTCAAAAGACAAAAAAATCAAAACACTTCAAAAGACAAAAAAAACAAATATTCCCAAAAATACAAAAAAATCAAATATTCCCAAAAATACAAAAAAATCAAATATCCAACAAGAATCCAAGCAATAAAATCACTCCTTCAAATCAATTCATCATAATCAAATCAAATCAATTCTTCAATTCAATCAATCCAAATCATCATTCAAAGTCAAATCATTCCAGCCATAAATTCAATCAACTCATTCCAATCAATCAATCCAATTCCAAATCAAATCAAATCAAATAAATTCATCATCATTATTCAATCAATCCAATCATCAATTCACTTCATCAATATCATTCCATCAAATCAATCAATCATCCAAACCAAATCAAGTCAATCCAATCCAATAAACTCAAATGCAAGTCATATCAATCTATGACAATCAAGTCAAATTATCCAATTACATCAATAGTCTTGATCCTAGCCTTGTTGTAAAACCAATCAATCAATCAATCATTAATCAGACCTTGGTGTTGCTCGCATGGCTAACAACACTAGTATCAATCAATCATATCAATTGTCTTATACAGGATGTTGCATTTTCAAAACTAGACTAGGTGTCTTATATGACGTGTTTCATTTCCTGAATCTAGACACCATCATTATAATTATCATTAATCAATCAATCGCTTGATCATTGGTTTATAGCTTGACAAGGGCAATGCCTTGTTTGTTTTTTGAATCATTTGTGCATGCTTGTTTACTTGCTTGTGTGTGTTATCACTTTATCTTACATTTGAATCACATCCAAAAACATCGAATATTATCAAAAATCACAAAAAAATCAAATAACCAACCAAAAACCCAAGCAATAAACTGTTTCAAAAACTACTTGGTCAAACTACGTCACCTTTGAGCTTTCACGTAGGCAAGGCCATCTTTGATGAGCCCCCAAGGCATTCTACCCTTAGGTCTTAGGTCACATAAAGTCCACCCAGTTGAACTATGTTGTCTCTGCGTTGTCACGTAGGCAAGGCCATCTCTGACGATTCCCCGAGACATTAGGTTAGTGCCTTAGGGCCTGTTGAGTCAACTGTCATAATAAGTCATCCCTTAACGAGATGGACACTTTGACTAGACTAAAGCAATCAATCTTTCACAAGGAAAGCAAGATTACACGTCAACAAGACCGATCATAAAAAATAGCCTAACAATCATTCCTCATCACTCACATGGTGATAATCGAACATTGCTATGAGCAATCTTCATCAATTCCCACATGTCTTTTAAACAGAATGGGACATAGTCAAAACCAGGCTTTACGCCTTAGACAACATGTTTCATCTCTCAAACATCATCAATCCTTGAACATAACAATCATCTCACAACTTGTGGCATTTTTGAAACCAGACCACATGTCTATGTCACAATCCTACCAGTTGCCTTAGACAGGTAGGGGTATTGCCGAAACTAGACCAGGTGCCTTATATGACATACCTCCCATCCTGAAACCAGGCATCATTCAACCTATCATAACCAGTCAAAACAAACACATGCACACTTAGCAAACGATCTACATGATTGTTAACTCTGGGTCTTGTCTGTCTTATTTGCTTTGCAGTCTCGTTCTTATGCTTCTCAATGTAGTCCTTGAGTGATGAAGAGAAGCGAGGATAGAGAGGGACCTTTTCTTTGATTGTTGTTTGCAGTTTGTCTTAGCGAGATGACTGGGGCAACTAGGTTTCTTGCGTGTGATCGAGATTCTATTGGGCATGAGTCAAAGACATCCTATGCATTGGAAAAACTAAATGCTTCCTTGCATCAGGACTTGCATACCTCAAGGTTATCTCATTACATGTTCCGACAAGGTACCGTGGTTACTAGTCTGAGTCAGGCATTCCTTGTCTGTCATGTGCATGTTTCGCAAGGGATCACATTTTTGCACTTTGGCCTCTATCATGTCATTGTGTTTGTCATCCCTTGACATAATAAGTTCTATGATGATAAGTAGAAACTACAAGTGAGAAGCTCAAAAATCTATCAAAGCAAGATGTCATTCCCATTCTTCTGGCCAATCTTCATTCCTCGACCATTTCTCTCTCTTGCATCTTCATTTCTTCTATTCACTTTACCATGATGGCATACTTTTTGGGAAATTTCCCAAACTTTTTGAAAATTTGCCAAATTTCTCGAGGGGGCATGCTATCTCGCTTCATCTAGGGCACAATGGGGCATATTTTTTAATTTTTCTTTGACACAATGTCAGAATTGACATTGTATCAAAAAGGGGCAAAATGTAGACACTTAAAAATGTCCCCTTCACTCGCAAGCATCACATTCTTGTCAATTTCAATTATTGATTAAATAATTTCAATTATTAGCTAAATAATTTTAATTATTTAATTAATTCAGTTTCCTCCTTTCTAATCATTTGTCTATGTTTCTTCTATAATTAAATAATTAATTTTAATTAATTGACCATTTAATTTTTCACACTCTAATGTCTCGCTTCACTCAATTGATTTAAACAAATAAACATTTGTTCAAATACCCCTCACTTAATTAAATAAATTTCATTTGTTTAATTAAGGGTTCACATGTCCCACCTCAAATAAATTAAATAAATTAGACAAATTTATTTAATTTAAAACCCCTCACACCTCATCATATTTTTGAATTTTAAATTCACTCTTGTCTTGTAGTGGAGGGAAACCCTAATTGATCTCTACCCTCCCTTTTTCTCCAAAGTCAACATTGGATCCTAGCCCTTCATTCAAACATGCTCTTCTATAAAACATCTTTTTGCAACCATTTTCAACATAACATGACCCTAAATATCTACTGAACGCTCTCCAACATCTTGCCATTTTCACTCATTTGAGCTTCTCTAGATCATTGCAAATCTGTAAATCTAAGAACACTATGGAAGATTGAGGAGGACAATGGAGATAGGTAAAATGTTAGCTTAGAATCTGAGTTATTTGCTATTTATTTGATTGATTTTATAGCTAGTTTGCACTCCATTGGGAGCTAGGGTTTGCTGTCACTAATTTTCTGCATGTTTGATAGCTTTTTCCCTAACTCTTTCAATTCAATCTATCAAATCAATCCTCCACATCAATTCAATTCAAATCAATTAACTCAATCTGGAATCAACCCTTCAAATCAATCCATTTCATCAATCAAATCATTCCAAGCAATGATCCAAATGCAAGTCATCCTCAATCCATACCAATCAAGTTAATCAATCAAGTCAAATTATCCAATCACATTCAATGGTCTTGATCCTAATCTTGACATAAACTAAATCAATCATTTAATCAAAATAAACAATCAATCAAACCTTGGTGTTGATTCGCATGGCCAACAATACTAGTGTCAATTATCAATCAATTGTCTTATACAGGATGTTGCATTGTCGAAACCAAACCGGGCATCTTATACGACATGTTTCATTTCCTGGAACCAGACATCACCATTATCATTATCATCAATGAATCAATCAATCCATCATTGGTTTACAGCTTGACATGGGCAATACCTTGCTTGTTATTGAATCATTTGTGCATGCATGCTTTCTTGTGTGTTATCATTTCATCTTACATTTGAATCACATCCATATATCCTTCCAACTAATATTCATATCTTGTGTATGTTAGAATGGCTTTTTGCATTAACCTTTGCATCTAAGGTCATATCATACATTTTGTGCATTAGGACTTTAATGCTCTAAGTTTACTTCCTCATACGTTAGACAAGGTTGCATTATGTTGGTGCACAAGACACATCGTCACCTTGGTGCATAACGTCTAGTGCTATATCAAACTTCATGGTTGCTCACCTTCATTGTAGTATAATGCATCATCCATTTCTTCTATCCATTCCCTTTCCTTTCGAGAGCCTACCCGTGTTTGTCCAACCCGCCTATCCTCTTGAGGGGGCATCATCATCCTATCTTTACATCATTATCCTTTTCCTCTATCGACACCTTAGCTTCTTTGAAATGATGTTACTTGGTCACAACATCATCTCAAAGAGGGGTAAAATGTTGACACTTAAATTTGTCCATGTCTTGTAACATCATCTTGTGAGACATCTTGCAACGTTTTGCCCTAGGTCCTTGCATAATCCCACTCCTAATCTAATTTATTCCCACTAGACAATTAACTAAATAAATCCCATTTATTTAGTTAATACCTCTTTCACATGTTCCAAATAATTCAAATAAAATATTTGAATTATTCCCTCACCTTTCATCACATTCAAACACATGTCACATGTTACAACTTCCACTTAATACACTTCACATGTCACATGCACAACTAATTTAAATAATCTTTTATTTGAATTAGGTCTCCTTTATTCCCCTCCAAACACTTGTCACATGAATACAACTCTTCATGGAGTGGGAAACCCTATTCGATCCTAAACGTCCACATCGTTCAAAATAACTTGCAATCGCAACCGTTCATTCAAACCAACCTTTTATATAAATCAAACCTTACACAAGTCATTTGCATGTGGAGCTTTTGAGTACTGTTATGTTGTTGGAATGAGCAACCAACACTCCTCCCACAATCATCCTTCAAAATCTTACATGCCTATGCGAGGTTGAGAACAGCAATGGAGATAAATCAAATCTAGTTTGGAGATTAGTTTGCTTTGCTTTCTTGTTTTGATTTTCATGCTAGTTTGTACTCTATTGTGCTAGTTAGGGTTTGATATCTTGTTGTTTTAGTTTTAGACCTAATTTTTGCCCTGACAACAGCAACCATAAGCCATTTGAAGGAGAACTCACCATTGCATATTGAATTAAGTGTTGTTAGAAGCATGAATAACTATGCAGGAATAGCTATGAGCGAGTATATGTGGCAGAGTTGGAATACATGCAATAGAAACTAGAAGCATTGTTATGTTCTAGAGGATGTTTTGAGGTGCCACAAGCAGATTAGAACAATAAAAAAAACTATCCTTGTTACTACAAGATTAGTGCTAGTAGTGGTGAATGTATAGGAAGGCATGTTCATACCAAAAGAGTATAGTTAACTATTTGACTATTGGTGTGTGATAGTGACTTATCATCGACAATGATTATCCACATGGAGACATCATGTTTGGTAGTATGTATAGAATGTTGATGTTATGGTATAGTCAGGGTATAATTGTGTAACATTTGGTATTCCACGAGGTGGTTAGACAATTAGACGATTGGTATTCCATGGTGATGCCTATATTTATTTACTTGTGCAAATGTACCAAGGTTGGTTTGTTGAAAAGGGTTAGTTGGCTAATTGGTCATAAGAGATATGTGTGAATATAGATGCTGAATACTTTGGTGAAAAGGTTATGTAATATAAATATGATTGTAGCAAAAGGGTATGACGTAAACTAGTAGATTGAGCCTTTACAAAGAGACATATTGTATTGAATCTTTGTATTCTGAATACTATAATTGTGACGGCCTTTAGTGGTGGGTATTTTCCTATAAGGGTTTCTTATGTAAATATTGAGTCTTATGTGTTTCTTGTGGTTTGCATACTATTCCATGTACTTCATTCAATGTTGCTAATTAGATTGTATAATTGATATAATTATTTTTTATCACTTAATTATAAGTAGTACCTTTATCTTAGCCTATCAGTTCACTGTAATAGGGATCGTATTCCCAACATTTGGTATTAGAGCTATACAATTTAGTGTCAAAGCCAAGTTTGGTATCCAAATGTGTGGTTGACTGGTAGTGTTGAAACCTTTGGCACAACAATTTTGTTGTGGTACATGTATAATTGGTCACAAAGGGAAATTTTGAAGGATTTTGTGAAAATACAAGATGGTTTTGAATCTATGGCTAACATTTCAAGGTCTAAAATTGAGCATTTTAATGGGTAGAAACTTGAGTTGTGGATGTTGAAAATAAAAAAACTTTTGCTAGAAAGGGATTAATGGATTGCAGTGTTTTCTTTGACTAAACCCACATGTATGTCTAATGAGGACAAGAATAAATTATAGAAGAAAGATATATTTACTATTCATTGATGTATTTCAAATTTAGTGTTGATGAATATGTGAGGAACAAACTACTCATTCACTATAGAAGAAGATAGGTACATTATATCAATCCAAGAGTTGTAAATAATCTTTTCATTAAAAAGAAGTTGTATTATTTAAATATGAAAGATGGAGACCCGATGAGTGATCACATTAATACTTTAAACCTTAGTTTAAGTTAACTTGCATCAATAGGATTCAAATTGGATGAGGAGGATAAATGCATTTTATTACTTTGTTCTTCACCTGATTCATGGGAAATCTTAGTAATGACAATTAGTAGCAATAATGCATCACCTAAACTAGAGAATGTCGTTAGAATTTTGTTAAGTGAAGAGATTATAAATAATTCCATGGATGAAACATCTCCTAATGCCTTGGTTATTAGGTATAGGTCTAAGGAGAAAGGGGATAAGAAGAAGAGTGTAGACAAAAATTCTAAGGTAAAGGACAAGCGAGTCTTCTGAGAAATTAAAATTAAAATACTAGAATTGTGGCAAGAGAGGTCACATTAAGAAGGACTAAAAATCCAATAAGAAGGGTGATTCTTCTAATAAATCCTTAGATAATAATGAATATAGTAGTGATGCCTTCATTTTTGGTAATGTAACATTGGTGATGATTCTTGGTTAATTGACTCGGGTGTGTCATATCATATGACGCCTCATTGGGAGTGGTAATTTGACTACAAGGAATGTTACGGATACTAGATTTTTCTCAATGATAACAACTCTCTAAGGATAGTTAGTTGAGGGAAGGTAAAGGTGCCTTTCATGGATGGTAGAGTGAGAACACTCTCGTATGTCTTGCATATTCTAGGTTTGGCCTAAAATCTTGCATTTGTTTCAAAGATGAGTGACTCTAGTATGCATATAACCTTTGATAATAAAGGGTGTCAATTGGCTAGAGGCAACTTGGTGCTTGCTAAGGGAGTGTGGCATGTTACTCTATTTAGTCTAGATGCATCAACATTGTCTAGATCTTGCAATGTAATTAAACTTGAATTTGGGTTGTATTGGCATTAGAAACTAAGCCACATAGGTGAAAAAAGTTTGAAAACCTTAGTGAATAAACATAGGGTAGAAGGCATTTCAAATTGTTCTTTGGGTTTTGAATTTTCTGAACATTGTGTTTTTGGAAAGTAAAATAAGGTGTGGTTTGTCTTAGGTAGTACAAGGACAAAGGAGATTTTGGAGGTGATACATATTGATGTCTTTGGTCTTGTGGATGTCAATTCCATTAGTAAGTCTTGATATTTGTATCCTTTACTAATAATTATTCTAGGCATTCTTGGATTTATTTTTGTAGATGAGAGTCTAAAGTATTTTTGAAATTTGAGGAGTTAAAAGCTCTAGTTGAGAATCAATCCAATAAGAAAAATAAAGTGCTTAGGATAGACAATGGTGGAGATTTTTTCTCTAAATAATTTGAGGAATATTTTAGACACTAGAATTGTGAAGCAAAGAACAACTCCTTATACACTGCAACAGAACGGTGTAGCTAAAAGGTTGAACAAAACCTTGTTACATAAAGCTAGAAATATGTTAAGTAGTGTTAATCTAGGACAAGATTTTTGGGTTGAGGTAGTAAGTATCACATGTTACTTGAAAAACACATTTCCTACTTTTGTGCTGGAGGATAAAATATCATATGAAATGTGGATAGGTAGAAAACATATTGTAACACATTTGAGGATATTTGGTTGTGAGGAATTAGTTCATGTGTGAAAGGAACAATGATATAAGTTAGATTAAAAAGAAAATAAGTGTGTTTTCATTGGGTATATAAGCTTTGGAATATTGAGACATAGACAGTTTTCTATTCTAGGAATGTCACTTTCAAAGAGCTTAGAGTTGTATCAAGGGAGGAATAGACAAGGGATGAAGAGAGTCCAAAGGTCCATTTTGAACATAAGTTAGAGCAACAAAATGCATTTGAAGATGAACAGTCAAGTATACACAATACTTTGGATGGAGATGAGGTAATAACATCTAACATACACTTTGAAGAAGAAAATGGTGTAGATATGGCAAGAAATTCTTTGTCGATAATTGTGAGGTTTACAAGGCAATGAAGACCACCCGATACAATCCACCTAATTTTCATTATGTTCTTGCTCTACTATGTATTAATAATACACTAAGTTCTATGGAAGAAGCTCTCACTTCTAGGGAGAAAACATCTTGAATGGATGCCATGGAAGAGGAGCTATCGGCATCGAAGCAATGTAAGACTTAGGACTTGGTGGATTTTATTGAAGGTAGGAAACCCATAGGCTATAAATGGGTGCTCAAGGTAGGTGGATTACTTGAGTAGTACAAGGTGCATTTGGTGGAATAAGGTTATTCCTAGGTAAAGGGAATAGATCTCAACGAGATATTTTCTTAAATAGCTAAGTTAAGTTCCATTAGACTGTTATTGTCTATAGTTGTGGTATATGATTTTGAAACAAAGTAGATGGATGCCAAGACAACATTCTTGTATGGTGATTTAGAGGAGGAAATATTCATGAAATAATATAAATGATTTGAGGTGAGAGGTAAAGATAATATAGTTTGTAAGCTAAAAGGGTCCTTATATGGGTCAAGGTAGTCATCACATATGTTGAATCAAAAGTTTGATTCATATGTGTTAGAATGGGGTTTTGCGCTAGGAGTAATATTGATCATTATGTATACCTCAAATAGGTCGGTAATCACATTTTAGTTCTCATTTTATATGTTGATGCTATAGTTATTGTTGGGAACAATAAGACATTAATTAAGGAACTCAAAGCTCAATTGTCTAGTAAATTTAAGACGAAGGATTTAGGTGTTGCTAGGTACATAATTGTCATGGAGATAGATAAAGATAGGGTTAATAGGAAACTGTGGTGGATAAATAAGAGAAAATATCTCGAGAGTATTTTGCTGTAATCTGGCAAGCATGATAACAAAATGGTAAGTACACCTCTACCAGTTTGTACAAAATTGAGTTTGAGACAATGTCCTAATTCTGTAGAGGCTTTGGAGGACATGAACAGTGCTCCATATGTAGTGTGGTAGGACATTTTATGTATGCAACCGTTTGCATATGATGAGGCATTGTCCAATATGTGGGACTTCTTAGTAGGTCAGTGGCTAGGCCAGATATAAAACGTTGAACATGGGTAAAAAGAGTGTTCAAGTACTTGAGAGGAAATTTTGATCATTGTTTGACTTATCATGGTACTAATTATGTTGGCTAGATGTTAAACATATGTGGATTAATGAATTTTGATTGGGCTAGAGATTTGGATAATTAGAGGTTGATAAGTGGTTATGTTTTTATTCTATTTGTAGGAGTAGTTAGCTAGATGAGAAAGTGGCAACATATAGTTGTGCTATCTACAACTAAAGCAAAATATATGGCCATCACACATACATGTAAGGTAGTTGCATGGTTACAAAGGTTGACTAACAATACTAGTTTTAAGTGTCATGTAGTGTTGCATTGTGATTCACAAAGTGTAATTTATTTGGTAAGAAATCTTGTTTAGCATGCTGAACCAAGCACATAGGTGTGTAGTATTGTTTTTTGAGGGAGATAATTGAAACTAGAAAAGTTTGAATGGAGAAAACTGACACTCGAGTAAACATTGTTGATTCTTTGATTAAACCTACATAAGTACTGTCAAGTTTGTGTGGGATGAAATGGGTTTATCCCATTTTCAAGTATGAGTTAACTTCTTGGGTTATATACCACACTCTCTTTTACAAAATATTCAAACTTTGGTTGACCAACCCCCTTTATTTTTCCACCCTGAGCCGACTGAGTACACATTTTACAAAATTTTATGATATGTGCTAGTATTTAAAGACATTCAATGAATTCATTCTAATCATCCAAGAAGATCTAATCTCTCAAGCATTCTAGAGTATTAAAGGAGAAAATAACAATGAAACATCTAAATTTGGTGCACTAAAAGAATAAGAAATCTGCATCCATCATTCTAGGGACCTTACTATCTTCAATCCTTTTCACACATTCATAAGCGCTGACCTAGGAGAACACATCTCCTTGTGACATAACAACCATTCCAAGGTATTTCTAAATGCCACCTATTAGTGCTCAAAGTTGATGCTCCCAAATCCCTAAAGCTAGGTTATTTTTGAATTCCAGGGGTGTTGTACTCAAGAAAAAAGACCTTTGACTTATGATCAAGTTTGGGAAACTATGGACCAATTTAATAAGGTGGGTAATTACTTCTTTTGCTTTAGGCTATGTTAGACCAATGGGGGGTATTCCCTAAGGTGTTGAACTAAAGATTAATTCAAACAATAACATAAGACCAAACCCTGAAACAACCATTACACAATGCATAGGAAATTCTAATCTACTACCACTCAGCTCCTAAATGTTAGTTTGTAAAAATAAGGGTTTTACACCTTTATAAAGTAGA
Source organism: Cunninghamia lanceolata (assembly GCA_027924645.1). Classification (NCBI taxonomy): domain Eukaryota; kingdom Viridiplantae; phylum Streptophyta; class Pinopsida; order Cupressales; family Cupressaceae; genus Cunninghamia; species Cunninghamia lanceolata. The sequence continues at coordinate 396,405 of BSBN01001074.1, read as the reverse complement.
TTCACAACCATGTAAAGTGTCTAAAACATTGCTTTAGTGGCCCCTAATTAAATTGCATACATCTAGACATGGAAGTGGAGAAAACAAACAACACATTATAAAGATAAAGATTATATTTTATTATTTTTAGTGTGTTGGTGCCTTTATCTAGTGAGGACAACAAAGTCTGGATTGTGTAAACCAAAGGGGACATCAATTTAACCCTTGTTTTGACACCTTAATGAAGATACCAAGAAGGACTACACTTGGAGATTTCACAAATCAGCTGGGCTCTATGCTTACAAATAGGCAGGTATATGAAATTGTAGAACATCTACTTGAACATACTGTAATAATCCATGAACAAACCCATAAACCCATTGCATTATCTTGATAAGACACCTTGCAAAAGCTTTACAAGGATTTTTACAGCCTTTTAGATGACAAACTAGTCAAGAAAAACACTTGAACCAACAAATGTGATTAAGGAGATTTGCAAAATCATTGGAAATTTACACAATGCTCATGGAGACATTAAAAAAATGTTGATAATCACATTTAAATCATTCCTTTTAGATTACAATGTCTTATCATATATGGCCTTTGGGACAAAACCCAACAAATTACAATCAAAATGCCTTAATGATCTCAACTTATTCTTCTTTATCTTTTCTCTGCAACCTTTTTTCCACCTCTTTTGTTTTGAATGTGAAATTTCAATATATACTTTGTACAGTGTTAATGAGGAGTCTTGGAGAATAAACATTGGTTGTTTACAAGTGCAATGGTCACCCATGCTCACTCGTGTTATTTTCACATCGCCAACACCTAAAAACATGCCCATTTAGATCATAAACCCACAACTTTATACATAAATCACATCGTTGAGGGATCTACTAGTGTTAGGAGGTATATGTAATTCATCCTCCATCTTATTGTGCCCATTGGTGGTCTTGGATCATGTAGGGGAGTTGTTGAGGTAGGTGAAGCTTTATGAAGAATTACGAGAATTTGACATGGAATAAAACATTGCCAAATGGAATCAACAACCTTGCAAAGAATCATTGTAGAACTAGAAGCGAGAACTAGACATTTGGAAATAAGGGAAATGTGTGAAGAAAACCTAGAAGTCCATTAGGTTTCTACAAAGGAAGAAGATGAGTGATTTGATGACGTGGGGAAATGTGAGGTTTGGTTGCAAAACTGGACAATAGGATGGGATATGGGGTGAAAGGAGATATCCTAAAGTCCACAAAAAGTTTACAAATAGGAGGGAATGGAAAATATGAAGGTGTAGGAAAAATATGCAAGATTGGAGATAGGATGTGGACCCAGCATATGGAATAAGTCTAGGAGTGCAGTAATATCTCATAAAATGGGTCAGAAGGAATGTAGAGAAGCGAGGGAGGACCGAAGGTAGAAATGTCTAGTATACTAAGGAATCTGTACAATATAGAAAGGAAGATAAAATGGAGAATTATGGGAAAGGAGTGGAGGATGGGAGGACCAGGACATCAGAGCTCAAAAATGGAAATCCAATAGTCCAGTGGGATTCTGTAAATGGAAAAAATAGGTGGAATGAAAAGGACAAAGGACTTGATAAGATTTCTATGGAACTTTATGCAAAAAAGGAGGTGGAGATTGGATGGGAGATGAAGGGGGATGTTCGAAAGTCCATTGGAATTCCACAAAAATGGGAAGATGAAGGGAAATGAAAGTGAATGAAGGGATTGATAAACTTGTGAGGATTTTATGTGGGACCAAAGGTCAAAATTGAATGGGAGGCGAAAAGGAAATGTTTGCCAATCCTTGGAAAGTTTGCCAATTCTAAAAACACTAGGAAATGACTTCAAATTCCCCATACTCAGAACTTTTTGGATTTTTTAGATTTCAAGATATGATAGGAACATGGGGAAGGCAATGGACAACTCCAAGATAAAATTGACCAAGGGAAGGCCCATTAGAGGAAATTTCAAATTAATTAGTAGTAGTAGGTAAGACACTTCCAAGACAACAAAGAGGCACTAAAAATAGGAAATTTTCACATTCTTGGGCAAGTGCTAACACCACCATCCCTCATATATTAGAAAGGAGCAGAGCAAGTAAAGATCACGTAGGTGAGTAATGGAGCATAATTCTACATGTGCAGGGTTGAGTCTAGATTGAAAGGATGAATCTACAACCATGGACTTGACCTAGACCTATATACTTGATCCCAAATAAAGCACAGATCTAACATAGGTTTCAAGGCATTCACTGATAGAGAGTTTACATTTCCCAAGATGATACAAATCAAATTCTTAAATCTTCATCAAAGATCTATATTATTTAGTCATAGAGCTTAGTACAGTTTACCTTTGCATTTACTTTCCTAAAATAATTGTTGCAATTATCTAATTTACTAGTCTTAGCTATTATTAGTTACTCTAGGCTGATTTGTGTTTAATTGATTGCATTCACTTAATTAGCCAAGTTAACATTAAGGAATTTTTTCCTTTATATTTTTGGTGAACCCCTTTGATCTTGTACAACTAGTTTCCTCCCAGGGTGTTTCATCACATTAGGGTTTTCAAAAATGAGTTTATGTACTATTTTTATATACAAACTTTCTTTTATATCCTTGCACTTCATTGATATATCTTTTTCTTAGGGTTTTTTGTTTATTTATGCTCCCTATCTATCACTCGCCATACTCACCCTTATATTGGCTTTAAGATTTGCATTTTCCACTTATTTTCAAATTTGATTTACCTTTGATATTTTGATCTATGATTTGTTCTCCTTGTCATATTATTGTTTATGCCAAGAGCCACTCATGATCCTGATCTTCCATTGAGAAGAAGTGCTCACTTAAACCCTAACATCACTACCTAATCTGACAACAATGATATCTTTAATGTTGATTACATTGAGATCAACTTAGTTGACCAAGAAGATTATGATCATGATGCACACATGGATCAATAAGACATCCGTATTATGAGACAGGTTTTGATAGATGCATTGCAAGAAGCTCAATTCCATAATTAATTGACAAGTATTTTTTATCACATTAATAGAATGTCCTCATGACACATAAATTTTACAAGATTTTAGATCCTTAATGAGTCTTTCCAATGGTGTATCCTCTTCCCAAACCCCCTCCTACCACTTCCATAACTACCACCAACATCAACCACATTGTTACCCCTACTACTTCTATTGTCTTTCTAATGGAGGCAAACAAAGAGGTTACAAAAACATCTAATGACAAGTAGTTTCAAAATGAAAAATTTGGTTCCATATGAGATCATTTTAGGTGAGTCTGGCATCTTTCCATTGGAGGCATTCACTTTGATCCAAATGTTAAGTTACTTAAAGAGAATATATAGCATGTAGTTGCACAATTGGCCCAAAATTATAGTGGAGAAAAAATTAGATAGAAGGAAGAACATGTGGATGAAACAAAATGCCAAGTGGATGAGTAAATGGGATATTATCATGCAAGATTGTTCAAACACTAATGTGGAAATCAAAAGATGTGTGAGAGAGAAAGTCAAGGCAATTATGTGGTCAAAGCAATTTGGGAGAAAAAGAGAATGCCATGTCAAACATTTCAATCCTATATGTGACCATGAGCAAAAAGATTATATAGGAGTAGAAATAAAATGGAAAGTAAAAATGTTAATAGCTTAGCTAAGGACTAGCTCACATCATCTTAGGTGTGAGATCAGAAGGTGGATAATGCCTAAAGAAGAGTAAGTAGATATAATATTTTGTTTTTACACTTTGGCGTTAGTGGAAATAGAATGACACTACATCATAGAATGTCTAGCTTACAAGAATATCAGACTCAATTACCTTGTTTCAAGAGGAAAGACTAACAAAAATGATAAATTATTTGATCAAGATAATGCCTAAAGAAGAGTAAGTAGATATAATATTTTGTTTTTACACTTTGGCGTTAGTGGAAATAGAATGACACTACATCATAGAATGTCTAGCTTACAAGAATATCAGACTCAATTACCTTGTTTCAAGAGGAAAGACTAACAAAAATGATAAATTATTTGATCAAGATTCATCATAGAAGATCCAGATTTAAAAGGGAAATAAACACCAATCAAATATAACTCAATAAGACTTTATATTTATTGCAACATTTTTTGTTATTCTAGGATCGCGTAAGTTGCTTGGTATTGAAACTTGAAAGAGAGGTCACAAGTTCAAATCCTGCAAGGGGCAAGGTATGTATGCCTCATATTAGAAGCATAGTTAGATGCCTCCTACACATTGGGAGTATGAGGTAGTCTTATATATTATAAGACACCTTAAACCCAAAATCAGAGGTAGCTAGACTATAAAAGGATCCATTTCCATTTCATTCCCTTCCCTTCTGACTTAAATCGACAATGTAACTTATCCAAGGAATACGCTGGACCTTTCATTACACGAGGACTTCCATTCCCTGCGTATTCACTTCGATAGCCACTACCATGAGTTGGTTGAGGCCATAGGGAAAGGGCTCAACATAAACAAAATTACCAGCTCACTCTCCTTTGTTCCTGCCAAGAGAAGTGCAAGCAGGAGGAGGTAAATAAGAAAATGGCTCAATCACTGTTATCAGCTACTCCCGCTCTGCTTTCTCCTTCGCCTCGTACAATACACAAAACATTTAATGGAAAACACCGGATTTCTTCCCTCCCTTCGCGTTTCATGTAAGTATTTTTTTTGTTTGGTTTTACCCTTGGTTTTCAGAACGTCATGTCCAATGTCCCAGGCGATTTTCTGCAGGTTAAACTCTGCTTTGTTCTGCTACAAAAAAAAAGAATTCATCCAGGGAATAAGCAGTACTTTCAAACTGATTAATCACTTCCCCATGCAGAATAATGAATTGATTCAGACTAAAAGGGTTCCCTTATCCAAAAGCGAGAACATCCGCATTAATGGTCTTAGCTGGTGTTTTGACATTCCTCCCACAACGAGTAGCCCCTAGATCAGGTTTCGCCTCATTTACTTTTTGGCCAGAGAGATGTTAGATTTTCGTTGAGACCTGGCATACAACTTGAGGCCCAGAGAGCGGTTATTTACTACCCATATTAAGACTTTTTACCCATTACATTTGAGGTGGATAAGTTACATATAAAAACCAAATATATTACAACCACCTTCAGAAATTCCACCTTCAGAAATTTACTGATTTTGCTTGAGATCCCCTTTACATGCTCTTTCTGTTAAATTTAGACCATGATATGCAGATTCTGCACATAGAGAATTAACCTAAACTGCTTAACTGAAACTTCAATCAAAACTGTAATCCTGAATGCACTAACCTGCAAACACACCCTGCTGAAAGTACAAACATTTAAGACATATTTATCTTTATTATTTTTAAACTGAAATCGGAATTATACTTCAATTGCTTATTCAGTAATTTTCTGCGTACATCAGTTTGAGCACCCAAGGTCTCTTAAATAGAATTCTAGGCTTTTACACACTTCCAATCAACTGGAGTGCTTTAACTAAAAAACTAAAGCAGAAAAAGAACAAAAAATAAGCAGAATAAGAAAGCACTTTATTCTGGAAACAGTTATCTCTTTTTCATAAATTTAAAATCCCTCTAAATATGTGAAAATAGAAAACTCCATTGCCAAGCTTAGAACAGAAGAATAAAGCAAAAAAACAAACAAACAAGATAAAGCAAAAACAAATTTAAATCTTATCTTGACTTATGCGCCCATATGTAGAAGATTCGGCACCAAAATTAGGACTCATTTTCTGTGCTCAGCTGTATGAGAACAACAGCCAAGCAACACCGAAAAAAAACCAATGCTTTCATTGGCATATTAATTTTCATCGTGGTTTCAACTTTCAAGCAAGCTCTACTGTCCTCATGAATTTTTCTTGGATTAAGAAAAGTCTTAGATGAATGTTTCTGGTTCGAGATTTGCATTCTCAATTTCCAAGGTACAAACTGTTTTTATTTCTTATTATTTGTTGCTCTAACCAATGTTTTAGAAAATTTATTGCAGAAAACTTAGATCAGTTTGCAGTGCTACAAATAATCATCATCCGTCTTTATCTGGCATACGGTCAGAACATTTCTGGAGTTCACAGTTCTCTGTTCGCCCTGATATTTGGTCTATAAGGTTAGCCATTTCTACTGTTATTTAATTTTATTGATGTTTTGCTTGTTCTACCTTGTTTTTACAGTCAATAATCTTTCTAATAAAAAAATGCATTTGAAATCAGGAGAGATTTGAAGGTTCCTTCTTCACCATACTGTAATACTTATGCACAAGGATCGCAGGGTCCACCACCCATGATGTATGATCGCTTTCAAAGTGTTATTAGCCAGCTTTTTCAGCATGTAATTATCTAATAAATTTATTTAAATCTTGAAGATCTTTTCTTGAATTATATACTTCATAGTGTTGGAAGTTCACATTCAGAATCTTTCAAGAAGTATGGATCATAAACTGGATGATCTTAATCATTGATTCACTAAATTTTACTTTCAGAGAATTATTCGCTGTGGTGGACCAGTGGATGATGAGATGGCAAATTTTCTTGTTGCTCAACTTCTTTATCTTGATGCAGCTGATCCCACCCGGGTATTTTTTCCCCCTTTGCTTTAACATTGACACGCTTTTTGGTGATCTTCATAACATCATTATGCTAACAGATCGCCATGAATGCATTTGGAAATGGGGAATTGTACTATTTAATATGCTGTGTTGAATAATTTAAGTATTAGTTGATTGCACATTATCAGCTTATAATTGTAAGATTTGAAGATTTCAGATAATTGCATGAAATCTCTACCCAAGGATAAAAGCCTTAAAACTATTTACAGTAACCTCATGTCTCAAAGAAATGACATATACTCAAAATGTAATGAACAAAACTCAGTTATTCCATTCATGAAGTGTGTACAATAAATTGCAATGATGTTGCATTTATAGAAAATGCAACCCCATTCCATGGGGACACATCCTTGGGGTTTGGGTGTCATCCTAGGGACTTGGAGTGGATGTCCCCTTTTTTCAGTACTGAATAGCTGCTTTATTTGATGCATAAAAATTAAAAAAGTTCTTTTTAAGGCAAAAAATGCTAAAAGCCTCTAAAAACCTAAAACACAGAGGATTGTCATTGCAAATACAGCACATTGTATTTACTTTTTTAAATTTCAGCTACTTTTAGCTTGTTTAAGTTGTTTTAATAATCATCCCTCAGCCATCCCCCAGCTGTTCCCAAAATTTGGGAAAATTTTGAGTGTCCCTGAAATGTTGTTCCCACATCCTCACATCCCCTTGTCCCAAAAACTTGGAGAAACTTTGAAATGCAAGGAGAAGAGGATGACAACACACTCTCCAAGAAGTGTATCGCCCAAGGAATGTGGTGACACCCCACTCTCCAAAAAGGAAGTAGAACTCCTAAGGAATATGATGATACCTGGCACTCCAAAAAAGGAAAGATATAAGTAAACCTAAGTAAACAAATCACTTAATTTTAACTTAAGTTGTGATAAATGCATAATTACATCAATGACTCCCCCTTAAGTGCAGCTTAGGTAGGTAGAATAGGTCTTGACAAAATAGTTCCTTGTACAAAAAAAGAATCTTTCAAAAGAAAGAGAGAGATAGACCCACCTAGTTGCCCCCAAAAAAGAGAGCAGAAAGAGAGGAAGGACTAGAAGCAGCCATCTGAATCCACAACAATCTGCACCATAATTGGATGAAGTTGGACGATACTGGATGCTGAAGAAGGTCCACTTGCATCGAACAACATTCCTTCCCTTCAAAAGAGATACAGTTGAAGGTGCATGGTAAAGTCTTCCCACTCCAGAGGAGGATATAATGGAAGAAATAGGAAAGTATAAATGGTTCAAGTTTCTTTTAAAATGTTCATGATGACATCTTGAACACAATCTATGAAGAATTCATAGCTAAAAGAGGAACCGGTAAATGGAGATGGATCATCCAAAAGTGGAAGGCCCACCACAATAGGAGGGTTTGCAACAAGTACCCTCAATTTATCCACTGAAAGAGGCAGATTTACAAGACAAGCTGGATCATGTAGTGAAGTTGATGAAAGAGTTCCAAAAACACCCATGTAGGAACTCAAGTCAAACATAAGAACAATGTTCTCCAAGAAGTGAGGGCAATCATCAAGTTGAGATTCTACAAACAAATGATCAATGTCACACAAGGAGGAATCCCAAAAAGGTGTCTCTCTGATGAGGGGAAGATCTTGCAAAGAAATGTCAATAGAATCATAGATGCATTACCAATTACATCACTAGCTAACATCTTTGAGGAAGTTGTGTGTCATTCCTTGTGCTCTACTTTGTCATGTGATCATTAGTATCATCAGATAGTGTGTGATCCATGGAAACATGATGCACAATGTCACCAAATAATTGCAAAAGGGTCCGCCAAGTATTATAACTTATAAGGCACTCAGTGTCCTCAATTTGTTGTAGAAATTCCATTTAATGTGACAGACAGAGGTGACCATTAACAATGTTACACTTATTGAGCTCCTTAGCGTGCTTACCTGAACTGGTTGGTGGTGGAATTTGTCCTAAAAGATAGGGATAGAGACCTTGTTAATTGTAAAATGACTCCATATTCACTCTCTGGGAGCAGTAGTTTGTTCCATCTAGTTGGATTGTAGGATATGCTTACACCATTTCACACGGAAATATTAATGCACACTAAAAATAGTAACACGGTGTGTCTGGTGTTGTGCACACAAAATGAAAGGCACTTAGAATGGGCTTAATGATGCACCTCACAAAACATGACATGTTATAGAATAGTGCGTTCCCAAATCAACTACTTATAGACACATAGTGATTCTGGTCTTGGATATTATAGTTTGTAAATCAGAACAAGAGGCTGAAATTACATTTTTGAAGCAAAATTGGAACACAATACAAGCACCAATTCGAAGTAATTGAAAAATTATGCAGTTTCAAAAGAATGACATTCAAAAAGGAGTTCACACGTACAAGAAAAGAGCTCTTGAAAGTCCAAAATGATAACAACTCGGCAAATCACTCAAATGTTTGGTAAACTTTCAAATTGTAGATCAGAAGTCACAATTATGATAAACAAAGCTTACCACTGCCTATCCATTGAAAAAATAGCAAGAGCAAAAGAAATTTGATCCTAATTCGATTTGGATGATTTGATAGATGTTCTTCAGGTTTTTTGTCACTTTGGATGCAATGGTGAGCTTGGATTTCCTCTAGCATACTTCCAGAAGAAGTTGTCTGTAAAAATATTCAGATAAATGGCAATCTTCAAACCTTGTTAGCTTGGTCTCTAGGTGTTCGAATCTTCAAGCCTTGTTAGCTTGGTCTATAAGTGTTTGATTTGGACACTTTGGATACAATGGTGCACTTAGATTTGCTCCACATTCATCAGAAAAAAAATACTTGTAAAAAGTCACTTACAAACACCCAAAAGATTACTTTTATAGAATGAAAATGAAACTAGCCTAAGTGCAAACTTGCTTTGATACCATGTAAAGGTTTCAGATAATTGCATAAAATCTCTACCCAAGAACAAATGCCTTTAAGCTATTTACAATAACTTAGCTGCTCAAAGAAATGACAGACTCAAAATCCAATGAACAAAACTCAACTATTCCATTCACGAAGTATGTACAAGAAATGCAATGAATCTATGTTGCAGGGTTTGCCTGCCCCAGTGCCGGATTCGGGTGCGATGCGCCTCGGGTGCGGGGTGCGGTGCGATTCCTCTGTGTGTGCGGGCAGGGTGCGTCCAGGTTGTCTGGGTGCGAACCCGGGGTGCAAAAACAGCACCCGCGACGAACCCAAGGCGCACCCGGCGTTAAAAATGCCCAAACTCTTTTTTGTTTTGATTGAAATATAAATCCTATATAAATTTCATACAACAAATAACAGAATGAAGCCTGGTCGTACAACAAATAATAGGAATGAGACTAAAACGGAATAGGTTTCCATGGTCTGTTATAAATAAATTATCAAATTTCTGGAATCCTGGTGTACAAGTTGAAGCTTTCACTCAATATCTGAGATGGATTTATTCATTGTTTTCAAGTGGCTTATCAATTTTTCTTGTTTGCTAACTAATGAAAGCTAAACTCATTCTATGCAATTGGCAACTGGAAACTCCACAATATATTTTGGAAAGATTCTCTCACCTCAAATAGAATTATTGTTACAACTTACTTTCAATGGGGCACCCAAATATATTGAATTCTGTGATAATTGATAACCATCGAGAATACTAGAATTTGAGCAGTTTATTTAGAGGGCAACCTTACTATTATTATGTCTCAAACTTCAGTGGCTCATCAGATTTGGCCACAACAGGTTTACTTGCTGTTCGTTGATTTTGTTTTGGCATTTTGGTTAGAAGTTGCAGTCTGTTTTCCACACCTTCTTTGATGCCTGGTGATCGCACTGGTCTCAAGTAACTTGATAACTGTTTCATAAATTCATTAAGTGCAGTTCCTCATTATATGAATTATATTTTGATTCAAATTTCATACATTATATGAATGTTTAAACTTGAATTGTGATGTAATTCTATTTTTACTGGCCTTAAGAATGATACAAAAAAAAAATTATGGCGAATTTGACAGACATTATATAAATCCTATATAATGGCGAATTGTAGAAATGTAAGATTTAGAATAAGGATGTAATTCTATGTTTAAATTTCATACATTATATCAAATAGAATGATGATTGACATTTGTCATTTGACATTGAAACAATGAAAATTGATTGTTGAACATGATATTATTATTTTGAATCTTCAATCTTGTTATTGAACTTGAAGCTCAAGCTTTATATTTTATGATATTCAAGTTGATGGTGGTTTTGTTGATTATATGATCCTATGTGGTGTTCTACACTATATTCTTGCATTTCTACACTTAATTCTTGCTTCTATGCTTTTTTTTTTTGCATATATATATATATATATATACCAGTGTTTCTCCAAGTTTCCAGAACGCGGGGACGGGTTTCCGGGATGGCAATTTTTTTTGAAAATTTAGGGGATGGCCAAAGGACGGCCAGGGGACGGCTATATATATATATAAAATAATATTTTAATAATCTAACGTGTTATATAAATTATTAGATTATAATATATTAAGAGTAATAATAAATATAAAAAAAAATATAATATTATTAATATTTTTTTTTTTGCTGCATAATACGAGATATTTATATATTAATCAAAAAACTTGTAACAGTTTACATCCCTTCCTTGGCTGGTGAAAGTTTGAAAGCCATACTATAAACACTAACCATATGAAACTATCCTATAACCACTAACCATTGGACCACGCAGGGTCGAAAGAGTAGAAAGTGAAACATACACTGAGCCTATACTGTAGCCATTCTTATTCGCTACAACTTACTTACAGTTTCCATAGACAAAAAGATTCCTACTGGTAAAATTCTATATGTCTTCACTGGTGAACTCTACCAATTTCCTCCGAAACTCTTCCATCCACTGGAAGTCCACAATCTCCACCAGCCCCAGCAGCCTTCTGATGAACTCTATTGCGATCGAAGCCTGGTCCTTCAGCACGAGCAACTCTAGTCCTTTGACGTCCAGTATGAATGGGTATATTTTGATGACTGCCCCAGGATCCGTCCGTAGTTTCCAGTCCGAAGGCCGCGAAACCCCATCTCCCGAACGAGCATACTGCAAAGTCCTTCCCAATTCGCCGAGATGCTCCGGATAAAACAGTGCCCGCATCAATGTTTCCGCCTCTGCCTTTGCCACCTCCAGTTCCAACAGCATAGCCAGGACTCGCGAGGCAATGTCGGTGTCCACACGATAGCGCTCATCACTATCCAGGTAAGCCTTCCCCAGGATCAATTTCACTGCTTCCACCAACAGCTCGTCCGAGCGTCGCAACAATCTCTGCAATCGAAGGTCCGTTATTCCGCCCAGGAACGCCATTTGACGCTTTGAACTGACAAGCCGGATGGGAGTGTCCATCCCTCCACACCGTATTGCAAAGGCCGAGATGATCACTGCAAAGTGAGACGGCATTTGCTTGAGCGAAGAACAGATATGCAGAACTCAGGAAACCTCCTAAAACCACCCTCTGCCGAAGGATCTCGAAGACATTCATTGAAATGATTACCCTGTAGTAATCAATGTCCTCCCAGCTCTTCCGTAACTGCCAACTCCGCCCGCTCGTGTCTTCGCAGTTCGACACTCTTGTCATGAGTGCCTCGGCCTTGCCACCCATGATGGTGTGGCTATAATATTATTAATATTATAATAATCTCATGTGTTATATAAATTATTAAATTATAATATATTAAATAGTAATAAATATAAAAAAATATAATATTTGTAATATTATTAATATTATAATAATCTCATGTGTTATATAAATTATTAAATTATAATATATTAATAATAATATTAAATAATAATAAATATATAATAATATAAAGATTAATTAATAATAATAATAATAAATATACTATTAATAAATAAATATCTAATATTAATAATAATTTTAAATATAAAATATACTTATATCATAATAATAATAATAAATATAATAAAATACTTATATAATAATAATTAGCCGATAGGCTTTAATATGTGCTTGGAAGTGTGCCATGCCAGAAAAAAAACTCACGCATGAAAATTTTTTAAATTGGTTCGGCGTATTCCTTGAACTGGTTCGGCGTATGGTGCAGAAACGAATTATTTCCAGCAGGTTTCAAATCTTATTTTCTAATCGTATTGTGCAGAAATGAATCTTCCGAGTTCCAAACGCGAAAGGTGCAGATTCCTCTGATTGGGACGTCTTGATTCCTCCGACTGGTGCCGCGTTTTTTAAATTTTGACTGCGTTTTTTTGATGGGGACGACTTGGCACCAGGGGGCGTCCCTGGGACATCTTGATTTTCCCCAATATTTTTGGAACGACAGGGGGACGTTTTGTCCCCGTCCCCCCGTCCCTGGGGCGTCCTCGTTTCCAAAAACCCCTAAAAAATAGGGGGGGACGCGTCCCGCGGGAACACTGATATATACGAACTCAAAAACGAACCCAACCCCCCAAAAAAATTTTGGCCTAACCCGTGAACCCGAACCCGAACTTGCACCAGAACCGGCAACTTAGCAATGAATTTATGTTTATAGAGAATGTAAGAAGGAGAAGAGGATGTCAACACACTCTCCAAGAAGTGCAACTCCCAAGGCATGAGGTGACATTTCACTCTCTGAAAAGGAAGTGAAGCTCCTATAGAAGAGGATGACACCTCACATGATGCGTAATAAATGCATAACTACAACACTAATTTTAATCTACTGTGTTTATATGAATATTTATATGAGATAACTTATGATGTTATAACAAGGTTCTATCAAAGTTGACCAAATGAAAGAATTCACAAAGTTAGTAAAAAATAGAGAATTTCTTTTGGGCAATTTTCCTCTTCATCTCATAAAAATATTTGTTGTATTTTCCACATATTGAAACCTTTTGCTATAAATATCTTTTCTAATCTACAAAACATATGTCTGAGTACTAACACGGTATTATTTTCTTTGACCATGACAATCATATACTATTAAACAAAGTGTTAATCGAAAAACAAGAGTGCCAATTTATCATATCAAATTCTGAAAAGATTCAACAACCTGAGGATTAGCTATGGAATGTAACAGGCCCTACATCCAGAAAGGTGGTATTTTCAATCCAAAAAAATGTCTAAATAAGCCTGTCCGGGGACTCCACAATGCTCCATGTTTCCTTGGTTGGAGGGACCCTGATATGCCCCATCCAATACCACAATGTTTAAGAGCTCCAATTTTTCCTTAATTTATACATACTAAATTTTCCCTGAATTGAATTATCCAAGATTGTCTATGATCTCTCAAGTTCAAAATGCAAAAGGATATAAGTAATAGCCAGTAAGACAACCCAATTGCATTGATGTTCAAATCCTTCTAGATGGGCAATTGTTCTTAAAACTCTCTTGCCTAACCGAACATCATATATTTTCATTCCTCATACAGAATAGTGTCACATCACATTGTTGTGAATTATTATAAGTAATCCAATATTACTTTAGCATTATGTTTATGTCATGTTCCCTCCTCCATTCAAATAAATTAACTTTATTTTTAATATAAAAAATACTATTTTTTAACACTAACAAATAAAATATAATATTTTAATAATAATATTAATATTATTAACAATAAAAATATAAACTTCAAATAGGTTGGCGCCAAAGGAGATTCAAAACGCAAACAAGGTCGGTTTATTTGAATCAATCTAAATTGGTATAAATGGGGTGCTTAAGCCTTCATTTGGGCATCTGATTTTTGGCATATTATTTTGAAGCTACTTTCAAATCCATTTTTGCTTGTGAGGATGAAATCCCTCATCAGCAAGGTTTAGGTGAGGACGCAACCCTTCATCTAGAGTCATTGAGCAAATTCAACCAGAATTTGTATTTGTGCTGAAATAGAATTGTTGTTACCTTTTCTTTCATATTCGAGGAGATTTGTGGACTCGAAGCAAGGAGAGATCTATCTCCAAGATGTTCCAGCATTTGTTTGTGATTGGTGCCTGGTGCAGCGATTGGAAGTGTAGAATCCTCTTCCATCATTTACATTTACTAGACCATGTGCGAGAGGAAAGCATTTGAAGTGGAGTTTGGGGGTGTTTCGACACAGGTCAATTTCACATCATAAGCAAAGATCCATCACCATCAGAAGAACCACGATACGCTGAAGTTATAAACTCGCGTAGGAATTACATGTTGGGGATTATGCTGCTATCACTGTCCGAGAACCATATTGGGCGTCTCTAACACCTCCAATACGGGAGTGCATACACTTATTGATCTTTAGGCATCCGAAACAATGCATTCCAAAACCGTGGTGAATCTGCATTAGCTACCCAGATTCCGCGAAGGGGAAGATGCGGACTAGCCGATAAATAAGCTAGCATCGATCATTCGAGGCAAGGTTGTCATTTGTTGAGCATATGTTTATACAGACTTTGAACTAGCAATTGTTATTGATTTGTCATCTGAATTATAACAAGGAACTCTAAAATGCCATTGCTGTTAAGGCGATTAAGCATTATCTTTGTGGTATAAATTTTGAAATTCATGCTTGGTATTTAATAGAATTGTTTGAGCTCTGACCTAATTCAGTAGACTGTGAATTAATTCATTTGTTATTATAATTTACACATGTGGGTTCAATCTGGGAGGTATATATAATTCTGGAAATTACATATACATTCATCATCCATCATGGGGAAATTATCAAGGATATTATAGTGGTATCATAGCCACTTTCTTGCTAGCCTGTGGTGTTGCTATAATGCCGATTCATGCACTTGAGTGACAGGGAAATCAGATACCAGCGAAGGGAAAAGAAGAAAGCGGCTACAATGGGTGACAGAGATGAAGAAAATATGCAGGAATTTCTTAGGGGAACAAGGAATTCCAATCTTCCATGAGGGATTCTATGGTAGAGATAGCTCGAATCCTAAAAGGGATGAATCGGCAATGGAGTGCTGGTAGACCTTTTTAGAATGGTGCAAAAGGAAGTTACTCAGCTAATGGTAGGGTTTCAATTAACCCACCTTCCAGGACATTTAGAGCCGAATTCTTAGAGAAAATTGAGGCAGACCCCTTTGAGGAAGAACAACCTGTACCTCCAAGACAAGAGGATGAGATGGCAAGGTATCATGCTAAATATAATGCCCTAAATTCGGCCATCCGTCGTGACATATCTTTTGTTGAGTATTATGAGATGAAAACAAGAAACAAGCATAGGAGGAGAAGGTATGAGGAGCACCCCCGTAGGGATACTTAATAGTGTTGAGAAAGATCAATATACCCACATATGATGGATCAAGTAGTTGTTCAGCCAGGGCATGGTTGCAGAAGTTGGATACATATTTCTCCTTGAACCCCATGTTTGAAGAAGAAGCCATTAAGTTTCCAGGAAAGGTTTGGATCAGTTGAGCATTATGTAGCATAATTTCAGAGGCTTTCGGTGATGGTTCCAGATGTGACGGAGAGGAGACTTTTAGTGCTCTTTGTAGAAGGTCTAGGTGATTCGCTCAAGGGGTTGGTGAGAACATTAGAGATAGGGTCTTTGTAGGAGGCCATCAGGTGAGCTTTGAGCTTGGAGGATTTAGTGGCTAAAGGTAAAGTCAACCACAAGCCATCTCCAATGGTATAGGATAAGAAAATCGTCCAAAAAGATACCCCTCAACCAATGGCATTGCCCCCAAAACCAAGCAAGGTTGAAGAAACGAAGAATGAGCTTCAAAGGAAGAAGTTGTGCTTTTCTTGTAGAGAGCCATGGGTGCCATGACATAGATGCTGGGGAAGGGGCAAATACATTACATAGAGGTTCCTCCCGGGGAAGATTCAGAGACAGAAGGAATTGAGCCTGAGCGATGATAGAGTCTGAGAGCAAAGAAGAAAAAGAGGTCCTAGGAGACACTCTCGCTACTCTTTCTGGGGCACCCAAGTACCATGCTTTTAGAGTTCAGGGAGTCTTGCAAGGTCACAGAGCGACAGTGCTGATTTATAGTGGGGCCACTCATAATTTTATAGATGTAGATTTGGTTTCCAGGAAAGGTTTGGATGCAAAAAAGTTTGATGGGTTTAATGTTATGCTCGCAGACGACCATATTATTCTTTGTAAGGGGTGGATACAACAACCCAACTTATCTTTGGGAAGGTATCAAGTTAAGGATGATTTCTACGTTGTGGGATTGGGCGAAACGGACATAGTCTTGGGCATGCAATGGTTGCACTCACTTGGAGAAGTTACTCAAAACTACCAAACAATGGAGTTCAAATTCAAGGCGGATGGGAAGGAGGTGATACTCCAAGGCATTACAAATGGGACCCCAAGCATGGTTGAAGATTCCCTCCAAGGTAGGATACTCCACTATGATAATGTTTGCTCCAATTTGAATATGTTCATAGTAGCACACCAAAAATGGCCACCCTATGGATATTGGCAAAACGGGACCTTTTGGGAAAGAATCATCAACTTGGAATGGCTGATTGGATTCTTGGTGTCAAGTATTACATTATATGGATCATTCTGAGTGCTGTCTTCCATCTTAAAACTGCTGTTACCTATATTCTCATCTTTCCCCACTCCTTTGGGACAGCCATTAAGAGGAAGTTGAAGGTGTATTTTCTATCCTCAGCCTTTAATGAGGTATTTGGGAATGATGAAAGAAAGTTTCCAGCCATGATATCATTATTTATGAGCAAAGAAAGGCAAGGTGACAGCCATGACAAGATGCTGCAGCTGATTGTATCATGTTTGGACAGCATTAAACCAGCAAGTGTTGAGGAGTATTCTTGGTCTAATGAGGGGGCAATGTGGGATAGCACGGTCAGAAATAAAAAATTCTCCGGTAAACTTTAATACAGCATTCCAGGAGAGGGGATTGACATGAAGCTGAAACTTACACATATGATGATGAGGTCATTAAGGAAGCAAGGGTGGTGAGGAAGCCAGGATTAGTGAGTATCACTGCTAAAGAGGATAGTTTATTTGTTGTAGTGCCCAGGATTGATGAGCATGAATCCATGATATGCTGCCTTGACAAGAAGTGTGTAGTGTTTCCGGAGTTGTCATTTCTTGAGGACAAGCAATATCTGGGATGGGAGGACTGTCATGTCCCCTCCATTCAAATAAATTAACTTTATTTTTAATATTAAAAATAGTATTGTTTAACAAATTAAAACTAACATATAAAATATAACATTTTAATAATAATATTAATATTATTAACAATAAAAATATAAACTTCAAATTGGTCGGCGCCAAAGGAGATTCAAAATGCAAACAAGGTCGGCTTATTTGAATCAATTGAAATTGGTATAAATGGGGTGCTCAAGCCTTCATTTGGGTATCTGATTTTTGGCATATTATTTTGAAGCTACTTTCAAATCCATTTTTGCTTGTGAGGATGAAATCCCTCATCAGCAAGGTCTAGGTGAGGACGCAACCCTTCATCTAGAGTCATTGAGCAAATTCAACCAGAATTTGTATTTGCGCTGAAATAGAACTGTTGTTACCTTTTCTTTCATATTCGAGCAGATTTGTGGATTCGAAGCAAAGAGAGATCTATCTCCAGGATATTCCAGTGTTTGTTTGTTATTGGTGCCTGGTGCAGCGATTGGAAGTGTAGAATCCTCTTCCATCATTTACTCGACCACGCGCGAGAGGAAAGCATTTGAAGCGGAGTTTGGGGGTGTTTCGACACAGGTCAATGTCACATCGTAAGCAAAGTTCCATCGCCATCAGAAGAACCACTTTATGCCGAAGTCATAAACTCGCATAGGAATTACACGTTGGGGATTATGCTGCTATCACTATCCCATAACCATATTGGGCGTCTCTAACACCTCCAATACGGGAGTGCATACACTTATCGATCTTCAGGCATTCGAAACACTGCGTTCCAGAACCGTGGGGAGAAGGTCCAGTGATTAGGAGGTTGTGAATCTGCATTAGCTACCCAGATTCCGCGAAGGGGAAGATGCGGACTAGCCGATAAATAAGCTAGCATCCATCATTCGAGGCAAGGTTGTCATTTGTTGAGCATATGTTTATACAGACTTTGAACTAGCAATTGTTATTAATTTGTCATCTGAATTATAGCAAGGAATTCTAAAACGCCATTGCTGTTAAGGCGATTAATCATTATCTATGTGGTATAAATTGTGAAATTCGTGCTTGGTATTTAATAGAACTGTTTGAGCTCTGACCTAATTCAGTAGATTGTGAATTAATTCATCTGTTATTATAATTTACACGTGGTTTCAATCTGGGAGGTATATATAATTCTGGAAATTACATATACATTCATCATCCATCATGGGGAAATTATCAAGGATATTACAGTTTACATAATTTTTGTGTTAGGATATATATTTTTTCCATATACGTGCATGCATATTTCTAAAATCATCACTCGAAAAACCTTATATATTAAGGAAATATATAAAATACAAGAAAATAGAGATGCATCATACAAATAAATAGATGTCTGCAGTTTCCTCATTGGGAGCATAATCTAATCCATGGGTGTCAACAATTTCCCTCCACATTGGCAATGATTCCTCTTCAGGAGATTGTGCAGATTCCTCTGCGTCTTCTTCTTGTTCTTGCATCAGCTACATCTTCTCCCCCTTTGTCAACTCCATGAATTGTGGGCATTCTTATAGATTGCATCGATTGTAGCAACATGATCCTCAATCTCTGCCATAGCTCCAAGTTTATTGGGGTCCTTCCTTTTTTTTTGGTTTTCAAGACTCTGAATTCTAGCCCAAATGGTTTTCCTTTCAACAAATTCATTGTAATCCAGACAGTGATCCTCAATCTCTGCGAAGGCTCCAAGATAATTGGGGTCCTCCTTTTCGTTTGGTCCTCAAGACAATTCTACCCCAAATGGACCTCTTTTCAACAAATTCATTGTAATCTAGACAATTTCTGGTGAGGTCTTCCAATTCAGATACATCGTACTTGTACCTGCTCCAATTTGACTCCCTCTTTATTTGATCAATGAAATCTTCAGGTTCATATATCCTGTGATCCCTGAATGTTGTTCCAAGAATGGGGATGCACATTTGAGAGCACAACAGTTGTAGAAAGTGAAATCATGGATTTGGAAAGAAAAGGTTAAAAGGGCAGGCTTTGCTGCTTCATGAAAATCCTTATCAGCAGATTCATTTTGTAGAGAGGTCATAGGAGTCTCAGGTTGCAGTAGTTGCAAGTATGTGCACTCTGGTTGAGATCAGTCTGTCCCATTGAGGTCACCAAGGGTTGCAAATGTTGCAGGAGGTTGGCGGTATCCAACCTTGAGTCATCTAGTTGATTTTTTGTCAATTGTAATTTGTAATCTATCTTGTCTGGTATATACTGGTGCATCATAAAATCATTTTACATTAATACATTGCAATATTTGGATCATCTTTTGTAGTTAAGCATTTTGCTATGATAGATATCTTTGTTTTTGAGGAATTTAAACAAATATGAATCATAGCTAGACTGGTAGTAGTGTTTCCTTAAATTTCATAATGGCTTATTGAGTTGGAATGATATATTGGGGGAATGTTAAGATAATTGTCATGCCCACATTTGTCATGTGATCATTACGCACAAAACATGTCATGTGCACATTTGTCATGTGATCATGACGTGCAAAACACGTCATGTCCACGTTTGTCATGTGATCATGACGCGCAAAACACATCATGTCCACATTTGTCATGTGGTCATGACATGAAATATCAATTTTTTTTTCACCCGACTCTAAAAACCCCCTCGCGCGCAACATGCGCTCTCGGTGACACATGCACGTCGCCCGAAGGCGGGGAAGTCAATCACAGACGGGATAATGTGAAACTCATTTCGCAATCCTTACGAAACGAAAGCCACTAAGGGGGTGTGCGTCGCGAGGAGCAACGTTGAGAGGGTTGGTTTTCGTTTCATAATCCAACCCTAAAGTTACTAGATGAGGTGGGACGATTTCGATAAGGATCGAAATCTAACCTTAGAACAACTATTAACTTTAAGTAATATCTAAATTGAAACCACTAATCAAATCTCAACTTCAAACATTTAATCAACATCTAATGTGAAAAAGGTAAATAATTGAACTAAATTAACTAAATAATTCTCTCTAGAGTCTAGGGAAATTTCGGCAGCATAACGGAATAAAATGGAATAATTCCCCTAGTGATTTCGACAGCATAACGCCATCTCATCAACTATGGGAGAGTTGCAAAAATAATTTAAAATTAATTTACACATTAACTCCTTTCAAAATTGCAAAAGGAAATTAAATTAAATTTCACTAAACTGTTTCTCACAAAATAAATTTAATAAACAACTTAACTAATATTAATCTTAAATACAACAAATAAAGAATTAATTAAATAAATCTAGCCCTTTAAAAAGGATAGCATTAAAATACCATGGAGGCTTAAATAAATAAATTAGTCATTAAATAAATTAATCCTATTGTTTAAACACAATTCTCCATCACATGAATAAATTAAATAAATGGCTTAAATACATAGAGTTACAAAAGTCCAAAAGAACACCTCACCCTCCAAGTGGGTTTGTTTAGACAAACTAAACTAGTTTAAGTTAACTAATCAACTCCTAATTATTAGGGCTCCAAACCCTAGAAGAGGAATTATAAAATTACTGTAATATCTCATTTGCTCTCACACTCACTTTGTTTTCTCTAGTTGGTTGCAGGTTTTCAAGAAAGGTCAAGTGGGAAGGTACCTTCCCAAGTGGAAGGTATCTTCCCAAAGAAGATTTTCTATTGGTTCTAACAAGTTTAAATTGCTAACTCTATTTCATTTTGTACAGGTTTAAGAATGGTTCTCTAACATTGGTTTTCTAAATCCATTTTCTATTTGTTTTGAAAATGCATGCACAGATCTACAAGTATATAGTTTTTTAATCTAATGCAAATATTTCTAGGTTTATTTTTGCAACAACATTGAAAAGAATAGTTCTCTGTTTTCTAAATTTATTTCATAGAGGGTTATTTTACAAAGTAACACACACACACACACACACACACACACACATAGAGGTATACATAAATATATATATTACTACTAAAGCACAGTAAAAAACATTACAAACTCAGCAATATGCTTCACACAGAACAAGTAATTCATAGCATATATACATAGAATAAATATTGTTATGCTAACTGATTTATATTTTTCAAAATACACAGAGATATATATTACAGGCTGAACGACCGAAAGAAATTGAAATGCAAGGCTTTGATATGAAAAAGGCCGTGTAAGGGCATACACAAGCGGCGCCTGTGTTCACGTTTTAACCTGCAATCAAAAGAAATATTATTGGGGGGCGGGCTCCCGCCCCACCCATAGGGAGAACCCTGTGGGTGGGATGGGGGTCCCAACCCCCCCGTCCGCCCCTGCCAAAGCTCGGCCGCTACACGGGTAAAACCCTGCGCAGGGTGTTTACACGCCAGATTCTAAAGAATACAATGTGTGCCCTAAAAATTAATACGGCGCCTTCGCTTTCATTCCTACTTAATCTCATATGATTTGGAAATGCTTTAATCTTATAACTAAAGTTGGATATTATAAATGAAGGTATATATATATTTTCACAATAACTTAGGAAAATAGAATTTAATAACCCAAGCATGATTAAAGTAACTTCCATTTAACACAATAGTCTACTTGTTTTATTTTAACAACATAGGACAAATATATTTATGTTTCTTATAATCATAGTAAGCTTGAAGCATAATTTTTTTTTCTTATCTTTTATATAAACAAGGAAGATAGGTATTTTGTTTTCTCTAATATAAATTCTTCATGCATTCTATTTCAACAATATATATAAGGAGAGAGGAATAGAGAGAGGAAATTTTTCCTTCATACAAATGAAATAAAGATAAACTTATTACCATCATAAAAACATGCATATCTACATAAACAAAAGCAAGTAGAAGTAGGCTTGAAGCCTTGAGAGCATACCTCTCAAGCTCCAAGAGTAGAAGGTGATGGTGCCTTCCAAGAGTTTTTTACCAAAATCCATCAAGTCTCTCCAAGTCTTTCTCTCCTTCCCAAAAACAAACATAAAAATGCAAAAAGAAAGAACCCTCATCTCTTCTCTAAGAGAGAGATAAGTAGGCTTTGCTCACAAGCCCTAACGAATGAGAAGGTGACACTTGTGACCTTCTCCTTCATCCATATAACGCTTCTCACAACTCCACAAGAATGAGGAGGTGACACTTGTCATCTCCCCATTCCACAAAGCTATACACTCTCCCACAAATGCTCTCACACGTGTGGGAGCATAGAGAGAAGGGATCACACATAGGAGACCTCTCATGAATGAGGAGGTGACACTTGTCACCTTCTCATTCAACTATGCTACACTTTTCCCCACATGTTTTCACACGTGTGAGAGCATAGGGAAGAGGTCTCACATATATGAGAAGATTCTAGAAGCTTTTAAAGCATGTGAGGCAAGAGTAACCTTACCCTAAGTGAGTGAGGTTAGGTTAGGTGAGATGGTGACATGCACACCACCTCTCACATCTCCTAAACTCGTTACTTGATTCAAGGGCCACGTTAGGTGACCATACAAGGGTTAAAACAAGTTTAAACATGCTAAGAATGGCCCTAGACCCTAGGGGTATGACCTGGGGTCATTATTTGACCATTATTAACATTAGGGAACTCATAAATCCACATGAAAAGGGCTCAAAACATTTAGCACTAAAAATTGTGCAAACCAACCATTACAACCTTACAACACATTAAGGAGATAAATTAAAAACGGCGAACCACACAAAATATCATAAATCAAATACAACATAATCATCATTCTCAATCACAAATGACCTCAGTCCATCTTAGGGATTACATCCGCTTAACAGGGATATCACATAGGGTTATTTGTTTGACCTCTAATTTTCCATGGGCCATGGAAATTATGTCATATCCCCTACGTGATATTTGCATTATATGTTTTGAAATACGTACTGTGACTTTGTATCCAAGTGCATACCTTATGAGTTTACATATATGAATGCATTATGAGAATTGTCATACTTTTCATTAGATATATATACATTGTTACGAAACACGTAAATGGTGAAACATTGAATGAATTTAGATTACATACAATACAAGGAAGAGTGAAAGCTCTTATAAAGAGAATACAAAGTCTAATAATAGACTAACGGCTACAACAAAGCAAAAAACTACCTAAACAAAGATTGACCATTAGAAACTAGTTAATTTTAACTTAATATCCTCCCTTAATGGTCAATCAGTCAACTACACCAAGAAGCCCCCTAAACTTGACAAACTTATCCAGACTCAGAGACTTGGTGAGGATATCGGCAGTCTGATCCTCGGTAGGAACATATTGCAAAATAACTGATCCGTCTTCAACAAGCTGGCCAATGAAGTGACAATGAAGATCAACATGTTTTGTTTGTTCATGGAAGACGGGATTTTTGGCAAGTTTTAGGACCCCTAGATTGTCGCAATACAAGGGTGAAGGCTCGACAGGAGACATTCAAATCTGAAAGCATCCGTCGAAGCCAAACTGCTTCACAGGCTGCTTTAACAGCTCCCCTATATTCAGCTTCTATCGAGGAGAGAGTCACTGCCTACTGTTTCTTGCTAGTCCATGTGATAGCACCTGTGCCTAAGGTGAAAACATACCCAGAGGTAGACTTCCTATCATCAATAGAACCTGCCCAATCAGAGTCTGTAAAACCAATCAGCTGAGGGTCATTGCACTGGCCATACAGAATGCCAAAGTTAGAAGTGCCTTGCACATATCTTAACACATGCTTTGCTGCAACCCAATGTTCAGTTTTAGGCGCTGTCATGAAGCGAGAGATGTAGTTGACTGCAAAACTAAGATCGGGTCTAGTGGCAGTAAGATAGATGAGACTGCCCACTAACTATTTGAATGCGGATTCATTCTCTACAGGAGAATCAGAATTAGCTGAGAGTTTCAACCCTTTTTCCATAGGTGTAGAAGCAGGTTTGCAGTCTGTCATCCGGAATTTGTCCAACAAGCCTCTTGCATACTTCGACTGAGAGATGAAGATGCGATCAGGGTGCTGCCAAACCTCAATACCTAGGAAATAATGTAGGAGTCCCAAGTCTATCATGTCAAACGTGTGACTGGTATCTTGTTTGATCTTTTGAATCAACTGCTCGAAGCTGCTAGTAATAATCAGATCATCGACATAGATAACGATGTAAAGACTGTCATCAGCATATTGTAAAGACTGTCATCAGCATATTGTTGGACATACAGGTTGGAATTTGAAGGACTCCGCTAAAAACCATGATCCATGAGATGCTTATCAATCTTGATGTACCATGCCTGTGGAGCTTGTTTGAGGCCATAGAGAGCTTTCACCAGTTTGCACACTTGGTGTTCTTTAACCGCAACCTTGAAGCCAGGGGGTTGCGTCATGTAAACTTCTTCCTGCAGATCACTATTGAGAAAGGCACTCTTGACGTCCATTTGATGGACTTTCCACCCAAATTGGACTGCCATAGCAAGAATAAGCCGAATGGTACTCATCTTGGCTGTGGGGGCAAAAGTCTCCTCATAGTCAATGCCCTCTTTTTGTGAGAACCCTTTGGCTACCAACCGAGCCTTATATTTATTGAGGGTTCCGTCAGCTTTGTACTTGATTTTGTACACCCATTTGCAGCCAATGGGCTTCTTCCCGGGTGGAAGATCAGAGAGAACCCAAGTGTTGTTCTTCAGGAGGCTATGATGCTCAGTTTCCATAGCCTGTTCCCACTTAGGTATGCCTTTAGCCTTTGAATATGTCTGAGGCTCCGAGATGTTGTGAAGGTTGGCCATAAGAGCAAAATTGATAGTATTCTGTTGCTTGCTCTTCTTCCGAGCAGATCTACCCTCGATGAGTTCAGGCTCCGAGATGTTGTGAAGGTTGGCCATAAGAGCAAAATTGATAGTATTCTGTTGCTTGCTCTTCTTCCGAGCAGATCTACCCTCGATGAGTTCACTATCATGAAGATCACCAATAGTTTTGGCCCACCATTTAGGCCGAAGAGTAGATGTACCAACATCTGAAACAGGAGCAACGACATCCCCTGGTGTGGCTGGAACAAGATCAGGAGGATCTAGAGTATCCTGAGGTGGGGCAGGTGGAGGAACAACAGGGTGAGTTGGTGGCGCAACTGCAGAATCCCTCCCATCAGGTGGAGCTAAGGGAAGGTAGACACCCACATCGGAAGTCGTCAAAGGCTGATCCTCAGGGATAACAGAAGTAGACAAAAGAAAGGGCCTAGTAGTCTCATCAACTACTACATCACGACTGAATATGAGACGATCAGTGTTGACATCACTCAGTTTGTATGCTTTATGATTTTCACTGTAGCCAGTGAACATGAGTTTCTGGCTTTTGGAGTCCAACTTGGTGCGCTTGGCATCTAGAATCCAAACATGAGCCGTAGAGCCAAAAATTTTCAGATGGTTTACCCGAGGCTTATTTCCAAACCAAGCTTCTTCAGGAGTTATCTTCTTGACGACATAGGTGGGAGACTGATTCAGAAGATAAATAGCAGTGTAGACTGCTTCAGCCCATAACTTCTTAGGAACACTTCTATGCTCTAGCATAGAACGTGCCATCTTTGTAATGGTGCGATTGCGACGCTCAACGACACCATTCTGCTGGGGTGTGTAAGGTGTGGTAAGCTGACGTTTGATGCCATGTATAGCACAGAAACGAGAGAAGGCAGAGGAACAAAACTCTCCCCCATTATCAGACCTAAGAGTGACGATTGGACAGCCTGAATCTTTTTCTACTAAGGCTTTGAATTGCTGAAATGTACCAAAGACATTTGATTTGTGTTTCAAAAAATACACCCACATCTTTCTGCTGAAATCATCAACAAAAAGAAGAAAATATCGACACCTAGTGACTGAAGGAGTGTTCATTGGTCCACATACATTGGCGTGAACCAACTGCAAAACCTTGGATGCTCTCCATGTATCACCATCTGTAAATGGAATCCGATGCTGCTTGCCAGATTGACATGCATCGCATATGCCAGGAATTTGAGTGTGAATCTCCGGAAGACCACCAACCAGACCCTTCCGAGCTAACTGAGAGAGATAGTGCATGTTCAGGTGCCCATAACGCTGATGCCAGAGTTTGCTGATGGAAGTACTTCTGGCTACCATGGCGTGCGCTGGAGAATCACCAGAGTCCACGAGTCTATACAGACCATGATCCTCAAGACCCTGAGCAACGGTGGTACGTGTCTCACGATCCACTATGGTGCATGTGTGCATGCTGAAGACAACATCCAGATGAGGTGAGTGCCGCATTATCTGACTGACTGAGAGAAGGTTCAGTTCCATGCTAGGTACAAAGTAGACATCGAGAAATATGAGATTCCTTTCACCAGACCGAATCTAGACGTTGCCCTTTTCGACAACTTGATACTCTTCTCCTCCAAAGATGACAGTCTCTGAATGGCGTGTACTGAGTGAACCAATCTCGACGATTTGTAAAATGTCGAGAAGCACCTGAATCAATGTACCAGGCAGAGGATTTGACATGATTTGCTGGTCGCTTGGCCATAAAGGCGTGGAACGCAGATTCCTTCTGCACAGTGTGCGAAACAAAAGATGCTATTTTTACGTTTTTCGAGGCACGAAAAACGAAGCACCGGAGGATGGAAAACAACAGATAGTACACAATCCCAAGAGCTTGGAACACATGGTCAAATCCTAGTACAGGTGTCGAGACAAAAAGAACAAGAATCAAATATACCATCATCTTTGAGCTCATTATACACTATCTACGAGAGTCTGCAAAAGGAAGGTACAACAGAATGTGAGAGTTGGAGGCTTGAAACAATCTGGCGCTTTTAGTAGACCAAAAAACAGATTTAATATCTGCCAGAAAATCCTAATCAGGAATATTGGCGCTGAAATACAAAGAAAAGAAAACTACTACCGAATAACATAGAACCCAAAAGAGAAGAGGTTGTAATCACGGCGAGGAGAGGAGATCACGTCAAATCTAAACAGATGCCAACGCTTTAGCAGCGATAAACAAATCTTTGAGATCCCATCGATGGAAACCAGCAACAATGTAAAGAAAACGACTTTGCAAACAGAGGGTGTCCCAGGTGCTGCCGCGACTAGTGACACAGAAACCACGGATTGCCGACAAATTTTGATTTAACACAGATGTAATCAAAGTCGCAAGGGCAGATTAAACAATACCTACGGGCACATAAGCTTAGCCCACGACGTAGAATAGATCCCTGTCGATGATACTACCCGCGATGAGAAATCCAAAAGAAATTCGTGAGCAGAGACAAAAGGGTATTCAAACATCGAAAGGATGAGAAACCCGCCAAATACAATACACGCCAGAGACAAAACGCATTCAAGTAACGCGATTATGAGGAGTGCGACCTTCTAGGAGGATGATAACAGACAGATGCCAGAGACAAACACATTCAAAAAGACACGATTTTGCAGATAACAGACAGGCGGCAAGAAAAAAATTTTAAATTTTGTTTCCCGCTCTAATACCATGTTACGGAACACGTAAATGGTGAAACATTGAATGAATTTAGATTACATACAATACAAGGAAGAGCGAAAGCTCTTATAAAGAGAATACAAAATCTAATAATAGACTAACAGCTGGAACAAAGCAAAAAACTACCTAAACAAAGATTGACCATTAGAAACAAGTTAATTTTAACTTGATATATATATATATATATATATATATATATATATTATAATACATATACATATATATATATATATATGTGTGTGTGTGTGTGTGAGAGATAATATATATTATTATTATATACAAATGTGTAGAAAAAGTAATATATAAACATATGTATATATATAATAATAACAATATAATTCAATATATATAAATATAATAATAATAATGTATAATAGACATATTTTATTATACATGAGGTTTGGGCCTCTTAAAAGAGACGCCGATCCCATGCAAACTCTTATTAAACAGATACAAGGCAGCGGAGGAGTCTTAAAAGAGACGCAGCCTCTCATAACAAGCATTAATTAATAAATGAAAGGCAGCGAATATCTTCAAAAAAGGGAATCGCTGTGTCTTTTGGTCTATGCAACCTTTTCAGCCTTTTAAATTGCACCATTGCCTTCTTCCAAAAAGCATTAGAGAGAGTGATTTCAGCAGTCTTAGGAAAAAGGGTCTTAAAACAGCAAAACCACAACCTGCAGATTGGATCTAAGTCTGCAGTAGGTAAATAAATTCTGATGTATTTAATTATTAAGAAGCTATAATATCATATATCCATATAAATATATATATATATATATATATATATATATATATATATATATATATATATATATTTAATAGTATACATAAGAGTATATATATATAATAGTATACATGTTGCAATGTAAATTTCAATTCATAGTTAATATGAAACTATGTAAATCATTAGGATTTATGTCTTATCAATATAGATCTAAGATCATATAATAATGGATAATTGTATAAATGAATGTCTACAAATGGTATTCCAAAATTAAGATAAGAATGTTTCTATCTATGTCTATGATGATAAATGTTTATGGATAAGGCCATTTGTAATACAAGGGTGTTAGCATTAGAGATCATGTCACCTCTATTGCTTCGTCTTAAGGGAATGGCAGGTATTGCGGGGGAATGGCGGTATAATTCCTACATGTGAATGGTTTCCATGCGCCTTACATTTTCAACGTTTGGTATTGTAAGGAGGGGCGGGTATTATTCCTTCCATGTATTGGTTTCTTGGCGCCCACAGAATGTAAATCCTAGTTCCTCAATAACAAACAAGAGGAGAAGATATGAATCTCGATACATGTTTAATACCGCCTTATTAGTACCTAAGAATATTAGAATACAAGAACATATTACTATTAACTCATGTTACTTCATCTAAGGAATGATATATTTAGATTATCATTGAACTTGTTTGATCTTATCATTGGAATTTCATGATCTCTAACATTTCTAATGTCTCTTTGAGGATCATTTTTGAATGTATATTCAGGTTTTAGTGCTTCCTAGGAAGGGGACATTACAAGTGGTATCAGAGCAGTCATACTGCCATCTTGTGAAGGGTTGACAATGCAAAGTTATCAAAGAAGCGGAAATAACGCCAACATGAGTGAGGAATTGGTAAATCAAATGAAAACCTTTATGGAACAAACCAATCAAGCTCTCTCTAACCAAAATGAAAGACTCATAGAAGCCTTTCAAAACATGGGCAATGCCATTGATAGCCTAAAAACCCATCCCGTAAATGGGGGAGACACGGGGTCTAATATCTCTGAAAATAACAAAGGATCTCCTAGCCTCAAGGTTCCCAGGCCCTCCTTCTTACCTAGGGAAGAACCACCTAGAAATGAAAAAGAAAATGAACCACCCGCACAAAGTGCGGAAGAAATTGCTAGGGCTTATGCAAATCTTGATCCTGAGATTAGGAATCTTGTTAACTTTAGAGATTTCTGTGAAGCTAAAAGACATGAGGTACCTAGAAAGGAAAGGAGACCTCCAAATAGAGACCTAAAGCATAAAGTAAACAATGTCATGTCCTATAATGATTTATAATTGAATTGTTTATTTAAATAATAAGTTAGCCTTATATAAACTAATATAATTAAAATATAATATATAATATATTTATTGAAAATATATTATTAATATGTATTATTTAATAAATAATATTATTAATTTAATATAATTTAAATATTATAAAATATATGAAATATATATATTTAATTAACTAGATATATTATAAATATAAATATTTTAATATAATATTTATGCGAATAATTAATAAGATATATTATTATATATAAAAATAAATATTATGAAGAGTCTTACCCATTAAAGCTAGAAAGTAAAGTAATTTAGAAAGAGAAGTAATTTGGAATAAGGCAAAGTAATACGGTTAAACAAAAGGTCAAATTCAAAATAAAATCATATAAAGATAAAAGACTAATAAGACAAAAACATTATCCCACCATATATGCTTGTGAATAAAACAAGATAAAAGAGCTCCCATACTTAATAACAAATGTGTTTATTTATACTATATATTATATATAAATAATGTACTTTAAAAAGATTAAGGGGAGGCCGAAGGAGGATATTTATAAGTGCAATCGTTGGAAAGGGTATATCCTTTTACCCACGGTAAACCTTTGGAAATATATAAAAGGGCATAAGGGAGTATGATGGGAAAAAAAGGGGAGTAAAAGTATATATTATATAATATATAAGCAACAACAATACAATAAAAAATTATATTAGTCATCCCATCGATTAAGGAAAACATTGGAAAATAGAAAGAAACCTGCAATGATAGGTAAGAAATACGAGGTAAAGCTCCGGCAGGTAAGTGAGTATTTATATTTACTTATTATTTGTAAGTATATTTTATATGTTTATTTTATAATTATTAAATATAGGATTTATAAGAATGTTTAAAATGATAGAAGTAACCATGAGATCAGCCACTTAATAATAGATGCATTTCATAAAGGTTATATGAATGTTATGAATGTCTTAATCAGTTGGATGTTATACAACTCTTAATGTTGAATCTCATATTAGAGTAATTCCAAGGTTAGTAGTAATAGTGTAAACATCTAGTTTCATAGCCATGAAGACATAAGCATTCAAAGAGAAATGACAATATACTAGTGGATATTGTGAATATCCAAGATAGTGATTTTAAATTGAAGGCATGTTGATGCCTAGAATAATAAGTATATCTCTACAAAGGGATTGATTATGAGATAACGTTTAATAAGTAATCAACATGACCATGGAGTACCGGGCTAGGATTAGTAGCCTTCCCCTTAATCCACCTACACACCTTATAAGTATGAGACTGGTGGTTAGAGGGAATCTAGTGTCTAGCACTCGAACTGGGAAGTCATTTCCCCTCAGAGCTAAGAGCGAAGTATTGCCGGGTGTAGTATGAAGCTCTTAGACCTAGGGTAAGAACGAAGTATTGCCGGGTGTAGCATGAAGTTCTTGACCCTATGGTTGCAAAGGACCTAGATAGTGTTAATGGCCTAACGGTAGGTGAACCTCGAGCTGGCTTTAAGCCCCTCCGAGCCAAGTGTGAAGTACCTCCGGATATTGAGGCGAAGCCTTGGGCCTACGGTCGTGGGTCTTGGAAACCTTAACCCACCCTCTCATATTAGGTGAGTGGTCTGATTAATGGGTAGGATTACGAACGTCCTCCCCGAGGTATGTCCATGATTCATGTGTGATTAATGATATAAGATAGATTATGAACATGGATATATGACTAGAAAGGATATGAGATAGATAGAGTTTATTATTGTTAAGCACTTTATGTGAACATGATGAAATGATTTGTATACTAATGTTTTTTTACAAGTTGAATTTGTTTGCAAGGTTGCGAAAATTTTGGCTTACTAGAAGGGGACATTACAAGTGGTATGAGAGCAGTCATCCTGCCATCCTGTGAATAATAGTTAAATAAAAAAATATAAAAAAAAATAAAAATAAAAATAAAAATAAAAAAAATAAGAATCAATGAAAATCATAGGTATGAATTTCATGAATCGCTTGATAATGGTGTTTAATACCAAAATATTAAAATATATATATATATATATATATCTATGGTGCAACATTAAAAAATTAAAATCTAGTAAATATGTTATGATGCAATATTAAAAAAAAAACAAAATTTTACTTACAAATATGTAATAAATAATGAGTAAATAAAGGAAAAAAAAATTAAAAATAAAACTACTACTAATAACAATAAAATTACATTAAGTAAATATACTAAATGAAATAGTAAAATAAAATAATTAAAATATCTCTATTTAGTTCTTGATAATAATATATTTGACAAAGTTATTTTCATCTATGGGTAACCTACGGGGTGAAATGGCATGAGAAAAAACAAATTAAAATATATGTAAACAACTAACCCAAAGTATCCCAAAGTATTTATTGTGTACATAAACCTTAATAAAATATAGTTATAAAATAAATTATTTATAGAATATAGTGCTGAAAATTTAAAAGATAAAACCCTATTTATAAATTATTATTTTAGGGCACTATATTATTTATGGCACTATAGTTTATTAGCTATTTTCATTTGTTACATTTTATAGAGGTTATTTTATATTATTGGTGAGTGTAATGTTATTTTATATAAAGGGAAACCTAATAAAATATAATGTTATTAAATATTATTTTAGGATACCTAATTATAGTTGCTTGAGGACAACAATCTTGAGTGGGGAGGGTTGTCATGTCCTATAATGATTTATAATTGAATTGTTTATTTAAATAATAAGTGAGCCTTATATAAACTAATATAATTAAAATATAATATATAATATATTTATTTAAAATATATTATTAATATGTATTCTTTAATAAATAATATTATTTTTTTTTTGATACGTAATCAGGGATACTATTATATTAATCAACAAAAGATATTACAGTCATCAGCCCTTCAATGGCTGGCAAAAAGTTTCAAGCCTTGAGTCAGCTCCTACCATATGAAAGCTTCTACCCTAGGAAAGCTCCTACCAACTATCCAGAAAGCTCCTTCGATATGACCACGCAGGGTCGGAGATATACATCAATAAGCCAAACTAACACCATACTATGAGTCTAAGTATAAACTGAAGAAACTAGTAGTATTAACAAAACAAGGGGAGGCCATACTAGTAAATCCCCTCTATGTCTTATCATGCGTACTCAGCCAACTGCCTTCTGAACTTGTCCATCCACTTGAAGTCCCCAGTCTCCACCAACCCCAGCAACCTTCTGATAATCTCCATCGTAGTCCTAGCCTGGTCCTTCAACATGATCAAATCAAAACCTTTCACGTCCAGGATGAAGGGGTGAACTTTAATAACTGCCCCAGGGTCTGCCAAGAGTTTCCATTCCTTGGGTCTAGGAACGCCAACACCCGGGCGAGCAAAATGCAGAGTCTTCCCCAATTCTCCGAGGTGCTCGGGATAGAACAGTGCACGCATTATTGCTTCTGCCTCTGCCTTCTCCAGTTGCAGCTCCAACAGCATAGCCAGAACCCGCGAGGTAATGTCTGTGTCGACGCGGTAACGGTCATCGCTTTCCAGAAATGTCTTCCCCAAAATCAGTTTCACCGCTTCAACCAGCATCCCGTCCGCCTGTTTCAACAACCTCTGCAGGCGAAGATCCGTAATACCCCCCAGGAACGCCATTTGCCGCTTAGTGCTTACCAGCCGGATGGGGGTGTCCATCCCTCCGCAACAAATAGCATGTGCTGATATGATCACAACAAAGTGAGACGACATTTGAAAGAAACTAAGATAGCGATTGCAGAGCTCCACAGACCCGTCTTCCTTTAAGCTTAACTCCGAAGTTTCTCGAAGACGTTTCCCTGAATGATTGCCTTACTGCGTTAAATGCCATCCCCTTAATAAATAATATTATTAATTTAATATAATTTAAATATTATAAAATATATGAAATATATATATTTAATTAACTGGATATATTATAAATATAAATATTTTAACATAATATTTATGTGAATAATTAATAAGATATATTATTATATATAAAAATAAATATTACGAAGAGTCTTACCCATTAAAGCTAGAAAGTAAAGTAATTTAGAAAGTAAAGTAATTTGGAATAAGGCAAAGTAATACGGTTAAACAAAAGGTCAAATTCAAAATAAAATCATATAAAGATAAAAGTCTAATAAGACAAAAACATTATCCCACCATATATGCTTGTGAATAAAACAAGATAAAAGAGCTCCCATACTTAATAACAAATGTATTTATTTATACTATATATATTATATAAATAATGTACTTTAAAAAGATTAAGGGGAGGCCGAAGGAGGATATTTATAAGTGCAGCGATTAAATTGGTTGACACCAACGATCACATTAATAAATAATAAATAAAAAAAGACAAACATTATTAATATATATCCTTGTTAACTAAATTAAAGCTGCAACCGTTGGAAAGGGTATATCCTTTTACCCACGGTAAACCTTTGGAAATATATAAAAGAGCATAAGGGAGTATGATGGAAAAAAAAGGGGAGTAAAAGTATGTATTATATAATATATACACAGTAGCAGCAATACAATAAAAAATTATATTAGTCATCCCCTCGAGCAAGGAAAACATTGGAAAATAGAAAGAAGACTGCAGCGATAAGTAAGAAATACGAGGTAAAGATCTTGCAGGTAAGTAAGTATTTATATTTACTTATTAGTTGTAAGTATATTTTATATGTTTATTTTATAATTATTAAATATAGGATTTATAAGAATGTTTAAAATGATAGAAGTAACCATGAGATCAGCCACTTAAATAATAGATGCATTTCATAAAGGTTATATGAATGTTATGAATGTTTTAATCAGTTGGATGTTATATAACTCTTAATGTTGAATCTCATATTAGAGTAATTCCAAGGTTAGTAGTGTTGATAACTGAGAGGGGGGGGTGAATCAGTTATCCTAATTATTTCCCTTAATGAACTTTCCTCTTAATTGAAGCAGCATAAAATCAAACACAAAACATTAACCATGAAATAAGAAACACATGACACAGTATTTTTGACGTGGAAACCCTGTTAAGGGAGAAAACCACGGGGTGATTAACCCAAGAATTATTCTCTGTTAGAAGAATAGGAAATTACAAAAATGGCACTTGCCAATTAGGGCTCACTGCCCGAGCACACTGCTCACAAGAGGCTCACTGCCTACAAGAAGACACACTGTCTTACAAAGTGATAAGAATCACAGTCTTGAACTGATTGGAAGCATCTGCATATGCTGGAGTTCAGTTCCGGTTAGGTTCAGTATACTGATCTGCTGCACTTCATCTTTCCTCTGTTCTTTAGTCTGCTATCCTTTCACATACCGGATCCTTCTTGCTACTTCTGCTCTACTCTGGACTTGTTCGCATATCCTTTTCACACATTCACACACTTTACAACTAAATCCATCCTCTATATATATCCGCACAAGTAATTTCATCATCTTTCTAGTCGGCATCCGGAACAGTCTAGTTTCTTACAAACTTAGTTCTGTCGGCTGAATCCTTGCTCACCAAGCAATGCGGATCAAGCATATACTTGTAGATATCATCAATTATGTCGGCCAAACATGATTCATGCCTCCGCAACCTTTATCATCATCTGTAACACATCCGGAAAGTAGTTTGATACTCAGTCAGTCAGTTCTTCCTCTGTTTTCACTGTCTCTCAGGAATCCGGTACTCAACTATTCATATCTTTTTCTTTGTCCATCTCCGGAGGCTAAATCCTTGGAATATACTACTCAAGATAGTCCTCTTGACTTCCCCAGATCCGCACTGTGCCAAGACACTTCCTCTGAGAGATCCGGACCAATCTGTCGGACCTTGCCACATGCTCTGTTCTTGTTCACCGGACCACAACAATCTTCAATCTGACTTCCGGTAGAGATATAACATGACTTGCGGATATGTGGAATGACCTTTGTTGCCATCAATGACAACAACCATGAATCCATATAGTGTCTCTTGCCAACAATCTCCCCCTTTGGCATTGATGGCAACACTTAGTGAAAAATGACTAAGTGTTTACACTATGCTCCCCCTTTGCTGATGCTCTGTCTTTATATACAATTTCCGGAACTCCCCCTGAGTTGGATTCCTCATTTTTCACTGCTCCTCACTCCCCCTTTGACATCAATGGCAAAGGGTAGGGTCCGCACACCAAAATTTTCAAAAATTTTCTATATATGGCCGCATATTTACATACTCACATATACTGCAGAATGTCTGCAAAGGATGTCTGCAGTTGAACCATTTCAGTAGCCCAACTAAGCTTCATTCTGTCCAGGATTGAAATGTGACCACTCAACAAAAATGCAAAAGCTTCTGCCCGCCTGAGATCTGTCGGATCTTTTGTATGGGCGGTGGTCTGGGCATCACTGATGGCCTCATGCATCGTTTCCAACTTAGGGACTATAATCCTTCTAAGTTCTCCCATCCGGTTGGTAATGTTCTTCCTCTCCTTCTCAAGATTCTTTATTTCATTCAAGACTGCAATAGTCTGACATTCTTGATTTATTATAGAGGAAGAGAGAGGATCAAAACTTTGAGATAAGCTTTTGAAGCTTGTCCTGTTCCTCTTTTATTTTCTTGTCAATTGCTGCTGTTGCCTTTGACCAAGATATACAAAATTTGTAGATGTCACCGCCATCCTTAAGAGCATTTTCTAAGCTCTTTATTCCAATGCTTACAATCTTCCTATCCTTAGAGATTAAATCTAATATTTCAGAAAATCTCTTATCCAAAAATTCCTTCCGGACCTTGTCTTCAGCTGATTTTTCTAGAGAATTAAAATGTGTATCAATACTGCTGACTAAGGTTTTTAGATTACCGGAAGTGGAGGCTGTCGGATCTATTTGGATTGATGGCATGATCTTTACAAGTACTCCGGAAGCAGCCTCTATCAACTCACAGTCTTCCATATGAGACTTCAGGAGCTTTTCATTTGCCTTGGCATTTGCAAATGAAGCTATCTTCATTGTTTGTACCGGAGAGAGAGAGTCAAAATCAAATGGACCTTTTAGAAGCTCCGGTTCATCAATCTCTAGAGTTTCTTTGCTCAAAAATTGTTGAACAGTTTGTGCAGTGTCTCTTGCCGGAGACAGATGTTTCTTTTCTTCTGCAGTCTTAGAACTGTCAACCTCTTTGTCTGTCACCACTGCTTCCTTCTCCTGCAATTGCTCTTCTTCTTTGGATCCGGAGACTGTAGGGGAAACCGGAGGAGAGATGCTTGCTTGTTCATGGGCCACTTCTTCTGGAGCAGAGGGTCCCAAGTCCTCACTTGTCTGTTCAGGGCTCACTTCTTCCGGAACAGAAGATTCCAAATCAGCAGCTGTTTCTGCACCTAGGTCCTCTACAACAGGAAGATTGAACCTTTTGAAGGCCTTCCGGAGGATCTCTTCTGTCTCTTGTGCCACTTTGTCAGTCTCACCAAGCATGAGCTGATTCATCCTGGCTTTACTTCTGAACTCATCTCTGCAGTCCTTGAAGATCATGTTCATTGTCTTGGGATCAATTTGAGGATATAGCTGAATAGCTATCTGCTCCCGGATCTCAAGATCTTT
The DNA here is from genome assembly GCA_027924645.1 of Cunninghamia lanceolata. Taxonomy (NCBI): domain Eukaryota; kingdom Viridiplantae; phylum Streptophyta; class Pinopsida; order Cupressales; family Cupressaceae; genus Cunninghamia; species Cunninghamia lanceolata. The sequence continues at coordinate 358,625 of BSBN01001074.1, read as the reverse complement.
GGCATGAGCATTATTCTTTCTTACTTCCATTTCCTTCTCTAGGCTTTTAGGAATGAGAGATATGATCTCAATGAAAGCCTTATTGTATGTGTTCAGATATTTAACTGTGGCTTCCTGCAGAGTCTTTTGGTCTGCCTCACTGAAGTCATCATAGGATTCAGTCATTGGTTGAAGGTTTCCATCCACCGTGACCGACTTGATTATGCTCTCTAGTGACAGAGTGGGCTTTTCAACAGTTACCTCTGCCATTTCCTCCTTGTCTTGGCCTGTGGAGGGCTTACCGGATCCTTTCTTTTTCTGTTTCTTTACTTCTCTTACTCCTTCATCTGATTCTGTCTCCTCTTCATCCTTTTGGCTTTCATAAGCCCTTGATGCTTTTGTCTTGGATCTTTTACCGGATGCCTGGACTTCCGGTTTTGAGCTTTTGGTTGTGGAAGGTGCAGATCTCTTTGATGATCTGGTCCGGGTGGGGGTTTCAACCGGAGCACTTTCTTGGCTTTTCTCTTCTTCCTCAGCCTTTCTCCTCTTTTCCCGACTGGCATCAAGTGCCTCTTTTGAGATGCCTAGGCCTTGAGCAATGTGCTCTACTTCTTTTCTCACTTTTCTCTTAATCTCAGGTTCCCTGAGTTCTACATGTAATTTCACGCTCAGCTCCTCAAAGGTTCCAAACCTTTCTGCCTTAGGATCTTTGGGCTGACTTAGCATGTGTTGAACATGCAGCTCTACTATCTGTTCATCAACTTCATACCCCATGGGCATTATCCAGACAGTCCTTGGCTCCACTGCCTCCATTAGGCACTGATCAGTGTCAACCATAAAACATACTGAGTCCTTGTATTTCTCGATGAGAGACTGGGGAATTCTCTCTCTTGCTTGCATCATGCTCTGAAAGTTTTTGAAGTATCCCCATAGAGCTGTATTCCTCGCTTTTGCATCCCCAAGTCCATGCAGATAGTCTCTTATCTGGACTGCAACAGGTGTGTCATTCTGCCATACCCATCCACTTGTTCCGGGTAGCTCATTCATGAAGTAAAAGAAGAGACATACAATGAGAGTACCATACTTAAAGGAGTTCTTCTTGTCTTTCTTGATTTTCTGTACATTTTCCATCAATTGGCTTAGTAGTAGTTCACAAAGATCAAAATCTGCATTCTTTCTTAGCATTTCATATGCTGTGTATATTGCAGTTCCGGATACAGAATTCTCCCTGCTGGAGTGATAGATCTTGTATCCTATTATCATTGATGCATATTTGATATCCGGATCCGAAATATCTTCAATGGTCATTGCCCTCTTATCATATTTTGATCCGGTGGCCTCAGTTACAACGTTGTTCTTGACAGATTTGAGGATAGGTACCCCCCCGGAAGAGTATAGACCAGTTACTGCTCTAATTGCTTCTTTTGTGATCTTACAGGGTCTATCTAGCCAAAGGAAGTTGTCATGCATCCTGCTCAGTACATACCGGACCCATTCATCTTCTTCAAAGCTAGGGAAATGAATGAATTGCTCAAACTGTTTCTTCTGGATACCCTTATACTCTGGTTTGAGCTCAAAAGCATTATCTATCAGTTGCTTGTGATAGAGGTCTCTTAATTTGAATTCCCCAAATTCCTCAATGTTTGCGTGTATGTAAACCCTAATATCTTCAGTATGTAAGACTCCGTGGGGAACACTAGAGAAGGCTCCTAGTGGATCTACCTCCAAAGATTTGTAGGGATGTTTCTTGAATGAGGGGCGAGGTCTATCAGAGATCTTAACTATGTTTGGAGTAGCCATTCTTCAAAGATTTGCAGTGAGGCAATGAAAAACGAAGAATACCTTATGCGCCTTCGGTTTGCACGGAGTGGTTGGATTGATTTCTTTATGCAATAGCTTCGGCAGGAGATCCTTGGTGTGCTTGATGAACCTTGTTGCAGAGCTCCACTATTCGCTTCTTCTCAAGTGTAGAATGAGCAGATAACTTTTGAGAAATCCCTTATATTGCTCCGCAAACCCTAATATCTGTCTGCAATAAATGCTTCACCTGCATTATTCCGGTTTACCATGTCTGGACAGCTTGGAGTATCCCGGATTAGTCCTGATCACTGAATATCATCCGGATCTTTAAATCATGAATAAATCTAGGTAACATATTACAAGAACATCCCAAACACTCTGTCCAATCCGCAAGACAAGATCGTGCACTTCCGGATCTCTCCGGACCTTTTTGTAATCCTTTATCATATCGGAGCACCTCCCTGAACAGGTCTAACTTAGTCGAACACAGCTTCTTCATAACTCCATGCGGACCTCTGAAAACTTGACTGAGGCATCTCAGGACTTATATCTACAAACCCTTTAATCCGCATCTTGTGCCACATCCGGCACAACTTGTTTGGCTGGGGGAACAGAATCTTCTTTGAGTCTCCCCCTGAGCCTGAGCTCATTTTTTAATTTCCGGAAGAAATATCAGCACCAGAATCTGGTGCGGATCCAACCTCTACATTCTCTGAGCTTTTCTTCACCCAAATCTTGCTCATCTGATTCCTAACTTCATCCGCATTCATCTTTTGTTTACCCTTGTCTTGATTCTGATTATACACCGGACCTCTTTTGTCCTGATTCTTGTTTCTGCAGACTTTAGCATTATGACCGGACCTATTGCAGATTTGGCAAATAACATTTCTTTGCATATTTAACTGATATCCCCTTGATCTGCATTGATTAGCCATATGACCTACTCTATTGCATGTAAAGCATCTACCTTTGAATGATTTGTTTACTTGCATAATTCTGCATTCATGGGATTTGTGTCCATACCTTTTGCAGTTGAAGCACTGTCCGGAGAAGGATGAGTTAATCTGATTCATTCTCATTCTGCACTGATTAGCTTTGTGACCAAAATGGTTGCAGCTGTGGCAGTATCCATTGAAGGATGGATATTTTTGAGCATTTGGCTGTCTTACCGGAGGTCTTCTAGGCCTGCTCCTTGGATTTTCTGATCCAAGATTCCTCTGACCGGATCCGGAGCTTTCTCCTTTCTCATATCCCAAGCCATACTTGTCATCTGTCCTCTTTTGACTTCCAAGAAGAATTTCAAGTTGAGCAGAACTTATCTTGAATTTCTCTTTATATTCATTTGCTGTTTGAAGGTCTCTTTTGAGAGAGGCAATTTGATCCTCAAGTTTTCCTTCATTATCTTTGGAATCTTCAAGATCAGATTCAAGGTGTCTGATAATCCTGTCCATCTGGTGGCATTCTTCTGATTTTTCTTTAAGAGATTGTCTTAGATTGTCTTCAGCCTTTCTTTTTTCTTCAATCTCTTGAGTAAACTTTATAGTTCCTGATTCCATTTCATGTCTTAACATAATGACTTCTTTTGATAACTTTTCACATAACTTGGTTTGCTCAGTCAATTCCTCACTTGTATTGCTTTCTTCACTTTGTCTTGCCAACTGTTGAAGCAGCTCCTTTCTCTTTTTCATAGAGAGACTTAATTTGTCTTTTAATTCTCTCATGAATTCATCAGCCTGTTTGAGTCTTTCCTTTAATTCACTGACTTCAGAATTTGACTGTTCAAGATCCTCAAGGGCAGTCTTGAGTTGCTCCCTTAAACCATATGCATCCATTTGAAATCCCAGATCTTCCTCAGGCTGTTAGGCTCTATTAGGAGGAACTTGGCTCTGATACCAATTGTTGATAACTGAGAGGGGGGGGTGAATCAGTTATCCTAATTATTTCCCTTAATGAACTTTCCTCTTAATTGAAGCAGCATAAAATCAAACACAAAACATTAACCATGAAATAAGAAACACATGACACAGTATTTTTGACGTGGAAACCCTGTTAAGGGAGAAAACCACGGGGTGATTAACCCAAGAATTATTCTCTGTTAGAAGAATAGGAAATTACAAAAATGGCACTTGCCAATTAGGGCTCACTGCCCGAGCACACTGCTCACAAGAGGCTCACTGCCTACAAGAAGACACACTGTCTTACAAAGTGATAAGAATCACAGTCTTGAACTGATTGGAAGCATCTGCATATGCTGGAGTTCAGTTCCGGTTAGGTTCAGTATACTGATCTGCTGCACTTCATCTTTCCTCTGTTCTTTAGTCTGCTATCCTTTCACATACCGGATCCTTCTTGCTACTTCTGCTCTACTCTGGACTTGTTCGCATATCCTTTTCACACATTCACACACTTTACAACTAAATCCATCCTCTATATATATCCGCACAAGTAATTTCATCATCTTTCTAGTCGGCATCCGGAACAGTCTAGTTTCTTACAAACTTAGTTCTGTCGGCTGAATCCTTGCTCACCAAGCAATGCGGATCAAGCATATACTTGTAGATATCATCAATTATGTCGGCCAAACATGATTCATGCCTCCGCAACCTTTATCATCATCTGTAACACATCCGGAAAGTAGTTTGATACTCAGTCAGTCAGTTCTTCCTCTGTTTTCACTGTCTCTCAGGAATCCGGTACTCAACTATTCATATCTTTTTCTTTGTCCATCTCCGGAGGCTAAATCCTTGGAATATACTACTCAAGATAGTCCTCTTGACTTCCCCAGATCCGCACTGTGCCAAGACACTTCCTCTGAGAGATCCGGACCAATCTGTCGGACCTTGCCACATGCTCTGTTCTTGTTCACCGGACCACAACAATCTTCAATCTGACTTCCGGTAGAGATATAACATGACTTGCGGATATGTGGAATGACCTTTGTTGCCATCAATGACAACAACCATGAATCCATATAGTGTCTCTTGCCAACAAGTAGTAATAGTGTAAACATCTAGTTTCATAGCCATGAAGACATAAGCATTCAAAGAGAAATGACAATATACTAGTGGATATTGTGAATATCCAAGATAGTGATTTTAAATTGAAGGCATGTTGATGCCTAGAATAATAAGTATATCTCTACAAAGGGATTGATTATGAGATAACCTTTAATAAGTAATCAACATGACCATGGAGTACCGGGCTAGGATTAGTAGCCTTCCCCTTAATCCACCTACACACCTTATAAGTATGAGACTGGTGGTTAGAGGGAATCTAGTGTCTAGCACTCGAGCTGGCAAGTCATTGCCCCTCAGAGCTAAGAGCGAAGTATTGCCGGGTGTAGCATGAAGCTCTTAGACCTAGGGTAAGAACGAAGTATTGCCGGGTGTAGCATGAAGTTCTTGACCCTATGGTTGCGAAGGACCTAGATAGTGTTAATGGCCTAACGGTAGGTGAACCTCAAGCTGGCTTTAAGCCCCTCCGAGCCAAGTGTGAAGAACCTCCGGATATTGAAGCGAAGCCTTAGATCTATGGCCGTGGCTCTTGGAAACCTTAACTCACCCTCTCATATTAGGTGAGTGGTCTGATTAATGGGTAGGATTACGAACGTCCTCCCTGAGGTATGTCCATGACTCGTGTGATTAATGATATAAGATAGATCATGAACATGGATATATGACTAGAAAGGATATGAGATAGATAGAGTTTATTATTGTTAAGCACTTTATGTGAACATGATGAAATGATTTGTATACTAATGTTCTTCTTTTACAAGTTGAATTTGTTTGTAAGGTTGCGAAAATTTTGGCTTGCTAGAAGGGGACATTACAAACAAAATATCCATCCCAAACTTTGACAGAACAAATAAAATATCAGCCCATGCATGGCTTAAAAAATTAAACACTTATTTCTCCTTAAGCCCAATGACAGAGGAGGATGCCATAAGATTTGCTATCCTTCACTTAGAAGGAATGGCCTATGAGTGGTGGCATCATGGGGAACACACCCAAGGACATAATAAGATAACTATCTATGAAGAATTATCACAGTAGCTACTCAAAAGGTTTGATAAGGAACACCCGCAAGAAAACTTCAAGAAATTGACTCAAATAAAACAAGGAATGATAGAAGACTATATAACCGAATTTGAAAAAATCTCCATCAAAGTCACTGGAATGGATGAAGATGGGTTAACCTACCTCTTCGTAGAAGGGTTAAAGGATTCCCTAAAGGGAATGGTAAAAGCTCATAATCCCACCACCCTAGATGATGCCATAGAAAAAGCCTTGAGTTTGGAATCATCCACCTCTATTGTCAAGAGCACACATGAGCATACCAAACCTTATCATAAAAAGAATAAAAATTATAATTCTAAGCTTTCTCACAAGGAACTTAAGGATAAGAACCTATGTTTTAAATGCCGAGAACCCTGGAAACAAGGGCATATCTGCCGCAAAGAGGAAAGACTATGCTATAAATGCAATGAAAAATGGGAGCCAGGGCACACATGCACCAAGAGAGGTCGAGCTCAAAAGATGGAGGTTATACCTCCGATGAAGAAACCGAAGAAAAGATAGTCAAAAGGGCAAAAACAGAGGACGATGAACATGTGACCTTGGCCACAATCACCCAAACTTCAGAGCATCGTCCTTTCCATATCAAGAGCACCATCAAAGGTCAAAGAGTTATCACACTAGTGGATAGTGGGGCATCCCACAATTTCATTGATGAAAAATTAGTAAAAGGAAAGAGGTTTAAGACCCAAAACTTCAAGGGATTATCAGCAGCTACCGCCACAGGAGCAATGGTTTCATGCACCAAGATTGTTCCCCAACTTGAAGTGACCTTGGGAAACACACTATTAAGGAAGACTTCTATGTAGTTCCCCTAGATGCCAATGTAATACTAGGCACTCCTTGGATATATTCGCTAGGATGTTTTCAGTTTGACCTTCCTAACTTAACAATCCGTTTCCAACATGAAGGAAAAGAGGTCACATTACAAGGTTTACCGAATGGTTCTCCAAAAGTTATTTCTTGCAAAAGAATGGAGAGGATATTTAGACATGGGCAAGGGGAGTGGGCAGCCCAATGCTTGATCCTTGATAAATCCACTCCACAAGGCCAAAACATACACATCGATATAAGACCCATCCTTAGAAAACACAAGAAGGTGTTTGATGAAATTCCACCAGGGCTTCCTCCAAAAAGAGGATTTGAACATATTATAGAGTTGGAGAAAGGATCTAAACTGGTAATTACAACCCCCTACCGCCATCCATAGAAATTCAAAGAAGAGATAGAGAAAACAATAAATGAACTTTTGGAAATGGGGCACATTCAACCTAGTGCCAGCCTGTTTGCATCATTGGTGGTACTAGTAAAGAAAAAAGATGGAACAATGCAAATGTGCATAGACTATAGGGCACTAAACAAACAAACAATCAAAAACCGATATCCCATACCAAGAGTAGATGAACTTATTGACGAGTTACATGGAGCCATGTACTTTTCAAAAATAGACTTGCGGTCAGGGTACCATCAAATCAGGATGAAGGAAGAGGATGTACCAAAGACATCCTTTAGATGTCGTTATGGCCATTTTGAATTCTTAGTCTTACCTTTCGGATTGACAAATGCCCCTGCCACATTTTAGTCATGCATGAATCATACTTTCCGGAAACAATTAAGGAAATTCTTATTAATATTTTTTGACGACATCCTAATATATAGTAAAACATGGGAGGAACACCTCAAACATATTGATGAAGTTTTATCCATCCTTGAACAAGAATCATTATATGCCAAGGCCTCAAAATGCGAGTTTGGATTAGAAGAAATTCTTTATTTAGGTGACAAAATAAGTGCCCAGGGAGTCAAGGTGGATGAAGAAAAAATAAAATCTATTAAGGAGTGGCCAAAACCAAGAACATTGACACATCTAAAAGGATTCTTGGGATTATGTAGCTACTATCGAAGATTTGTGAAAATTTTCTCTAAAATTGCAGCCCCACTTACCAATCTAACCAAAAAGGGATTCTTCACTTGGGACGAAGGGGCACAAAAGGCTTTCGAAACCCTAAAAGAGGTAATGAGCACTTGTCCAGTACTAGCTATTCCCGACTTCTCACTACCATTTGAACTAGAATGTTATGCATCCGGGGATGGTATTGGAGTAGTTCTCACTCAAAACAAGCATCCAATCGCCTTCGAAAGTCACAAACTCTCACCTACCGAAAAATTATACTCTACATATGATAAAGAAATGTTGGCGATCATGCATGCATTAGCAAAGTTCCGACAGTACTTAGTTTGTGGGAAATTCAAGGTCAAAACCGACCACAATAGTTTACAATTTTTCCTCAAACAAAAGGACCTGAATGATCGTCAACAAAAGTGGGTGAGTAGGTTACAAGCATACAATTTTGATATATAATATGTTAAGGGCAAAAACAACAGTCGCTGATGCACTATCCCGAATACCCTACCTATGTACCATAACAAGTATAGAACCAGATTGGAAAAATACTATTATATCAGAATATGCTAAAAGTTCATTCACCAATGATATCTTGGAAGGGAATATACAAGAGGAAGAATATCAAGTGAAGGATGAGCTAATCCTTTACAAAAACAGGATCTATCTCGTTCTAGGTTCAAAAATGAAGACCAAGATTATCAAGGAATTTCATGACAATCCTCTGGCCGGACATCCCGAATATTTCAAAACATATAAACAAGAGAAAGATTCACATGGAAAGGACTAAAAGGAGATGTGCTCAAACATATCCAAGAATGTATAACATGCCAGAGGAATAAAACGGAACAAACTCATCCTGCAGGTTTACTTCAACCTCTTCCTATTCCCGAGCAGAAATGGGATAGCATCTCCATGGACTTTATAACAGGTCTTCCTAAAGTTCAAGGGAGAGATTGTATATATGTGGTAGTCGACAGACTAAGTATGCTCATTTTATGGCAATATCATCCGAGTACAAGGCACCACAAGTATCTGAGGTATTCTTCAAAGAGATCTTTAGATTACATGGATTGCCCAAGAATATAATCAGTGATCGGGACAATCGATTCTTAAGTCAATTCTGGCAAGAACTATTTCGGTTAGTAGAGACTGATCTTACACCAAGCACCGGCTACCATCCCCAGACAGATGGACAAACAGAAATAGTTAATAAATGGATAGAAGGCTACCTAAGGAATTATGTTACTAGTCAACAAAATGCATTGATCGAATGGTTGCATTTGGGAGAACATTGTTATAACACTACCCATCATATGTCCATTGGCATGAGTCCTTTTAAAGCTCTATATGGTTACGATGTCACTACTTTCAGAAGTTTGATCAATCAAGATAGCAGAGTGCCTGGAGCCAAAGATTTCATACAACAGAGTATAGATATTATCAATGTTCTCAAAGACAATCTCCATCATGCTCAAAACCAACAAAAGATCTATGCCGATAGAAATCGCATAGAAAGGACCTTTGAAGTTGGAGATTTGGTTTTCCTTAGATTGTAACCATACAAGCAATCCTCTCTCAAAGCTAATGGAGCAGAAAAACTCAAACCTCGATTTTACGGACCATACAAAGTCCTAAGAAGAGTCGGTGAAGTAGCCTATGAGCTGGAGTTACCTGGAGATAGTAAAATCCACAATGTTTTCCATGTGTCCAGATTGAAGAAGGTTCTCGGGCAACAAGTGACTCCATGTGCCGAACTACCACCATTAGATGAAGAAGGTAAATTAATCCTAGAACCCGATACTGTTCTCAATGTACGAGAAAAATATCTAAGAAACAGGACTATCTTCGAATACTTGGTCAAGTGGACAGGACTTCCCATCGAGGATGTTACTTGGGAAAGAGAAGATGTTCTCACTCATCCAAATATTAAGTTGCTTGAGGACAAGCAATCTTAAGCAGGCGGGACTGTCATATCCCCTACGTGATATTTGCATTATATGTTTTGAAATACGTATTGTGACTTTGTATCCAAGTGCATACCTTATGAGTTTACATATATGAATGCATTATGAGAATTGTCATACCTTTCATTAAATATATATATATATATATATATATATATATATATATATATATATATATATATGATAACGTATATATGTATACATGATAATATAGGAGTAATTATAAATTATATATATATATATATATATATATATATATATATATATATATATATACGTAAATATAAATATATATGTGTGTGTGTGTGTGTGTGTGTGTGTTTGAGAGAGAGAGAGAGAGAGAGAGAGTATATTATTATATACAAATGTGTATAAAAAGTAATATATAAACATATGTATATATATAATAATAAAAATATAATTCAATATATATAAATATAATAATAATAATGTATAATAGACATTTTTTTATTATACATGAGGATCGGGCCTCTTAAAAGAGATGCCGATCCCATGCAAACTCTTATTAAATAGATACAAGGCAGCAGAGGAGTCTTAAAAGAGACGCAGCCTCTCATAACAAGCATTAATTAATAAATGAAAGGCAGCGAATATCTTCAAAAAAGGGAATCGCTGTGTCTTTTGGTCTATGCAACCTTTTCAGCCTTTTAAATAGTACTATTGCCTTTTTCCAAAAGGCATCGAAGAGAGTGATTTCAGCAGTCTTAGGAAAAAGGGTCTTAAAACAGCAAATTCACAACCTGCAGATTGGATCCAAGTCTGCAGTAGGTAAGTAAATTCTGATGTATTTAATTATTAAGAAACTATAATATCATATATCCATATATATATATAATAGTATACATGTTACAATGTAAATTTCAATTCATAGTTAATATGAAACTATGTAAATCATTAGGATTTATGTCTTATCAATATAGATCTAAGATCATATAATAATGGATAATTGTATAAACGAATGTCTACAAATGGTATTCCAAAATTAAGATAAGAATGTTTCTATCTATGTCTATGATGATAAATGTTTATGGATAAGGCCATTTGTAATACAAGGGTGTTAACATTAGAGATCGTGTCACCTCTATTGCTTCGTCTTAAGGGAATGGTAGGTATTGCGGGGGGATGGCGGTATAATTCTTACATGTGACTGGTTTCCATGTGCCTTACATTTCCAGTGTTTGGTATTGTAAGGAGGGGCGGGTATAATTCCTTCCATGTATTGATTTCTTAGCGCCCACATGTAAATCCTAGTTCCTCAATAACGAACAAGAGGAGAAGATACGAATCTCGATACATGTTTAATACCGCCTTATTAGTACCTAAGAATATTAGAATACAAGAACATATTACTATTAACTCATGGTACTTCATCTAAGGAATGATATATTTAGATTATCATTGAACTTGTTTGATCTTATCATTGGAATTTCATGATATCTAACATTTCTAATGTCTCTTTGAGGATCATTTTTGAATGCAGATTCAGGTTTTAGTGCTTCCTAGAAAGGGGACATTACAAATTACTTGCACACTTACACAAAACCGTTAATAGCACAAGATACATATAGCCGAAGCGAAATAAATTACATAAACACACACAAGATCGCATAAGCAACATATATCCTCAATTATAATCACATGCTAACATTTACATGATTCTTTAATCATTCGCATTCCACAAGGTATAATCAGGTTCATCATCACATTACATTTCGTTAATCCAATCATCTAACTAAATCATTTCAATTGCATCAATAACAAATTCAACATCATGGAACTCATAATATAATCACGCATGTAAGATACAACTCTATCCTGCATTAACTCATCTATCACAAGATAAAACTGACAAATGTCCAAATAGGAGGGATCACTAGTCCTCAAATGACCACGTATCACGCACACTTCGCACAACAAGTCCCATGAGCAAAACAAGAAGTGCAACATAAGTTAGCCTCACACTACAACACTAAAGGATCCAGTTACAAGCATAAACAGGTGATATTCCAAACGATCCTAACCAGGGTGTGCATCGCCTATGCACCCACAACAACCACCACTACCTTCTACCAAAGGTCCACATCATCACTACATTGACCCAAGATAGGGCCAAAATTCCATAGATCGAACCCTTAGCTTGGGTGAAGCAAAACAACCTGGTCTAAAAGGGCAACTAGTCTAGTCGCACAAAGGTGGGCCTCACAATAATACTGCAAATCTGTAAGTATTCTCTATGTCTTCATTATCTATCTACCCAATGGAGTATGGCACTAGTCATAGTGACATGAAATTGATCAAACTTCCAGAGAATTATTTCATATCTGCATAATAAGAGTTTTAGATGCTCACCATTGATTAATTTCAGTTAAGCCCATTTAAGTTAATCCTCAAGTAAATCTACAATTGCTTTAGGGGAATCATATTTCAGAACTCAACTTTTGAGCATCTTATGGGTCTTCATTATGACAAGGCTTTGCATGGTTTATTTCTTTCTGCTAGAATTAAGGTTCTGATCTGCTTCCTAAGAGTAAATTGGTGTTAGGGGTCATTAGTGACAGAAAACTGGGCTTCCTCTACTTGATAGGGTTCGATTTGCTTGTACATGCATCAAATTTGTGAAAATTCTAGGAGATGATCTCCCAATGCAATTCCTTTTGCTCATAGCAAAGCAGTTCAAGGCCACCTAAGGTAGTTGCAAATTTGTATGCCAAAGTATTGGGTGAACAATTTGATTGAGTCGAGCCCTAGATGCATTCACACATTGCAGCATGCGACTTGGCAGATGTTTGGCTAGTATAGTAGAAAGGTTACCATGCTCTAGAGGCATGGAACAAACAAATAAATAATGCACAAAAGTTAGACCAGTTGGTAATGACTGATCAGTGTGACACACATCATCATGTTGAAATGTGTTGTAATGTCAATGGAATGTTGATGAGGTGATCATACTCTTCCTCCATGGAATCACAATATTTGATAGGATTGCTAGTCTCATCAAAGAATGTTGTGGCAATAATATGGAGGAGCTGGTGCACATGCAGGACCTTGGATTGGTGTGGGTCATAGCGATTTTTTTTGGGAGTCTAGACATTCGTCACTGGGCGGGCAAGTTCTTTTGAGGCAAGTGCATGCGACAATTGCACATGATGGCAAACCATTGTGCAAGTCTTTCCTCTCAACTTGTATTCACCAATGAGCCATCTTTCTAGTTGTGCATTGAAACTAGCTTCAAATTCGTATCCTAGTGGAGAGCGCCTTCAAAATCTAGCGCCTTCAAAATCTAGTTTGATATCATCGACTTTGCCTTCCGTCACTATATAGAGTTCTTCAATTGCCTTTTCTTCAACATGTACTATTTCCACATGGGGTGCTTCATTGGCATGATCCAAAGGAATGATTGTGTGCTTATCTTGATTTTCAAAGCTCATTGTGCACTGCTTGGAATGTACATCTACTTTGGCATGGAAGTAGAATAGTCTTCCTAGTAGCACATGGTTTTGATTGATGTCGACCATCTCGATGACTTCAAAGTCTATTTGGAACCTTATGCCTTCAATGGCAATTTCAGCATCTTGGAGCAGCTTGATATGTCTTTCTTGGGTGTTGTTTGCCATATACAAGACGTGTGGTGATGGAATTAGTGCAAGCCGACCCATTGCGCCCCATGTTGTTTTAGTCAAAACATTTACCTCAATGCCTATATCAAATAATACATCTTGCAATAGGAACCCATGAGTGTGCAAAGGTAAAAGGAGTTTAACATCATACCTGGGGTCCATTGCATGTATGACTTTGCACATCTTGCTTTCTTTATAGTTGTTGGTGGGCAATAGCTCACAATCTTCTTGCAAGGCTAGCTTCTCTAGGAGATATTTGAATTTTGGCAGAACTCCTCCAATGCAAAGAAGGTTGAGGATTGTGTAGCTATCTTCCTACTCATTGCTCTCAACTGGTTTTTGTTCAGCGACATTTTGTTGAGCTGCATGAAGCAATTGCACAACTTCCATGTATATTTGGTGGTGATTGTTTGGTCCCAGCAAATTCAGATCCTTTGTAACTGGGCTTACTTTTCCTTCCAGTGCGTACCTCATCTTATAGCGCAATCTGTTTATCTTTCTCACGCGTGTTGCTACTTGTCAAAATTTGCACAGGCTTCTTTGGTGGTCACAACACGACCATTCAGATCATTTGCCCTCCCTTTATTTGCTTCCACTTGTTGAAGTAAAACAATGCAGTCTTGCATTTTGTGATCACCATTATAGTAACCATAGAAGGGAAGGTTCTCACATTTGTAGGATGTGTGGCCTGACTCTCCGTAACTATAACATGTTACTGGGGGAGGTTGGCCTCCATTTTGACTATTGTTAGTGCTGCCTCTGCGTCCTTCGCGCTCCCAACGACTAGGTCATCGGCCTTGGTAGACCTTGTCGGTTTTGCTACACATAATAGCCTTGATTTTGTTGTGTGGGATAACCCTAATTTTGTTGTGTAGGATAACCTTGATTTTTTTGCACAGGGTAGCCTTGATTTTGTTGTGCAGGTTGGGCGACAGTATTCATTGTTGCCTTTCCACACTGTTCTTGCAGTGTTTCCACAACTCTCCACGAGTTGGTATCATGAGTGGTGCTCTAACAAAAGTCACACCAAAAATTCACATTGATCCCTTGCAACTTTTTGTCGATGGGTGCAAGATGAGATATTATGCTTTTCATGGCATATTGTGCATTTCGAGATGTGTGGAAGTTGAGGAAATGGAGCAATGCCTACAGCCCAAGCTCTCACTACCAAAGAGTCAGTTGCAATGTGACCTTCGCTTTTGCACCCCGCACACTAGAGGCTCCTCTTTGTTTCAGATTTGCTTTCTAGCTACTCCATCCACATAGCCATTTGTCCCATCTGCTCCTCAAACTTCGCATTTGAGCCATAGGATGGTTCGCCCAAGACTTTGCCCAAGTCGCAAAGTAGCATCGAAAGCTTCCTTCTTGGTTGGTAGTGTGTGTTGGACCAATTCTCTTTGGATGTGTGCGGTCAAGTTGTAGTTGAACCATTGCTTTTTGATGATGTCATTGGTCATATGAGGAATCTTTGAACAAAGTTCTTTAGAGTGCTAGTCGTAATTGTGTACATTCTCACCAGCTAGATGTTTGATCTCTTTTAGCACAACGATGTTTTGGTGGGACATCTTCGAATAATCAAAATCTGCAAGGAAGTTTTTGGCCAAAACGACTGTTGTTCCATTTGCATCGTAGTGCAAGTACCAATCCTACACACATCTGGTTAGAGTGGCTACAGAGAGTCGTATTTTGGACATCGTTGGTGATATCCTTCGCCCTCCAAGTGATCTCACATGCCTTCACTACCTGGAGGCATCTTTGTCTCTAATGTAAGGCTTTACAGTAGTGAGCCTGTGCTCATATATAATTATGGGATTTAACATGATGTTAGTTTGGGCAACTACAAAATGTCTGTGCTATAGACTGCTCTACTGCTAAACTAGATAAATCCTCAAAAACAAATTTACTAGGAACTCTATTACAAGTAGGTTCAAATATCTTGTCAACAGTATCTTGCTAGGCTTGATGCCAAAGGTTACACACTGCAAATTCATGTGCTGCTTCACAATCACTTAAAGGATCTCTTCTTTGGGTTGAATCCATGTGGGGCAGTAGTCTTGAGCCATAGCTTGGTTCATCTACATCTAAGTTCGTATACTCGACCTTAGCAACAGTAACTTCTGGTTCATAAATAGGCATTCCATTTGGCAAAGTGTCAATCTTCACACAGGCGTGCTGGACCCATCCATCTTGAAAAGATACATCCATGTGAGCTTCATTATTAATGCTTTCACATTTGCATAGCCTCCTTTGCACACAGTGTATCTTCTTGGGTTGTCATTACTTTGGCCAACATAGCCTCTTGCCACCTTTCATATCTCTCCCGACGCTCTTTGCACTCGGTATTGTTGCTAGTCTCCATGTTCACCTTCCACTTTGCTTCATGAATCAACCATGCCTTAGACAATGCCCCCTTTAGTGCGGTAAGGGAGTTACTCTATTGGAGGAGCTTCAACACACTTCTCTACTAGCAACTTTTTTACCCAAAGTGAAATATCTTTAATCAACTTACAACATAAGGGAGTTAAAAATTTACTCAAAACCTCCTTGATTGATGTGTAGTCTGACACCGCAGACTGAAGAATGTAGGAGTCAATGGTGCCTTTCATAAATACATCTATGACACGAGTCCATACTAGATCTGCATGCTTTAGCTGAGTAACTCAAACGTTCAAGAAACAAGCCACTAGTAAACCATTATGTTGTTGACAAAGCCATGTGGAAAACAAGCTGAAAATGTGCTTTGGTAACTCAACCTAGCACTCATACAGGATGTTGCTAAACAGTTACTCTTGCCATTGACGGATCTTTGCAACAGCAGGCATCTTTGCTTCAATGAATTTCTCAATTTTGCATGAGAACTATTTGTGGATCTCGTCATGCATTACTTGCCAAGGCATTTTCCGAACCAAAATAATAATCATTTCCCTGTTTCTATTTTAGCTTCCTACTCCATGATTAACTCATTGCTGTAGTTGCCTATATTCACAAGTCTCATCTAAAGTGTGGGAAGTGCATGGCACCCTCTCTAAAAACTTATGTGCTAAACTATTTAGGTAAAGTAAATAGTTACACATGGAAGACTAAAAGCAAAGCATAGTTAGACATAAACATGCACACAAATATAAAGAATTGGATTCATTCATATTAATCCTCTGTGATTTTTAGAGCCTCAAAGCATCTCCCTACAATTCTCAAAACTTCAATCTACAAATCAAGTCTCTTTGATTATTATAATTGTGGATTTTTATAATGCTTTACTGGAGCTCTTGATGACTCGTTTTAATTGACTTTAGCATAAATCACGGAGCACTTTGTGCACAATACAGTTATCACTTACAATTTCAGTTATCATTAGTTAACTGTGCGTGCAAATTCAAACTGCTTGACAGCAGTGCTAATTAACTAAGGATCTCACAAAACACACGAGTGGCATTATTTGGTGCCAACAGGAGTCTAGACTCTAGAGTTAAATACCACCTATAGAATAAAAACATAATGTATGAAACTTCTCAAATGTTTAAGCCTTAAGGTGATAACTGATATGCTGCTTCACTCAAAGCTATTTTGCCAATTAGTGACGGCCAGAAATGAAGCTAACATGTTTGGTAAGGTTTGTGTTGGTTTTTTAAACGGATTTACTGGGCTCCAACCAGATGCCCTGATTGAGCACTCTAGTTGTGGCCATGGCACGCCCTACTCTACACCAAGGCACTTGCACTATTTCTTATGGCTTAAGAATTCTTCAGATCTTATGTGCAAACCTGGTGACTATAGCATGGAAAAAGGCTTTGCAAAATCTCCAATATGTATGTGAGTTGAGACTTCCTCTCTAATCACAAAGCTATAAATATAGTTTTATATTTTTAATCCCAAGGACACATGTTAAAATACATGGAAGAAAGAGCTTCCTTTACCTCATTGTGAAGTTAATTCTTCTTGAGAATATTTATTTATGCACAAGTACCTTGTTCAGAAGTTCTTGTAATCTCATTTTGATCCTTTATCGTTTCCTAACATTCTTGGAGAGCAAAAGAAGATAAATGATTTTCATCTTTATAAATACTTCTCATGTCGCATCTGCCATGAGAGTTGGTGGGAGGGGAGGTGTTACTGTTTGTACAGAGATTCAAAAGGTTCTCTATCCACCTCTTTCCGTTGTCCTTACCAGCAATGGTTACCCCTTTTCCTTTGGGCATTGTCACTTTTGGATGTAAGGTATTATGGGGTTTCTCTTGGGGTACTGGATTGATTACTTACTTTCATCCTATTCCAAATGTTGAGGATACTAAACATCCCTTGGGATTGCAGTTGGTTCACACAAACGTTGCTAATTTAGTGAGATGATTTCCCTTGTGCTGCTAGTAGGATATCCTAGTCATCTCTGTCATATACAAAGGCATCGTGAATTTTCTCCTAGTTGACACCAAGAACCATCTAATTTTCTTGGCCCAGATGGCACGGGGACTTGCATGTATCACTAGTTTTCTCCCCACCTTCGGCAATTCAACAATCTTACATGTTAGAAGAGATTATGGGGAATGTACTGTAATCCCTTCAGAAACGCCCACACTGCCCCCCTTATCCTAAGACATTATCTACAGTGGATGATGTTGCTGTCAGTTCTTTTTTACTTTAAGCATTAGATGCAGACATGTGATGTCACTGGTCTCCAGCTTTTGCTTTCATCTGCTTCTTGTTTATCTTGAGTATATCCCATCCTTCAACCCTCTCCAGCAGCCCCTGACATGGCTATTGAACTTGTCCTCACGGACATGGTTAGAGTTAACCTCCTCCAATTATGTTTACATTGAATTAGTTGTCAGGTACTTTTAGAGGTTGTAGGGTTCTTTTTACCCTAGTACTTATATGTTAGAATTTTATGTAATTTTGAGTCACATTGATTTAAAATCCTTTGTGATATGGGAATTCTCTCTTCTATTTCATTACCTCTGCCTCCCTCTTTCTTCAAAGATTCAATTGGATTCTCTACTTGCTATTGGATTTCTTTAGGCCCGGAGTGTCCTTGATTCAGGATCAAAATTTAATGACTTGCTAAACTAATTTGTTTTTAGTATTTGCTATCAATTTTACATTTTTTTGGCTAAAGAAATTCATTGTAGAGAATGGCCACCTTGGGAATAACTTGTATAATTTATCTGTACTTGTTCAATGATGAATTCTTGGAGAAAATTTCTGCCCAGTTCTGTTTGACGTAGATGTGCTTATTAAAAACTCACCATTTTGAGTGAGGAGATGCCATCGACAAAATAAATATCTATGAGTAGATATCCTAGTCTATGCTTTTATATGATTTGGGCATGGAATCATTGAGATTTGTCATTTGTTTGCATTCACTTAAGAATCTAATGGTTAAATCATATGAATCATTTGATTTATGGTTTTTGAGGGAAAATCTTGGAACCTGTCATTTTGATGATATTTATTCACTGAAATAGTGTTTGAAGCAGTTTGTGAGGGCTGCCTGATGAGCATTTATGTTTTTCAAACATGAGCACCTAAATTGAAAACTGCACTAATTTTGAGCTGTCGCATTTTCCACAGGATATCATAATGTATATCAATTCACCAGGAGGGTCAGTTACTGCTGGTATGTTCAGATGAATTAATTGACTGAATTTAGGAGCATTTTTAGAGTGTCAGAAACTGTGCATCACATGCCAAATTGCTGATTGCTAGGGCTTGCTTTTTTATTTGTATCACTCTTTTTCTTACTTATTCTAGGGTGTTCTGCCTTTTTTTCTTGCAATTTATGTCAGGTATGGCCATATTTGATACCATGAGGCATGTTCGCCCAGATGTAGCTACAGTTTGTGTTGGGCTTGCAGCAAGGTAAGGTCTTCGTTTAAAAATGAGACTTTGATATCAAACAATTTCAAATGGCTTATCAGTGATTCATAATGAGTGTCATTCTAGTTTACTTGCTTTTAGTTTACAACTAGTTATAGCAACACCGTATACCTTGT
The DNA here is from genome assembly GCA_027924645.1 of Cunninghamia lanceolata. NCBI lineage: Eukaryota > Viridiplantae > Streptophyta > Pinopsida > Cupressales > Cupressaceae > Cunninghamia > Cunninghamia lanceolata. Next base: position 339,281 of record BSBN01001074.1, on the reverse strand, counting down.
TAATTCTTCATAGTGAGTTTTTTTGACCAAAATATTTTTGTAAAAGCATCATTACATGTTGATTTCACCAGTCCAAACAATAATATAGATCATGAATTGTGTGATTCTGTAAGACTTTGATATCAAAGAATTTCAAATGGCTTATCAGTGATTCATAATGAGTGTCATTCTAGTTTACTTGCTTTTAGTTTACAACTAATTATAGCAACACTGTATCCCTTTTTAATTCTTCATAGTGAGTTTTTTTTGACCAAAATATTTTTGTAAAAGGATCATTACATGTTGATTTCACCAGATCAAACAATAATATAGATCATGAATTGTGTGATTCCGTAAGTTCTTGTCTGTAATTTATTGGGAATCTTGGTGAACAAAATATGATTGACATTTATATATCTTTATTTAATGAGGATGGGAAAATTTGTCAGTTACATTTTTTTGAATAATTTATTTAAAGACATGACAAAAATCAAGGTGGTTTTGATTGGTCTTTATTCTTTTGATAATTGGTGATGGAGATACATTTGGGTGGTCTTTAGCTTTTAGGCACTAAACAATTAAGATTTATAATTTGAATGTTAGTTATTTTTTAATTTTTTGGATTGGTATTGATTGTTTGGAATGTGATTCTCATGAATGATTTCCTTAATGACTACTTCAATAAGCAGCATTTCTCCGAGTTTTGGGGACAGGTAGATAGGTTCTGGGTATGGCAAAAAAATTTTCCAGATTTTGGGGACCATGAAGGTTTGAGCAACAGGAAATTTTTTTTTCCAGATTTTCTGGACGGCGGAAGAACAGCTATTAAAATAATATTTGAAAAATTAATTAAAAAAATTAATAAAAGAAGTTGCAATTTATCATTTATGTAAACAATGAGTAAAAGAAGTTGAAATTTACACAAAGTTGTATGACTGTATGACATTTTGGATTAGAGACAGTGAATCTTAATATGTCTTCACCCATCTTCATCATCTTGAGTGGAAATTGTACTAATGACCAAGACTCCACTGTTAAACTTTGTAGGATCATATTTTGCACCGACCATGGTGTAAACAATCTGATCAAATTCTGGCACTATTTCTGTGGTTGTTTTCAAAGATGACCAATCTTGTTGCCGTTTATCATCTGAAAAAAGAGTGCCAAGCTTCGGTATTATTCATCAAATAAATAAAAGCAGATAAGCTAAATTTTGAATGGGCCGTTTATAATGTCAGTTATGAGGTTCAGCATGTTCCTAAGTAATTGATTCACTAGAGAGTAGAAATTGACAAAGAGGTCCACAAGTTGCAGTGCCAATGACACGCGTCAGAAGTATAAGCATCTTCACTTAGATCATTATATTTACTTTCTGAATCATTTGATCATAACCATAGTAACATTACAAAGAATTGGGCTTGACTTGGCAAACCATAAGTAAGATTGGAAGTCAATTAATGGAAACTAAAAAATGCTGAAATATTTATAAAAACAGGGAAAAAAACTGCTTTTCTATTTGGTGCAGCCCAATTTTAATTTTTGATTTTTTTTGCTTTTTAAAACCAGAGCAGGGGTTTGGTTGCAGCAGTCCCCAACAGTATTGAGAGGCAGCACCCCTTGCACATTCACTGTCATGATATATGGTGGGGTTGGGGGTGGAACCCCTGTCACCAAGCACAAATTAAGGGGTCATGGGGACTGTTGATGTGTTTTTTATGGACATGCAAACTCAGAATAAAATACCAAGTATTCTATCCTCCCTTGAATAAAGTCTCTCAAAGGCATAAACAAAGTGATTCAATGAGACAACTCCAAGGTTCTTGATTTGTGTTTTGCAATGGATAGACTCAGTAGTTGATGTGATTTTGCTGGTAATCACAAAGGGACTTACGCTGAATTGACTCTTTACACCACTCTAATAGATTACTCTTCTTCTTTATGGAATGGAACTCTACAAACCAACTATGAAAGAAAATGAAAAAGGACAAGAGTTGAGAGGAGTCTAATCTAAGGACCATGAGATAATGAATCATGCTAAGATAGACAAATTCCTCATGAAACCAAACTCCGCTTCGACATGAGAACCAACAACTACATGAAGTCGGTGCAATCTTCTAAGGAAACTCAAGGATTTTCATGTTGTAAACTTACATCCAAACACCCACCGCTGGCGCAGCTTGAACGAGCATCCACAACCGAACTAAAGCAAACGTGGTTCAGGCTAACTTTGCAAAATCACTTATCATCAACAAATCATAAAAAGTTTGAACCAAGAAGGAATTCATCAAATATCATCGCATAAACATTACATCAATGAACTTCAACTAATCTATGCATATACACTACTTGGAAACACATCTCCACCATCTTCGAGAATTTGAAACCATGCGGACATTCCATAATCACACAAAATCACCATGAAAACCAGTATTTTTACAACAATTTCACAATATCTCTTCAATTGATTTCGAAGAGTCTCCTCTACTCTACTCCTATTCTACTTCTACTCTTGCGCGAGCTAACAACTGCTATTCTACTCTCTCCTACAACAATTCTAATAATTACAAATGAGGCGAATGGGCCTTTTTATAGTCCTCAAAATACAATTAAGGGCCAAGATTGATTTGAGCAACCAATGGCCGAGATTTTGCCACATCAGCAATTAGTTACAACAACCAACTATTTTTAGTAAATAAAGAGAGGCAATGAAGGCACGTTTTGCAAAATGATAAGGATGACATGTTGGAATCTCTGAGAATCTTCTAGATAGGGCCTCTTTCTCTTGTACTTTGTTGCATATACATTGAACATGAACAAGTGATGTGGCGAGCTCTGATTGATCAATGATGTATTGACGCCAACTCAACATTTCTTGAGCAAATTTGCTTAATTTTCAATATTTTTCCAATTTCTGAATGCTATTCCCAAATTTTATCTTCTTTTCTTGGCAATGTCTCGAACTTGAATTTTTTCACATTTGGAACTTTCTCCTCAAATGTGGAATTTGGGAACTTGTCCTTGTTCTTTTCTCCTTGTCGTTGTCTTTGCATTCCTTACACTTCGGGATGTATTTTGTGGATTTCCTTGATACTTATGCTCATTCAACTAACTTTCTTGTGATGCTCGTGCAGGATTCTAACACTGGATTGTTGAAGTAGAGGAGATGACTTGGGTGTGAATTCTTGGAGTTGACCTTATGATGTTCGCTCTTGATGAAGTGGAAAGCTCTTGATCGTGGAAGTGATCTTCTAGATTTTCAGATGATAGAGCTTGCAAGGTGATGATGAAATCTCCTCTCTGGAAGTAGGATGATGGTGAACTTGATGATATCTTGATGAAGTGCAATGTTCTAGTGAGGGTGCCTTCTTTGGATGCAAGGTGGATTATCTTGATGATGTCTTGATTTTCTGGATACTCCTCTTCCTTGGATGCATAGCTCGTCTCTGGACTCTCACACACCTACAAGATGAAAATTCACAAGTCATAGCATGGAAGCATCATATCAAATTCATTTACCTTTACGCACGTGAAGAACTTGAAAACATTCATCGCATTTTACAAAACTGCCAAAGTACATGAGGGTGGATGCAAATGGCGCAATTCCACTCTAGGGTGGAAATTGCAATTTTCCACTTGATATCAAAATTTGCGCCAATTTTCATCTTTCAAAAAAAAACTTTTTCTGATGATTTATCAATGATTTTCCACTGCATTTCAAGGATAATTTCAATGTTTTTAAGTCAAATTTTGATTTTTATATGGTAAAATTGAAATCTCAATTTGGGCGCAATTTCCACCTAAGGCTAGAAATTGCGATTTTTTCCTCTCCTTTTCGATCTTGTCTTGCTCCTTTGGCATGGATTTTCTAAGTGTTTTCAACTAATTTTTAATGATTTTTTTCACAACTTGATTGATCATAAGCACTTGGTGGAATTTCACATATTTTGTTGTCTTAAGGATTTCATCTTAGGCGCCATTTTCATTGAGCCAAGGAATTTCGCCTTTTTAAGCATGTCAAGGAATTTTCGCACTTTCACTATCTCTTGGGAATTCGTATATTTTGGCTTCTTAAGGATCGCACCTTTTGTGATAACTTGGAATTTCGGATTTTCCACACACCTTTGGAATTTGCGATTTTGAACATCTCAGTTGCGTTTTTATGACCTCTTGGAATTTCGCATTTTCCTCATGAGCCTGGAATTTGCGATTTTTTAATACTTAGTCATTTTTCAGCTTCCTAAAATCCCGTATATTTCAAAATATATTTAAGTATAATATTAAATATTTTTAAATATACTTTCAGGATGTTTGAGATAGGTCTTGGATCCATGAGATTTAACATGTAGATTCTAGATTTTTGAGGATCCACCAGATCTCAGACTTAGTCAGCTTTTCAGGATTTCAAGATATCAGACTTTAGGACATCAGAGTTCGTCAATTTCAAGATTTCAGGACATGCATCAGGATGAGGGCATACGAACTCCTTAGTGAGAATTTCCATCCCTTGGGCAATTTCTTCAATCACTTCATGGATATGAGCAAGAACTTGGCGAGACTTAGACAAATCAACACTCCCAAACATACAAACTCAAAGAAAACTTAAACCCTAAAGCAAAACTAAGACAGAAAGCGAGAAAAAGAGGGGTCCCCATTTGCAATGGGGAGATGTGTGATTACATCACAACAGGGACCTTAATGGTACATGCCATTTTTCATAGTTTTATTGCTTTTGGCTAAGCTCCAAACCTTTTTTTGTTTTTCAAATTTTTTAATGCCTACTTTATTTACTGGCTATAGGGGACGTCTTGCCACCCTTGGGATGGTAGGACGTCCCTATTTGTGGAGGGGCATCTTAGGTATGCCACCTATGGGAACCTAGACGCAAGGGACGACAGGTAGAGTAGAGATGTCTTCGGGGACATTCTCATCTAGGGTCTAGATTTAGGGGACTGTGGGGGAACGTTCATACTTGTCCTGCCACACTTAGGATGTACCTGTTCCAGGGAGCAACCCAAAAACCTTGGGGACATGTCCCTAGCATACACTGTAAATGTGTAATCTATCAAGCTTGAAATCCCAGAAGCTACTTAGAGCAAAATAGATTGTATCAAATGAGATAATAACAAGCTGAACCTTTTACTCGGTATTTTGCCTTTGGCAGATTTTGTGGACTATGCTTGGATGGCACATATGTATATAAATATACACATACATTTTTACTGAACCGGACTTTCTGAATTTTCAGGAAGTCTGGATTTTAAGTTTTCTTTCCCCTTACATATAAATCCAGAGGTGTGAACTTTCTAACTATGCTTTTAGTAACTGACCAGTAATTGTACCTTGTTTTATTTAGTGCCATCCTCCATTGTTATAAACCAATTGTCCATATTTTCAAACATAGATTTTAATATTATAAATAACATAAAAATGAATCCTTGAAAATTACATTCCACAATTACAATGAAGCAATTGAAACTATTATTAAAAAATATTTAATTGATTCCAAAGGTTGAATATATATCTGAAAATTCTTTGGAAATTGGCTCTGCTCTCTCTTGGTGATCAGTCATAGAGGCCCTTAAGCTAATGACCACAAGGAGGAAGATATCATATATAACCTTTTTGAGCCCTGCCCAAGAACTGTCGAAGGTATACATTGTATTCTTGATTGGACATACACTGTGTGCGCCTTCTCGCTCAATGCCCACCTTGCACTATCATCGAATAGATTCTTATGCCAGGATTTCCAAATGCAATGCCATATATGGTTTTCCAAGGTGGGTGGTTGAGAGTAACAAACTACAAATTATAGGATTCAATAACTATTAATCCCTTTTGTTATAAAGGTCAATTTACATAGCCTTTTCATAAAACATAGTGACTCAAAAGACATACATTCAACCCCAACAGAGCTGTATAATCAGCAATTTTGTGTTGATCATTGTATTGAATCAAATAATATAAAATATTCCATCCAGGATATTACAACCATGGTCATATTTTTATCTTGGAATTGTGCATTGCCTTCCCCATGCTCCTATCATATGTTGAGATGTCCAAAAAATCCAAAAATTCTAAGTGTGGGGAGTTTAAGTAATTTTTGAGTGTTTTGTAGAATTGCAGAGTTTAAGTGGACTATTGGAGATTTTCCCCTCATCTTCCATCTGGTTTTTACCTCCTTTCCCGCATAAAAGTTCTGCAGAACTCTACAGGGTTTGTAGTCTTTTTTCATTTTGCCTATTTCTTCCAGTATGCAGATTTCTGCTGGACTATTGGACATTTCCTTTTTGCCTCCCATCCGGTCTTCACCTCGGGTCCCGCTCGAAATTGCTGCAGGTTTATCGGGTCCTTAATTGCCTTTCCTTTCCCTTGATTTTCCCATTTTGCGGAATCCTGATGAACTGTAGGACTTCCAACTTCGTGACCTGATATCTAGTCCTCTCGTCCCTTTCCGCATTTCTGCAAATCTCGTCCCTTCATTCCCCTTCACTTTTCCTCTATTTTGCGGACTTTTGGAGTTCTTCTAGACCACTTCCACTTTCCTTCCGTTTCCCTTTCATCCAGTCCTCTCGTCCTCCACTCCTTTCCTACAATTCTCCATTTTATTTTCCTTACTCTCTTGCGGAAATTCCTTAGTGTACTGGACATTTCTACCTTTGGACCTCCCTTGCTTCTTTGCATTCCTTTCGACCCGTTTTGCATGATATAACTGCACTTCCGGACTTCTTCCATTCAACACGTCCATTTCCTACCTTTGTTCACGCATGCTTTTTTGCACCTTCATATCTTCCATTCTCTCCTATTTGTAGAATTTCTATGGACTTGAAGATGTCTTCCTTCCACCACATATCCTTTCTTGACATCCAATTTTGCAATCAAATCCCGCTTTTCCCCTCATTATCAAATCACTCATTTTCTTCCTTTCCGTAAACTTGATGGAATTTTGGATTTCCTTCACATATTTCCACCTCCACTTCCTACTTCCGGTTGCTACCATTAGTTCTGCAAGGTTGCTAACTTCACTTGGTAACCTCCATTCCTATATTTGGTCCCATGTCGAATTTCCGCAATTCTTCAAAAAACTTCACCCACCTCAACAACTCCCCTTCATGATCCAAGACTGCCATTAATGGTCTCCAATAGACGCGATCAAGCATATGAAGACTTTCAAACACTTCTAGGTACCTGTGAACTTTACATGGATATGATTTGTGTACAAAGGAATAGGTCAATGGTCTGATTTGGTATGTTTTCAGGTGCGAGCCATGTGAAAGTGATGCAAGTAGACATGGGTGACTAGAAAATCGTGTTGACCACTCCAAGATTCCGTCCAAACAAGAAGAATGGATTGTAATGCTATATATACATGTGAAAAAGATGTATCAGTTGTTAGTCACTGAGCCAGTTGGTCGTTGAAAGTGTGTTGTAGGGTTTCAATTGATGAATCTCTAACTCTATAAATGATTGAACATGTTTTGTAATTCTGAGGAAGGCATATTCTAGTAGGGTTTTGTTTGCAAATGTATGTCTCCATGACAAGCTGTAATATTTCAAGGGAATCTTCGAATCCAATTGTTGGTTCTCTCTTGCCACATTTGTTAGCTTGATGTAATTAGGAGTTTATTAATGTCACAACATTATAATGCATTACAAATGTTTTTGTGATGGTCTTTCTTTGTTGCATGTGGGGTATTGCTGATTTGCTCTAGATAATTAAGAATGTCATTTGCAGGTTACCTTATTTTATGAGGTTGCTCCTATGCAACCTTTGTTTCATTGTTGATTTGTAGACATGTTCTTATCCTCTTTGCGAGTTTGGACTTTGTTGCCCAGTGAAGTAGGCACCGATCAAATTGGTGAAGGATCAAACACATCTCATTTTAATCACCTCCTTTTTTAGCTGTAGGATTAGTTTAGTTTCCTGCTTTGCCTGCCTACACAAACTAGAATTATTACTTTGGCCATATCATAAGGGATTCATGTAGATGGAGATGTTTAGAGGTTTGTGTATGGAGGAGCTCAGCTCATTTTTACAGTCCACTGTTTTGTGATTGTAGGTCTCTAGTGAGCTCGTATCAGATAGATGTTTAGAGGGCTGTGATGATGAGGTTGCAAGATATAAGTGTGTAAGTGACATAAGGGGAATCATTTTTAGTGATTTAAACTGATTATATTCTCTAGGTGCACTTATGTGCTTGCTTGTAATCTGTTGTTAATGAGTTCTAGTAGGCTTGTTCCTGACCACCATTAGGGCATGGTAGTCAAAGCCTTGCTTAAATTGTTGCCCTATGTTAAGACCTCAGGGAATACCCCCCTAGGTTTTGCAGAGCCTAAAGCAGAAGAGGATCTGCTCTAATCCTATGCATTGGTCCAAAACCACTCTCTCTTTCTTGATATATCACTCTCCCTACTTGAGATGCCTTGTTTCTCTTGTCTCACTTTGGGTAGTGGTGCTAGAGGGGAGGGCCTGCATTTTTGAGCACCGACATGTAGGTATCTTCAATGTCCCTTGTCAATTATCCTAAGGAAGGACTGCAAGAGCCAATATGTTCTGATAATGGTGTACAGTAAAAGTTTGCAAGGAATTGAATCATAGTTTGCATTCAGCTTATCTTAGTTTATACAGTAGTAGAAGTGTTCCCAAGGGCACTAGTAGTGTTCCCAAAGGTACTAAGTTAATTTTAACACTGGCCAAAATCTTGTATCTTTTATAGGACTACTTTTGGACGAATACAATTTGAATTAAGTGGTTGCAGTAGTTGTAAATTTGACATTATAAAGATCAAGTTATAAAACTAGAGAGCAAGTTGATAAAAAAATTACAAGCATCTCTTTCAGGAATAAAACTGGATTCTGTTGAGAAATACTTTGTTCATGTCAAACAAGTAGGATATGCTACTTGTATATTGTGAAGATGCTCTGTTTTCAAGCAGTTAAATTGAAATCTGTGCATAAAAAGCTTTGTCACAGGCTGTACTTTGAGCGTTCTGTTTGGATGTACATAAAGATCATTAGTGGTTGTTATTCAGAAACAAAACTTTTGGACTTGCATGCTGTTATTTTCAGTGAAAGAGAGATTCTAAGGCTTGGGTTCAACCCATTTTTGTACAGTTCATTCTGCAGCTTTATAAAACCTATATGATTTTGTTGTGTAGTTGGTTTCTCGGTAAATTGATTTGTACAGTCTAGTTTTTTGGCTTTTCAAAGATACCTGGTAAAAAATGGACTGTTTGATTCTAGAGGCCTGCTGTGTAGATCTTGAAGGTGAAGATAAATAGTTGCAATTGCCACTAACATCTAAACTGGTTTTTGCTTTCTGGCAGTATGGGTGCATTTCTTCTTGCTGCTGGGACAAAAGGTAGTTAATTTATGTACTCAATCTATTTGCCTCAGAAATTTCACCGGTTCCTCCTTTGTAATGGATGCTCTTGTTTGAGTTTCGTTCAGTTATTATCTGTGGTGTTGTGAATCTGATGATTTTATCATTTCATTTTTAAAGGTAAAAGATATAGTTTGCCAAATTCCAGGATAATGATTCATCAACCTCTTGGAGGTACACAGGGTCAGCAAACAGATGTGGAGATTCAGGTGATGACTGACATTTGTTGCTTGATGTTTCTTAGAAACTTTGTTATGTTGAAGTCCTAGGCATAGAAGCTGTAATTTCTTTTGAGAGTGCTCGTCAGTAACCAAATAATGCTTTGAGGCTGCAGGCAAATGAAATATTGTATCACAAGGCTAATCTAGCTGGTTATTTAGCTTATTTTTCGGGGCAGACAATAGAGAGGATTAACACTGATACTGACCGTGACTACTTTATGAGTCCAAAGGAAGCAAAAGAATATGGTCTTGTTGATTCTGTCATTATGAATCCTCTGAAGGCTCTTCCACCACTGCCCTCGCCGCCTCCTGAATCAGCACCAGCTCTTGCTTGATTCAGTAACTTTACCTAAAATGATTTGATAGATCCTTATAGCTAGAGATAATAGTCGATGAAAGGGCAGATTAAAACTCCTGCCCATACAGATAATAGTCCATGCGAGGGCGGATTAAACCTCCTGCCTATGTATTATAAAGTTTCTATTTAATAACAAAATAAGGAAGCAGCTTGGGATCTACTAAAATGGTTTTGATGAGTTTCGCTTTTTTCTTTTATTTCTTCATTCCAGTGGAACATGTTTTACTGGTGGGCATGTTACCTCTAGTGGTTTGGAGACTTTCATCTCTGGTACAAGACTTGTATTGGATATGTCGGGATACTAGGATGCATTTTCTTTTCTTTGAAGATAAGAAAATATTTTTTAATGAAGACCAAATGTTAACAAAATGAACATGGGTTGTTCCTTGCTGGGAATAAGATGCAGAAAACACGAAGTTAAAACTATCATATGTAATTCATTTGAGTGGAATTAATTTCTAACGATTGGTTTCTACATGGGTCTGAATTCATGTGAGTAATTTTCCTTTTTGCTAATAGATATAGTTTTATGCTCTTCTAGATGTTTGCCAGAAGAGGATTTTTTTCAAACATAGTCTCGAGTTTCTTTTCATTCAATGCATTGACTTCTTAGGTTATGTTGAAATACAATCTCAATGCATTGATTCAACTGTTTTGCATAATTACAATCTCACATTCATGTAGACTCGGCTGATGCAACTCGAGATAAAATTTAGAATCAAATTTAAAGGATGTATTTTTAAGATTATTTTTTATGCTTGGGATTGAACAAAAAACTAAATCTATAAATCTCTGTGCTATTGCCATTTACACAGGACTGGATAAATTAGTCGTCTTGTCAGAGATGACACTTAGATTCAGAAAGTGGCATACCCACGTGTACTTGTACCATAAACCCTCAGCGACTTCTTGGGAAGTCAATTTCTTTTCTTACACTGCAGTAAATTGTCGAGTTTAATTTATATATTATATTAAAATGCTAACTGCTATATCCCTTAAACTGGCAAGTATATTTTGCACAATAGTGGAATACATATGTGACCGATCTTGCTTTTATCATCAATTTGTATGGATTCCCATTGTTTTTCTGTATTGTGGACCTTTGTTTTTTAAACTAATTGTTTGGCAGGATCCCAGAATTTTGATACCTAGGTGTGCCTGAAATAGAAGCTCACTCTTTAAATACTCGTTTTGAAGATTTGGCTTAAGGCCTGTTCCTAATAGTTGACCTTAATTTGAATCTAGGTAAGAGAATTTGATTTTGTGTTGATCAAAATTGTACAAAATGGCTTGTTGCCATGTAGTTTTATTTACATGATAAAAGTGGTACATAATTGGCCTGTGAAGTGTTTTTGATTAAGGAGTAAAGTAGGTTCTGAAGGGACTTTGAAACCTTGTTACATACAACAAAAATATCAGCAAATCATAAGCTGACCTACACTGAAATGGCAACACAATTGTGCCAAAAGCTAAAACACAAAACAAAAAGAACAAAAGACGAATAACAAATTAAAGCTTGTTCAAAGTCTCAACTGCTTCCAACTCTTCTCTGTAAAAATTCCCGTGAAGCTTAACAATCTTATGCAATTCTTTCTTCTCCTCAGCACAGGTTTTCCTTTTATTGCTCCTTTTCCTGGAAATGGGTCCAGCAGTAGTGCCTTTGCCCTCCATCTGAGTAGCAGGGATCTCCGATTCCTCTTTAACTTGTCACACAATATATCGAGCCCCATAGCACTATTTTTAATAGTGCAGTTACTAACTTTGACTGTTGAGGTTATGATTGATAATTTTCATATCATGTTCCAAGGCAGCCAATCTAGTGTTATGATTGTCCTTACCTTGCTGAATCTTCTCATCTATACTAGCAATCTTCTCTTTGTGATTGGTGCATTCAAAAGCCATCCTATTAACCTCAGGGATAGCCTCCCAATTGTGAAAGATTCTTTCTTCCCCCTGTTCGGACTAGGGTTTCCCTTATCAATTTCTTGTCCATGTTGGAGAGCTTGATGTTAATTCTGTTGATTTTTATTAAAAAAAATCATTTAGAGAGGCTATGCTGTGCATCAAAGGCATCCTGAAGATTCTCAAGATTCTGAATCACTTAATTAACAACATCTGAAACCATTTGTAGGGATGTAGGTTTAGAGGGGCAGAGTAGAGTCTTTGGGAAGAGTAGGACATGGGTCATAAATATTAGGGAAGAAACCACCCACAATAGGTTTAGGGAAAGCACTAGCCTTCCCTTTACCCTTCACATCAACCCATGTTCATCATTTTTATTAAGATTCTCCTGTACACTGCCATCATCCTTCTTCCTGATACCTTTATTAATAACCACAGGGGACTGGGGATATTGCTTGGGAGAATCCATCATTTTCCTTTTCATTTCCCTAATAAGACCAGCTCTTATTGTTGCCTTTCATAATCCTTTTCTCTCGCAGCTCAAGGTTCTCATCCATGGAGTAGGTGGCATCCATCTTCGACTCCAACTCACCCTCATTCTCAGATTCCTCCCAGGAATTCTTTCAAATTCACAGGGTCATCTGGAAGCCCAGAACTAGAATTTGTGTAGTCAATGACAACAACTATTAGGATATGAGGTAGTATCATAGAAACCCATTACTCTTCTACTTGGCTCCCTCTCCCTCTCATGTGGGTTGGATCCTCTCCATCCTTTATTCTGTGGGCCCTCTCCTTAGAGGGACTGATTTGATCAACCATCCATCAAATCCCCTTGCTATAGTCTCAGGGTCCCCTCTAGCTATATAACTTGGGTGATGATATCATTGTTTTCTTTGTCATTACAAGTGGTGGACTTGATGTTAATAGGTGTGGGGGTGTTGATATTAGTGATGTTTTGTGCACTCTTCCAATGAGGAAGAAAATAATTTGAGCACCCATTTAAGGAAATGATTGTGGTGTGAACTACCTTAGATATATTGGTAGGGCTTTGCAACTTCTCGGTTCATGGTGGTGACCCCTATCTATACAATTGGTTAATGATGCATAATGAAATATTTGTTCATAACCGAATAAGAGGGAGCTATGAGAGCCCCCCTTACTTCTATAAAGGGAACTTTTGTCAATTCGAATTGACTATATGGGTAGGGGGTAGGTCCCCCCAATTATATAGGTAGGGACCCTGTGGTCATAGATAGGAACTCTAGTATTGGTCAATCAAGTTGACATGTCATAGTCATCTAGGTAGGGGGTTGTACATGATCATAAGACTTCATTTGAGAAGAGGACAACATGCCGGACTATATAGGTAGGGCTAGGGGTTGGGTCGCCCCCATCTCTTTAATAGGGATTAGAAAAGTAGGGCTCTAAAGAATGGAAAACATTTTGTGCAACACTTCAACAGAGTTTTACTAATAAAGATGTTTATCACAAACAGGAATGCAGAATTCAGAACTTCGACTTACTCTGGAACCACTAACAGAGGTCTGCAATTCATCTTAAACATCCCTCAAATATTCCTCTCTGAATCAACCTCACAGGTCTGCTAGTCTAATAACAAAAGGAGCAACATGTTTGAAGACTTTCCCTTCAGATTTAGGAGCAACACCACTAACAATGCAGGGATTAGCTTTCCAGCACCCTAAAGGTAGAGATACTTTCACAGGCCCGGGCATGATTAAGATGATTGTAAATGATATTATGGCACCAAATTGAGGGCATTCCTCGAAAGCCAAGAGCCTGCACTTGTGACAGGCATTACATGTATGGTGCCAGGCTAACCATATCAAATTTGAAATTATAAGCGACTTTCTATTGTGTGCTAGTATGAGATGACTCTTCTGGACAATGCTATACTCTTAAACTTGGACTTGGATTAGAGATGCCTTCTTCGTGCCCCTGTTATATTTTGATCATGGTTTAGGTTGGCAACTGCAACTGAGTTGGGGAAATTGATCATCAAACCTATGATTATAAATTTTCAAATCCTAACAATGTCCTCTAAATAACGAATACATTTTAAGCACAACAATGTAGTGAGAAAGAGAGATGATGTGGCATTGACATTTGCATTCTCAGAAAATTCACTGTTTTTGCATGATATTGTAGCAAACTCTGATACTCCTTTACAACATATATTACAACCATAATTATTCCACAGCATCAAACTATTTTGATGTGTACTTAAGAACAATGTAAAAAATAAGGAGGCCAACTACAATGCTAAATCCTACTACAGTGAACTTCGGATTTGTCCAAACATCCAATACTGATCTTTCAGTTTTCCGAAAAGGATCTATCTCCTCTGAAAGTGGATAATCTGAAGGCCTTGGGTCACGGGTTACATACTTATGCATATCAAAATTGGAAAATAATTTCTTCTTCTTTTGCTTCCTGAAGTTAGTCCAAGCCTTATCCCAGTCAGTAGATAAATTCTCACCTGTAAGAGTAATGTAGAAGTGTAAGATACTAAGAAGCAACATCACAATGAGAAAGTATGAAAGTAAAACAACTACTACACACCTCTAACAATCTAGGTACTTGTATGATCAACTCACTTCTGTATAAAGGAACTTATCATTATAGTAGCTCAAAATACTCTTGTTTTTTGATTTTCACATGCTGCACATTTTGTCCACGATAAACCAGAAGTTAATTTTCAGGCACACTTCAAGCTATTCTCAAGAAAGCTCTAGATATCCAGGTTGAGACTAACATAAGGACAACTTTGACTCCTGCATTTTCATCTTCATCTCTTTGAACTGAAAAAGGCATTTGACATTCTAATTGTATTTGGCACAAAGTAGCTCTCCAAAGCAGAACATAGCTCTTCATCACTTGGCTAATGCCTAACCAATGAAATGCTAGGTAGTTTTAAGTTAGCAAACCATCATCATAATTGTACATATTTGCCATGGTCAAAGGGAAATTTTCCATTTTCTCCTTCCAAAGTACTATGAAATCAAATTTTAGAACACTGTTTTCATTGACTAGCTTGTGCAAGGACATTTTTGACGACATAATACCTCAATTCCATGTTGAAAATCATCCGAGTTGAGTGCTCTCCTTCAATATCAAGCTTGTATGAAAATTGTCCAAGTTAAGTGCTCCCCTTAATGGATTGCCAAGTTTTTCCTCATCCTGATGATGGATCGCGGAATGTGATCTGAAACATTGATTAAAAAACTCACACAGGTTTTTACCAGAAGCATTCAAATTCAATACCCAACTTAACAGTTGGCGGATTAACAGATTTAAAAAAAGGAAAAGAAGAAAAAAACAATTGTGGGATTTTGTGCGTCTCTAATGTTGTTCTTCCATTTACATGCATAGAGTCAGAATTTTAAGCTCCACATGCTTTGACTTTCTACTTCAAACTCATAACAGTCTCACTTTTAGAACTCGCTAACATTACCATGTGCAGACACATAATTCAATTGTTTCCAGTTGAAAGGTAGTTCACATGAAGCGTGAGTTTCATAGTTCAATGTCCATAAATATTAAAATCTCAGGTTTAGACTTAAAGCCTAAGAGAGAAGCTCATTGTCATAACATCACACTAATATACCAAAAAAAAAATAATAGAACAGCAAATTTTTTTTTAATCTTCAATATTTATGCATGAAAGCATTAACACGGAATGTATAAAAGAATTAGAGAAAATTCTAAACAAAGTTAAACTTCTTTTAGTTATGGTAAAATCAGAAATTCATAATGACTAATCTACTTCCTTTATGTTATAAGACATTATAATAAGAAACAATAAAAGTAACCGAGGAAATAGTAACACCTTAATTATTTGAAGAAGAAAAGGTAGATCCATGCCTCTCAAGTCTTGTTTCATTTGGGAAACTTTCTATCTCCTTGCTTTGTTAATTGGGAGGAAAAATATCATCGGGGTGTTTATCCACCCATCCTCGAACTTCTAGTCCCCCGTGCCGTTCCTACTGAAACAACCCGGCCCTCCGCAGGGAAGTAACATGAAGAGAATCCAATGCCATCTAAGACTGGTGTTTGACCCTACATTTTCCTAGCCAGTCACACACTATAGGTAACTCCTAACTAGTATGACTATCTGACTGGAAATGTATCCGGGGCAAGGAACTGACTGACACTACTTAGTGCGAATAGCGTCACCTTGGCCAAGGTTTTGCAATGTGTACAACACGACTCCACTGGTCATGTAGTTCAGTTGTCACCCTACTTGGCTTGAACTTCCATTATTGACATGTTTTATGTATTTAAACCATTGTGCTACCGCACGCAGATAAGATGGAGATTATTCAATATTTTAATTATATCATAACCATCTCTATGAATGAGCAGGTATGAAATTCGGCAGGGATTGTTTACAGTTTTTAGTTTAAAACCTCGGAAGGCTTATTCTCTAAACTTGTCTCTTTTTAGTTTTCCATCCATGCAGCTAGAATTTGGCTAAGTTTTCTTTGTAGCTAATAATTTCAAAAGAATGGAGTATGGAAAAGAATTGAAAATCTGGTTAAAAAGTGTTATTTCCAAATTTATGCCAAACTGAGTTTCTGGTTATTATTTTCTCAAGGTGGAAGGTCCATTATTTTGCTCAATTTTCCATAGGATGGTTATAAGGTTCTCCAATCAAGAAGAGACCTTAGGTATAAAAAGGAAAAGTGGTTCCCAGTTCTTTAAGATAATTCTTTAACTATAATTAAAAGTTGTTCTAATTGTATAAAATATTTCTCATGCCATAGCTGGGCAATTTAGATGTTCTTAAAAAAAAACTCTTAGAAGAACTGTTGCATGAAGAGAATTCCGTCATTATCTAAAACGGAGGACAAGTTTCTTCTTGAGTTCTTAAACTGACATCATTTATTCGAAACAGAAAGAAATTTGCATTTTTAAATTCTTTACTAATGACAGATTGATTTAGCTCTTTCGCCTATTGCTCAAAAGAGCCAGAGTCCAAATCTTAGCTTGAAAATTTGTCAGAAATGTTCTTCTAACAGATTCCTATTCGATGGTTAAGCATACAAAAGTATTTAAGAATTTTATTGAGGAAGAAAGACATGCCTTTCAAAGCCTGGTAGCTCCCTACACAAATACTCTTCACGAACTCGCGTGCTCCTCTCGTATAGCTCAATGTACTCTACTACACAGCATTCGGTTCACTCTCCTTTTCCTTCTTTCGTTGATTACAATCATTGTTCCTTTCTACCCTTCCCATCTACAGAAGCCTTAGCCAAGTGCGCTGTTGTCTTAGAATGCTAAACTTCTATTCTCATTCTTGCGATTTCTAGCTTGCATTCTTGAAACTCCCCTCTCCCATTTTCTTCCAAGGTTCCAAAAACAAGAAGCATACCTATCAAGAAACGGTTCCGCCATTTTAAAGACTCATTTTCAAATCCTGCTTCTCCCGTGAGCCCACTCTTATTTTCACCGTTATTAAACTTCTCCGGCTAGAGTAAAATCTTTTCGCGTTGGAGCTTAATACCACTTTTGAAATGATAGAATTAATACGTTTTAAAAGCTTCAAATTGAAGTTTGAAGTTCTCTAAGGTTCCGATGAGATGATGCCCGCGTGCAAGGCATTTCTCTTTTCTAAAACAAAATATTAAAACTCTTAAGTGGAAAGAAATAAACTTTCACTGCTGAAGGTCTCCCTACAGAATTTAGTCCCTAGTATTTTAATATAGGAGTGCATTGTGTGGACCTCGGTTAAGCCTCACCAATTAAATATTTATACTCGAAATTATTTCATTTAAAAGATTAAACTTTTCATTGTTAGTTGATAATCTCATAAAAAGATTTGATGGACAAGGTGACCTGGATTGAAGATCAGGTAAAATTATAGATGTCGGTTTAACGTAAACAGATAGATAAAGGTTAAGTTCATATGTGATGAATTGGCTCACTCTTTTTTTATAAAAATAATAAAAAGAATAGATGAGGTGACGGTAATCAATTATCGATTTAAGTTAAAGAAGTCTTACCCTTATTGTTGACTTAAGGTTATCTAGTAATTCGGTTTTAATGTTCTCGTCCAAGAAAAATTATTATGACAGTTCCAACTTACTATTCAAATGCCATTGCATTCTTTTCTGTACTTCTCATTCTTGATGATATTTTTCCCCCTTTTCTTGGGGATGGCAAATTCTGCGATCACTCGACAACGTAATAGTTAGCTGATAACATATCACATTTTGCCCCTATATTTATAAATATTCCAAAATTCATCTTTCCACATTTTGAATTGAATCAAAACATACATAATATATTTCCAACTGTCATCTGATCAACAATTTTATTAAAATCTATTTTTCAAAGCTTAAGAACATATCATATTTCCCAAACATACGTTATCATAATTAAACACATATCAAAATAGTTAAACCACATATCAAAATAGTTAAACCACAAGTGGGATGTAACACTCATAAAGCCCAAAAAAATCGTTTTTTTGAATGTGCTTGAACAGACAAAGTTCAATGTTCATAGAGACAATTTCTAAAGCAAGATTGACCTTAAGGAACACCAGACAATTATTCAACCACTCAAGAAAAAAGACCAATCACAACCTATTGTAGAAACCAATCTGGAGCAGGAACATCCAATGATTTGTTACAATGTTGCAATGATGGATAGTTCATTAGGATACTCCACCATCAGATCACCTAAGGAAACATAAAACAACAGGTTGTTTCTTACAATGCAAGTTTTGGTTCACTGTCATGTCCCCATATCAAGATACTGTTAAAGTAAAGATTTGAACACAATAAAGATGGTTTGTAAAATATTATTTCGGATGATAGAAATAATTACATACATTATATATTATTTAATAAATAATATTATTGTATGAATATTTTATTATAATTAAAATATAATATCCATATTATAAATAACAATATATATATAAATATAATATATTATAAATATATCTAATAATATAAATACAAATATTCTTATAATTATCTTACATTATAATATAAATACAAATAATATAATATAAATCATATATCATTTATTATGATATAAATGATATAATATAAATACAAATAATATAAATAAATAATAAGATAAAATAAATATCTTTTAACTTATCCTCTTATGATAAGGGAGTTAGGTATGGTTAGAACTAGTTTTACCACAAAAGGGAATTAATATAAAGTATAAAAATTATAAGAGGGTAAGTATGTATTTTACCACCAAGCATAATAAGAGACGTGCCTCTTCGAATATATATCTTGAAAGAGAAATAAATAAAGGTTGTGAGATAAAAGGAAAAGATCATCAGAGGGAAAAAATATATTTTTTAAGAGAAACATTTCGGAGTTAAATACAACTTTGATATTGAAAATAAATAAATATAATAAAGAGTAATCGTATTTGATATATATAAAAGCATAGCACACATTGAGAGATTGGAGGTAAACTTGTTAGGAAGAAGTAGCATTAATACCTCAAAAGTAGATAAGACCGGTGGTGGAATGGACCATGTTACATCATACTTAGGCAATGGATAAGACCTGCGGTGGAATGGACTATGCTACATCATACAAAGGTAATAAGTAAGACCTACGGTGGAATGGGCATATGTTACATCATACAAAGGCACTTAGTAAGACCTAAGGTGGAATGGGCATGTGTTACATCATACAAAGGCACTACCAGCAGAGGATGATTCATGCAACCTAACAAGAGATAGTACCCCATCTCCACTAGGGTTTGAAAATAAATAAAATTAACATATAATAGACAACCCAAGTATGAATCCACTTAAGAATTGGATAATTGAATTATTGATATATGTTCATATTATAAGAAGAATTGATTACTAATGTTCTCTTTTACAAATTGAAATTCTGTGCAAGGTTAAGAAAATTTTGACTTGCTAAAGGGGACATTACATTCACATGCAATAGTTTTATTGAATTGTGAAGTGAAGTTACTATCTTACGAACTTCTCACTTTTAAATATTACAATAAAATCCCCAGAATGTACCTATGTTTGAGTAACAAAATTTGAGTGGAGGAAAATTGTCTGCAGTTTATTGATCATAATTAAGGTGAGTAGGTATCAGAAATAAAACTTTTTCCCTCCAAGTGAAAACTATGCTCATGATATCTGGTGGTCATTGCAACAGACCTTTTGAAAAATCAAAGCACCATGGACAGCAAACAGGGTAAATCTCAAAAGAATTTCTTCAAAATGGCAATGGAATTTATGTCAAGTACCTTATGGGTACTCTGCACAGGACATGGGCATCTAGAAGCTATTGCTGAGTCTTCAAAGAGTGTTATCAATGCTTCTGAAAATCTCTGATGCGCGTAGTGTCTTGTCTTCTTTTGTTATGAACAAGTTTGTATTAGTCTTAATAGTGAATAATTTAAGCTATTGCAGAGCACGTTTAATCCATAATTGTGCTAATAACAACTCTTATGTTGTACTTGGGTTTGTAGTGCATGATTTTGATAATATAATATTTTAAATTTATCAAAAAAAAAAAGCTCATGATCCAATAACGTCTGTTAAAGAGTCTTATAATTAGTTTGTTCCCAAAAGGTCCACTGTATATCTTTCATAAGAGTTCCCTGCACTAAATTGTTTTACTGCAGATATTTTGGGTGCCCTACTAAAGTATTTCATCATAAAAATTATAAATCAAACTGCCTTCCAATTAGACAGCACTCAAAGTTTTTCTTCTAGATTTAGATTAATGTAACATATTTCAACCACTCAAATAGAGAACAGTGCAGTTGATACTTGATCCATCTATGTTCATTAAGAATCTAGAACTGTCAAGGCAGAAACATGGAAAAGGACTGATGCACAATTGTGTAGATACCTACTTTCAAGATTTAGAGAACTAGCATATTGTAAATTGCTTAGGATGAAGAACCATGACATGTTCAAATAATCTGAAGCAGTCCTCAAGCTATTTCCATTAGTATATGCAAATATTACCTTTTAAAACTGTAATATTGACTTAGAAGTTCAGATACCCACATCTTCCTACCCTGCTGCATGGACCATTTCCCATTCATTACATGCTCACTTCACATTTAGCTACCATGTGTCACCAATACTAAGTAGAATGAAGCCAGTGCCTTAGCTTGGTTCATTTAAAAGAGAAGAAAGCTCAGAAAGAATTAGAAGCATGGTAGCAAGGAACCGAAATTTTAATTAATCGTTCTTTGAGCAATCATGTGATTATAAGAGTTGTTTCTACTAAGATGGAATAGGTTCAAATTGCATACTAGGATATAAAAAATAAAAGGAAAGGAAACTTTTCAGGATCCTGCATGATAAGCAGGGACTATTTCTTGTCACTTATACATAGCATTTAGTTGTGTAGCCCTTTATTGCTTCCTGCTTTTGCAACAATAATTTCTCTAGTCTGGCTATGCTCATCAATTGCATAGTCAGAAGAGGCATGCTTTGAACCCTCAAATCTTAGCAAGCTTTATGTGGGTTTTCTGATGGAATTGTTCCTCTTCACAATAGCTTGTCCTCACTTAGGCCACAAAATATTTCTGAAAAAAATCTTTCCTCTCAGTAGTAATGAACTTGATGTGGCTGATTATTTTTACAGGACTTTGGACTGGCTCAATTTCAATTTTTTCTCGAAGAGTCTACCCGTGAACTCTTTTATATGCGTTCTGTTTTCCAAATTAAGTTCCAAACTGACTTCTCCTCCTTGCTTTTGTTCACAACACAATATTCATCACCATCTTCATCAGATGTACTGCTGTTGAGGTAAACCTATATAGGTTTGATGCAGATGCAGATACCAAGAAGTCCCTGTGAAGCTGCCATGAAGGGATTTTCAACAGGCTGACAAGTAGGAGGTACTTTCCACAGTGTCAATGGATGAGCTAAAGGGGCTCTATAATGAATGGTTCATAAGGCACAACACTTGCTGAAGGTTTTGCAAATGGGGTAGTGAGCTAAGTGGGCTTGATCTCGGGGGAAACTCCATGGTTAAGCATAGTTGAGTGGGAATAGTATTGGGATGGGTGACCTCCCAGGAAGTCCCATTGCTTCACAATGCAGTTGAATCCTGATATAACTATCATAACTTCATTAGGCTGCTGTCACCAGTTTCCAACCTAGCATAAACTCCTCCAAATCTTTTCAACTCCAGGGATACCACAACAAACTGCTATTGCTGACTTTTGATTTGCAGTGGCAAGGAACATGTTGCATTAATGAAGGTGACATGACAAGGATTGATATAATTGAAATTTCTAATGGGATTCAAAAGGGACCCAAAATTTGGTGTATGATCCTGAGTAAACCGCTAAAAATTTGGGGTTAACAGAAGGTAAAGTTATAGTAAACTCTTTACTATCCAAAAAGGTGATCAGGACACTCTCTGCCTTCACTTAAACATATTTTTTGTCATGTACTCCCTTGGGGTTTGAACTTCCAGTAAAGGTAGGGAGTAAACGTCGCCTTACCAAGTCCCCTACATAGGCTGCAAGCTAGCTAGCTCTACAGGTTGATCAACAAGTTGTACAGTTTGACAACAAAGTAAGAATTTGAAAAGAAAATTAGGGCTTCAATATTTTTTGGTAAAACAAATTCTTTTCATAAGTCAGAAGTAGGCTTTGGAGTTCAAGTTGATATGTTAGCATTCTCCCTCTCTGGCATAGTAACATTCCAGCAGTTTCTCTCTGATGACTTGTAGGCCTTCTCTAACTTGTGGTTGTTATTTTTGCAAGATTTGTAATTTAAAAGTTATTTATTATATATTTAAAAGCTATTTATTATAGAGGCATATCCCCACATAAATACTCTTCTTCTTAGCATTTCTATGTAATTTCATACAGATAACAATTGCAAGAAAGTGGTAGTCACTTGTAGTGAATTGATGTGTTTGCATCCTCCCTTTCTCAGAAAAATTCTCTCATTCAAAAACTCAAAATGACTGAATATTTCTATCCAGCTGGGATTGTGGAATTCAAATTCCTTTACAAATTTTACAGATGCCCATATGATGTTTTCATTAGAAAGCACATCCGTAGGTGCACTAATCCTATGTGACACAAATCCTAATATCGGTTTAACAAGGAGGAAAAGAAGCATGTTCATAAAAATCAAACGGGTGCACTGAACTCACTCTGTCGAATTTGAAAATCTATTGATTAACAGAGTTCAACTAAACTTTGAAATATGCCTTTGTTTTTGTTGTTCTCATCACCGTTGGAAGCAGAGGCCTTTCTGTTAGCAGAGCGAACTATGAAATTGTGTCTGCGAGGCTTGGCGGCGAAATCAATGGAGAGCAGTGGGCATATGGAGTAGTGCCTGATTACGGATAAGGGCTATAGTAGATCCATTGAATGAATGAAAGAAAGATTTTAATAACGTCCACGAGACAGAAAATACCTAACATAAAATACCTGCACACAACATACTTCTTCATATGTTGCCATTCTCGTGAAATTCTAGCCACAAATTTCACTCCGACGATGCCACGTTGGCAAGCTCGTGCTTCCACGTGGATATAGCACAGCCAACGTGGACTGTTGCGTGTATGATGAAATTTGGCCTCGTTTCAGTGGAGAAAAATAATAGCCGATACTAAAGTCCAGAAAAATCTGAGGTGTGGAACGGAGCAGATTTATTCCAAATAGTTTGGAATAGGTCGACACCATTTATGCACCGTTAGGAAATTTGCGAAATAAATGCCAACTAATTAATCATTAATAAGGTAATTTCATCAATGCCGGTCCAAGGTTCGAGTCTTCCGCGGTAAAAATATTACACGCAAGGGGGGAGCCCTGGAAATATGTAAGAGTCCATATTACAAAAGCATCCACTCTTCAAGGGGAATCGAATGTTTCTTGGTAGGTACAACTGCCTACTTTCCCTAGTATCTATGGATGTTAATAAAACTAGCAATTGCACTTTAGTGTGCAATGGGTACTTTAAAGAGTTCGTAAAGGTTAATTATCAAGTCTTTAAGTAAATGATGTGTTGCCTTAGGCATGCATTGTTCAGAATCAACCTAAGCACAATACAAATGAGTTAGATCTTGACGCAACGCATGGAATTGCACCCTTGCTTGAGGCGTTCGTCCAAGGCCACAAACCAAGCGAGTAGTGGTGGAACTGAGGGGTTGTTCTGTTTGCGAGGAAGGAGAATGTTGTAAATGGCGATTGTGTTGTTTGTGTGCATGGTTAATGATTGTTGTGAGCCTCGTGGTTTAATTGTTGTAGTTGAAAGACTAGATCTTGTAGTTAATTCAAATTGGCATTTTCGGTTTCTCTCATGATTTCTAGATCCTGTCGTGTTTCTTGGTAAAATTGACTTATGATTCAACCCTTAATTTGGAATATCCTTTGAACGTGAGTCCTTATTGTGTTTCATTCTATTTGTTGTAAGACGTGTGTTTGTTCTTGAGCTTGTTCTTCTATAGGGTTTTCCTCTGTTGGCAAGTTTTCCTTGATCTCATCAAGATTGTTTTAATTCATTCTCTCAACCTGGAGCACACTGAGTGCAAACACTGAATCGAGGAAGATAGAAGACTTGTTTTTGTTTTATTTGAGTTTTAAACGTTGTGTGCCTCATGATGAAATCGAGGGTCTTCCCTTTGTTAAAAGTTGTGAATTGAATGTTGTGTGCCACATGATGAAATCAAGGAGTTTCTTCTTTGTTTGTGCTTTCATACTTTGATGAGTTTCTAAATGCAATTATCTTGAATGAATGCAACTTTTCTTTTGTGCTTTTCCTAAATTTTAAATATGGACTAATTACGACTTGCTTGAAAATAATTTTTTTTATGGATGTAAATCTAGAATAGCTTTTTTCTAAATGCAATTTTCTACTGTTTTGATCATTTTGTGTTTTGATTTTGGACGTGAATTATTCTAATGAAAGCAAAATGCATCTATTCTACCACAACAAAAAATAAAATCTAGATCTAGTAAATCAATATAATCTAATCTAACCAAGAGAAAAATAACAAGGGTAAGAGAATTTTCTAATTACTACTTTAAACTACATTTTCAAAGCAATGGAACCTATGAATGAATGATAAGCGTCGATGCGAGGCTTGCATCCTTAGAGATCCAGTATCATCTATCTCCTTCTTTATAGCAATAGGGTCCTCCACTTGATGACAAGAAAGTAGACAGGTATGTGAGGGAAATTGGGATTGATTAAAGCTTTGAAACTTGGAATCACAAAAAGGGAAAAGGCTCTCGAAGTCCTGTGTGAGCATAAAAATGCTATGGGGGATACAATGCAAATAAGAAAATTGGCCTCTTCTAAAACAAGAGAGAAGAGGGTTATTTATAGCTTGAGAAACAACACCAAATGTGGGGCTAATTGGGAGCTAACTATAGAGCTAATTACAAGATCATAGAGGCTTATGGAGAGAAGACAAGAGATTGATTGAGAGATAATTGGAGATTGATTGACAGTAAACAATAGATTGACTGGGAGAGGAGAAACAGTTGAGAGTGGTGGTTCAATCAGACAATAGACAACTCTCGATTAGAAATTGTAAGTATGAAAAAGGCACACAAACCAATATGGTAGTTTGAGGATGATATAGAAGTCCAAATCACGCCCATGAAGGTGTGAATTATACTCCTTTCAACAGTTTCTTTCTTGGTGACATGTTTCCTAATGTTTTTCCCAATGATCATTTCTCTCCAATCTTCAAATTGACTTTTTCAAGTCTTGTGTACCTTCTAGCCGCCCGTTTGATCCACTTTGAGTGGGTCACCCATATGACATGTACGGTCACCTGATTGACCCTGCAACTTAAGTGTGGGTCACTCGAGTGACCTGCCCTACTAAAAGGGATGATCCACTTCACAAATTTCTTCTAGTTTAGCCCAATTTACCTTCATTTTTGACTTGTGATTGAGTGTTCTTCTATGCACAACTGAACCTTGACTTCCCCTAACTAATGTTGAACACCCAATCACTCTTTTGTTCACTCCTAATCAAACCTTTGTTAACTCCGAATCAGTCTTATGTGATCTCCTCTCTAGCTTTTGTTCTCTTCCAATCAGAACTAGATCACTCCCTAATCAATTCAGTTATCTACCCAATCACCACCACCATTGGTGTGGATTCTAAACCTATAAATACCCTCTCCTTTATTCATCAAAGGAGGAAAATTCATTATTACATTCTTATATTACTCAAGCTTACACAAAGCCACCCCCATTAGCATTCTTATGCTTTACTCAGGACTTTGTGTGTCTTTTCATTTCCATAATAGCTTCAAAGCTCAAGCCAATTTCATTTTTGCAAAAGCTTCTAAGCTCAATCCATTTTCTTCAAGTCCCCATTTTTATCCCTATCTTGAAGAGGACCCCTTTATTGCAGAGGAGATGATTGCCATAGGACTTCTGAGGACAAAAGTCTGGCACTAGCGCCTTATTCATACAGATTCTTTCATGTTTTCTTAGTAATTAGATCAAAAATCTTGCTCTTGAGGAACTAAAACATTGTTTGCCTTTCTCTTGACAGGTAGAATTTATTTCCTTCTTACAGTAGATTTTCTTTCATTGTGTAAAACATTTTTCATTTTTCTTTTCATAAATAGAATTTATTGCTTTCTTAGAATAGGTTCATTTTCATTGTGCTTACAATCATTGCAATTTCAATAGCTTATAATCAAACCAATCCACAAGAACACAAAAGCATATATTAAATTGCATTAGGAAAAATCATATAGTTGCATTTCCTTTCATAGTATTTAGCTCATCATAAAAATTGGGAAAAAGAATCAAAAAGTTGTTTGCATACATATAGATTAATTGCATTTAGAGATTCATCAAAACAAGAAAACACCAAAAAAAGGAGAACAACTAGGAAGAGCCCTCAATTCTATCATGAGGCACAAATAACTACCCTTGTCCTTGGCCTAAGTATTCAATGTGCCTGAGTATAAGGGAAGATTGGGTTAGGTCCATCTTAGACAAGATCAAGGAGATCCTCCCTCAACTAATTTCCATTGAGGAAACAACCCAAGAACAAGAAATAATCTTGAGGCTCATTCAACAAGAAAACAAACAAAGGAGGCAAGTACAAGAACTTCTAAGTCATAAAGACTCCTCCAATAAGCCATTCAACAAAAATAAAGGAGGTTGGACAAGTTTTGCCTCCATACAATCAATGAGACAAACACGCTTAAAGCTAGTGACCCTCTAGGTCATGTAAGAATCACAACCACAACACCCATTCAACATCAACATCACTTTCACCATAGTAATTGATATCCATGTACATCAACACACAACACAGTCAACCCAACCATGATCTGTGATGTTTTGCTTCCCCACAAACAAAACAACCCCCTGGTTTTGCCTCCACTCAACCGACTCCTACCACAAGAGTGGGAGTGATTGGGGGGCACTAGTTGCAAGGACATGGTTCATATGCCATATCAAAGTCTGAATCACTCGCATCATGTCTGAGTTACATTATGAGAAACACATACTTTGGTGAACTCGATGTGAAGACAATCTTTCTGGGTGAGATTCTTGTAGTTTTGTCTCATTTCTTTCATTTTTCCATTTCACTTTCATCTTCCTCTCTTTCCATTCCATTTATTATGTGGTGTTTATGACACCCCTAAATATGATAGAGTTGGACAAAACTCAAGGGAGCATTCAAATGAACTAATAACATCTTCATTCGATAGATATGTGTCGTGAAATTATTTGGCACCCATCTCCAACCATTTCGACTACAAGGATTCTGACTATGACAATGATAGACAAGAACCTCGTCACTCCTAAACATTTAACAATCACACATGGGAGCAAGAGTCAGTAATACAACCTAGTCATTCCAACCAAGGTAGATCATGTCAAGTGCTCATTTGGTCTAAAATACATCAAGCAGACCATCCTATAATGAGTTACACTTAAATGGTCACCCAACTAGACAATGAAGTGAGTCATATAGAAAGACATTTACAAGAAGCTAGGGAAGCTTGAGAAGATTTGCACATTGCACATCAAGTTTAACACTTAGAAAACATCTTAGCAAAATGAACAAACAAACAAAGCAAATCAACAAGAAAACCTACCTCAAGGTAGAGAAGTTCAAAGAATAGAGGCTGCAACCTCTGCAGATCTTATATAGCCACCTTGGTCCAACCAGTGAGAACACTAGAAGCTGGAGGAGTGGAACAACCACCTTGAAATAAAATTGAACAAAGAACTAGAGCACAAACAGATCCATCTAATGCTAAGTTTGAACAAAATAGGGGGTAACTCAACCCCCCATACTTGAACTTCTATTCATGAAACACTAGCAATGACATGGTGCAACAACTACAACAACCTAGTGGAGCTTATCAAATGCAAAATTAGCACGCTCCTCAAACATACCCACAAATGCAACCAATACATTTATCCATGTCTGGATATCAAATGAACATTAAACACCAATAAGTCCCATCCATGGGGCTAATATTTTCAACCCCAACATCTCAAAGTGCATTCTCTAGAACCTACCTAGAATACCTAATGGAACCTCTCAATTATAACATTCACAACATCTTATTGCCAAGTGCTGTCCCAGATCTACTAGAATTTAAAGAGGAGGGAGACTCGAACTCACATATCAAATCCTACACCACCACTATAATGGAACTCCTCCCTTGGGATGGGTTATGGCTAGAATATTCCCTAAGACCCTCGAAGGAATCACCTTAGATTGGTATTATCACCTCTTAGAGGCTTTAATATATTCCTTCCATCAACTCATTAGCAAGTTTTTGACAACTTTTGACATGAACAAACTAATTAAAATAGGCATACGAGAGTTCCTAACAATGAAACAAGACACAAATGAATTAGTGGCACACTTTGTCACATGGTAGAGGCAAGTCCTCTACTCCTCAACCAGCAGCCCAAATATGGATCGTAGAGAATTATGCAATCTCTTTTTGCATGCCCTTAATAGAGATATTAGGGAAGAGGTGCAAAAATTGCCATATCGATCTTATGAAGAAGCGTTAGAGAGTACATTGAGAATATAACAAGATGCAATTGATAGAAGATGAATAACTTATGGTATAAATGGGCAATTTGTGACAAAAGAATGATAGCAGTGGAAACAATCCTTCCGTTGTCAAAACCTCAAAGGATAATCGAGATACAAATAAGAATGTTCATGCCATTAGGCATCAACAAAACATCAAAAAACCTTACCAAAAGTGCCAAGGAGGACACCAAGGGTCAAATAATTTTTCCTATGACCTTAACACATACTACTTATTTCACAAGGCAAAGGGACATGATACAAAAACCTACTATAGTTTCAACAAGGAAATCTCCAAACTTTCCAATGAACAACAGAAAAAATTCATGGCCTTCCTTCAATCTCAAAATGATGAAGGGAATAATTTAAATAAATAGTTACAAACAAATCAACTTACCTTCGATCAAAACACTCTAAGCCATGTGGAGTTGGATAAATATTGAGAAGTATGTGTCACTCAAGAGTTGAGACAATCGAATCACATCATGAATGACTCTACTTTTTCACAAAAAATAGATCTTCTCATAAGTTTGCCTACTCATAGAAGAACTTTCCTTGACACTCTAGAATTGGGGCATCCTATTCAAACCTCATCATAAGAAGAATATAGTACTTTCACTTTTGATCTTGTGAAGTTGATGTCAGATGACAGTATAGCAAAAAGGGATTCTCCCCGCTTCCTACAAGTTCAAGTTTGTGAAATCAGCATCAAATGTGTCATCGTAGATGATGGATGTGCAATTAATATCCTCCCTTTCTCTTTGCTCCAAAAAATGGGATATGAAAAGGCACATATCATGCAAGGCACTACCATTCTAAGGGTCTACGATAATCTAAACATTCAAACTATGGAAAAAATTAGTCTTTCAATCACATTAGGTCCAAAAAATCTACCAACTAAATTTCATGTACTTGATAAAGAAACAACTTACAACATGATCTTGGGACGACCTTGGGTTCATAGGATGAGGGTCGTTCCCTCTACTCTATTTCAAGGAATCCACTTCAGTCATATAGGACAAACCTACATCATTAAAGGAGATTTGGACCCTTCTGGTGTTTATAGGAGAGAGCAAGAGAAGAAAGGAAAGGATGTGAAAACCAACTTAGAAACAAGAATCCTCAAAAAAGGGGAAACATCTAAAGAAGTTGCAAATATCATTGGGTCCTCAAACATCATTAAATTAGACATTATAAAAGAATTTCCTTTTGACCCATGATCAACAAAACCATATGCTCCTTTTAGTGTAGCAGCTATTCCTTGCGACCAAAACCTAAACATCTACATGGTTGAAGATGAAAAAAGCATTATGTCAATACGATTGAGATCATTGAGAAAGTAAAAGAGATAGAAGAAGAGTTTGAATAATCAAGCTCAACCTACGTAGGGGAAACATCAATATCATAAAATATTAGTAACTTCTAGATTCTCCATTTTGACAAAGCAAGTTGTAAAATGGGAATAGGGGCTAGAATAGTCCTCACTTTTCTAGAAAGAAAAAATTTCCCTTTCACTTTCAAGTTAAACTTCTTTTGTACCGACAACATTGCTAAATATGGAGCTCTATCTTTGGCATTATGCTCGCCATGAAGTTGGGGGAAAAAAATCTCTCAATCTTTGGAGATTCACAGTTAATAATCAATCAAGTTTCAAAGAATTACAAGACAAAATCAAAACACTTACATCCCTAGAAGAATGTGATTCAAAAGTTGATTCACTTGTTTAACCTTTTCACAAATAAAGCCATACTAAGAGAACAAAACCAAATGACAGACTCTATGGCTACCTCGACCGCAATGTTCACACCTCACACCCAATTATAAAATTTTGAATTCATTATCTCAATATGAGGTGGCCCATTGTTAGAGTGGTGACTTACCAAGCGTCCTTAGTTATGTCGAGGATAGAACATAAATGCCTACTAGAGATTATGCAGAAAAAATGAAGCCATTTTAGAGTACATGCATGCTTATGATGGCCTCCCAAGGGTTTAAGACAAAAAGGGATATACACTTCTCCCTCATCCTGATGATTATTTCAAAGATGAATTAGAAATCTTACAAATCAATAAGAATCTCGACCTACCACCTGCCTCCGAAAAATTTGAAGGTCACCCATCATTGACTGGAGATACAATAGACCTCAACATAGGAACACCTAAAAAGTGAAGGATGGTAAAATTAGGAGCTAAACTAGATGATGGAGAGTTAGATGAATACATAGAGTTCCTTACTAAGTTATCTAATGTATTTGCATAGAATTCTGTGGACATGCCCATTTTAGACCCAAAAATCATTGAACACAATCTGGTTATGAAACCTGAGGCAAAACCAATAAAATAGAAATTAAGGCCCATGAAATCCCAAGTGTTTGAAATGGTGAAAGAGGGGCTACTTGTTTTTCTCAATTTAGGGTGCATTGAGCCAATAGACTATTCAAATTGGGTGTTAAACATATTCCCAGTCCTTAAGAAGAATAGAAAATTAGGATGTCTTGATTTCAGGGATATCAATCAAGCCTATCCCAAAGATGACTTTCCACTACCATCAATAGACCAAATTGTGGATTCAATTGCTAGATATGAGATCTTATCCCTCATGGATGGATTTTTAGGCTATAATCAAATTCAGATAGTGGAGGCCGATCAGAATAAAACAACATTCACTACGCCTTGGGGAACCTTTTGTTACATCATAATGCCTTTCAGATCAAAGAACATAGGGGCTACTTACCAAAGAGCCATGACTCCCATCTTTCACGATCTCATTTACAAAATAGTAGAAACATACATAGATGACTTTCTTGAAAAATCCAAATAGAGATTGACGCATATAGAAGACCTTAGGAAGATCTTTACTTAGTTGCACGAATACAAGGTCAAGCTTAATCCAGAGAAATGTATCTTTGGAGTACAACACTAGAAAGTTAATCAATTTCATTGTATCTCAAAGACGAATTGATGTAGACTTGACTAAGGTAAATGTAGTGCTAGATGCCATTCCTTTGACTAGTGAGTTGACAATAAGAACTTTCCTAGGGAAAATGGGTGGTGTACAATGCTTTATACCTGATATGATTTTCAAGATTCATCCAATCAATCAATTGTTTAAAAAGAAAGATAAGATAACATGGACCATCGATTGTCAAAATGCTTTTGAACATGTAAATAAGTTACTTCTTGCTCCCCCAATGCTTATGCCACAAAAGCAAGATAACCTTTTTATTCTCTACTTTAGAGTGACTGAAGTATCGATAGCTTGCATGTTAGCCCAGGAAGATGATGATGGTAGAGTAAGAGCAATATACTTTATTAGTCAATCGAACACTACTTGATTATGAAAACAACTACACCCTAGCTAAAAAAGAGTGTTTTGCCATAGTTTTGCCACATGATGGTTACTCCATTACATGCTAAATTAGGAAAAAAGAGTCATCATACGATTTGAACCACTAAGAACCTTCTTAAATCAACCAACGCTATCAATACAGGCTAGGTGATTCTTGACCTTGTTAAGTGAGTTTGAGTGAACATATGTCAATCAAAAATCAATCAAGGGACAAGTAATTTCTGACCGGTTGGCCGACAACCTTGTTCCCCAAAGTGAGCCAATAAATGAAGACTTCCTTGATGAAGGAATCTATATGGTTGACCTTAAAAAATATGCATCATCCTATTGGTGCAAGGATATCGTCAATTATTTGGAAAACAAAGTTTACCTTGAAAATATGACCCCTTTAAGCAAAAGATGATTACATGTCCTAGCTACAAGTTATGAATTGATTGATGACATCTTGTATCAAAGGACTCTAGATGGTATTCTTCTTCAATGCATAGATAAAGAAGAAGTACACAAGATCTTAGAAGAATGTCACAATGGAATTTGTGGGGGTCATTTCAGTGGTCATGCGAATGCGAGAAAAATACATCACCTAGGATATTTTTGGCCTTGCCTAGAAGGAGATGCAATCAAGTTTTTGAAAAGATGTCCAAAATGTCAAATTTATCCACACATTCATCATACCCCATGAGATACTTTCAATTGATTGTCACTCCTTGGCCATTCTCCACTTTGGGATTGGATTTGGTTGGAAAACTCTCCTCACCTTCGATAGATGGACACATGTTTATCATATTAAAACAACAATTGAATATTTACTAAGTGGGTAGAAGCAATGCTTTTAAGCACCATTTCTGGGATAGTAATTGCAAAACTTATTTTAAATCAAATCATATGTAGATTTAGAGTCCCACAGGTCATCATCATTGATAATGCCTCTTTATTCAAAAATCCACAAGTACATGAGTTATGTGAAAGATTTCACATCAATCATAACTTAGCTTCAATATATTACCCACGGGGAAATGGAAAAGCAAAAGCAATAAATAAATCGTTAAAATAAATCTTGGTCAAAATCGTGAAGGATTCAAAAAGGGATTGGCATTTACAGTTATATGTTGCTTTGTGAGTGTAAAGGAATAGTGTGTGAACACCCATAGGGATGACTCCATATGCCCTCACATTTGGGTCAGAGGCATTCCTACCTGTGGAAGTTGAATTACCAAGCTTAAGGGTGTCTTTACAAGGGTTATTAAATGATGAAGAATATCATGTAGTTAGATTGAGTAAATTGTAAATGATGGATGAAAGAAGATTAAGATCAGTACAAAGACACGACTCCTACCTTGCAAGGGTAAAGAAATAGTACAATAAGAAGTTCATTCCAAGGTCTTTCCAAGTTGGAGATCTCATACTTAGAATCAACAATTTAATTGATAAAAGAGCTAGAGAAGGCTGGAAACTCAGACCAAATTGGATAGGGCTATATATAGTTAAGGAAGATATTAGAATTAATGCTTATCTCTTTTGCACCATGGAAGGTGAGGAATTCAATGAAATGGTTAACACCTTTTATTTGAAGAATTATTACATTTAGAAAAACCAAAACACAAAAGTATAAAAATACAAAAAAAAATTGAAAACTTAAAAAAATCTATAAAAAGTATAAAACTCATGAAAATCTAAAATAATATCCATGCATTCTCATTTTGTTCACCACACACTTGTTAGTGATACACTCTTGTCTGATTTTTATCTTAGCAAGGAGTCTAAGGTTGTCTAGTTTAGTTTGTTCCTTATAAAACTTAGAGATTCCCAAATACCGTCATCCATTCCCTTTTACATCCCCAACAAGTTCAAAATAAAGTCAAGCTCTTAGCTTTGTACTGATCATGGTCTTAATGATTCATGTTGTCAAGTTTAAGCGAAGTAAATACTCAAACCTATAGTACCCAATAAAAGCATGCAAGTAGACCTTCCCTAATCCTCTTTAGCAAGAGGGAATTCCTACGAGGTAGTGAAATCTTTTGGTGGTGCTCAACCCCTTATTCATCCTGGCCAAAAATGTCAAGGGGATCATAACTCCATAAAGAAATAAAAAAATACAATTTTTTTTAAAAGAGTAAAAAATACAAAAAAAATTAAAAAAAAGAGAGCAAAAAAATACCAAAAATGTCAAAAAAAAAAAAAGATAAAAAAAAGATAAAAATAAAAAGATAGGATTTCTGATGTTCATACTCTTGAGTGGAGATAAGTCTAACCTTGAAGCTACAAGGGTGACATCAATCGAAGTAAATAAAAAAGAAAGGTACAAAGCGTGCACACACACACACACACACACACACACACACACACACACACACACCAATTGGGAAAAGCCAATAGTCTAGCTGTCTTTTAGGGCTATCTTTTTCTTTAGAACCCTTACTTTACCTTAGTTCTAACTTGATGGCCATCTCTGATCTAAGTCTAGAAGGTGCTAATGAAATTTTTTGCTTGTCTAAGTTGAAAGATGATTGAAGTGTTTTGTTTAGATAAGGATCAATGTTTAGACTTTTGCAAAGCTAAGTTTAGAAGTTGTTTCATCTCCTTCCCACTTGCACTTAATTCCTTTATTCTACCTTGAACAAGTTTAGTAAGTCTTTTTACACAAGATATTATCCAAAATTGAGCCTTGAGTTAAAAATGTTTCGCGACTGAGCCAAAGTAGAATAGTAATTGGCGCAACAGTGCTCGGGGAGGAGAATGGAATTGGTTGCAAGTAGTAAATCAAGACAGATGGTGAATCAGGCAAGGTTTTAGGTCCCAATAGGAGCGAGGAGGTGAAATATTCTTTGATAGCCATTCCCAAGGTCCTTTTAGAGGACGGAAGTGATGGAGGAGCCCTCAGAATGAAGCGCCAGGGAGAAGACAATGTCTTAACCAAATAGATGAACCAGATAAAACAAAGAATGGACGAGTGGTGACTATAGCAAATAGCATCCCATTACAACTGAAGAAACCAAAGAGATGCAAATCTTTTTCATTGACTTGGCTAAATTGATGGAACAAGTAGACTGCCTCAAGAAAAGTGCCTTTTTTAGGAAATGGGTGGCCAATTGGCCGGCTAGGTTTAAGGTGTGAGACCCCTATTCTATGTACTCTTGTTTGTTTGAGACCTTGATGTTCCTAGAGACATTTTGATGATTATGGTACTCATTACTTATGGATGGTGCACATTTATTTATTGTGGATGGTTTTTGATATACTAATGGATGTTATATTTTATGATTCAATTCCATATGATATCCTTGTTTAGGTTATTTGATTTATGTATTTGTGAATGATGAATTTTATATGTTATTCTATGGTTGCTAATGGATTTGTGATAATATGTTATTTATAATGGATTTAATTTGGCTATATACTATACTGACACTTCTTGTTTAGTGTACAGGTGGATTATTATGCCAATGGATGATGGGGGTCATTTAGCCATTTTATGTCTTACCGTGTGATGTTGGACCTAGGCATGGAGCCCTAAGTTCTATTGGCCATGATGTTAAGAAATGTGATTTTTTTGTGTTATGTAATAAAGTGATTATGTTATTGTGTGAGTTTTTACCTTGTGATCTTTAAAGTGATTTTTAAGTGTTTTAAAGAGGTCTAGGTTGTATTTTATGTTTGGGAAATTGGCTTAGGTCTAAGGTGCATATGTTAGAAGTTTATTTTGTCATTTATAATCTTTTAAAAGGTGTTTAGACCCTCCTTTAAGAACCACTTACAAAAGTGGCGAAAATGGGAGGCTAGTTGGGTGGTTGAGTTAGTTATGGTAGGAAGTTACTCTTTCCTTCTCTTTAAAAACTCTTCCTTCATGGAGAAGGGGAGTTACTTGCTCATTTTTTCTTCTTGGGATTTTGTGATCTTATTTTGATTTCTTGAGAGAGCTCAGAGGAGGAGGATTCTCATCCAAGGATTCTACCATTAGTGGGATACTGTGATTTGAGGTAGGATGCTTTTCTTTATTGATTAAATGCAAATATTGTATGTCCTTGTTCTAGGGGTTTTGTTGGGGTTGTGAATATGTGCTTTATTTTGTGTTGTGTGTTGTTTCTTTATGTGTTTTATAGGGGAGTTGACCCCCTCTTGTGAAGAGGTTGATTTTGGTCCTCCATGTGCAAGGGGTAGAGTGGGTGTGGCTCCCACAAAGGGGCATCTTTGTTTCAGGGTATGAGTATCCATGTTTATTGAGGGATATGAGTATCCCATATCTATATTCACGTTGTCTTTGTTTTGGAGGGATAAGGATGATTTGATGGTACATTGGGGTGTTTGGAGGTTTTGATGTGAGATTGACTTTTGGGTTAATGTGATACATATGTATTCCCCTAACAGGTAGAGCCCCTACTCCCCCTATGTGGAATTCCTTTTTGGAAATCCAATGTGTTAGAAATGTACTTTGGGTGTTTTGTAACTGTATGAAGTGTAATACAAATGTGTGCATATGTCTTTGTTTGGGTAAAGTGATCTTGTTGAGTTGTGTTGTGAAGAGGTTCCAAGTGGCTAAA
This sequence comes from Cunninghamia lanceolata, assembly GCA_027924645.1. Classification (NCBI taxonomy): domain Eukaryota; kingdom Viridiplantae; phylum Streptophyta; class Pinopsida; order Cupressales; family Cupressaceae; genus Cunninghamia; species Cunninghamia lanceolata. The sequence continues at coordinate 302,506 of BSBN01001074.1, read as the reverse complement.
TGTTTCCCCATGTTCGGGGGTGGGTTGTCTCATAACCCTATGGATGGGTGGAGAGGCCATTGGCATATTGTTGTTTTTCCTCTCTTGTTCATTTCTAGGTTCTTGGATGGAGGTTGAAGATGTTTGGAGTTGTTCAAGTCTCTTGGAAAGAAAAGAAATGTTATTTTGTTTCTAAAAAGACATCATTGTTTCATGATGTACTTTGTGTATCAAATGTTATTGATCATTTGTAAACATGTTAAAGTAGAAAACTTGTGTTGTTACATATGCATTTGAGGGAAAAGAAAAAAAGATCCATTGTTAAGTTGTAAGTCAAAAACATATGTTGCAAAAATCTCTTTGTATAAGATATTCAACTAAGCCCAACTTGAAAATATCTGAAACACACACACACACATATTGGTTTATATATTCAAAAATAATCCTTTGTTACTCAATGCACTGGTTGCATATAAATTATTAATGACACTATTAAATCTTGTAAATAATTTTCTGAACAACATAAAGCATTTATTTGACATGTCTATCTGCACTCAACAGACAAGTCTTGACAACCTTAATAAAGTATAAATAGTTCTCCAAATGTGTACGACCCATTTAAAAAGAAACTATGACAGATTTTAAATATTCAATATTAAACATAAATTACCTTCTTAAAAGGTACGTCACAATTTCTTCCAGATGCTATGATTTACCTTTATTTCGCTCAAGCACTACCAAAGTACTTGGCACGATTGGAAATAATATATTTATTGTTGCTGTGTGAACTTTTTACGACAACTTAATAAAAGAAAAATCAGTATGGCCTACTTTTAGGCACAAATGCATCAGCCATCATAAACTTTAATAAATATCAAATACTTTTAAAGGTATGGCCATATTCAAGATTGGTACGACCAACTTCAAAGGTGCAGAATAATCTTTATTTCATTTTAGATATAATCATTCGGAATTCACTTTGTTAAAACATTGACAATGCCTCTCTGTAAATTAATGTTAATAATCTTTGCTGACAATCATTTTGAAACAATAGTCTTACCAAATCTGAGAAAAAACAAATGTGACTTCAGCCTTGAATCTTTACGTGCATCCAAAACAATAGTTAAATGCTTCAATTTGAAGAAAAAAAATAGAAAATAATTCTACATCAATCATTCCATGAAGTTAAGAATTAGCTTTTAGTTAATATAAGGCAGTTTCTATTTAAGAATCTTTAAATTAAGATTTGGGAAATAAAAATTAAGTTAAATGGAGTTAAAATTTAATTGTAGTAAATCTATTAATTTAAATTTAATCATAGCATAATAAAAGCTCCTTTTTAAATCTATTGTCAAATTTCAATATATATAAACTTGACTTAAATTTAGAATCAGATTATCATTATATATTTACATACATTCAAGAAAATATAAAGAACGGAAAGTAGTTGAGCTCTATAGGTATATTTAATTTAGTCAAGTGTTACTTTAGTTTAATTTAGAAATTACTTATTTTATTTTAGAATTGTTTAAATCTATTTGTGTGGTTACTTTATTTCATTATAATACATTTATTTTATTTTTACATGTAACATTTACTTTTTATAAAATTTGGTAATGTTATGGAGTAAAAATTGGTCACATGTCTTTTTACCTCCTAGTTTATCTCCTAGATCCCCATGTTAACACTCTACAAAAATATATGTTGGAAAGACAGTTGTCGTTGCACCAAAAGATCAACTTGTTAATGCCCGATACAATGCCAGAGTTAATGAATCCATGGGAGGTGGTTAATCCTTGTCATGAACCCAAGCACTACATTTCATAGCACAAAAAGACCAAGAGCACACACCTTGTAACAATCCCCCCAGCGCAAGAGAGGGGTTCGAATCTGTGACCCAGGCTCTGATACCAATTGTTGGAAAGACGGTTGTCGTTGCACCAAAAGATCAACCTATTAATGCTTGATACAATTGCCAGAGTTAATGAATCCACAAGAGACAGTTAAGCCTTGTCACGAACCCAAGTGCTGCACTGCACAACACAAGGAGACCAATAATGCACACCTTGCAACAAAATATTCATCCTGATGAGAAATCCCCCGAAACCCATGTAAAATGGGAACTAGGGGCCTATTTAATGCTTAAGTCCGAACCAAAAAGGTACCTATGGACTTGGGCACCCGCACCCAAGTCCTTGATTGGTTGGGATAAAATTTAAATCATTATCTACATAGGACCTTTAAATGGGTCTCTCCTTGTCGGCTATTTCAATTAATTTGTGAATGTTTAACAGGAAAGCATATATAAGTGAGTGTTTGATTTCATTTTGAAACAAGTTGATGATAGAAAGTTTATTATATTGAGCAAAAGAGAATTCAAGGCATTCATTGTGTTATTGTTGTAGATTTGTGTTTGTGTTATACATGTTTGTTGTAGATTGGAATCATCATCAACATCCTTATGAGTTGAAGAATCTTCATCCTCCTAAGGACTTCACTTCCAAGGTGACATCATCATTGTTTGAATCATTTCATCATCATTTGGATTATCTTTAGCCTCTATCTTGCAAGGACACACTCTCTCTCTAACAACGGTGTTGAGAAAGCTTGAATGCTAACATGAGATTTGACTGAGGCAAATCCCTAAACACCACAACCCCCAAACCCCTTTTCTTCTTGTGTGCATGTTATAGGTGCGTGGATTGAAGAAGTGAAGGTACAGAGAGGTTTAAAAAGGGATAGAGTTTCAAGATCTGAAAATAGATTATGAAAATTCCTCTATGGTAGACTCGAGCACCCGCCTCGATGTCCTCTTGCTAAATCAGACACTTGATACAACATCTGGACATCATTTACAATAATGTTCCAGTTTTGAGTTCTTGAAGATTCTGACTTTCAGGACTTGGGCGCCCACCCCAGAGTCCTCCAACATTTCAGCTTCTGTGAAATAGGTTACGACTGTTGAAATGCACCGGACAACTGAGAGGCGGGGGTGAATCAATTGTCCCTAAAACCTTGAACACTTATGAACATCAACACATCAAACACTTATTTACTGTTATTCAGATTTAACCATGAAAGCATGAAATAAGAATCTCAACACAATAACATAATCAACACATGAGACACCAATTTTTTTACATGGAAAACCCTATAAGGGAAATAACACAGTGGGTGTTGCCGAGGGTTTGCCTAGAACCCTCGGAAAGTGACGGGGCCCCCCCAACAATGGCATTTAAAAAACCTCCCATCACAATAATATACCTGCCTCCCAACAACAACATCTACCTCCCTCGGCATCTACTGAAGCGAGAGGGGCGGGTGGGAGATATAGTTCCCTCCCTCCCGCCAATCAAAATATATATATTGCCTCCCACCCACCCTAATCTATAGCCTCCCACCCAACCCCGAGGTATTACCGAGGGTTTTCAGTTCACTCTCAGAGAGACCATTTTCCAGGGGGGAGATATAGCGTTGGGTGGGAGATGAAGGTTCGTTCACCCACAAAAATAAATAAGTTATAGCAATACCAAAAATCAGAGTCTCACTGCCCAAAATGCTCACTACAAATGTTAGGGCTCACTGCCAAGAACGACTCACTGCCAAAGATTTGTGAGCTGATTGATAGCATCTACTTCATGCCTAAGTTCAGTTCCATTGAAGCACAATAAATCACTTTTGCTCTGCTCTCCTTAGACCTTCGCACTTATCTTTTCATTTTCACACATCTACATCTTTTTTGCAACTACATTACATGTTTTTAGGCAATTCATCAACCTTGGAATGTACATCAAGGTTGACATTACATTCATTAACTGTTGGAATAATCTCCAAGGTCGGCATTACAAACATACATAGAAATAGGTCTGAATTAAACAAAATTAGCTAAGGGAATGATGTATGCGGATCATGTTACACCTTAGCTGGGACTCAAATGCAATCTTCCATGCCACAATATGCTTCCACAATCTTCAATGCATCTCCGCATGTAGTGAAAACAACCAAGTCGCCCAAGACTGGTGTTAACACTAAGTCTTCTAAGAACAGTCTTCATTCACGATCCAAATTTATCTTTGCAGACCAATCCAAAAGTAGGAACATGATCAAGAGACATCCACAAGCACATTGTAATCACCAGCAACAACCGCACAATCTCTAACCACTCTATCAGGAAGATTCTTCAAACTGGAACACATAAACAACACTGCCAACTACTGTAATAGGGGAAAGATCGCTTGTGGACCACCAAATCATGAACCATTGGAGTTGAAGGCACTTATCATCAATACAAACTTAATTCCAAAACCGTAGAATGAGAAACTTCAATGCGGAGGAATGCGGAGCAAAATACTCTCCTTGTCACCACTGAATACACAGAAAAATTAGTTTTCACTCTGGTAAACATAACTCACTCAAATATTCATACTGAAGGCATCTAAATAACTTGGAACATAGCATCTTTAGACATGCCTCTAAATAACTTCCAATCTACAGATAAAGATATTCATTCTATAGGAAATGCAGAGCAAACTGTTGGACTATTCTTCTGTAAGCAAAGATACTCTACAATACATTATTTCCACTACAACTCACTGTTTCCACCGGAGGAGCTAATTTTGTCAATATCCTCAGCATCAAGATCACTTACTCATTATCTCCAACACTTACATAGGCAAATACAAAGCATCTAACTCATTACAAGCAAGCAACAAAATAAGAGCACAGTTAACACCAATGACAACAATGATATGTTGACATCAATGACAACACCGGTTAGGCACATACTTGCAACAAGGACATCTCACTGATCATCTTGGTACTTTCAGATCCTGAGTTTCTGTTGTTGTTTGTTTGTTCTAAGCTAATATCTCACAATAAGGGTTTTACTCATTCTTAATCTAGGGGTTGATAAAAAGCTTGGTTGAAATGCATCTTTCCTTAACAAACAGGAGCACAAAATTAGTAACATATCAGCAACATCTAGCTACTCCCCCTAATCAAGATACTCCACATACTTGTATTGTTCTTAACTTCTCTGAATACTCCCCCTTAGGGGTGCACTTTAAGTTATATCAACTCTTGTTCACATTTCAAAAAACCTTAGGATTTTCACTAACACTTCCAGAGTAACATATCTTGTCTTTTCAAGGCTTCAGATTGGATTATGCACAAATCAGGGTATGACATCCAAACACATCTTCTATCAACCTTCATGTCAATTTATGAAAAAACTGCATAATTTGACAATATATCGATGACAACACATAGAGCTAATAATTTCCTTGTAACAGGCTCACCTTATCAACAGTCACTACTATCAACTCTCTTGAGAAAACAATGTCTTCTTCTTCAATCATTTCTCATTTTTGAGAACCTACTTTGTTTCAAGCACATTCTTCTAGGAACAAGTTTTTAGGTCTAATTTCTCTCAATTTGTTCTTTCTGCAACTCTTCTTTTATCCTTTACTTTGACCTTGTCCTTTCATGTTGAGGTATGAACATCAATCCTTTGGCAGGGGAAAAAGGTTTTTAGTGATACTCCCTTTGAGCCAAGGCTCTATTCTCAGTTTCTAGAATGAACATCTGCACCAGATGCCTATGCAGATACATCTTTGATCTCTGTCACACTCTTCTTTACCCAAATTTCATTTATCTCCTTATTGATGCCTGCCAGATTAATCTTTTCCATTGTCGTCTTTAACTTTGCTTGATTATCATTCTTTATGTTCATGCTTCTGCAAAATTTAGCAACATGTCTAGGTCTGTTGCAATTAAAGCACAAAACATTCATCTGTCCATTGATCCTTTCATTTTCTCTGGATGTGAAGACAACTTTCCTTCATGGTGATTTGGAGGAAGAAATCTACATGTCACAGCCAGAGCATTACATGGTGAAAGGTAAAGAAAATTTGGTTTGCAAGTTAAAGAAGTCTTTGTATGGTTTGAAGCAGTCTCCTAGGAGGTGGTACTTGAAGTTTGATGCCTTTGTGTTGTCAGTTAGATTTGTGAGATTGATATCGGATCACTGTGTGTATTATAAGTTTGATGGTGATTGTATTCTCATTGTTGCATTGTATGTTGATGATATGTTGCTCATTAGGAAGGGTAAGAATATGATTTCTGATTTTAAATATCAGTTGTCAGCACAGTTTGAAATAAAAAAGATTTAGGGGTAGGCACGTACATTCTAGGAATGGAAATTAGAAGAGACAAAGCCAACATAAAACTTTGGTTAAGCTAGAGTAAGTATGTGAAGACCGTGTTGGATAGGTTTAGCATGGCAAATTGTAGACCATTGTGTGTTCCTGTTTCTTTGGAGACAAAGTTGTTTGTTGAGGATTGTCCAAAATCCCCTAGTGAGGTGGAGAACATGAGTAGAGTACCTTATGCTAGTATTGCTGGCAGTTTGATGTGTGCTATGGTCTACACAAGACCAGACATTGCCCAAGCAATGGGAGTCCTTAGTCAATTTATGGCTAATCCTGGATGGGTACATTGGGATGCAGTTAAGCGAGTGTTCAAATATCTGAGGGGTACTTCCAAGTATTCCATATGCTATCATGGTAATGTTACAGGACCTTCGCATTCTGTTGATATTCGTGGATTTGTGGATTTAGATTGGGCAGGTGACATTGACAGCAGGAGATCCACCAGTGCTTATGTGTTTACACTGTTTGGTGGTGCTATTAGTTGGATGAGTAAGCAACAACCTGTGGTTGCTTTATCCATGATGGAAGCTAAGTATATGGTAGCAACTCATGCTTGTAAGGAATCTATTTGGCTTAAGAGATTGTGTTCAGATATTGGTGTTGATGCAGGTCAGATGTTGATGCAGGTCAAATTACGATCAGTTGTGATAGTCAGAGTGCGATTTTCCTTGCAAAGAATCCAACTTTCCATGCCAGAACAAAGCATATTGATGTTCAGTTTCACTTCGTGCGAGACATGGTAGAGGATGGGAAGGCAAATTTGGAGAAGGTAGATACTTTGAAGAATGTTGCAGATGCATTAATGAAACTAGTTAGCACAGAGAAGTTCAGATGGTGTTCAGAGTCTATGGGCCTCTCGGCCTATAGTAGTTAAATCATGTTATTCTATTGGCTCTTACAAGGTGTTCGACAAGTGGGAGAATGTTGGGAATTAAGCTGTCTCAACCTTGGTAATTCCTTGCATTATTTATGATTGTATTTATTTATTCATTGCCTATGTTGTAAATTAATTGTAAATTCTATATTGTCATTTTGTGGGATGTGGCACAGTGATGTGTCATCCTACATGGAAGATAACTTGTAATTTTGTCCTCACATGAGGAGATAGGCATCCCACTTTCTGGTAGGAGTATTTTCCATGTGTCGGCATTTTGGATGTTGTGTAAGGGAATGTTGACCAAAACGGTTATGACAGATTCCTATGACGAAGTTATGACATGTAAGAGTCAGAAATAGAAGCTTATAAGATAGGTGAAGACATGTGTCGAAGAGCATCTTTGAAAAAGGCATCTTTGGGTGCCCCAAGGTGGACTATGACATGTTGTAAGAGAATATGCTATTTATAGCCTGTGTATGACAGATTCTCTTACAACTGTAAGTTGTAACTGCTATGAGAAATTCTATGATGGTCGTAAGAGTCGTAAGAGCATCTGTCATAGCCCATTTTGGAAATAGGTGACCTCTTTGGGATGGGAGTTGTGGACAAGTGTTAGGAACATTCTACAATGTTGACCAATTGTCCATAGGCACGGGTTTTGGGCCATGAGGCCAAGTTGGACGCCCATTTCAAGATAGAGGCAATTTTGCCTTGTATATTCTATATAAATAGGTGCTTGGAGGAGGAGATGATTTATGTGAATGATAGGTACTGTTATGCTTCTAGATTGACTCCAGAAATGAGTGTTGAAGACTATTGAAGCTTGCATTGCAAGTGTATTGTAAACCATATTCAGTTTTGATAATACATTGTGCAGGTTTCTGAGTGTGGGGTTTTTCACTTGATAAGGGTTTTCCCCACGATATATCTTGTCTCTCTTCTTCAGTCTTCTTTCTGGTTCTATGTGTATTGCTACAATATCTATGTTATATGTTTCATGTTGCTATAATTGTAAGGATTAATTTGAATTTGCATAGCTCTCCCCTCATTAGATTAGTGTAGGAAGTGATTTCCGCACACCTAACTTCCTTTCATATGGGCCTCTCGGCACCTAGAAATTAGTTGATAGTGTTGGTACTCATTTTTATTTTGCAAGGTGTTTGACAAGTGGGAGAATGTTAAGAAAGGTGTCTCAAACTTGCATCATAATGTAAAAAACTCAATTTATGGGCTATAGACTTTGTTTTTGGCCCTAACATGTTTTTGGATGGGCTATAAATAATTTTTTGGTTATGGTGATGTAGATCTCTTCAACAAATAAATGAGCTCAATTTTTTTCCTGGATCAAAATTTATATCCTCAGAAAGTTGGGCCTCCCACATTAGAAACATAAGAGCATGTATGATGCATAAGAGAGTTGTAAGAGGGGGTTACACTTGTTGACCAACTTATGATGTGTGTTATGACACAACAAAAGGCATCTTTGAATGGAGATAATGGAGCCAAAATGAAGTGCCCAAGTTGGTGAGTGGGTTATGATGAGCTTATGGTAGATGGAAAGAGTATACTCTTTTTAGCCTATGGATTCATCTTGGGAATTGAGTGTTGGATTTTTTAACTAGGAAATTTGGCACCATTTTTGGGTTGTTTTATCTCATGGTTTTCTAATTACCATTTGATGGTTTCATGTATTACTTCTCTTATTTATTAGTGTAAGAGTTGGCTATGATGGTAGCCACCCAAGATCTAGGACTTCATGAAAGCACAAGAGAGATCAAATAAGAGAATAATTCTATTCTATCAATGAATGCAAAAATATATTATTGTTACAATGTACATGATATGCCTTGATTATAAAGATGAGGATGAGATGTAGGATGTTGTAGTCATGTGACAAGTATCTTAATCCTATGACATGTGAGACAACTAGAGGATAAGATGCCAACTATAGAGAACTGTCAACATCTAGAAACAACTAGAATGCTTCCTAAGTCAACTTAACATGTGAACATGTGTGAATAGCACTAACTAATGACTAGTTATATAATGTGCCTAGTTCACACAAGGGGTAAACCAGATAGGTAATAACCCTATTCACACCAACACCCTCCCTTAAGTGCAACTTAGGAAGAAGTAGACAAATGAAAAAGATGCAAGATGGATGAAGATGATGGGTCCCGACTACTAGGCCATGTTAGGTATGTTGGAAAGAGACACTGTTACGCATGACCGGTGTTGTCATTGATGGCAACTAAGTTCATTCCACACATCCGCAGTGCAATATTAGATCATACCGGAAGTTAGTTTTAAGATTTGTCAAGTCCGGATAGACAGGAACAGAGTATATGGTAGAGTTCAGAATTTTAGTCAGCAGATTTCTCCAGTCAAACATTGTGTGTTGCATATCTAAGGTAGTGTAGAGGAATGTCAGGACAATATAAATCCAAGATGTCAGCCTCTGATGACAAGGGGATTAAAAGTTATGAGCATCTGAGTACCAGGTCCTAATATGACAGAACAGTTCAGTAAAGAATAGGTTGACCTGTGTTAGATCCTTATGCAGATCTGGTAGAAGTATTTTGGTGAGTTGCATATGGGATATAATGTTAGTGGCTAACATGAATGGTGACCTTCAAGTGTTATTTTTGGTACACATCAACATTGGTGTATGGATTCAACCGACAAAATAAAGTATTTGTGTTGTTTGCTAAATTCTTCACTAGGCCGACATAAAGTGATTAAATTTCTTGAGGCGGATATATATATAGTTGATGGATTCGAGTGTATTGGTGTGTGTAGAAATACGAATATGGAGTAAGTGCAAAAAGGGCAGATAGGAGTGCAAAAAGGAAGAGATCTAAGGTCCAAATTATGGTAGAGCAATAAACAGGGCAGAACAAAGATGAAGTGTATCAAGTCAGTATTATGTGGTTAACTAGAACTGAAACCTTACATTGGTAGATGCTACTGGTCAGTTCAAACTCATTGTAATCTTCCTTCTGTAGGCAGTGAGCCTTCTTTTGAGTAGTGAGCCTAAATGCTTGTGCATTCCCCTTTGTAATACTTTTAACAGAGTATAATCTTTGTGGGTTAACCCCCACTATGGTTTTTCCCTTAACTGGGTTTCCACGTCAAAAATCTTGGTGTCAAGTGTGTTATTTATGTTTCTACTCATGTGTTATTGATTGATGCTGAAATGTTTATATCATTAATTTGATTATAAGTTGTAAAAGAAGATTAACGGCTGAAAAGTTTAAATGGTGTGACAACTGATTCACCTCCCCCCCTCTCAGTTGTCCGGACTAATTCCAAGAATTGGTATCAGAGCAAGGTTCCTTGAAAGAAGCCTAATAGCTTGAGGAAAGATCTTGGAAGGAGTTTCAATGGGTTCACTCAAAGATCAACTTTGGTTGGCCCTAGAAGATCTTGGTCAGTCCAAAGCAGAAGTATCTAATCTGAAAGATGAGCTTAAAGATGCTGATGATACCATTGAAATGTTAAAAGATAAATTAAAGAAATCTATGGAAAAGAGAAAGGAGCTACTTCTACAGTTATCCATTTTAACTGAAGAAAATGACATGAATGAAGCCTTGGAAGAAAAGACAAAGAAGTGTGAAAAGATGTCAAAAGAAGTTGCTATTCTGAAAGTTGAGATGGAATCTGGGGCAACGAGGCTAACCAAAGAAATTGAGCAAAGGAAGAAGACTAAAGAAGATTTGAATCAAACTCTAAAAGAAAGAACTGAAGAATGTTGTAGATTGGATAGAGTAGCTGGCCATCTAGAGTCTGACCTACAAGAAAGCAGAGACAATGAAAGAGAACTTGAAAGGCAAATTGTCATTCTCATAAATGATCTAGAAGTTGCAAATGAATACAAGGAGAAGTTCAAAATAAGCTCAGCTAAATTTGAAGCACTGCTCCAAGGTCAGGAAAAGGTTGAAGACAAGCATAGTCTTGGATATGAGAAAGATGAAAGCTCCAGATCTAGACAAAGAAATTCTCAATCAAGAAATGGAAGAAATAGACCTAGAAGACCTTTGGTAAGACAGCCAAATGCTCAAAGATATCCATCCTTCAATGGAAATTGTTTCAACTGCAATAAATTTGGCCATAAAGTTACTCAGTGTAGAAGCAGAGTAAATCAAAATGGTCCATCCTTCTCCGGTCATAGATCCAATGAATGTAGAAGTATGATAATGAATAACTCTAATGGCAATTCTTTCAATGGCTATTGTTTTGCTTGCAATGGATTTGGACACATGGCTAACCAGTGCAGTTCAAGAGTAAATCAAGTATATAAGCAAAGAAATGTTGTGTGCTTTAATTGCAATAAATTTGGTCATATTGGAAGATTCTGCAGAAGCGGGATTAATGAAAGAAGGGGTCCGGTTAACAGAAAATCGGATGAGCAGAGACAAGACAAAGGAAAAGAAAAAATTGATGTGAATGAGATCCAGAATGAAATGAGCAAGACATGGGTCAACAAAACAATTGTGAACAATAGCAATGTGTCCGCACCAAAATCTGGTGATGATAATTCCTCTGGGAATTGAATTAGGAGCTCTGGCTCAGGGGGAGCTGCATTGAAAATCAAATTCCCCCAGCCAATAAGTAGGTGCTTGGATATGGCACAATTGGAGAAGATATTTTGAATTGATTCAAAAACTTTGGAAGGATTTCCGAAAGAAAAGATGTTGATATAGAAATTTGCGGAGTGATTCATGAAGAACTATTCAAGAAACAGAGTAACCGGATGAATTTAGGGCAACACATTTATTACAATGCCAAATTAGGTTTTGTGAAGGATAAAAGGTCACTTGGTCATGCATTTGAATCACTTTGCATTCGAAAGAAACAAAAAGAAGAGCATCTGAGCTACAAATCTTGAAATTGAAGCACGAAGAGCGAATTCAACCAGCAATTGATCAACCCTAACCCCGCGGAAGAAAAAAGTACTTCTTTGTAAAGCTTTGAATCTGAAATCTATTGAGATGGCTACACCTCTAGTTGTTGGTGTAATTGAAAGGCCCTGACCAATATTTAAGAAGCATCCATACAAGTCAGTTGAAGTTAAACCATTAGGTGCATTTTCTGGAGTTCCATATGGCATATTGCATGTTGAGGATATTAGGGCATACATCCACTGTAGCATTGATGAATTGGAAATCTAAAACTCTTGGATTTGTTTAACAACTACCTAAGGGATGATAGCTATAAATTGAAACCGCAATACAAAGCCCTAGAAAGCAAACATTTTCTGCAAGTCATTAATTTTCTGACATTTGATGAGAATGAATGGGTTCGATATATCTTGAGCTGAATACATTACGAGTTCATATGGCTATAAAACCATTCAAAATTACAAAGGATGTTATCAAGATTGTAACTGGGTTAAATTCAACTGGTGGGTTACTCATGTTGAAAGTCGTGAAAAACCAGATAGTAACTGATGCTACTAGTGCCAAGTTTGATAAAAGGGCAATGACCATCAATGATATTACAGAATCGGATGTTAAATTTGCCTCCATGGTGATTGGGTACAAGATTTACCACTCCAATAGAGAAAATTTTGTCTCCAAAACCACAATATATGCAACCTATCAAATGTTGAAGGAGAATGTTGATTATGACTTTTGTGAGATACTACAAAATTAGTTGATTGAGAATCTGAGCAAAATAAAGAAAGATAATAAAAATACCTTCAAGTATGGTTCCTTGATTATATGTTTGTTCTTCTATTTTATGAATGAAGTGCTTGGAGTTCAAGGTGTGCATTGGACAAATGACAGGCCAGTTGCATGGCAAATAAGAGATCATCTACTCAGCCTTGGTGATTCCCAAGCTCAAAAGACAACCATTTGGGGTTACTTCAAAAACTTTCAGAATATGATGCATGCAAGAGAGAGAATCCCTAAGTCAGTTGTGGATAAATATGAGAATGAAATATGCTTTATGGTTGACATTGATCAGTGCCTGGTGGAGGCTGTGGAACCCAAAACCATATGGGTTATGCCAATGGGATATGAGGTTGATGAGAAAGTTTTGAAAATGCTCAACATCTCCTGATCAAATCAAAAGACACATATGTGGAAAGGTTTGGAACATATAAGGAGCTAAGTCTAAATTTGCATGTGGAGCTCAGACAGCCAGAGATCAAAAGGAAAGTGCAGAAGCAAGTTGAGATGTATGCTGAGAGTATTGGCATCACAAAAGAAGTTGTAAGAAAGAACAAAGAAAGAATTGAAGAGATGAAGAGAAGAACTGAGCAAGCTTCAAAAGAAAGGGCAAAAAGAGAGCCAGCAACTGCTTTGGAAATCCTACCTAGCTCTTTAAGAAAAACAAGAAGCTCTACAACTGTCTCTGAGCAATCCAAGTCTATTCCCACTAAGACACCGAAAGCCACACCATCCAGTGAAGGAGGAAAGAGAAAGAAAACCAAGGACACAAAAACTTACAAGAGCACAAAAGATGATGAGGAGACAAAGACATATGAAGAAGTTAAAGAGATGAGATCCAAGAAAGCCAAGACTTCAAAGGATTATGAAGACAAGCCTTCTGGAAGCAATAGGGCAAGTAAAAAGCAAGAAACTAGTAAGATTGCTATGCCTATTGATGAAATTGTAAAAACAATTACTGTTCATGGAAATCTAAGGCCTATCAAAGTTTATTATGATAATTTTGATCAAGAAAACAAGAAAATCTTGGAAGATGCCATCATCATATACTTGAATAAATTCAATAGAACTCTACTGGAAATTTTACAAGAACTTCCTAAAAGTTTAAGGAAAATACTAGAAATGAGGAAGGAAGGAACCAAGGCTAAAGATCTAGAACTCAGAGAATATGTCCTCTCCACCCTATGTGCAATAATGACCAAAAGGGAAGCAGATAAAATCCTCAAGGGAGTTAAGGAGAAATTCAGAAGCAAGATCCGGATGAATAAGCTAATGCTTGGTGAAACTGAGGAAGTTGCAAAGGAAATAGAGGAAATTTTGAGGAAGGCCCTAGATAAAGATAAATACTATATTGTTTCAGAGGAACAAATTGAGGAAGATAATCCTTCAGTTCCAGAACAAGAAGCTCCAGAAGAAGAGATTGAAAAAGGAAATGATGACCAAGGTGATACTCTAGATCCTCCGGGGCAAACCTATGAGGAGACAGATGATGGGATTGATTCATCAATTCTAGATGTTGAAAAAGTAAACGTTAGTGGGCAACAAACTAAAATTGATGAGTCCTCTATTCCGAAAGAGGAGAAAATAAACAAAGAAGACACAGAGATGGTGGACAAAACTGATGATTCAGGAGATAATCTAACTCCACCTGGTCAATCCGGAAAAGAAGATAATATTGCTACTCAAAGCCCTTCGAAAAAGGTAGCAAGTGGTGAAGACAAAGAAAAGATTCCCCCTACAGATGATATAGAAAGAGTTGAAGTAGAGGAAGAGAAAGAGGAGGGTAAAGGAGACAAGGCAGAAGAAGATGGTGCAAATGTTAATGCACCCACACAAATAAATTATGATGTTGAGAAATCTCAAGGGAAGGAAGGTGATTCAGGAATTGTAGCAAGAGACACTGCAAATGCAGTAAAAGGTCTCCTGGGTAAAGAAATGCTTGAGTTTGATGAAACAGAGCTGTTTAAAGGACCGATCAATCTAGATGCTCTCTCTCTGGTTCGAGTAATGAAGATAGCATCTTTCACACAAGCCAAGGCAAGAGAAAAGATGTTGTAATCTCACATTGAGGACAGTGATCTGATAGGCCTTGCAACCAGAGTATTGGAGAAGTTAATGCCAACCTTCCAGAAGAATCCATCTGACTCTCCCTCTGGACATCTGAACAAATCTTTTAAATTCAGTTAGTACACATTTTGAGTCTTTTGAGAAGTCTGCAGAGACTAAAGTCATAAATGAATTTTTGGATAAGAAGTTTAGTGAAATAAAGAACCTAATAAGGAATGATAGGATAATACTTGGTATCAGTATAAAGAGTATTCAAAATGCTCTAAGTGATGGAGGTGATATATACAAATTTTGTCTATACTGGCCCAAACTTAGTAAGGATATTGAGAAGATGATAAAGGAGCAAGAACAAAAATTGTCAAATTTGTCTCAAAATTTTGATCCTCTAACTGTTTCTCCTATAACTCAGGAATGTCAAGTAATCAGCTTGACCGATGAAATAAATAAGCTTGTTAAATAAAAAGGTGATATTGTGAAGAGAATGTGTGAGCTCCGGGGATTGATTGTCCCCAAGTTAGAAACAATGTTTAATGCACTATCAGAAGCTCTAACTGCAATTCAGACAAGTGATCCTTCGGATCTGGAAAAGAAAGAAGCATACGCATTTCTACTGAGTGGACACATCTCAATTTTGGATGGCATGAAAATTAGTTGGGCCTCTGAACTTGAGCAATTGAAAATTAGTTTTGCAGATATTCTCAAGTTCATGTAAATATAACTTAAGGATTGGTTGTACATATGCGACACTATATACATAATTTTTTAGAATTTTGCCTTGCGGACCCCATCCTTTTCCATTGATGTCAAAGGGGGAGTGAAGAGTAGTGAAAAATGAGGAATCTAGCAAAGGGGGAGCTTTGGAAAGAATGGAGAACACAAGTGTACATAGTAAGGGGAAGTAACTTTGACACTTAGTCATTTTTCACTAAATGTTGCCATCAATGCCAAAGGGGGAGATTATTGGAAAGAGACACTGCTACGGATGACCGGTGTTGTCATTGATGGCAACTAAGTTCATTCTACACATCCGCAGTACAGTATCAGATCATACCAGAAGTCAGTTTCAAGATTTGTCAAGTCCGAATAGACAGGAACATAGTATATGGCAGAGTTCAGTATTTTGGTCAGCAGATTTCCCCAGCCAAACATTATGTGTTGCGTATCTAAGGTAGTGTAGAGGAATGTTAGGACAATCTAAATCCAAGATGTCAGCCTCCGGTGACAAGGGGATTAAAAGTTATGAGCATCTGAGTACCGGGTCCTAATATGACAGAATAGTTTGGTAAAGAACAGGCCGACCTGTGTTAGATCCTTATGCGGATCTGGTAGAAGTATTTTGGTGAGTTACATATGGGATATAATGTTAGTGGCCAACATGAATGGTGACCTTCAAGTGTTATTTCTGGTACGCATCAACATTGGTGTATAGATTCAGCTAGCAGAACAAAGTATTTGTGTTGTTTGCTAAGTTCTTCACGAGGCTGACAGAAAGTGATTGAATTTCTTGAGGTAGATATATATAGATGATGGATTCGAGTGTATTGGTGTGTATAGAAATGCAAATATGGAGTAAGTGCGAAAAGGGCAAATAGGAGTGCAAAAAGGAAGAGATCTAAGGTCCAAATTATGGTAGAGCAATAAACAGGGCAGAACAAAGATGAAGTGTATCAAGTCAGTATTTTGTGCTTAACCGGAACTTAAACCTTGCATTGGTATATGCTAATTATCAGTTCAAACTGATTATAATCTTCCTTCTGTAGGCAATGAGCCTTCTTTTGAGTAGCGAGCTCTAGGCAGTGAGCTCGAATGCTTGTGCATTCCCCTTTGTAATACTTTCAACAGAGTATAATCTTTGTGGGTTAACCCCCACCGTGGTTTTTCCCTTAACTGGGTTTCCACATCAAAAATCTTGGTGTCAAGTGTGTTATTTATGTTTTTGCTCATGTGTTATTGATTGATGCTGAAATGTTTATATCATTAATTTGATTATAAGTTGTAAAAGAAGATTAACAGTAGAAAAGTTTAAATTGTGTGACAACTGATTCACCCCCCCCCCCCTCTCAATTGTTCAGACTAATTCCAACAAGGTACCCATGTACAAACAATTCTCTCACAAATGGAGTAAAGGAGAAAAATTCGTAGGAAAAAAAACCCCTCTCCAAAAGAGAGAAAAATAGTGAAAGTGAAAGAAGTGATAGTAGGAGGACTCAACATAACCCCCCAAGGACTACTTCTATAAAAAATATACAATCAAATACCCCCCAAAGAAGAGCAAGAGTGAGACTATAGGTCCCCCCCACAAAGAAGTAGCTCCTGTGCCAATGGTGAATGCCTAAAGATGAATGTTGGAAAGTGTCT
This sequence comes from Cunninghamia lanceolata, assembly GCA_027924645.1. Lineage (NCBI taxonomy): Eukaryota > Viridiplantae > Streptophyta > Pinopsida > Cupressales > Cupressaceae > Cunninghamia > Cunninghamia lanceolata. The sequence continues at coordinate 285,341 of BSBN01001074.1, read as the reverse complement.
TGTACTTGTAAACAAAATTCCTCCCCTTAGGAAGAAACCAATCCAAAGGTTGATCTAGAAACAACTTCATCTCCATGAAGAGATATGAGGGAAGAAGTCTCAAAATGGAAGCCTCTGAAAATTGTTGAAATGTCCACATGTCAAAATCAAAGGATGACACAATGCAATGAGGTGTGATCAATCCAAAAATCTGGGTAGACCCATGAAGAACAACTCCCAAAGATGAAGTAAATGGGATAACAATTGTGATGTAACTATCATCAAAGAGGAGAGATATCCCCTCAAATGTGTCCTCCAAATCTGTAATATGAGACTCACAAAACAAGTCTAATGTACCTGTCAAGAAAGTATCCCACAAAGTTGTATCTGAAAGTCTAGAATGATCCTGTTCAACTAAAGTGGATGAAGCCATATCATTGTTGATCTCTAAAGAAGTAGGAGGTGGAGGAGATGGTATCTTAGAACTAGTCTCAAGAACCAAAGTGGATGAAAGAACACCAAGGTTCAAGTGACCAAACTTCTCCTTAGAAACATGATTCACACTTGATGCATGAGTGTGAATATCAATCAATGGATCTACAACATCATCAAAAGCAAAATGGGAGAATGTATACAAGTGAGATGCATGATCATCCATCCCAACAATAACAATATCTCTACTCTCCAAGTCTCGTATGATCACTAAATCAAGAGTGAACTCAACTGTCTTCCCTGCACCACAATGAGTAATTTGGGGTATGGAAAGGAGATCGGTTGACAAGGAAGGTACACACAATACATTTTTGAAAGTACCCTCACCAATTTCAATACTCCCTTTACTAGTTACATGCATGTATGTATTATTACTCATCAAAATAGGTGGAAAATTACATGATTCAAATGAAGAGAACATCCCTTGTGAAGATGGCATGTGATGAGATGCTGTAGAATCAAGAAGTCATCTCTCTGATTGAAGGCTTGTAGAAGCGAAGAGTGCCTGTCCTTTTCCCTTGTTTGTCCCATTAGCGATGCCTGTTGTCCCTATCTGTGTAGATGATGATGGTGTCAAAGAAGAGGTGTACTAGATGATATGGATGATGGCAATTTGATATTGTGTTTCTGAATAATGTGAGTCAACTCATCAATTTTCTTCTCATAACACTTATGCTCATCATGTCCTAGTTTGTTGCAATATGCACACTTTGGTCTCTCCTTCTTAGATGATTCCTCTTTGGGAGAGGATGAGGACTTAGGTGAATTATTTGACTCCTTTGCTTGCTCATTGTTCTTGAAATCCTTATTTTTATGTTTCTTGCCTTTGCTAGTTGAAGCCTTTTGATCCTTTATACCTTGATTAGCAAGAAGAGCTTGAGGCCTAGGATGCTTCAATGTGCCCATGTGTACTAACTTAGCTTGCTCCCTTGTGAGTGATGTGGAAAAATCATCAAGTGAAGGCATTTTGAAAGCTTTCCCAAGTGCATCCATAGTAGCATAGAAGGTAGAAACAAAAATTGAATAGTTAGGACCAAGCTTGGTAAGGATTGAAAGAATCAATTGAGTGTCATCTTTCTCAATTCCAAATTGTTTGAGCTACAATCTAAGTGACTTTAGCTTTGTGAAGAAGTCTTGGATTCTTACAAAGTCAGTTGGATTCAAACCAATTAGTTCATTCTCCAATTTGAAACCTCGCATAGTATCTTTCTTACCAAAGAGATCCTCTAAGGTAGTCCACACTTTATTAGGTGTTTTATGAGATTTAATATGAAAAAGAAGATAAGGAGAAATAGATAAGCATAATGTTCCATAGGCTTGATCACATCTATTGTACCACTTCCTCTTTTTTGTAGCTATTGTTGGTTTAGTTTCTATACCCATTGTTACTCTATGAATTTTCAAACTTCTTAAATGAATCTCCATTTTAGTTTTCCACTCATGATAGTTATATGGTGTGAGTAGACGAAGTTTGGTTTGATCCATGATACAAGAGTACAAAAAAGAACAACACAAGTACAACCCCCCTTTTACTCAATCAATGAGATCACCCCCAACAAAAAATGATTATGGGACTTTATAATTAGTCCAATTACAATTGCCACAAGCTAAAACAATAAAGTGGTATTTGATTTTGATACAATGCAAAATCCAAAATTGGGCTAAAATTGAAAATACAATTTATGAGAAAAAATGGATCAAACTAATTGCAAATCTGGAAAGTACTCAAAAAATTATGCCCTTTCAAAAAAGTTTCACCAGAAAATGTTACCGTATGAGCTCAAATGAAGCCTTTGAAGTTCTGAAAATAGGAACTGCTTAGGTATACTGATGAAAAAATGTAATTTCTATAAAAATCAAGCACCAAAACCAAAATTTGATTGCACCACTATGAAGCCAGTTGAATTGTAGCCCAAATTAAAAAAAAAATTGCTCAAAAAAAGGAGCAAAGATGAGCCTTTGAAGTTCAATTGCCAAAACAAAAATTCCAATGAGAGGGAGGCTAACTTGAGCCAAGTCTGTTGATGCAGTGCAGACGTCAGGAGAATCTTTAGATGGAATCTTTGAAGATTCCCTAAAATATTCTTTAGATTCCCCTATAATGATGACATCAGCAGCCAGAAAGGTGACGTCAGTAGTGTTTAGGATGAGAAAAGAGGGGTTTTTGAGGGTTTGGTTTTAGTTGTTTATGTGTAATCCTCCTTTCTCAACAAACATTCCAAGGGCTTATCAACCGAGTTGAATCTCCACTAAGCCAGAGTAGTCACCTATCATGTTGGACAGCCACTTGGGAAGCTATGGACTGTTGGATATGTCAAACAATGTTTCTACCTAATGTTCAATTATGCTTAGAAACCCTAATTATGCAAATCAGTAAGCAAATTATCAAATTATGGCAAATCCTTTCAGACTAGAAATGTTATCATTTTTCACTCATAGCTCAAACTGGTAGAGCTGGTGCAACAACTTCATTTTTAGAGTGAAGGTTAACATTCTTTTGTTATAAGTTATTTGCATAGTTGATTGTGTTTGAGTGATATTACAATTAGTTGTTCAAGAAAAGAAAAATTTTTCAGATCATTCATTGCATTACAGAACATTCACAGGAGAGATAAGTATTTCATTCACTACAATTATTATTCATTTACAAATTGAGATACATAAAAAGATAAACATTGCATTGAAAGAAATAATGAAATATCAAATGTCCCACACAAGCCGTGGGAATAGCTAAACAAATGCAAATATAGGAAAAATACTATGCATCTAAAGATAGGGGAGAGAAATTCATAGCCATCATTGCCTTGTAAATTCTTCAATCTCTAAGGTTGCCTTCTATCCTTGCTCTTGATCTTCGACAAGAACCTACAAAAAATTGGAAAAGGTCCTGTTAGAGCTCCGATTATGAGTTCTCTATGTCCTATCAGAAGAGGCATAACACATTGCCTATAATGCATTGATCAGATGAACATCATTCACATGCAAGAGGAACTGAAAGAGAAACAATCATTGAACTTCATATTTTTATCTAATGTGTTTGTTTCATGTGCAGGTATAGGAAAAGTAAGTTGCTGATTGGAAGACTAAGCATGTGGTGCAGAGTGGGCTTCCACAAGGGTTGAGCCCAGCATGCTTTTCTCCCTCTGATCTTGGAAAGGGATGAAACAGATTTATTGTATAGATTCATAAGTCTACATATGATTGATAATCTAAATAAGATAGAGTATCAACCATACATCAATAAGCAAATTGCCCGAGTAAGTGAATTTCAAAGTATGATGCATATTTTTCCTCATTTTTTTATGAAATGTCAAATCAGAAATTGAACCCCGTAATAGCCTTTTAGATGAGGAAATATATCCAATTATGAATCATATTTTGCTACTGAAGGAGACTTTAAGTACATGATAACACCTTGTGTCGATATGTTGATATAAAAGGTACATAATGTAATGCCAGCATGGTAGACTTTGTTCAATGTATCATTCAAAGTGCCTTCCTAGAGAAAGGACATATGGAATACAATACCAATATAAGAAGATTTCAAGTGCATAATCAAATGTGTATCAACAATGTTTCATCTGGTAAAGGACAACCAATAACATGAAGGCAACCATATCAGTACTTTGCTACAGCTATAGGAAGGTAGCTCATCAAACATTTGCCATGTGTCATTGAAATGCAAGTTGATTATAGAAAGCTACAGGAGCTCCATATACAACAAATAAAACTGTATGAAGATACAAGTGCAGCTATTAATGAGCCACATAAATGCAAGAAGCTACAGGCAGATGGATGACACTTCATCAGGAGAATGTCATCAAGCAAATTTCAGTTATGAGCTACATGAAGGAAGAAAATATCTAAAGATGCATATCTAAGTGAGGATGCAAAAGAAGACTACATCATATGATTATAGAGCAAGCATGTTGAAGGAGGATTCAACTTATACAAAAAAACAAGTCTCAGACCAGCAGAGATATGAATGTGTTTCCATCAAATGTGTCATCATACAGAGGGATTTCTTCATCATATCGAGCCATGTATGTTTACAAAATGACAAATAAATGATGCAGAGGAGATAAGGGTTCAAACTATGATATAATTATACAAGCCGCAACCTTTCCAAAAGAACAAATACAAATATATATATATATATATATATATATATATATATATATATATATATATATATATATATATATATATATATATATATATATACCTGTCACAAAGCATCATATACAGAAAAGGAGACATTTTTTTCCCATAGAACAAAAAAACCCATATTGTATGCAAAGAGTATTAGCTATAGAAGAAGATAATGCAAGTTTCAAGAACACATAACACAAGTCTATCAGGATAACGCGTAGCAAGGGCATCAAAGCCGATCTTTTTGTCTCCAAATGGAAAATAGAGTGCTCAAGAAAGATGAGTTATGGCCGCGAACATTAGGTGCAGAGAAGCATGTCCTTCATCATAAGGGTTTAAACCCATATGGGGCTTTAGGTATTAACCTCATATACAGAAAATATGACTGGCTGCAATTTCTAATAGAAAGAATACTCATAATAGATACTGGAAATGCAGGATATGGCCGGGGCCCTCATAATACATAGAGAATTCTATGAAGGTTTTAATAGAATATAAGGAAAATTCCTTTCATTTTATGATTCCTCGGCTCGAAACAAGCATCATATCAATAAGGAAATGAGAGACAAATACAGAGCTTGAAGGGGTAAAGAATTTACCATCATCTTTAGCAGACAAATACATTTGAATTCCTTGATATCAGGCCTCAGAAAGGCTTCATGGTGGCCACAGGCATAGAGAAGAAGTGACAGTGGAGAAATGAACACAAATTTGCATCAAGAAAATGAGTTAAGTAGTAGTTAAAAGCCCTAATAATGCTTTGAAAGATACATAAAGAAGTCAAATTCGGTGACAAAGGAAGTTTACCTTTCGTTTTCCTGTAGAAATCCATGTAATTCATGCTCAGGTACACCAAGAAATGGAGAAGTTTCAAGTTCAAACCCTCATCCACATAGCAGCAGTAGCAGAGGACTTTTGCAAGGAGTGCAAAGGTGAAAATGGGCCTGAGAATTTAGAACATCAGTATTTTTGTGGTTAGGGTTTTCTTTTACCCTAAAATCAATTGTGATATTTTAGATCATGTCATTTTTTATTTTCTTATGCCTTTGCTAATACCATCGAGGGTGTGGTGTTATACCTTATGATATATGAGTGGCTAGGCTTTATGCCTTAAAAACTTGAGCTATTTTGTCACATTTGAGAGTAGGTCAACACCATAGAGCCTTAGGGACTTTTGCAAGATAAAATGGAGGGTAGGCCTTAAAGGCCTTATTTTCAAACATCATATGCCCCTAGAAATTTTATGCAAGGCCAAATTGAGGATGAGCCTTCTAGACTTTCATTTTTTGCAAGAACATATAATATACCTCTAGATATTTTTATGATTTTTTTTAGAAAAAATCAATTACTATGTAATGTATACACTTGGCAAAATAAGCCTTGTAATATTTTGCAAGTCAAAATCAAATGAGGGATATGAAACTGCAATCTAATGTAAAGCTTTGTTTTAAAGGAATATTTTATAAATTGCTTTAAAATAAATGCTATTTTATGTAGTTAAAAGCAAAAGGAATCTAGGCATGATCTTTTTAGATTTGATTTTTTCTCTGGGTGAAGTGGATCAGATATGGACAGAAATAGAACTTTTCTGAGAAGATAAAAACACGTTTTAAAGCAGATTTTGGTGGGGTCTACCTCAAGGAAAATTTTGGCAGCTTTCATGTGCAGATTGGAGGTGATTTGAAAGCTTTATTTTTGGCTTTTGTGAGGAGCATGAAAATGGGTTCTGACATCTATTTTTAGGAGCTTTTTGGAGAGATCTTTGGCAGGGCATTTATAGGAGAAAAACTTAGTTTTTTCTCAGTTAGTTGATATCCTTGTTTCTTCTCTCGTGAGCATAGGCAGAGAGTTTGTAAAAACTGATCTTGACTCATATTTTTCAGAGTTAGATGTACTCCTTTCATTTCAATATAGAAAAGCATTCCTATTTCACATTTATTGCCTCCTTTATAACTTTGATTTGATGTTTTCACTGTGATTATGATGTCTAATCCTCTAATTATGTCTCAATGTTATTGAAATCTATGCAGTTATTGCCCATCTAATCCAGGTTGTGTGTTGTGTTTAAGTTAAACCTTCATATGAAGTACTTTTGGATTGTTCGACTTAGGTGAAACTAAGAAGGTTATAGGCTTAAGAGTTGTTTGTGGGTAATTTTTTTGATTTTAGGATCATCTTTAGATAAAAAAAAATAGAATTTCATTTCAGCTATTCCTCTTCCCTTTTCTCAGACAAGTCAATAGATTAGAAAAAATCATAAGGAGAACTAGCTCACTCTGGAGATTCATTCTCACTATAGGTCACCCACAACCTGAGAGTGTTTCCATGTGTCAACAGATAGCTAAGTCTTATGTAAGCTTAGCATAGGGTGCATATCTAATTGACAATAGGAACAAAGGATAGAGATACTTAACTTACTATTTTTTGAAGTTCAGAAGGTGGAGAAGTTGGGGACATGGGGACTCGCGCCCAAGTCTAAGGTACCAATTTCTTTGAGGGGTCCTGAGCTCCTTCCGACATTGATCTGCGCTGCAACTTCAGTTTCCAAAAATTCCAATGCAAAGGACACGGGGACTAGCACCCTAGTCTAGGAAAAGAACCAGTGTCCTACTTCTTTCCATATTCTGAATCCTCTGTGTCTTCTAACCTTCCCTACAACTCCACTTCTTCCAAATGTGACACATGTAACCTATAATCACAAGGAGTGTGGGAGGGGATTGTGGTGTTTAGAGGCTTGCCTCAGTCAAGCCCCAGAGAGACATTCAAGTCTTATGAACATAGTTGTTAGATGAGAGTGCGTATACCACCAGGATAGAGGCAAAAATCCAAATGATAAATGATTGAAAACATAATAGATATCACCTTGTAGTGAATATCTCATGGAAGGAAGATGCTCTTCATTCTATGAGGAGTTGGATGTCAAATCTACAAACACAAACACAATAACAATGCTCTGCTTTGGAACACAATGAATATTTTTAATGCTTTATGATCACAAGTATATATCAAATCCACCTAATTTGCAAATGAAACCTAATCATTCTTATATATGCAACTACAAAGATTCCTGCTAAGAATTTCATAATTCAAACTTTAGATTTCAGCATAGGACCTAATTAATGGTCACTAAACCGACATTTAAAATTAGGGCAGACCCAAATTAGGGCTGGACTAGGGCTCTAGTGCCCAAGTCCACCCTACCATTTTTGCTCAAGATTCATCAAAATGCAGCCCCCTAGGTCCTATTTGTCACAAGACCCAAGGGTTTTCTCATCAAGAGTCAGAAATAACATGCAAGATGCTCTGAATGCACTAACAGGACTCAGGAGATAAACTTTAATAGGAAAAAGCCCCCAAGGTTACTTTTTCCGACATAACATTTAGCCCTGACTTTAATGTATGTATAAATGCAAGGCCAATACATGCATTAAAGTACGGTCAACAAACACATCAAACACGCCAAGCACGAAGAAGACACACCAAACACATTGAAGACAATAGCAGGCACACAAAACACGAAGAAGACAGCATTGAAGACATGCAAAACATAGTGAATACAGTGAATGCAGTGAAGACAGTAATGATTTTCTTTTTCATTTTCTCATATATGAAATGCAGATGCAAGTACAAGGAAAATAAACACACCACCCACAATGCAAGAGGGACTCATCACCACTAGTCTTTAGAGTGCACATGGGGCAACAAACACACCAAACAAATCTCAAAGTGTAGGAGGGACTCATCACCACCAGTCTTTAGACTACACTTGAGAAAAAACACGCCATACAAATCAAGCACGCCAAACAAATCCCAAAGCATAGGAGGGACTCATCGCCACTGGTCTTTAGACTATGCTTGAGAACAAACACGCAATACACACACATTTAGAAGACACAGAGAAAACACGGCAGACAAGCAATGGAGTGTACATATTGCTAGGTTCATCATCATCTCAAGTACATTACAGGCACACATCGACAATTGGGATTCACCACAACAATCACTGAAGACACGCTTAAGGGTTGAGTTAGTCATAGAACCTCTCCCCACCTCCGCATATGACTTTTGAAAATGACATGATTGTGCACTCTCCTCGAGAAATACACCATTCCCCCCTCGCATGGAGGGCTTAAGATAAAAAGGATATGCACGATATCCTGCCTCTACAAAGGGCTTAAGTGAAAAAGGATATGCATGATATCCTGCCTCCACAGAGGGCTTAAGTGATTGCAATAGATTCAAGATTCAGAAACACACATTGCTAACATCTACAATAGACAACTTACCTTATATATGCCCCCACCTTAAGGTGGTTGATGTCGCGTATCGATATCAAGCACGTTAATGTAGGAAGAAAACACACAAGGGAACACGAGCTCTTGCAAAGCCCATACCCCCGGAGGTGACATGTACTTTATGATCCCTAAATGTTCCCACAAACACATTCGTGCAAGAAAAGTGTTAGTGTCCATATAATCATGATAAACAACAATGCATATGATCAATCACATAGAGAACCGAGGAATGCAAGATTCAAGATAGACAAAGTGCATGGAGCAACAATATTATTATGTTTTGTAAGTGCAATAAGACAACATCAAGATCACACAGAGTGATTCTACTAGTCAAGCATCATATAATATATATAACAACCCCATCGTCATGTGTGGACTTGGTCCATTTTTTGATTACTCGCTAAAGGGACACTAGGTCTGCATCAGTATAAAATGTTTTTCATCATTTGCCCGCTAGGTAGAACCACTAGAGGAAGGGAAACAATAAATCAAGAGAGGAGAGATAAGTGCCTTAGGGACAGTCACGTAGGAGGGTGCCCCCAAGTCACCAACCTCAATGCTATGTCCGTAAGACACAACACACAACAATGAAAATAGAGGAGAAACAATATAGAAGAATGATGATACAAATAGAAGAAGGGTCACAACAGAGGCGGACTCCTAGTATCCTTGACCTTACGGGAGTATCAAGGGTCATCCTAGGAGGCCTAAACAATACATAACACATCACGGGGGAAACACATCATGGAGGTAAAGGGTTAGAAATACTTCCCTGCAGAGACAATCGGGCTAGTGGTCATCATGAATTTTGATCTTCAACTTAATGGTTAAAGCCTTATCTCTTCTTCTCTCTTCCATATGTTCATGAGTTTGTGAGGGTATTCTTGTAGGAAAGGTATCTGTTAATGATGGTAGAGAGGGGATATTTCCATTTTCTGTGTTAGTTTTAGGAGCTCTTGTAATTCCATGAGGTTGCTGAGGAATCTAAAAAGTGCCCATTTCGATCCATAAGAGGGTGTTGGAATACCTTGGGTTTGGGGGATAGTTTGTTCTTCAATATCATGTGAAACTTCATTGTTCTCCAAGGTATGTGAAGGTTTAGGTAAATGTGTGTGATTCTTTGTTTAAGATGTAATTGAGAAGTTCTTAAACATCAGGTGGTAAATTTTTAGTTTTAGAAGGTTGAAGCAAATGTTCGCAAAGGGAATCTGCATCATCCAAAGCATCATCCTGGCTAGGGAGAGAGGGAAGGAATGGCATAATAGTATAGACAAATGTATCAATGATATCTTCTTCTTGTGCCAAAATATCCTCACTAAGTGGGGTTATGTTGGGACAAGTCTCTTTGTTTGATGGATCGCCCATTGTTATATCATTCTCATAGTTCTCAGAAAGAATGTCCATTATGTCGTCATGAAATGAAGGGAGAGAGGGAATAATATCTTCACTACAACTTTCCCCATGATTATTTTCAGAAATGAAATTAGTGAGATTTTCCAAGATTGAAGGGAAAACACCCACGACAGTGAGAAAGCTTTCAAAATAAGCTATTATTAGAAGGATATCACAGTTAGTGTTTACGGTCAAGTCAATACCATAGATGTAGGATATTTGATACAAGAATTAAGGATGTTTATCAGTGAATTTGTAAAAAATATCATAATTTATAATGTATTCAAATAAATCTTCCAATGATGAATGATTAGGAGAATCCATGAATGCAAAACTGTGTGAGAATGACCTCAAATGCTTGATTTTTCAATTATTTTCAATGCAGATAAGTGAAAGAAAAGGTGTTGTGAAAATTTTCAAAGAGGACAGAAAATGATATGCCCACTAACAGTCCAATGATGCAGCAATATCTTTCACAACACACTTTTGAAGCAACTCTAGAGTGATGATAAGTCAAAACCTAGTGAAAATAGGCCAAAATATGCAATTTTCCACCAAATCTCAATGCAAAAGAGTATGACAAAGGGTGTTGTGAGGAAAATGATGATGGAGAGAAAATTATAACAGTAATAACATCCACCTAATGCCAAAAATCTGTCACAATACGCTTGTAATGCCACTCAAGGTCAAACCCTAGTGAAAATATAGCAAAAATATGCAATTTTTCACAATTTTTCAATGCAAAGGCCTAGTAGAAAGGGTGTTGTAAGGAATATGAGGATCAAAAACAAATAATAAGCCTAGTAATATCCAATTAATTCAGAAAAATCCCTTACAACATACTTGTGATGCAAATCTAGAGAGTTGATAAGGCCAAATTTAGTGAAAATGCAAGATTTTCAAACCCTGGGCATGAGATTTTGCAAGAAGACCACTATGATGCAACACTACCATTAGAAATCAATCCTAATGAGTGTTTTAAAATGGTAGTAAAATCTGAAACAAGATTTTGACTACAAACCCTAGTTAATGCAAAACTAGATTTTCATGAAAAGTGCACAATTTCAAGCAATTTTTGTCAAAATAAGCATGCAAATGCAATGCAAATGTATTCTAAATGATGAATTTCTGCAACTTAAATCAGATCTATTAAAAATGACAGAAATTTAATGAAGTTGAATGCCAAATAATCTAAATTATGCTAAGATGCAAGCCTAAAATGCTAATTTTTTCAAATTTTTTAATTTTTTTGTAATTTTTCGAATGCAATAAGATGAATGAATGCAAATCTATCAAACAACACTTAGAAAAGTGTCAAAAAGTTCAAAACATGGGTTCACCAAAATGTTTAGGATGGGAAAAGAGAGGTGTTTGAGGGTTTGGTTTTAGTTGTTTATGTGTAATCCTCCTTTCCCAACAAACATTCCAAGGGCTTATCAATCAAGTTGAATCTCCACTAAGCGAGAGCAGTCACCTATCGTGTTGGGCAGGCACTTGGGAAGCTGTGGACTCTTGGATATGTCGAACAATATTTCTACCTAATGTTCAATTATGCTTAGAAACCCTAATTATGCAAATCAATTTATCAAATTATGGCAAATCCTTTCAGACTGGAATAAAGGACAAAGATACTTAACTTACTATTTTTCAAAGTTCAGAAGGTGGAGAAGTCAGGGACACGGGGACTCGTGCCCAAGTCCAAGGTACCAATTTCTTTGAGGGGTCCTGAGCTCCTTCTGACACTAATCTGCTTGCAACTTTAGTTTCCAAAAATTCCAATGCAGAAGACACGAGGACTAGCGCCCTAGTCTAAGAAAAGCACCAGTGTCCTGCTTCTTTCCAAATTCTAAATCCTCTGTGTCTACTAAGCTTCCTTGCAACTCCACTTCTTCCAAATGCAACACCTGTAACTTGCAATCACAAGGAGTGTGGGAGGGGGATGTGGTGTTTAGAGGCTTGCCTCGGTCCAACCCCAAAGAGACATTGAAGTCTTTTGAACATCATTGTCAGATGAGAGTGTGTATCCTGGTGAGATAGAGGTAAAAATCTAAATGATAAATGATTGAAAACACAATAGATATCACCTTTTAGTAAAGATCTCATGGAAGGAAGATGCTCTTCATGCCATGAGGAGATGGATACTAAATCTGCAAACACAAACACAATAACAATACTCTGCTCTGCAACACAATGAATATTTTGAATGCTTTATGATCACAAGTATACATCAAATCCACCTAGTTTGCAAATGAAACCTAATCATGCTTATATTTGCAACTACAAATATTCTCGCTAAGAATTTCATAATTCAAACTTTAGATGTTGGCATAGGACCTAATTAATGGTCACTAAACTGACATTTAAAATTAGGGCAGACCCAAAATAGGGTTGGACTAGGGTGTTAGCACCCAAGTCCACTCTGCCATTTTTGCTCAGGATTCATCAAAATGCAGCCCCCTAGGTCCTATTTGTCAAACCCAAGGGTTTTCTCATCAGGAGTCAGAAATAACATGCAAGATGCTCTAAATGCACTAACAGGACTCAAGAGTTAAACCTTAATAGGAAAAAGCCCCCAAGGTTACTTTTCTTTGACATAACAAGTAGGTCACCGCCAAATGATAACTTGACTAATGAGATGATGATGTCAGCAAAAGATTCTACCAAAATATTCTGTCTGGCTAGAATATTCTATTTGGTCACTTGAAAATGATGATGTCTCTCACTAGAAAGGTGACGTCGTCATGATGTTAGCATCAACAAAAATTAAAATCGTTGAAATATTTGCAAAATCTACTGAAGATTCTAAACTAGTCTATTGATTTTTGGAAAATTGCCTTGAGATGTCAAAACCACCTTTTCTTTTGCAAAAACAACTTGTTGTACAACAAGAAACTACTTTTCTCTATCAAAATTGTTGTTTGAACTCGATAAACCGTTTGACAGTGTGTACAAGTGGTTTTAAGGTAGTTAGAAGATGGTGTGGGGAATATTCTTCCCAATATATACTACATCACTGGAGGGTGGTTTGAAATCAGCTGCCAAGTGGTTTTGATAACCATCAGGCAGTAAACAACCATCATCCATCTTCTGAAGCTATCACTTAGAGGGTGGTTTGAAATTAGTCATCGAGCAGTTTTGATAACCATTAGGTAGTAAACAACCATCATCCGTCTTGTGAAGCTGTCGCTTAGGGGGCCTGCACCACGTGGTGCCCCCAGGAAGACCTGTGGTACTGCAACAGTAAGGTACCCTGTGCTAGTAGGGTACGACCCTACATAATGAAAAATTCACATAATATATTTTTTAAAACTAGAGAATAAACACATTAACTAGTGATTTATATTTTTTACCCAATGGATATATGCTTGAACCAAAGATTCCATATGCCAACATAGATATTGCAGAATATACCACTACGTAGAGAATATTCTCTGCTATAATTCCGTATGACCGAGGGGGCAAATTTTTTTGCCCTTTGCTGTAATTGTTTTGCTTTGAATGATTTGACAGTTGATATTGGGGTTTTTAGGCCTTCTAAGTGTGATGGTAGGGTCAGATTTGACCCAGACTACTCTAAAAGATTAGGTACCTACTAGATCTTGCATGCACCTCCCAACTTCAAACCCTCATATATTTGGCCTTTGATGTCTGATTTAGACAAAACAAAAGGTGACCTTGACTATCTCAAACCTCTTGAACACAATGGTGTGCTCAGATTTGTAGCAGCATGCTACAAAATGAACCTGCAATACAAGGCCACAAAGAGGAAAGCCCTCCAAATCTAGTTTTTCTATCAAGTCTTTTGATTCTCCAGGTCATCATTCAATGCAAGATAAGAGCATACTCAATTGTCAAGATCCACCATGATTTGCACTCAAGAACTCTCAAAAAATTACTAAGAAGAAGTGATTCTTCCTAAATCCCTGATACCATGTAAGAGTTGGCTATGATGGTAGCCACCCAAGATCTAGGACTTAATGAAAGCACAAGAGATATCAAATGAGAGAATAATTCTCTTATATCAATGAATGCAAAAATATATTATTGTTACAATGTGCATGATATGTCTTGATTATAAAGACAAGGATGAGATGTAGGATGTCGTAGTCATGTGACAAGTGTCTTAATATTATGACATGAGACAACTAGAGGATAAGATGCCAACTATAGACAACTATCAACATCTAGAAACAACCAGACACAAATAGAATGCTTCCTAAGTCAACTTAACATGTGAACATGTGTGAATAGCACTAACTAATGACTAGTTAGATAATGAGCCTAGTTCACACTACAAGGGGTAAATCGGATAGGTAATAACCCTGTTCACACCAACAATTAGACTCTTGAGATGGAGGTTAGATAATGATTTTTGTAGGTACTATTTTGCTGTCATAATTACTCCAAATCTCGTGTTGGAGATAATCCTACAAGGGCATGTCCCTATGATTGTATTGTAACCTCTGTTGCTGATAATGTAATTGATTTGTGCTTTGGAGTGTGGGTTTTTCTCTTGAAAGGGTTTTCCCCATGTAACCATGTGTTATGGTATAATTTTTGTAGTGTATTTTTTATTGTAACTACAAAGATTTAATTTATTTGCACATACCATTCCTTAAAGATTAAATTATGAAGCATTTCCTTACTCTTTCTCCGTTTTCATTATGAGTGTTGGAATCTAAAATTAGGTTTTTTAAGAAAAGGCATAGGTTACATAGGAAGAAAGGTTGTAAACCTAGGAAATAGTGAAAAATAAAGTACAAATTAATTAGACGATTTCAATAATAATGTTAATGAGTTTGAATATGTAAGAATTTTGATTATACTGTTATTATACTAAAATTTTGATTTGGACCTCAAAAAAACTAGTTCCATGTCATAGTGAGAGTTGTAGGAAGAAAACCTAGTGAAGAGATTTTTCTCAAAAGATTAGGATTTGACAATTGAGACTTGATGAATAATTTCATGATGGTTATATGACTATACATGAAAGTTATTTTCTCAGGTGGGACAACATCACCATAATTTTGATGTCAATTTGAGTGAAATTTGGAATTTTAAAAAATTCCAAGCTAGTGAGCTATAAAAACCAAATTGGGGATTATATTTGTGTAATATGTCAAATTGGCATACTATATTAAAATTAGATGTAAATAGAAATACTGGTAAAAATTTGGAAGTGTGTTGCTTTGGAAAGTTATATTTTCCAAGTGTTTAAAAATCTTAAATTGCTAATAAAAACTTTTGTGTTTGTCATTTTCCAGTTTTAAGTACATAGGAACAATTGAAAAAACCTTGAGAATGGATCTAGGTAGTTAGGCTTTAGAAAATGTTTTGTCAATACTATGCCACCATTGGGTGTTAGGGTAGGACTATGTTGTCAAGAAGGGTGTCAGGTAGGACTAGGCCACTAGGTAGGGTGTCCCAATAGGACTAGGTCACTAAACAAGATTTCCTAGTAGGACTAGGTCGCCAAACAAGTTGTCCCAGTTATACTTAGCTACCCCCTTGGATATTTGAGGGTGAGATGACCTTATCCTTTGAATTTTTAAAGCCAAAATTTACGATAAAAGTCCATAATGTCATCTAAAAAGTGTTTTTATTGATTTTGAGTGACTTAGAATAATAGATTTTATTGTATGATGTATTGTTTAGATGGACTGATATGATGGAATGCCCTATTTGATTTATATGTATTCTAACTTAGTTTGGTCATATTTTGACTCATTGGTAAGTGGTGACCTATAGGTTTACAAGGTGGTTAAAGTTGAGCATATGATTTGAAGTCTATCTTAACCTTCTATCACACCTAATTATCCTTTTGATGATAATGACTTGATTTCCTAGGTTCATCAGAGTGTCTAGACAAGTTTTGAATAATGAGAAGTTAGATATCTTTTGTCATGGATGGATACATCATGGTTTCATACTCTATACTTCATGCCTAACATCTAGGAGTTGATTGTCCCCTTAAGACAGGTTAGCTTGGGAGTTTGAGCTTGATCTTCTTTCTACATTGCACACCACACTAAGCTCTGAGTTATATCAATTTTAGAAGGTTCATGAATTGTTTATGCATTTTCTATGCCTTCCAACACTAGATCTAGGAGATTTTCTGATACAAAGATTGTGGCTTAATTTTGTTGGTATGCATACCATTGTAGTTGTTGATGTAGCATGCTCCGTGGTTGGTATAGTTTGCCTTCTTTCTTATGTGAGGTAATTAGCACTTGGGTACACTAAATAGTTGGGAAATGGATCTTAGCATGATGGGACACACCTAGGGATTTTTTAATGTGGTCTTGCAATGTGAAAAGTTAGTTATCTTGTGTTGTACATGTCTTGTGTTATGTACCTTATATTTTGTGGTTGTTGGCATTTGTATTGATGTGTTGACATGTGTTGTAAAATCTTGGTTGGGTTAGTATGTTTTATTGCAGTGTTGTGGATGTTTTTAATGTGTGTTATGAAGTGGATCACCTTGGATAAGTTGTATTACTTGTAGATTTGATTGAATTCCTATGTGAATGAAAAGATAAATGAAGAATATAACCATTATAATTGTTTGTACTTCAAGATTTTCAATTATCCATTTGAGTACTTCATGCTAGACTAATGGCTGGGGATGAAATTTTGATTCCTTTGATGTGTGGGTTCAATTACCTTCCCCATCGACAACTAGATCTTGGAGGGAGTAGCTCATGGATTTAATCTAGAGACTTCATGTGCATATTGTACTATTGAGTTAGACCACTATTGTATGTGTGGAAGTTTGGCTTATTAGGCCAAATGTACTTGATGTATTTGTTATCCAGGGTTGTAGTTGTGACTCGATGTATTATTGAATATGTGAATATTTTATGTTGTACCACTCTTATTCATGTGTATAATGACGTACTTGTAAATATTTTCAATTGAGAAGATCCCACAAAATAATTACCATAGTCCATTATATTTATTCAACATGCCAATAAAACATTTGTATGGAAGAAGCATTGTTCAATACTCATTAAATGTTGAGAATATACATATTCTAGAATTTCATCAAAGATGACCAATGGAATGTTAATCAACACATTCAGTTGCATTATTTTATAATTAAGAGTTTGACCTAAATATTTGCTAGTTTTATTCCATGTGATACCATTCTTTTATATATTTGGTGTATTTCTTGGAATACAATGGATTAAGCAATGTAAAGTTGACCCTTCTATTTTGTATGAATGTGTCAAATTTGTACTTGAAGGAAAAGTGGTAAAGATTAAAAGGGCTTGTTACAAGTCAATATTTGATGCTAGTCATTTTATATTGGACACATTTGTGAAGATACCCCAAGATGTACCTTATGAAAGGCATGCCACTCTACATGATTTAGACAAGATACATTTCAATGAATTAAAAAGAATTCAAAAAAGGTTGGATAAAGTTTTTCCAAACCTAAAGGAACCTCAAATTTTACGACCAACAATCAATAAGCATAAGGGACTTGATATACACATGCTTTCTAATGATCCTTATGAAAAATAAAGTACTCATGTACCAAAAAATAAATAATATATCAAACAAGAACAAAAGAAGAAAAAGTAACACAAGCACCTTAATTTCATGGGTAAAAGACTACATGGAAACCGAAGCAAGAATTTGTGGTACATCAAATTCCTATCTTTCCACCACAACCTCAAGTCAACAAACAAGAATGGAATTACTATATTTCCACCATAACCACAAGTCAACAAACAAAAATGGATAAGGAAGCTCAAGTGACTAATGTTATACTTGTTGAACATGTGTTTATTTCTAGCATAAAGAAATATTAAGAAAAACACATGTAATTGAAAAGGAAAACAACAACAACAACAAGAAAAAGATTAAGAAGATAAAATTAGATGTCAACTATTTATGGGATGAAGATGGTCTATTTGATGAGCCACAGTCTATGGATCCAAATGGGGCACCTAATGAGTTTGTTCAATGATTTATGAGCACCATTATTTTGTATATCTACATATATCGATAGATTAGATATCACCCCTTTTTCCTTTTGATTTTTTATTTGTTTTTATGCCTTGCCCTTTTAATTATGCCTTATTTCTTGTTTTTCATACTCATTTCACCTTCTACATTTGTTCACATGATTATTTTCCCCACTTGGAGGGGTGATTTAGTTAACATTTTCTATGCTTCCCTTATGTTTTCTCTTATGCATATCCACATCCTTATTCTTCATATCATTACTTCATATACTTTTCCTTCTTTTCCTTTTTCCTTTATTGCCCCCCAACAAACTTAGGTTGATCCTTTTTCACCTTTCACATTTTACTATCCACTTTTCACCTTTCACATTTTACTATCCACTTTTGATTTTTATACCTACTACCTTTACCACTCTATTTGCTTACATTACCTTACTATTCTTTTATTTTATACTTGTACATTTTTTAAATTTATCTTTCACATAATTTACTTGTCTTTCACTTCTCCCATCATACCCATGACACTTATTTTACTAAGGCTTACACCTTACCATTGTTTATTTTTTTACTTGTATTAATTTCCATACAACATGCTTATTAGAGCCTATAAGTTGATCCTACATTGCTACATCATGCTAATTAGAGCCTATAAATTGATACATCATGTTAAATAGAGATTATACATCGAGCCTACATTAATATATATCACACTTTTCTAGAGTCACTTGTTAAGACTATCTCAATATATCACACTTCAAAATCCTACATTTTGAGTTACCTTTACTTTGGGGTGTCATGCCTTCCCACACCACTTTTATGCTTTCCATGCTACATCCTTACATTTGGGGGCATCATGCCTTCACTTTCTATACTTTGTACCTGCATGGTTGAATCCTAACATCGGGGGCTTCATATTATCTCTATTTATACTTCACATCTTCATGATTACTTCCTTACATTAGGGGCATAATTGTCAAAACTTAGGTGTGATATTGAACTATAAATAATTCATTGAGCAAAGTTTATTCATAGATTGGCAAAACATCATTGATTATCTGTATAAAAATATGTTGTGAATTTTAGATGTTTCAATATGGTATAGAGGATTGTCTACGTGTGGTGATGTTGTGGCAACAACCACAAGCCATTTGAAGGAGAACTCACAATTGCATATTGAATTGAGTGTTGTTAGAAGCATGAATAACTATGTAGGAATATCTATGAAGGAGTACATGTGGCAGAGTTGGATTACATGCAATAACAACTAGAAGCACTTTTATATTTTGGAAGATGTTTTGAGGTACCACAAACAAATTCGAACAATAAAAAAACTATTCTTGTTACTACAAGCTTAGTGTTGGTAGTGGTGATTGTATAGGAAGGCATGTTCATACTAGAAGAGTATAGTTAACTATTTGAGTATTGGTGTGTGGCAGTGACTTATCATCTATAGTGATTATCCACATGGAGACATCATGTTTGGTAGTATGTGTAGAATGTTGATGTCATGGTACGATCAATGTATAGTTGTGTAACGTTTGGTGTTCCACGAGGTGGTTAGATAATTAGACGATTGGTATTCTATGATGATGCCTATATTTATTTACTTGTGTGAATGTACCAAGGTTGGTTGGTTGAAAAGGGTTAGTTGGATAATTGGTCATAAGAGATATGTGTGAATATAGATGTTGAACACTCTGGTAAAAAAGGTTGATGTAATATAAATATGATTGTAGAAGAAGGGTATGACGTAAACTAGTAGATTGAGTTGCAAAGATACTTGTTGTATTGAATCTTTGTATTTTGAACAATATAATTGTGATGGTCCTTTAGTGGTTAAATATTTTACCATGAGGATTTCCCATGTAAATCTCGAGTCTTGTGTGTTTCTTGTGGTTTGCATACTATTCCATGTACTTCATTCAATGTTGCTAATTAGATTGTATAACTGATATAATTTTTTTTATCACTTAATTATAAGTAGTACCTTTATCTTATCCTATTAGTTGATTGTAATAGGGATATTATTCCCATTTAATTTGGTATTAGAGCTATATAGTTTAGTGTCAAAGCCAAGTTTGGTATCCAAATGTGTGGCTAACTAGTAGTGTTGAAACCTTTGGCACAACAATTTTGCTATGGTACATGTATAATTAGTCACAAAGGAAAACTTTGAAGGATTTTGTGAAAAGACAACATGGTGTTGAATCAATGGCTAACATTTCAAGGTCTATTATTGAGCATTTTAATGGGTAGAAACTTAAGTTGTGGATATTGAAAATGGAAGAGCTTTTGGTAGAAAGGGATCAATGGATTACAGTGTCTTCTTCAACTAAACACACATGTATGTCTAATGAGGAGTAGAATAAATTATATAATAAATCTAGAATTACTATTCTTTTATGTCTTTCAAAATTAGTGTTGATGAATATGCAAGGAACAAACTACTCATTCACCATGGAAGAAGATAGGTACATTATATTAGTCCAAGAGTTGTATATAAGATTGTCTTGAAAAATAAGTCATATTCTTTAAAGATGAAAGATGAAGACTCAATAAATGATTGCCTTAATAATTTCAACCTTAGTTTAAGTCAACTTGCATTAATAGGAGTCAAATTGGATGAGGAGGAAAAAATGCATTTTAGTACTTTGTTCTTTACCTTTTTCATGGGAAATTTTAATAATGACAATTAGTAGCAATGTTGCATCACCTAAACTAGAGAATGTCATTACAATTTTGTTAGGTGAAGATATTAAAAATAAGTCCATGGATGAGACATCTCCTAATGCCTTGGTTATTAGGTGTAGGTCTAAGGAGAAAGGGGCTAAGAAGAAGAGTGTAGACAAAAAATCCAAGGTAAAGGATAAGCAAATCTTCTGATAAATCAAAAGTAAAACACTAGAATTGTGGAAAGAGAGGTCACATTAAGAAGGATTGTAAATCCAAGAATAAGGGTGATTATTCTAATAAATTCTTAGATAATGATGAATAAAATAGTAATGCCTTCATTTCTGGTAATGTAACATAGGTGATGATTCTTGGTTAATTAACTCAAGTATGTCATATCATGTGACTCCTCATTGGGAGTGGTACTTTGACTACAAGGAATGTGATGAACAATAGTTTTTTCTCAATGATAACAACTCTCTAAGGATAGTTAGTTGGGGGAAGGTAAAGATGCCTTTCATGGATGGTAGAGTGAGAACACTCTCGGATGTCTTGCATCTTCCAAGTTTGGCCTAAAATCTTGTGTTTTGTTTCAAAGATGCGTGACTCTAGTATACATGTAAAATTTGATAATAAAGGGTATAGATTGGCTAGATGCAACTTAGTGCTTGCTAAGGGAGTGTGGTGTGCTACTATATTTAGTCTAGATGCATCAACACTATCTAGATGTTGTAATGTAATTATACTTGAATTTGGGTTGTTTTGGCATTACTAAGCCACACATGTGAATAAGGTTTAAAAACATTAGTGAATAAACATATGGTAGAAGGCATTTCAAATTATTCTAAGTTGGGTTTTGAATTTTGTGAACATTGTGTGTTTGGAAAGTAAAATAGGGTGTGGTTTGTCTTGGGTAGTACAAGGACAAAAGAGATTTTGGAGGCGATACATATTGATGTCTTTAGTATTGTGGATTTCAATTCCATTAGCAAGTCTTGATATTTGTATCCTTTACTAATAATTATTCTAGGAATTCTTGGATTTATTTTTGTAGACAAGAGTCTAAAATATTTTTGAAATTTGAGGAGTTCAAATGTCTAGTTGAGAATTAGACCAATAAGAAAAAATAAAGTGCTTGGGATAGACAATGGCAAAGAATTTTCCTCTAAATAATTCGAGGAATATTCTAGACACTAGAATTGTGAAGCAAAGAACAATTCCTTATACACTGCAATAGAACGGTGTAGCTAAAAGGTTGAACAAAACCTTGTTAGATCAAGCTAGAAGTATGTTAAGTAGTGTTAATCTAGAACATGATTTTTGGACCGAGGTAGTAAGTATCACATGTTACTTGAAAAACATATCTCCTACTTCTGTCTTGGAGGATAAAACATCATATGAAATGTGGATAGATAGAAAACCTATTGTAACACATTTGAGGATATTTGGTTGTGAAGCATTAGTTCATGTGCGAAAGGAACAATGATCTAAGTTAAATTACAAAGCAAAGAAGTGTGTTTTCATTGGGTATATAAGCTTTGGAATCTTGAGACATCGAAAGTTCTCTAAATTCTAGGAATGTCACTTTCAAAGAGCTTAGAGTTGTATCAAGGGAGGAATAGACAAAGAATTAAGAGAGTTGAAAGGTCCATTTTGAACATAAGTTAGAGAAACAAAATGCATTTTAAGATGAACAATCAAGTATACATGATAGTTTGGATGGAGATGAAGCAAGAGCTTCTAACATAAACTTTGAATAAGAACGTGACCAACAGATATGGCAAGAAATTCTTCATTGATAATTGTGAGGTCTACAAGGTAGTGAAGACCACCCAACAAGTACAATCCACATAATTTTCATTGTGTTCTTGGTCTAATATGTATTGATAATGAACCCAGTTCTATGGAAGAAGCTCTCACTTCTAAGGAGAAAAAGTCTTGAATAAATTCCATGGAAGAGGAGTTATTGACATCAAAGCAATGTAAGACTTAGGACTTGGTGGATTTTTCTGAAGGTAGCAAACCCACAGGCTATAAATGGGTGTTCAAGGCAGGTGGATTATTTGAGTGGTACAAGGTGCATTTGGTGGAAGGAGGTTATTCCCAGATAAAGGGAATAGACCTCAGTGAGATCTATTCTTCAATAGCTAAGTTAAGTTCCATTAGAATGTTATTGTCTATAGTTGTGGTATATGATTTTGAAATAAAGCAGATGGATGTCAAGAGGACATTCTTGCATGGTGATTTAGAGGAGCAAATCTTCATTAAACAACCTAAACAATTTAAGGTGAGAGGTAAAGATAATCTAGTTTGTAAGCTAAAAGGGTCCTTGTTGTTGAAAATGAAGGTAGAACTACTGCTATAAACTTTAAAATTTTGTGTATGCAAAGTTGAAATTAAGATTAATCTGTAACAATTAATGAACAAGTGCTTATGTACTTTCAAACCAATGTAGAAGAGAAGATAAGAGAAGAGAAAAAGCTTGCACAGTATTTACATGGAGAAACCCTTTCGGGAAAAAACTCCACACTCAAAGATGTTTCCTGCTTGTATTAAATCTCTTTGGGATTACATTCAATACTAAAATTCCTCTAAGTCCTTGATGCACTTCAAAAGCTTCTTCAATCTTCAAACCTGTAAAAAACTTCAAAAAAGCTTCTTGCTTTTTTCTTCAAAAATTTTTTCAATAAAAAAGATTCTTGATTTTTTATTCTAAGTCAAAAAGCTCTTTGCTTTTTTATTCTAAGTCTTTTACAAAAAACTTCTTGCTTTTATCTTCTAAGTCTTTTTCCTCAAAACAACTCTCTGGAAAATGTATGGGGTTTACAATTAAATAAAAAACCCTCTTTTAATTCAAAAGCTTGAAACTCAAATTATAATAAATTACAATTGATAACATAGCTTCCAAAGCTCATGCAAAAATCAAGCTCACTTAAATTGAGAAGACTGAACTCAAACAAAGTCCAAACTTTGAGTTAACTGCCCCTTCATGATGTGTGCACACAAGTATGCCAAAATTAGCTTTGCCAACATCAAACATATTTCCAAATAAAAGCAACAACTGAAAGTCTAAAGATTGGGTGCTCAAGTTAGCCCAATCTATTTCAATCAATTGAAGTGATCAACACACACCAATTCTCATGCAACAACTTGCACAATTGATGTCCCCAATGTTATTCTGAATTATCTTGTTCTGTACATGCAAGTGACATGCAAGCATTTGCAACAACATGCAACTAATACCCATTACCTGAAACACTGAGATGTATCATCATGCAAGTTTCTAGAGTTGGAGTGTTCTGCAAGCAATCTCACAAAACTGACATGCAACAACATGCAAGGTCATACAAGTCCATAGGAGTGACATGCAACAACATGCAAGTCCATAGGAGTGACATGCAACAACATGCAAGTACATGCAAGTGACATGCAAAACTATGCAAGCCCATGCAAGCTTTTATGAACTCATGCAAGCATTATCCAATTCATGCATCTCTAACACTTTAGTTAACTCCAACATTATATCCATGTAAGGTGTCTCAACATTATCCACTCATGTACATAAAAAACACAACTCCAAGTCTAAATATAAGTCCCAAGTCTAACTCCCACTCACTAGGAGTTATCAAACTCTATTTTAAGACTTAGGAGAAGTCAACAAAGTCTTCATGTCCCCCACTCTAAAAATGGATGCCCAAGTTTGAACTTATCAATTAGGAATTGATTGCAAAAGTCAAAGTGATATAATTAATTAATAATTAATCTCTCAAAGTCTTAATGTGTTGGGGAACACATTCCAAGAACTTTAGAGACACATGAATTGGTTAGAATCGTAAGTTAATGGCAACTTATCTCAACACTTATATGGGTTAAGGCAGTCATCACATATGTTGAATCAGAAGTTTGATTCATATGTGTTAGAATGGGGTTTTGATCTAGGAGTAATATTGATCATTATGTATACCTCAAATAGGTTGGGAACCACATTTTAATTCTCATTTTATATGTTGATGCTATAGTTATCATTGGGAACAATAAGACATTAATTAAAGAACTCAAAGCTCAATTGTTTAGCAAATTTGAGATGAAGGATTTAGGTGTTGCTAGGTACATACTTTGCATGGAGATAAATAAGGATAGGATTAATAGGAAATTGTGGTGGATAAATAAGAGGAAATATCTTGAGACTATTTTGTAGAAAATTAGAAAGCATGATAGAAAAATGGTAAGTACACCCCTACTAGTTGGTATAAAATTGAGTTTGAAACAATCTCCTAATTCTGTAAAGGCTTTGGAGGACACGAACAATGTTCCAGATGTAGTATGGTAGGAAGTCTTATGTATGTAACGATTTGCATAAGATGAGGCATTGTCCAAGATGTGGGAGTTATTAGTAGGTTAATGACTAGGCCAGGTATGGAACATTGGACATAGGTAAAAAGAGTGTTCAAGTACTTGAGAGGAACTTTCAATCATTGTTTGACTTGTCATGGTACTAATTATATTGGCTAGATGTTTTGGATATAGGGATTAATGGATTTTGATTGGGATAGAGATTTGGATAATTAGAGGTTGACAAGTGGTTATGTTTTCATTCTAATTAGAGGAGTAGTTAGCTAGATGAGAAAGTGGCAACACATAGTTGTACTATCTACAACTAAAGCATAATATATGGCCACAACACATACCTATAAGGAAGTTTCATGGTTACAAAGGTTGAGAAACAATACTAGTTTTAAGTGTCATGTAGTGTTGCATTGTGATTCACAAAGTGTAATTTGTTTGGTAAGAAATCTTGTCTACCATGCTAGAACCAAGCACATAGGTGTGTAGTATCATTTTGTGAGGGAGATAGTTGAAATTAGGAAAGTTTGAATGGAAAGAATTGACACTCAAGTAAACATTATTGATTCTTTGATTAAACCTGTAAGTACTGTGAAGTTTGTGTAGCACATGGGTGAAATGGGTTTATCCCATTTTCATGTATGAGTTAACTTCTCAGGTTATATACCACACTCTCTTTTACAAAATATCCAAACTTTGGTTGACCAACACCCTTTATTTTTCCACCCTAAGCCGATTGAGTACACATTTTACAAAATTTATGATATGTGCTAGCATTTAAAGACATTCAATGATATCATTGTAATCATCCAAGAAGATCCAATCTCTCAAGCATTATAGAGCATTAAAGGAGCAATCAATATTGAAACATCTAAATTTGGTGCACTAAAAGAAATTTGCATCCATCATTCTAGGGCCCTTACTTGCTATCTTCAATCATTTTCACACATTTATAGGGGTTGACCTAGGAGAACACATCTCCTTGTGACATAACAACAAACCTTCCAAGGTATTTCTAAATGCCACCTATTGGTGCTCAGAGTTGATGCTCCCAAATCCCTAAAGCAGGTTATTCCTGAATGCCAGGGGCATCGTACTCAAGAAAAAAGACCTTTGACTTATGATCGGGTGGTCAACTATGAACTAATTTAATAAGGTGGGTAATTCCTTCTTTTGCATTAGGCTACGCTAGACCAACGGGGGGTATTCCCTAAGGTGTTGAACTAAAGATTAATTCAAACAATAACATAAGATCAAACCCTAAAACAATCCATACCCAATGCATAGGAAATTCCAATCTACTATCACTAAGCTCCTAAATGTTGGTTTGTCAAAACAAGGGTTTTACACCTTTATAAAGTAGATTCACAACCATCTAAAGTGTCTAAAATATTGCTTTAGTGGCCCCTAATGAAATTGCATACATCTAGACATGGAAGTGGAGAAAACAAACAACACAATATAAAGATAAATAATAGATTTTATTATTTTTAGTGTGTTGGTGGGATGGGAGGTTGAGCACAAAGTAGGCAAATTTCTTTATCCAGTGAAGACAATAGAGTATGGATTGTGTAAACCAAAGGGGACATCAATTTAACCCCTGTTTTGATATCTTAATGTAGATACCAAGAAGGATTACACCTGGAGGTTTCACACATAAGCTGAGCTCTATGCATACAAATAGGCAGGTATATGAAATTGTAGAAGATATACTTGAACATACCTTAATAATCCATGAACAAACCCATAAACCCCTTGTATTACATTGATAAGACACCTTGTAAAAGCTTTACAAGGACTTTTACAACCTTCTAGATGATGAACTAGTCAAAAATAACACTTGAACCAACAAATGTGATTAAGGAGATTTGCAAAATGACTAGAAATGTACGCAATGCTCATAGAGACATTCAAAAAATGTTGATATACACATTTAAATAATTCCTTTTAGATTACAATGTCTTATCATATCCTTTGTGACAAAACCCAACAAATTACAATCAAAATGCCTTAGAATTTGTCACTGTAGGAAAGCCCTAATGGTTTGCAACTTATTCTTCTTTATCTTTGCTCTACAACCTTTTTTCCGCCTATTTTGTTTTGAATGAGAAATTGAAATATATACTTTATACAACATTAATGAGCCATCTTAGAGAGGAAACCTTGGTTGTCTACAAGTGAAATGGCCACCCATGCTCACTTGTGTTATTTTCAAATCGCCGACACCTAAAAACATGTCCATTTAGATCATAGACCCACACCTTTGTACATAAATCACATCATTGAGGGGTCTACTAGTGTTAGGAGGCATATGAAATTTATCCTCCATCTTATCACATCCAGTGGAGGCCATTATTGGTGGTCTTGGATCATGTAGGGAGTTGTTGAGGTGGTGAAGCTTTCTAAAGAATTACAAGAATTCGACATGGAACCAAACATTGCCAAATGGAATCAACAATCTTGCAAAGAATCATAGAATTGGAAGCGGGAACTAGAAATTTGGAAGCAAGGGAAATGTGTGAAGAAAATCTAGAAGTCCCTCAGGTTTCTACAAAGGAAGAAAATGAGTGGTTTGGTGACGTGGGGAAATATGAGGTTTGGTTGTAGAACTGGACAATTGGGTGGGATATGGGGTGAAAGGAAGATATCCTGAAGTCCACAAAAAGTTTGCAAATAGGAGGGAATGGAAGATATGAAGGTGTAGGAAAAGTATGTGGGATTGGAGGTAGGAAGTGGACGTAGTAAATGGAAGAAGTCCAGGAGTGCGGTAATATCCTGCAAAATGGGTTGAAAGGAATGTAGAGAAGCGATGGAGGAACGAAGGTAGAAATGTCTAGTACATTAAGGAATTTGAACAAGATAGAAAGGAAGATAAAATGGAGAATTATGGGAAAGGAGTGGAGGATGGGAGGACCAAGAAATTGGAGCTCAAAAATGGAAATCTGATAGTCCAGTGGGATTTTGCAAATGGAAAAAATAGGTGGAATGAAAAACGACAAAGGACTTGATAAGGTTTTTATGAAACTTTATGTAGAAAAGGAGGTGGAGATTGGATGGGAGATGAAGGGGGGATGTTTGAAAGTCTATCAGAATTCAACAAAATGGGAAGATGAAGGGAAATGAAAGGGAATGAAGGGCTTGATAAACCTATGAGATCGGAGGTCAAGATCAAATGGGAAGAAAAAAGAAAATGTCTGATAGTCCTTAGAAAGTTTGCCAATTCTAAAAACACTAGAAAATGACTTAAAATTCCCCATACTTAGAACTTTTTGGTTTTTTTTGGAACTTCCAACATATAATAGAAACATGGGGAAGGCAATGCACAACTCCAAGATAAAATTGACCAAGGGAAGGCCCGCTAAAGGAAATCTCAAATCAATTATTAGTAGTGGGTAAGACACTTCCAAGACAACAAAGAGGCACTATAAATAGGAAAATTTCACATTCTTGGGCAGGTACTAACACCACCATCCCTCATATATTATAGAGGAGTAGAGCAAGTAGAGATCATGTAGGTGAGCAATGGAGCATAATTCTACATTGTTTAGGGTTGAGTTTGGATTGAAAGGATGAATCTACAACCATGGACTCGCCCTAGAACTACAAACTTGATCCCAAACACAGCACAAATCTAGCATAGGGTTGAAGGCATTCACTGATAGAGAGTTTGCATTTCCCAAGATGATATAGACCAAATTCTTAAATCTTCATCAAATATCTACATTCTTTAGTCATAGAGCTTAGTACAATTTACCTTTACATTTACTTTCCTAAAATAGTTGTTGTAATTATGTAATTTACTAGTCTTAGCTGTTATTAGTTACTCTAGACTGAATTGTGCTTAATTGATTGCATTTACTTAATTAGCCTAAGTTAACATTAAGGATTTTTTTCTTTATATTTTTGGTGAATCCCTTTGATCTTACACAACCTAGTTTCCTCCTAGGGTATTTCATCACATTAGGGTTTTTAAATCTACAATTTTATGAGTTTATGTACTATTTTTAGATCTGAACTTTCTTTTATATCCTTGTGCTTCATTGATATATCTTTTTCTTAGGGTTTGTTGTTTATTCATACTTCCCATCTATCACTCATCCCACCCACCCTTATATTGGCTTTAAGATTTGCACTTTCCACTTGTTTCATAGTTGATTTACTTTTGATATTTTGATCTAAGATTGCTTCCTCCTTGTCATATTATTGTTTATGCCAAGAGTTGCTTGTGATCCTAATCTTCCATTAAGAATAAGTGCTCACTCAAACCCTAACATCACTACCCAATCTGACAACAATGATATCTTTAATGTTGATTGTATTGAGATCAACTTAGTTGACCAAGAACATTATGATCATGATGCACATGTGGCCCAACAAGACATTCATATTATGAGACATGTTTTGATAGATGCATTGCAAGAAGCTCAATCCCATCATTAATTGACAAGTATTTTTTAACACATTAGTAGAATGTCCTCATGACACATAAATTTTACAAGATTTTAGATCCTTAATTAGTCTTTCTAATGGTGTATCCTCTTCTCAAACCCCCTCCTAGCACTTCCATAACTACCACCAACATCAACCCTATTGTTACCCCTACTACTTCTATTGTCTTTCTAATGGAGGCAAATAGAGAGGTTACAAAAACATCCAATCACAAGCAATTTCAAAATGAAAACTTTGGTTCCATATGAGATCATTTTAGGCGAGTCCGACATCTTTCCATTGGAGGCATTGACTTTGATCCAAATGTTAAGTTACTTAAAGAGAATAGATAACATGGAGTTGTATCGTTGATGCAAAATTATAGTGGAGAAAAAATTAGATAGAAGGAAGAACATGTGGATGAAACAAATGCCAAGTGGATGAGTAAATGGGATATTATCATGTAAGACTGTCCAAACACTAATGTGGAAATCAAAAGATATGTGAGAGAAAGTCAAGGCAACTACGTGGTCAAAGCAACTTGGGAGAAAAAGAGAATACTACGTCAAACATTTCAACCCTATATGTGACCATGAGCAAAAAGATTATATAGGAGCAGAAATAAAATGGCAAGCGAAAATGTTAATAGCTTAGCTAGGGACTAGCTCACATCATCTTAGATGTGAGATTAGAAAGTGGATAACGCCTAAAGCAAAGTGGGCAGATAGAATATTTTGTTTTTGCACTTTGGGGTTAGTGGAAACATAATGACACTACAACATAGAATGTGTAGCTTACATGGATATTTGATTCAATTACATCAATATTTAAATATTACTCTGTGCCTACCTTGTTTCTAGAGGAAAGACTAACAAAAACTATAAATTATTTGATCCAGATTTACATAACTCGATAAGACTTTATATCAATGGCAGCATTTTTTGTTATCCTAAGATGGTACGCTGCTTGGTATTGAAAACTTTCATTTCATTTCATTCCCTTCATTTTGACTTTAATCCACAATATCAATTTGGATAGCCACTACCATGACTTGCTTGAGCCCATAAGAAAAAGTCTCAACATAACAAAATTACCAGCTCACTCTCCTTTGTCCCTGCCAATGAATGAATGAATGCAGGCTTTTAATAACCTCCATGAGACCAGACAGCTATAGGACCACAGACAGCCAAGAGAAGTGCAAGCAGGATGAGGTAAATAAGAAAATGGCTCAATCACTGTTATCAGCTACTACCGCTCTGCTTCCTCCTTCGCCTCGTACACTACACAAAACGTTTAATGGAAAACACCGGATTTCTTCACTCTCTTCGCGTTTCATGTAAGTATTTTTTTTGTTCGGTTTTACCCTTGGTTTTCAGAACGTCGTGTCCAATGTCCCAGGCGATTTTTTGCAGGTTAAACTTTGCTTTGTTCTGCTACAAAAAAGAATTCATCCAGAGAATAAGCAGTACTTTCAAACTGATTAATCACTTCCTCATGCAGAATAATGAATTGATTCAGATTAAAAGGGTTTCCTTATCCAAAAGCGAGAACATCCACATTAATGGTCTTAGCTGGTGTTTTGACATTCCTCTCACAACGAGTAGCCCCTAGATCAGGTTTCACCTCATTTACTTATTGGCCAGAGAGATGTTAGATTTTCGTTGAGACCTGGCATCCAACTTGAGGCCACTACCCATATTAAGACCTTTTACCCATTACATTTGAGGTGGATAAGTTACATATAAAAACCAAATATATTACAACCACCTTCAGAAATTTACTGATTTTGCTTGAGATCCCCTTGCCATGCTCTTTCTGTTAAATTTAGACCATGATATGCAGATTCTGCACATAGAGAATTAACCTAAACTGCTTAACTGAAACTTCAATCAAAACTGCAATCCTGAATGCACTAACCTGCAAACACACCCTGCTGAAAGTACAAACATTTAAGACATATTTTTCTTTATTATTTTTTAACTGAAATCAGAATTACACTTCTATTGCTGTTTTTTATTCAGTAATTTTCTGCATACATCAGTTTGAGCACCCAAGGTCTCTTAAATAGAATTTTAGGCTTTTACACACTTCCAATCAACTGGAGTGCTTTAACTAAAAAACCAAAGCAGAAAAAGAACAAAAAAAAAAAGCAGAATAAGAAAGCACTTTATTCTGGAAACAGTTATCTCTTTTTCATAAATTTAAAATCCCTCTAAATATGTGAAAATAGAAAACTCCATTTCCAAGCTTAGAACAGAAGAATAAAGCAAAAATAAAAACAAACAAGATAAAGCAAAAACAACTTTAAATCTTATCTTGACTTATGCGCCCATGTGTAGGAGATTCGGCACCAAAATTAGGACTGATTTTCTGTGCTCAGCTGTATGAGAACAACAGCCAAGCAACACCAAAAAAAAACTAATACTTTCATTGGCATATTAATTTTCATTGTGATTTCAACTTTCAAGCAAGCTCTACTGTTCTCATGAATTTTTCTTGGATTAAGAAAAGTCTTAGATGAATGTTTCTGGTTCTAGATTTGCATTCTCAATTTCCAAGGTACAAACTGTTTTTTATTTCTTATTATTTGTTGCTCTAACCAATGTTTTAGAAAATTTATTGCAGAAAACTTAGATCAGTTTGCAGTGCTACAAATAATCATCATCCGTCTTTATCTGGCATACGGTCAGGACGTTTCTGGAGCCAGTTCTCTGTTAGCCCTGATATTTGGTCTATAAAGTTAGCCATTTCTACTGTTATTTAATTTTATTGATGTTTTGCTTCTTCTACCTCGTTTTTACAGTCAATTATCTTTCTAATAAAAAAATGCCTTTGAAATCAGGAGAGATTTAAAGATTCCTTCTTCACCATACTGTAATACTTATGCACAAGGATCGCAGGGTCCACCACATGATGTATGATCACTTTCAAAGTGTTAGTAGCCAGCTTTTTCAGCATGTAATTATCTAATAAATTTATTTAAATCTTGAAGATCTTTTCTTGAATTATATACTTCATGGTGTTGGAAGTTCACATTCAGAATCTTTCAAGAAGTATGGATCATAAACTGGATGATCTTAATCATTGATTCACTAAATTTTACTTTCAGAGAATTATTCGCTGTGGTGGACCAGTGGATGATGAGATGGCAAAATTTCTTATTGCTCAACTTCTTTATCTTGATGCAGCTGATCCCACCCGGGTATTTTTTCCCCCTTTGCTTTAACATTGACATACTTTTAGTTTTTGGTGATCTTCATAACATCATTATGCTAACAGATTGCCATGAATGCATTTGGAAATGGGGAATTGTACTATTTAGTATGCTGTGTTCAATAATTTGAGTATTAGTTGATTGCACATTATCAGCTTATAATTGTAAGATTTGAAGATTTCAGATAATTGCATGAAATCTCTACCCAAGGATAAAAGCCTTAAAACTATTTACAGTAACCTCATGTCTCAAAGAAATGACATATACTCAAAATGCAATGAACAAAACTCAGTTATTCCATTCATGAAGTGTGTACAATAAATTGCAATGATGTTGCATTTATAGAAAATGCAACAGTGTTCCATGGGGACACATCCTTGGGGTTTGGGTGTCATCCTAGGGACTTGGAGTGGATGTCCCCTTTTTTCAGTACTGAATAGCTGCTTTATTTGATGCATAAAAAGTAAAAGAAGGATTTTTTAAGGAAAAAAATGCTAAAAGCCCCTAAAAACCTAAAATACAGAGGATTGTCATTGCAAATACAGCACATTGTATTTAGTTTTTTAAATTTCAGCTACTTTTAGCTTGTTTAAGTTGTTTTAATAATCACCCCCCAGCCATCCCCCAGCTGTTCCCAAAATTTGGGAAAATTTTGAGTGTCCCTGAAACGTTGTTCCCACATCCTCACATCCCCTTGTCCCAAAAACTTGGAGAAACTTTGAAATGCAAGGAGAAGAGGATGACAACACACTCTCCTCGCCCAAGGAATGAGGTGAAACCTCACTCTCCAAAAAAGAAGTAGAACTCCTAAGGAATATGATGATACCTGACACTCCAAAAAAGGAAAGATATAAGTAAACCTAAGTAAACAAATCACTTAATTTTAACCTAAGTTGTGATAAATGCATAATTACATCAATGACTCCCCCTTAAGTGCAGCTTAGGTAGGTAGAATAGGTCTTGACAAAATAGTTCCTTGTACAAAAAAAGAATCTTTCAAAACAAAGAGAGGGATAGACCCCCCTAGTTGCCCCCAAAAAAGAGAGCAGAAAAAGAGGAAGGACTAGGAGCAGCCATCTGAATCCACAACAATCTGCACCATAATTGGATGAAGTTGGACGATACTGGATGCTGAAGAAGGTCCACTTGCATCGAACAACATTCCTTCCCTTCAAAAGAGATATAGTTGAAGGTGCATGGTGAAAGTCTTCCCACTCCAGAGGAGGATATAATGGAAGAAATAGGAAAGTGTAAATGGTTCAAGTTTCTTTTAAAATGTTCATGATGACATCTTGAACACAATCTATGAAGAATTCACAGCTAAAAGAGGAACTGGTAAATGGAGATGGATCATCCAAAAGAGGAAGGCCCACCACAATAGGAGGATTTGCAACAAGTACCCTCAATTTATCCACTGAAAGAGGCAGATTTACAAGACAAGCTGGATCATGTAGTGAAGTTCATGAAAGAGTTCCAAAGACACCCACGTAGGAACTCAAGTCAAACAAAAGAACAATGTTCTCCAAGAAGTGAGAGCAATCATCAAGTTGAGATTCTACAAACAAATGATCAATGTCACACAAGTAGGAATCCCAAAAAGGTGTCTCTCTGATGAGGGGAAGATCTTGCAAAGAAATGTCAATAGATGCATTACCAATTACATCACTAGCTAACATCTTTGATGAAGTTGTGTGTCATTCCTTGTGCTCTACTTTGTCATGTGATCATTAGTACCATCAGATAGTGTGTGATCCATGGAAACATCATGCACAATGTCACCAAATAATTGCAGAAGGGTCCACCAAGTAATATAAGGCACTTAGTGTCCTCAATTTGGTGTAGAAATTCCATTTAATGTGACAGACAGAGGTGACCATTAACAATGTTACACTTATTGAGCTCCTTAGCGTGCTTACCTGAACTGGTTGGTGGTGGAATTTGTCCTAAAAGATAGCGATAGAGACCTTGTTAATTGTAAAATGATTCCATATTCACTCTCTGGGAGCAGTAGTTTGTTCCATCTAGTTGGATTGTAGGAAATGATTACACCATTTCACATGGAAATATTAATGCACACTAAAAATAGTTACATGGTGTGTCTGGTGTTGTGCACACAAAATGAAAGGCACTTCGAATGGGCTTCATGATGCACCTCACAAAACATGACATGTTATAGAATAGTGCGTTCCCAAATCAACTACTTATAGACACGTAGTGATTCTGGTCTTAGATATTATAGTTTGTAAATCAGAACAAGAGGCTGAAATTACATTTTTGAAGCAAAATTAGAACACAATACGAGCACCAATTCAAAGTAAATGAAAAATTATGCATTTTCAAAAGAATGACATTCAAAAAGGAGTTCACATGTACAAGAAAAGAGCTCTTGAAAGTCCCAAAATGATAACAACTCGGCAAATGTTTGGTAAACTTGCAAATTGTAGATCAGAAGTCACAATTATGATAAACAAAGCTTACCACTGCCTATCCATTGAAAAAATAGCAAGAGCAAAAAAAAATTGATCCTAATTCGATTTGGATGGTTTGATAGATGTTCTTCAGGTCTTTGGTCACTTTGGATGCAATGGTGATCTTGGATTTCTTCTAGCATACTTCCAGAAGAAGTTATCTGTATATTCAGATAACTGGCAATCTTCAAACCTTGTTAGCTTGGTCTCCAGGTGTTCGAATCTTCAAGCCTTGTTAGCTTGGTCTACAAGTGTTTGATTTGGACACTTTGGACACAATGGTGCACTTAGATTTGCTCCACATTCATCAGAAAAAAAATACTTGTAAAAAATCACTTACAAACACCCAAAAGATTACTTTTATAGAATGAAAATGAAACTAGCCTAAGTGCAAACTTGCTTTGATACCATGTAAGGTTTCAGATAATTGCATAAAATCTCTACCCAAGAACAAATGCCTTTAAGCTATTTACAATAACTTAGCTGCCCAAAGAAATGACAGACTCAAAATCCAATGAACAAAACTCAACTATTCCATTCACGAAGTGTGTACAAGAAGTGCAATGAATTTACGTTTATAGAGAATGTAAGAAGGAGAAGAGGATGACAACACACTCTCCAAGAAGTGTAACTCCCAAGGCATGAGGTGACATTTCACTCTCTGAAAAGGAAGTGAAGCTCCTATAGAAGAGGATGACACCTCACACTCCAAAAAGGATAGGCATAACTATACTTAGGTAAACAAATTACCTAAGGAAGCTTAACCTAAAGTGTAATAAATGCATACGATGTGTAATAAATGCATAACTACCAACACTAATTTTAATCTACTGTGTTTATATGATATTCATATGAGATAACTTATGATGTTATAACAAGGTTCTATCAAAGTTGACCAAATGAAAGAATTCACTAAATTAGTAAAAAAATAGAGAATTTCTTTTGAGCAATTTTCCTCTTCATCTCATAAAAATATTTGTTGTATTTGCCACATAATGAAACTTTTTTGCTATAAATATCTTTTCTAATCTACAAAATATATGTCCGACTACTAACACGGTATTATTTTCTTTGACCATGATAATCATATACTTTTAAACAAAGTGTTAATCGAAAAACAAGAGTGCCACGATTTTTCTTATCAAGTTCTGAAAAGATTCAACAACCTGAGGATTAGCTATGGAATGTAACAGGTCCTACATCCAGAAAGGTGGTATTTTCAATCCAAAAGAATGTCTAAATAAGCCTGTCCGGAAACTCCACAATGCACCACGTTTCCTTGGTTGGAGGGACCCTGATATGCCCCATCCAATACCACAATGTTTAAGAGCTCCATTTTTTTCTCAATTTATACATACTAATTTTTCCCTGAATTGAATTATCCAAGATTGTCTATGATCTCTCAAGTTCAAAATGCAAAAGGATATAAGTAATAGCCAATACTAACAACCCAATTGCATTGATGTTCAAATCCTTCTAGATGGACAATTTGTTCTTAAAACTCTCTTGCCTAACCCAACATCATATATTTTCATTCCTCATACAAAATAGTGTCACATCACATTGTTGGAAATTATAATAAGTAATCCAATATTACTTTAGCATTATGTTTATGTCATGTCCCCTCCTCCATTCAAATAAATTAACTTTATTTTTAATATTAAAAATAGTGTTTTTTAACAATAATAAATAAAATATAATATTTTAATAATAATATTAATATTATTAACAATAAAAATATAAACTTCAAATAGGTTGCCGCCAAAGGAGATTCAAAACGCAAACAAGGTCGGTTTATTTGAATCAATCTAAATTGGTATAAAAGGGGGCGCTCAAGCCTTCATTTGGGTATCTGATTTTTGGCATATTATTTTGAATCTACTTTCAAATCCATTTCTACTTGTGAGGACAAAATCCCTCATCAACAAGGTCTAGGTGAGGACGCGACTCTTCATTTGGAGTCATTGAGCAAAATCAACCAAAATTTGTATTTGCGTTGAAATAGAATTGTTGTTACCTTTTCTTTCAGATTTGAGGAGATATTTGTGGATTCGAAGCAGGGAGAGATCTATCTCCAGGATATTCCAGCATTTGTTTGTGATTGGCACCTGGTGGAACGATTGGAAGCGTAGAATCCTCTTCCATCATCGAGAGGAAAACATTTGAGGTGGAGTTTGGGGGTGTTTCGACACATGTTAGAGTCACATCATAAGCAAAGATCCATCGCCATCAGAAGAACCATGATGCGCTGAAGTTATAAACTCGTGTAGGAATTACACAGTGGGGATTATGCTGCTATCACTATCTCGGAACCGTATTGGGTGTCTTTGACACCTCCAATACGGGAGTGCATACACTTATCAATCTTCAGGCATACGAAACACTGCATTCCAGAACCATGGGGAGAAGGTCCAACGTTTAGGAGGTTTTGAATCTGCATTAGCTATCCAGATTCTGAGAAGGGGAAGACATAGACTAGCTGATAAATAAGCTAGCATCCATCATTCGAGGCAAGGTTGTCATTTGTTGAGCATATGTTTATACAGACTTTGAACTAGCAACTGTTATTGGTTTGTCATCTGAATTATAACAAGGAATTATAAAATACCATTGCTGTTAAGGCGATTAAACATTATCTATGTGGTATAAATTGTGAAATTTGTGCTTGGCATTTAATAAAACTGTTTGAGCTCTGACCTAATTCAGTAGACTGTGAATTACTTCATCTGTTATTATAATTTACACGTGGTTTCAATCTGGGAGGTATATATAAGTATGGAAATTACATATACATTCATCATCCATCACTGGGGAAATTATCAAGGATATTACAGTGGTATCATAGGCACTTTCTTGCCAGCCTGTGGTGTTGCTATAATGCCGATTCATGCACTTGAGCGATAGGGAAATCGAATACCAGCAAAGGAAAACGAAGAAAGAGGCTACAATGGGTGACAGAGATGAAGAGAATATGCAAGAATTTCTCAGGGGAAAAATGAATTCCAATCTTCCATGAGGGATTGTAATGTTACCTGGCAGAAAATTATTATTCTAATTATTTAATGTTACCTAGCAGAAAATTATTATTCTAATTATTTAATGTTACCTGGCAGAAAATGCTAAGTTTAAAAGGTAATATTAAATAATTATATCAAAAGGTTATAAAGTGACATGATAGCTTACTTTAATAAAGTCACTTTATACATTAAGTGAAGGCGGGAAAATAATAAAAGTTCTTTTGAGAGAAGTAATATGAAGAGACAAAAGGAAAATAATATTATATTCCTCTTGAAAGGTTATAAAGGACAATGAGAGCTCATTTAGAGGCATGCTTGGATTTGTATTGTTACTCTGTTGGATTGAACCTGCTTGTTCTTCCATTTTATTCTTCCTTCTTGTGGACAGAAACCCACTCGAAGAAGATCGGTTTCGGTGGTGGAATATCCACCCTAGCTGATAATGGTGGTTTTTACACAGAAAATCACATAGAGCCAAATTAGAGATTGTAGATTTCTAGGCAGTTTGATGTTTGTTTCAGATTGGAGTTGATAGAAATCAATAGTAGATATATTTTGTTGTGCTTCTTTGGGAGTTTACTTGTATTTTTGGTATGCTCAAGCTGGGCCGTACATCTGCATTGCCGTACTAGCTGGAAGCATGAATTGTAGTTTGCAATAAATATTGTTTTTAGTTTGATCAATGCTTTTGGGTATTTTTTTTGAATGATCAGACAGCTTCATTTATAACCTTTAGCAAGGAGATTGATACATATTATGGATTGTTTGATGATGTCTGTACATCAGCTGGCTGTACTGTTGTGAATGGTACGATTCAGCTGGGAGTTAAATCTTGAATTTAATGCATTCTTTCTGTTTGGATATTGATTAGTATGCTCAGATAAATCATCTTGGGTCACTTGATATACATTAGACTTGAATTGAAGTTGTTTCAAAATCATTCGTACCGGGCATAGTCCGTACCAGCTTGATGGTACGATCAGACAGTATAAAAATGAAAGAGTTTCTGAGGATCAAAATCTGATTGGATGTTATTGTCCAGGCCATATCTTTCTTTTCAGTATATTTTCCATGGGTTTTTAGTATAGAGTTGACTCATATGAATGCATCCGTACTTCCTGTGACCATACAAGCAGATTGGGATCGATTTGCCATAGAGATTATTGAAGAAGTTTTGAAATGCAAAGTTGATAAGAATGGTTTGGTATGACTTAGGCGACCCTTATGGTATTGATTGGTGTTGATTAAAAGTGAGCTTGGGTTTTATTGTGGCTGCCGTACTCTTGGAAGGGCCGTATCAGTGCTGGTACGATTTCTAGTTTGCAAATTATTCTGAGTTTTTTTATTTCCTGTTTGGAGTTGGAAAATATTGGTAATATGTTTGTAAAGCAGGCTGAGTTAATTATTAGGAGGTCTGAGCAGTTATTGGTTCCATTTGAATAACCTGGGGAAAAATCAGACCGTGTAGA
Source organism: Cunninghamia lanceolata (assembly GCA_027924645.1). Taxonomy (NCBI): domain Eukaryota; kingdom Viridiplantae; phylum Streptophyta; class Pinopsida; order Cupressales; family Cupressaceae; genus Cunninghamia; species Cunninghamia lanceolata. The sequence goes on along the minus strand of BSBN01001074.1, from coordinate 245,448 downwards.
CCTGAGTGTGGACTGTCATTCACTTTGGGCAGTCTGTTATGTGTATGAAATCATGGATGCTTGAATGAGTATTGATTGTATGGGAATAATGCAGCAGCAAGAGAAAGAATGTAATGTCTTGTTCCTTATGAAGCTAAATCTGACTCCTGGCAGCCATACATGTATAGCAGCCTGATTTCTCTATCAGTACAGTCTGGGCAGTAAGCAATCTTCTCTTTGGCAAAGAATTCATGTTTTCTTCATGATATCATGCAGGGTTTGATCTCCCCCTTCAAGAATTTCAGGGGTAATATTATCAAATTCTAATCATGTATTATTGATTATCATTGTGTTGATTTGCATTATGATCTTTATGCAATCACATGATAACCCCTGGATGGTTTACCACCAGTGTGGAGTAAATGAATCTTTTTTAATTGTCCTACCCACTGAATAAGTGGAGTATTCCCATTGAATAAGTGGATGGCATTGTAGATTTCCTTTCTTGTTCATTATCCACTGAGAAGTGGTGAATCCCCACAGCTTGTGGATGCCCGCTACAGCGGATGAATTGTAATTCCTTGTTGCATAGTTGATCATTGTAAGCCAATCACTGTATGCTCTCACCTTGCCTGTCCTGGGATCTGGGTGATCAGAAGGTGTGAGGCCTCTAGTTGGTAGTTGCAATTGATGCTAACACTGTCATATCATTGTATGTAATTTTTGAAAAAAATTAGGGTAGCATTTTACAGTGGTATCAGAGCTTTCAGTTATCCTGCCAGCCTGTTGGGTAACTGATCTTGTTGTAGTTAGTCAAGCTAGATCAGAGTTTCAGTTGGGCTACATGGCTTTTGAGTGTGAGCCATTGAAAGCTTTGTTTAAATCATTGGAGCAAGATCAGTTTTCTAGCGAAGAGGGCTTTGAAAGATGGTGCAAAGAACAAGAAGCCATCTCAGATTTTCAAGAGAAGATGAAGATGATTGGTAGGAAGCTTGAACGATTACCTCGGGCTAAAGAAATTTTTCTTAGTATCTTGGATGAAGCAGAAGGTTGTCTGTGTAAGGTTGACCAATCACCTTCTCAGACAGTGTGTAAAGCTTTGGCTCCTCTGATGTGCTCGTTGGTCAAGCCAGAATTGATGAGACATCATGACGAAGAGATAAGGCTTGCAGCTGTCACCTGCATTAGTGAAGTTGCAAGGTTTTCAGCTCTTAAGGCACCCTATGATGATGATACTATGAGGGTTATTTTGCAGCTGATGGTGGAGAGTTTCCAAGGGCTGCATGATGTAAAAAATCCTACCTTTGATTAGAGGGTGAAAATTCTAGAGATTATGGCGAAGGTTAAGTTATGTTATTTGCTGATTGATCTCAAGTGCAATGATATGATTCTCTAGATGTTTGACTACTTCATTTCCAGAATCAGGAGACGTCATCAAGGAAGTGTAAAAACAAGTATGCTCAGCGTCATATCCCTGATCCTAGATGAAGGTGATGATGATGTTTGCTCATAGTTGCAATCAGATTTGTTGATCATTTGGAGGAAGGAACAACATGTATCCTCTGCAGCATATGATTTCACATTAAAACTAATGGAGCTGAAGATTGAGAAGTTCAAGGATCAGCTGATTGCAAAAGAGTTAATCTCTTTTGGTATACAAGTTCCTCAATTTCTGCAAGTGGATAGCATGTCATTATCAAATAAATGAGCTGAGTGGGATGATGAGTCTTCATGTGGAGTAATGGATATTCACAAAGCTGAAAGTCCTATGGCAAGTGTAGTGGAAGTGTGTTGGAGTTTCTTTGATGAAGTCAATGAAGACCTAAAAGCTAAAAGAATGGACTTTGCAAGTCCTAAATTTGATGAGGAGCTTAATGGCTATGAGGATGCCAATTCTTTAGAAACAAAAGTAAGAATGATTGATGGAATGTTAGAAGGCAAATTATCAAGTGAACCTAAGATTGTTGCAGCTGAGAGTTTTGAAGGATTTGAGGAAAGTAGAGTTGCAGCAGTTGAAGAATTTGAAGCTGCTGAAATTTGTGGGACAGCACTAAACATGGAACTTCAATATCAATCTAGTGATGGCAATCCCAATTTTGAGTGGGAAATTCCCATACAAGAACCACAGTTGGACTTCTCAGATGACTCAGAGCATGTTAATGATAAGAGTAGCAATGGTATGGATTCTTTGGTTGATCATATTGCTTCTCCACCTACACATGATGAAAAATCAGAATATGGCAGCCAAAGACAGTTGAAACAAAAGCCCTTAGTTTGAGAAGTCTTGTAAGATCAAATGGTGAAGGAAGATAGAATAATTCAAGCATTGTCAAGAATGGATAGCACTCACAAACACATAGAAGACCTCATTTGGTCAGCCCAAACAGAGGAAAGACAAAAAGGAATGGGACACGGTGTTTCTCATACTCATTTGTTCCCTTTCAAAGAGGCTTTGGAGTTAATAAAAGAAGACTATTTACAAATGGTTGGAGATAGAGACAGGGCTATCCAATTGGTGAAAGATCAAGATAGACAGATTGCTGATCTTTGTCTACTTTTGAGTAGGCATAATCAATCCTTGCATAATTCAGAAAATCAGTCCTTTATAATGGCTGTCCCTATGGTCCAAGATGACAAGACAAATGGCGTAGGAGTTGAACAAGATGAGGAAAGGATTGAAGAATCATGCAATAATGAATCTTGCAGCCTTGTGACATTTAGTAATGATAACTTCCTTGAGCCACTTCCATCCCTAATCACTTGGGAAGAAGCTGGGACAAAGCAAGATTTGATAGTGTTTGATGAATTCAATGTAAGCATTAAAGAGGATTCCAAAGTTCCGATTTGGGACAACGACATTCTTCCTCAATTTTATGAGATTGCTACTCTTACACATGGAGAACTAATGGAAGAAGATTCTACAAGTGTTGGCATTCAAGGTACAAGTGCTAGATATGAAAATTTCAAAGAAGATGCACTTGTGAAGATTGAAGACATGGCAAAAGAGTTTGACAGATATTCTGATTTTTATGACAGTAGTCAAATTTCTTTACTCCATGACGAAAGAACACTCTTTTCACATGAGGATGATAATACCGTGGAGTCTTCTATAGATGGCTCTCAAAATTTGGTTGTTACAAATGGAATTTGTGTGGTGAATTCAAGTCATAAGAATTCTGATTTTGTATATCAGACTTGGGAGGATGTGGAAAGGACACAAAGTTGGTGTAAAATATGGTCACAAAGGGCCAAGGAGGCTAAGCTTGTAGCTGCCCATGCAAGACAGCATCTTCAACAAGTTAGAGAACAAGTTCACTGTTTAGATCGAGCAAGACAACAAAGGGAGGCTTATCTTAGATCTCTTTTTCTCAAGAATGATGCTGAATATGTCATGAACAAGCCTCTTATGACAACCAAACCCAATGAACAAATGAATTTATATGAATCAGAAAATTCATGTTGTTCACATGTTGGTAGTAATGAAATTGATGATACATATCTTTTGGATGGTTTAGTGAAGACCTCAAGTATGATGGAACAATGGATAGATGAGAATAATTCAGAATTTTCAGCTGATGTTGGTCATTTGCTTGATAGTGTTGTTGATCGAATTGACGACACCCTTAGTGGACCAGCCACTCAAGAGTTGTCTTTGATGGGTGTTGAAGGCATCCATAATTCATCTTTGGCTATGTCACCAATTGATTATGATATGGCAGTGTTTTATTTGCTGATTGGTGACTTCATTTTCTTTGATTCGTCATGGGTAAGTAGCTGTACTACTTGGAATTCCATTGCACTTTCTAATTTTTCATGGTCTACACAGCTATTCAGCTGCTTGGGAGTGTGTGGAGGCATGTTTATTTGATGGCCATTGAATATTTGATGGATTTACTTAGTGTGTATGGGCATGTTGACAACCATGATTTCATTCTTGTTGCTGGCTTGAGTTACAACAGCGGAAATTGGTGGCTTATAAAGTTGATCTATGTGCATATGGAAGTTAATTTTTACATCTTTTTGAAGGTCTACTCATACAGATGGATGATATGTGATGATTGGGTCATGATAGATATCTATAGCCAGATGGGCAGGTCTATATGGGATCCAGGTGGTTGGTGTACAGGTGTAGTTGTTCTCTCTTTTGGCTTCAGGTGTTGTGACCGTTTGGTGAATTGCAGTGCAGATTGCTTGAGGACAAGCAATCTTTGGGAAGGGAGGATTGTAATGTTCCCGATTGTCTTTCCGCCAAAAGGATAATTATTGTTCTAACTATTTAATGTTACCTGGCAGAAAATGCTAAGTTTAAAAGGTAATATTAAATAATTATATCAAAAGGTTATAAAGTGACATGATAGCTTACTTTAATAAAGTCACTTTATACATTAAGTGAAGGCGGGAAAATAATAAAAGTTCTTTTGAGAGAAGTAATATGAAGAGACAAAAGGAAAATAATATTATATTCCTCTCGAAACGTTATAAAAGGACAATGAGAGCTCATTTGGAGGCATGCTTGGATTTGTATTGTTACTCTGTTGGATTGAACCTGCTTGTTCTTCCATTTTATTCTTCCTTCTTGTGGACGAAAACCCACTCGAAGATCGGTTTCGGTGGTAGAATATCCACCCTAGCTGATAATGGTGGTTTTTACACAGAAAATCACATAGAGCCAAATTAGAGATTGTAGATTTCTAGGCAGTTTGATGTTTGTTTCAGATTGGAGTTGATAGAAATCAATAGTAGATACATTTTGTTGTGCTTCTTTGGGAGTTTACTTATATTTTTGGTATGCTCAAGCTGGGCCGTACATCTGCATTGCCGTACTAGCTGGAAGCATGAATTGTAGTTTGCAATAAATATTGTTTTTAGTTTGATCAATGCTTTTGGGTATTGTTTTTGAATGATCAGACAGCTTCATTTATAACCTTTAGCAAGGAGATTGATACATATTATGGATTGTTTGATGATGTCCGTACATCAGCTGGCCGTATTGTTGTGAATGGTACGATTCAGCTGGGAGTTAAATCTTGAATTTAATTCATTCTTTCTGTTTGGATATTGATTAGTATGCTCAGATAAATCATCTTGGGTCACTTGATATACATTAGACTTGAATTGAAGTTGTTTCAAAATCATCCGTACCTGGCATAGTCCGTACCGGCTTGATGGTACGATCAAACAGTATAAAAATGAAAGAGTTTTTGAGGATCAAAATCTGATTGGATGTTATTGTCCAGGCCATATCTTTCTTTTCAGTATATTTTCCATGGGTTTTTAGTATAGAGTTGACTCATATGAATGCATCCGTACTTCCTGTGATGTACAAGCAGATTGGGATCGATTTGCCATAGAGATTATTGAAGAAGTTTTGAAATGCAAAGTTGATAAGAATGGTTTGGTATGACTTAGGCGACCCTTATGGTATTGATTGGTGTTGATTAAAAGTGAGCTTGGATTTTATTGTGGCTGCCGTACTCTTGGAAGGGCCGTATCAGTGCTGGTACGATTTCTAGTTTGCAAATTATTCTGAGTTTTTTTATTTCCTGTTTGGAGTTGGAAAATATTGGTAATATGTTTGTAAAGCAGGCTGAGTTAATTATTAGGAGGTCTGAGCAGTTATTGGTTCCATTTGAATAACTTGGGGAAAAATCAGACCGTGCAGACCTGAGTATGGACTGTCATTCACTTTGGGCAGTCTGTTATGTGTATGAAATCGTGGATGCTTGAATGAGTATTGATTGTATGGGAATAATGCAGCTGCAAGAGAAAGAATGTAATGTCTTGTTCCTTGTGAAGCTAAATCTGACTCCTGGCAGCCATACATGTATAGCAGCCTGATTTCTCTATCAGTACAATCTGGGCAGTAAGCAATCTTCTCTTTGGCAAAGGATTCATGTTTTCTTCATGATATCATGCAGGGTTTGATCTCTCCCTTCAAGAATATCAGGGGTAATATTATCAAGTTCTAATCATGTATTATTGATTATCATTCTATTGATTTGTATTATAATCTTTATGCAATCACATGATAACCCCCGGATGGTTTACCGCTAGTGTGGAGTAAATGAATCTTTTTTAATTGTCCTACCCACTGAATAAGTGGATGGCATTGTAATTTTCCTTTCTTGTTTATTACCCACTGAGAAGTGGTGAATCCCCATAGCTTGTGGATGCCCGCCGCAGCGGATGAATTGTAATTCCTTGTTGCATAGTTGATCATTGTAAGCCAATCACTATATGCTCTCACCTTGCCTGTCCTGGGATCTGGGTGATCAGAGGGTGTGAGGCCTCTAGTTGGTAGTTGCAATTGATGCTAACACTGTCATATCATTGTATGTAATTTTTGAAAAAAATTGGGGTAGCATCTTACAGGGAATCTATGGCAGAGATAGCTCGAATCCTAAAAGGGATGAATTGGCAATGGAGTGCTGGTAGACCTATTCAGAATGGTGCACAAGGAAGTAACTCAGCTAATGACAGGGTTTCAATTAACCCACCCTCGAGGACATTCAGAGCCAAATTCTTAGAGAGAATTGAGGTAGACCGCTTTGAGGAAGAACAACTTGTGCCCCCAAGACAAGAGGATGAGATGGCAAGGTATCATGCTAAATATAATGCCCTAAATCCAACTATCCGTCGTGACATGTCTTTTGTTGAGTATTATGAGATGAAAACAAGAAACAAGCATAGGAGGAGAAGGTATGAGGAGCGGCCCCGTAGGGACACTCAATAGCGTTGAGAAAAATCAATATACCCACATATGATGGATCAAGTAGTTGTTCAGCTAGGGCATGGTTGCAAAAGTTGGATACATATTTCTCCTTGAACCTCATGTTTGAAGAAGCCATTAAGTTTCTAGGAAAGGTTTGGATCAATTGAGCATTATGTAGCAGAATTTCAGGGGCTTTTGGTGATGGTTTGTAATGTCCCCTTTCCAAGCCTAGTCATTGGTGGGCCCAATAGCCTATTTCAGGATCCTGATAGGCTATGAGGTATGGTAAGGGGTTCTTTTTGGTGATGGGCTTCTGGTTCAGTTGTTATGTTTACTAATGTTGGATTTGAGCTCTATGTTTTGTTAGGATGACCTTGCCACTTTTTGAGGCTTTATCGGGCTCCTGGATAGTTCTCCAAGATTTTTGGAGAGTTTGTCCATTTATAGAAAATCATTCCGAGGGCATCTATTCTCATTCCTAGTCTTTTGGAGCAGCTTGGTTCAGTTTAATTATCAAATTGGTGAAGTTTGGAGTTTTCCGTAAAATTGATAATTAAACAGGCTATTTATTTATTTTTGTGCACTTAAGTCATAAGGTTGGAAATATTAAAAAGCTAACTTAAGTGCTATAGGATTTTGGAATGGGAAATGTTTTATTTTTCTCCTAGACACATTAAAGTGAGCACATGTCTTGGAAATAGAGATTATTATAAGTTTGAGGAGAAAAAAGTAATATTTTCAAGAAAGGATTATCTTGTAACTCCCAAGTGCCTTTAAAAGTGGATGGAGAGCTCATTGTTGGGTTTCATGCTTGGATTTTGTAACGAAATGCAGCTGGAATTGAACCAGAGAGTTCATTCTTCCTTTTTGAGGACGAAAACCCTCTAGAGGATGATTAGTTTTGGTGGTGGAATATACACCCTAGCTGATAATGGTGGTTTTCACTCAGAAAATCACATGGAGCTGAATGGAGTTGATAGATTCTTGTGAAGTTTGGTATGGGATTCACATGGATATTATTATAATAAGTATAAGATGATTTTTGGAGTGGTTTTTGGGCATATACTTGTGTTTAGTGAAAGTTACCTGCCTGGCCGTACATCCTGGGCCGTACAATGCAGATTGGATTGATTTTGACTAGAAATTATTGTTGATGATTTTTGATACAAAGTTGTTTGGGATGCTTTTGTATGATAAAGGTGCCTCATTTAAATATGTTTTCAGTGGTTTTGGTGCTGGTTTGAGATTGTTGTGTGGATTCCGTACTATTTAGGGCCGTACGGATTTGTAGCTGCATTTAATGAATCTCAGATGAATTCTTTATTGCATTGGGTTTTCTTTGAATTGGATTTAGAGTGTTATGATGTGTGGATGGTGGCTGTATAAGAGTTTGCTCTGAGATTTTGGCATTGTGCTTTGTGACTCTTTGTTTTGGTTTCCATGGTGCCGTACAGTATGAATTATGGCCTTTGTAAAATGCAGTTCTGAATGGGTCTGATGTTAAATAGGCAGTGATTGGGGCTTTAATACAGTGTAAATGTGAGCTACAATAACAATTTATGGGTGGTTTGTTCTTCCTAGTATTTGGTGGCTATGTTCTATGACAGGGTTGACCGTACCATTGACAAGAGGCAGAAATTTCAGAGTTGTCTTTCATCACCTATCTTCATGTTCAGTACTCATTGATATATCAGATTTATCAAGGAATGGATTGACGTGTGTGTGTTGCAGGTGATCTTCATGATTCATACCTTCCTCTTGGCACTTGTTCAAAACCCTATCTATTACTTCTGATTATGGAATTGCATTATTCTAAGCATTGTAATTATTTCTTTATTTTGCAAACTCACTAAAGAACCCTTGGATGGTTTACCGCCAGTGTGGGCAAATTGCAATTCCTTCTTTCATGTTTCTACCCACTGAATAAATGGATGGTTTTGTTATTTTCATTCTTCTTTAATCCCCACTGAAAGTGGCGAATCCCCACTGCATTGTGGATGCCTGCTCAAGCAGATGAATGTATTATTTATTGCACAATGCTATAATTTGTAAGCCGAAACACAATATGCTCTCACCTCGCCCAGTTGGGATCTTGGTGATCAGAAGTGTGGAGGTCATTTAGTTGTGCTAACATTGATTATCATTGCTCAAATTTTGAAAATTTTTTGGGGTAGATTGTTACATGGTTCTAGATGTGATAGAGGAGACTTTTAGTGCTCTTTGTAGAAGGTCTAGGTGATTCGCTCAAGGGGTTGGCGAGAGCATTAGAGCTAGGGTCTTTGTAGGAGGCCATTAGGAGAGCTTTGAGCTTGGAGGATTTAGTGGCTAAAGGTAAAGTCAACCACAAGCCATGTCCAATGGTGCGGGATAAGAAAATCGTCCAAAAAGATGCCCCTCAAGCAATGGCATTGCCCCCAAAACCAAGCAAGGTTGAAGAAACGAAGAATGAGCTTTAGAGGAAGAAGTTGTGCTTTTCTTGTAGAGAGCCATGGGTGTCGTGACATAGATGCTTGGGGAAGGGGCAAATACATTACATAGAGGTTCCTCTCGGGGAGGATTCAGAGACAGAAGGATCTAAGCCTGAGGCGATGATAGAGTCCGAGAGGAAAGAAAAAGAAGAGGTCTTAGGAGGTACTCTTGCTAGTCTTTCCGGGGCACCCAAGTACCACGCTTTTAGAGTTCGGGGAGTCTTGCAAGGTCACAAAATGACAGTGCTGATTTACGGTGGGGCCACTCATAATTTTATAGATGTAGATTTGGTTTCCAGGAAAGGTTTGGATGCGAAAAAGTTTGATGGGTTTAATGTTATGCTCGCAGACGACCATATTATTCTTTGTAGGGGTGGGATACAACAACCCAACTTATCTTTGGGAAGGTATTAAGTTAAGGATGATTTCTACGTTGTGGGATTGGGCGAAATGGACATAGTCTTGGGCATGCAATGGTTGCACTCACTTGGAGAAGTTACTCAAAACTACCAAACAATGGAGTTCAAATTCAAGGCGGATGGGAAGGAGGTGATACTCCAAGGCATTTCAAATGGGACCCCAAGCATGGTTGAAGATTCCCTCCAAGGTAAGATACTCCACTATGATAATGTTTGGTCCAATTTGAATATGTTCATAGTAGCACACCAAAAATGGCCACCCTATGGATATTGGCAAAACGGAACCTTTTGGGAAAGAATCATCAACTTGGAATGGCTGATTGGATTCTTGGTGTCAAGGATTATATTATATGGATCATTCTAAGTGCTGTCTTCCATCTTAAAACTGCTGTTACCTATATTCTCAGCTTTCCCCACCCCTTTGGGACAGTCATTAATAGGAAGTTGAAGGTGTATTTTCTACCTTCAGCCTTTAATGGGGTATTTGGGAATGATGAAAGAAAGTTTCCAGCCATGATATCTTTATCTCTGAGCAAAGAAAGGCAAGGTGACAGCCATGGCAAGATGCTGCAGCTGATTGTATCATGTTTGGACAGTATTAAACCGGCAAGTGTTGAGGAGTTTTCTTGGTCTAATGAGGGGACAATGTGGGATAGCACGGTCAGAAATAAAAAATTCTCTGGTAAACTTTATAACAGCATTCTGGGAGAGGTGATTGACATGAAGCTGAAACTTACACATATGATGACGAGGTCATTAAGGAAGCAAGGGTGGTGATGAAGCCGGGATTAGTGAGTATCATTGCTAAAGAGGATAGTTTATTTGTTGTAGTGCCCAGGATTGATGAGCATGAATCCATGATATGCTGCCTTGGCAAGAAGTGGGTAGTGTTTCTGGAGTTGTCATTTCTTGAGGACAAGCAATATTTGGGATGGGATGATTGTCATGTCCTCTCCATTCAAATAAATTAACTTTATTTTTAATATTAAAAATAAGTGTTGTGTAACAAATTAACACTAACAAATAAAATATAATTTTAATAATAATATTAATATTATTAACAATAAAAATATAAACTTCAAACAGGTCGGCGCCAAAGGAGATTCAAAATACAAACAAGGTCGGCTTATTTGAATCAATCTAAATTGGTATAAATGGGGTGCTCAAGCCTTCATTTGGGTATCTGATTTTTGGCATATTATTTTCAAGCTACTTTCAAATACATTTTTGCTTGTGAGGATGAAATCCCTCATCAGCAAGGTCTAGGTTAGGACGCAACCCTTCAGCTAGAGTCATTGAGCAAATTCAACTAGAATTTATATTTGCGCTGAAATAGAATTGTTGTTACCTTTTCTTTCAGATTCGAGGAGATTTGTGGATTCGAAGCAAGGAGAGATCTATCTCCAGGATATTCCAGCATTTGTTTGTGATTGGTGCCTGGTGCAGCGATTGGAAGTGTAGAATCCTCTTCCATCATTTACTAGACCACGCGCGAGAGGAAAGCATTTGAAGCGGAGTTTGGGGGTGTTTCGACACAGGTCAATGTCACATCGTAAGCAAAGATCCATCGCCATCAGAAGAACCACGATACGCTGAAGTTATAAACTCGCTTAGGAATTACACGGTGGGGATTATGTTGCTATCACTATCCCAGAACCATATTGGGTGTCTCTAACACCTCCAATACAGGAGTGCATACACTTATTGATCTTCAGGCATTCAAAACACTGCGTTCCAGAACCGTGGGGAGAAGGTCCAGTGATTAGGAGGTTTTGAATCTGCATTAGCTACTCAGATTCCGCGAAGGGGAAGATGCGGACTAGCCGATAAATAAGCTAGCATCCATCATTCGAGGCAAGGTTGTCATTTGTTGAGCATATGTTTATACAGACCTTGAACTAGCAATTGTTATTGATTTGTCATCTGAATTATAACAAGGAATTCTAAAACGCCATTGCTGTTAAGGCAATTAAGCATTATCTATGTGGTATAAATTGCGAAACTCGTGCTTGGTATTTAATAGAACTGTTTGAACTCTGACCTAATTCAGTAGACTGTGAATTAATTCATCTGTTATTATAATTTACACGTGGTTTCAATCTGGGAGGTATATATAATTCTGGAAATTACATATACATTCATCATCCATCACTGGGGAAATTATCAAGGATATTACAGTTTACATAATTTTTGTGTTAGGATATATATTTTATCCATACACATGCATACATATTTCTAAAATCATCACTCGAAAAACCTTATATATCAAGGAAATATATAAAATACAAGAAAATAGAGATGCATCATACAAATAAATAGATGTCTGCAGTTTCCTCAGTGGGAGCATAATCTAATCCATGGGTGTCAACAATTTCTCTCCACATTGGCAATGATTCCTCTTCAGCAGATTGTGCAGCTTCCTCTGCATGTTCTTCTTGTTCTTGCATTAGCTACATCTTCTCCCCCTTTGGCAACTCCATGAATTGTGGGCATTCTTATAGATTGCATCGATTGTAGCAACATGATCCTCAATCTCTGCCATAGCTCCAAGTTAATTGGGGTTCTTCCCTTTCTTTTGGTTTTCAAGACTCTGAATTCTAGCCCAAATGGTTTTCCTTTCAACAAATTCATTGTAATCCAGACAATGATCCTCAATCTCTGCCAAGGCTCCAAGATAATTGGGGTCCTCTGTTTCTTTTGGTCCTCAAGACAATTCTACCCCAAATGGATCTCTTTTCAACAAATTCATTGTAATCCAGACGATTTCTGGTGAGGTCTTCCAATTCAGATACATCATACTTGTACTTTCTCCAATTTGACTCCCTCTTTATTTGATCAATGAAATCTTCAGGTTCATATATCCTGTGATCCCTGAATGTAGTGAAATATTGTTCCAAGATTGTGGATGCACATTTGAGACCACAACAGTTGTAGAAAGTGAAATCATGGATTTGGAAAGAAAAGGTTAAAAGGGCAGGCTTTGCTGCTTCATGAAAATCCTTATCAGCAGATTCATTTTGTAGAGAGGTCATAGGAGTCTCAGGTTGCAGTAGTTGCAAGTATGTGCACTCTGGTTGAGATCAGTCTGTCCCATTGAGGTCACCAAGGGTTGCAAATGTTGCAGGAGGTTGGCGGTATCCAACCTTGAGTCATCTAGTTGATTTTGTGTCAATTGTAATTTGTAATCTATCTTGTCTGGTATATACTGGTGGAAAAGCCTCCAAGGTGCATCGTAAAATCATTTTACATTAATACATTGCAATGTTTGGATCATCTTTTGTAGTTAAGCATTTTGCTATGATAGATATCTTTGTTTTTGAGGAATTTAAACAAATATGAATCATAGCTAGACTGGTAGTAGTGTTTCCTTAAATTTCATAATGGTTTACTGAGTTAAATGATATATCGGGTGAATGTTAGATAATACTGCAAATCTGTAATTATTCTCTATGTCTTCATTATCTATCTACCCAATGGAGTATGGCATTGGTTTAATGTCCCCATTTGGCGTTTAGCCAAGTTTGTGACCAATAGCCTATTCCCTTGAGCCTCTGTAGGCTATCTGGGTTGGTTAGGGAGCTCTGTTTGTTGTGAAGAGCACAGGTTCAGTTATTTGTGATGTTTTGCCTTGGCTTTGAGCTCAGTGATGTTTCAGGATGGCTACGTAACTTTCAGAAGTTTGTTCGGCCTTTCGGATAGCTCTCCAAGATTCTTGGAGGAGCCGCCTATTTATAGTAAGTCACCTGGATGACATCGTTTTTCATCCCAATCCTCCTAGAGCACGTTGGTATGATTTATTTTGCAGTTCGCTTGAGTTTGGGATTTCCCACAAAGTTGGATGGACTAATGAGTTTTTTAATTATTATTTTCACTTAAGTCTCCTAAGGGTGAAAATAATTAAAAAGTACCTAAGTGTCATAGCTCATTGGAAAGGTTATTAATTGTTCTAAATGATAGACACTTAAAAAGGGGGCCTCATACATGATATATTTTTATTATTTCAAAAAAGGTCTTTTTGAGAGAAGAAATATGAAAAGGTAAAGAGAAAATAATATTATATTCCTCTCAAAAAGTTATAAAAGGGGATGAGAGCTCAATTGGGGGGATGCTTTTGAAATTTGATATTGTTATTTTGTCGGATTGAACTTGAGTGTTTTTTCATTTTCCTTCTTCAGGACGAAAACCCTCTTGGAGATGATCAATTTCGGTGGTGAGAGATCCACCTTAGTTGGTAAGGGTGATTTCACACAGAGATCACATATGAGCTGAGAAGATGTCTGATATTTGATGATTGTTGTTTGTTAATGGTGATTAATAATTTTGGAGTGTTTTCTAAGATGTTTCCTGTGAAGTTTTGAAGTGCAAATTGCTTTATTTCTTGCTGGCCGTACAGTTTGGCTGTACATATGCAGGAGGGATGTCTTGGAGTTTGTAAGAGGATCAAAGCATGAATGTTCCAGGAGTCTTTTGATTGATGATTGTTAGTTTATAATATTAATTTCTGAGCAATCTAATGATACTCTGATGCAGATTTGGGTATTGAGTGTATGTCCGTACCATCCATGGCCGTACTGGGCAGAAGTACGATTTTGTTGTGAAGTTATTGTTAATAATTTTGTGGCAGATGATGCTTGGGTATTAATAACCTTGTGATGGCACTATTTACTAGAACATTTGCAAGTGTTTAATGCTGTTATGATCTATTCTAGGCAGGTCGTACTGATCTCATGGCGTCATACCATGCAGAGTGGGATGAATATATATATATATATATATATGTAATCAAAGCTAATATATATATATATATATATAACCTATAAAATATTACACAAGACTACAAACAAGGGATTAAACAATGACTACAAAAGGTGCATACGCAGTTTGAATAATGAAATTGCATCTATCGCAATAGAACAATTACTCACACAGGTTTGCACACTTTAAACAATTGACAAAAATTGTATTGCAGTAAAAACACATACAATAATACTGTTCTCTTGAAAAGAGTTTTTAGGAAAATTCTTTAAAAAGCATATCTTTCCCCAAAAAAACATCTTACAATGTCCATACCACTTACCAATAAAAAATTTCAGAAGCAACTTGGAAACTTGCATAACTCTCCAAGTCCTAAAAATAAATCAGCTTTCCTAATTTTAATCCTTCTACTCTTACTTCTACTTTTTCTATTATGGTGGAGATTTCGAATGTTTTTTCTATCTTTTCTAACTAAATTATAATTTGCATAATCCACAAATAAAAATATTTTCACATCTTTTGTAATTTATTAATTTTGAATGCCACTAAGCTCTTGCTTTTCAAAAAAGTAAACCTTATGTTTCAAATTAACCTCGGATAGTGTGATAACCTCACTCAAATTTTAATATAAAATATTTACCACTTTTTGATCACCAAGATCCTGTGAGGTCGAGGTGAGAGCATACAATGAGTAAATATGATTATCCACCACTTTCTAATCACCAAAATCCTGTAAGGACATGGTGAGTGCATACAGTGGGCGAATAATAATTTAAATATATTTTATTTTTATTTAAATAACAAACCCAAAAAAATGGAACAATAGATAGCACAAACAAAATGAATCCTACACAATCAGACCAGAGCTGAACATTTTTATTGAATATGCTGGAATACATCAAAGATACACACATACTGTCATGCTGGAGAAGATAGACCAATCTGGCTCTGCTGCATATATGTTGCTCCAATCTACAAAATACTTGCGGATAAATTAAACAAAACATTTTCAGCACACATGCAATCCACGTATGAGACTGCCCACTAGAAACTAAATGTCCTCCGATCTCTAGACCCAAAGGTTTTTGTCTCTGAATCAATAGGTGAACACAGAGTTCAACCAATACAAAAGAATATGAGAGAAGCAACGGATCTCATGGCAAACCAAGAACCTCAATTTATAGCATAGTGAGGCAAACTTGGGCACACAAATTCCAACACCCCGGAAGTTGTTCTTTCAGCATAAAATAGCAAATGCAAGATTCCTCCTCAAAATTGGTGCCTCATTATTGCTTTGTCATATAATCCGTCATAATGCTTTGTAATTCCCTCATAATACTCTACCACTATGTTACCGGATCCTTCACCCCAGCCCGTGGATCCTGATCGGATTTGTTTCGGATCCTGATCTTAATCCGATCCTGTATTCGGTTCGTCTAGGATCCCGCATTCCACCTGCGGATTCGTCCCATGTGAACCCGGGCCGAATCCAAGCAAAACCCGGGCCAAATCTGGATGAATCCACGCTCTTTGACGGGTCAACACTTGATTTTTTGCCTCCAAACATATTGGATACATCCCAATTATAGGCTTGTATATGGATACATTTGGATGTGGTATCCATGCCATATCCAGGAGTATCCTATTTGTATCCAATATCCAATTAGTGGATACATGTATTGAGATACAAGAGGGGAAGTATCCAGCAACTCTGCCAATCACAGTTCAAATAGAATTAAGCCTATGTGCATCACTTCATACTTCATCATTTCCACAAAGCATAATGTCTTACTTTCTTTTTCACAAAATGTATAGGTGTCTGCCTACATTTATCTCACTCTAAGACTAAGGGACATTGCTGCTGATAAGTGTTCAAAACTGGAATGAGTGTTAGTTATGGCGACTGTCACAGAGAAAGGAATAGAGGCAGCAAAAGGGGCGCTCTCATTACTGAATATTAATACCTGCTCACAGTTTGTGGAGTTGCTATGCTGGAACCAACAAATGTTGAAGTTCAGAGACAAATTGTTACAGATACTGATTACAAGCAATGATATTCTGTAGCTGCTTAATCTTCTCATCTAGTCTCACGTACACTTTACTGACCTTTGATTGCACTGTCCTCAACAGAGCAACCTTAAGTAATAAGTTGTGATCCTCTCCTTCTCAACATATCCAGACATATCGAATACAACCCAATTATTTGTGGTTCTTCTAATATACCACTACCTATGTCATCTAATATGGATGATGATGATGCTTTTTTTGAAGACCCATATGACACTGATGCATGATCAGTGATGGTTGATTGTTGACACTTGACATTATTATTTTTAATTTTAATATATATCATGACATTCGAGTTTGACTAATTGACATTGTAGTATTTTTAATTTTTATTGTTTCAATGTTTTATGGAGGTTTTGTTTATTATAATTAAATGATCATGATGCTATGTGGTATTCTGAACTTAATTACTGCTGCAAATATGTATATATTTTTGATTTTTATATGTTTTTGTATTAACGAATCCAAAACGAACCCACAACAATTTTTTTTTTGGGACCGAATCCACGAATCGAACCCGCGAATCCGAATCCGAATCAGTATCAGGATCAGTAACTTATATATCTATGCAAATGTGCTTGGATTTTCATTGTGATGTATAGGCGCTTAATTTCAGTGATAATGTGAGGGTTTGGAGCTGTAAATAGTCCATAATAAGTAGACTATACTTGCAGGCAGCGCCATACAGGGTCAAGAAAGGTGTGATTTTCTGAGTTAGATCAGTTGAACTTTGAAGATGAGATATATTCCATAATGGAGGTGTTGTGACCTAATCACACATCGCCCCATTGCAAATGGGGACCCCCCCCCCCCCCCCCCCTTTTTTTTTTGAGCTCCGATGCTTTGCTTGCATTTTGGATGATGTCTTAGGTTCATTTCCTTTGCCAATCCAACAATGAGTCTCTCCTAGGAGGTTTTGCTTTAGAACTAGAGGTCTCACTTGGAACATGAACTTGCAATAATAAAGAGTCTTGATCAAATTCCATTCAAATGGGAAACCAGGAAGTCATCTGTCAAGGTTCAAATGAACACTGAGATCAATCCTGATGCATGTTTGAGATCCTAAAAATGACTAAGTCTGATATTCTGATATCCTGAAAAATTCTGAAAACTGACTAAGTTTGAAATCTAGTGGATCCTCCAAATTCTATAATCTGCATGTTAAATCCTATGGATCCGGGACCTATCTCAAACATCTTGGAAGTATATTTCAAAAATATTTAACATTTCCTATACTTAAATATATTTTTAAAATATACTTCCACCCAGGGGTCTTCACCTTCAAAATTTGCAAAAAATGGCTAAGTATTCAAGCAAAGGACAAAATGATCATCCGATGCGCCAAGACATGAGGAAAGGACAAAATTTTGATCTAGTGCGCCGATTTTGAGGTGAGGATTGATTGCAAGTTTTGTGACTTCTTTCAAACAAAGATTAAATTGGCGATCCAATGCGCTTCATCCAATGTGCCACTTTGGTGAGGATTGTTTCAAGTTTTATACAACCTTTCAGACCAAGATCCAAAATCCTTAACCAATGCGCCTCAACCAATGCGCCCAAGATGAAAAGTTTCTTTTGATTATCAAAGTGCATCTTTCAAGCGGAGCATGAAATCTTGATCCGGTGCGCCCAAGTTGGAGAGGTTTATTTTGGTTGTTCAAATGCAATTTCCAAGTGAGGACCAAAACCTTTATCCAATGCGCCCTTGAGAAGGAAGGTGAAATGATGATTTTAGGAGATTTTTTCAACCGGAGAACAAAATAGTCAACCAATGCGCCCAAAGATGAAGGGATGAAGTATCTTGTTTCAAGTTTTAAGTGATCATTTCAACCAAGCATCAAAACCTTCAACCAAAGCGCCAACTTGATGGGAGTTTTAAGTAAAGTTTTAAGACAAATTTCAATTGAAGATCAAAGTCTTGAAACAATGCGCCATTCTGGAGTGAAGTTGAATTTAAGATTTGGGGACTTTTTCAAGCAAAGATTAAAATTGTGATCCAATGTGCCAATTTTGAGTGAGGATGAATTGAAGTTTTATGAAGGTTTTTAAGCGAAGATCCAATTCCTAATCCAAAGCGCTACTCATGTATGAGGCTGAAGTTAAGATTTTTGAGAGCATTTAAGAAGAAATCCAAATCCTCATCTAATGCGCCACTCATAAGTGAGGAGGAATTGCAAGCATTATGAAATCTTTCAAGTGGAGAACCAAATCCTCATCTAGTGCGCCACCTTGGTGTGAGGTCTAATTTAAGTTTTAAGAGACATTCAAGTGTGGATCCAACTTGTTATCTAATGCACCCTTATTTTTTGAAGGTATTCAAACAAGGATTCAGATTGCTATCTAGTGCACCACTCCCGTATGAGGTTGAATTTAAGTTTTTTTAGAATTCTTTCACGCAAACAACTAATCCATAATCCAATGCGCTACTTTCGATGTGATGCTTAGTTTGAATTTTATGATTGCTTTTAGGTGAAGAACCAATTTCCCATCTAATGCGCCTAGGTTAGGAAAAAGCATGAAATGATTCTTATGTGTTATGAAATCAAGTGTTTATCAAAAGGATTGATATTGTCTCTTTCCTTGTGTTGTAGGAGCGTTAATGGACTAAATGATCAGAAAAGGAGAAAGACACTTGGAGTCACCTTCATGCAAGGAGTAAAATGAAGATAGAAGATAGCCACTCCGAAGGAACACTTCAAGTTCATTGTGCAAGTGCACTTCATCATCTGCATCATGGAAGACATCTATCCATCAAGCTTCAAGTTCTATCAATCTCCTACTCCATGAAGCATCATCATCTATATTACTCCCTACAAAGTAGCATCCAAGAAAATCAATTTATATCCTGCAAGAGAAGAAGAATAACAGAGTTAGACAGATGAGCAACATATATCATACACATCCAGTTTACAAGAAGATGAGCAAGGCAAGATCAACAAAGATACATCCCAAACATTCAAGTTCAAGCAATCACATCGAAGACATCACACAGATGATACAATTTGGGAATATGCTGAGGTGGCACTTACGTGGCATTGCGCTTCATCATCCAATCACAGTTCGCCACATCATTCAACAAGCAAGAAGCCAAAGAGGACGTCCATGTGGAAGATGCTCTAAAGATTCCATTTTATTCTTATCTTCTTGAAAAACGTGCCCTCATTGCCTCTCTTATGTACTAAAAATAGCAAGTTGTAACTAATTGTTGAGATGGCATGATCTGGGCCCTTGGCTACTTGAATTGATCCAGGCCCTTCATTGTGATTCTGGAACTCTATATAAAGGCCTTGTTGCCTCATTTGTAATATAATAGCTAGTGGTAGGAGAATAGACTAGAATAGTAGAGTAGAAGAGACTCTCGAAATTCTCTGAGAGTACTTGAAGTTGTACATATTTCTCAAGATTAATGCAAAGACATTGGAGCTTGTTTGGTGTTAAGTGTTGTTTTGTGGAGTAACATGGTTTCTTGTATCTTGATGAAATGGAGAGATGTTTCTAAGTAGATTAAAAGTAGATTAGTAGTTCATTGATGTAATGTATGTATGTATTGAATATTTGATCAACTCCTAGCTCATGCTTTTGGCATTCATTGTTGGTGAAGTGTTGTGTAAAGCTAGTCTGAGTTTCATTATAATTTGCTTAAGTTCGATTGTGGATGCTTGTTTGAGCTGTGCCGTCTAATGGGTGCTTATATAAGCTTTCATGATTTGAAAACCTTTCCTTATCCTTAGGAGATTGCACCAACTCCATGTAGTTGTAGGCACCCTTGGCGAAGTGGAGTTAGGTTAATTAAAGAGTTTGTCTATTCATGCATCATCATTGTTTCATTGACCTTAGATCAGTTTCTCTGAACCCTCATCTTTTTCCTTTTCTTTATTGTTGAAGTATTGTACATATATCATCCACACTGAAAGGAGAAATAAGCTGAATGAAGTAAGAAGTCTGCGTAAGTCCCTTTGTGATAACCAGCAAGATCACATGTAATCACTGAGTTTATCCAATGCAAATCATAAATAAGGAACCTTGAAGTTACCTCATTGGATCACAAAGTTTAGCCTTCGGGGAACTTTACTCAAGAGAGAGTGGGAGACTTAGTGTTTTACTTTATTGTTGACTTGTCTAAAAACAATCATCAACAGGAGACAACCATAACAAACTTGCATTGCTAGAATTGGGTGATGGATTGAGTTTATCTTGTGCATGATCTTGGAAACCAGTCCTTGCTGGGCTGTCCGTACAGCAGGAGATATTACTGATCTTTCTGAGTTGAAACTCTATCAGCTGTGATCTTCTGTACATATAATCAGCTGGACAAAATGATGAGTTATCTTGGATTGCTAATGTTTATGCAGGTGGTTCTAATATGTCAATCCGTCCTTGAAAGCTGAGATGTTGAATTAGTTTATTTTCTGAGTGTATTGCAGCTCATATACTTCATTGTATTCATTATATTTATGTTGCAAAACACTATAACCCCTGGATGGTTCAACCGCACTGTGGAGAAATTGTAATGTTTACCTTTCTTTCTTTATTACCCACTGAATAAGTGGATGCCTGCTGAAAAGCAGATGCCTGCTATAGCGGATGATTGTATTAGTCTATTTGCATAAGCTTTGAATTTGTAAGCCAAAGCACTGTATGCTCTCACCTCGCCCCATCTTGGGAACTTGGTGATCTGAAAGTGTGAAGGTTCTATTTGGCTGCATCCTTGTGCTAACACTATGATAGCTTTGTATAAATTTGAAAAATAAAAATAAAAATGGGGTATCATATTTCAATCCGTCATAGTGACATGAAATTGATCAAACTTCCAGAGAATTGTTTCAGATCTGCATAATAAGGGTTTTAGATGTTCACTATTGATTAATTTCAGTAAAGCCCATTTAAGTTAATCCTCAAGTAAATCTGCAATTGCTTTAGGGGAATCATATTTTAGAACTCAACTTTGGAGCATCTTATGGGTCTTCATTATGACAAGGCTTTGCATGGTTTATTTCTTTTTCTGCTAGAATTAAGGTTTTGATCTGCTTCCTAAGAGTAAATTGATGTTAGGGGTCATTAGTGACAGAAAACTGGGCTTCCTCTACTTGATAGGGTTCAATTTGCTTGTACATGCATCAAATTTGTGAAAATTCCAGGAGATGATCTCCTAGTGCAATTCCTTTTGCTCATAGCAAAGGAGTCCAAGGCCACCTTCGATAGTTGCAAATTTATATGCCAAAGCATTGGGTGAACAATTCGATAGAGTCGAGCTCTAGATGCATTTAAACATTGCAGCATGCGACTTGGCAGATGTTTGGCTAGTATAGTAGAAAGGTTACTACGCTCTAGAAGCATGAAACAAACAAATAAATAATGCACAAAAGTTAGACCAGTTGGTAATGACTGATTAGTGTGACACACATCATCATGTTGGAATGTGTTGTAATGTGAATGGAATATTGATGAGGTGATCGTACTCTTCCTCCATGGAATCACAATATTCGATA
This sequence comes from Cunninghamia lanceolata, assembly GCA_027924645.1. Taxonomy (NCBI): domain Eukaryota; kingdom Viridiplantae; phylum Streptophyta; class Pinopsida; order Cupressales; family Cupressaceae; genus Cunninghamia; species Cunninghamia lanceolata. The sequence continues at coordinate 223,559 of BSBN01001074.1, read as the reverse complement.
GGATTGCTAGTCTCATCAAAGAATGCTGTGGCAATAATATGGAGGAGCTGGTGCACACGCCGGACGCTTGGATTGGTGTGGGTCGTAGTGAATCATTTTTTGGGAATCTAGACTTTCGTCACTGGGCGGGCACGTTCTTTTGAGGCAAGTGCATGCAACAATTGCACATGATGGCAAACCATTGTGCATGTCTTTCCTTTCAACTTGTATTCACCAATGGGCCATCTTTCTAGTTGTGCATTGAAACTAGCTTCAAATTCATATCCTAGTGAAGAGCGCCTTCAAAATCTAGTTTGATATCATCGACTTTGCCTGCCGTCACTATATAGAGTTCTTCAATTTCCTTTTCTTCAATATGTACTATTTCCACATGGGGTGCTTCATTGGCATGATCCAAAGGAATGATTGTGTGCTTATCTTGATTTTCAAAGCTCATTGTGCATTGCTTGGAATGTAGATTTGCTTTGGCATGGAAGTAGAACAGTCTTCCTAGTAGCACATGGTTTTGATCGACGTCGACCATCTCGATGACTTCAAAGTCTATTTGGAACCTTATGCCTTCAATGGCAATTTCAACATCTGGGAGCAACCCGATAGGTCTTTCTTGGGTGTTGTTTGCCATATACAAGACACGCGGTGATGGAATCAGTGCAAGCTGACCCATTGCGCCCCATGTTGTTTTAGTCAAAACATTTACCTCAATGCCTATATCAATTAATACATCTTGCAATAGGAACCCATGAATGTGCAAAGGTAAAAAGAGTTTAACATCACACCTGGGGTCCATTGCATGTATGACTTTGTACATCTTGCTTTCTTTACAGGTGTTGTTGGGCAATAGCTCGCAATCTTCTTGCAAGGCTAGCTTCTCTAGCAGATATTTGAATTTTAGCAGAACTCCTCCATTGCAAATAAGGTTGAAGATTGTGTAGCTATCTTCCTACTCATTGCTCTCAACTAGTTTTTGTTCAGTGACATTTTGTTGCGCTGTGTGAAGCAATTGCACAACTTCCATGTATATCCGGTGGTGATTGTTTGGTCCTAGCAAACTCAGATCATTTGTAACTGGGCTTACTTTTCCTTCCTGTGTGTACCTCATCTGATAGCGCAATCTATTTATCTTTCTCACTTGTGCTGCTACTTGTCAAAATTTGCACAGGCTTCTTTGGTGGAGTCACAACACGACCATTGTCATGTCCCTCCATTGATTATAGATGTATCTATAAATCATAAATCAAATATATATTAAATATTATAAATTGAATGTATTTACATTCAATGTCATAAACTAAATATAATATTATAAATCAAATAAATATAAATTAAATATTATAAATATAAATAGATATATATTATTATTATATAAATAAATATATACAAATATTAATAATATATATCCAAATATTATAATGATCATATATGATGAATAAAGATAAGGCCAATGATTATCAAGGCAACGGCGGTCATGAGATGGTATTAAAAGGAAGTAAAAATAAGGAAAGAGTCAATCAAATCATTAACTAATGATTAGCATCATTTACAAACAATGATGTCTCTTGCATAGGGCGCGACTCATGATAGCGCCAAAGTCATATAAAGGCCGATGGAAGGTTTCAAGCAAAGGCATCATACAATGTCCAATCATCATCCGTTACATCAGTAAATAGCAGATCGAAGAGAAAAACATCATTAAAATAAGAATACCGATTTACAGGGAATCGAACATCAAGAGAATTGCATCACCATATACCATTGCTTTGCCATCATTCACTACTCAGCCATTTGATTACAGCAGAATATTTATCTATTCTCAGCCGAATCATATAGCAGAAGAAATACACATAAAATTCCAGTCACACAATCATTACTTGGCAGCCGATTGAAGAATCCATTCACCCATTCTTTTACACTTGAAATCTCATTAAATCTGATCTCATTATAGCACTTGTTTGTCATTGTATCGCAGGTAAACATTATATCAGCAAACACCATCGAATATCCAAACAAATCATACCAAGCAATAATCGAATAACAGATAGAAAGCAGATCAGATAACATATACACAGCATCAAGACATCAGCAAATATCATATATCAAGCAATCATCGAACATCCTATACAAAGCATATCAGTAGATCACTGAAGAACTCATAAAGAGTTCGTGGGAGATACGATCAGGCCTGTTGAAAAGAAAATTTAACAGCAAGGTTAGAAATCTGAGAAGAATTACCATTCTTGTCTGCACCGATAGATATAGTAAGCGGATTATCAAGGTATGCATTGTTGGTCCTTCTAATACATAATGTGTTGTATGAATATTACTGTTAAATACGCATGACAATATGATATCATAGAAATATAGTAGGGCTGACAGAAGTGTCAATACATTACACATTAGAAGTAATATTTTCATTTCTGAATTTTCATGTTATCAGCATAAATAGATTGCATGTATGAATAATAAGTGATGATTAACTATGAATGAAGGAATATAGAACAATAGATTGATATGATCATGAAAGTAAGAATAGACTATCATGGTGAATGAATTTAGTTATGTATAAGAAGTCAATAATGATGATGATGAAATATGCTTGGCCAATTGTGCTATAAGGCCAAGATGTCCTATTATAAGGCATCATGTGTAAAATATTAATAAGAACAATTATGCTATCTATGAAATCAATGACAAGGCAAGTTTATGATATGCTTGGAGTTGACTAGGACTCTTCCATTAACCCCTCTATCACCTTTTGGGTATGATGTAGTTGGGAGTAGTTGGAATTAGCCTAGGTAATCCCTCGACTGGACGAGGTACTCTGGATGTGAGTGAAGTCCCTCGAGCCAAGTGATTAGGAACCCCGCGTGTGGGTGAAATCCTTGGGCCTAGAAGAACTTGTAAAAGTTAATTTTGCTTTGCGGATGGTGACCCTTGTCTGGATGAGGTACTCCGGGTGTGAGTGAAATCCCACGAGCCAAATGGTGAGGGACTCCGGGTATGAGTGAAACCTATGGGTCTCCGTAAGAGATGGTTGGACTATCTCCCTAATGAAGTCATACTTGGTGATCTAGAGCTGGTGAACGCTCGAGTCTACACTAAGTCCCTCCCAAGTCATATCATGAGCAATGATGAAAATGAATAACATATATATGAATGTGTTTATGAATTGAGAATGCCATAGTGTATAATGAAGAAATGAATTATATGAAATAGAATGTGAATATGATCAAATGTGTTAATGATTATATGTTGAAATAAATGATAAATAGATTACTAATGCTCTCTTTCACTAAGTTGAAATTGTGCAAGGTGGTAAAAAAATTTCGGCTTACTAGAAGGGAACATTACAACCATTCAGATCATTTGCCGTCCTTTTATTTGCTTCCACTTGTTGAAGTAAAACAATGCAGTCTTGCATTTTGTGATCACCATTATAGTAACCATAGAAGGGAAGGTTCTCACATTTGTAGGATGTGTGGTCTAACTCTCCGTAACTATAACATGTTACTAGGGAAGGTTGGCCTCCATTTTGACTACTGTTAGTGTTGCCTCTGCGTCGTTCACGTTCACAACGACTAGGTCATCAGCCTTGGTAAACCTTGGTGGTTTTGCTACACATAATATCCTTGATTTTGTTGTGTGGGATAACCCTAATTTTATTGTGTAGGATAACCTTGATTTTTTTGCACAAGGTGGCCTTGATTTTGTTGTGCAGGTTGGGCGACAATATTCATTGTTGCCTTTCCACATTGTTCTTGCAGTGTTTGCACAACTCTCCACGAGTTGGTATCATGAGTGGTGCTCTAACAAAAGTCACACCAAAAATTCACATTGATCCCTTGCAACTTTTTGTCGATGGGCGCAAGATGATATCTTATGCTTTTCATGGCATATTGTGCATTTTGAGATGTGTGGAAGTTGAGGAAATGGATCAATGCCTACAGCCCAAGCTCTCACTACCAAAGAGTCAGTTGCAATGTGACCTTCGCTTTTGCACCCTGTACACTAGAGGCTCCTCTTTGTTTCAGATTTTCTTTCCAGCTATTCCATCCACATAGACATTTGTCCTATCTGCTCCTCAAATTTTGCATTTGAGCCATAGGATGGTTTGCCCAAGACTTCGCCCAAGTCACAAAGTAGCATCGAAAGCTTCCTTCTTGGTTGGTAGTGTGTGTTGGACCAATTCTCTCTGGATGTGTGCGGTCAAGTTGTAGTTGAACCATTGCTTTTTGATGATGTCATTGATCATATGAGGAATCTTTGAACAAAGTTCTTTAGAGTGCTAGTCGTAATTGTGTACATTCTCACCAGCTAGATGTTTGATCTCTTTTAGCACGGCGATGTTTTGGCAGGACATCTTCGAATAATCAAAATCTGCAAGGAAGTTTTTGGCCAAAACGATTGTTGTTCCATTTGCATCGTAGTGCGAGTACCAATCCTACATGCATCTGGTTAGAGTGGCTACAGAGAGTTGTATTTTGGACATCGTCGGTGATATCCTTCGCCCTTAAAGTGATCTCACATGCCTTCACTACTTGGAGGCATCTTTGTCTCTGATGTAAGGCTTTACAGTAGTGAGCCTGTGCTCATATATAATTATGGGATTCAACATGATGTTAGTTTGGGCAACTACAAATGTTTGTGCTATAGACTGATCTACTACTAAACTAGATAAATCCTCAAAAACAAATTTACTAGGAACTCTAGTACAAATAGGTTCAAATATCTTGTCAACAGTATCTTGCTAGGCTTGATGCCAAAGGTCACACACTGCAAATTCATGTGCTTCTTCACAATCACTTAAAGGATCTCTTCTTTGGGTTGAATCCATGTGGGTTGGTAGTCTTGAGCCATAGCTTGGTTCATCTACATCTAATTTCGTATACTCGACCTTAGCAACAGTAACTTCTGGTTTGTAAATAGGCATTCCATTTGGCAAAGTGTCAATCTTCACATAGGCGTGCTGGACCCATCCATCTTGAAAAGATACATCCATGTGAGCTTCATTATCAATGCTTTCACATTTGCATAGCCTCCTTTGCACACACTGTATCTTCTTGGGTTGTCATTACTTTGGCCAGCATAGCCTCTTGCCACCTTTCATATCTCTCTCGATGCTCTTTGCACTCGGTATTGTTGCTAGTCTCCATGTTCACCTTCCACTTTGCTTCATGAATCAACCATGCCTTCGACCATGCCCCCTTTAGTGCGGTAAGGGAGTTACTCTATTGGAGGAGCTTCAATACACTTCTCTACTAGCAACTTTTTTACCCAAAGTGAAATTTCTTTAATCAACTTACAACATAAGGGAGTTAAAAACTTACTCAAAACCTCCTTGATTGATGTGTAGGCTGACACCGCAGACTGAAAAATGTAGGAGTCAATGGTGCCTTTCATAAATACATCTATGACGTGAGTCCATACTAGATCTGCATGCTTTAGCTGAGTGAGTAACTTGAACGTTCAAGAAACAAGCCACTAGTAAACCACTATGGTGTTGACAAAGCCATGTGGACAATGAGTTGAAAATGTGCTTAGGTAACTCGACCTAGCACTCATACAGGATGTTGCTAAACAGTTACTCCTGCCATTGACGGATCTTTGCAACAGCAGGCATCTTTGCTTCAATGAATTTCTCAATTTTGCATGAGAACTATTTGTGGATCTCGTCATGCATTACTTGCCAAGGCATTTTCCCGAACAACACAGAGCCTTATAGAGGGGCTCGTCAACAGAACCAAAAAAATAATCATTTTCCTGTTTCTATTTTAATTTTTAGCTTCCTACTCCATGATTAACTCATTGCTGTAGTTGCCTATAATCACAAGTCTCACCTAAAGTGTGGGAAGTGCATGGCACCCTCTCTAGAAACTTATGTGCTAAACTATTTACCTAAAGCAAATAATTACACATTGAAGACTAAAAGCAAAGCATAGTTAGACATAAACATGCACACAAATATAAAGAATCGGATTCGTTCATATTAATCCTCTGTGATCATTTACAGCCTCGAAGCATCTCCCTACAATTCTCAAAGCTTCACTCTACAAATCAAGTCTCTTTGATTATTACAATTGTGGGTTTTTATAATAATTTACCGGAGCTCTTGATGACTCGTTTTAATCGACTTTAGCATAAATCATGGAGCACTTTGTGCACAATACAGTTATCACTTACAATTTCAGTTATCATTAGTTAACTGCGCGTGCAAATTCAAACTGCTTGACAGCAGTGCTAATTAACTAAGGATCTCACAAAACACGAGTGGCATTATTTGGTGTCAACAGGAGTCTAGACTCTAGAGTTAAATACCACCTATAGAATAAAAACATAATGTATGAAACTTCTCAAATGTTTAAGCCTTAAGGTGATAACTGATATGCTGCTTCACTCAAAGCTATTTTGCCAATTAGAGACAGCCAGAAATAAAGCTAACATGTTTGGTAAGGTTTGTGTTGGTTTTTTAAAGGGATTTACTGGGTTCCAACCAGATGCCCTGATTGAGCACTCTAGTTGTGGCCATGCCACGCCTGACTCTACACCAAGGCACTTGCACTATTTCTTATGGCTTAAGAATTCTTCAGATCTTATGTGCAAACCTGGTGACTATAGCATGGAAAAAGGCTTTGCAAAATCTCCAATATGTATGTGAGTTGAGACTTCCGCTCTATTACAAAGCTATAAATATAGTTTTATATTTTTAATCCCAAGGACACATGTTAAAATACATGGAAGAAAGAGCTTCCTTTACCTCATTATGAAGTTAATTCTTCTTGAGAATATTTATTTATGCACAAGTACCTTGTTCAGAAGTTCTTGTAATCTCATTTTGATCCTTCATCGTTTCATAACATTTTTGGAGAGCAAAAGAAGATAAATGGTTTTCATCTTTATAAATACTTCTCATGTCCCATCTGCCATGAGAGTTGGTGGGAGGGGAGGTGTTACTGTTTGTACAGAGATTCAAAAGGTTCTCTATCCACCTCTTTGCATTGTCCTTACCAGCAATGGTTACCCCTTTTCCTTTGGGCATTGTCACTTTTGGATGTAAGGTATTATGGGGTTTCTCTTGGGGTACTGGATTGATTACTTACTATCATCCTATCCCAAATGTTGGGGATACTAAACATTCCTTGGGAATGCAGTTGGTTCACACAAACGGTGCTAATTTAGTGAGACGATTTCCCTTGTGCTGCTAGTAGGATATCCTAGTCATCTCTGTCATATACAAGGTATCGTGAATTTTCTCCTAGTTGACACCAAGGACAATCTAATTTTCTTGGCCCAGATGGCATGGGGACTTGCATGTATCACTAGTTTTCTCCCTACCTTCAGCAATTCAACAATCTTACATGTTAGGAGAGGTTATGGGGAATGTACTGTAATCCCTTCAGAAATGCCCACACTGCCCCCCTTATCCTAAGAGATTATCTATGATGGATGATGTTGTTGTCAGTTCTTTTTTACTTAAAGCATTAGATGCAGACATGTGATGTCACTGGTCTCCAGCTTTTGCTTTCATCCGCTTCTTGTTTCTCTTGAGTATATCCCATCCTTCAACCCTCTCCAGCAGCCCCTGACATGGCTATTTAACTTGTCCTCACGGACATGGTTACATTGAATTAGTCGTTAGATACTTTTAGAGGTTGTAGGGTTCTTTTTACCCTAGTACTTATATGTTAGAATTTTATGTAATTTTGAGTTACATTGATTTAAAATCCTTTGTGATATGGGAAATCTCTCTTCTATTTCATTACCTCTGCCTCCCTCTTTCTTCAAAGATTCATGTGGATTCTCTACTTGCTATCGGATTTCTTTAGACCTGAAGTGTCCTTGGTTCAGGATCAAAATTTAATGACTTGCTAAACTAATTTGTCTTTAGTATTTGCTATCAAATTTACATTTTTTTGGCTAAAGAAATTCATTGTAGAGAAGGGCCACCTTGGGAATAACTTGCATAATTTATCTGTACTTGTTCAATGATGAATTCTTGGAGAAATTTTCTGCCCAGTTCTGTTTGACGTAGATGTTCACTCACCATTTTGAGTGAGGAGATGCCATCGACAAAAGAAATATCTACGAGTAGATATCCTAGTCTATGCTTTTATATGATTTTGGCTTGGAATCATTGAGCTTTGTCATTTGTTTGCATTCACTTGAGAATCTAATGGTTAAATCATATGAATCATTTGATTTGGTTTTTGAGGGAAAATCTTGGAACCTGTCATTTTGATGATATTTATTGACTGAAATAGTGTTTGACTTTAAGCAGTTTGTGAGGGCTGCCTGATGAGCATTTATGTTTTTCAAACATGAGCACCTAAATTGAAAACTGCACTAATTTTGAGCTGTCATATTTTCCACAGGATATCATAATGTATATCAATTCACCAGGAGGGTCAGTTACTGCTGGTATATTCAGATGAATTAATTGACTGAATTTGGGAGCATTTTTAGAGTGTCAGAAACTGTGCATCACATGCCAAAGTGCTGATTGCTAGGGCTTGCTTTATATTTGTATCCCTCTTTTTCTTACTTATTCTAGGGTGTTCTGCCTTTTTTTCTTGCAATTTATGTCAGGTATGGCCATATTTGATACCATGAGGCATGTTCGCCCAGATGTAGCTACAGTTTGTGTTGGGATTTCAGCAAGGTAGGGTCTTCGTTTAAAAATGAGACTTTGATATCAAAGAATTTCAAATGGCTTATCAGTGATTCATAATGAGTGTCATTCTAGTTTACTTGCTTTTAGTTTACAACTAATTATAGCAACACTGTATCCCTTGTTAATTCTTCATAGTGAGTTTTTTTTGACCAAAATATTTTTGTAAAAGGATCATTACATGTTGATTTCACCAGTCCAAACAATAATATAGATCATGAATTGTGTGATTCTGTAAGTTCTTTTCTGTAATTTATTGGGAATCTTGGTGAACAACTCCAAGTATGATTGACATTTATATATCTTGTTTAATGAGGATGGGAAAATTTGTCAGTTACATTTTTTTGAATAATTTATTTAAAGACATGACAAAATCAAGGTGGTTTTAATTGGTTAATGGTCTTTATTCTTTTGATAATTGGTGATGGAGATACATTTGGGTGGTATTTAGCTTTTAGGCACTAAACAATTAAGATTTATAATTTGAATGTTAGTTATTTTTTAATTTTTTGGATTGGTATTGATTGTTTGGAAATTTGGAATGTGATTCTCATGAATGATTTCCTTAATAACTACTTCAATGAGCAGCATTTCTCCGAGTTTTGGGGACAGGTAGATAGGTTCTGGGTATGGCAATTTTTTTTTTCCAGATTTTGGGGACCATGAAGGTTGGAGTGACAACAATTTTTTTTTTCCAGATTTTCAGGACAGAGGGGGAACAGCTATTAAAATAATATTTGAAAAATTAATTACAAAAATTAATAAAAGAAGTTGCAATTTATCATTTATGTAAACAATGAGTAAAAGAAGTTGAAATTTACACAAAGTTGTATCACTGTATGACATTTTGGATTAGAGACAGTGAATCTTAATATGTCTTCACCCATCTTCATCATCTTGAGTGGAAATTGTACTAATGACCAAGACTCCACTGTTAAACTTTGTAGGATCATATTTTGCACTGTCCAGGCTGTAAACAATCAGAGCAAATTCTGGCACTATTTCTGTAGTTGTGTTTTCAAAGATGACCAATCTTGTTTCCGTTTATCATCTGAAAAAAGAGTGCCAAGCTTCAGTATTATTCATCAAATAAATAAAAGCAGATCAGCTAAATTTTGAATGGGCCGTTTCAAGATAAAAAAAAAATTATCAGTTATGAGGTTCAGCATGTTCCTAAGTAATGGATTCACCAGAGAGTAGAAATTGACAAAGAGGTCCACAAGTTGCAGTGCCAATGACACGTGTCAGAATTATAAGCATCTTCACTTAGATCATTATATTTACTTTCTGAATCATTTGATCGTAACCATAGTAGCATTACAAATAATAACCATAAGAAAGATTGGAAGTCAATTAATTGAGATTTAATCAGGAAAGACTTGGGAAGCTAAAAAATGCTGAAATATTTATAAAAACAGGGAAAAAAATTGCTTTTCTATTTGGTGCAGCCCAATTTTAATTTTTGAATTTTGTTTTTGCTTTTTAAAACCAGAGCAGGGGTCTGGTTTCAGCAGTCCCCAACAGTGTTGAGAGGCAGCACCCCATGCACATTCACTGTCATGATATACGGTGGGGTTGGTGGGTGGAGCCCCTGTCACCAAGCACAAATTAAGGATTTGAGGTCATGGGGACCTTAATGGTACATGCCATTTTTCATAGTTTTATTGCTTTTAGCTAAGCTCCAAACCTTTTTTTGTTTTTCAATTTTTTTAATGTTTGCTTTGTTTAATGGCTATAGGGGACATCTTGCCATCCTTGGGATGGTAGGACGTCCCTATTTGTGCAGGGGCATTTTTGTGCAGGGGCATCTTAGGTACGCCCCCCTATGGGAACCTGGACGCAGGGGACGGCAGGTGGAGCAGAGATGTCTTCGGGGACATTCTCGTCTAGGGTCTAGATGCAGGGGACTGTGGGGGAACGTTCATACTTGTCCTGCCACACTCAGGATGTACCTGTTCCAGGGAACAACCCAAAAACCATGGGGACATGCCCCCAGCATACACTGTAAATTAGTAATCTATCAAGCTTGAAATCCCAGAAGCTACTTAGAGCAAAATAGATAGTATCAAATGAGATAATAACAAGCTGAACCTTTTACTAGGTATTTTGCCTTTGGAAGATTCTGTGGACTATGCTTGGATGGCACATATGTATATAAATATACACATATGCATTTTTACTAAACTGGACTTTCTGATATTTTAGGAAGTCTTGATTTTAAGTTTTCTTCCCCCTTACATATGAATCCAGAGGTGTGAACTTTCTAACTATGCTTTTAGTAACTGACCACTAATTGTACCTTGTTTTATTTAGTGTCATCCTCCACTGTTATAAACCAATTGTCCATATTTTCAAACATAGATTTTAATATTATAAATAACATAAAAATGAATCCTTGAAAATTACATTCCACAATAACAATGAAGCAATTGAAACTATTATTAAAAAATATTTAATTGATTCCAAAGGTTGAATATATATATCTGAAAATCCTTTGGAAATTGGCTCTGCTCTCTCTTGGTGATCAGTCAGAGAGGCCCTTAAGCTAATGACCACAAGGAAGAAGATATCATATATAACCTTTTTGAGCCCTGCCCAAGAACCGTCCAAGGTATACATTGTATTCTTGATTGGACATACACTGTGTGCCCCTTCTAGCCCAATGCCCACCTTGCACCATCATCGAAGAGATTCTTATGCCAGGATTTCCAAATGCAATGCCATATATGGTTTTCCAAGGTGGGTGGTTGAGAGCAACCGACACCTGTTCATAACAAATTACAAATTATAGGATTCAATAAATATTAATCCCTTTTGTCATAAAGGTCAATTTACATAGCCTTTTCATAAAACATAGCGACTCAAAAAACATACATTCAACCCCAACAGAGCTGTATAATCAGTGATTTTGTGTTGATCATTGTATTGAATCAAATAATATAAAATATTCCATCCAGGATATTACAACCATGGTCATATTTTTATCTTGGAGTTGTGCATTGCCTTCCCCATGCTCCTATCATATGTTGAGATGTCCAAAAAATCCAAAAGTTCTAAGTGTGGGGAGTTTTAAGTAATTTTTGAGTGTTTTGCAGAATTGCAGAGTTTTAGTGGACTATTGGACATTTTCCATTCATCTTCCATGTGGTTTTTACCTCCTTTCCCGCATAAAAGTTCCGCAAAACTCTATGGGGTTTGAAGTCTTTTTTCATTTTGCTTATTTCTTCCAGTATGCAGATTTCTGCTGGACTATTGGACATTTCCTTTTTGCCTCCCATCTGGTCTTGACCTCGGGTCCTGCTTGAAATTTCTGCAGGTTTATCGGGTCCTTAATTGCCTTTCCTTTCCCTTGATTTTCCCATTTTTCGGAATCCTGATGAACTGTAGGACTTCCAACTTCGTGACCTGATATCTAGTCCTCTCGTCCCTTTCTGCATTTCTGCAAATCTTGTCCCTTCATTCCCCCTTCACTTTTCCTCTATTTTGCAGACTTTTGGAGTTCTTCTAGACCACTTCCACTTTCCTTCCGTTTCCCTTTCATCCGGTCCTCTCGTCCTCCACTCCTTTCCTACAATTCTCTGTTTTATCTTCCTTACTCTCTTGCGGAAATTCCTTAGTGTACTGGACAACCTTTGGTCCTCCCTTGCTTCTCTGCATTCCTTTCGACCCGTTTTGCAAGATATTACTGCACTTCCGGACTTCTTCCATTCGACATGTCCATTTCCTACCTTTGTTCGCGCATGCTTTTTTGCACCTTCATATCTTCCATTCTCTCCTATTTGTAGAATTTCTATGGACTTGAAGATGTCTTCCTTCTACCCCATATCCTTTCTTGACATCCAATTTCGCAATCAAATCCCGCTTTTCCCCTCATCATCAAATCACTCATTTTCTTCCTTTTCGGAAACTCGATGGAATTTTGGATTTCCTTAACATATTTCCACCGCCACTTCCTACTTCCGGTTGCTACCATTAGTTTTGCAAGGTTGCTAACTTCACTTGGTAACCTCCATTCCTATATCCGGTCCCATGTCGAATTTCCGCAATTCTTCAAAAAACTTCACCCACCTCAACAACTCCCCTTCATGATCCAGGACCGCCATTAATGGTCTCCAATAGACGCGATCAAGCATATGAAGACTTTCAAACACTTCTAGGTACCTGTGGACTCTGCATGGATATGATTTGTGTACAAAGGCATGGGTCAATGGTCTTATTTGGTATGTTTTCAGGTGCGAGCCATGTGAAAGTGATGCAAGTAGACACGGGCGACTAGAAAATCGTGTTGACCACTCCAAGATTCCTTCCAAGCAACAAGAATGGATTGTAACGCTATATATACATGTAAAAAAGCTGTATTAGTTGTTGGTCACTGAGTCAGTTGGTCGTTGAAAGTGTGTTGTAGGGTTTCAATCGATGAATCTCCAACTCTGTAAACAATTGAACATGTTTTGTAATTCTGAGGAAGGCGTATTCTAGTAGGGTTTTGTTTGCAAATGTATGTCTCCATGACAAGCTATAATATTACAGGGGAATCTTCAAATCCAATTGTTGGTTCTCTCTTGTCACATTTGTTGGCTTGATGTAATTAGGAGTTGATTAATGTCACAACATTATAATGCATTACAAATGTTTTTGCGATGGTATTTCTTTGTTGCATGTGGGGTATTGCTGATTTGCTCTAGATAATTAAGAATGCCATTTGCAGTTTACCTTATTTAATGAGGTTGCGCCTACGCAACCTTTGTTCCATTGTTGATTTGTAGACATGTTCTTATCTTCTTTGTGAGTTTGGACTTTGTTGCCTAGTGGAGTAAGCACCGATCAAATTGGTGAAGGATCAAACACATCTCATTTTAATCACCTCCTTTTTTAGCTGTAGGATTAGTTTAGTTTCCTACTTTGCCTGCCTACACAAACTAGAATTATTACTTTGGCCATATCATAAGGGATTCATGGAGAGGGAGATGTTTAGAGGTTTGTGTATGTAGGAGCTTGGCTCATCATTACAGTCCACTGTTTTGTGATTGTAGGTCTCTAGTGAGCTCATGTCAGATAGATGTTTAGAGGGCTGTGATGATGAGGTTGCAAGATATAAGTGTGTAAGTGACATAAGGGATTCATTTTTAGTGATTTAAATTGATTATATTCTAGGTGCACTTATATGCTTGCTTGTAATCTGTTGTTAATGAGGTCTAGTAGGCTTGTTCCTGACCACCATTAGGGCATGTTAGTCAAAGCCTTGCTTAAATTGTTGCCCTATGTTAAGACCTCAAGGAAATACCCCCGTAGGTTTTGCAAAGCCTAAAGCAGAAGAGGATCTGCTCTAATCCTATGCATTGGTCCAAAACCACTCTCTTTCTTGATATATCACTCTCCCTGTTTGAGATACTTTGTTTCTCTTGTCTCACTTTGGGTCGTGGTGCTAGAGGAGAGGGCCTGCATTTTTGAGCACTGACATGTAGGTTTCTTCAATGTGCCTTGTCAATTATCCTAAGGAAGGACTGCAAGAGCCAATATGTTCTAATAATGGTGTAGAGTAAAAGTTTGCAAGGAGTTGAATCATAGTTTGCATTCAGCTTATATTAATGTATACAGTAGTAGAAGTGTTCCCAAGGGCACTAGTAGTGTTCCCAAAGGTACTAAGTTAATTTTAACACTGACCAAAATCTTGTATCTTTTATAGGACTACTTTTGGACGAATACAATTTGAATTAAGTGGTTGCAGTAGTTGTAAATTTGTCATTATAAAGATCAAGTTATAAAACTAGAGAGCAAGTTGATAAAAAAATTACAAGCATCTCTTTGAAATAAAACTGGATTCTGTTGAGAGCTACTTTGTTCATGTCAAACAAGTAGGATATGCTACTTGTATATTGTGAAGATGCTCTGTTTTCAAGCAGTTAAATTGAAATCTGTGCATAAAAAGCTTTGTCACAGGCTGTACTTTGAGCGCTCTGTTTGGATGTATCATTAGTTGTTATTCAGAAACAAAGCTTTTGGACATGCATGTTATTGTTGTTATTTTCAATGAAAGAGAGATTCTAAGGCTTGGGTTCAACCCATTTTTGTACAGTTCATTCTGCAGCTTTATAAAACCTATATGATTTTGTTGCATGGTTGGTTTCCCGGTAAATTGATTTGTACAGTCTAGTTTTTTGGCTTTTCAAAGATACCTGGTAAGAAATAGACTGCTTGATTCTAGAGGCCTGCTGTGTAGATCTTGGAGGTGAAGATAAATAGTTGCAATTGCCACTGACATCCAAACTGGTTTTTGCTTTCTGGCAGTATGGGTGCATTTCTTCTTGCTGCTGGGACAAAAGGTAGTTAATTTATGTACTCAATCTATTTGCCTTAGAAATTTCACCGGTTCCTCCTTTGTAATGGATGCTCTTGTTTGTGTTTAGTTCAGTTATTATCTGTGGTATTGTGAATCTGATGATTTATCATTTCATTTTAAAGGTAAAAGATATAGTTTGTCAAATTCCAGGATAATGATTCATCAACCTCTTGGAGGTACACAGGGTCAGCAAACAGACGTGGAGATTCAGGTGATGACTGACATTTGTTGCTTAATGTTTCTTAAAAACTCTGTTATGTTGAAATCCCAGGCATAGAAGCTGTAATTTATTTTGAGATAGTGCTCGTCAGTAACCAAATAATGCTTTGAGGCTGCAGGCAAATGAAATATTGTATCACAAGGCTAATCTAGCTGGTTATTTAGCTTATTTTTCGGGGCAGACAATAGAGAGGATTAACACTGATACTGACCGTCACTACTTTATGAGTCCAAAGCAAGCAAAAGAATATGGTCTTGTTGATTCTGTCATTATGAATCCTCGCTGCCTCCTGAATCAGAACCAGCTCCTGCTTGATTTAGTAACTTTACCTAAAATGATTTGATAGATCCTTATAGCTAGAGATAATAGTCGATGAAAGGGCAGATTAAAACTCCTGCCCATACAGATAATAGTCCATGCGAGGGCAGATTAAACCTCCTGCCTATGTATTATGAAGTTTCTATTTAATAACAAAATAGGGAATTATTTTGTTTGATATGGGTTGAGCAGCTTGGGATCTACTAAAACGGTTTTGATGAGTTTCGCTTTTTTCTTTTATTTCTCCATTCCAGTGGAACATGTTTTACTGGTGGGCATGTTACCTCTGGTGGTATGCAGACTCTCATCTCTGGTACAAAACTTGTATTGGATACGGCAGGAGATACTAAGATGCATTTTCTTTTCTTTGAAGATAAGAAAATATTTTTTAATGAAGACCACATGTTAACAAAATGAACATGGGTTGTTCCTTGCTGGGAATAAGATGCAGAAAACATGAAGTTAAAACTATCATATGTAATTCATTTGAGTGGAATTAATTTCTAACCCTTGGTTTCTGCATGGGTTTGAATTCATGTGAGTAATTTTCCTTTTTGCTAATAGAAGAGGATTTTTTTTCAAACGTGAAGTCTCGAGTTTCTTTTCATTCAATGCATTAACTTCTTAGGTTATGTTGAAATACAATCTCAATGCATTGATTCAACTGTTTTGCATAATTACAATCTCACGTGCATGTAGACTTGGCTGATGCAACTCGAGACAAAATTTAGAATCAAATTTAAAGGATGTATTTTTAAGATTATTTTATATGCTTGGGATTGGAACAAAAAACTAAATCTATAAATCTCAGTGCTATTGCTGTTTACACAGGACTGGATAAATTAGTATTGTCAGAGATGACACTTTGATTCAGAAAGTGGCACACCCACGTGTACTTGTACCATAAACCCTCAGCGACTTCTTGGGAAGTCAATTTCTTTTCTTACACTGCAGTAAATTGTTGAGTTTAATTTATATATTATATTAAAATGCTAACTACTATATCTCTTAAACTGGCAAGTATATTTTGCACGATAGTGGAATACATATGCGACTGACCTTGCTTTTGTCATCAATTTGTATGGATTCCCATTGATTTTCTGTATTGCGAACCTTGGTTTTTTAAAGTAGTTGTTTGGCAGGATCCCAGAATTTTGATATCTAGGTGTGCCTGAAATAGAAGCTCGCTCTTTAAATACTTGTTTTGAAGATTTGGCTTAAGGCCTGTTGCTAATAGTTGACCTTAATTTGAATCTAGGTAAGAGAATTTGATTTTGTGTTGATCAAAATTGTACAAAATGGCTTGTTGCCATGTAGTTTTATTTATATGATAAAAGTAGTACATAATTGGCATGTGAATTGTTTTTGATTAAGGGTTAAAGTAGGTTTTGAAGGGACTTTGAAACCTTGTTACATACAACAAAATATCAGCAAAACATAAGCTGACCTACACTGAAATGGCAACACAATTGTGCCAAAAGCTAAAACACAAAACAAAAAGAACAAAAGACGAGAATAACAAATTAAAGCTTGTTTAAAGTCTCAACTGCCTCCAACTCTTCTCTGTAAAAACTCCCATGAAGCTTAACAATGTCATGCAATTCTTTCTTCTCCTCAGCACAGGTTTTCCTTTTATTGCTCCTTGTCCTAGAAATGGGTCCAGCAGTAGTGCCTTTGCCCTCCATCTGAGTAGCAGGGATCTCCGACTCTTCTTTAATTTGTCACTCAATATCTTGAGCCCTATAGCACTATTTTTAATAGTGCAGTTACTAACTTGATGACCGTTGAGGTTATGATTTGATAATTTTCATATCATGTTCCAAGGCAGCCAATCTAGTGTTATGATTGTCCTTACCTTGCTGAATCTTCTCGATTGGTGTATTCAAAAGCCATCCTATTAACTTCAGGGATAGCCTCCCAATTTTCAAAGATTCTTTCTTCCCCATTTGTTGGGACTAGGTTTTGCCCTTTTAATTTCTTGTCCATGATGGAGAGCTTGATGTTAATTCTGTTGATTTTTATTAAAAAAATCATTTAGAAAGGCTATGCTGTGCATCAAAGGCATCCTGAAGATTCTCAAGATTCTGAATCACTTAATTAGCAACATCTGAAACTATTTGTAGGGATGTAGGATTAGAGGGGCAGAGTAGAGTCTTTGGGAAGAGTAGGACATGGGTCCTAAATATTGGGGAAGAAACCACCCACAATAGGTTTAGGGAAAGCACCAGCCTTCCCTTCCCCTTCACATCAACCCATGTTCATCATTTTTCTTAAGATTCTCTTGGACACTACCATCATCCTTCTTCTTGATACCCTTATTCATAACCACAGTGGATTGGGGATATTGCTTGGGAGAATCCATCATTTTCCTTTTCATTTCCCTAATAAGACCAGCTCTTATTGTTGCCTTTCATAATCCTTTTCTCTCACAGCTCAAGGTTCTCATCCATGGAGTAGGACTCATCCATCTTCAACTCCGACTCACCCTCATCCTCAGACTCCTCCCAAGAATCTTTCAAATTCATAGGGTCATCTTGAAGCCTAGAACTAGAATTTGTGTAGTCAATGACAACAACTATTAGAATATGAGGTAGTATCATAGAAACTCATTACTTTTCTAGTTGACCCCCTCTCTCTCTCTCATGTGGGTTGGACCCTCTCCATCCTTTATTATGTGGGCCCTCTCCTTAGAGGAACCGATTTGATCAACCATCCATCAAATCCCCTTGCCACTACCTTGCTGTAGTCTCAGGGTACCCTCTAGCTATATAACTTAGGCGATGATATCACTGTTTTCTTTGTCATTACAAGTTATGGACTTGATGTCAACAGGTGTCGGGGTGTCGATATTAGTGATGTTTGGTGCACTCTGTCAATGAGGAAGAAAATAATTTGAGTACTCATTTAAGGAAATGATTATGGTGTGAGCTACCCTAGATATATGGGTAGGGCTTTGCAACTCCTCGGTTCATGGTGGTGACCCCTATTTATACAATTGGTTAAGGATGCTTAATGAAATATTCATTCATAATCGAATAAGAGGGAGCTATGAGAGCTCCCCTTACTTCTATAAAGGGAACTTTTGTCAATTCGAATTGATTATATGGGTAGGGGGTAGGCCCCCCCAATTATATAGGTAGGGGCCCTTTGGTCATAGATAGGAACTTCTAGTATTGGTCAATCAAGTTGACATGTCATAGTTATCTAGGTAGGGGTTGTACATGATCATAAAACTTCATTTGAGAAGAGAACAACACCCCAGACTATATAGGTAGGGCTAGGGGTTGGGTCACCCCCATCTCTTTAATAGGGATTAGAAAAGTAGGGTTCGCTCATCTTGTTCGATGGGGGGTTTGGGTGCATGGTTAGCCTAACTATATCTACAGGGGAATTGTGCCCCCATCTCCCTATTTGTGATAAAAATATGAACCCATAGATTTCTGGTAGTTGGGTCATACATTTCTACCTTTCAACAATTGGAGGCATGGTATCTTTTACATTTTTATAGTGGGCCTATAAAGAAATGTGTTGTTGGGAACTGGTAGTGGGCGGTACTTTTAGTCAGGGTCCATTATGTAGGTCGGTCCATCAGAAGAAAAGATCATTCCCCTATTTTAATGGATGGATCTAGGTTTTCCTCTTTGGAATCACCAACCCCCCTACAATGGAGTTTGGTTCTATTGTCCTAGGGGATTCAAAATTAATTATTCGGGCCCTCAAGTGAATTAAGAATCTGGGGCTTTCATTTGGTTTGACAGAAGAACGATGTTAGTGGAGATAGCTCTCTGATAGATAGTTGTCTCCAATATGATAGAATGGATGCATAAAAACCTTGACCACAACCTAAACTCCGTAGTACCCCTATTGAAACATAATCAAGAGTGACAAAATCCCCTTGGATCCCTTGATCACCACATAAAATTTCCTATCCACCCTATTAGAGCATATAGATGTTTAGCCTTGACAAAACATCCAAAGTAGAGTAAATACCTTCCAAGATGTCCAGTTGCATTAGCGATACCCCACCTAAAGAATTTAGGCCAAATCTTGATAGATGTGAGGAAGAGCTACAAATAAGATTCGCTCCTCATTGGGAAAACCTATGTTCTGAAGCTAAAGTCAATACCACTTACTCAATGACCACTAGGGTTGGAACTTAGCCCTCCTACAATTTTGAATTCGTTCTTGTGTAGGAGATTGAACCGAACACATGATAGTAGCATTTAATGATAGATAAGCACCACATGGCATTTCTTAGGCCTCCCCTATTGATTCTACCATAAAGGCCTCCTCCCCTTTTCATTATCTCCAAAGAGCTCCCACTTTCCCCCTTTCATTGCCTATAGATAGTTGGGCTGAGCCATTTTAGTTTGTAGTTAGAGAGCCAACTAGGAATAAAGAGTATCTTTGGTCTATTGCCTAGCTAATGCATCCTACTTCTTGAATGAAGGTATATGATCAACCCCTTTGGCATTCAGGTGAAGGTTGCATGGCTTTTCCCTAGTTATGGATGGCTCAGATTCAAACAATGAGTTTACTACTCCTTTGGTTGACTTGCCATGGACGGTACTTGGATTTTGTCCCACTTCTAGTGGGGCCCTACTCCCCCTAATCTATAGTGGTTGGGGCTAGGTTGAAGAAACTCTAGCCATCATACCCCCACAAGAATTCATCTCCCAGAAGAATAACCATATCTTGCTCCTTTACTAGAGCTCCTTCTCAAGTTGTCTTTGAGACTGCATAAGTGGTAAATGAGTCGACTAAAGAAAGAGATTCATGGAGAGTTCCCTATGTGGAAAAGGTGTCCCTCTCGCATGACTAGAGAGCACAATGCATGATACGAGTTTGAGAGTGATAATCCTACATAATGCTTGAAGGCTATTGCCTTACTTTTGGAGGCGAGTGTGCACTCATAATGCAATAAATGCTCGATTCCTACTTAGTGGAGATATAGGCCGCTTCATGATGTAGGAGCATCCAAAGGTGTAGAGCAATCTTGTATCACCAAAAAAAAGATTTTTCTTTTCTATTTCTTTCAATTTTGGTTTTTGCGGATACCCATTTGCTTGAATAATGATTCAAAACCTTCAAAGTTTCCAAAAAAGCTAAGAATACAAAGACTTACTATTTTTAGGAACCCTATATTGGAGAAGCGGTTGGGTCCAAAATTTTCCCCAAAGTTTCAAAATAGTCAAATAAACACTTGGTAAATTTCAGCCCAAGATCATGTCTGGATTTCAAGATATTAATGTTTTAGTTTTTGAGGTTCATAAAAAAAAGTTTTGGAATCAATTTTGAGGCACTTAGAGGTTCCATAACGGCCAAAAAATTGGCCGAAAAATCAAAATGTCTCTAAACAAGTTTTTTGCAAGCTTTCCAACACATCAACCGATTTGTCAATCAGACGCCAGGAGAAAAAGTTATGGCCTCTGAAAGTTGAGCTTCCCGTATTAGAAAATGTAAAAACGTATCGAACATAGAAGAGCTGTTAAGGGAAGCTACACGTGTTGATGAGTGTTTTGACACATCATAAGGCATCTTTTATTGGTAGATAATTTGGGCGCCATTGGGTGGTTTTAGCTCATGGTTTTGTAATACCGTTTGATGATTTTCTATATTGTATCTCCTATATATCAGGGGCTTGAGATAGAGGTTGTGTGTGGGAGTATGATAGATGTTGAGTTGTCTTCAGATCTCTAGTTGGAGATATTCTTGTGGAAGCTTGCTTTGCAAGTATATTGTAATCCTGTTGAGATTTCTAAATAATATATTGAGCTGCGTTTCAAGGCATGGTTTTCTCTCGAAAGGGTTTCTCCACATAAATCACTGTGTTTGTGGTTTGATGTTTATAATTTGTCATCGTGAGTGTGTTGGGTGGAGTACACCCTCATCAAGTGGTAACAGAGCGAGTTTTCCTGAGAGTGCAAACATATCGCTGAACAGTGAGGCAGTTTGTGTCAGGACTTTGAGATCATGTATTTAAAGGTGGAAGCATAATCGTCGATTTGAGGCAGCTTCTTACTGAGGAATTTTTACATTAAGTATAAGAGAAGAAAGAAGAAAATCAAGATGCCTCCATGCAGAAACTATGCTGGCAGAAATCTTGTTGTGACAAAAGAAGGGTTTAGAGCTCTTCAGAGGCAGATTAATGTAATCGGTGAGGAACTGAGAAGAGGGTTTGAACAAAGGAGAGATGAAAGTGAAGATGAAGATGATGCACCCCAAGATGTGCATAATTTGAAGAAAATGATGGAGAAGCAGAACCTGAACATGTTAGATTGCTTAAGGCTATAATAAAAATTGAGAAAAAGGCCAAAGCTTGACATCTCTACATTTTCTGATAATCTCAATCCGAAAGAATTGATAGATTGGATCAATGATATGGAGGAATATTTTGAATATGAAGAAATAGAAGATCCTGAGAGGGTAAAGTTTGCCTAGACCAAGCTCAAGGGTCATGTTGGAATTTGGTGGAAGGAGGTGCAGTTAGAAAGAAACTGAAAAGGAAAAGAGAAGATCACCAGATGAGATAGAATGGTTGATAAATTGAAGAGACAATTTATTCCTATGGATTATGAGTTGGAACTTCTGAAGAAAATGCAAGGTCTAAGACAAATGAACAAGACAATCAAAGAATACACTGAAGAGTTTTATGAAGTCATCATTAGAGCAGGTCACATAGAGGCTAACAAAGAAAAGGTAGCTAGGTATATCAATGGGTTGAAATCCAATATCCAAGAAGAATTAAGCCTGGTTAGATTGACAACTATTGAAGATGCATTTCAGTTTGCAATGAAGGTAGAAGAAAAGTTGAACATAAAATTTGAGAACAAACAAAGAGGAAGAGGTCGTGGTGGAAGAACTAGCAGAAGATCATATGGGGGTTAACAACAAGATGAGAAAAAAAAATTGAAGATGCAGGTACTAGTCAAAATAACAGAGGTGAAAATGCATACCACCCTTGATGACAGAATGATGGGTACCAGAGAGGAAGAGGTAGATTTGGAAAAGGGCTTGGAAGAGGAGGGTTTAAAGGAACTCGTTTTAGATGCGGTTAAGAAGGGCATAGAGCATATGACTGTCAACAAAACCAAGGAGGAACAAACAAAAGACCAGAGGGTAATGCTAGAGTTGCCCACGTTGATGAGGAGGCTAGATTTGAACATTCAAAAGATGCAGAAAAAGGAGCTCTTGTTATTAGAAGAGCCTTGCTTAAAGAAGAGGGAAAAGAAGAACCATCACAAAGAAAGAGCCTATTCCAAACAAGGTGTAAATCAAGAGGTAAGTGTTGTGATGTGATTATTGATAGTGGAAGTATAGATAATTTAGTCTCTGAAGAGATGGTCATGAAGTTGAATTTAAAATGAATAGAGCATCCACCTCCCTATAGGATTACTTGGTTACAAAAAGATCATAAAGCTTTGGTTAATGAACAATGTTTGGTAAAGTTTAAGATTGGAGATTATCATGATGAGGTGTTATGTGACATTATGCCAATGGATGTACGTCACTTGTTATTGGGAAGACCATGGCAGTATGATAGGTGTGTTGTTCATGACGGTCATGCTAACACCTCTTCTTTGACAAAAGATGGAGTGAGACAAGCTAAAACCTATGAGAGAAGTAGAGGAAAATGTAACACTGATAGAATTTGTTTGGTAGATAGTAGAATTTTTTGGGATGGAATGAAACATGAACGCATGTGCTTTGCCTTGATTCTTAAAGTCAATAAAGAGGAAGGAGAAGATGTACCCATAGAAATTACAGATTTGTTGGATGAATTTAAATATATTGTTTTAGATAATGTACTTGAAGGTTTGCCACCAGTGAGAAGCATGTCATCAGATGGATTTGATACCAGGAGCTAGTTTGCCTAACAAGGTAGTCTATAGAATGACTTCTATAAAAAATGAGGAGTTCAACATACGAGTTTAGGAATTGTTGAAAAAGAGGCTAATCAGAGAGAGTTTGAGTCCGTGTGGAGTACCTGCAGTACTAGCACCTAAGAAGGATGGAGAATGGAGGATGTGAACTGATTCCAGGGCCATCAACAAAATCACAATCAAGTATAAATTTCCTTTGCCAAAGATGGATGATATAATGTACTGCCTAAGTGGAGCGAAGTATTTTACAAAGATAGATTTGAAGAGTGGGTGTCACCAGATCAAGATATGAGAAGGAGATGAATGGAAGACAACATTCAAGACAAAATTGTTGGCAAGAGACACTGCTTTGCATTGATAAGTGTTGTCATTGATGGCAACTAAGATCATCCCAATCATCTGCATAACACAATTTGTTCATACCGGAAGTCAGATTCAGAATTTGTCTAAGTCTGGACAACTAGGAACAAAGAAGTAACAGGGTCTGGTATTTTGGTCCGAATCTCTCTGGTGGGAAGTCATGAGTAGCTGCGGATCTAGGGGAGTCATATGCATTGTCAAGATAGTCTAACTCTAGATTTTTGTCCTCTGGTGATAAAGGATTCAAAATATATTAGCTTTTGAGTACCAGGTTCCAGTTTGTCAGAGTAGACAGAAGAAGAACAGGCCGACCTTGTAAAAGATCTTGATTCCGGATGTATGGAAGTCGTTTATTGGACAAATGGTGATGATCAGTGATAGTGGCCGACATGAGTGATGATTATCAAGAGCAAATTTTGGTCTGCACCTCAAGTTATGCATAGATCTAGCCGACAGAGCAGAGCATTCATAAAAGTTCTAAGTGTTGTTGAAGCCGACTGTTAGAATGATTGTAGATCATATTGAAGATATATATAGCCGATGGATTTGGGTGATTAAGTGTGTGTGTGCGTGAAAAAGGTGTATGTGAGACAAGCAGAAATCTAAAGTGCGAATGAAGGCAGAATAGTAAGAAGAGCAGATCAAAGATGAAATGTGTAAGATCAGTTTTTGTACTTAACCATAACTAAAACTCTTGCATGAGTAGATGCTATTAATCAGTTCAGACCTCTGTTATTTTTGTTGTAATATTTCCAAAGGCAGTGAGCCTCTTTTTGAGAAGTGAGCTCTGGGCAGTGAGCCCGAATGCATGTGCATTCACATTTGTAAAAATACTTTTAACAGAGTATTAATTTTTGTGGGTTAACCCCCATCGTGGTTTTTCCCTTAATTGGGTTTCCACGTCAAATTCTTGGTGTCGAGTGTGTTATTTAAGTTTTATGTTCATATGTTATTGGTTGATGCTGAAATGTTTATATCATTGAATTGATTATAAAACTAAAGGAAGATTGAACGTAGAAAAGAAATAAAATGTGTGACAACTGATTCACCCCCCCTTCTTAGTTGTCCGGACCTAAACCAACAATTGGTATCAGAGTGAGGTTCCTTTGAAAAGCCTAACAGCCTAAGGAAAAGATCTTGGAAGGAGTCTCAAATGGGTTCACTCAAAGATCAACTTCAAGTGGCCTTGGAAGAGCTTGTTCAGTCTAAAGCAGAAATTAGCAATTTAAAAGGTGAACTCAAAGATGCTGATGATACCATTGAATTGTTAAAAGATAAATTAAAGAAATCTCTACAAAGGAGAAAGGAGCTACTTCTGCAGCTATCCAGTTTACCTGAAGAAAATGGCATGAATGAAGCTTTGGAAGAAAAGACAAAGGAATGTGAGAAGCTGTCAAAAGAAGTTGTTCTGAAAATTGAAATGGAATTCGGAATAATGAGGCAAACCAAAGAAAGTGAAGATAGGAAGAAAATTGAAGAAGATCTGAATCAAAAACTAAGAGAAAGAACTGAAGAATATTGCAAATTGGATAGAATAGCTGGACATCTAGAATTTGATCTACAAGAAAGTAGAGACAATGAGAGAGAACTTGAAAGGCAAATTGTCATTCTCAAACTTGACCTAGAAGTTGTAAATGAATATAAGGAGAAGTTCAAGATAAGCTCAACAAAACTAGAAGCACTACTCGAAGGATAAAAAAGGACTGATGACAAGCATGGTCTTGGATATGAGAAAGGTGAAAGCTCTGAATCCGGATAGAAAAATTTTCAATCTAGGAATGGGAGAAACAGAACTAGAAAACCTCTGGTAAGATAGCCTAATGCTCAAAGATATCCTTCATTCAATGGAAATTGCTTCAACTGTAACAAATTTGGTCATAGAACTATTTAGTACAGAAGCAGAGTAAATCAAAATGGTCCATCCTTCTCCGGTCAATGCTTCAAATGTAAGAGGTATGGTCATAGATCAAATGAATGCATAAATATGAAGATGAATAATGTTAGAAATAGCAATTCTTTCAATGGTTACTGCTTTGTTTGCAATGGATTTGGACACATGGCTAATCAGTGCAGATCAAGAGAAAATCAGGTTTACAAGAAAAGAAATGTTGTGTGCTTTAACTACAATAGATCTGGTCATATTGCAAGATTCTGTAGAAGTAGAAACAATGAAAGAAGTGGTCCGATAAGCAGAAAACTGGATGAACAGAGACAAAACAAAGGCAAATAAAAAATTGACATAAATGAGACTCAAAATGAATCAAACAAGATATGGGTCGAGAAAACAATTATGGATTATAATAATGGATCCGCATCAGAATCCGGTGCTGAAAATTCCTCCAGGAATTAATTTGAGAGCCTTGGCCTAGGGGGAGTAGCATTGTAAATCAAATTCCCCTAGCCAGTAAGTGAGTGCCTGGATTTGGCACAATAAGAAAATGTACCCTGAACTGATTCAGAACAGTTAGAAAGAATTCCGGAAGAAAAGAGGTGAATAAGGTAGATTGCAGAGTAATTTATGTAAAACTGTTCAATAAACTAAAGCAACCAGATGTATTAGGGCAGAGCATTTATTACAATGACAAATTAGGTATTATGGAACATAAAAAGATCATTCATTCCTCATTTAGATCACAATGCATCAGAAGA
This sequence comes from Cunninghamia lanceolata, assembly GCA_027924645.1. NCBI lineage: Eukaryota > Viridiplantae > Streptophyta > Pinopsida > Cupressales > Cupressaceae > Cunninghamia > Cunninghamia lanceolata. The sequence goes on along the minus strand of BSBN01001074.1, from coordinate 197,127 downwards.
AAGCAAGAAGAGGAGAAGTGAACGAGTTCAGAGCTGAGAATTTTCAAAAATTAAAGTGCAAAGAGGATCTCCAAGCTAAACCCTAATATGCAGAACAAGGTATTTCTGTTTTCTGCAAAACTTCTTGAATTCTCAATCTCTACAAATGGCTACACCTTTACTTGTTGATGTCACTGAGAGGTCCCGTCCCAAATTCAAGAAGCATCCCTATAAATCTGTTGAAGTCGAGCCACTAGGTGCCTTCTTGAGTGTCCCATATGGGGTTTTACATGTTGAAGATATTAGGGCATACATTCATTGCAATCTAGAAGAATTTGGGAATTTGAAACTGATAGAGTTGTTTAATAATCATCTTAAAGATGACAACTACTAACTAAGACCTGAATTTGAAGCCTTTGAGAGAAAACACTTTTTGCAAATGATTGAATTTCCATCTTTTGATGAAAATGAATGGGTTCGATAGATCTTAAGCTGAATACATGATGAATTCTTGTGGCTAATGAAACAATTTAAGATCACAAAGGATGTTATCAAGACTGTAACTAGGTTGAACTCCTCTGACGGATTAGCCATGTTGAAAACCATTAAAAACCAGACAGTAACTGATGCTACCGGTACCAAGTTTGACAAAAGGGCAATGACCATCAATGATATCATAGAACCGGATGTTAAATTTGCCTCTATGGTAATTGGGTACAAGATTTATCACTCAAGCAGGGAAAATTCAGTCTCCAGGACTGCAATATATGCATCATATAAGATGTTAGAAGAGAATGCAGACTTTGATCTATGTGAATTACTACACAATCAACTGATAGAGAATGTGAGCAAAATCAAAAGAGATAAGAAAAACTCCTTCAAATATGCTTCCTTGATCATATGCCTATTTTTCTATTTTATGAATGAAGTGCCTCGAGTGCAAGGTGTGCACTGGACAAATGATAGACCAGTGACAATCCAGATAAGAGACCATTTACTTAATTAATCTTGGAGATTCAGGAGCACAAAAGACTACAATCTGGGGATATTTAAAAAATTTTCAGAGTCTGATACATGCAAGGGAAAGAATCCCTAGTTCAGTTGTAGAAAAGTATGAAAATGAAATATGTTTTATGGTAGACATAGATAAATGTTTGATGGAAGTTGTAGAACCAAGAACAGTATGGATAATGCCAATGGGTTATGAAGTGGATGAGGAAATTCTGGACATGTATGCTCAAAATCTTCTGAGCACACCTAAAGATACCTTTGTAAAAAGGTTTGGAACATACAAGGAATTGAGTCTAAAATCACATGTGGAGTTCAGACACCCTGAGACCAAGAGGAAAGTGCGAAGACAAGTTGAAAGGTATGCTGAGAGCATTGGCCTAACCAAGGAGGCAGTAAAGAAGAACAAAGAAAGAATTGAAAAGATGAACAAGAGCACTGAGTAGACTACAAAAGAAAAAGAAGAAAGTCAGCCAGCAGTCGCTCCAGAAATCCCACCAAGTTCTTCAAGGAAGACAAGGAGTTCTGTAATTCCTGCTGAGAAACTCAAGTCCACTTCCATCGAGAAGCCAGAAATAACTCCATCCGGTGATGGAGGCAAAAGGAAGAAAACCAAGGACACAAGAACCCACACAAGCACAAAAGATGATGAGGAGATAGAGACATATGAAGAAGTGAAAGAAATAAGATCCAAGAAGGTCAAAACTTCAAAGACTTCTAAAGACCAGCCTTCCGGAAGCAATAAGGCCAGTAAAAAGCAAGTAACCGGTAAGGTCGCTATGACTATTGATGAAATTGTAAAAACAATCACTATTCATGGAAATTTAAAACCTATCAGAGTTTACTATGATAACCTTGATCAAGAAAACAAGAAAATTTTAGAAGATGCCGTTATCATATATCTAAATAAATTCAATAGAGCCTTGATGGAAATCTTATAAGAACTTCATAAAAGTTTGAGGAAAGTAATGGAAATGAGGAAAGAAGCAACCAAGGATAAAGACATAGAACTCAGAGAGTATGTTCTCTCCTCTTTGTGCCCTGTAATGACTAGAAAAAAAACAGATAAAATCCTCAAAGAAGTTAAAGATAAATTCAGAACCAAGGTCTAGCTGAACAAGCTAATGCTTGGTGAGAATGAGGAAATTGCAAAGGAAACAAAGGAAATTCTAAGAAAGGCTTTAGACAAAAATAAATACTACATTGTTTCAGAAAAACAAGTGGAAGAAGACAATCCTCCTGCTCCGGAACAAGAAGCTCCTGAGGAAGAAAATAACAAGAGAATTAGTAACCAAAGTACTACTCTAGATCCTCTGAAACTAATCCATGAGGAGACCAATGATGGACCTGATTCATCAAATCCAAATATTGGAGAAGTTCAGGAAGAGGAACAAGTCAATCAAGAGGACATAGATATGATATACATAATAGTTGATGCAAGGGCTACTCCATCACTTGATCACTCTGGAAAAGAAGAGGATATTGCTACCACACAAAGCCCTCCGGATCAGGTAGCAAGTGGTGAGCAAAGAGGAAAGAGTCCCTCAGAAGAGAACTCAGAGAAGGGTAAAATAGAGAAAGAGGAAGAAAAAGGAAAGGAAGATAAGGCAAAAGAAGATGGTGCAAACGTTGAAGCACCTAAAGAAGATGTTGAGAAATCAGATGACCAAAAGGATGGTCCTAAAATGGTTGCAAGAGACACTGCAGATGTAGTAAAAGGTCTTCTTGAAAAACAAATGATTGAACTTGATGACCCTAAGCTACTCCAAGGTCTAGCCAATCCAGATGCTCTCTCTCCAATTCAATTGATGAAAATAGCATCATTCACCCAAGTAAAAGCTAGAGAAAAAATGTTAAAGTCCCACATGGAGGACAATGAGCTACTTGCAACCGGAATTCTAGAGAAATTAATGCCAACCTATAAGAAGAATCAAAATGATTCCCCCTCCGGACATCTAAAAAATCTTGTAAGTTCAGTAAACTCACATTTTGAGTCTTTTGAAAAGTCTGCGGAGGCAAAAGTTCAGAAAGAGTTCTTGAACAAGAAATTCAGTCAAGTTAAGAATCTGATAAGGAGTGATAGGTTGATACTAGGCATTAGCATAAAGAGCATTCAGAATGCTCTAAGAGATGGAGGAGATATATATAATTTTTTCCTATCATGGTCTGAAGTCAATGATGATATTGAGAAGAAGATAAAGGAACAAGAACAAAAAATATCAGTTCTATCTCAAAATTTTGATCCTCTAACCGCCTCTCCTATAACCCAGGAATGTCAGGTTATTAGCTTGACAGATGAAATAAAGGGACTAGTAAAAGAGAAAGGCAATATAATGAAGAGGATATGTGAACTCCGTGGATTGATTGCCCCCAAGTTGGAATCCATGCATAATACCTTATCTGAAGCCCATAATGCACTTTAGACAAGTGATCCTCCAGATCTAGCAAAGGAAGAAGCTTATGCATTTTTGTTGAGTGGGCACATCTCAATTTTGGATGGAATGAAGAGTACTTGGGCCTCCGAACTTGTGCAAATAAAGGCCAGTTTTGTAGACATTCTCAAGTTCATGTGAATAGAACTTAATGATTACTTGTACATATGCGACAATGTATACAGAAAATTTGGCAAATTTTGGCTTGCGGACCCCACCCTTTGCCATTGATGTCAAAGGGGGAGTGAAGGGCAGTGAAAAATGAGGTATTCAGCAAAGGGGGAGCATTGGAATAAGTGAAGTACACGAGCATACAGACAAAGGGGGAGTTACACTAGACACTTAGTCATTTTTCACTAAGTGTTGCCATCAATGCCACAGGGGGAGATTGTTGGCAAGAGACACTACTTTGCATTGATAAGTGGTCATTGATGGAAACTAAGATCATCCCAATCATCCACATAACACAATTTGTTCATACCGGAAGTTAAATTTAGAATTTGTCTAAGTCTGGACAGCTAGGAATAGAGCAGTAACAGGGTTCGGTATTTTGGTCCGGATCTCTCCGATGGGAAGTCATGAATAGTTGCAGATCTAGGGGAGTCATGCATTGTCAAGATAGTTTAACTCCAGATTTTTGTCCTCAGGTGATAAAGGATTCAAAAGGTATTAGTCTCTGAGTACTTGGTTCCACTCTGTCAGAGCAGACAGAAGAACATGTTGACCTTGTAAAAGATCTTGATTCCAGATGTATGGAAGTCATTTATTGGACAAATGGTGATGATCAGTGATAGTGGCCGACATGAGTGATGATTATCAAGAGCAAGCTTTGGTCCGCACCTCAAGTTATGCATAGATCTAGCCGACAGAGCAGAGCATTCATAAAAGTTCTAAGTGTTGTTGAAGCAGACTGTTAGAATGATTGTAGATCATATTGTGGATATATATAGCTGATGGATTTGGGTGATTAAGTTTGTGTGTATGTATGCGAAAAAGGTGTATGTGAGACAAGCAGAAATCTAAAGTGCGAATGAAGACAGAACAGTAAGAAGAGCAGATCAAAGATGAAATGTGTAAGATCAGTTTTTGTACTTAACCGAAACTGAAACTCTTACATGAGTAGAGGCTATTAATCAGTTCAGACCTCTGTTATTTTTATTGTAATATTTCCAAAGGCAGTGAGCCTCCTTTTGAGAAGTGAGCTCTGGGCAGTGAGCCCGAATGCATGTGCATTCTCATTTGTAAAAATACTTTTAACAGAGTATTAATTTTTGTGGGTTAATCCCCACTATGGTTTTTCCCTTAACCAGGTTTCCATGTCAAAATCTTGATGTTGAATGTGTTATTTAAGTTTTCTGTTCATATGTTATTGATTGATGTTGAAATGTTTATATCATTGAATTGATTATAAAACTAAAGGAAGATTCAAAGTAGAAAAGAAAGAAAATGTGTGACAACTGATTCACCCCCCCTTCTCAGTTGTCCTGACCTAAAACCAACAAAAATAATGACTGTATGAATGGTTAGTGATGCCATTTGGACTAACCATTACATCGAGCACTTTCATGAGGCTCATGAATGAGGTACTGAAAGAATTTTTGGGTAAATTTTATTTGTCTATTTGGATGATATTCTAGTTTTTAGCAAAACTTTGGAGGAACATTTGATGCATGTTCGTAGATTTTTTGAGAGGTTGAAGGAAGATAAATTGTTGATAAATCTGAAGAAGTACAACTTTGTGAAGAAGGAATTAGTGTATCTGTGTTTTGTGATCTCAGCTAAGAGTCTTAAGATGGATCTAGAGAAAGTAAGGGCTATCATAGAATGGCCTACACTAAGGAATATTATTGAGGTAAGATCATTTCATGGATTGACTAGTTTTTACAGGAAGTTCATTAGAAATTTCAATAGCATATGTGCACCTTTAACTGAAACAATGAGAGGAGATAGAAAATAATTTAAATGGATTGTAGGGGCAGCCAAGAGTTTTGATTTGTTGAAGCAAAAAGTTACATAACAACCTATTTTAGTACTTCTAGATTTTAACAAGGTATTTCATGTATATTGTGAGTGGCAGTGCCATAGGAGCTGTATTAAGTCAAGAGGGAAGACCCATTGCATATTTTAGTGAAAAACTCAATGATGCTAGGAAGAAGTATTATGTTTATGATCAGGAATTTTATGCTATTGTTCAAGCATTGACGAAATGGAGACACTATCTTTTGCGTAAGGAATTTGTTTTGTACACTAATCATCAAACTTTACAATATTTGAATAGTCAAGTGAAGTAATCAAAGATATTTGAAATGGGTTGAATTTTTGCAAAGCTATACATTTATGTTGAAGCATAGAAGTGAGAAGTCTAATAGAGTTGTAGATGCCTTGAGTAGGAGGTAAAATTTGTTGGTGGAGATGAGAATTGAAGTTGTTGGGTTTGAAGAACTCAAACATTTGTATCCAAAAGATCCAATTTTTTTGGAGCCATGGAAAGCTTGCCTAGAGCTTGTCACCATGGACATAACTCAGTGGTTGGATTACATAATCCAGAATGGCATGTTATTCAAAGGAAGTCAATTATGCATTCCAAGAAGTTCCATGAGGGAGAATTTGATAAAAGAAGAGCATAGTAGAGGATAAAAGACATTTTGGGAGAGACAAGACAATTGCATTAGTAAGTGAGAACTATTATTGGTCACATTTGTATCAGGATGTGAAAATTTTTGTACAAAGTTACAGGGTATGTCAGATGGCTAAGGGAGTAAGTCAAAATAATGGTTTGCATCAACCTTTACCTGTACTTGAAAGGCCATGGGAAGACATTAACATGTATTTTGTACTTGGTTTTCCAAGGACTCAAAGAGGTTATGATACTATTTTTGTGGTGGTTGATAGATTTTCCACAATGACACATTTCATTCCTTGCCAGAAGACAAATAATGCAGTTCATATTGTAGAGATATTTTCAAGGAAGTGGTTAAATTTCATGGTCTACCAAAGAGTATAGTTTTAGACCGAGGTACAAAATTTGTTGGATATTTTTGGAGGACATTGTGGAAGAAGTTGAAGACAAATTTTAAGTTCAGTTCTACACATCATCCACAAACTGATGGTTAGACAAAAGTGGCAAACAAAAGTTTGGGAAACCTTTTGAGATGTTTGGTAGGAGAAAAGCCAAAGGGATGGGACTTGATTTTTCCACATGCTGAATTCACATACAACAACTCAGTTAATAGGAGTATAGGAAAATCACCGTTCCAGATTCTATATGGAAGTAGTCCTATAAATATTTCAGAGTTAAGGAAGATGGATAAGGAGTGCAGATGCAAAAGATGTTGAAGAAACATGAATCAGGGAATGCCTATGAAGTTGAGTTGCCAAGTGGGATCAATATTTAACCTTTGTTCAATATTTGTAGATTTGATAGAATATCATGAAGGAAGTATGTAGAAGATAGATAAGCAGAAGGATAGTGGCATATCTCAAAACCTATTTTAGAGAAGGAATAAATTGAAGAAATCTTAGATAGCCGTGTGGGAAGGAGCACAAGAAATATGCAGTATGAAGAATACTTGGTCAATTGGAGAGGAAGGCCTATTGAAGATGCATCATGGTTATCCAAAGTAGAGGTTTACTGCACTGGTCTGCCTCACACATTTGAGATGTGACAAGGTTACTTCTCAAATTACCTTGGGTGTCAGATGCAGGAGCATCCAGAGGTGTAGAGCAATCTTGCAACACAAAAAAAAAGATTTTCTTTTCTATTTCTTTCAATCTTGGTTTGTACTGATACCTATTTGCTTGAATAATGATTCAGAACCTTCAAAGTTTCCAAAAAGGCTAAGAATACAAGGACTTACTATTTTTAGTAACCCTATATCAGAGAAGCGGTTGGGTTCAAAATTTTCCCCAAAGATTTGAAATAGTCAAACAAATATTCTTGGTAAATTTCAACCCAAGATCATGTCTAGACTTCAAGATATTAAAGTTTTAGTGTTTGAGGTTCATGAAAAAAGTTTCAGTATCAATTTTGAGGCACTTAGATTTTTCGTAACAACTCAAAAATTGGCCAAAAATCAAAATGTCCCTAAACAAGATATTTTGTGGAGCTTCAGTTTTTCACAAGCTCCACAAAAGACTCTACTCTGCCCGTCTAATCCTACATCCCTACAAATAGTTTCAGACATTGTTAATTAAGTGATTTAGAATCTTGAGAATCTTTAGGATGCCTTTGATGCACAACATAACCTTTCTAAATGATTTTTTAAAAATAAAAATCAACAAAGTTAACATCAAGATCTCCATCATGGACAAGAAATTGAAAGGGGAAACCCTAGTCCGAAGAGAGGGGGAAGAAAGAATCTTTGAAAATTGGGAGGCTATCCTTGAGGTTAATAGGATGGCTTTTGAATGCACCAATCACAAATAGAAGATTTCTAGTATAGATGAGAAGATTCATCAAGGTAAGGACAATCATAACACTAGATTAGCTACTTTGGAACATGATATGAAAATTTTCAATCATAACCTCAACAATCATCAAGTTAGTAAATGTACTATTAAAAATAGTGGTATGGGGCTCAAGATATTGAGTGACAAATTAAAGAAGAGTCAGAGATCCCTACTATTCAGATGGAGGGCAAAGGTACTACTGCAAGACCCATTTCTAGGACAAGGAGCAATAAAAGGAAAACCTGTGCTGAGGAGAAGAAATAATTGCATGAGATTGTTAAGCTTCATGGGAGTTTTTACAAAGAAGAGTTGGAGGCAGTTGAGACTTTAAACAAGATTTAATTTGTTATTCTTGTCTTTGTTGTTTTTGTTTTGTGTTTTAGCTTTTGGCACAATTGTGTTGCCATTTCAGTGTAGGTCAGCTTATGTTTTGCTGATATTTTTTTGTATGTAACAAGGTTTCAAAGTCCCTTCAAAACCTACTTTACCCCTTAATAAAAAACACTTCACATGCCAATTATGTACTACTTTTATCATATAAATAAAACTACATGGCAACAAGCCATTTTGTACAATTTTGATCAACACAAAATCAAATTCTCTTACCTAGATTCAAATTAAGGTCAACTATTAGGAACAAGCCTTAAGCCAAATCTTCAAAACAAGTATTTAAAGAGCGAGCTTCTATTTCAGGCACACCTAGGTATCAAAATTTTGGGATCCCGCCAAACAAGTGGTTGGGGAAAAGGTGAAGGGATACCTATTAAGGAGGTGAAAACTTATAGATTATATGAAGTAGTGTAGAAGGTGGATCATGATGATGGGGACATTTGGAGTAGGGCAGGTCTATGATGTTATTGATGTCATTGTGTGGCTCATCCCATAGAAGGTCCAAATAATGTGTATGAGAGTGTTCATATAAACTAGAGTCTTCAAGGTTGATATCATATATGGAGAACTTGAAGACACAAGAATGGTATGAGGTACTTGAAAGCCATGATAGAGAGTCTTAATCATGTAGATCATTATCAAAGGGATCATGGATAATATCCTCACTAGGTGAATCACTAAAGCCATTAAATGATAGATCATCAAGGGAAATGCAAGATCCTTTGGGTGAGAGAGTGGGATAGGCAGCAATAATGTTTGAGGTTTTAGGATTATAATTTGGTAGTGTATTTATGAAGGATATAATGGGATTGTTATTATGGTCAACATGTGTAGGCTTTGGAATGGGAGGTGAAGGGTATGGGGTGTGTGAAAATGGACATGAAAGGATATAATGGCATTAAAGGTTTGAGGATAGGCACTAAGGAATTTTATTAGGGTGGGGGAATGGACAAGGCATATGGATATGAATTTAATGGACAACGAGGAGGGGCATAACTCAAATAAGCTAAGGAGGTCCTCCAAAAGATGGGGATTGGTTGAGATAAACTAGATGAAGAAGTTGGGCTCAAGGAAGAGGACATTAAGGAAAACTAGGGGGATGGAAGAATCCATAGGGAGATTGTTGTGATCCTTCAAAACACACTCCTAAATATAAAGTTATGGGGCCCTTGTTTCAAAATTTCAAAAATTGTGCTTTTGTACCTGGCTTGAGTAAAATTCAATTTTATCTTTGATTGTGTTCAACATTCATGATTTAAAGTCCTTTTTGTCCTAAAGAGGTAATTTTTTTCCTAAGAGGGTCATTTTGCTATTAGGGTTTTTAATTTTTGTTTCAATTTCCCTCAAAGTTTAATGTTTTAACCAAAAGTGTAACTCCCATCGAATTCTTGAACTCCTTTGTTACATTAGTTGCAACCTAGATTGAATCTTTGAAGCCTAGAGTAACTAACTTGCATGCCACTATCAAAATCCTTGAATTCCAGAGTTTTTTTTATTCTAGACCATCCCAAAACTCCAAACCTAGTAGGTGAAACATTAATTCTATGCATGCGAGCACATTGAAAACCTTAAATCACTCCAAATTCCTTCATCTTTTCACATTATTCCAACACTCTATCTTTGCGACCCTCCAACTCCCTTGTACACTTGTAGCTAGGATCTAGTAGCTTATCTCAAGAAAATTTGTAATCAAACCAGGTTTTTTTCTCTTTAATTTGATTTCTATTTTCTAATTTCCAAAATTTTAGGGTATTTTGTAAATTTTGCTTTAATTTGGTTAGGGAATTAGGAATTAGTGCTAAATTTTGTTGAGTTCTTTATCTTGTGGCATTTACTTCCTAGTTTTCACTCTTCTCATGCTTAAAGTTGTCCTAATTTCACTCTGTGTTTTATTAGCCTATAACCCTAGGGTTTCACCATGCTCACATTTTAGGGATTTCAAGAGAATTTGTTTGAAATGATTTTAGATACTCAAATTATAAACCCTTAGTACCAAATTCCTTTTGGTCCCTATAGTGGACCTTTTACAAATTCATCAAACTTAGTTAACTCACCCTTTTAGGTCTATTTCAAAAAAATGTGGGACTTTGCAAGTTTTCACACTTTTGTTAAATTTGCAGTTCTTAAAAAATATAAGAAAAGTTTGAAACCCAATTTTAGAAACCCAAAAAATCTTGTAGTTTGCAATTTGCAAATGTTGGAAACTATGTTTAGAGTTTGAAGTTTGGTTGGAAACTGGTTTTCCAAAAGCTTTTGTAGTTTGCAAAAACTTATGCAAAATATTTCATATTTGAACCTTGACTGGCACTTATAGGTCATTTGTATTTGTAGTTTCTTGCAAATTGCAACCAGAGTTTGAAATGTGGCCGCAATTTAGAAACCCAAAACTTTTTGTAGTTTTACAACTAACTGCAATTTGTAAGACACATCTGAACTTCAACTAGCAACCACACCTTGTTTACAATTTGTAACCTCTTATCAATTGCACATTAGGACTGAAATCTGAATTGCAACTTGCAATTGACATTACAACTTGCAATTTGAATTGCAACTTGCAATCCGAGCCCAAAGTTTGAACTACAAGAAAATAATAGAATAGCGATTTTGAAGGTTTTAACTTCCAGAACTTATAAATTTGGTCAATTTAATCATGGAAAATCTTGAATTAGGTATAACTAAATATTTTAAAGCATATTTTAGATTAATGGATCAAATTTTTTGATAATGGTAAAAGTGACAAATATATGTTTATTCAACCTGCAATTCCTTCATTTGTGTTATTGTTTGCATCATTTCTTCAATTAGTTGGCTATGTTACAATATAAGATTCATCACCTATTAACATTGTGACCCATCTAAATCAACCTTTAAGTTGTAAGCCCCTAAAATATGACGAATTTGGAACTGAAGTTGGTCCATCTGGGTCTTTTGTTAAATTGCAAGCTATGGCCAAGTGATACAATACTAGTACAGTGTAGAGATATTGCTGCAGGTATCTTCGAACTTCTTTACCTATCAATTCAAAAATTTGGGACCATTTCTCCATTCTTGTAAGTGATCATCTTAACTTGTCTTTTTCATACTATACAATTATTTATCCCTTAAGATTTTGTTTTTTCTGCTCTAAACCACTTATTTGATTTAGCAATCCTTGTATGGCCCCTTCTGTCAAGTCTCAAATTTTGACTTTCTTTTGAATCCAGTATTTGTGAGACAAATTAGACATTATTTGTGACAGATGATTTAATTGAGGTAAAATTTAAAGTGAATTTTTTAAATGCATTTATTAAATTGATTAAATAATGCTTATTTATGTGGGAAAAATGAATATAGTGCTTCGGCTATGATTTCTTAGAAACTAACCTATTAATGGTTGAATGAGTGCGCATGATGCAGGTTGTCGAAGGCGAGAACATGGGTTGGGAAGAGGAGTCCTAGACGCTGGTAAGAATAGGTTGGATGTAATTGGTGTATTACAAACATTCATGTAGTTCATGATTGCCTGAAAGTTGCATTGATTAACTATCTTGCATACTTGAGTTTGCTCTTATCATTTCTATTCATTGGTTAATTTCCGTCATGGTGTTCAATGTTTCTCCTCGTCATTTTATTCCAATAGTTGTTTTCGTCAATGTATCCCAATATTGCTCGTGTGCATATACGTGTTTATTTTTCCGTCAATGATTTTGACATTTATCTCTTGTGCATAGTAATCTTTGGCTACTTCCTGTCGTTATTGAATGTTTACTTCATTGTGTATATACATGTTGGAAAGGCAATTAATCGTCATTTTTGGATATATAACTTAATGCATGATTATTCTTCCACGTTGAATTTTTAAACACACACACACACACATATATATATATATATATAAACTTGAAATATCAGATATTAAAATTCAAAAGAAAAATATTAAATGTTTTAGATATATATATTATATAAATGTTAAAGAAAGGATGCATACGTGAGAATCGGAGGTGGCCAATATAGGTGCCCCCAAATCTACTATAAATGGCAGATCAAAACATGAACACAGGCATGAGTGGAGGGATGTTTTTTTATAAAAAAATTGAAGATGAGTATATGCATATATATCATGCAAAAGAATGGAAGTTTGGGATGGGGGTTTTAAAAAGCTAAAAATAAAAGGAATGGGCTCTCGTTTGGGACGCCATTTTTAGGGATTGGAAATATTTTTTTGCAAGAAAATACATAGAATAAAAACACAACCATATATAGAGGAATCAAGAAGGAATGAGAGAAAAGAAAGAGGGGCAGAAGTAAGGAAGAACATATATAGAAAAAGGAAAAGAAATAAAGAGAAAAAAAGAAAACAAGGGCTTTTTAACAGCACACAGGCATAATATAGAGTTTTGGAGATTACTGTTTGGAAAGAGAAAAAAAAGAAAGGGTAGAGACAAGGAGGATATAAAGAAAATACAATCATATATAGGAAAAAGAGAGAAGAAGAACAACATGGACAACAAATTGGAAGAAAGAGGAAAGGAAGAGAAGAAATTCTTGGAGCATTGTCAAAGATCTTCATATTTACAGGTTCTTCTTGTTTGTTTACTAGCTGCACCATTAAATAGCTTGTTAATTCTAAGAAATTATGTGAACGATTTGTAGATCTGGGTTTGAATGTGCATAATAACCTCTTAAATCATCAATTCCATGAATTCTTGTGCTGTTATTAAAGGAATTCTGTAGATATCTTTCAAAAATTGTGAATAAATGTGCATACATATGCATGTATTTTCCAATACATGCATATATGTGCATATTTATGCCATTCACATGGCTGTTCAAACCAATGATTAAGACAAAATTAGTGCTGCCATGTTGATTCAAAACATTTGAGACCAAAAATTCTTCCTGTTATTGTATTTAAACACATACATTGTTGAGACATTCTTCAAAATACTGTTGTAGCGTGTATATGCACTGTTGTAGCATGCATATATACTGCTGTAGAGTGTATTTATGCTGTTCTTCAAACATTTTTACCTCTGTTACAACATTTATACTATAGCTTCAAACTTCATCTTGCTGTTATAATCATTCATGCTGCTGTTCCAGCTTATCATACTGCTGTTTTAGCTTATTAGATCGTTGTTCCAACCTTATACTTTTTTTTTTCGAGCTTTCATGCTGCTGTCCCAACTTTATACATTGTTATCTCATCATATATGCTGCTGATATAAACTTAAGAGACCAATTTTGAGTGGAAATTGATAGCTAATTGATAGGGGACAACAAGAATAAAACTGGATTTTAGAGAGTAGATAACATAGATACTCATTTTTATACAAGAAATCATACTTGGAAACCTTCATTGGAAAAACATGACTGAAACATGGCATTTAACTTACAATAAATCATTGCATGGATGTTAAAGGCTGAAAATAATGATTGATTTATCTTATGCATTAATTGGATGAATAAAGACATTTAAGTGAAAGTAAACATGCATTAAATTGATAGAAAGAATTGTCTTAATTTTCTTTTGGAATCAAAGAGAAGTGATTGAATGTCTTTGAAAGAAACTGTTTGCCTTGTGATTGATATGATATTTGGAAACATTGTTTAGGTATGCTGAAATCAAACATAACGATTTGTTTATTTCTTAAGTCATACTTGCATGAAAATGAATATTTAATTTAAAAATAGAACTGAACGCATTGCTTGATATGCTTGTGTGTTTTGGGAAAAGATACCTTCTGGGACGAGTGCCGAATGAGGAATAATAGAGAAGTAGGTTTTCTTTTCCAAAACCTACACTATCGTTATAATCGGTTTCATACTTTGATCAAAGTTAACTTTTGGACCATTGAAATAGATGGAATTATGCCTAGTTGTTTTATTTCTCTGCCTCATCATGTTATTGAGATGTTGCATTCATGTTAGGAATGCATGTAGGTTAATAGGCACGCACCAGATTCCATCTTGCTTATTGTTATAGATTGCTAGGCTCTTCGTGCAGGGTTGGGTATCCTTCTTGTTGAAGGATTTTGGGGAAGCGTATGCTTCGTGGTTGGGTGGAAAAGCACCCAATCTATGTTCTCATCCTTGGCTTGCGGATGGCGGACTGACTCATCAGCAACTAGATAGACTTTTGGATTTGATTGACATTATAGTTATTTCCATACTTATATTATATTGAGATTTCTTCATTGATGATAGTACATTTGGATGGGCTATAAGCCTAGGATGTATAGATATTCGTAATTTGTAATAATATGAACTTCTAAGTGGTATTTAGATGTACTCATGCAAAAAATTTATAATATGAATGAAAGATGTATATATTTATTATTTTATTATGAGATTTATGAAGTAGAGTTTAATCATTGACTATGGTTAAGTTAATGGAACTTTTAGGACCTTACATTTGGTATCAGAGCGCTAGGTTCAACGCTAGGGCCTTTGTATCTATTACGCTAATGTGCGGAACTTTGAATTCACAATAACTTAACCTACCAAGAATAATACATGGGGAACTTTGAGGTGTTTTCTCTACTTGATTGATTGAGCATGATTGGGATACTTGTGTGTGGGCGTGCTGTGAATAGCATGTGCTGTCTTATCATATGTCTTCCTTCTTGTGTGTGGGAAAGTAATATATTCTTATAGGGATAGATAGGCCCTGGTGATTTCCAAGAGGTTGCTTATGTGTGATTACCTTCTCGATGTTTGGACTACTTGGCATGAACACTTGCAATATATGTATGTTACATGAAGTGACCTTTTGTAGAGTCATGTTCGTGCTTGTGAGACCGCTTTGATAATGGAGATTTGGAAACCATTGTGTAAAAGGAAGTACCATGTTCTTGAGTATTGTTTGAACCTGGTGTATTCATTTTTGAGATAGGCATCCGCGTGTGAAAGAGATGAAGCTTTGAGCATATGCGTGTTAGTTGAGGAAGTTGTTTTGAAATGTTTGCATGTGATACATCTTACATTGTCATCCTTAAGGCATGTTCCTATGTGTGAACCATTTATGTGGGAGCAAGAAAGAAAGTATTGCATTGAATAGGAAAAAGTGAAAGAGAAAAGGGGTTGTGAAAGGATTCATGGATAATTATTTGTGATGCATGATGTGTTCTTCCCATTGCATGGAATGCATTTGACCTTGGAAAGATTGTTGGATTCGATTGCACTAAACCTCACACCTCTTGTCATTCCCTTGTGAATCATGTTAGTGTGATTAACCTTGTTCGTTGATGAACATGGTTGAGTGTTGCATGACGTAGATATTCCTTTCGAGTAAGGTTGTCATGTTGTTGCGATATTGTTAAGAGTGCATTCTATTTTAGTTACGTTTTTCATCCTGTTGTGGTGAAAGTTAACCTCATGTGGATGAAGCGTTGGGTAAGAGCTTGACCCCAACTCCCTCATAATTTATTGAGTTGAATGTGAATGTTGCATAAATGCATATTTCATATGATTGGTGTATGGTGGGAACTGGTAACTGCTCTTTGTTGTGTGAGTGATGTGTTAGATATCTTGTTTTGTGAATGTTTCTTGTGAGTCATTGCTTGATGATTGTGATTCCCTTGAACAGGATGCAACTTTTGTTGCTAGGCACCTTGAGTGATGTTGGTTTGGTTAAGTAGAAATAATATCTTTTTTTCATGTGATTGGAGTCTTAGAAGACTCGTTTTCTTAATTTGATTGAGTGTGTTCTCTTACTTACCTCGGATTTTGGAATCTAGGTGTAATATAGTATGATACCCCCTCTCTTGTGACTAGAATTAGTCACGTAGTTCATGTGAAGTGTAACTTTTGAAATTTTGGATACTTTATTTTATTTGAATTCGGTGAAATTGTTAAATGTTGTCAGGACCAACATTGATTTTTTTTTAATTCTTGTTATGAAGGAGTATAGCCATCAAATTTTGGAATTTATTTATCTTGTGACCTTTATGGTCATGTTTGAATTATTGTTGAAATCACGCATATTTTATGCCTTATTGTTGGAATCAAATTTTTCTTACACTTTAGTTTTGATTTATTTCTAAATGGTGGTTGTGCTTGAATGTTTTAAACTGCTGGTCATGTATCATGTTATGTTCTCTATCATGTCCATGATGGGCCTTTGATGGATTGTATATGGGAGTAGAATACGGAGGATGTACTAATTCTTGGTGTGTGTGTGTGTTATTTTTATTTGATTTGTTGTCTGATGTGAGTGAGTATTGTGTGAAGTGGCAATAAAGTTTTGGAATAGTTTGTGTTACTTTAGATTACTTGACATGAGTATCTTGCCGATTGGTATGATTGTCAACCTAGATAGTAAAGAAGCATGTGAAATAGAGTTCAAGAATAAGCTAAATGTTGACTTCTGACTATAATTATGTCAATGAGATATAAGACAACTTGTTTTTGGTTATGATGAAATTGCAAGTAATGGCAGAAAGAATGTTAGTTAATGAAACAAAGAAATTGTGTAGCAGACTTCAATTAAAGTTGGATGAGTAGAGAAAGAAGGATAAAACATTCCAAGACAAGAATATGTGTTATGAAGCAAGTAAATAGGAATTTGTGTGAATTTAAGTTTAGATATAAGATAGAAGAGTGTCAGATACTAGTGCATTAACCGGATGATAATATAACAAGATAGAAGTAATGTAAGAACTGGAATTGGAAGAAAATGGTTTAGAAAATGTAGAATGTTGGTGGGAAGTAAAACAAGTTGTTCCAATGGGAGAAGCGGTAGTTGAAAAGACTTGTTGAGTTGCCAACCTTGGGAATTTGATTGCTTCGGAAGTTTCTCCTTAGTAGTTCAGAGGTTTCCTAGATTGATGCTGGAAGGAATGCAATTCTTGTGAGAAGAATTTGTTGTCTTTTGTATTCCATTTTATGGATACTTGGTGTTTAGGCTGCAAGGAAGTCATGTGTTGTCTAGCCAATCATGAAATCATGATTGTGTTAGGTTGTTTGACCTTTGAGTCTAGCTTAGATAAGAATTTAAGTGGTGTTGCAAGTTGTAGAAAAGATAGAATAAAGGGAAAATGTAGGGAGCATGAGTTGCTAGATCAAAAGTAGATACTTCTAGTACTTGAAGAATAGGAATGATGATTGAATAGGATGGGGAATTCCTCATAACTATGTGAAGAATAGGATGTTGAATGTTGTAGTAGCATAGAGTTAGAATGGAAGAATGAAAGACTAAAATGACAAGATATTAATTCAAGAAGTTGAAGGTGAGAAGAAAACCTTGAGACAAGATGATTTGTGTGGAAATGAGAAGAAAATATAAGATTGAAAGAGTTAATTGAAGCTGACAGATAGAGTGTATTGCTAAAAATGGATAAGAAAAGTGTTGTAGAACTAAAAATGGATAAGAAAAGTGTTGTAGAACTAAAAATGGATAAGGAAGTTACTAGAAGGTAATTTAAACTAGAATAATCCAATAGTTGGTAATAGAAGTAAAATTCGAAGATAGAGAAGGATGTGTATAGATTGGTTAAGAAATTTTTGAGATGGAAAAGATGAATTAAAGGAAGTATAATTCAAAATAAGATGAAGATATGATTCAAATTCAAATAGAGGCAATAGAACACCAAGAAGAGATAGATCAATAAATGAAGACACGAATGTAGATAATGATAGAAATGAGAGAAGTACAAAGAAGGTACAAGTTAAGATGCATTGAAAGTTAAAAACTAGAATTAGCAAAAGAAAATGGATAGTGAGTGTCCTAGTCTCAGAGGAGTTGGTATGCACGTTGGTTGGTTTGGACCTAGTTGGTACACCTTTGGAGTTGTTTTGTTGTTTTGTGGTCCCTCAACCTAGTGATGGTTAGGAGGTAAGATCTTTTGAAAATATGTTGTGTTTTATCAAAATTTGAGATGCTCATTTTATGCTTTAAGTATCATTGATGGATTATGTTTTATGCATTGAAGGTGTGATTATTTCCCATATGCTTGATATTATGATGACATTTTTTATGCTTTTGAAAGTGTGCCATATGTTACTTGAATGCAATTAGATGGTAGTTGTACCATGTGTGGATTATATACATTGTATTGGTTGTTGTGCCATGTGTATTGTGTGTTTGATTTGGCATGCTTATTGGGAAGAGGATCTAGGAGTGGTGCTAGTGGAGCCCATTCGAATCCTAGAGACGTGCAATGTTAAATTGCGTAACAGAGATATTGTGTTGTACAAGGTCTAGTGGGACTGGTATTCAATGGATAATGCCACATGGGAGGATGCTGAGGAGATTGACATATCTTTTCCTCATTTGAGGAATTAGTTTTGATGCTTTGTTTTTTTAGATTAGATGCTTGTTTGTTTATGAGATACTTATTCCA
Organism: Cunninghamia lanceolata; assembly: GCA_027924645.1. Taxonomy (NCBI): domain Eukaryota; kingdom Viridiplantae; phylum Streptophyta; class Pinopsida; order Cupressales; family Cupressaceae; genus Cunninghamia; species Cunninghamia lanceolata. Next base: position 178,547 of record BSBN01001074.1, on the reverse strand, counting down.
TGCCATGTCACTTCTGTTGACATGAGTGAGATACTCTTTTATTTTAATGTGTTGTAGTAAGACATCGAGACGATGTATCTTCCAAGTGGGGAAGGATGTCACGTCTCAAATTTTGACTTTCTTTTGAATCCAGTAATTGTGAGACTAATTGGACATTATTTGTGATGGATGATTTAATTGAGGTAAAATTTAAAGTGAATGTTTTAAATGCATTTGTTAAATTGATTAAATAATGCTAATTTATGCGGGAAAATGAATATAGTGCTTCGGCTATGATTTCTTAGAAACTAACCTATTAATGGTGGAATGAGTACACATGATGCAGGTTGTCTAAGGCAAGAACATGGGTTGGGCAGAGGAGTCCTAGCCGTCGATAAGAATAGGTTGGCTGTAATTAGTGTATCACACACACTCATGTAGTTCATGATTGCCTGAAAGTTGCATTGATTGACTATCTTGCATACTCAAGTTTACTCTTATCATTTCTATTCATTGGTTAATTTTTGTCATGGTGTTTAATGATTCTCCTTGTCATTTTATTCCAATAGTTATTTTCGTCAATGTATCCCAATATTGCTCATGTGCATATACGTGTTTATTTTTCCATCAATGATTTCGACGTTTATCTCTTGTGCATAGTAATCTTTGGCTACTTCCTGTCGTTATTCAATGTTTACTTCATTGTGTATATACATGTTGGAAAGGTAATTAATCATCATTTTTGGATATATAACTTAATGCATAATTATTCTTCCTCGTTGAATTTTATAACACACACACACATATATATATTACATATTTAAATATATATAAACTTGAAATCTTAGATATTAAAATTCAAAAGAAAAATATTAAATGTTTTAGATATATATTATATAAATGTTAAATAAAGGATGCATGAATGAGAATAGGAGGCGACCAATATAGGCACCCCCAAATCTGCTATAAACGACAGATCAAAACATGAATGCAGGCATGAGTGGAGGGATTTTTTTAATAAAAAAACTAAAGATGAGTATATGCAGATATACCATGCAAAATAATGGAAATTTTGGATGGGGGATTTAAAAAGCTAAAAATAAAAGGAATGGGCTCTCTTCTGGGACGCCATTTTTAGGGATTGGAAATGTTTTTTGTAAGAAAATACATAGAATAAAAACACAACCATATACAGAGGAATCAAGAAGGAATAAGAGGAAAGAAAGAGGAAAGAAGTAAGGAAGAACATATACAGAAAAAGGAAAAGAAATAAAGAGAAAAAAAGAAAACAAGGGCTTTTTAACAGCACATAGGCAAAATATAGAGTTTTGGGGATTATTGTTTGGAAAGAGAAAATAAAGAAAGGGCAGAGGCAAGGAGGATATAAAGAAAATACAATCATATACAGGAAAAAGAGAGAAGAAGAACATCGGGGACAACAAATTGGAAGAAAAAGGAAAGGAAGAGAAGAAATTCTTGGAGCATTGTCAAAGATCTTCATATTTATAGGTTCTTCTTGTTTGTTTACTAGCTGCACCATTAAATAGCTTGTTAATTCTAAGAAATTATGTGAATGATTTGTAGATCTAAGTTTGAATGTGCATAATAACCTCTTAAATCATCAATTCCATGAATTCTTGTGCTGTTATTAAAAGAAGTATGTAGATATCTTTCAAAAATTGTGAATAGATATGCATACATATGCATGTATTTTCCAATACATGCATATATGTGCATATATATACCGTTCACATGGCTGTTCAAACCAATGACTAAGACAAAATTAGTGCTGTCATGTTGATTCAAAACATTTGAGACTAAAAATTCTTCCTGCTATTGTATTTAAACACATACATTATTGAAACATTCTTCAAAATACTGCTATAGTATGTATATGCACTACTGTAGCATGCATATACATTACTGTAGCGTGTATTTATGCTACTGTTCAAACATTTTTACCACTATTACAAAATTTATATTGTAGCTTCAAACTTCATATTGCTGCTATAATCATTCATGTTGCTATTCCAACTTATCATACTGCCGTTTTAGCTTATTAGATCGTTGTTCCAGCCTTATACATTGCTTTTTCAAGCTTTCACGCTGCTGTCCCAACTTTATACACTGTTATCTCATCATATATGCTGTTGATATAAACTTAAGAGACCAATTTTAATTGGAAATTGATAGCTAATTGATAGGGGACAGCAAGAATAAAACTAGATTTTAGAGAGTAGATAACATAGATGCTCATTTTTATACAAGAAATCATACTTGGAAACCTTCATTGGAAAAACATGACTGAAACATGACATTTAACTTACAATAAATCATTGCATGAATGTTAAAGGCTGAAAATAATGATTGATTTATCTTATGCATTAATTGGATGAATAAAGGCATTTAAGTGAAAGTAAACATGCATTAAATTGATAGAAAAAATTATCTTAATTTTCCTTTGGAATCAAAGGGAAGTGATTGAATGTCTTTGAAAGAAACTGTTTGCCTTGTGATTGACATGATATTTGGAAACATTGTTTAGGTATGCTGAAATCAAACGTAACGATTTATTTATTTCGTAAGTCATACTTGCATGAAAATGAATATTTAATTTAAAAATAGAATTGAATGCATTGCTTGATATGCTTGTGTGTTTTGGGGAAAGATACCTTCTGAGACAGGTGCCGAATGAGGAATAATAGAGAAGTAGATTTTCTTTTTTAAAACCTACACTACCATTATAATCAGTTTCATACTTTGATCAAAGTTAACTTTTGGACCATTCAAATAGATGGAATAATGCCTAGTTGTTTTATTTCTCTACCTCATCCTATTATTACGATGCAACATTCATGTTAGGAATGCATGTAGGTTAATAGGCACGCACCAGATTCCATCCTGCTTATTGTTACAGATTGCTAGGCTCTTTGTGCAGGGTCAGGTATCCTTCTTGTTGAAGGATTCTAGGGAAGCGTATGCTTCATGGTTGGGTGGAAAAGTACCCAATCCATGTTCTCGTCCTTGGCTTGCGGATGGCAGACTAACTTGTCAACAACTAGAGAGACTTTTGGATTTGATTGACATTATTGTTATTTCCATACTTATATTATATTGAGATTTCTTCATTGATGATAGTACATTTGGATGGGCTATAAGCCTAGGATGTATATTTTGGCAAGAGACACTACTAGGCATGTTAGGTGTTGTCATTGATGGCAACCAAATCTATCTTACACATCCACATTCTATCATTTGATCATACTGGAAGTCAGATTGCAGATTTGTCAAAGTCCGGATAGACAAGAACATAGCACATGATAGGGTCCAACATTTTGGTCCAAATTTCTCCACAGGTAATCATATTGTGCTGCGGATTTGAGGGTATGTTAAGGGATGTCAGGGCTACCTAAATCCAAAGTTTTATCCTTCGATGATGAAGGGATTGAAAGTTGCAAGCTTCTGAGTATTAGGTTTTGGTTAGACAGTTCAGTCTAGTGAAGAAGTGACTTGAATTCATAAGTTGTGGTCCACATTGATGTTTGTGCATGGATTCAGCTGACAGAATAGTGATCTTGAAAAAGTTTCTAAGTTTTCTTGAGGCCGACTGCAGTTGATGTGATTTCATGTTGCAGATATATATGATCGATGGGTGCGAGCATTTTGAGGCATGGATGTGTGAATTTGAGATAAGAGGCGCGAAGTAAGGCAGTATCAAGTGTGAAGTAGAGATCTAAGGCTCAGATCATGGAAGAATAGTAAAATAGGGTAGTGAGAGATGAAGTGTGTGAAGTCGGTATATTGATCCTAACCAGAACTGTAATCTTGCATTATTAGATACTATTCTTCAGTTCAAGTATTTCAGTGAACTCTTTGTAATTAATCTTGTAGGCAATAAGCCTCCTTTGAGCAATGAGCTCTGGGCAGTGTGCCTGAAGGCATGTGCCTTCGCATTTGTAATACTTTTAACAGAGTATAAAATCTTGTGGGTTAACCCCCACCATGGTTTTCCCTTAACCGGGTTTCCATGTAAAAATCCCAGTGTTCATGTGTGATGATTTTGTTGCTGCTGTTCTTGAGTTCTTGTTTCTTTCTTTTGAATGTATATGGTAAATTAATAAAGGAACAAAATAATAAGTTTTACAGAATACTGATTCACCCCCCTCTCAGTGTTCCTTAATTTCAATAATTAGTATCAGAGCTTAGTTCCTTGGAAGAAGTTTAACAGCTTGAGGAATATTTGAAAAGGTATTTCAATGGGTTCATCGAGGTATTTTGATGACATCAATGAACAACTACAAGTTGCTTTAGAAGACCTTGATCAGTCCAGAGCAGAAGTCAAAGAACTGAAAGAGAATCTTAAAGATGCTGAGGATTTCATTCATACTTTAAAAGGGCAACTGAGCAAATCCATGGAAAGAGGAGGCAGCTACTTCAACAGTTAACAAATCAGAATGAAGACAATGGCATGGATGAGGCTCTAAAGGAAAAATCAAAGGAATGTGAAAAGTTGGCAAAAGAAGCTGTTTCTATTAAAACATGAAATGGAATCTGGAGTGATAAGGCTAACCAAGGAAATAGAGGAAAGGAAGAAGACTGAAGAAAACCTAAATCAGTCTCTGAAAGAAAGAACAAAAGAGTGCTACAGAATGGATAGAATAATTGGTCATCTAGAGTCTGATCTTCAAGAAACCAAGTATAATGAGGAACAACTTGAAAATCAAATTATCATTCTCAAGCATGACCTAGAAGCTGCAAATGAATATAAAGAAAAGTTTAAGATAAGCTCAACTAAACTTGAGGTACTGCTTGATAGTCAGAAGAAGGTAGATGATAAGCATGTGGTCTAGGATATGAGAAAGGTGAAATCTCTGGATCCGGTCAAAGAAATCCAAGAAGGAATCCTAGAAGGCCTCCGATAAGGCAACCTAACGCTCAAAGGTATCCATCTTTCAATGGAAATTGTTTCAATTGAAATAAATTTGGTCATAGAGCTACTCAGTGTAGAAGTAGAGTGAATCAAAGTGGTCCATCTTTCTTCGGTCACTGCTTCAATTGTAAAAGGTATGGTCATAGATCCAATGAATGCAGAAGTATGATAATGAACTACTCTAACAACAGAAGAAATGTCAATTCTTTCAATGGCTACTGTTTTGCATGCAATAGATTTGGACACATGGCTAATTAGTGCAGATCAAGAGGAAATCAAGTAAATGAGCAAAGAAATGTTGTGTGCTTTAATTGCAATAGATCCGGTCATATTGCAAAATTCTGTAGAAGAAGGAATGATGATAGAAAAGGTCTGATAAACAGAAACTAAAACATGCAGAGACAAGATAAAGGCAAGGGTAAAGTTGATGTGAATGAGATCCAGAATGAAATGAATAAAACATGGGTGAAGAAGGGTGAAATGAATGATGGCAATGGGTCAGCACTGGAATCTGGTGTTGATAATTCCTCTGGGAATTGAAACAAGAGCTCTGGCTCAGGGGGAGTTGGATTGGAAATCTAAGTCCCCCCGCCAGCAAGTGGGTGCCTGAATTTGGCACGATGAATGAAGATAAAGAAGCCTATTGTTGATCTATTGAAGCAAATTTTGGAAGAAAATAAGCTAATGCGATTGATTGCAGAGCAATTGAAGATTGACTGTATGTAGAAATAGTGTAACCAGATGTATTAGGGCAAAACATTTATTACAATTGCGAATTAGGTTTTGCGGAGCATAAAAGGTCATTTAATCAACATTTGAATCACTTTGCATTTGAAGAGAGCAAGGAGAAGAGCGCCTGAGCTGAGATTTTAAAGATTTGAAGTGCAAAAAGTGAATTCGACAGCTAACCCTAACCGATGAAACAAGGTATTCTATGTGAAACTCTCTGAATTTGCAATCTTTGGATATGGCTACTTTGTTGGTTGTTGACATCACCGAAAGGCCCTGACCTAAATTCAAAAGTCATCCACACAAATTGGTAGAGGTTGATCCATTAGGTGCCTTTTCAAATGTTCCACATGGTGTGTTGCATGTTGAAGATATTAGGGCTTATATTCATGCTAGCATAGATGAGTTTGGGGATTTGAACTTAGTAGATTTGTTCAAGAATCATCTAAGGGATGAGATTCATGGTCTTAAACTGAGTATAAGGCACTGCAAGTCAAACACCTCATTTAGGTTATTGGGTTCCCGTCCTTCAGTGAAGATGAGTGGGTGTGGTATGTACTGAGTTGGATGCATGCTAAATTCATGTGGTTGATGAAACCCTTCAAGATCACCAAGGATGCCATCAAGGCCGTAACATGACTGAACTCATCCAGTGGACTACCAATGTTGAAATCAGTAAAGAATCAGACTGTAACTGAAGCTACTGGATCAAAATTTGATAAGAGGGCAATGACAATAAATGATATAACTAATCCGGATGTTAAATTTGCATCTATGGTGATTGGGTATAAGATATACCACTCCAACAGGGAAAACTCTGTATCTGATATAGCCATTTATGCCGTCTATCAGATGTTAAGAGAGAATGCTGACTATGACCTATGTGGGCTATTGCAAAACCAGTTAATGGAAAATCTGAGCAAGATAAAAAAGGACAAGAAGAATACATTCAAGTATGGTACGTTGGTATTGTGTTTGTTCTTCTATTTCATGAATGAGTTAACCGACAAGAAAAGCATGTGTTGGACCAGTGATAAGCCTGTTTCCATACAAATAAGAGAGCACTTAAACAATATTGGTGACTCTAATGCCCAAAGGATTGCTCTTTGGGGATATTTCAAGAATTTTCAAAACATGATGCAATCAAGGGAAAGAATCCCTACATCTATGGTGGAAAAATACAAGGATAGAATTTGCTTCGTGGTGGAAATAGATCAATGCTTGATGAAAGTAGTTGAACCGAGGAATGTATGGATCATGCCCATGGGTTATGAAGTTGATGAACAAATACTGGAAATGTTGCTCAACACCTTTTGAGCAAACTAAAAGATACTTCAGTTCAGATATTTGGTACATATAGTGAACTCAGTGTGAAATTGCATGTTGAGCTCCAAAAGCTTAAATCTAAGAGAAAGATACAAAGGCAAGTTGAAATGTATGCAAAAAGCATTGGCATAACAAAAGAAGCTATGAGACAAAACATGGAAAGGATAGAGAAAGCTGAGAAGGAGAAGCAGGACAGGGAACAGGGAAGTGTTCCAGTAGAATCCTCTTCTAAGCTAAGGACTACAGGTTTAACCTCTGGTGCATCACCTTCTCCTATTGCAGAGAAATCTAAAGAAAAATCTATCGATAAGGAAAGAAAAAGGACAAAAGTAATGGCCAAAAGGTCATATGTCAGTGTGGAGAAGGAAGATGAAGAAGAAACTGAGTTAGATGGTGAGGTTAAAGAGTTGAAGGCCTCAGGCACTAAGGCTGCTAAAGTGTCTAAGGAGAAGCCCTCCGGAAGCATAAAGTCAGGGAGAGCAAAAACTTCAAGGGTTGCCAAAGACAAGCCCTCCAAAAGCATAAGGGTGAGCAAAAGACAAAAGACTAAGACTCATGTTGAAAAATCCACCCTATCAATTGAAGACTTTGTAAATGCAGTAACTGTTCATGGGAATTTAAAGCCCATAACAAAATATTATGACATATTTGATAAAGCCAACAAGAGAATTTTGGAGGATGCTATTGTTAAGTACTTGAATACATTCAACAGAGCACTTGTGGAAATTTTATCTGAAATCCCTAAGAGTCTAAGTGACATATTGGAGATGAGAAAAGAAGTTGCTAAAGCAAAGGATTTGGAACTAAGAGAACATGTGTTGTGCAGTCTGTGCCCGATAATCTGTAAAAGGGAAGCAAATAAAATTTTCAAAGTAGTTAAAGATGAATTTAGGAGCAAAATCAGGATGAACAAGCTAAGCTTGGAGATATTGATGAAGTGGTCAAAGAAATAGAACAAATTCTAAAGAAAGCCCTGGAAAAGAATAAGTTCTATATTGTCACTAAAGAACCTATTGACACTAATGATACAACCATTCTGAATGATGACGCGTTGCAGAAAAATGAGCAACAAGCTGAAGTAGATGATGTCTCTATTCTGGAAGAAGAAACATTGAATAAAAGAGATGAAGAGATGATGAAGAAAGTTAATGTTGAGTATGTAGAAGATACTCAAATTCCTCCAGACCAATCAGGTAGAGAAAATATAGAGATGAATATAGAGATAAATGCTCCTACTGAAGGTGATTCTGAGAAAGAGCAGAAAACAAAAGGTGTTAAGGACAAGGAAGATCAAGAAAAAGAAACTAATGATGGAATTGATTCCTCCATTCCGAATGTTGAGGAATTTGATAATGCTGCTGTTGAGGATACACAAAATCCTCCGGAAAGGAATGTAGAAGACATTTCTGAAAGGAAGGATGCCTCTGATGATGATGTAGAGAAAGTAGTAGAAGAAGAAAAGAATGAAAATGATAAGCAAGATAATGTGGTTGACTCCGAAAAGGGAAAAGATGTAGGCCCTGATGAGCATAAAATTGAAACATCATATTGGGCAAGAGGCATTGCAAAAGCAGTGAAAGAAATTTTGGAGAAAGATAAACAAGTTGCAGAAGATCTAGATATAATACAAGGTCCAATCAATTTTGATGCTCTGTCACTGGTACAAAAGATGAAGTTGACCTCTTTTGTACAAGCTAAGGCCAGAGAGGAAATCCTAAAGTTTCATATAGAAGATAGTGATTTGCTTGGTCTTGCATCTGACATTTTGGAGAAAATCATGCCTACATTTCAAAAGGATTCATCAGCATCCCCCTCCGGCCAGTTAAAGAATCTAATAAACTTTGTAAGTACTCATTTTGAAACTTTTGAGAAGTCAGCAGAAGTTAAAGTCCGAAATGAATTTAATGAGAAGAGATTTTCTGAAATAAAGAGAATAATTAGTTATGATAGATCAGTGCTTGATACTAGTGTAAAGAGTATTCAAAATGCCCTCTACGAAGGTGCAGAGGTTTATAAGTCTTGCCTAGCTCAGTCTAAAGTTATTGAAGATATTGAGAAGAAGATTAAGGACCTAGAGCTTAAATTATCTAATATCTCTCAGTCCTATAGTCCCTTAACTGAGTCTATAATAACTACAAAATGTCAAGTAGTGAGTTTGCTTGATGAATTGAGTAATTTGGAGAAGGAAAAGGTTAAAGTTTTGGGTAAATTGGATGAACTCCGGGGACTGATTTCTCCTAAATTAGAAACAATGTTCAATGCACTAACAGAAGCCCAAGCTGCTGCTCTGACAAGTGATCCCACTGATCTGTAGAAGGCAGAGTCACATGCATTTTTATTCAGTGGTCATATTTCAGTTTTGGATGGCATGAAGAAAAGTTGGGACAGTGAATTGGCACTGTTGAAAAACATTTTTGGTGATGTGTTTAAGTTTATGTAGACAAGAGGATTGTTTGTACATATGCGAAAGTATGAATATAGAATTTTTGTGTGAACTTTTGGATCTGGACCTCAACCTTTTCCATTGATGTCAAAGGGGGAGAGGAAAGAAATGAAAAATGAGGAGTTCATCAAAGGGGGAGCATTGGAAATCACAAGTGTACATAGTAAGTGGGAGCTGTTTTAACACTTAGTCATTTTTCACTAAGTGTTGCCATCATTGCTAAAGGGGGAGATTGTTGGAAAGAGACACTGCTAGGCATGTAAGGTGTTGTCATTGATGGCAATTGAATCTATCTTACACATCCGCATTGTATCATTTGATCATACCGGAAGTCAGATTTTAGATTTGTCTAAGTCTGGATAGACAGGAACATAGCATATGACAGGGTCTAGCATTTTGGTTTGCATTTCTCCACAGGTAATCATATTGTGCTAGGGATCTGAGGGTATGTTAAGGGATGTCAGGGCTACCTAAATCTAAATTTTTAGCCTCTGATGATGAAGGGATTGAAAGTTGCAAGCTTCGGAGTATCAGTTTTGGTTAGACAGTTTAGTCCAGTGAAGAACATGCTGACTTTGTGTTTGATCCTTGTACAGATTGAGAAAAGTGGTTGGTTGAGTAATTTATGAGATCCAGTGGTATTAGACAACAAGTGTGGTGACTTGAATTCATAAGTTGTAGTCCGCATTGATGTTTGTATATGGATTCAGCCGATAGAACAGTGATCTTGAAAAAGTTTTTAAGTTTTCTTGAGGCCGGCTACTGTTGATGTGATTTCATGTTGCGGATATATATGATCAATGGGTGCGAGAATTTTGAGGCATGGATGTGCGAATATGAGATAAGAGGTGCGAAGTAAGGCAATATCAAGTGCGAAGCTGAGATCTGAGGCTCAGATCATGGAAGAACAGTAAAACAGGGCAGTGAGAGATGAAGTGTGTGAAGTCAGTATATTGATTCTAACCGAAACTGTAATCTTGCATTATTAGATGCTATTCTTTAGTTCAAGTATTCCAGTGAACTCTTTGTAATTAATCTTGTAGGTAGTGAGCCTTCTTTGAGTAGTGAACTCTGGGCAGTGTGCCCGAAGGCATGTGCCTTCCCATTTGTAATACTTTTAACAGAGTATAAAATCTTGTGGGTTAACCCCCACCGTGGCTTTTCCCTTAACTAGGTTTCCATGTAAAAATCCTGGTGTTCATGTGATGATTTTGTTGCTGCTGTTCTTGAGTTCATGTTTCTTTCTTTTGAATATATATGGTAAATTAATAAAGGAACAAAATAATAAGGTTTGCAGACACTAATTCACCCCCCCTCTCAGTGTTCCTTAATTTCAACAGTATAGATATTCAAAATTTTTAATAATATTAACTTCTAAGTGGTATTTAGATGTACTCATGTAAAAAATTGATAATATGAATGAAAGATGTATATATTTATTGTTTGATTTTTTTTTTATGAACTAGAGTTTATTCATTGACTATGGTTAAGTTAATGGAACTTTTAGGACCTTACACCTTCCAACTGGATTAGTGTTGTTGCTAATGAGTCTATCTATATATGGTAATTTTTTGTATCATTTGGACCATTCTTCCTATGGCTTCCTCTAATGTGACATTATTATGAATCAAATCATGCTTTGCATTGCTAGTAAATGCATCCCCTAATTCTATTTTCTTAATTGGTGATATTTGAGTAAAATCAATCTAGGGTCCTGTAGGAGTATGCATGAGTATACTTGGACTTACTATTACTATGGAGGTTGGTTACTTTTTATTGGCCAAATATTCTTTTATCTTACTCATTGGGCCACTCACTAGTTGTTTTGGTGGAGTGATCAATTTTGTTGATGTTTCCCCTATTTCTCTTTTTGATTCTAATGCTCATGTTTCTTATTTCTCTTTTATTTTCCTTTCTTCTTCCCATTTTCCTCTAGTTTCTTGCTAGATATTGGCCATAGTTTCTATTTTTCCTTGGCTTAGTTCCTTTTTAGTTTGTGTTTACAACCCCTTTGTATCAATTTCCTCTATTTGTTCCAGTTGCTTTGGTTGTTGGGCATGTGGTGGGGATGGTAGTGGTGTAGTAGATTTTAGTTCTTCCCTCTATGGGTTTTTACTTTCTACAATCTTATTGTAATCTTGATTGGATTCCACAATAGCTCTTCATATTTTTTGCTGAATTTTCATATTATCAATGTTGTGAAGTAGGCTTATGTTTTGTTTTCAATTCCTGATCTTGTAGACTTTGGACTATTCTTTTTGTTGTCAGAGAGAGAGAGATTTAACTCTTTAGCAACTTTTTCCATTACTATTGTCTTTATTGATTTTTATAGCTTGGAATCTTTCTCTCTTTGTGCAATGACATCCTTTTGTAGAACAATTATTAGCTCCTTTAGAAATCCCTTAGTGATTTGTTCTATGGCATAAGGGCTAGTAGTGATGAAGTCAACCATCATCTTCACAAGAGCCTCTTTGTTACTTGTGGTGGTAGTAGGGTAAGTTTGGGCTACCATTAATGGATTTCCTGCTATGTACAATCATTTCAACAATTTCTTCCTATCTAGAGCAAGTACTTGCATTTTTTCTTGTACTAGTTTTTTCTTTGTTCTCTATGGTAATTGTTCTTCCTTTGAGGTTTCATCTTATTCTTCTAAATTGTCATCAAATTGTACAACCAATTTTATTTGTGCTTTTTGTTTTTGTCAATTTTGTTTTTCCTATTGCCCTTCTTGATTCCTCCTTTTTTCTAGATCTCACTTCTAATAGGGCTTCTATAGTTCCTTGTATTAGAGTTTGATCTTACAAGAGGCTTTCCTCTATTTAAACTATTTTCACCTTAGTGTATTTCCTCTTTTTCTCTCTTTGTGGTTGCTCTTCTAGTATTATTTTCCTCTTTTATGGTGGAGTGCTTCAACTAGAAACCCTTAGTCATTTTGATCATTGCTTTGGAGGTTCTATGGCTTGTTGCTTTGTTGTTTGTTTTTATGAGCTATCCTCAATTATTGGAGGAAGGGGATCTTGCCTATTTTTATTTTCTTTTACCAATTTCTCTTTTTTCTTCTCACATTTTTCCTTGACATCTTTATTTAAATTTTTTTTTGATGTACTCTCTCCAAGTTCCAAATCTTTCTATGGTTGTATCTTTTGACTATGATAGGAGTAGTTGAGTTGTGCTTTGTAGTAGTTCATCTAGTGCCCCATATGGAAATGACACTACTACAAAGGTGCATGGTTCCACTGCTTCCAGGTAGATGTAGTCCTTGTTGACCATGAACACCACATTATTTTCCAACTTTGTGACAATGTAGTTACTCACTCATTCCCACTCTTGCATTTTCTTTTGAAGCTTGTCAAATGATGATTCATACCCATATTGATAAAGGGTATCATCAAGGAAACCCTCCATTTTCTCCTTTATCTATCATGCTATTATTGCATTTGATCTCCACACACATGGGGTAATTCTTGGTAATTCCCTTAGGAAATATAGAGGTAAGAAAATAATCAATGAGTTGTACCTAAATTTATGGTGGCTCTTCTTTGTTTTTTCCAAGATATCTATTAATTTCTACCTCAGGGTTTCTCAAAGATCATATTCTTTTCCATTTGTGACCATTTCATATGCCACATGAATACAAGTAGCTAGGGCCATATCTTCCCTTCTAGTATGGAAATTTTTATAAGCTATACGTTTAGTGGCATACCTTACTCTAAGGTCTTCAATTTCTCTCATGGTGAGAAACTGTTCCTCGAAGGTGACACCTATTTAATCCTTGGTGATGAGTAAAGGTTTCTCCAAGTAGAAAAATTCTTTGTGAATGCATCTCAGAACCAACCAAATCCACTTGCATGGTCATTACAAAAATTTGAGAATTTTTCCCAAATATCTAGTTTTATCCATCCAATGTTAGTTTATTGTGTGAGGAATCCACCATCACTTTCATTTATTAGGGCTTTTCTCTCTTATGAAAAGTTGTTGCGATCTACCTCTATTAGTTTGACATGAAAAATATTTATGTATGTCTTCCATGTATATGGAGAGGCTTTTGCAATTAGTCTCTATTTGTCTTTTGTTTGTAATTCTCTAGAACGGTACTCATACAGAGCAATTGAGAAATATCATGTAGTTCAATAGGTACCTAACTTATACTAAATAAGTGTTCACTAGGAAATCATCTTAAATTATCTCACTTCTTCACTATTTTTAATTCTAGAAAGATAGTCCAACCCCTGATTTGATTTTCTAGGCTTAACCATAATGTTGAAATCAAATTCTTGAAAGAGAATTAACCATCAACATATTCAGACATGCATTATAGTTCTATTTATGAGGTATTTCAATGGTTCATGGTTTGTATAAAAATGAATGGTGTTGCTAAGAGATAAAGTCTAAATTTATGAAACACAAACACCATAGCTAAGAATTCTCTTTCTATCATTGTAAAATTCTTTTCAGCTACTGCATGTTTCCTACTTGCAAAAGCAAATGAATGATTTTTTTACCTCTAGGTTGTGTTAATACTGTGCTTAGTTCGGTTCTAGATGCATTGACATGGATATGGAATGGTTGAGTCCAGTCTAGAAATATTAGTATTAGGGCTTCTGCTATTCTATTCTTAAGTATATCAAATAATTTTTAGCATCGACTCCTCCATTCAAATTTCCTTTATGTTTTTTGTCTAATAGGTCTTCAATGGCACCAGAGATAGTTGGATAATTCCTAATAATTTCTAGTTGTAACCTATGTAGGACAAGAATGTTTTTATTTCTATTTATTCTTTAGGGGTAGTAGATTTAAAATTATATCTATTTTAAGAGGATCTACAATCATTCCTTCCTTACAAATGATATGTCCTAGTAGGTGTTGAATGGAGTTGCAAATATGGATTTTTTCAAGTTAAGTACAATTATTAAACTTTGGCATCTTTCAAAAATTAGTCTTAGTGTTTGAATATGATCTTTTATCATCCCATTTAATGTCCATTGATTGAGGTATACATTAAGAAAATCATGTATGAAATCTCTAAATGCATTGACCATGATTATGCTAAATACTACAGGTGCATTCTTTAGTTCAAATGACATGAAGATATACATGTATTATCCCTATTTTGTTACAAATGCGGTCTTTGTCTGGTCTTCTTATAATATTTTAACCTGATGGTAACCAGAAAAGATATCATGAATGTGTAGACTTCTCTGCTAGCAACACTTTCCAAGAGCTCTATAAATGTTGTTGGAAAAGGATCATGCTCACAAGCTTTAATAAGCTCTCTAAAATATATGCATATCCTTATGTCCTCCATCTTCTTGTTTTGAAATGCCACAGGACTTATCCAATCAACATTTTCTATTGGTTTAGTGATACTTCTAATCAACATTTGATCTATTTCAGTTTTACTTTTACTTTTAAGTTTGGGTTGAGCTAGTAAGGTCTTTGTTTATATGGTTTAACATTTTATTTTAATTGGATCTTCATTACTCCAACTTCCTCCTTTATTCCTTTCAATTCTTAATGGTTCTTGGGTATCTTCATATTCCTTTATTATTTATGTAACTTTGCCACTTCCTCTTCTTTCCAATAGTTTGCAATTTTAGCTAATTTTAGTTCACCACTCTTAGCTATGTTTTCTTATTTAATCCTTAATAGTTGATGAAAATATTAATTTTTATTTTCATATTTGTCTATTATTTATCTCTTATCCTTCCCTATTTGTATATCTTTAGTTTTAGATTCTTCCTCCTCTCCTAAAGGATCCTCATCTCCTTTCTTTGTTGAATAGAAAATTCTTTGTGGTAATGGTATTGTTTGAAATACCATTTTATTAATTTCCTTCCTATTGTCTTCATTGTATATGTTTTCTTTGCCAAATCTTCTTTTTCCTTCTTCTAGTAACTTTATCACTTCTTTAATCCTTTCTAATTTATTGTCTATTTGTGGATTTGGGTCCTAGAACTAAAAATATCTACAAAAGTTTTCTTTGGTTGTATCACAATATCTTGTTTCTCCTCTTAGTTCTTGGTGAGTGTACCATGTTCTTATTATAGGAGTTAGTGTCTAGTAAAATGATTGTATCCTTAGTCTCTCATCAATTTCTCCTATCTTATTCCATAGGTATTCTCAACCCTCTAAATAGTCTTTTGGGTTTCCTCTTCCATTATATTCAATTATCCCATTAGTATTTCCTTCTTCTTCTAGGTATCTAATCCTGATTAAAATTGTCAAGGCTTTCTAGATAGGTATATTTGGATTATAGGTGTTCCACCATCATGTAGCACTTAACACTAGAGTTTTATCTTGGGCTTTCATTCTAAATTCTTCATTTGTAAATGTTCTTTCCATTGCTTGAAGATAGTTCAATAATTCTCCTACTCTAGAATAATGTGGTAACTTGGCATGTGATACTCCTCTTTGGATGTGGCTTAGTTTCCTATTGTGTGATATGTTTACTTGATTTGTGGTATTCACTTGTGTGGTTTTGGGAACTTTTTGAGCCATAAAGACTTTCTTAAGTTGAAACATCTTCTTTTTATACTTCTTTGTTTCTTCCCATGCCCATGTTTCTACCATGTCATTTGTATTATTTGAATAATTATCATTATCTGTGAATGTTTCACCTTTATAATTGGTTTCTCCATCCCATTCTTTCCTAGGTATTGTACCAATTGTGTATAGTGTTTTGTCACTACTATCTTCTTTATCCTTAGAGTGGATTTCTTCTACATATGCGCCTTTCATTCCTTCATTAAATGTCATGTGTACTATTCTTTCACTTCCTTGTAATATTAAATCTTCCTTATCTGCATCAAATATTCTTTTGTTTTCCACAAAACATTCAATATCTAGTATGATATTATATAATTCTTGGGATCCTTAATACATATCTATAACTTCAAAGTCAACTTTTATATTTATAACCATGAAATCTACTTGTATGTTTCTCCAAGTTTCTATGGGGCATATAGGATTTCCATCTACTAAAGAAATATCACATGACGTCTCATGTAGTTGTGGTTTCCCAAATGCTTCCTAAATCTCTTTAGGCATAATATTAATGTATGCTCCTAGATCTAATAAAGCTTTTTTGACCATTTTACCATTTACATTGACATCCAATAAGACTGGTAACTTTTTCCACTTATTTTGGGTGTTTACCAAAGATCTAATTTAAGGTCCCTTTTTCTCTATAGCCTTTTTATTCCAATGTTTAGAAAATTGTTTAAATTTTTCAAAAATTTCTCTTCTATTAAGCTAGCCATCTCCTTTAAATTTTGGCCCCCTTTTTCTGAAAAATAGCCTTTCATATTGTCTTCTTGTTTTTATAATTGTTCTATTATTTTTTTTGCACTTTCTAACCACTATGTCATGATCACCTTTATTGGGGTATTCACTTTCCTCTTCACTTACATCTTCTTCTTCTTCTAATATCTACTTTTTATTTCTATCTATCCCTCCATGGGTTATTATTGCAACTCTACTCTCTTTTCTCATTTATTCTTTCCTTTGTTTATATTCTTTTTTCAATAATTCTTCTTCTATCATAGAATTTTCTCTCATCTCGTATTTGGACTCTATATGTATTTTCTTAGATTTCCTGATAGTTTGTCCTTCCTTCTTCAACATTTTCCTTAATACTTTAGCATTGCATAGTGCATTAGGACCTAACAGTTCTTCATTTCTTATTCCTTGTACTGGTCTGTTCTTATAAATTGTATAGATTTGAGATAATTAAATGCATCATGTGAATTATCATCACAAAACCCACAACCTAATTTTTCTTTCTTCCTACTCATACACTCATTTGCATAATATCCTAGTTTACTGCAATAATAGTAGGTTGGTCTTTGACTTCTTCCTCTACCTTGGCCACCTCTATAATTGTTGTGATAATATCTTCTACAATATCCCTAGGAATAATCTTTTTTATATTTTGTAGATAGCTCTCCATTTGTATTTGCGGCGCTGCATGTTTCCCATTTATCTTTGGTTTCTCCTCCATACACTTATTTGCATAATATCCTAGTTTACTACAATAATAGTAGGTTGGTCTTTGACTTCTTCCTCTACCTTGGCCACCTCTATAATTGTTGTGATAATATCTTCTACAATATCCCTAGGAATAATCTTTTTTATATTTTGTAGATAGCTCTCCATTTGTATTTGCGGCACTGCATGTTTCCCATTTATCTTTGGTTTCTCCTCCATGTCAGTTCTTGGTAACCATGAGTTGTATAACCATTTAGTGCTACAACAACCAGTCCTTGTGCTCTAGCCATGCCTTTATCTATTAAATATTCCTCCCTACTCATTCCTCTAACCAATGGTTAATAGATTTCTTCTTCCAAGAATATGGGACAATCATCTATAACATATTTATCCCATTGTTTGCATATATTGCAATAGAAACTTACTATTCTTCTGGAGGTTTTTTCAAAACCTATCCTTAATACAGTGGTGTGCTTTGTACCTTCCATCATCAAGAATTCATTTCTCATGTTTCCTTCTCTATTGCAATGTGTACTCTATCTATTGGTCCTTCTAGCTAAGGAAGAAATCTCACTCTTCTCACTCTTTGCCAAAATTTCCTATTTTAGTGTCAACTTTTCCAATTACAATTCTAAATTATCTATTTCCTCATTTCCACAAGTCATTTCTCTATTATTGGGCTTCTATTTTGGTTGCTAGCTCTACTACTTCATTATATATGGTGAATATTCTACCATCTATCGCAACTATAATTTATAACATTTTAAACTAGATACAAACCATTATATCCTTTGCTTCTCTATTAAAAGTTCTAATTTTCTAACTACACTTTTAAAATGTTGGTCATATTCCTTTATTGAATTATTCTTTTCTTGTGTCATTTCTCTCATTTTTCTAACACTTTCATTTGGAGCATCACATGTATAGAAGTTTGTCAAAAATAATTCACTTATCTATTCTTACTTTTTGTTATGTTTTGGGCATATCTTGATATACCATTTTAGGGCTTCATTTTGATTGTTTCTACAAATCCATAGAATCGAGTCTAATCATCATTAATGCCATCTTTGCTTCAATGAGATTCCAAGATGAATAGGTGTTCACTTGCATCTTTAGTGTCTGATGCAGGAGCATCTAGTGGTGTAAGGGCAATCTTGCATCACCCAAAAAGAAGTTAATTGAAAATCATCATAGTTGTTTTCATTTCTTTCCATAATTAGTGTTTATGGTTCCATAATATCTAGAATAATGACGTAGGACTTTCAGTTTTTCCAAAACTGCTAAAAATAGCAACCTGCCTGTTTTGGAAAGTTTAACTGCCATTTTAGGAAAGTTTGCATTTGGGCACGGATTGAAGTGAAAACTTACAAAAAGTTACATAACAGAAATATAAGACCTTTGGGGAAGGAATCAAGCAAAGATCATTTGTGAACTGAAAGATACTAAAGTTTTTGTTTTCTTAAAAGCCCCTAAATTTTTTTGAAACGAGATATGAGGCATTAAAACATCCCATAACGTCTCAAAAAGTTGATGAAAATCTGTTTACAAATTTATGGCATGATAGTTCACATCGCAAGCTTTTCGATGCTTAAAACGGTTCGTCAATCGGACACTCAGATCAAAAGTTATGCTTCCCGGAAGTTGACCTACTTTTGGAGGGAGTCACAAATTTTGAAATTTAGCTGGAGGCCGCCAAAAAGTGCTATTTATGACTATTTTGGGAACCCTGGGCGGTAGTAGAGTTAAGGGGGCAAGTGTGGAGTCAAGAATAGGCAGGAAAATAGAAACCCTAGCTGATTTGGGGTTACAGAAGGCAGAAGATTCCAGAGCCTGGTGATGTGTAGCTATAGTGTGTTACAACCTGTGGAGGATTGATTCCTTTGATTGTAATTGAGCTTCTGTAATGTAATGAGTTGCCTAGATCAATAAAGAAATATTCTATTTTCTGTGTTCTATTTCTCTTGTTGTGTGTTTTATGATTTACCCCCTTCATCAAGTGGTATTTGAGCAAGGGTTCCTGAGTGTGTAGACAGATCGCCGATCGTGAGGCAGTTTGCACCAGGACCTGAGGTAGTGGGTTTTTTGCAGAGATCAAGATGCCTCCATGAAGAAATTGTATTGGGAGGAATGCTTTGACGGAAGAGGGTTTTAGAGCCCTGCAAAGGCAAATTGATGCATTGCAAGAGGAGCTACGAAGAGGGTTTGATCTGAGAACAAGAGAAGAAAGGAAAGATGAAGCTGAAGAAGAGCTATTCGAGGAAGAACAAGAAGCTGCAGGAGATCAAGATGCCTCCATGAAGAAATTGTATTGGGAGGAATGCTTTGATGGAAGAGGGGTTTAGAGCCCTGCAAAGGCAAATCGATGCATTGCAAGAGGAGCTACGAAGAGGGTTTGATCCGAGAACAAGAGAAGAAAGCAAAGATGAAGCTGAAGAAGAGCTATCTGAGGAAGAACAAGAAGCTGTAGGAGATCCTGTAGAATTTAGGTTGTTGAGGGCCATTTCTAAGATTGGAGAGAGGATCAGGATCGAAGTTTCTACATATTCTAGAGATTTGAATCCGGAACAACTTATTGATTGGATCAATGACATGGAGGAGTATTTCGAGTATGAAGATGTGGAGGACCCAGATCAGGTCAAGTTTGCAAAAATAAAGTTGAAGGGCCACGCCAGTATTTGGTGGAAGGAGGTCTAGTTAGAGAGGAATAGAAGAGGAAAAGAAAAGATCACCAGATGAGATCGGATGGTGGAGAAACTGAAGAAGCAGTTCATTCCTATGGACTATGAGTTGGAGTTGCTGAAGAAGCTGCAAGGACTGAAGCAAGGCAACAAGTCTATTAAGGAGTATACAGAAGAATTTTATAAGATTACTATCAGAACCGGTCATGCAGAGCCCAATAAGGAGAAGGTATCCTGTTACATTAATGGGTTGAGACCGAGTATTCAAGAGGAGTTGAGCCTAGTCAGAATGACCACCATAGAAGATGCGTACTAGTTTTCCCTGAAGGTGGAAGAGAAGTTGAATAAAAGATTCGATAGCAAGCAAAGGGGAAGAGGTCAAGGCGGAAGGACTGGTGGAACACCCTATGGAGGCCGTAATGAAGATCAAAAGAAAAGTGAAGAATATGGCACCAGTCGAAATCAAAGAGGGGATAATGGTTACCACCCTCGTGACCAGAACAATGGTGAGAAAAGAGGAAGAGGAAGAGGCAGACCTGGTCAAGGACCCGGAAGAGGAGGTTTCAGAGGAACCTGTTTCCAATGTGGAGAAGAAGGGCATCGAGCATACAAGTGTCCGCAACATCAAGGAAGGACAAATAGAAGACCTGAAGGTAATGTATGATTTGTACATGTGGATGAAGATGCGCAGTCTGAGCATTCTAAAGATGCTAAAAGGGGAGAAACCCTAGTTGTCAGAAGAACTTTGTTGAATGAGGAAAAAGAACCAAATCAGAGGAAGAGCTTATTCCGCACAAGGTGTAAATGTGAAGGTAAGCGTTGTGATATTATTATTGAGAGTGGAAGTACTGACAATCTTGTTTCAGAGGAGATGGTTGACAAGTTGAAGTTGACAAGAAGAAAGCATCCACATTTATATCAGATTGCATGGTTGCAGAAGGACCATAGAGCTTTGGTCAATGAGCAGTGTTTAGTGAAGTTCAAGATTGGAGACTACCATGATGAGGTGTTGTGTGATATGATACCAATGGACGTATGTCATATGTTGTTGGGGAGGTCGTGGCAGTATGATAGGAGCACTGTCCATGATGGCCGTGCAAACACATATTCCCTAACAAAGGATGGAGTTCGCCATAAGTTGAAGCCCTTGAAGGAGGTGGAAGAAAAGTATGTAGTATTGCTAGAATTTGCTTGGTAGATGGTAGAAATTTTTTGGAGGGTATGAAGCATGAGTGTCATTGCTTTGCATTGATCCCTAAGATTAGTCAAGAGAAATGTGAAGATGTACCAACAGAAGTCTCAGTTATGTTGGAAGAATTTTAGGATATTATCTCTGATAATGTACCAGAAGGTTTACCACCAGTGAAGAAGATAAGTCATCAAATGGATTTGATGCCAGGACCCAGTTTGTCGAATAAGGCAGCCCATAAAATGACTCTAGCAGAGAGTGAAGAATTGAAAAGACCAGTTCAGGAGTTGTTGAGGAAGGGATTGATAAGAGAGAGCCTAAGTCCATTGCGGTACCTGCAGTACTAGCACCAAAGAAAGATGGAGAGTGGAGAATGTGTATAGACTTTCGAGCCATCAATAAAATCACAATCAAATACAGATTTCCATTGCCCAGAATGGATGACATAATGGATTGTTTGAGTGGAGCCAAGTACTTCACAAAGATTGACCTGAAGGGTGGGTATCACTAGATCCATATCAGAGAAGGAGATGAGTGGAAGACAGCCTTCAAGACAAAGGAAGGTTTGTATGAGTGGTTAGTCATGCCATTTGGGCTAACCAATGCACCGAGCACATTCATGCGGCTCATGAACAAGGTATTGAAAGAATTTTTGGGAAGTTTTGTTATTGTTTATTTAGATGATATTTTGATTTTCAGTAAGACTTGGGATGAGCATCTGATGCATATCAGAAGAGTTTTAGAGAAGCTGAGGGAAGAGAAGTTGTTGATTAATCTAAAGGAATGCAGTTTTGCAAATAAGGAGTTGGTATACCTGGGATTTGTTGTCTCAGAGGAAGGTCTTAAGATGGATCCAGACAAGGTGAGGGCTATCATTGAATGGCCTATGCTGAGGAGTGTTTCTGAGGTAAGATCTTTTCATGGTTTGGCAAGTTTTTATAGAAAGTTTATTAGGAATTTTAGTAGTATTTGTGCACCCCTAACTGAGACAATGAGAGGGGATAGAAAAGAGATTAGATGGACTAAAGGAACAGACAAGAGCTTTGATACATTAAAGCAGAAAGTCATAGAACAACCTGTTTTGGTACTTCCAGATTTTAATAAGGTATTTCAGGTAGATTGTGATGCTAGTGGTAGTGGTATAGGAGTTGTTTTGAGTCAAGAAGGTAAGCCCATTACCTATTTTAGTGAGAAGCTTAATGATGCCAAGAAAAAGTATTCTGTTTATGATCAGAAATTTTATGCTATAGTTCAGGCTTTGAAGAAATGGAGACATTATTTGTTGCCAAAAGAGTTTGTTTTATATACTGATCATCATGCTTTACAATATCTTAATAGCCAAGGAAAGTTGAATCAAAGGCACTTAAAATGGGTTGAGTTTTTGTAGAGTTATACCTTTGTTTTGAAGCACAGGAGTGGGAAGTCCAACAGAGTTGCAAATGCCTTGAGCAGAAGGCAAAATTTGTTGACATAAATGAAGATATAGGTTGTTGGGTTTGATGAGCTCAAGAGTTTGTATCCAGAAGATCCAGATTTTGTAGAGGCTTGGAAAGCTTGTTTGGAACCTGTTACTTTGGACATGACAAAATAGTTGGATTTCATTATCCAAGATGGCATGTTGTTTAGAGGAAGCCAGTTGTGCTTTCCAAGGAGTTCCATGAGAGAGAACTTGATTAAGGAGAAGCAAGTGGGGGATTGGCTAGACACTTTGGTCGAGATAAGACCATTGTTATTGTTGATGAAAATTATTATTGGCCACAATTGCAACAGGATGTGAGGAAATTTGTGCAGAGTTGTAGAGTGTGTCAAATGACAAAAGGAACCAGTTAGAATACAGGGCTATATCAGCCATTACCTGTACCAGAGAAGCCACGGGATGATATTAGTATGGATTTTGTTCTTGGTTTACCAAGGACATAGAGAGGGCATGATTCCATTTTTGTGGTGGTGGACAGATTCTCGAAGATGACACATTTTATTCCTTGTAAGAAGACTAATGATGCTGTTCATATTTGCAGAGATATTTTTCAGGGAAGTTGTGAGACTACATGGTCTACCTAAGAGTATAGTTTCAGATCGAGATACCAAGTTTGTTGGTTATTTCTAGAGGACATTATGGAAGAAGTTGAAGATAGATTTGAAGTTCAGTTCTGTACACCATCCACAGACTGATGGACAGATGGAAGTGGTGAATAGGAGTTTGGGTAACCTGCTACGTTGCCTAGTAGGAGATAAGCCCAAGGGATGGGCTTTGATTTTACCACAGACAGAATTTGCTTACAACAATTCTGTCAATAGGAGTACTGGTAAATCACCATTCCAAATTGAATATGGTAATAGCCTGAGAAATGCTTCTGAGTTAAGGAAGCTGGACAAAGGAGAAAAGACAAGTGCTGAAGCTGAAGACTTTGCAGAATATCTAAAGAATTTGCATGAAGAGGTGAGAAAGCACATTAATAAGATGAATATTCAGTACAAGGCTAAGGCATATCAGAAGAGGAGGTATGAGGAGTTCTAGGTCAGAGATGAAGTCATGGTTCACTTGAGAAAAGAAAGGTTCCCAATTGGAACATACAATAAGTTAAAAATGAAGAAATTTGGACCATGCAAAATCCTGAAGAAGCATGATTTAGGTAATGCATATGAGGTAGAGCTGCCAAGTGGGATCAATATTTCCCCTGTTTTCAACATTACTGATTTATCAGAATATCATGAAGGTGGAACAGAGGATGGACCAACAGAAGCGCAGTGGAGTATTTCGGCATCTACTTCAATGGAGGAGATAGAAGAAATCTTGGATAGCCGTGTGGGAAGAAGTACTCGGAACAGACAATATGAAGAATATCTGGTAAAATGGAAAGGAAGGCCTATTGAAGATTCTTCTTAGTTGTCTAAGGCAAAGGTTGACCTTTTGGGTTTTCCTCACACAAACATTTGAGATGTGACAGGGTCACTTCTCAAATTACCCTGGGTGTCTGATGCAGGAGCATCCAATGGTGTAAGGGCAATCTTTCATCACCCAAAAAGAAGTTAATTCAAAATCATCGTAGTTGTTTTCATTTCTTTCCATAATTAGTGTTTCTGGTTCCATAATATCCAGAATAATGATGTAGGACTTTCAGTTTTTCCAAAACTGCTAAAAATAGCAACCTGCCTGTTTTGGAAAGTTTAACTACCATTTTAAGAAAGTTTGCATTTGGGCACGGATTGAAGCGAAAACTTACAGAAAGTTACATAATGGAAATATAAGACCTTTGGCAAAGGAATCAGGCAAAGATCATTTGTGAGTTGAAAGATATTAAAGTTTTTATTTTCTGAAAAGCCCCTTAAAATTTCTGAAACAAGATATGAGGCACTAAAACATCCCATAACATCCTGAAAAGTTGACGAAAATCCATTTACGGATTTCCGGCATGATAGTTCACATCATGAGCTTTCTGGGGCTTAAAACGGTTCACCAATCGGACACCGGATCAAAAGTTATGCTTCCCAGAAGTTGACCTACTTTTGGAGGGAGTTGCAAATTTCAAAATTTAGCTGGAGGCTGCCAAAAAGTGCTATTTACGACTATTTTGGGAACCCCGGGTGGTAGTAGAGTTAAGGGGGCAAGTGTGGAGTCAAGAATAGGCGGGAAAACATAAACCCTAGCTGATTTGGGGTTACAGAAGGCAGAAGATTCTAGAGCCTGGTGATGTGTAGTTGTAGTGTGTTGCAGCCTGTGGAGGATTGATTCCTCTGATTGTAATTGAGCTTCTGTAATGTAATGAGTTGCCCAAATCAATAAAGAAATATTCTATTTTCTGTGTTCTATTTCTGTTGTTGCGTGTTTTATGATTTGCCTTCTTCATCAGTGTCCTTTCAAACACAAGAAGCTTGGTCCTATTTTTTGTTATCCTTTCTAGAGTTGAAGGTGTATTTAATTTATCTTTTTGTAGTTTGGGGCTTGTCCTTCCTGAATTCTCTCATTTTCTTAATTCTTTGATCCTCTTTTCTACTTAATTTTATCCTTATGATAGTTAACTAATTTCCTTTCTCTGTCTATGTCTCCAGGCAATGGAATCTCAAAGCAATCGTTGCCCAATATCTCTTCAAAATTCTTCACACAGTCTCTTCTTGCTCTCACTCTTTCTAGCCTCAGCAAGGATTCACTACTTATTTCTTCTTTGGATATCCTTCTTGAATTATTTGGCATAGGGGGCAACTCTTGGTCTAGGGGAATCACCTATTCAAGGTGTCTTTTCATCTTAGAAGACACAACTTTTGGTAATTCATCATTAGTTAATGACATTTCATTAAATAATGTGGGGTTGTCCCATCCTTCTTCAATTGTTTCAATTGTATCCATGGATAACTTATTGCACATTTCCCTTATATCTTCTTTTTCTACATTCCTTTCTCTTTCTTGAAATTCTAAAATTTTCATCATTTTTTATTTTTGTAAACATACAATTTTACTTACTAAATTTTTGAAGTATTCTTTGTACTAAATTTTTGAAGTATTCTTTGCTCAAATTTCAAAGGTTTTAATTTTAAATTGGGGTTAATAAACCCTTAAGCTCTTCACTAATATTGACTCTAATATTTGACATATTTGGTCTGAAATATGGATTTTTAGTCAAAATTTTAATTTGCCGAGTGCCATTGCTTCTATGCTCTAGAGTTAGGAATTTATTCTGTGGAGCACTACTACTTCTACACTTTGGCTAAGCACTATTGCTTCTATGTCCTTTCTCTAATGATTCCTTAAATTCATCATATTCTCTTATCTTATCTATTAATCTGGTTAAATTTTCTTCTACTTTTTTACATGGATAGTTATTTTTTTAAATGTTTCATTGTTATTGAGTTGCACAATAACCATTTGTCCCTTTGTTGGTGAATTCTCATCACTTTCAATATTTTCAGTGTTCTCAATGGTAACCCTTCTAGCGTGCTCAATTGAGGCTTATCTGGCCATCTCTATCTTTCTGTGATATCTTTCATGTCTTTCTTGGGTTTGTTTCAATCTTATTTCTTCTTCCATGTGCATCTCATAATCCATTTTAACTTTTCAAAAATTTCTCTCAACTTCTTGTTATCTCTTTTTCCATGGGTATTTTTGATTTAGAATTTCATTAATCATTTTATTCATCCCTAATGGTTTCATTAGACCTAATTTAGCGGTTGCATATTTTTAGTATCTCCCCCCATTCCATTTATCACCCCTAGGTGCCTAACCCCTCTCATAGGATAGGACCTAGTGTGTGTTACCACACATCTCTTTTATTGCAATAATTATTGTTAATATTCCTTTCAATAGTAGTATTCCTTACTGCAAAACTTTTTCCTTAATTTTGTTATTTATCTTCTTACACACCAACAAACTGGAATGGGACAAATGACAATAAAAGACAGGCTTAAGGTCTACATTTTTTGTGTTAGAGAAGTTAACCCCAATGTGATGCAATAATAAGGAAATCATATTAGTGTAGTCGATAATATATGCATAATATAAAGATTTAAACATTTTTACGCATTCATACTGGCCGTAAGATAGGTTTGCTCATATATTCTTTATAAAATGTACACTCTTTACCACAAACATAGATATAGGCATCACATATGCTTCGACAGGATCTATTACATATGCCTTGTCTATATATATATTCCTCTTCCTTTCTTCTATTATTGTTCTAAACTATTTTGTTCTATCTTCTATTATATTCTTTGCAGTGAGGTAGGATGTTCATATAGCCTTCTTCTAGTGTGAGGACGTGTCCCTCTACGTATCCTTGTGTCTTTATGTCCTTGAAGCGGTATTGTATGTTGTTAGTTTCTACCACAATTATCTTCTAGAGATTGTTAGTCTATTATGTTTCTGGTTCTTGACCTACCAACACTATAGCTTTTTTTTCTTTGTTTTCCCATTATTACATGTACTCCAACATCCACCATAATTCCTTTAACTCAAACTCCAATTTTTGTAGCTTCCTTTGCTTGTCTTTTGTTTACTTTTGCTTCTTCCTTTGCTTATCTTTTGTTTACTTTTGCTTCTTCATTTGTTTATTTCTTCTTCTAACTTAGTTATCTTCTTTTTTACACCATAGAATAACACCACCTCTACATTCATAGCCATAGCCACAACTCTTCTCTAGGCTATTTAGAACTCTTCTCATGAAACACCACCTCTACATTCATAGCCATAGCCACAACTCTTCTCTAAGCTATTTAGAACTTTTCTCATGAAACACCACCTCTACATTCATAGCCATAGCCACAACTCTTCTTTACTCCCAACATCTTTAGATACTTTGATACCAAAAATTAATATAGATGAATCTTTGTTTGTGTAAATTTAACACACATCTAGATCCTCTAATCCTACAACTCATAATTATAAGGCTGAAAAACTAGAATGAAGAATCATTACTCAGAATCTATTTTCTCAAAATAAAAAATTACATACAGAATCAATCACCAAAAATTCCCCCTAACACCTAGTAAAGCACCCACTAAAAACAAAATTGAAGATAAAAACAAAGGAAAAAACACTAAAGGCCATTATACCAACTAACCTATGACAGATACAAACTAAATCCCAAAAATTTCGAATGACTGGTGGGGCCCATCCACAATAGGTTAGTTGCATCAGGAAAGGTTATAGGGGAAGTACTGTAATTCCTTTGGAATTGTCCACACCGCTCCCTCATCCTAAGACATTATCCATGGTGGATGATGATATTGTCAGTTCCTTGTAACTTCAAGCGTTTGATGCAGACATGAGATGGCACTGGTCCCCAGCTTTGGCTATGGGAAATATCTATTCAATTTCATTACCCCTGCCTCTCTTTTTCTTCAAAGATCCACTTGGACTCTGCGCTTACCATCAAATTTCTTTAGGCTCAGAGTGTCCTTGGTTCAGGATCAAAATTTAATTATATTGTTGCCTGGTTTGCTAAACTAATTTGTCTTAAAGTATTTGCTATCAAATTTAATCTTTTTGGGCTAAAGTTATTCATTGAAGAGAAGGGCTGTGCCTGGTAAACTTTTTAATGTGACCGGTGCCCTCCGGCTCCACGGTAATGCTTTTGTCCAGAGCTATGAACCGGTGAGGCCACAACATAGGGGACCTCATCCCTAAGAAAGAACACTTCAAACCCGCGAGCTTATTGGCTGAGCGGGGATTTAAACTCTGGTGGCTGCCACTACAACCTAACAACTTAACCACGGAACCATGACAATATATCTATTCTTGTTCAATGATACTTCTGAGAGAAATGTTTTGCCCAGATAATTTTGATGTAGATGGGCATATTAAAACTCTCACCATTTTGAATGAGGAGATCCCAATGTCATGCCATGAACAAAAGCAATTTCTAGGAGTAGATATATTGTGGTCTATGCTTTTATATGATTTTGGCGTGGAATCATTGAGCTTTATCATTTATTTGTATTTACTTGAGAATGTAATGATTAAATCATATGAATCATTTCATTTATGGTTTTTGAGGGAAAATCTTGGAACCTGTCATTTTGATGATATTTATTGACCGTGAAATAGTGTTTGATCATAAGCAGTTTGTTGGGGGTGTGATGAGCATTTATGTTTCTTGAACATGAACACAGGTAAATTGAAAACTGGACTAGTTTTGTGCTGTCGCATTTTCCACTTAATATCATAATATATATCAGCTCAGCAGGAGGGTCAGTTACTACTGGTATGTTCAGATGAATCAAGTTACCGAATTTGGAAGCATTTTTAGAGTGTCAGAAACTGTGCATCACATGCCAAAGTGCTGATTGCAAGGGCTTGCTTTTTATTTGTAGCACTGTATTTTCTCAAAATTAATATATAGATCATGAATTGTCTGATTCTGTAAGTTCTTGTCAGGAATTTATTGGGAATCTTGCTGAACAACTCCAAGTATGATCCACATTTATGTAATTTATTAGTTACAACTTTTTAATAATTATTTGAAGACACGACAAGTTTTGATTGATCGTTTTTTCTTTTGATAATCGGTGATGGAGATACATTTGGGTGCTCTTTAGCTTTTAGGTATTGAACAATTGAGATTTATGGTTTGAATGTTGATTTATGTTTTAATTTTTTGGAATGGTGTTGATTGTTTGGAATGTGATTCTCACGAATGATTTCCTTCAATGACTATTTAAATGAGCAGTGTTCTTCCGAGTTTCAGGGTCAGGGAGATAGGTTTTGGGATGCGTTTCGGGGACACCAGTCTGTTTTTTTAAGATTTTGGGGATGGCTCTTTAAAATAATATATGAAAATTAATATTTGAAAAATTAATTATAAAAAATAATAAGAGAAGTTGTAATTTATCATTTATGTGAATAATAAAAAAAATAAATTGAAATCTACATAAAGTTGTATCACCGTACAACATCTTGGATTACAGAAAGTGAATCTTATTATGTCTTAATCTCTATCTCCATCATTTTGAATGTAAATTATACTATTCACCAAGACTCCATTGTTAAAGTTTGTAGGATCATCTTTTGCACTGTTTGATGTCTCATATCAACCATGCTATAAACAATCTAAGCAAAATTTGGCACTATTTTTGTAGCTGTGTTTTCAAAGATGACAAATCTTGTTGTAATTTATCACCTGAAAAAAAAGTGCCAAACTCCAACATTATTCATCAAATGAATAAAAGTAGATACACTAATGCCAACTTCATTTTGAATGGACCATTTATAATATTAGTTATGAGGTCTAGCATGTTCCTAAGTAAGTGATTCACTAGAAAGTAAAAATTGACAAAGAAGTCCACAAGTTCCAATTCCCATGTACTTGTATTAGGAATCTAAGCATCTTCACTAATATCATTATATTTACTTTCTAAATCATTTGATTGCATAGTCGGATTACTTAGAATCAAGCTTGACTTGACAAACCACAAGTAAGAATGGAAGTCAATTATTTGAGATTTAATTAGGAAAGTCTTTGAAAACTAAAAAAATGCTGAAATATTTATAAAAATAGGGGAAAAGCTACTTTTTAAAACTAGAGTAGGGGTCTAGTTGCATAATCTCCCAACAAGGTTGAGAGGTAGCACCCTCATAGATGTACTATTGTGATATAGGGTAGGGTCAAGGGGTGGAGCCCCTACCACCAATCCCAATTAAGGATTCGTGCCATGTTTCATAATTGTATTGCTTTTAGCTAAGCTCCAAATCTTTTTTTTTTCCTTCTTTTAATGTTTAAATGTTTGTTTTATTTAGTGGCTATAGGGGACATCTTGCTAGCCTTGGGATAGTAGAACATCCCTATTTATGCAAGCGCATTTTAGGAATGCTCTCCCCTATGGGGGCTTCGATGTGGTGGACGACAGAGGAAGTAGAGATGTCCTTAGCAACATTCCCCTCTAGGGTCTAGATGTAGGGGATGGTGGGGGACATTTTGTAATCATCCCACTGCACTCGAGATGTGTTCATTCCAAGGAACAACCCAAAAACCTTAGGGACAGTATAAAAATACCTTGGGCACACATGCATTTGCACAAGTATGATCAATTTGGCTCCATACATGTCTGACACATGGCTACACTTACACCACATGATAGTATCATCCAACTGACATTATATAGATTTGGCATTTGGCACAACCCTAGCCACATGGAAAGTGCACCATATGCACACGACACTTGTTAGATACTATGGAAGGCTTAGCTAACAACCAAGCAAGAATAAATATAAAATATTATACATTCTGTAGACTAGTCTTCCTACTAGTTTGAGTAGTTGGCCTAGTGTAGTTGTACTTTAGGGTCTCTATGGCATATCTGGTAGACACACTTCTTGCCTAATCATGGGAATCTACATTCCCTACCATGTTCTCTATAAACATGTATCATACAATGTTGATGAATAAATGACAATATTTTTCATGTCTTTGTCATGTCTTTACTTCACCTTAGCAATGCAATTATCAAAATACTTCCACATCTCAAGCTTGCCATTGGAAATGCATCTATCTCCATTAGCATAGCTGTATAGTTTTGCCCACATGTCAAGTTGTCATCTACGTCTCAATGTAAATTGGATCATTGGTATTATAACTTAAAGGTTCAATCTCATGTTGTCTGCCTCTAGCTTTGCTTGGTTAGGTTTAAGGCATCACAATGCTCTTCATTTCTTCATGCCACTACCTAGAAGAGGAAAACACAAACCAAATAGTTCCTAGGGAAATAAGGTTTTTCACTAACCTCTTTGGATGAATAGGGCCATTTTCATAATGTGACTTGGCCTCTCTATTAATGGTGTCAATTGCTACCACATGATCTAGAGTCTCAGTTTTTGTGTTTTGACATTGTCTCAACATGACTCACTTGCAACTTGTCACACCATTGTTGGTCTATGATCCTATTCTAAGAGGTTTGAGTAACCCTAGGTAAAGCACTAATTATTCTTATTTAAATGATTTTGTGTGGTATCCAACAATGCTCTATGCATTTCTAGGATTTAATGGTCATTGGAAAAAACCTACACAAAAGGACCCTCTAGGATTCCCACAACTCCCTGATCAATGATAAACATACATAATAGTATAAACACATACTTTTCAATTATAGGCTTAACAATTCCCAAGAAAGTATACTCATATGGACCATGCATGTCTACTCCAATGCTAACCATAATGTGGTCACATGCCCAACTTCTATAAGTTTTAATAGCTTTGAAGTTAGACAACTAAACATACATACATTGTGTAATTAGCTATGCAACCTTTCAAGTGCAAACACTCTATTATTGATTGCACACTAGATTCTACATCTAGATTACACATCATGATAGATCATCAACATCTCAATGTGCTGAACCACACAAATCATGACATCCACACTAACCTACATAGGAATATCTGATTGTTTCTAAGCATAATGTCCTCCTTCATTTGTAACATGATGAATTCACACATTTCCACATCAACTTATGGGATTGAAATAAAAGGCTCACCTCTATAGCTATGCACTCATAGTAGGCCATGTCTGTGTCCACATTAGAAACTTACAACTCTCATCGAGACTACAAGTAGATGGAGCCTTCACAACTTTACTCCAATAAGGCTAAACTCTTGATTCAACAACACCAAATGCATGTTGTGATGGACAATAGCTATCCACAACCATCAAATCTAATCAATAGTGTGCCACACCCTACACAACACACTTAAGCATTTTACACCAATGAGCCACTTCTTCACTAACAACATTCTTTTGGATCATCAGTGATCCATAACCATGTACCACTCTATGTTCCATCTCTTGCATATAGGGACCCACATCCCTTAATAAGGTAAAATATGTTCATCAACACCCTCTCCTTTTAGTGCTAGAGTATAGGGACCAAATTACCTTAATTTTATAAGCATGAATTATTAGGACCATGTTTAAAATAACAATCATGCTAATATACTTCAAACCTTCCCTAGTTTCTAGGTAGGAGTATAACTACTATTGAAGTTGATAATTAACTCAAGGCATAAAGATCACCTGTAAAACCTAAGATTTACCTTCCACAAGAGAAATAATCAAAGAGAAATAATTTGCACAATATTGGATGAATTAATGAAATGGATTAATGAATTACATGTGACAACTTGCTTTTATATTTGCAAGTTAAATAAAACCCTAATATGACTTAATAATAACCTAAGACTAAAAATAAGCCGTAAGTAAACTTATTAAAGTGTAATTAAATATTTAATTACACCAACACCCCCCCATAAGTGTAACTTAGGGAGAAATGAAAAGCATGCAACTAATGCAAGAATGGGTCCCAACTACAAGGCCATGTTAGGTACCCATGAACAACAAGAATCTCTCATAAAGTGGAGAGAAAGGAGAAAAACCCAGTGGGAGAAAACTCCTCTCCAAAAGAGAGAAAATACAAGTACATGAACATGTGATGGAAGAAGGACTAATACTAAGACCCCCCAAGAACTGAATCCATCACAAAAGTACAATCATGAATGCCCCCCCATAAGAGAGCAAAAATAAAATATGAATCCCCTCCAAGAAGAAGCTCCAGAACCAATGAAGAGATCTTGAAGACAAAATCCAATCCACTGCCTGCAAACAACATTTCTCCCTTTCGGAAGAAACAAATCCACTGGTGAATGTAGAAGCCATTCCCACATCTTGGATGAATAGGGAATCCATATCGAAATGTATACCTCTGAATGCAATTCAAGTGACCTCATACTGGGAAAATATGTCTTCTCCAAAACAGAAACTATCTGCCCAATTAGAGAAGAAGAACCAAGAGAGGATATGATATAAACTGCATATGGAAACATAGAAGATGAAGGTGGTGATGTAAAGCCACCTGAGATAGCATCAAACAAGAGAGACAAACCCTCAAATGTGTCTTCCAAATCAGCAATGTGAGAATCCACAAATAGAGATGATATGTCTGCAAGATAGGAATCCCAATGAGGTGGATCAAGAAGACTAATATTGACCTGCTGCACAGAATCACTAGAAGCAGATGATGCAACACTGAACTCTGAAGTAGCAATAGGTGATTGTGGAGCAATGATCTCATCAGGAGGAGAAGCAATCGAAGAAAACATTTCAAAAAGATGATGTGAGAAATGAGGACACATCTCTTTCTCATGTTGATTATTTCCATAATATTTGCAATTAGATTTATGTTGATGGTAGAATCCCATCTCCTTAGATGATTATAGATCAAAACATGCAAATAGATTTATGCTGATAACAAAAGCCTATCAAAGCAAATAGAACCTTTCTAGGAGGCAACATGTCCAAGATATCCAACATAAGCCATAAAATTGACAAACTGATTAAAATATACCTGGGGCTGAATCTGAAAAAATTATATAGGTGGCTGTGTAGAGCTCATTGAAACCTTTCCAACACCTATTCATTTTCGAAAAACAAAGATTCTAGGCACAAGAACGGAGCTCGAAAGCCAAAAAAATGCCTTTATTTCAAATAGAAAAAATGTACCAATCAGAAAAATCTGGAAAAAATACCTAAATCATTGGATTGTGCTTGGAACCAGCTTTCCAACGCCTATTTGTTTGCAAAAATCCAACTCCGTATGCTCAAGATATGGCCGATTTACCAAAACTGCTCTGTTAGGGCAAACAGGGAAAAAAAGAACCCATGTTGCTAGATTTAGCAGAACCTCCGCCAAATTTTGGTGGGTCCGCTAGATTTAGTGGAAGAGCCAAAAAAATCTCCAAATTTGGCACAGCACAGATTTAATAGTTTTTTTATTTAAAAAAACTATAAAAAAATGAAATGATGTTTGATTTTTTTAATAATTTAAAAAAAATAAAATAAAAGAGAAGGTATTAAGAGGGGTCAAACCCCACAAAGGCTACGACCTTTAAACATGCCTGCTCCCGCGCAGGTACCCTGGTACCTCAAAAATAATTTTTTTTTTCAACCATTTTTTACACTCTTTAATAAATTAAAAAAACCTGCAACATTTATATTTTTTTTAATAGAATGTTTCAAAAAATATATATGCAAGAAAAAATTACAAGTTTTTTTTTTAAAAAAAATTTCACCTCGATCTGCCGGCTGGGCAGGCCGTACGGCTTGCCTAGCAATTTTTTTTTCCCCATATGAGCTCAAAGCTGATTTCGACAATTTGACAGTCGATCTTAAGTTTTTTGGGCCTTCTGAGCGCGATGGTGAGGTCTGTTTGGGCCCAAAATGCTTTGAAAAATAGCTTTCCTCTTGATTCTAAAAAAAGCACCCCCTGAAACCATCACCTATCTGGCCTCCCGAGACCAAATTCAGCCAAACAAAAAATAAATTTGCCTTTTTTTTACACAGAAACACACCCAGCAAATGGCTCTTGCTAAAATTTTTCTCCAAATTTGAGAAGGGGCTTGCAGATCTGCTCTGATACCATGTTGAAGTTGATAATTAACTCAAGCCACAAAGATCACCTACAAAACCTAAGATTTACCTTCCACAAGAGAAAAAAGCAAAGAGAAATAATTTGCAGAATATTGGATGAATTAATGAAATAGATTAATGAATTACATGTGACAACTTGCTTTTATATTTGCAAGTTAAATAAAACCCTAATATGACTTAATAATAAACTAAGACTAAAAATAAGCCTTAAGTAAACTTATTAAAGTGTAATTAAATATTTAATTACACCAACAACTACTTTAGATCTTCACTAATTCTTGCAGTTTCTAAAAGATTTCTGGTTTCACATCTACAAGAAGTTAATAGACATAAGCATAATCAAGTCATGTATCTTGCACACTTCATCCCAATACTGCATTGTCACCTTTGAGTATGTCTCAATGTAATGGGGACCTTAACTTTAAAAGAAATGGTAGACAATCTCTGAACCATACATTGGTTCTCCACAACCTCCAGCTTTAAGTCATCATTCTCTTTCTAAAAAGCTTCTTCATTGCAAACTAGAATGCAATGGAGACCATTGCTTTACAACAAATGGTGGACGATCTGAGCATAATCTCATGCATTGCACTTTCCTACACATTAGCTCAACATCAATTCTTTTCATGTCATTACTTTCCCATATATGCTTACCTAGTGTTAAGATACATCACACATGGATATTTTGGTAGAATAACTTAAAGTATATATGCACAAGCATTAGCTTCTATAGATTCATGCTTCTTAGTGCAAGACATTTGTGTATGCACTATGCAACCTTATGGCCACACACCACCTTTGGAGTTCACTATGTTAAGATTTAATAATAGCTTCACCAAATCCACTCACAACTTTCCTCATTGTACACATGACACATGGGTGCACATGCATATACACATATATGATTAGTTTATCCTACACCACATGATAGTGTCATCCAATTGGCACCATACAAATCTAAATTTGGCACAACCTTGGTCACATGGAAAGAACACCATATGCACATTACACTTGTTAGCATATTGTGGAAGGCTTAGCTAACAACCAATTATATAAATACAAAACACTATATATTCTATAGACTAGTCTTCCTATTGGTCAACCTAGTCAAACTAGCTAACTTGGTATGGTTGTACTCTAAGATCTCCATGAAAAATTACGTAGATACATTTCATGCCTAATCATAGGAACTTGTATTCCTTGTCATATTCTTTGTCAACATGTATCATACTCCTTTGATGAATAAATTACAATATTCTTTGTATCTTTGTCATATTTTTGCTTCACCTTGGACATGGCCTTATAAAAATACTTCTACATCTCAATCTTACCAATTAAATATTTACATCTATCTCAATTTGCATAGCTCTATAAATTTTCCTACATGCAAAATTGTCATCTGCTTCCCAACATGAATTGGATAAAAAACACCCCTAGATCTTGGATATTATTAATCTTAGGTGTGAGCTTTCTATTGGATTTAATTTGATTAGAGTAGCTTTATTTTAATAGATTAGTTTTTTTGTAGAAATTAGATTAGTTGTAGGTTCTATATCTACTCCAAATTTTGGATAACTCTTGTCCAAGGTGTGGATTTAGATAAAATTAGTTTAGTTTAATTGTGTTGTAGAGTTGATTTATTATTTTCATTGTTATCAGTCATTTCAAAACTTGCAACTCCAAATAGCAATACCACTAGAGCAAAAATAACAAAAAGATCCATTCCTTTCAATCAAACACAAACTCATATCTTACCTCTAAATTCAACAAAGAAATATAAACTAAGAATTTTGAATACATGATGAACAACACAATGAGAATATTAACAATTAAGTGTTTCAATCTAATTAAACATATAATAAACCATATAATATTAATGAAACAATGGAGAAGAAAATATAAATACGCAAACCATATGAACAACAAATATATGTGGAGAAATGCTTGCATGAAAAACTCCATCACCAAAGAGACCTAATCTTGTATTAATAAGAATAAAAGAATATACTAATACAATGCACATATCCATTTGATAGTAATCTAGTAGCATAAGAATACCTACAAAATTTCCTTACAAACCTCTATCCCATGCCTACATTATATAGAATATCAAAAACGAGAAACCACCAAGTGGTATCCCAAAACCATGAGCCATAGCAAAAATGTAATACCCCTCTCGTTATAGTCAAGAAACCTAGATTAACAAGTAAGTCATCTCACATCTTTTACGTGCCTCTCTTACATGTCATATATTTTGTCATAGTGGTAAAAATGACCAGTCTCCCAAATCTAGGTGTGCTATGAGGGTATTCAATGTTTTTTCATAACATCCAAATTGGGAAGATGCTCTATAACTCCCAATTTTGACCTTTTCAATGTAACCTCCCCATTCAACCCCCTTTTATGCATTATACAAAGTATCCTAAAGAATAATAATAAATAATTAATATCCCGACCCTCACATGGGCATCCCATTTTCCCCAATCCATAATGTTTGGAGATAATACATTATTTATTATCTACATAATTGAATACAATTAACAAGACTTAGGATTTGCAAAGTGAATGACACACCTAATCCTAACATTCTCCCACTTGAAATTCACATTGCAAAGACATAATAGGAAACTAAACTACATCAATCAATTGCTAGAAGGGGAAAGGCCCATAATCTCCTTACACCAATAGAACTTATTTGTGCTCACAATCTTAGTGAGAGAATCTACAATATTATCTAAAGTGTCCACCTTCTAAATCATGATTTCCACCCTCAACCATCTCATGGGAAAAGTTATACTAAATATCAATATGCTTCATACAAGCATGGTGCATTGAGTTATTTTCCAAACAAATAGCACTCTGACTATCACATCCAATCCTAACCTATTTACACTTAAAGTCAATACCTGAACACAATCTATGTAACCACACTACCACCTTATAAGCATGTGTTATAGCCATGTACTCTACTTCTATAGTGGACACTACAACTATGGGCTGTCGCTTACTCATCCAACTGACATCTGCTCCAAATAGAGAAAGCACATAATTGCTCATGGATCTCCTATTGTCCAAATTACTAGCCCAATTTGAATAAAAAAAGCCCTATATATATCAAGAAACTTGCTGACATCATTAGTTCCATGATAGAAAATACAATAATAAAAAATCTCTTGAAAATATCTAAAAACCTTTTTCACATAATTCCAATTCTCTTAACCACTTGGTTAGACGTAAACCTGCCAAGAACTCCCAATACTTAAGCAACGTTTGGTCTTGTATAGATAATAACATACATTAACCTACTTGTGATACTACCATAAGAAACATTAAACATATCCTCCACATCATCATCTAACTTAGGACATTGATCTAAAGATAACTTCTTACTGATAGGTACAAAGGAATATTGTTGGCTTATAGTTCTGCATAGCAAACCACTATAAAATAGTCTAAACATACTTACTCTAAGTTCTAAGCCAAAGCTTTTTTCCAACCCAATCCATATCAATATCCATACCCGAAATGTATTTTTTAGCCCTCATATCTTTCATGTCAAAGGAACTAGAAAGCTAAGTTTTGAGTTCCTTCATCATATCCTTACTATTTCTAATGAACATGTCATCAATGTACAAAACAATGATTAATAATTGATCACTAATCAATTTAAAAAAAACACAATGATCATGATCACTCCTAACAAACTTATGATACCACATCTAAGGCGATTACTTTAGACCATACAAGATTTCTTGAACCTACAAACCATGTTTTCTTTTTCATTTACCACAAAATAATTAGGCTATATCATATAAATTTCTTATTCTAGATCCCCATGTAAAAATGCAGTTTTAACATCCATTTGCCCTACTTCTAAATATTAAATAGTATCAATAAAAAGTAGGAATGTACTGGAATTTAGTTTTTCAATAGGAGAAATATTTCACTAAAATCAACCTGGGAGTAACCTTTTGCCAACAATCTTGCCTTGTATCTCTCTAGTTGTCCATCTACTCCAAATTTATTTTTTAAATACCTACTTCTATCCAATGAGCTTCCTTCCTTTGAGAAAATCCACTAGATCTTATGTCTCACATCTATCCAAGGCCATAATCTCCTCCATGTCTTCCATCCAATACTCATGCTCCTTTGAAGAAATAGCTTCCTTCACATATCTAGGTTCATCATAAGTACAATATAAAGAAAATGCATAATAGAATCTAGTGGGATATGCTTGTTAGCTAGTTTCCATTGCCTCATGGACCTTCTCAAGGATGTAGTAAGAGGCTCATGTTCTCCATCTTTTAAACTCTCTAAATCTAAACTTTCTTCTTCCTCTACATCTTCTTGTCCATCTTGTTATTCTTTCACTTATGCATCTTCTTGCTTCCTTATTTTGGTTTCAAAATATAGTCTTCTCCTTTTCTTTTAGCTATAACTAATTAGACTTAACTCTAACTTCTCTAAAATATACATCTCTAGAATATATAATTTTCAAGGTTATAGGATTCGAAAGATTATAACCCTTAACATTCTCTCCATATCCAACAAAAATATATTTACAAATTTAATATGTTGAATATATGGTTTCTTACCTATGTGTGAAATAGAGGATTTCTTACCTATCCAAACTTCATATGGTGTCTTATTAACTAGAGAAGAACACATAGATATATTAATCAAATCATAAGTAGTACATATAGTCTTGGCCCAAAAACATTGATCCAACTAAGCACTACTCAACATACTTCTAGTTATATCCATTAATGTCTTGTTTATCCTCTTAGTGGTGCCATTTTGTTGTGGTGTACATGATGTTGTTTTATGTCTCATAATACCTACATGTCTACAGAAGTCATCAAACTCTATAGAGAAACATTCCCCTCTATTATCTAATGTTATAATTTTATTTTATGATCCATTTGATTTTTGACAAGGACTTTAAAATCTATAAACTTCCCAAAACTTTTAGGCTTATGCCTCAAAAAATAAATCGAAGTATAACATGAATAGTCATTGATAAAAAACATAATAACGAGATTTACCAATTGAAGCAACATTCACAAAATAAAGAACATCACTATGAATAATGTTTAGTAATCTATTTGCTTTAGTGCTACCAAGATTGAACTTTGTTCTATTTACCAAACATGTAGTGCTCACAAAAATCAAAATCTATAGGGTAACTAGATAAACCATCCACCAAATTTTTACTAACTAGGGTGCCAAGCATATATTCACCAATTTGGCCCAGCCTATGGTGCCACAACATACATGAATTAGAATTGCTAGTTACATAGGCAAAGTTACAATACATAGATGCTTCAACCTTAAATAAAGTACTAGATTAGGATCCCTTAACTATTACTGGATTACCTATAGCCAACCTACAACCATTCCTATCAAATATGACATGCACTTCAACATCATTTATCTTAGAATTTAAAAGTAAATTTCATGCAAGGCTTGGAATATGCAACACATCTATGGGAGATTTTACTCTCCCATCACCAAACACAATTTTTACCTTCCTTTTTCTAACAATCATATGTTAATTGTTGTCACCAAGGAACACCTCACCATCATCATATGCTCTATAAGAAGAGAATTACTCCATGTGAGGAGTCATGCAATATGAGACACTTGAATCAATAAGCCAGGAGTCATCACTAGAAATGTTTTTAGAAATAAATAAAGCATCATTTTCATCATCAAAGAATTTTTTGTAGAGGAATCATCAAATGTATTTTTCATGTTTCTACCTTCTTTCTTCACACATCCCCACTTCCTATAGTTCTAAAATTTCACTCTACTCTTACTAGGGGTTTTAGATCATCCGTTTGACTTGGATCTCTCTTTATCCTGCTTTT
Source organism: Cunninghamia lanceolata (assembly GCA_027924645.1). Classification (NCBI taxonomy): domain Eukaryota; kingdom Viridiplantae; phylum Streptophyta; class Pinopsida; order Cupressales; family Cupressaceae; genus Cunninghamia; species Cunninghamia lanceolata. The sequence continues at coordinate 137,509 of BSBN01001074.1, read as the reverse complement.
TTTACCACCTTTTCCTTGGTCTACCTTGAACATGCAGTGTATCCTTGGAAGCCTCATCCATGGATTTCCTCATTTCTTCGCTAAGAAAAGTAGCAAGAACGACATCTATATTGGGTTTTGTAGTACCACCACTAATTGTAACTATTACGTTCTCTTAAGATTTAAGTAAAAATCAAAGCTATTGTTATGCCTTGCATACACGCCCCATCCTTCATACTTACTAAATGGGGACCCCCCTTTTTCTTTTATCCTTTTGATTCTTTTTCTTCTTTTTTATTTTCATTTATTTTTACTTTTTCTTGTGTTTGATTTATTTAGATATTTGATTTCTATAATTACTTAGTATTTTTGGGTCTTTTCCCCTTTGATTTGAGTCTTTTTGAAAACTTATGGAGTTTTCTAAAACCTCGGGATCGGGTTCTGTTAAAGTCCATGCCTCGTGTCTTTTCCTGGAACTTCAGACTTTTGAGGTTTTGAGGTTTTCATGAATCTTGGAGCTTTGTTCCAAGTCCCAATCTTTCCTTGCTTCTCACTTCCGATTTGTTTGTTTTACTTCTTTTTATTTTCTTTGCAGACTTTCAGAATTCTAGGGCACTCAAAGACTTCTGGACTTGGTTCCAAGGTCCAAGTTCCTTTTGAATTCCTGGTTCTCATAGCACTAGATAAACATTAATGCCACACGTATCAAGTTAATATGCCCCATATATAATCAATTTTTACCTCCCATTTTGCACTTTGAATTCGAATTCCCAAATTTCCAACCTCTAATTGATCTTCAAAACCCTTTTAGGCTAAAATATTAGATTTTTCCACAGATTTATGTGATTTCAGGTAGAATTTAAGTGTTGGGGACTATGAGTATTGTAGAACATATTGTTCTTCCACATTTTTGTCCTCCTCATTTTGCCAACTTGGTTTCTTTATTACCTCTTTTCAATTTATTTTCAGAAACCCTCTTATATTTTTCATTCCTTACCATTGGCCACCTCTGGCACCATTTGTTGCCATCATTTCTTGAAATCATTGCACAAAGTTTGAACTAATAGATAATAAAACCCTTCTTCATGTCATAACTACATGTTGGGTGCATGTTGGGAGAATATTTTTGCATTTTCTTTGATAGAGTCACTTGCTAGCTTAGAATCAAAGAAACTAATAGGACTATAGTGGTGATATGGTGATGCAAAGATAAATGATTATAATCATTGTGGGTGGGAGGGGGAAAAAGGACTATAAAGGGCCTATATATACTTGCATAAAATGTTGAGAATTGTGAATGCACAGAGACATTGATAAATTCCTCCAAAAATAATAAAAATTTAGAGCCATGTAAACTAATTTAACACACTTTGTTTTCTATTGAAGAAGGCAACGAGAAGAAATAAATTTGATTAAAATAAAGAGAGGAAAATCAGAATTACCTGTTTGCATCAACACCAGCAAATTCTCATGGCAACAATCCACAAAATCTAAGCAATGAAGCAACCAAAAACATAAGGGAAAGTATAAAGTGGTGGATAGGATAGTAAGAACAATGTTGTTTACATGTGGCACTAACAACCAACAATTTTCAATTACTGTGAGAGGTATTCCAAACATTTGTCCCCTGCATCCCTCCTGAGACAAACACTTGCATGCGGCAAGTGGTAAAACATAAGATTTTAAATCAGTCAATTTTTCAAGATAAAAAATTAGAAAAAATATTTAACATTAATTTCAAGGGGAATCACACTGGCCTTACAAACATTTGAAGCCCAATAGTCTCACCTGTGCATACTTGGTTATGTAGTGTACACCAAAAATACATATTTTAAGTGACTTGAATATTCTTAGGTATTCAAAAATAGAGCAACGAATTACAAAACTTAAGATATATAAAACATTTTTTTTAGTGACCTTACCACATACAAGGCCACACAAGCAACCGGGTTCCCATGGGCTTGTCCATTTTACAAACTGCCTTCATATTAATTTTTTTAAGCAATGAGAAATAGATGATTTAAAATGGAAAATTTAAAATGACCTATGAATATTATATGCCTTTGGTTGGAAAAATATTATTTCATTGCCTTAAAATATAAACACCCAACACAGTCACTTTTATAGATAAAAACCCCCAAAAATGTAAATGTTCCAAGCAAAGACAACCAAATTCCACATCTGTTGCCAACACCTTGCCTACCCATGCCAAGATGTGAGCCCTAGAATAGTGTACTTAGAATTTACCAAAACATAAAGGATAGAGTGTACAACTATCATTGTAGAAGTGTATGCAAAATGACCAAGCATAGATAAAGCACGTGAAACATTTGATGGAATGCCTCAAAGACATCTCCCTCCATGGGATAAAAGGAGATAAAATGCAGCAACAACTAAAATAAAAAAATGAAAGTAAAACAAATAACAAGCATACTCCACCTCCTCTCCAGGATATAATGAATAACACACTTAAACCAATATAAAAATTCAACCAAATGCGTACAATTTTGAAAATAAAAGGAAAAGAAACACATGCTTACATTGTAATGGAATAGCTCTTTATCTTGAAAGTGAACCCTATAATGGTTATCTATGAGGAAAATCTAGATGCCTATTTTGCCATAGCCTAGCCATTGAAATCATCTACAATAGCCATGGTAGCAGACTATTCTACTTCTTTCTTGTTAGAATAACCACTAGTGGAGGGATACCTGACCCTATTCACAGTCACAAAAGTTATAGATTGAGAAAGATTGTCGAAACAACCATTTAGAGTCTCATAAACAAGCAATGGAGGAGGAATATATTATGAGACCTAAAAATAAATCCAACAGAGAAAATACCTATAGATGGAGAAATTCCAAAATCATTAGGGTATGAAAAAGGGTTGAAATGTTGTCTCTGCTTCTTCTGAAAACACAAAAGAGAGAGGAAACTATACTTGTATGGGCATTTTTTTGTGAGGTGGCCCTAATACGCATGTATGCAAAAATGTGGAAGCATAGACAAAGCACATGAACTACTCTGTGGAATGCCACCCAACCATCTGCAACTCCATGCATCCCCTTAAACAAATCTAGAAAATATTTTGGCGAACCTTAAAAACCAAACAATTTTTTTTTGTCTCCGGTTTCCTATTAGACAGGAAAATCCTAGCCTCCTTCTAGGAATAAAATATACGGGGTTAAATATGCTTCCGATCATGGAATACAAAAAGGGTAGAGAAAAATTAAAAAAAATCCAAACCTTTATTACATGTTTAATATTTCATCTTGACGCAATTCCCGAAGAGAAGAAATAAGATTTTAGTTTGCGGAAAACAATAGTCTCTTGCTAATGTAAGGACTAACAAGACAAGAAATTCACAAAGAGGGTCCCTAGTTTAGACCAACTAGAAAATGATGTTTTAGGTGACAATAGAATGTAAGATAATATTTATGCTAGTTACTACCAAATTTAATGTTTATTATGAGATTTCAATTGAATATTGATGCTCTACATGTGTACCTCATTCCCTAGCCTAAGGTTTTTGGAAACTGTGCACACCTAAGAATTTGTTTCTAGGTATGATGCCAAAATCTATTTGTTGAGATTAACACTCATTTTTTCAAAGATTCTTTTTCCTCAAAATTCTCTTCGGGTCACTAAAAAGTCACTAATAATTAAGGTAGCAAGATTTTGATAGATATGAATAGGCAAATTAGAGTGCTTGTAGCCCTTTAAAATCTGTACTCATTGCAAAAAATAACATTTAAAGGAGAATGTAGACAAATGACTGACAATACTACAAAGTGTCTATCCAAAAAGAAATACTACAAAGTGTGCTACGTGAGTGAAATCTATTAGAGAAAATAAAAAAAAAAGAAAGGTACAAAGTACACACATGCACTAATTGATCAAAACTAGGAGTCTAACTATCCTTTGGGCCATTTTCTTCTCTGGAGTCTTTCCTTTACCCCGTGTCTATCTTGTTGGCCATCCCTTATCTATGTCTAGGAGGTACTAATAAAATTTGTTGCTTGTTTGAGTTGAAAGCTTGTCAAAAATATTTTGGCTAGATAAGGATCAATATATAGCCTTTTTCAAAGCCCAAAATCAAGAACATTCCATCTCCTCCCTGTTCCCACTTGATTTCTTAAATTCTATCTCAAAGATCAATAGGTCTTCTTATACCAAGTCAATCTCATAATCCCCTAGGCCAAAAATCTTATTTAAGAGCACTCACAGTGTTTATTCCACTTGCATACATTTCAAACATTCAAAACAATAAAACATTTCATCATGACATTCATAGCACTTAGTGTTGGCAAGAGACACTGTGTGATTTCATGAGTGTTGTCATTGATGGCAACAAAGTCTATCCCACACATCCGCAACACATAGTATGCCTATACTGGAAGTCAGATTGAAGATTGTTTTGGTTCTGTGAACAAGAACAGAGCATGCAGCAAGGTCCAACAATCAGGTCCGGATCTCTCAGATGGTGTAACTCAACAAGTTGCGGACTTGGACAAGTCAAGAGGACTATCATGACTACTATATTCCAGAGATTGAGCCTCTAGTGATAAAACATGGAAAAGATATGAGCATCTGAGTGTTGGGTTCCAGACAGGCAGAGTAGACTGAGGAAGAACTGACCAACAGAGTATTAGACTTCAATCTAGATGAGTAATTGATGTTGATCAATCTATTTGAGGGATCATATATGGTTGGCTGACATGATTGATGAATTCTATGTCTATGTTTTGATACGCATCACAAATCATGCATGAATTCAGCCGACAGAGCAGTAACTTGTAAATATCTTGAGTATTCTGGTTGCCAACTAGAAAGTTGTTGAAATCCTTGATGTGGATATATATACCAGATGAATTCCAGTATGTAGGAGTGTGTGTGTGTGTACATATATGCTAAAATAAAGTGTGAAGAAAGGAAGAGATAAGTGTGGAAGCAACAATACAAGTCTGGTATGTGACAGAGCAGCAACACTAGAGCAGAGGAAGAATGAAGTGCGTCAGATCAGTACATTGTGCCCAACCAGAACTAAAATCTAGCATTTGTAGATGTCTCTCATTATCTCAAACACCTGATTACCATCTGTAAGTTTTGTAGACAGTGAGTCTCTTGTAGGCAGTGTGCCTCTAGTGAGTAGTGTACTCAGGCAGTGAGCCCTAATTGACAAGTGCCATTTTGTACTTCTTATTCTTTTAACAGAGAATACAATCTTGGGTTAGTCACCCCATGGTTTTTCCCTTAACAGGGTTTTCCACATAAAAATTCTTGTGTTATGTGTGACAATTTTATTTCTGTTCTTATGATCATATATGCTTATATGTTTTGATGCTGCACTAATTATTAAAGGAGAAAATAAAGTTAAGATATTTGAGATCACTGATTCACCCCCCCTCTTAGTTATTTGCCTTGTTTCCAACAATTGGTATCAGAGCCAAGTTCCTCTAAACAGAGCCTAACAACTTGAGGAAGATTTGGGAATCTCAATGGATATGTATGGTATGAAGGAACAACTTCAGTTTGCCCCAGATGATCTTGAACAGTCCCACTTTGAAGTCAATAACTTGAGAGAAAGACTCAAACAAGTTGATGATTTCATAAATGAGCTAAAAGAAAAATTGAGTATCTCTGTGAAAAAGAGAAATGAACTACTTCAAAAATTAGCAAGTCAGAGTGAAGCCAATGATACTAATGAAGATCTGGATGAGAAAATCAAGCTATGTGAGAAGCTATCAAAAGAGGTCGTTATGGTAAGGCATGAGATGGAATCAAGGGTTATGAGATTCACCCAAGAAATTGAAGAGAAAAGGAAAACTGAAGATAATCTAAAACAATCCCTCAAGGAGAAGACAGAGGACTGCCACAAAATGGACAAAATAATCAGGCATCTTGAATCTGATCTTGAAGAAGCTAGAGATAATGAAGAACAACTTGTGAATCAGATAGACACTCTTAAACAAGATCTACAGACATCAAATAAATACAAAGAGAAATTTAAGATAAGCTCAGCTCAACTTGAAGTTCTTCTTGAAAGACAAAAGATGGTAGATGATAAGCATGGCCTAGGATATGAGAAAGGTGAAAGCTCCGGATCTGGTCAAAAGAACTTTGGATCAGAAAATTAAAGAAACATGCCTAGAAGACCTCCGATAAGGCAACCAAATGCTCAAAGATATCCATCCTTCAATGGATACTGCTTCAATTGCAACAACTTCGGTCATAAAGCAACTCAGTGCAGAAGGAGAATGAATCAGACCAATCCATCCTTCTCCAGACAATGTTTCAACTATAAAAGGTATGGTCACAAATCTCATGAATGTAGAAATATGCAAATAAATAATTCATTCAATGGTAGATGCTTTGCATGCAATAGAATGGGACATATGGCTAATCAATGCAGATCAAGAGGATATTAGTCAAATATGCAAAGAAATGTTATTTGTTACAATTGCAATAGATTCAGTCATATTGCCAAATTCTGCAGAAGTAAAAATTAGGATAAAAGGGGTCCGGTGCATCATAATAAAAATAAGATAAGAGAAAAGGCAAAGTGAATGCGGATGAAGTTCAAAGGGAGATGAACAAGATTTGGGTAAAGAAGAGTATAGAAAATGTTGGGGATGGATCCGCACCGGAATCTGGTGCTGATATTCCTTTTGGAAACTAAACAGATGAGATTTGGCTCAGGGGGAGTCACAAAGAAAAATAAATTCCCCCAGCCAGTCAATTGGCGCCTAAATTTGCCACATGGAATGTTACGGATTAAAGGGTTCTCAAAAAAATATCCAAATAACCCTCGGTAAAAATATGAAAGATTCGCATGGAGTTTTGTAAGAGTTTAATCATCCAAGATTGATCTGGTTTGACAACCATCCGGTAAAGTAGGATTTTCATAGACAGATCTGGTATGATTCAAAATTAAAATATCTTGATCTGTGGATCCATGGTATGATTGGAGGAAAGAAGATACATTGTCAATTATCACTGAAAATGATTCTAAGTGCAACACAGTGATTCAAAAAGATCTCTCTCAGAACAAGGCAACCAGATAACTTAAGTTGTGCATTTATTGCATAAGGAAATTAGGGTTTGCAAAAGAATAAAAGGGTTCTTTCACTCATCATTTGCACATTTGCATTCGAGAAGAAGAAAAGAAGAGCTTTGCATCAAGTTTCTACAACTCTCTCAAAGATCAACTACAAAATCCAATTTAACTAGCGATTTGTTCCGGTTCTTATTTCAAACCCTAAAGCGTAAAAATGTACTTCGATTCTGAATATCTCTCTCTAAACCTTTTGCAAAAATGGCTACTCCAATGGTTGTTAAGATCACTGATAGATCGCGCCCAAAATTCAAGAAACACCGTTACAAATCCCTAGAAGTTGATCCTTTAGGCACTTTTTCTAGCATTCCACATGGGGTATTGCACGTAGAAGATGTTAGGGTCTACATCCTCGCCAACATTGAGGAATTTGGCGAATCTAAGTTGATGGACATCTATCATAAATAGTTAATAGATGAAAGTTTTGAACTCAAACCTCAATACAAGGCCCTCCGGGATAAGCACTTCAGACATTGCATCCACTTTCCCTGTTTTGTAGAAGATGATTGGGTCCGGTATGTCTTTAGAAGAATACATGATAATTTCATGTGGTTAATGAAGCCCTTCAAGATAACAAAAGATGCCATTAGGGCAGTAACTAGACTGCACTCATCCGGTGGGTTACCTATACTCAAATCTATCAAGAACCAGACAATTACTGAAGCTACAGGATCTAAGTTTGACAAGAGAGCAATGACCATAGATGACATCACAGATCCGGATGTCAAATTTGCCTCAATGATAATTGGGTATAAGATCTATCATTCTAGTAGGGAGAATTCTGTGTCTGGGACTGCAATATATACAACATATCAGATGTTGAGAGAAAATGTAGACTATGACCTATGTGATCTTCTTTTAAACCAACTATTAGAAAACTTGCAGAAGATCAAGAAGGATAAGAACTCCTTCAAGTATGGTTGTTTAATACTATGTCTATTCTTCTACTACATGAATGAGCTTCCCGGATCAAGTGGTTGGGTTTGACAAAATGACAAACCGATTGCAATATAGATTAGAGACTATATGTATGGACTTGGTGATGCTAAAGCTCAAAGCACAGCACTCTAGGGTTACTTTAAGAACTTCCAAAGCATGATTCTAGCCAGAGAAAGGATACCTCAATCCTTAGTAGAGAAATACAAGGATACAGTGTGTTTTATGGTAGATACTGATCAATGCCTAATGGAGGTAGTTGAGCCCAGAACAGTTTGGATAATGCCAATGGGATATGAGGTTGATGAGAAAATCTTGGAGCTGCATATTCAACACCTGTTGAGCCAGCCTAAGGACCCTGAGGCAGAAAGGTTTGGAACCTTTCAAGAACTAAGTGTAAAAATACATGTTGAGCTAAGACAACCAGAGATAAAGAGGAAAGTTAGAAGGGAAGTTGAGGAAATTGCCAAAATATATGGCATATCAAAAGAGGCAGTAGATGCAAATAGAGAGAGAGTTGAAAGAGCTGAGAAAGAGAAACAATAAGTAGAAAAAGGAAGTGTTCCGGTTCAAGCCTCCTCCTGGACTAGATCCTCCAAGAGCTTTGCACCTGCCACTCCTAAGAGCTCAAGAGTCACCAAACTGGAAGTCAAGACATCTGGAAAGGGAGAAAAGAGAATGAAAACAAAAGCCACAAGGTCTTACACAAGTCACAAGGATGATGAAGAAACAAAGTCTGATGAGGAAATTAATAAAATGAAGAAGAAGAAAACATCCGGGGAATCCTTTGCTGGTAAAAACAAAGAAGAAAAGGCAGAAGAATTTATTGAAAAGTCCACTCTTTCCATTGATGATATCATTAAGGCAGTTACTGTGGATGGGAATCTGCAACTAGTCACATAATTCTATGATGAATATAGTGATATTGACAAGAGGATCTTGGAAGAATCTACAGTCAGGTACCTGAATATTTATAATAAAGCATTCATTGAAATTATTTCATTAATTCCCAAAAGTCTAGAGAAGGTACTTGAACTTATAAAAGAGAATGCAAAGGAAAAAGACTTAGAGATCCGAGAATAGATTGCAATTCAGCTCTATCCTTCTATTACTCCAAAGCAAATGGACATGATCTTTAAGGATTGTAAGGATGAATTCTGGAGCAAAGCAAGAATGAACAAACTTATGCTTGGAGAAACTGATCAAGTAGCAAGAGAAACAAAAGACATCCTCCAGAATGCCTTCAAAAGATTCAATCTTCCTATTATAGAGGAAACATAAGAAGAACCTTCTACCATGGACGTTGAAGGATTAAATGCATCCAATGAAGAATCTTCTGACAAAAATATAGAAGGGTCAAAAGAGGTAGATGAAGAGAAGTCTAAGGACTTGGATTCCTCTATTTTGGGAGAGGAAGTTCATGAAGCAATTAACATCTCTCCTCCGGATCCCACTGTAGACATTCCAGATCCAGGAACTGAAGGAGAAGGAAGAAAAGAGGAGAAAGTGAGTCAAGAAGAGGAGGTAAAGGGAAAAGAAGAAGAACAAACAAAGATCTCTGATGACAGTTCTGAGACCCAAAGAAAAGAAGACTTAGTCACCAGCAAGAGACATTGCAGAGGCAGTAAATAACTTCTTGAACAAAGAAATGATGGAGCTAGATGAACCAGAACTATTCCAAGGACCACTAAATTTTGATTCCCTCTCTTCGGTCCAGACAATGAAAATAGCATCTTTTGCCCAAGCTAAAGAAAAAGAAAAACTTCTGAAATCTCACATGGAAGACTGTGAGCTGTTAGGATTGCATCTGGGATGCCAGAGAAGATCATGCCATCCTTTCAAAAGGATCTTTCGGCCTCTCCATCCGGAAACTTGAAATCTCTGGTAAACTCTGTTAGCACTCATTTTGATTCTTTAGAGAAATCGACAGAAGAAAAGGTCCAGAAAGAGTTTTTGGGAAAAAGATTCACTGAAGTATAGGGACTCATTGCTAATGATAGGAGGACCCTAGATATTGGGATAAAGAGCCTTGAAAATTCTCTTAAAGATGGTGGGGACATGTACAAATTTTGTCTATCTTGGTCTAAAGTGACAGAGGATATTGAAAAGAAGGTGAAAGAACAAGAAGGTAAACTGTCAAGTTTATCTCAAAATTTTGATCCCCTCACTACATCCATAATGAATCAAGAATGCCAGGCTATTGTCATTATAAATGAAATAAAGAGGCTAGACAAAGAAAAGAATAATATAATAAACAGGATGAGTGAACTCAGAGGGATAATTATCCCTAAGTTAGAGGTAATGCATGAGGCCTTAACAGATGCTCAGACCACAACCCGGACCAGTGATCCGACAGACTTAAGAAGGGCAGAAGCATATGCATTTTTGTTGAGTGGTCACATCTCCATTTTGGATAGGATGAAGCAGAGCTGGGCAACAAAATTTGTACAGTTGAAGGCCACTTTTGCGGATATACTCAAGTATATGTAAGTATACCATGTATATACATACTTATGCGGCTATGTATAGGTTAATTTTTGCAAATTTTGGTGTGCGGATTCCGCCCTTTTCCATTGATGTCAAAGGGGGAGTGAGGAGTAGTGAAAAATGTGGAATCCAGCTAAGGGGAGCTCCGGTAAAACAATGCATAAGACAGAGCATTAGCCAAGGGGGAGTTTGCTGTGACACTTAGTCATTTTTCACTAAGTGTTGCCATCAATGCCAAAGGGGGAGATTGTTGGCAAGAGATACTATGTGGCTTCATGAGTGTTGTCATTGATGGCAACAAAGTCTATCCCACACATCCGCAACACATAGTATGCCTATACCGGAAGTTAGATTGAAGATTGTTTTTGGTCCGGTGAATAAGAACATAGCATGCAGCAAGGTCCAACAATCAGGTCTGGATCTCTCAGATGGTGTAACTTAGCAAGTTGCAGACTTGGACAAGTCAAGAGGAGTATCATGACTACTATATTCCAGAGATTGAGCCTTCGGTGATAAAACATGGAAAATATATGAGCATCTGAGTGTTGGGTTCCAGACAGGTAGAGCATCCTGAGGAAGAACTGACCAGCAAAATATCAGACTTCAATCCAGATGAGTAATTGATGTTGATCAAGATATTTGAGGGATCATACATGGTTGGCCGACATGATTGATGACTTCTATGTCTATGTTTTGATACGCATCACAAATCATGCATGATTTCAGCCGACAGAGCAGTAACTTGTAAATATCTTGAGTATTCTGGTTGTCGACTAGAAAGTTGTTGAAATCCTTGATGTGGATATATATACCAGATGAATTCCAGTATGTAGAAGTGTGTGTGTGTACAGATATGATAAAATAAAGTGTGAAGAAAGGCAGAGATAAGTGTGGAAGCAGCAATACAAGTCCGGTATGTGACAGAGCAACAACACTAGAGTAGAGGAAGAATGAAGTGCATTAGATCAGTATATTGTGCCCAACCAGAACTAAACTCTAGCATTTGTAGATGCCTCTCATTAGTTCAAACACTTGATTACCATCTGTAAGTTTTGTAGACAGTGAGTCTTTTGTAGGCAGTGTGCCTCTTGTGAGCAGTGTGCCTCTTGTGAGTAGTGTGCCTCTTGTGAGCAGTGTGCCCTAATTGGCAAGTGCCATTTTGTACTTCTTAGTCTTTTAATAGAGAATACAATCTTGGGTTAGTCACCCTGTGGTTTTTCCCTTAACAGGGTTTTCCATGTAAAAATCCTTGTGTTATGTGTGACAATTTTATTTCTGTTCTTATGATCATATATGCTTATATGTTTTGATGTTGCACTAATTATTAAAGGAGAAAAGAAAGTTAAGATATTTGAGATAATTGATTCACCCCTCCTCTTAGGTATTTGCCTTGTTTCCAACACTTAGAACATAATACTTTTCATTTCACATTTGTGAATCATATCCAAACATATTGCATCTCATTCATATAAAAAAAGGACAAACAAAACAAATTGCATCATCCATGTGTGATCATCATAGGTGTGCATTCTCATAAGTAAAGTAAAAGCTCTAACCAACCATATGCACATGAGGGAAAGTGAAGTATGAGATGTTGACTTAAGCTACATTTAGATCTCAATCAATCAGGTCTCGCAACAATAAGTGCAAAACAATGTCTGAGTACAAGTTACTCCAACAAAGTCAAAAGATAAAAACTGTGTACTCAAGTGTGCAAGTCTCCCCATATAAGGGGGCAAGTGTATAAATACCTTCAATAAACACAAATCTTTCAAATACCTCAATTCATCAAGTTGGACCTTTGCAAAAACTTTAGAAAACCATAAAAATTAGAAAATTGAAAAAACCTAAAATATTATGAAACCTAAAAAATCCATAAAAATTGAATATGTTCTTCAAAATATTCAATTAAAGGAGAATTTTTTTCTTCTCTAGCTTAGCATGTGTTTTATTTCCATGGTTCTCTTGCACCCTCATTTTGCATGCTTTCATCCTTGTAGGTTCCCATGGTGAAGTGAAACAACTTAGTTATACTTATGATGCAATCGATAGTATGTTCTCTCATTTCAATTTCAGTACTCATTTTAAACATTTTAAAAGTTGAACTAATGCTTATTATTGTAGGTACAATTATGGGGACAACAGGTAAGGCCTAGTTCAGGAATGATACCTATCTTTCATGTAGACTACTGTTCTCGAGGGGGAAAATATGTAAGCGCTAAAAAACACACATGAACTTACATGATGATCCGTTGATGAGCTGTAATCCTAAACATGTACATATAAGCGTGTAATTATGCCCTCTCAGTAGTATTCCTCTTTGTGACATGCGGATCAAAGTTCTTCATGTCTTTTTTGTGTCTCCCTAGTCCTCAAGCTAACCTTCCAAGGTCCTACATATTGTCTTCCTGGTCACCAAACCCATCTTTGACAAACCTTCCTATCACTTGCCAGCCTTATTAACATGACTAATCCACTTCACATGAGGGGAAATCAATCTTCTTTAGGAGCTTTCCCATCCATTCTTTCTTCCCCATCCATCCAACTCACTTTCCAATTAACTATTGAACCTTTTAGGGCCTAAGAAACTGATAGAACACCCTGAGCAAAAATGGTCTGAAGGTATAATTTTGAGACAATTTCAAGAAAAAACTAATGGCACCATTGCATAGTGCTCCAAAAAATATGCAATTTCAAAAAATGACATCCAAAAAGGAGTCTATATGTGCCCGAACGAGCTCCCAGAAGTTCCCTATATCTTGCAGAGCCATTATTTCTGGGTTGCCCCTTATCATTTCTTGATCCCCCTGGGTGACCCCTAATCCCCTTAGGGGTGACCAACCTTGCTAAAAGGAAGGATCCACTCACTTGATGTCTCATAGATTATTTTTAGGCCTTGATGTCATCTTTATCCCGTAGGACCAATCTCAACCCTTGAAACCACTTGTAGAACCCATTTGTGTGGGTCAACCCCTACTATTTCCTAATCCCCCTAAGTGACCCCTAATCTCCCCTATGGGTGACCCGTGATCCCCAAGGGAAACCAGCTCTGGTGAAAGGGGGGATCCTGTTGTATTTTAAAATATGAGTTTTTCTTCCAATTTTGGCCCAAATTTACTCCAAATTGAGCCCTGATTGTGTGAGTCACCTTCCCTAATTGATCATCAACTTCTTTTGACTAATTCAAGACTCCCAATCAATCTATTCTAACTCAAAAATCAATTATACTCTTCTCTCAATCAATCTCATGCTAACTCTATTTCTTCTTCTGTGAAAGGTTATTAAAGCCTGTTCACTCCCAATCAATCCCTGTTCACTCCCTAATCAATCTTGTCAACTCTTCAATCAATTGAGTTAACTCCTTAATCAATCCCACCTCTTGTGAGCCTTTCCAAGCTATAAATCCCTCACCTTTTTATTCTTTCTCAAGTTGGAGAATGTTCTTCTCATCTTCACAAGCTTAATTTTCAAGCTTCTTCATAGGCCTTTGAGCCTCTTTGTTCATTTCTTAGTTTTTTCTTTTTGCAAAGCTTCAAAGCTTTCCTATATGAGGCAAATTCATTGTTGCAAACCATTTGAGAAGCTTTGGTTTTGCTCTCCACTAGCATTTTCATGCTCTTGCAAGACTTATGTGCCTTTTCTTTATGCTTAGGATATATTATCAAGCTTTTTAAAGCTTCGATAGCATTGATATGCTCCTAATTTGCTCCCAAGCCATAGCCTTAGTGCTATCATAGTGCATACATAGGACTCATAATCTCCCCAAGCTCTCACAAGTTTATTTTAGCTTTCAAAGCTCAAGTCATTACAATTGCTCCCTTCATCCCTATTGCCAAGAGGAAGACCCCATTGCTGCAGAGGAGAAAGAGGTTGACAAACACAAGGATTTCTGAGGATAGTACGAAGCTTATGCATTGAAAGATCTAGTTTTTTCATGTTTTCGTAGCTAATTGAATCACATTTTGCTTTTGGATAAAGTAATCATTGTATTGCAATTTCCTTCATTGGATTTATTTCAAGTTGATTAGATTAGCATTGTTTAAATTAGTTTCATTGTAATTCATAGATTAGATTTCATTCAAGTATGTTCAATTCTTAGTTTAGATTCAAAATCATGTCTCGAAAAACACAAAAACATAGCTTAGATTGACTTGGAAAATTCATGTTAAATTGCATTCATATTTCAATTTCTAGTTAATTAAATCATTTTATTATTCATTCGAAAAAGAACAAAAAAATCCTTTTGCATTCATTTAGTTTGCATACATCAAAATAAAAAAGAAAACATTAGGAAAGGAAAAAAACCAAACCCTCGATTTCATCATGAGGTCAATCCCAAGACGTAGTCGGAAACTCCTTGATACCACCACAAGGTCAAACAATATAGCAAAATCATAAGAAACCTTTGGTCACATCACAAAGTTGAAGTTTAACAAAAGGGTCAGCTCTTGGTCAATTTTAGTCGACTCCCTCCTATCCAAGCATATGAATGTGGCCAGGAGTTAATGGTGAGTGGGTTAGGGCTATCCTTGAGGAGATAGAGTCAATACATCCAAGACCACAATACACTCAACAAACGCTAGAAGAAGAACACACCTTTAGGGTCATACCACAAGCAAACAAAATACAACAAGTTGTACAGGCTAACAAAGAAGGTTACAGTGTTCTAGGCTCATCAACAAGAAGAATAGTCTACCCACTAGATGTACCTTATGAATCCAAATAGGAGATCGGCAACTAGTGACCCTTCGGGTTATAAGGTTATCTCCATTACAAAACGAACATTAACATAGACCAAGCCCAAGGACTGGCCAACCACCCTCTATGATGTTCTGCTTCCGTGCGAACAGAACGACCTCGAGTTACGCCTCCACTCCACTAGCTTTTGTCACGAGAGCGAGGTTGACTTGAAGGTCACCATCAGCAAGGAGAAGGTTCATGTGTTGTATTGAAGCTGACTCATTCGTGTTTGTACCTGAGTCACATTTTCAGGAGTATAGCCACAAGAGGAGTGACTTAGTGGATACCTCTAACAAAGGCGCAATTAATACGCTGCGTCAGAGTCTCATGTTATGCTTGGGTTGATTTTGAACAACATAAAACCATGAATTACAATAGGATACATGTCAGCTTGATTATTTAGAAGACTTGAGTTTATATAATCAAGACCAACATATTCATTAGCTAGGAGAAATTTACAAAAAGGGTCCTTAGTTTAGACCAAACTAGAAAATGATGTTTTAGGTGACAATAGAATGGAAGAAAATATTTATGCTAGTTACTACTAGATTTGACGTTTATTATGAATTTCAATTGAATGTTGATGCCCTACATGTGTACCTCATCTCTCTAGCCCAAGGTTTTTGGAAACCGTGCACACCTAAGAATTTGTTTCTAGGTATGATGCCAAAATCTATTTGTTGAGATTAACGCTCATTTTTCAAAGATTCTTTGTCCTCAAAATTCTCTCCGGGTCACTAAAAAGTGACTAATAATTAAGCTAGCAAGATTTTGATAGACAGGAATAGGCAAATTAAATCGCTTGCAGCGCTTTGAAATCTATAGTCATTGCAAAAATAACATTTAAAGGAGAATGCAGACAAATGACCGACAGTACTTCAAAAAGAAATATTACAAAGCATCTACACCTTGTTTGTCAAGGAAAAAATAATCCATACTCTAATTAAAGTCATTTTTTAAAGATCACACTCAGATCTCAGGATAGCATGATCCATATCGCTCAGTCCATTGCTATCATAGCAATGATATCAGATAGTAGGATCTGTCTTCTTAAAGAAAAACAATCTTTCTTTAAAGAAAATTGTCATAGGCAAATAATTTCATCTAGTTGGTGTTGACTACAAAAAATGCAATCTCATGAAGAATATGCTGTCTGATGAGATTCTCTGTTGTGCCAAGGAGAAACATGATGGGTGGAGAAGAACCGACAAGACCAAAGGATTTAATCTCATATTTGAGGTTAATTGTAGTTTATTATTGTTTCAAGTTCTGTAAATGGTTCTTTATGAAAGAGATTTTCAAATCGATGTTATCCACTGTTATTAAATTGTCAGCAAATAAATAAGTAAAATCATTGCGAGAAAAAGTTGACATTTTTTATTAATTTGTTTCTGGTCATTGATGATTTTAGAGAGTTCATAGATAAAGTCCTCCCCTCCATTATAAACTTTTAACCTTTCAACTCTGATAAATGTCAGGAATTTTGTCACTTATGTCAAGTCAAAATAATCTTGAGAGGACAGAGACAACGTGTTGTATATCAAACTTTTTTCTGGTGATCTAAGATTACTATAGTTTTATTGGAATATTAAGGTTTAAAGTCATCTTAGTGACTATGTGGTTTATTATTTAATATTGTTGTTAAAATAGTTGGTTGTTTTCCCATAGGTTAAGATAGGTGGAAACTTATTTTGGAAAGGTTTAATAAAAGTCATATTGTGATATATTTGGAACAACTCAATAATATAATATAATAATTTTCAGTGTTTTTATTGTGCAATCATGATTTAGTTCTGTGTAACATTCTATATGCTTCACCATTTCCAATATGATATAAGAACAATTGTTGATGGTAAAGCTTAACCAGCCAGCACATTGTAACAACTGGCTAGTCGAAATTCTCTCGACTGAACAGTTTTTGACTATTTGATCAACATGAAACCGGATTAAAGAGGTTGACAAAATTGCATTAAATAGGTCGAAAGAATTAATCAGCATAAATCGAGATCGAAAAGTACATAAATAGGCACGATAAGGTGCGGGCTATTTAAGGTGGGCGGTGAAATTATGCTTTGAAGTAGAGGACCCACATTGCAATATTTTGTTTTGTGAAATTTCTATTATAGTAAAAAATCATTCAAATATTTGGGCACAGACAATCATAGAGTGGTCTGGTTTTTATTTTAAAACCCTATGATTTTGGGCATGAATGGCATAGCATATAGTGGAAATGGTTCGCTCATGGGAAGGGTGAGAAGCTAGCGGACAAATTTTGTAGACAAAAGAACTCGTGGAAGAAATTGGTTTGCTCAAGTCAAAGAGGGTGCAGAGTAAGGAAATTTGTCGCAGCAAAAGGACAAAAGGAGGAACTTGTTGGGCGCAGGCGATAGGAGGAGGTGCAACTCTCCCACTTAACGTATGCATCAATAGATCCATCTGCATTGATATCTTCTAGGTCGACAAGGGTAAATCACTCTAAATTTCAAAAGAAATGTCTTATGTTCTGTTGGTAAACAGATTTGTTGCTTTTAAATAACCTTCGTGAATAACTCTGTTTCGCCCTTGGATCAGCAACAACCTGCTCACAACAGTTGAAGAATCACAGGTCTATGTCGATTCCTCTCTGCATTTAAGAGGGGCAGCTCCCTTGTATGATAGGGGTATTTGGATTTTCTGGAATTATAAGAGCAAAAACAAAGAAATAACAAACACTAATAATGAAATAAGAGTTAAACTTATGAATTTAAGTTCCATGCATCCAAGTAGAGATACCAAAACTTGATGCAAAATATCTTTCTGACAATGCAACTTTGAAAGGAAAGCACATGATCATTATTGATGAAACATACGAATACTAATAACAACACATGAAATCAAGTTGAACACACATTCAAATGTTTCTTTATTGCTTTCAAACTTGAATAACACTATTCAAGTTTTTCATACACTGTCATGTGAAAAAGTGGAACCCCTTTGATTGAATTACAATGTTGTATTTATAGGTGAGGCTAGTAACCACTTAAGGTAATACCTAAGCCAATGCTTAGAATAACTACCTTTTTGAATCTAAGTTAGGATTTACCTAACTTTTACAAAGTTAAATTCCAAAGGCTAACTTTGAAGGAGATAATGCATGTTCTGCAATTGGTCTTGAAAGGAAAAGATTTCTGGGGCAACGTTGTAAAGGGTCAACCTTAGTATCACCAATAATACTCAGCCTTCTGACTTCACCTCCACTTGTTGTAACAAGTTCCCTTTCTCTCAACATTTTTCTTCTAACCTATGATCAACTCAAATATACATCGATAATCTCTAGCAGGGACAGTTGTAATAGTACATCTATTAATTACCACAAGTGTAACTATGGTTCCAAAAGTTCTTTCTTTCCTTTGAAACTTTGTATCAGTTTTAACCAATCTCGCTACTAATGCTCAAGGTAATGCTTATAACCATTCTTCTCTGCTAAGACCTTTGTGAAATACCCTGAGAGTATTCTCAATAACGCCCATATTCTTTTTTGTGTCATAATCATATATGTCTCCAATTCGAGGGTTGAAGGATCAACATGATAATCAAAACATTAATGGTACTATTTTTCGCCAATGTCCTTCTTGAAAGATGGTGCATTGTTGTCTTTGCTAGTTCCATTGATCGCAAAAACATCTTGTTGGTTTTCCATGAAAATCTCAATATAAGTGGCTACTAGCTTGATGAAACCCTTATTCAAAGCTCCTATTTCAGGGGGTGGGCAAGGTGGAAACTGAGAGTGTCATGGACTTTGGCTTTGAGTCTACCTATTGCATTTGTTTGAAAGTTTCTAAAGCCTTTTCAACAAATTTTTGCATGCATATCCTACAATCTTTGCAGTCTGCAAGACCACATTTCTTTGAAACATCCTATCAATAAGCTCACCCGTCATATCTATATTTCCGCATTTTGCACACATATCTACAAGGGCACTTGCAACTGCAACATTTGACGAAAATCTTCATTCAATTATTCTTCGATGGAGATACATACCCTGTTCAAAATCTCTATTTTGGACAGACTTTAATTGAAAGTTTCTAAAGTCTTTTCAACAAAGCCATTTTGTGAATATCCTGTCAAATACATCTCCCTAAAAGTTTCTAAAACCTTTTCAATAAACTCATTACTACGCCTAACCACGAGCTGGGAAGATGTTGGTAAGGGTCGAGGAGTATGATTTTACACTTGATAGTTGCATTTCCTTGAAAGTTTCTGAAGCCTTTTCAACAAAACCACTTCGTTCATATCCTACTTTCACTGTAATCCATCGAACCACATTTTTGTGAGGTATTTTGTCAAACAGTTTGTGGACTTTCTGTATGCATCCACATTTTGCATATGTTTCTTGTAGGGCAGTTGCAAATCATTTTGTGCACATCTTGTGGTCTTTCTGTGCCACGAGAGAAAATGTCTTTGAGGTAGTTTGCAAAACAATTCAGGTGCATTTTCTACGCTTGGAAAGGAGGATATTGGCAAGGGTCGAGTAGTTTGGTTTTTCATCTGCCAATTGCATTTGCTTGAAACTTTCTAAAAACAAGTAAATCTGCTACATGTAACTCATTCTTGGGTAGTTATATAACTACTTATTTATAACCTTTTTCTCATCAGATCTTTGGGAGCGTTTCATAACTTCATCGGCATTTCGAACAACTTTTAAAACTTGATATTTTTACCGATGGTGAATAGTGGTAGATGTAAATGCAATGCATATTATGTGAAAGCTAGTCTTATATCGACACTTTAGGTGGCTAGTAGTTTAAATTTTGCATGGTCAAAATCTGGTTAACAACTAGCTCTAACTGGGGACAAGGACTGTAAAGGACATAGGATGAACCCAGAATCTCTAGTTTTGCAGACCAGGGCCTTATCCGTTGGGTGGGTAGAGTCAAGAGATAATGTGATGTTCAAGGAGAACAAGGAGACTCAAGCAAGCCAAAAACAAAAGAAACAACGGAGACGAGGCAAACAATGAAAACCCACAGAAACTGAAACAAGACATACACAACAAAAACTCCTAATTAACCTATGTACATGGTAGGTGACTCCTACCTCAAAACTATTTCAGGATGATCAAGTTAAACCATTGACAAGTTGAGAAAAATAGGCACCTGTTTGAAAAAGAGATTTATATGGATGAGGTACCTGCTGACTCAGTAGACATTTTAGGATGATGAGAAAAATGAAATACATGAAATGTGAGGACTCTTTGAATCGTACACCAAACAACCATTTCTCATTATAAGCATCTGAATCCTTCCCAATTGAACTAGTGTTGCTCTGTGTAGCTTTAGACATATCTTTCAGCATCGTGCTGAGCACACCAATATCCTCTATCTGAAGATCTTTCTGATAATCTAGTTTGCAACAAATTATCCCATGAATTGGACAACCTTCATACAATTTGTGATGTGAAGAAACCCATGTAGACACACCCATCAAATCATGTTTTTGAGTATCAACTTGAGAATCATCTGTGGAAATGCACTCGTTCACAAATAAAGGATTGAAGTAGACACCTTGGCTATAGAGGGAATCATTGTCTAAATCTTTCAAGCACCGACTTGGGACACAAACATCATGAGAGTTAACTTTATTGAACTCCTCGATCAAATCATCCATTACCTTATTCCTTGATTCATTGTTGGCACAACTCCCACAACTATCCTCTGAAATAGGGGTGTCTTCTTGATCTAAAGATTTGGAAAGAGGATTGCTTTGAACTTTAAATGCTCCATAAGACAAAGATTGCGCTTCCAATGAGACATGGACATTTGTTAATGTATCTACATAGCTTTCAATGTTAACCTGCTCAATATTCTCTAGACTCAGTGATTCTTCTCCATTGAACTCTTCATGAAATCTGAAAACTTCATATTCCAATTGCATGTATGATAAAGAGTGAATGCTTGATGATTTATCTTCATTTTGAAGTTGATCTTTGACTTTTGTATTAACCGTACCACTAATTGAAACTCTATCAATATCTTCAAAAGTAAAGGTCTCCATTTCTGAAGTTAAGGAAGATATTTGAAAGAGCTCATTTATGGTTGCTTCTCCATTGATTATAATAGTACAAAGTTGTCCAATAGACATTATATCTCTAATTTCATCAACGGGTCTTTCTACCTCAGCAATTGGTGATGTAGGAATATCGTTTCCATATAGAAAGTCATCATCAGAAGTATTGAGACACCAGTTTGGGACAAAAACTAAATGAGATTCATCTTTATTCTTCTCTTCTTCATCATTTTCTTGAAGCTTGGGCTGCATGGAAGTCTTGAAATTATTTACTTCTCCTTTAGAAGTCTTGAGATGATCTTGCGATATTATTTCATCATCATTCTCCTCTTTCTCAGGTTGCATGCATGTCAGAAAAACACTTTGCAACTCATCTTCATCTTCTTTGTTTACACGTTGGTCCAAAATTTCTTCTGCATTCCCTTGAACATTAACCATGTCATGGGAACCTTCCTTGGAAGATATAGTTGTCGAACCGGAGCAAGTTGTCACAAGAGGAGTGATATTCTTCAAAGAAATTAAGAACATGTCATCATCTGGAAATATTTCTGCTTCATTATTGCATGCTTTCATGCAATCTTCTTCTTCTATCTCCATCACTTCTTCTTCTTGGTCTTCCTCTTCATTACTGTCCTCATCATGCGAATGATATATATTAGCATAGTTTCTTTTCTCTTTAGGTGTATGAATTGCCTTTGATAGGGGCTTATGATCACGAGAAAGAAAATGACTCTCCTTCCCATCTTTTTCTTCAATCTTCTACAATGTTTGAAGCAAAAAAGGATGAACCTGATTAGCAGCAAGTTGCATGCCACCATAGAAACTCTTCAAAAACTCTACTTGCTTAAGATCATCAAGAACTTGATTTTACTGAGTAGAGGATACAAAAAAAGGATAATCTTCATCATCACTATCACTGTCTGATTTAGGAAACTGCAAGTTATGCATCTGGGTTCTTCGATACCAAACCATCTTTCAGGATTCTTCTTTCAGATAGAGTTGCCAACTTCTTTTTTGGGGAGATACTTGTATATTCTTGAGGAATCAATGGCACCAACACTTCAGCTCATTTGTCCCCAGTAGAGTCGCCAAAAATCTGTTGGTAAATAGATTTGTTGCTTTTAAATAACCTTCATGAATAACTCTGTTTCGCCCTTGGATCAACAACAACCTGCTCACAACAGTTGAAGAATTGTAGGTCTATGTCGATTCCTCTCTGCATTTAAGAGGGGCATCTCCCTCGTATGATAGGGGTATTTGGATTTTCTGGAATTATAAGAACAAAAACAAAGAAGTATCAAACACTAATGATGAAATAAGAGTTAAACTTATGAATTTAAGTTCCATGCATCCAAGTAGAGATATCAAAGCTTGATGCAAAATATCTTTCTCACAATGCAACTTTGAAAGGAAAGCACATGATCATTATTGATGAAACATACGAATACCAATAACAACACATGAAATTGAGTTGAACACACATTCAAACATTTCTTTATTGCTTTCAAACTTGAATAACACTATTCGAGTCTTTCATACACTGTCATGTGAAAAAGTGGAACCCCTTTGATTGAATTACAATGTTGTATTTATAGGTGAGGCTAGTAACCACTTAAGGTAACTACCTAAGCCAATGCTTAGAATAACTACCTTTTTGAATCTAAGTTAGGATTTACCTAACTTTTACAAAGTTAAATTCCAAAGGCTAACTTTGAAGGAGATAATGCATGTTCTGCAATTGGTCTTGAAAGGAAAAGATTTCTGAGGCAACATTGTAAAGGGTCAACCTCAGTATCACCAATAATACTTAGCCTTCCGACTTCACCTCCACTTGTTGTAACAAGTTCCCTTTCTCTCAACATTTTTCTTCTAACCTATGATCAACTCAAATATACATCGATAATCTCCAACAGGGACAGTTGTAATAGTACATCTATTAATTACCACAAGTGTAACTATGGTTCCAAAAGTTCTTTCTTTCCTCTAAATCTTCGCATCAGTTTTAACAAATCTTGCTACTAATGCTTGAGGTAATGCTTATAACCATTCTTCTCTGCTAAGACTTTTGTGAAATACCCTGAGAGTATTCTCAATAATACCCATATTCTTTTTTGTGTCATAATCATATATGTCTCCAATTCGAGGGTTGAAGGATCAACATGATAATCAAAACATTAATGGTACCATTTTTTGCCAATGTCCTTCTTGAAAGATAGTGCATTGTTGTCTTTTCTAGTTCCATTGACCGCAAAACCATCTTGTTGGCTTTCCATGAAAATCTCAATATAAGTGGCTACTAGCTTGATGAAACCCTTATTCAAAGCTCCTATTTTAGGAGGCGGGCAAGGTGCAAACTAAGAGTGTCATGGACTTTGGCTTTGAGTCTGCCTATTGCATTTGTTTGAAAGTTTCTAAATCCTTTGCAACAAATTTTTGCGTGCATATCTTGCAATCTTTGCAGTCTGCAAGAACACATTTCTTTGAAACATCCTATCAATAAGCTCACCCGTCGTGTCTATATTTCCGCATTTTGCACACATATCTACAAGGGCACTTGCAACTACAACATTTGACGAAAATCTTCATTCAATTATTCTTCGATGGAGATACATACCTTGTTCAAAATCTCCATTTTGGATGGACTTTAATTGAAAGTTTCTAAAATCTTTTCAACAAAGCCATTTTGCGAATATCCTGTCAAATACATCTCCTTAAAAGTTTCTAAAACCTTTTCAATAAACTCATTACTACGCCTAACCACGAGCTGGGAAGATGCTGGTAAGGGTCGAGGAGTATGATTTTACACCTGATAGTTGCACTTCCTTGAAAGTTTCTGAAGCCTTTTCAACAAAACC
The DNA here is from genome assembly GCA_027924645.1 of Cunninghamia lanceolata. Lineage (NCBI taxonomy): Eukaryota > Viridiplantae > Streptophyta > Pinopsida > Cupressales > Cupressaceae > Cunninghamia > Cunninghamia lanceolata. The sequence continues at coordinate 113,353 of BSBN01001074.1, read as the reverse complement.
ACTTTGTTCATATCCTACTATCATTGTAATCCATCAAACCACATTTTTGTGAGGTATTTTCTCAAACAGTTCATGGACTTTGTGTATGCGTCCACATTTTGCATACGTTTCTTGTAGGGCAGTTGCAAATTGTTTTGTGCACATCTTGTGGTCTTTTTGTGCCACGAGAGAAAATGTCTTTGAGGTAGTTTGCAAAACAATTTAGGTGCGCTTGGAAAGGAGGATATTGGCAAGGGTTGAGAAGTTCGGTTTTTCATCTGCCAATTGCACTTGCTTGAAACTTTCTAAAAACACGTAAATCCGCTACATGCAACTCGTTCTTGGGTAGTTATATAACTACTTATTTATAACCTTTTAACTCATCGGCTCTTTGGGAGCATTTCATAACTTCATCGGTATTTCGAACAACTTTTAAAACTTGATATTTTTACCGATGGTGAATAGTGGCAGATGTAAATGCAATGCATATTACGTGAAGACTAGTCTTATATCCACACTTTAGGTGGCTAGTAGTTTAAATTTTGCATGGTCAAAATGCGGTTAACATGTTCCCTTTGAGAAAGAAAAATTCATTTATTTACATCTTAGACAAGTGAGATGGTTACAAAATAAATATTGTTAAGTTGAAGATTTAGCAAAATCACAATATCATATTCATTATTTTGTCAAAAGCTAAAGGTTGGAGAATAATATCATAGTGGACACATCAAACTCACATTAAAATATAGATTGTCAAAAGGCTTGTTCAAAGGGATAATTGATTCAATTGGCATATTAATTGTGGCCATATGTGTATTAAACATTTCTTGCATTTTTGGGGTCATCCACGAGGCCTGCCGATATTCACATGCAACATTAAGTGGATAAAAGTGTTTAATAGTGTCAAATTGGAGGTTGGAGATACTAAAGGTTGGAGGATTTTCATCATCTTGAATTTGCTTCTCACTCAAATATGGTACTTTGTATGAGAAGCATCTATTTTTGTTTCTTTTGTGTTCTTTTCTCAACATGCTAACAGTGTTGAAGAATACATTTATTGTGAAGTTTACTTTTTGAGGACAAGAAGGGATCTAATGTAAACTCAATATGGATTGATGTCCAAATAGTTCAGGAATATGTAGATCTTGAGAATTATACTCTTTCTAGGGTCATAAGACAATTTGGAGCATTGTGGTTGTAACTCAACATGGGTTGTTGTCCATAAATATGAGAGATTTGTAATTTGAGGAGGTGGTAATATGAGAACTTGGGAATTCAACTCATATGTTACACCCTTTCGAGGGTTACGAGACAATTTGATGAAGTTGTCTAGGTCCAAAAATTATTTTTCAAAGAAAAATTTCTCAAGAATGTATTTTTGTTTTTTCAATCAGCATGCTTTATTGTGTGTAATGCAAACCTTAAGGGGGTGTTGGAATATTAAATTTTACATTGTAATAAAGTCACCTTACTGACTTTGTGGTTTATTATTTAATATTATTTTTAAAATAGTTGGTTGCCTTCTCATAGGTCAATCTAGTTCAGTAAGTTATTTTAGAAAGACATTATAAAAGCCATGTTATGATATATTCTGAACAAGTCAATAATATAATATAATATTATTTAATTTTGTGCAACATTTTATAAGTTCTACCATTTCCAATAGGTTTCTCATGAGTAGTATATAACAATTGTTGTCATTTTCACTTGAATATTCATTTCCACAGTCATTTATCCACAAGCTTGGTATGGTTTCTCTTAATAGTGAATTTCGATTTTGTCTTTTTGGTGTGACCTTCCAATTCTCAAATGAATTGTGGTTGCAATGGTTCTTGATTGGTGAATTAACAACTAAAGGAACGAATATGAAAAAATAAACTAAAGAGATCTCTCCTTTGGCCTACTGGATTGGTGGTAGTTTGGTCAACTATTGTGCATGGTTGCTGACAGTTTTACCTAAGTTGGTGAATGGCTCCGTTTCCAGCACTGGTTAAATTGTTTTTAATACACATGGGCTTCAAATTAAACTTCATGTAGTTAGCCTAGCCAAACTATAAGTGAGTTCAGATACCAGTAAAAAACCAGATCAATTACCTAGTATTTATTAGAAAAAGTATTGTGCATTGAATTTAGCTAAAACATAAGCGTGTAGTTTTCTTCAGTGTGCCTCGTCAATTATCCTAAGAAAGGGTCGCAATAGCCAAATGTTAGATTTTGTAGAAGGTTTCAAGGGTACTGATAGTTTGCATTCAGCTTATCTCAATGTATACAGTAGTAGAAGTGCTCGAGGGTACTAAGTTAATTCTAACACTCAGTCAAAATCTTTGGCATTGTCTATCCAGCATTCTCCATGCACGTTTCATTGTATTTATTAATTAATTAAAATTTAAAATATAATATAATTTTGAATTTCAATTAATTAATAAATACGGTGAAATGTGCATGGAGGATGTTGGATAGACATTGTCAAAATCTTGTATTTTTTATAGGACAATTTTTGGAGGAATACAATTTGAAGTAAGTGGTTGCAGTAGTTGTAAATTTGACATTATAAAGATCAAATTATAAAATTAGAGATTAAGTTGATAAAATTGTAAGATTTGTCAAGAATACAAATCAATGAGCATAAGATCTAAGATTTAAGTGATAAAAGTACATCACACTAATAAAAATATAGAGATAACTAGAGATTGCAACATGCAATATAATATGCTATTTCAATAAAGAGGATGCAAAAGAGATTACAATCCACCTAATTAACCAATGAATAGATGAATAAAGTATAAATATATAAACCTCTTGAATGCATGAATGAAAATGAGACATATTCGAGAGGCCATGAGTTAACTCCTACATAGAAGATTAGTTAACTTAGTCAATTGAGACAAAGGTGGCCTTGATTAAATAAAGATAGTACTTAACTGCCATCAATCAAGAATTGATGAGACAATTGTGATACTTGATGACCTCAAATCAAAAATTGATGCATGCCACTCTTAACTAATTAAGCAAATATAACCCACTTAAATAAATATCTACTTAAATAAACTTATCCTAAATATATAATATACAATAAAAAATAAATAACTAAATACAATAAATAAAATAATGTGCCAACAAAATTACAAGCATCTTTTGCAGGAATAAAACTGGATTATGTTGAGAGTCATTTTATTCATATAAAAAAAAAGTAGGATATGATACTTGTACATTGTGAAGATGTTATGTTTTCAAGGAGATAAATTGAAATCTGTGCATAAAAAGCTTGTCTCAGGATGCACATAAAGATCATTAATGGTTGTTATTCAGAAACAAAACTTCTTGGACTTGCATGCTGCTAGTATTTTTTATTTTTTATTATTTTTTTAAATTTTTTTTGCACGTTGCTAGTATTAATGTTATTAGTATTATTTATTAATATTAACATTTTCATAGAAAGCATGATGCTAAGGCTTGGATTCAACCCATTTGTGTCCATACAATTCATGAAGGGAAGAGGTAGAGGGAAACATAGCAAGAAAATCCAGAAATAAAACACAGACAAGAGATGAACAATCAACATAAAATAATATACTTTCTATTAAATATTCAAAACATACAAAACAGTCTCTACTTTTCTTCATACATATATTTTTAAACAGTGAGAGCTACAACTCTCTTTTGTGCACAACGAAGACCCCTGTTTTCTTGCAATGAACATTAGTCTCTCTCTTTCTCTGTTCTGCATACAACAATCTTCCTTTTTCTCTATTCTGCTACAACAACCCTTATTTTTCTTGTAATTCATACATCCATTAACAAAAAGACTTCACACCTTTTACATACTACAAATGCTCAGTCAAAGAAGGAAAACCAAAAAGCATTAAATTGCATTTAATTATGATTTTGATGGCAGCGTGAGAAATCTCAAAGATGTAGATATGAAATCAAATCTCATTTAGTTCTGTCATGATGCAGAGAATGTGGACTAAGTTAAGGCACGCGGGAGCAGCTGGAGGGGGTATGGTGAAATGACAGCAGGTAGTTGAGATTAATACTTCCAACACTCCTCCTTAATCGCAACTACTGCAATCTATGATGCCCAATCAATCTCTTTGAAATGAAAAAAATTCTTTCACTAATGCCTTGGTGAAAATGTCTGCACATTGATCTTGAGACCTGCAAAAATCCAAAAAGATTTCTCCATTGTTGATTAGTTTTCTAATGAAGTGATACCTCGTGTTAATATGTTTACTTCTTTTGTGAAAAACTGGATTCTTAGACAATGCTATAGTGGAGTTGTTGTCGCAATAGATCCTTGTTGCATCTTCTTGTTCTTGCCTTAGATCTTTCAAAACTCTTCTCATCCAAACTGCTTGACATGATGCACTTGTGGCTGCTACATACTTTGCTTCAGCTAATGAAAGAGTGACAATTGGTTGTTTCTTTGAAGCCAAAGAAACTACACCTATTCCAAAATGAAAAAACATAACCAGAAGTGCTCTTCCTATCATCAATGCTTCTTGCACAATCACTATCTGTGTAACCTATCAACTTGAACTCATTTGACCTTGAATACTGAATGCCATAATTCCTTGTCCCACTCACATATCTAAGAATCCTTTTTCCTACTTGCCAATGAGAAACTTTTGGAGACTCCATGAACCTTGAAATGAGACCAACTGCATAGATTATGTCAGGCCTTGTGGCTGTTAAATACATGAGGCTACCAACAAGTCATTTATACAAAGTTGGATCAATGTTGGCTCTTTTGTCATCCTTGCTTAATTTCAATCCTGCGACAATTGGTGTTGGAGCTGATTTGCAATTTGCCATGTTAAACCTTTTCAAAATGTCATTTGCATACTTAGTTTGGGAGATGAATATACCATTATCATTTTGATTTACCTCAATGCCAAGAAAATACTTCATGAGGCCTAAATCAGTCATTTCAAACTCCTTTTTCATAGCTCCTTTGGATATATCAATTGCCAAATCTCTCGTGAATATCAAATCATCAACATACAAGCAAACAATTATTATCTCACCTTGCTCATTCATCTTGGTATACAATGTAGGCTCACTGTTGCACCTATTGAAGCCATTTTGCAAAAGATAAGAGTCAATTTTGCTATACCAAGCTCTTGGGGCTTGCTTGAGTCCATAGAGTGCCTTTTTCAGTTTGTAGACTTTGTCTTCTTGACCCAAAATCTCATACCCAGGTGGCTGCTCCACATAAAATTCTTCTTCAAGATAACCATTCAAAAAAGATGATTTCACATCCATTTGGCAAACTGGCCATTTGTTTTGAGCTTCTATTGCAAGTACAGTTCTCACGGTGTCTAATTGAGCTACTAGAGCAAATGTGTCATTGTAATCAACCTCGGGCTATTGTGAATATCCTTTTGCCACTAGTCTTGCTTTATATATTTGCACATCACCATTTGCATTTAGTTTGGTTTTGTAAACCCACTTCACTCCTATGACATCCTTGTCTTTTGGAAGACTCACTAACTCCCATGTTTGATTCTTTTCAATTGCATCAATTTCTTCATCCATTGATCCTTAATAGCATCTTCATAATGAATTGGATCTTCTACTTGTGAATAAAATGCAAAAAGAGAAATCAGACCAGCATTATTCTCACCTTCATTTTGCTCATAAATGTCCCTTAAACTTCTAATTGTTTGTCCTCTTAAGTTTGCCAATGTTGGCTTTGACATATCACTTGCACTAGAACTTGTGGAATGTGGACTTGATGGTCCTACACCTTGATTGCCACTTGTAGATGGTGTTTGTTGTACATTTGAAGGAGTGGATGCTTGAATGCACGAGGTTGTCCTTACACTTGATGATGGTGTCATTTGTTGACCTTGAATGGGTGTGGGAGGAGTCACATTTGATGGAGTACCTGTGGTATAAAAACTTCTCTATCTTCTTGAGGTAAGTTGGCTACAATATTGATTATTTTCTCCAAACTTCCATCCCATGCTTCATCTTCTATGAACTGCACATCCTTGCTGATTATTACTTTTTTGGTTATTGGATTGTATAGTTTATATGCCTTTGATTCATCACTATATCCAACAAATATACACTTTTCTCCCTTGTTGTCCAATTTTCTTCTCAACTCATTCGACACATCATCAATGCAGGTCAAAAAATAGTAGCTTCCACCAATTGAGGGTGTTTGCATAGGTCCACACAAATATGAATGCACAATCTCCAAAGGTGTCTTTGCTCTAATTGACTTGCCAATTGGAAATGTCTCTCTATGTTGCTTTCCCAAGATACAACCTTCACATACTCTTTCCGGTTTCTCTATTATGGCAAACCCTTTACCATACTTTTTCTATGAAGCAAATTTAGACCTCCAAAGTTGAGATGCCCAAATCTTAGATGCCATAACCAATTTTCATCTTTTATTTTTGCTTGAAAGATTGTTTGTGTGACTGTTGCAACTTCTTCTTTATCCTCTTGTGGGTTCATTGTGGGGTGTGCTTGAACATATTCCACATTCAAATTCGGCTTAATATTTAGGGGAAACATTCTATTGTTTGTCATTTGCACTTTGGCAATGAGCTGATTACTTGGAAATTTATCCAAAATAATGCATTCTCTATTTTTGAAAAAATACTTTATAACCCTTTTGAACAAGCTGTCCAATGCTCATTAGATTGTGCTTTAGACCAGACACAAAATACACATCTGAAATATACTTCTTCTCCCCCTGTTTAGTTAGAATATTGATGTTTCCTTTATCCATAATTGACACTTTGTTGTCATTACCCAATATGACATCATATTTTACACTTTCATCTAAACTTGAGAACATTTCTAGGTTCCCTGTCATGTGATTGCTGCAACCTGAGTCTAAGAACCGGGTAAGTGCACAAAGATGAGGGACCAAAAGGGGGTCTTAAGATGCCACCTTTTTTTTTTTTTTTTTTTTTTCTGAAATCAGGAAACATTGATGTTGGATGAGAAATTGAAGATAGTTACACTCAAAATTTGAAGATACAACAAAAACAAGAGTTGTAGTGCTCCGAATCTAGTTTCTAAACTACTATTTTTTTTCAAAAATGGTTGAGATTAAGGGGTTCAAAAAGCGGAGCACACAAATTGGTCCCATTTTTCTCAAAAAAACATAACATAGCATTTGGTGTGCTCCCCCTAAAATGTTGAATTTTTTTTAAGTATTTCATAAATCACTTTGGTGGAAAATTAGCTAACATCATGTAGTTTATGCCTAAATTTTCTGCTAATTTTTTAATGAATATATGATTTTTTATGAATTTTCAAAGTGGACACATCCTGAAAAATAAAAAGTTGAGCGTGCTCCCCCTAATTTTTTTGAAAACTAATTGAAATTTAGTTTTTTTTTAATGTGTATAAAATAGAGTCTAGAATGTAAAAATGTAATTTTTTTAAAAATTTGGATGAATTGATAAAAAATGACATGAAAAATACTATACATAGGTTCTTGGCAAGAAAGGAAGACACTAGTAAAAGAAATTGAAGATCAAAACCTTAATGTATTCGAAATGTAGAAAAAAATATATGGTTAGAAAGGTAAGAGAGAGCTTGACATTACTGTGGCATTTTTTAGATTGACATTGAAAAATGTGCAAACCTGATGGAGAGCATACTCAACATTTAGTTGTGTTAGGGTAAATAGATTTTACCTTGCTTAAGTTTTACTTAGGCTTAAATAATTAGTCTGGGAAGGTGTTCCCATTAGGGTAGTTTTGTCCGTTAAAAGATTACCCGTCATATATTTTCTTGCCTTTAAAAGGCTACAGTACAATATGTAAATTATTGATATCAATTTATTCACTCTTGTTTGGTGAAAAAGCCTGTGTGATTCTCTCTATTTTGTGAAGGTTATTTTCTATAGATGGTGGTCCTGGGAGGTGGATGACACTAACATGGTATCAGAGGGCAAGTCATCGGTTTGAGTCCCTCAATCCCTCAACCCTTCGTCCACGTAAGCTTGGCTTATCGACGCGGTACATAGTGGGTACGAATCCCACATGGTACGTGGTTGTATCTGGCTCTATTGTGTGACATGGTTGTATCTACCTCTATCGTGGGGTGCAGTGTTAGTGTAGCGACTATATCGATGATGAGATCCCTCTCCACCACTAGTACGTGCTTTTGGTCTGATGGCAAAATTCTACAATTTATTTCTCTATATTTTATAAAAAACATGTCTTTGGGCATTGATATGCAAGTCCAACCCTTTGGGTTGGATGCCCAAAGAAAATCTAACCCTAAGGGTTGGTAGTTTCCAAGGCAAGTTATAACGTGAGTGTGTTAAAATGCGCTTGTGTTAAAACATGCTTGCGTTATATTTAAGATTTAAGAAAGTGTATTTTTTATGTTTTTCATAACGTGAGCGCATTATGGAAAACATAAAAAATACACTATTTTTGATCCCTGTTATAAAATATTTTAAAAAGTGTATTTTTTATGTTTTTAATAACACGAGCGCGTTATAACACGCTCGTGTTATAACATGAGCGTGTTATAACGCGCTTGCGTTATGGCTTGGTAGTGATCGAGCTACTACCGAGCCATAACGCGAGCGCGTTATAACATGCTCAAGTTATATGCAGAATGTACCAAAAAGTGATTTTGGCCACTTTTTGGTCCCCCATCTTTGTGCACATGCCCAAACATACAACATTTTGATTTTCTTGTGCTACATTGTATGCTATGAACATATTGCTCTGATTTTAATTTTCTTTTGTGAAGTTTGCATTTGGTTTGCTAAAAACATATTGCTTCTTCCTACACTCATTTGAATAATGCCCATACTTCTTACAATAATGACATTAGATTTGAGATTTGTCATACCTTTGACCTTATGGTTGATTTTGAGATGGGTTTGGGATTGAGTTATGGTTGCTGCCTCTTCCACTTGAGCTGGATGGGCTGCTTCTTCCACCTCTATAAGAATTCCTTCCTCTACCTCTGAAATTTGATCTTCCTCTGCCTCCACCATGGCTAATTGAAACTTGTGACTTGAATGCATGCTCCAATGAGGTGTTTGCTAACCTATTTATCCTATGTTCATGTGATATGAGAGATGCATGGAGCTCATCAACTGAAAACTGTGAGAGGTTCTTTGTTTCCTCTATGGCTACAACAATTGACTCAAATTTTGTGGGCAAACACCTTAAAATATTTTCAACCACTCTCCTATCTTCAAGTGTCTCACCATGTGACTTGATTTGATTTACCAGTCCAATAATTTGAGTGAAGAATGAATCTACTGATTCATTGTCTTTCATGTAGATTGTTTCAAAGTCCCTTCTTAACATTTGCAACTTAGTTGTCTTCACTTTTGCCATTCCTTGATAGGCTGTTTGAAGAATATCCCATGCTTGTTTGGACTTTGTTGCTACTGCAATCCTTGGAAAAATACTCTCATGCACTACTTGGAAGAAGTAGAAGAGAGCTTTTGAATCCTTCTTCCTATTATCTCTCAATAAATCTTTCTATGCTTGTGTCAAATCATTATATGATGCTACATCTACTGGCTCTGGGAATCCATTCTCAACAATATTCCAACTCTCTTGAGAACAAAACAAAGCTTTCATGGTGATTGCCCAATAGTCATAATTTTTCCCATTAAATTGTGGAATTTGTGGGTTTGTCAAGCTTGTGCTTGCTGCCATTGTTGAATGTGAAAATACCTTGGCTCCTTGAAAACCTATGTTTGATTATTGCTTTGAAAAATTTGCTTGAAACACCCTTGCTTTGATAAACCTGCTTTAAAAAACCTTACTTGAAACCTTTTTTTGAAGATACCCTTAGCTCTGATACTAGGTGAAGGGAAGAGGTAGAGAGAAAAAATGCAAGAAAATCTAGAAATAAAACACAGACAAGAGATGAAACAATCAACAAAAAAATATATACTTTCTATTAAATATTCAAAACATACAAAACAATCTCTGCTTTTCTTCATACATATATTTGTAAACAATGAGAGCTACAACTCTCTTTTGTGCACAATGAAGACCCCTATTTTTCTTGCAATGAACAATAGTCTCTCTCTTTCTTTGTTTTGCATACAACAATCTTCCTTTTTCTCTATTCTGCTATAGCAGCCCCTATTTTTCTTGTTCTTCATACATCCATTAACAAAAAGGCTTCACACCTTTTACATACTATGAATGCTTAGTCAAAGAAGGAAAACCAAAAAGCATTAAACTACATTTAATTATGATTTTGATGGCAGTGTGAAAAATCTCAAAGATGGAGATATGAAATCAAATCTCATTTAATTTTGTCCTGATGTAGAGAATGTGGATTGAGCTAAGGCACGTGGGAGCAGCTGGAGGGGGTATGGTGAAATGAAAACATGTAGTTAAGATTAATATTTCCAACAATTCATTCTTCATCTTTATAAAACTTGTATGATTTTGTTGCATATTTGGTTTCTTGGTAACTTGATTTTTAGAATTTAATTTTTTGGCTTTTCAAAGATACCTAGCTAAAAATAGACTACTTGATTCTAGATGCTTGTTGTGTAGATCTCGAAGGTGAAGGTTTAGTATGGGTTCATTTCTTTTTTCTGCTTGGACAAAAGGTAGTTAATATATGTACTCAATCTATTTCCCTCAATGAAATTTTACCGGTTCCTCCTAGCAAGAAATTTGTAATTTGCATGCTCTTGTTTGAGTTTTGCTTAATTATTATCTGTAGTATTGTGAATCTGATGAGTTTATCATTTCATTGGTAAAGGTAGAAAGGATCTGTATGTAGGAGATATAAATTTTAATAGAAGAATGGACAAAAACCCTAAATTTATATCAAATGCACCAATTAAAAAGATCAGAAGATAAGATAAAATAAATGTTACCAAATACGATGTAAAATGTGGTTGCTTGAAAGATTGCATAACTCCAAAGTAATTTCTCCAGCCAGGGGTAAATTAGAATGAAATAGAGATTTTATAAAGTTTTGATAAAAGTGGTTCGAGCGGTTTGAATGGCAAAAAGGTAGGTAAATGAACTTGTATGGGATTCTTTTATTTTTGGGATTAGGTTTTGGTATTTAGATTAATAATAAATTAAAGTTATTAATTTTAATTTATCATTAATGAGAGGTGTAGTAAATAGGTTTTAAGTTAGTTTGGTAAATAATAAATTGTTAATTTATTATTTACGGGATAGGAAATGGTTTGTAGGTTTGGGCTTAGGGTAAATAATAAAATAAATTTGAGAAAATTAGATTATTATTTACGGAAGATTAGGGAAGATTTAATTAATTAAAAATTAATGAAATTTTTGACCTTAGGGAAATTATTAAATTTAGGAGTTATTAGGGATATTAGGAATTGTCATGGATAATTAAGATATGGTCAAATTTTTATGTCTACATTTGCCCCTCTTTGAGATGATGTTGTGAAGCAATGTCATTTCAACGAAGATTAAAACATAGGTTTTGGATTTGGATTTCGGGTTGGATTGGATTGGATGGGGCTCATAAAAATGAAGGATTGGTCGATGATGCCCCCTCAAGAGGATATGCTGGGATGAAGGAGATGGATATGCTCTTGAAAAAGGAAATGAAGGGGAGGAGATAGAGTTATGCTGATTAAACTTTGAGCAACCTGATATTTGATATAGCACTTGACATTATGCACCAAGATATAAAGACTAAGGTGACGATGTGTCAAATGTAGAAAAGACAGAAAGTCACTAGCAAACATATGCCTAAGCCACCATGATATGAAAGACCATGATGATAAAGTGGTAGGTATGTTACAAGGACCAATACAAATGCAAGACAAAATGATAACACACACAAACAAGACAAGCAAAGCATGCACAAATGATTCAAAAACAAACAAGGTGATTGCTCTTGTCAAGTTGAAAACTGATGATCGATTGGATTGATTGATGATAATGATTGATGATTGATAGTGTCTAGTTTCAGGAAACAAAACATGTCGTATAAGACATCTGGTCTAGTTTTGACGATGCAACATCCTGTATAAGACAATTGATATGATTGATTGATAACATTGTTGATGTGGGAACAATATATCCCAAGAACAACGTGAGAATTGTGCTGTTGATATGTGAACAATATATCGCAAGAACAACACTAGGATTGGGAATGATACATCCCATTGATGATGATGATGTGATTGATCAATTAGGTTTACAACAAGGCTAGGAACAAGACCATTGATGCAATTGGATAATTTGACTTGATTGGTTAACAAGATTGGTATGGGTTAAGGATGACTTGCATTTGGATCATTGTTGCGTGGAATGATTTGATTGATGAATGATGATGACTTGATGAATTAAGTGAGTTGGAGTGATTTGATGATTGTAGAATTGATTTGATTGATGATTTGATTTTTATTGCTTGGGTTTTTGTTGGATATTTGATTTTTTTGTATTTTCAAATGTTTTGATTTTTTTGATTTTTGGTTTGTTTTGGATGTTTAGCATTGGATTCTGTGTGGATAGATTTTGGATAGCCTTTGGATAGATGCCAATTACAAGGGAAAAACTAGATTCCTAAATGCCCCACGACTTTGTGGATAGCATTGGTTTGTTTGTTAGATCAATTAAACCATTGCATGTTGAATTGATAATAAAAAATATAGAAGGTGAAATTAAGGTAAGGAAAAATGTAAAACATGTAGAAGGTGAAATATTAATCATGCCAAACATGTCTCTCTATGTCATCCTCTCTTCCTCACATTCGCTCTTTCCCTAACTCCCTGTCTCTCTCTATCTCTCTCTCCTGCAACTAAACATATAATGTCAAATATATAGAAGGTGAAATGAAGGTAAGAAAAAATATCAAAAATATAGAAGGTGAAATGGGGATATGCTAGTTTATTGTTATTTTTTAAAGCTTCTCTTTACTTTAAGAATATAAAATTATTACTAATAGTACCAACCACGAGAAGGTGGAAGCTTGTTTGGCACCACTAATCTACATTAATAACACTACTATAAATAAATAAAGAAAAGAAAAGAAAAATGTAATCAAATCACAAAACTTAAGAATTGTACATAACATACCTTTGTGTCATTACACTAATTCAATCTAATGAACCATGTGGATCTACTCTACTCTTTATGGTGCCAAGTATTACTTCATGGTTAGACTCGTGAACTTTCAACAAGTTCTTATTCAACGGTCTACCCTCATATTTTATCAATTGAACATTCAATGTCATAACAATGTTATAATAATGAAGAATTTTCCTATGTGTGTCAAAGTCCTTGAACAACCACAAATCAAACTTCTTCATTGAATACCTTCTAAGCCATGTTTTAGTAACAACAACCAATCCTTGAGGGTATTCAATGTTTTCTCCATCTATGATAGGGACTGTCAATTTCTTTTCTTCCTCAACACAATGACATAAATTATAATCCATTCCTTCATCATTATCTTCATCCACAATAACTTCATAAACAAGCCCTACACTAAATTACACAAAAATGATTAATTAAATAAATGATACAAAAATACTACATCATAATATAAAATAAATTAATTTTCATTAAGTAATGCATCTATAATACATGGTTCATCTAGATCTGAAATATGGTCAAAGTCAATTGACGATTCCATCTGCATGAGTTGTAGTGCTCTTGGAAGTTGATATGTCTCAAGTGGGCTAAAAGTTCTAGCACATCATTCATTGACCCATTCTTTTAACTCACACTCATTCCAAGAAAAAATGTACATGAGGAACAAAAACACACCATCTTCCTCGTATAAATAGTCCATGAAGTTGCATTTGAGCTTCTAAAAGAGTGGAACTCATTTGATCCTATCACTGCACAACTATCTTCATATTTTGCAATGTTAGATTCTTCTATCAACCAAAAAATATAAGAACTATAGACATACCTTCATTACCTAGACCCATTGTAGAGTTACACCATTCAATGATAGATGCTACATATATCAACTTTACACTATCTTTGTGCTTCAACTCTTCTCATTCTATGACTCTTTTAATACATGCTCCAACACCATCATGCTCCCCTTTTCCATGCCCAACCTCAAAGAAATTCCATATATGTTGAATACCACTCATTATATGTATCCTACTCAACCAATAGAACATCCATGAATTCTTAAATTGTGATGAACAATTATTTGACCATATGATATGCTAACCAAACATGATGTTCCTGTACTCTTCAAAATGTGACTCAAGCAAAAATATGAATGAGTTAGCCTTGATATAGCACATGAATCCTCTCCTTGCTAATGAAAACCTCCAAGTCACTCTTGCTCTTGTGGAAAAAGCCGGTCGAGTGGAGGCATAACCTAGGGGTGGTTTTGTTCGCGTGGAAGTAGAATGACACAGAGAGCGATTGGCCTATCTTGGGGCCTAATATGTGTCGATGCTTGTTCTTATAAGACTGTGATGGTAGAGATAACCCTATGACTTGAAGGGTCACTAGTTTCCAATCTCCTGTTTGGATTCCTTAAGTTCCAACACCTAGATGGATGTTAAAGAGAACATTGTAACCTTTCCTTGTTATCTCAAATGATTTTTTTGTATGACCCTAAGGGTGTGTTCTTGTTCTTCTAGCATTTGTTGAGTGTGCTGTGGTATTAGTGTATTGATTCTATTTCCTCAAGGATAGCCCTAACCCACTCACTTCTAACTCCTCGAAGAACATTTATATGCTTGGACGAGAGAGAGTTGACTAGAGTTGACCAAGAGTTGACTTTTTATTTAATTTCAACTTTGTGATGTGACCAAAGATTTTCTATGACTTCACTATAGTGTAGACCTCATGATGAAATTGAGGGTTTTATACACTTTCTTTGTTTTGACTTTTCTTGTTTTTTATGTTTTTGTGGTTTTTTTAATGTATGCAAGCTAAATGAATTCAAAGCAATGTTTTGTTTTGTTCTTCTCTGATTTGATAAGATGGTCTAATTACTATGAATTGAAATATGAGTGTAAACCTAGAATGACTTTTCTTAATGCAAATCTAACTATGTTTTTGTGGTTTTTGAGATCAATTTTGGAAAGCAAATAACAAACTAGTCTAATGCAATAAGGAAATTTAATCTATGGAAGAAAATAACAATTCATCTAATGTAATGAAAGGAAACTACACTAACAATGCATAACCTATCACGAGAAGAGAAACAAAGTATTACTTTCCTCAAGAGCAATTGATTAGCTAATTACTACAAAAGCATTTAAAGAACCTATTTTGAATCTGGTGCATGAGCTTCATACTATCCTCAGAAATCCTTGTATGTGGAAACCTTTTTCTCCTCTACAGAAGTAGGGTCTTCCTCTTGGAGACAGGGATGAAGGGAGCAATTGATTTGAAATGACTTAAGCTTTGAAAGATAAAAATGAAATTGAGTGAGAACTAGGAGAGATATGAGTGCTAAGCATGAACTATGTGAGCACAATGACTATGACTTGAGAAACAATTGAGAACATATCGATGGTATAGAAGCTTTATAAAGATTGGCAAACTATCCTAAACATAAAAGAAAAGGCACACAAGTCCTACAATGAGCATGAATATTCAAGCAGAGAGAAAAATCAAATATTTTCAAATGGTTGCAACAATGAATTTGCCTCTCAAGGGAAATCTTTGAACCTTTACAAAAATGAAAACTAAAGAAATGAACTAAGAGGCTCAAAGGCCTGTGAAGAAGCTTGAAAAATCTTGTGAAGATGAGAAGAAAATTCTCCAACTTTAAAATTACTGAAGAGGTGAGGGGTATTTATAGTGTTTAGATCTCATAGAAGGGGGAAATTGATTGGTGGGTTAACTCCTTTGATTGAAGAGTTAACAAGCTTGATTGGATAGAGAGCTGGGTTGATTAGGGAGTGATGAAGGTGTAAAGGCTTATCACTGAAAGAAGAAAGGGGGTTTGCATGAGAAGAAATGAATATAAGTATAGATCAAAGGGAGATAATTATGGATGATTGGGAGTGAAGAATGAGTTAAGAATAGGCTAGGCTTGGTTGGGGTCAAATTTGCATGCAAACCAAAGAAAAAAGGGAGCTTTTTGGGGCCCAAAATGAAGAGAAACATGTGCATGAAAACATGATAGGGTCACCCAGTTATCCATTAGGGTCACCTAGCAGAGTTTTACTTAAAATGTTTGTTCTCCTCTAGGGGATCCTAAAGTCAAAGGGGGAGATCCACAAGGAATAGGTTTTGCATGTGGTTTCAAGGGTTGAGATTGGTCATAGGGGCCTAAAGATGACATCAAGACCCAAAACAAAGTTATGAGACATCAAGTGAGTGGGTCACCCATGGGGTATCCACTAAAAAATTAGGCTCACCCAAGGAAGATTTTTCCTAGTAAACTAGGCGACCCAAAAACAATGTTTTGAATAGGCTGAATGGAACTTTTAGGAGCTTGTTCGGGCACATATGGACTCCTTTTTGGGTGCTATTTTTCTTTTTGAAATTGTATAATTTTTTGAGCACTTCACAATGTTGCCATTAGTTTTTCTTGAAGGTATCTCAAAATTATACTTTTAGATCATTTTTTCTCATGGTATCATGTCTATCTCTTAGTCCATAAAAGGTTTGGTAGCCAATTAGAAAGTATATTGGATGGATGGGGAAAAAAGAATGGATGGCAAAGCTTCTAGTATGAAACTCTTGAGACAAGGCTCTAATTACTATATATTTTATGTAGTTGGCCCCTTGGTGCACTCTATATATCAAATGATGGAGAGAAGGATCGTTGGGTATGGGAGATAGTATCATTCATTTGCGTCGTAAGTATACCTAAGTTGTTTTGCTTCACCATGGGGACCTCCAAGGATGAAAGCACAAAAAATGATAGTGCAAGGGCACTATAGAAAATAACATTTGCTAAGATATAAAGATGAAATAATTCTCCTTTTATTGTAGATTTTGAAGAACATATTCAACTTTTAGGGATTTTTGAGGTTTTATAATTTTTTTTAGGTTTTTCAACTATTTAATTTTTATGGTTTTATAAAGATTTTGTGAAGGTTTGATTTGACGTTCCTTAGGGTCTTTGAGAGACCTATGTTTATTGAAGAGATTTACACCCTTGCCCCCTCGTATAGGGGACTTGCACGCTTGAGTGCACAGTTTTTCTCTTTTGACTTTGTTGGAGTAACTTATACTCACATTATTTTGTACTTATTATTGTGAGAACTGATTGGTCAAGATCTAAATGTAGCTTCAATTGACATCTCGTTCTTCACTTTTCTTCTTGTACATATGGTTGGATAGAACTTTTATTTTGCTTATGAGAATGCATACCTATGATGATCACACATGGATGATGCTATTTATTTTTATCTTTTTATGGTATGAATGAGATGCAATGTGTTCATATATGATTTCACAAGTGTGAAATGTAAAGTACCATGTTCTAAGTTCTACAAGTGCCATGATGTTATGACATGTTTTATTGTTTTTGTATGTTCAAAATGTATGCAAGTGGAACAAACAGTGTGAATGCTCTTAAGTAGGATTTTGACTTAGGGGATTATGAGTTGATTTGGTATAGGGAGACATGCTACTGAACCTTGATATAGGATTAGGGACTCAAGTGGGAATGGGGAGGAGATGGAATGTTCTTGATTTTGTCTTTGTAGAAGGCTAGACATTGATCCTTATCTAGACAAAACACTTTTGACAAACTTTTAACTCAAACAAGCAACAAATTTTATTATTACCTTCTAGACTTAGATTAGAGATGGACAACAAGATAGACCTAAGGTAAAGGAAAGACTCCAGAGTAGAAGACGGCCCTAAAGATAGTTAGACTCTTGGTTTCGCTTAGCTAGTGCATGTATGTGCTTTGTGCCTTTCTTTTTATTTTCTTTGATATATGTCACCCTTGTAGCTTCAAGATTAGATTTATCTCCACTCAAGAGTATGAACATCAACAATCTTCTCTCTTACTCCTTTTTTGTATTTTGATTTTTTTCTCTTTTTTTGTATTTTACAATGCCTTACTTGAATCTCTTGCTTTTGCTTGGTATTTTTGGTGCTTTTTGACTTCTGATGCTTTGGTATTCTACTGTTCTAATGATTCTTTCCTATGATTTCTTTCTTTCTCACACTCTTATTATTTTGATCTCTCATTTTTTATTCACTCATATTTTTTTGATTGCTTCTAGCAGAGTTATGATCCCCTGCATTTTTGACCAGGAAAGATAAGGGACTAAGTGCCACCTAGGGTTTTCACTATCTAGTCAGACTTCCCTTTTACTAAGGAGGAATGGGGAAGGTCTACTTACAAGCTTATATTGAGTACTATAGGTTTGAACATTGACTTTTCTTAAACTCAACATCATGGTTTGTTAAGATCAGGATAATTGTGAAGCTAAGAGCTAGGATTTAATTAGAATCGTTGGGAAATATGATGGGGGAAAAGATAAGTGGTAAGCATGATTATAAGGGTTCTCAAAGGCTCACAGGGTCAACATATACCTAAGCAACCTTAGACTCCTTACTAGGACACAAATCGAGCAAGAGCACACCACTTCACAAAATGCAAGGTGGAACAAAATGAAGAATGCAAAATTTTGATTTTTAATGATTTTATGCTTTTTATGAATTTTTGTTTATTTGAATTTTTTGAATTTTTCATGTACTAAAATATTCACTTTCTAGAGGTAAGCATCATTTCTGATGTCTTCCTTAACTAAATATGGACCTATCCAATGTGGTCTAAACTTTGCTTGGAAGTCTTTGCAAGGACACTCGAAGACTTGGTGTAAAAATGTCTTTGAATATAGTGAGTAATTTTGTGTACTCACATGTTCCATTGTTTGATGATTTGCCCCATAGCTTTATTATTTTTTGTTCTTTTTTAAGTTTCAATGTTTGTTTTAAACTTTTGAGGGGCAATTGGAATTGGTGTTGGCTCCTAGTTTCTGTGTGGGCTCTAGTTCTCCTTTTTGCTTATTGGTGGTCTCGACTGTATGGACACTCATATTTGGCTTGATAGGAATGGCTACTAAGTTGAATGAAGCACAAGACTTTATTGAGTGGGGATTGAAGGGGAATTCTCCTATTTCCCCCTTCCCTATAAATTTTGATGTCTTGGTTACATTTGCAATTTGTTTTGATTTATCACCTTTTTCAAAAGTGTTGATTTTTGGGCCACTGGTGGTTTCCATGGTCTTTCCCTTCTTTATGATTTGTTCAACTCTGTAAATATTGAAAGGATCAAGATCTCCTTTAATGATGTGGGTTTGTACCATGTGCAAGAAGTGGATTTCTTGAAATAACGTGGAGGGAACAAACCTCATCATATGGATCCAAGGCCTTCCAAGGATCATGTTGTAAGTGGTTTCTTCATTGATGACATAAAATTCATCCATGAGGGTTTTAAGACCCAATGTGATTTGAATATTGACCTTACACATGGTTTGAATATTTGGGTTATCATGAATTTTAAGGATGGAAGTTTCTTGTGTGATTTAAGTTTTGTCATAACCCATTCTTTGAAGAAGAGAAAAATAGACTATGTTGGTTGCAGACCCATTGTCGATCATTAGACGTTTAATGGAATAGTAATGAACTTGGACTATTATATGGAGGGGGAGATCACACTGTCTAGCTATGTCATCATCCAAGGTAACTTTTCAAAATTAAATGACAAAGAAGAATACTTTTCATTTGGAGTGTTTTGAACTAGATGACCTAGATTTAAGGCATTGAGGAGAACATTCTTGTTTGTAGAACTCTTGATAATTTCTAGCACATGAGAAAATTTGAATCACTAGGGATGTCATCTAGTAATTTTGGTCTTTGGATAACACAAATTTCTTGATCTTTGTCTAATTCCACAAGGCCTAAGGTGTTAAGGCATTTTGACAATTCTTAGGACTATTTCCTTCATCTTGTTATAATGTGTCTCTTAATGGTTGATCTTTTGGGACGTTTGATATGAAGTGATGGTACTCCCGATATGACTTGATATCATGCCCCTTCTCTTGTGAAATGAGAAATATTTATCATGATTGTAATCTCAAGGTTTATGATGATTGTTGTGTGATTGCTTCTTGAGTCTCATGGGATAGTTATTGATATTTTGGTTCCCCAAACTTTTATGATTGTTGTAGTCACAATTGTTGTTCCTTGATGATGAAGTGTTTTTTGAGCTATCTATGTCTTGATTGTTTGTCAAAGATTCATTGTTTCTATCATGGTTTACCAACCTTCCATTGTTATCATACTTCCTTCTGCTACAAATATTAGCTTGGTCAATTTTAAGGACACTTTTGAGTGCTTCTTCATATGATTTATAAGGGAGTTTTTGGACTTGTTCTTGTATGTCATTGTTGAGAGAATGTAAGAAGAGATCACAAAGTTCCTTATGATCCATGTTTGGTGCACTAGTTTAAGAATAGAGAACTTTCCTCCATCTTATGATAAAATGTGTGACCAACTCATTGTTTTCTTGCTTGATCATTAAAAACTCTCGGATTCTTGTCTTGACCAGTTTGTTTATGTCAAAGGAAACCACAAAATGATTGATGAGTTGCCTAAAGGAGTGGATTGATGCTTCTGGAAGCCGATAGTACTAATCTAGAGTGATACCCTCCAAAGTATTTGGAAAAATCTTTGCTATCACCCCATCCCAAGGAAGGAGTTCCCACACTACTCTTGTGGTAGGCCTTGATATGTGAGTTGGGATTACCCTCTCCTTTAAATTTTAGAAGCTCAGGGAGAGGATGTGGTAATATGACCTGACGAATGTTGTAAGCAAGAGGCTCTTTTAAATACTTGAGGTATGCTCCTAAGAGAGGGTTATGTGTAGAGGGTCTTGTTCCTCCAAACATTAGTCCTTCATGTGGAGCTTTTTACATTTGTTGAAAGGGGATGCTTGATTGTTGATACCCTAAAAAAGTTGGATAACCATATGGTGTCATGTTTTTATTTTAAAAATTGGGTGGGATTGTTTGTGGTTGATTTTTTGTTATAGGAATCCCACCTATTTGATTGAAACTTGTGATGTTTGATGATGAGGGCAAGGGAGGCATGAATGCTTCATTATGAGTGTCATGAGAATGTAAGTTTAGATGAGGGGTATTTTGTGTTGCCCCATGGTTTGATTTGATCTTGTCAATGAAAGGATTTCCCTGTACCCTAGGTTTTTCCTAAATTTTTCTTGGGCAATATTGTTCAACATTCCTAGCCTCAAGGGTCTTGATTCGTGGGACTAAGGTTGCTACAAGGTCTATGGGTGAGGCTTTGTTTGTTCTTTGAGTTTTTTCCACCTTGTGGTGGATTGTTTTTCTTTGAGGTTTGAGTAACCTTATTTGTTCTTTTTGATAACACTTGACATGATGTAGATCTTTTATCTTTATGTGCTACATGGAGGGATTTTTGTGCCTCCCAAGCTTCTTGTAAGCTCTTCTTTTGACAACTCATCTCATTGTCTATTTGGGTGGTTGTTTTCCTATAGATTGTTATGGGTTGGTCTTGTTGATGGATTTTAGACCTAAGACTCACTTGATATGTTTTGATTTGGTCAAACTTGTAGGGCTCTTGTTGTATGTCATTTGAGTTTGAGTCTTCGAGATCTAATTGATTTGAGATCAAAGCTATTGGATCTAAACATGTGCTAGTATCATTGGAGGGACAATTCCCCTGGAATTTGTGTGACTTTATCCTAGTTAGGGGTGTAGGAAACACAAATAAATGAATGAAATGAAGGTGGAAATGAAAGATGAGCATGGAATGAAAGAAGCATGAGAAAACATAAAAGATCCCATCAAAAGTTTTTGTTATTCATGTTGAGTTCACCAAAATATGTAATCCTCAAAATGTAACTTAAGCTCAAATGTGAGTGAGTCAGCCTTGATATGGCACATGAACCCTCTCCTTGTTAATGGTAACCTCCAAGTCACTCTTGCTCTCATGGAAAAAGCTAGTTGAGTGGAGGCGTAACCCAGGAGTGGTTCTATTCACATGGAAGCAAAATGTTGTGGAGAATGATTGGTCTGTCTTGGGGCATAATATGTGTTGATTCTTGTTCTTCTAAGACCTTGATGGTAGAGATAACCCTATGACTTGAAGGGTTACTAGTTGTTGACTGATCTCCTGTTTGGAGTCCTTAAGTTCCAATGCCTAGATGGATGTCAATTTTGTTCATTAATGAGTATAGAACGTTGTAACCTTTCTTCATTATCCTGAATGACTTGTTGTATTTCATTTGTTTGTTGTATGACCCTAAGGGAGTGTTCTTGTTCTTCTAGAATCTATTGAGTGTGTTGTGTCTTGGGTGTATTGACTCTATTTCCTCAAGGATAGCCCTAACCCACTCACCTCTAACTCTTGGGCACATTCATATGCTTGGATGAGAGAGAGTTGACTGGAGTTGACAAAGAGTTGAATTTTTGTTTAATTTCAACTTTGTGATGTGACCAAAGTTTTTCTATGAATTCGCTAGATTATTGACCTCGTGATGAAATTGAGGGTTTTGCAAACTTTATTTGCCTTGACTTTTCTCTTTTTTATGTTTTTTGGTATTTTTGACATATGCAAGCTAAATGAATGCAAAGAAATGTTTTTTGTTCTTTTCTAATTTGATAAGATGATCTAATTACTATGAATTGAAATATAGTGCAAACCTAGGATGATGTTTCTCAATGCAAATCTAACTATGTTTTTGTAGTTTTTGAAATTGATTTTTGAAAGAAAATAACAAACTACACAAATAATAATGCATAACCTATAGATCAAGAGTAGAGCAACAAAGTATTACTTTCCTCAAGAAAAATTTAATTAGCTAATTACTACAAAAGCATTTGAAGAACCTGTTTTGAATCTAACACATGAGATTTGTACTATCCTTAGAAACCCTTGTATGTGGAAACCTCTTTCTCCTCTGCAGCAGTGGGGTCTTCCTCTTGGCAATAGGGATGAAGGGAGCAATTTATTTGAAATGTCTTGAGCTTTGAAAGATAAAAATGAAATTGAGTGAGAGCTTGGAGAGCTATGAGTGCCGTGTATACACTATGTGAGCACAACAGTTATGGCTTGAAAGAAAATTGAGAGCATATTGATGCTATAAAAGCTTTCGAAAGCTTGGAAAACTATCCTAAACATAAAAATAAAGGCACACAAGTCCTGTAATGAGCATGAATACGCTAGTGGAGAGAAAAAGAAAAGATTTTCAAATGGTTGCAACAATGAATTTGCCTCTCAAGGGAAATCTTTGAAGCTTTGCAAAAATGAAAACTAAAGAAATGAACTAAGAGGCTCAAAGGCCTATGAAGAAGCTTGAAAAATCTTGTGAAGATGAGAAGAGCATTCTCCAAATTTAGAAATAATGAAGAAGTGAAGGGTATTTATAGTGTTTAGAGCTCACAAAAGGGGGAAATTGATTGATGAGTTAATCCTTTTATTGAAGATTTAACATGCTTGATTGGAAAGAGAAATGAGTTGATTAAGGAGTGATGAAGGTGTGAAAACTTATCACTAAAGGAACAAAGGGAGTTACCATGAGAAGAAAGGAAGATAAGTATAGATCAAAGGGAGCTAATTATGGATGATTTGGAGTGAAGAGTGAGTTAAGAATAGGATAGGCTTAGTTAGGGTTGAATTTGCATACAAACTAGAAAAAATGGAGCTTTTTGGGGCCCAAATTGAAGAGAAACATGCACATGAAAACATGACAGGGCCGCCTAGTTTTCCAGTAGGGTCACCTAGGTGAGTTTCAATTAAAATACTAGATCTCCCTTGGGAGATCCTAAAGTCAAAGGGGGAGATCCACAAGGAATGGGTTCTACATGTGGCTTTAGGGGTTGAGATTGGTTCTAGGGGGATAAAGATGACTTCAAGACCTAGAAAAAGGTTATTAGACATTAAGTGAGTGGGTTGCCCATGGGAGAATCTACTAAAAATGTAGGGTCACCCAAGGGAGATTTTCCCTAGTAAACCGGATGACCCAAAAACAATGTTTTGAATAGCTTGAATAGAACTTCTGGGAGCTCATTCGAGCACAAATGGACTCCTTTTTGGGTGCCTATTTTTTTAAAATGGCATAATTTTTCAAGCACTACACAATGGTGCCATTATTTTTTATTGAAAGTATACTGAAATTATACTTTCAAATCATTTTTTCTCAGGTTATCCTGTTAGACTCTCAAGCCTAAAAGGTTCGATAGTCAATTGGAAAGTGAGTTGGATGGATGGGGAAAAAAAATGGATGGGAAAGCTCTTAGGGAAGTTTGATTTCCCCTCTTGTGAAGTGGATTAGTCATGTAATCAAGTTTGGAAAGAGATATGAGTGGTTTTTTGAAGATGGGCTAGGTGACTAGGAAGACAATATGTAGGACCTTGGAAGGTTAGCCTAGAGGTAGGAGAAGAATGAGTGAAGTGAAGAAAGTCCATCCATGTGTCACCTAGAAGAATACTATTGAGAGGTCATATTTACATGCTTACATGTATGTGTTTAGGATTACATCTCATCATTGGATCATTGTGTAGGCTCATGCGTGTCTTTAGTGGTTATAGTTCCTGCTACTCAAATTACCATAGAACATCTGAAAGCAACCTTGCACAAACTCTGTAGAATGTGTGTGATAATCACTAATATCAAAATGACACTCCCTCAAGGTATTTCTATCTTCCTCTATACTATCAGGTGCATGAATGAATGCTATATACACAAATATAGCAACCTGAGTGGAGTTGTAGACTATGATTGAACGCTATTCTATGGTTGTAGTGTATAATTATCATCAAAGTCTATAATTGACATGATCATATGAAGATAAAATGTGTCCTTGCATAACTTAAATTGAAAGTCCAACCATTGAGCTCTATGTGTATGCCTTACATACTCATACACTATCTTTTCTCAAAAAATAGGCATAGATACAGATACTAGTATTTCTTCACTCACTAATTCACACCTTTTTGCCTCTTTACCATCTTTTAGAGTACATGCCACTAATTTATATTTCCCAAAAGGTACTAGTTCATTTCCAATTGTATATGTATTCTCCATGTGTACATAAGTTCTCAAATGTTGCAAACCACCACAACTATCACATGTTCCATCCAAACATGATTTCTTATAAAATAATTGTCCATCCGCTCTTTCACAAAAAATGCTTGAAATGAAATCTCTTGCCAATTTAGGTGGAGCTTCTATCATACACTCTTACAAATATCATTAATATGAAAAGATACACATATTTATCAAAAAACATCATATTGCATAGAAAAATTCATGTAAACTCCACAACAAGTTGTGCACGTGTGATTTAGTTTGACATAAAAAGGTTTTTCCATTTCAAAATACCTTTGACTAATTTAAATTTAAGGATAAATCTCTACAAATTTAGAGAAAAAATTTGTTTGAGTCATATCCAAAGAATTTTTTGGATGCGGGTCACGATTTTGACAACCAATTCTCTTTTTTACATCCCTTTGACTAGGAGATAATTTTGCACGTTATTTCTCCAAAACTCCTCAATTAGGGATTTTAAGGTTTCAACATATGACTTTATCTTTTTGTGGGATTCTATCGAAAAATGTCCATAGTTCATTGCTATTTGGGTCCTCAACTCTTTCACACCTTCTAGTGACTTTCATCGATGTTTTTCTACTTATCTTTAGTGCTTTACTTGTTTTTATTATCAAACAATATTTATTTGTTTGATTGCTCAGTATAGTTGATGTAATGACACATCATGTAGCATTGATATCTTTGGTGCATGAGGTGGAACCAATGCTTTGATATGCATTGATTATAGTTTTACAATAGATTTTTTGCTATTGCTATTTAATGAACTCTTAGACCAAGAATCTTCATGATTGGCTTAAACTTAAGACTTTTCATCATTTCAACAAACAATTGACATCTTCTGATTTCACTTATGTTTTCAAAAAATATTTTTCATATCTTATTCACATTTCTTCTACAAGTACGTTCAGGAATTTTATCAGGCATTGGTTTTAGAATATTCTCATCAATTTAAATAAAAAACTGTGGCTTTTTACACAAAATTCTAGGAGGTGTTCTCAATGGAAAACTTGAATCATTAGATAAATTTTGCTCATTCAACACTTGATCAATTGGTGTAACATCTATATTCACATTTGAAAATGCATCATCATTTTCAATAAGTGATTGTGCATTTTCTACAATATCAAATTGAGATGGCAAAAATGACATACCTTCAACTCTCGCATCCAATTTCTTACTTGCACAAAATTTTCACATTCATTCCCTTTGTTTCTTTGAATCCTTCTCTCTTGGATGCTTCATGATCCATTCAATTGGCAAAGATGGTTGATCTTCATTTATGGAGTTCAATTTCTTTATTTTATGAAGTTGTCTCATTCCTTCTCTTTTCTTTGCATTCTCCACTTCACACTCCTCTAGTATTTGAGTTTTTGGTCATTTCCTTGGCATGATATCAAATTCTATATCAATCTAAAAAAATGGTCAAAAAACATAAACAATAATTGACAATTTATCAAATTCAAATACAAAACATGCAATTAGAATGTTTTTTGTCAATGTAAGACAAAAAATTAGTTAATTTTGTTAATCAAGTATTCCAGTTCTTCAAAACATGAAAACAATGATTTACATTATGAAATTTGATTTAAAAACATGTAATTAGATTCTTCTACATTGATACAAGAACAAAAAGTGAAATAGTTTGTCAACTAATGATTGTAGATCCTCAAAAGCATCAAAAGTGTGTTTGTATGTTGGAAAAATCACAAAGAAGGGGAATAAACATAGAATGTGGGCCCAAAATCATGTGATGTATATTTTTGTAGGCTGTTGCTTAACATTTTAACTAGTCTAAAATGTGAGCACATTTTTATTGATGATGATGTTAGTCACATACAAACATAGAATAAAAGTTACACAACAACCTTTATTCATCTTGAAAGATACGATGAATTCGAAGAATTCATGATCCCAAGTCTCCATTGATTAGTTCATAATCTACTGATGTTACTCAGTGGTTGATGTGCGTTGTTGTTTTCCATTCAGGGGCCTTACATTCTTTAATAATTTCTGCAAAGTTCATCAGTATTCCTCCAGATATCCTATCCTTTATGTCTGCCTTGCATAAATTTTCAACAATTCTACCTCTTGCACTATGAATTTACTCAAATAATGTGCCTACATGTTGATATGTGCATGATTTCTATCATTATTTGTAATTCTTTGAATGATATTTTCAATACTACATGCATTTAGCTTAAAATATGCTAAGGATTTTCAGTTATCTACGGGATGTCAACATATTTTTTAGTTTTTCCTATTATTTATCATGATTTGCAGTTATGGAAGTGATTTCAATGAAATTAAAATGAGAAAAAGGGTTAGAAGAATGAGATTTCCAAATTACTTGACTGAGATCACTAATCCACATACATGTTCCCATACAGCAATGAAGAGAAGAAAACTAGAATCATACTTCACCAGGACATTCCACAAATCCACATGATCCAGTGCAAATCTTCAAAGGAAAAGTTGACAACAACATGCAATAAAATGAAAGCGCTTCCAGTTGAACACACCATTCACCATTACATATCCAGAAATCAACTTGAAGATTACGTAAAATTTACAATCATGATGTAATTTGAAGCTTCATCTCCATTTAGTATGCTTAAGAACAAGTACATTTACAGTGATCTGAAGAAAGAACCTTGACATTTCAACAATTTAGTCCTCATTAGTCTCAGTAATCCGATCTCCTATCAAGTCTACATTAATTGGCCTTATTTTGCCAGATATTTTATCTCTCGGTATCTCTCTCTCTTTTTTTGTTATGACAAATCATGGCCCCTTTATAGAACAAAGACCAGAAAATAGTTACATTGATCCAATGATCAGGATCCTCTCAAAACAACCAATGGTCCAGATGAATAACATGTGCCTGCCAGTTGGCAAATTCACAGCTGGCAGAGAATATTCTGGCATCTTCGACCTGGTCCACCTTCCAGCTGGCAATCAACATATTTGATGATATCCTCCTCAACTCTGATTCACGTTGCCTCTGTGTGCAATTCTGCAACTTTCAGTTACACTCCAAAAAAACTTTAACATCCTACAATAAACAGACAAGAATTAAGCCTTAGCTTCATTTAATAACCAGCAGGAAAATAAACGTTTAAATCAGGCTCATAAATTACAAACAAGAAAATCAGGCTCTAAATCCATGAAAGATCGCATATTAAATGCATATACAGCGATAAAATGAGTCAGGTCAACCATCGTTGACCAAAATCATGCTATCAGGTCTTTAAAATAGATTCAAAATTTATCACTTTATTTTCCTGCCTTTTCTTTTGTATATCGAGTGCTCATCACTCTGTATATATCGGGTTATATTTCATCCTTGCCATATATCGGGTTACGCATTATGATCATGCAGGTGCTAAAATGTACAAGGAATTTTTTGCATTTAACTTTCTCTTCAAATCTGATGCTTTGTATATCATCGACTTGCATATGGATGCACCCGGCGGACCTATCTTGAACATTCATTATAATTTTGAATCCTGTCGGGTTCGGGCATGCATATTAGTTAATGTGACCTTCTTCATAGATCAGGGTATGATGATGATGTCATCATCATGGACGGGTTTCGTTAAAATGCGAAAGGATGACGTCATGGTCATGTCGAAAGAAATCGGGAGGTTTAAAAAATATTACCCGTCAAAACTAAAGTGACCCCTCCAAAAAGATCTGGATGATGTCACCATCAGGGTGATTTTGTTGTAGCATTGTGTTATAATGATGTCACCATCATGTTAGGAAAGATTAGTCATATTAGCGAATATGACCTTGATAGAGAATAGATGACCCTCTTTGATTAATCAGGATATGATGATGATGACACCATCATGGACGGGCCTTTGTTGAAAAGTGAAAAAATGACATCATGGTCATATTAGCGCTAGGGTGATATTCGTCGAAGGGGGTGATCTTATGAAAATCGGGTGATATTATAAAAGGTGACGGATGTTTGGAATATATGACCTTCGAATGTCAAGCTAACTGATGATGTCACCATCATGTTGATTTCCTTTGTTCATTGGGATGATATGACGCCATCATCATGTTAGCATTGGGGTGATATTCCTTGAAAGGGGGTGATCTTATGAAAATCGGGTGATATTTGTAAAAATGACCCCCTCATCGAATTTCAGGTTTGACCAGAACTTTGACCTATCATAACTTTCTTATTTGGCCGAATTTCAGGGTGATGTAAAAGGCAAACCTGCCTAGAATTTCAAGCTCTTTCACATGGCAGGCTTCCTGGGAAAGACTCAGACTTTGGAATTTGGGTTCAGACTTCAAGATCATAGATACACCTGATATTAGGCACATGCATACTGACTGATGCTGCTTTTACCATACCACCTAGAGCACAAAAGCAAAGGGAACAAGCCAGCAAAGTTGGGTCCCTATTTTGCTAAGGCAAAATGGGGCGTGTTGTGTAACCACACAACAATTTTTTATTGCTTTAGGAAATTCCAACCCTAAGGGTTGGATTTGCCTTGGGCATCCAACCCAAAGGGTTGGACCTACCTTTTGGATACCAAAAACATGTTTTCAACAAAACATAGAAAATCAACTAAACCTCGAGTCCATCAAGTTTACATGTTTTTCAATGTTAATATGAAAAAATGTTAGGACAACTTCAAGTTTTTTATTAGCTTTCTAACTATGTAATTTTTTCTGAAATATGATAACATTAAGGTTTCCATTTTCAATGTCTTTTGATAATTGTTCTTTTTTTTTTTTTTTTTTCCCAGAAAACCTATGTATAGTATTTCTAGTGTCATTTTTTACGCATTCATCAAAATTTGAAACAAATCATATTTTTAGATTCTAGACTCTATTGTATACACATTGATTTTTTTATTAGTTTTCAAAAAAATTAGGGGGGAGCACGCTCAAATTTTTATTTTTCAAGATGTTTCTACTTTGAAATTTCATAAAAATCATATATTTATTAAAAAATAGTAGAAAAATCAGGCATAAACTATGTGATGTTAGCTAATTTTCCACCAGATTGATTTATGAAATACTTAAAAAAAAGGTCAACATTTTAGGGGGAGCACACCAGATGTTATGTTATATTTTTTTAACAAAAATATGATCACTTTGTGTGCTCTCCCTATTTTGAACCTCTTAATTTCCACCATTTTTAGAAAAAAATAGTAGTTTACAAACTAGATTTCGAGCACTACAAATCTTGTTCTTATCACATCTTCTAATTTTGAGTTGGCTATCTTTAATTTATCATCCAAGATCAGTTTTTATTGATTTAAAAAAAAAAAAGTCACTTTTGACCCTCTTTTGGTCCCCCACTTCCATGCGCATACCCATAAGATGGAAAAAATAAGATCTCAAAATTAGAAATGAATATGTTGAAGTATAGACTAGTAAATAAGGGGAATGTGGAAAAAAGTGCAAATAGAATAGGGATATAGTAAAATGTATAGAAATGTGTGAAAGTAATTATAAAAAAAGGATTTATAGACATCATAAAAATAGCCAAAATTAAACAATAGTGTACTACATATTAATATATAATTAAATTAAGATATTTTTTTAAAAAAATCTAAAACTATATAAAAATTGGCATGGTATAGAAATTTCACCATCACACCACCCTCAAATACTATATTAACAAATATACCACCCTCAAATACTATATTAACAAAACAAAATAAGACACAAGCGAAAACAACAGTTACCTCCTACGGAGGGACTAAAAATATACATTTTTAGATGGTATCATTTGTAGCCACACTCTCAAATTAACCTTTGAATGGACACATTACTACATTGTTTAACTTATTATCCAAAGACCTACTTATCTTCCCTAACTCTTAGAACCAAAAATTATGAAAATGCTATAAACCCTACTCTCTTACCTAAAGTGCATAACTTGAGAACAATATAACTAGGAAAATTTATTGCGAACAAAACAATCCCATAACCCTATTGTGATTCCCAAAGTTTTCAAACATATACTCTTTCAGTTAGATACTATGACACATACTTAATATACATGTCCAGAAGATGATTGCCCAAGGTGGATCTAAAAGCCTTGTGCTTCCTGCTCAATCTGGCCAACCTTAGGTACTATCCTTGAGTTTAAAGTGATTGGTACAAATAGAGAGACGGGAAATTGTACATTGCAAAGTGTACAGTTAATCAAGCAAATGGATGAATAATTCATGTAGTTGCAGGAGAATATTCTGACCATTTGGGGTGCCCATCCTTTCGACACTTTATAAAAATATTTTTATACAATCTAAAACAAATTCATACTTACTGCAATTACAAGATACATACAAATCCATTTTCTCCTTGTTTATGTTTTAGAAAGACACAATTAGATGTTATTTTAAATCATTTGTGAATGTTGTGTTGTCCTACCATGACTTCTATCAAGAAATCCTTCCATAATAACCTTCTTCCTGTACTCCTTGGATCAAAGATCCATCGTCACCCTGCTATTATTATAATTAGTACTAGAAGCATTATTGTATTCATCATTTCTGAGCTTGGAAACCATGCACAACAAAGCAGATGGGAAGCAGATTGCACACAACCCACCATACATCACCAAAACAAAGAGAATAATAGCCATCAGAGTGACACCCACAATGGTATCAATTGCCCTCCTTCCTACCCTCCCCAAAAAACTGTGACTATTTTAAGATGATGGTTTTCCTTGGTTGCCATCAATAGAAAAAATCCTGCCAAGTTTATTCTTCTTATTCTTTCCCTTCTGTTGGGTATTGAATCCCTAGCTCCTGCTGATGTTTTTTGGAGGCAGAAAACACAATAGGGCTGCCGAGTGCACTCAAGGAAATCAGGCACCTTCCTGGAAACCTTTCTTCATTAGTGATATTATTCTCTAGAGATGCCAAAGGTTTATGTACTTGTTCTTCTTCCTTTGAAGACCTAGTTCTAAAGTCTGGGCTTGTCTTCAAGTAGATTAAAAGCTTAGAGAAATAGAAGATCCCTGTGTCTTGAACCTCTTTATGCCCATGGCACCACCAAGACACATCGTCTGTAGAGAACCCACCAACACAACAACTACCATGGCTATTGCAAGCACTACAAACTTGCTAGTCAAAATAACACTCACTTTCTGCACCACACAGGCAGCTGTTTTTAGATATCCAGACCACCATGGAAGTATTGTCACAGCTACACCCTCTTTCCTTCTTGCAGACCCATTTACATCATTCCTCCAAAATTTTCACGTTGATGTTTTTAATGGATTGGGCGGTAGGTGAGAGATGCAGAGAAAAAAAAAATTCAAATTTGACCGGGATTGTGATTGTTAGATTGAGTGGGAGAGAGATTAAAAAAAGGTTAAACTTAACCATGATAGATAATCATGGCAATGACGGTGACAAAATGGAAAATGGAAATGGAAATAGGACTTTTGAGCCACACTTTTAAATACTTGTTTTCAAGAATTAGCTTAATGTCTATTCCCAATAGTTAACCTTAGTTTGAATCTAGGTAAGAGAATTTGATTTTGTCTTGATAAAAATTGTACAAAATGGTTTATACCTATTAATTTTATTTATATTAATATAGATATCTTAAATATATGTATCTAAAAGATATGGGAAATATTAATTTTGAGGTAACTAGATTGTAGGTTTGGCAAGTGTTAGTGAACTTCCCAAACTAGAATCTTCACCTAGATCCACAGTTAGTCCATGACATCAATTCCTAGAAATTTGGTGGTTAGTCCAACAATATTACTTCAACATTTCATTTGGAGATTTTATGAATTAATCTAAGTTGAGATTTTTGTAATTGTGTGCATTCCTTAATTAACTTAAATGAATTTTTAATATTTAAGTTACTATTATTATTTTAATTAATTTAATTTTTACTTAAAAAATATTTTATTTTAGACATTATTTACTTTATCTTTTGTTGAAGAGCCTTTTTTTTTTTTCTATAATGCAATAAATTATAGAAACCACACACAAGTATTGGAAACTTAAAGAAAACAAATCATTTACTTTAACTTTATTTAAAAAATTATTTAATTTTTCTATATAAATATCATTTAGATACATGGACACATAAATGGGTAAGTAGTTAGATAGGAAAAGACATACACTATTTTAACATTTATTCAAGAACTATACTATTTTACACATTACTTTAAATTTAATTGAGAACTATTTTATTTTTCAATTATTTTTTATAGTAATAAAACAAATAATACAACTCATGCAAATACTTATAAAGCATTTAAATGAAAAAAGTTTAAAAGAGTAATTTTAATATATATTGTTCCACTTGTCAATTGTTTTTACTACTTTTTATTTTTGTTGGTTACTTAATAAGACATCACTAATAAATTATGTTTTTATTAAATGGCATTAATAATTATTATGTTTATTATTAAATATTAATAATTTGAAAAAATGTCTATCAAATTTAAGTTAAGGAATTTTTGTTAACACACTCACACTATCATTGTAGTTACTCTTCTTGGTGTATGATATAAAAATATTAGATGATTGGCTAGTGAAGTGTTATTTTTTGATAATAGGTAAAAGTTGGAGTTTTGAAAGCCCCCAAAAACCTTAGTACAATCAAGAAGCTAGAATAGACTAGAAACAAATACTAAGGGTTAGGAAAAAAATCAACAACATTAGAGAGCTAATAATAGTCAAAAGGCATCTAGAAGACAACAAAACAACAAAAAGACAAAGAGGGCACAAAAGAGAAGATCAGCGCCCATGGTCCAACATGTTGTTGAGGGCTATCACTACTTCCCACTACTCCTTCATTCTTTGTAGGTGATCACTCAGGGCACTAACATCCATGGGATCCATGTCACTAGATTTAGCATGGCTTCTAGTTCTTTTGCTAGGACCTCTAGTATCCACCCGCAATGAAGCAACTCTCTTCTTCCTTAGATTGTCTTGGAACCTTAAATGTTATTGATGTAGTTGTTGATGGTGGTGATGCTCAATTTGATATTCTTATCTAGGTTGTTGTTAAGAGAGACCATTACCATTTCCATCTTCACCTTCATACATGCTAGTTCCTCCTTTAGATGTTTGACTTCCAAGTTCTATTCATGGGAAATGGATTCTAGAAGGACCTCCACATGTAACTACTACCTAGTCTCCCTAAGCTTAATTGAGCCCATCTAGAATTGATACACCAACTAGGAATATTCTTGTTGAAAGTAGATTCTTCCTAGAGGGTGAAAATGTTTGTCATACCATCTATTTGATTTTTCATTTTTTCAAAGGGTTTTTTAAAGTTATATATGAGTCATTTCTTGTTTATTGAGTTATTATGAAATTTTTGTCTCACAAATTTATGAATATCACATTTTAAAGATAAATAAGATGAATATTAGAATTTGGATGCAAGAGACAAATTAAAATTTGTCAAAGGTATGGAAATTAGCAACCTAATGGTGAGGTGTGTACCCTTCCATTAGGTTGCCAAAACAAATTTTAAGTGAAAATGGACAAGACTTCAAAAGTATATGCCTATCCATAGGGATTTCAAAAGTTGTCAAAGGAAAAAAAGGGGGGGGGGGACACCCCAAAAACACATGCTAGGACAAATAAATGTGCACTCTTTCCAAAAGAGTACACCCATCCATTACATCACTAGAAAGTGAACAAAAACACAAAATTGATACCCCTCCAAAAAGCATGCACCTCTACATAATGACGGCAAAAATGGACAAAAATATAAGAGTGGAAACTACACAAAAGCACTCACCATTGCATTATAGGGTCCAAAAGTTGGTAAAATAAAAAAAAATGGTGAGTGTATGGTGGAGCATGTACTAGTCCAAGACAACCTTAAAATGGATAGCCTATTACAAAAGCAATGCCAAAAGTGATTACACTAAAAAAATGGGAGTCCACATCAACAACACATGCCTCTGCATATCATTATTGTTTTGAACAATTTTTTGACAAGATTGACATTTAGAAGAACCATTGTAGGAGATTTTGTCAAACAATGTTGCAATTTTTTTCATATTGAATCTTCTTTTGCTACTATCACCAAACATTTTCAATGGGTTTTCAAGTATCAAGATCTACCATAACAACATACATCAATTTCTAAGATTGTTTGCAGGTGACATAGGATGGTTAGAGTTTGAAATTAATCTTCTATTCTTCATGATGATGCCTAGAGTTTTGTGATCATGTTTCCAACAAGAAAACACTTTGCTAAGGATATATTTCTAGGGTTTCATCCTTGATGAAACCTAGGGTTTTAAAACACCAAGTATTGGAAGTATTCAAAGATGACTAGGGTTTGTAAGCATTTTTCACCAATAAATTTAGATGGCCTTCTAGAAGACCTATAATAAAACTTTATATAGTTAGATGAAATATGGTTCAACATTTCTTTGTTTTGGATGTTTTATTTCAGACAAATTTTGCATTTAGATCTTGCTTTGATTGTAATTGGTCTTTTTTTATATAGAACTTTAGTTATTTTTTTTGTATATATCCTAAATAATTTGCATTGCATGAACATGCAAATCTTTGTATAAACTTTATGTGTTTTAATGTTCAAGCAATTGTGTGTTATCTTATTGGTGTTGATTGGGTAAATTAAATAGATTTTAGTGAATCTTGTAGACTTTGCATTGTAGTTTTCATTAAAGTGGTTATTCTAGCTTTATATGTAATTTCCTTTTTTCAATATGTTGGATCCAATCTTTGTTTGCAATTCCAATTCTTGTGTTCATAGTTTTTCTAATGTCTAGTTTTAGCTAGAAAGTGTGGGTGTGTGTTTAGTTACCAAAGATTAGGTCATTCTTATTGAATTTAAAGATAAAAGCATCTTTGGTCTTATATAGAACAATTGTTGTAGACTTGCACCCATATCCTTGCACACTATTTTATTTTATGTTTCCCTAAAAGGGACAAAATAAAACTAACATTTTGTAGTACCCATTTTGCTAGGGCACAAGAAGCTTTAGCTTATTCATCCATAATAGTGAATGACCATTTATGAAAACACTTTTCTATGTTAGTTGAACCTAAATCATGATTATAACTAAATAATTTTGGCAGATAAAATTTTCACAAGATCATAGAGAGAAGCAATGAGAAACCAATTCAAACAATGGCTAATCAAGATCAAAATCCATGCCACCCTGGACTCAACTACTATCTTAGGGAAATAATATTGGTCCTCTTTTTTTAGTAGCATGTAATGAACTTCCAAATGGATTATGGGAGGGTTTTCCCAAATTCTTCAGTGATGTCACCCAACATCCAAACAAACATATATTAGCTTTTATAACAACATGTGAAAATTTGGGTATTGCATGAGGACATTTCACTTACTCATGGAAACCCTAGTTGTAAGTGTTGCAAATTAGTTTCACCATCGTGAGGCTAGTTCGATCACAAATTAAAATACTATGTGTAATACATTTTTGGTGCATTTCAAACTAGTTTAAGAAGATCACATATTTTTGTGCAACTTTCAAATGGTAAGGTCTACAATAAGCCCATGAAAGATTTCATTGATCAATTCACTTGGATGATAATTTAGATTTCCACTATCCTGAGGCATTCTCTAGCAATTCTCTTATGTTGCTTTGTGAATGGTTTACTATCGGATGTTACATTTCTAATCAAAATAGGTTAAGTAGTTGAACTCCATGAAGCAAAAAATTAGTCCATTGAATTGGAAGACAACATGATTACTTCAATGATGATAAGGGGGGACTCAATTAGACCTCTAGTTCAAAGTTTTTCTAATCCTTTCTTACAAAAAGTTGTTAGGGATGTGACCATATATGATGATACAAATGTCTCAGAGTGTTTGAAACTAATAGTATCAAGGTCTACCAAAGAGGAACTTTGTTTCTTACAACAACAATAGTCAATCTCATTTGATTGTTCCATTAGTAAAACTAGCTTTGCAAGAACCTCCTCTACTTTATTTTTTATTAAATTTCATGAGACTAATAGTCATGATGGAAGAAATTGTTTAGATTTGCATAGATTGATGTAGTTGATGGTAGTTTCAAATGTAGATCAGTGGATTTTGGGTGACCATCAATGGTTACAAGATGAATTCAATGGTGACTTCATTGAGGGGATGCATTGAATGAAAACATAATTCTTATACAGTAGTAAATGATCTAAATAGTCATTTACTTGTCATCTACACATATTCATAGAACTAGAAATCTAAGAAATAAATATAAAAGAAAAATAGGAGGAAGAAAAGGAGGGAAAAGTATGGATTGAGTCACCCATGAAGAAGTCATATTTTCAAGAGAATATACCTCTTCTTGTGCTTGAAAGTGTCAAAAAGGAGACAAGGTTTTTCCTACTCCTTTAGCTTTGCTTAATCTCATAGTGCTAGATGAAGGATCTTTAGTGGAAAAAAGGGAAAACTATTAGATCATATGTAAGAGAAAGTGAGCAAGTATATCATATTTTCTCTAATGAAAATGAGGGTACACAAACATTTTAATATCAAAGTTATGCTCTAGTTCCTAATACCATGCAAGAGGACCCCAACTACTTAAGGGTTGATCATGAGTTAATTACTCGTCATTCAAGGAGCTACTTAGAGTTCCATCTCATGGAAATACAAGATAATTTTATTCTACTCAAGCTTCTCAATCTATATCTCTTCTAGAGATTGAATATTTAATGTAGGAAGTTGAAGTTTTCCTTCAAAAATTTTATATAGGTTTGCACAATACCTTCTATGTGTTTGAAAGGAGAGATATTCTTTGAAGATTTAATAGTTTTATTAAGTTTGAATTGGAATGTTTTATCATGAAAGAGGAAGAATATCAAGTTTTTGATAAGGATTTAGAATATGAGGGTTTTTCCATCCATAAATATCTACAACATAATTGTTCTTTTGTAGGGTAAATTAACAAACATGCATGGATTCCATTGACATTGGATATTTATTTTGAATTAAAAAGCAATGCCTAGTTCACATCTATGTTTTCAATGCATAAACCCCCAGTGTTCTCCTAAGCCTTTATTTATAATGGGTGTTTCTCATGGTTCTAAGGTTAATTTCTACCATGGTTGGTCTCTCAACTTGTAAGGAAGGGTTGATACTTCTCTCAACCTATAAATGGGTTCTTGTAGCCCATTTGTTTCCCTTTACTCCACTTGTAAACAATTATTTTGTTTTATGCTTTTGTCAATGTTTTGATGTGTATGTTGTGTTGTTCTATGTTTCCTTAACTCATAGTGTGTCATGTTTTGCTATTTTAATAGGATAATATTATGTTTAAGTGATATAGGAAATTATTTATCCCATGCTTAATTGGTAAGAGACCAATCAATGAAACACAAATTTGGTGGTTCTCCTATGTCCCAAGTATGTGTTGAGGCCTCTAGACAAATCCAACTATTGTAACCACACAATTATTTTTGTATAGAGTTTTCTTTTGAGTCAAACATAAGTCATTTCTTGTCTAATGCATCATTATGGAATCCTTGTCTCACATGTTCATAAATGTCATTCTTTCAAACTCTCATTAGTGTCATTGTGTATCCAATAGAAGAAACTTCCCAAAAAATGAAATTAGAAGAAGATTAGAGTTTAGATGCAAGAGAACTAAAAAATTATTAAATGTATAGAAATGAATAACCCAATGTTGAGGTGCATGCCCTTCCACTAGGCTGCCAAAAAAAGTTTTAAGTGAAAATTAGAAAAGAATTCAAAAGCATGCACTTGTCCATTAGGATGTCAAAAGTTGGGAAAGCCAAAAACTATGCAAACACTCCAAAAGAACATGCTTCTAAAGGAAAGGACTCTAGAGTAGAAGATGGTCCTAAAGATAGTTGAACTCTTGGTTTTTCTCAACTAGCATGTATGTGTGCTTTGTACCTCTTTTTTTTTTTAATTTTATCTGATAGATGCCACCCTTGTAGCTTCGATCTTAGATTTATCTCCACTTGAGAGTACGAACATCAGCAATCCTCTTTTTATTTTCTCTCCCTTTTTGTTTCTTTTTCTTTTTTCTTCTTTTTTTGTATTTTTTGTATTTTTTTTTATTCTCATTTTGCCTTATATTTTCTCTTTTTTCTGACTTTTGTATTCTTTTTTATGATCTCTCTTTTTCTACACTCTTTTTTTTTTTTTGCTTCCTATTGATTTATGATCCTCTTGACATTTTTGGCTAGGAAAGATAAGGGGTTGAGTGCCACCAACAGGAGGAATGGGGAAGGTATACTTGCAAGCTTCTATTGGGTAAGTACTATAGGTTTGAGTATCAATTTTGTTTGGACTTAACATTATGATTCATTAAGACTGGGATTAGAATAAAGCTAAGAGCTTGGCTTCAACTTGAACTTGTTGGGAAATGTAGATGGGATTGATTGGTAGAAAATATGATCATAAGGAATCCCAAAGGCTCAAAGGGTCAACCTATACCTAAGAAACCTTAGACTCCTTACTAAGACAAAATTTGGATAAGAGTGTGTCACTTACTAATGCATGATGAAACATAATGTGAAATGCAAAAATGTACTCCTTTTTTGTTGTTTTTCATGATTTTTATGCTTTTCATGGATTTTTTTGAGTTTATTTGATTTTTAAGATTTTTGTGTCTTTATTATTTTTATGGGTTTTTTAAATTATTTAATTTTAAGATTTTATAGAAATAATATTTCTTTAGGTGAAAGGTGTTAACCATTTCACCAAATTATTCACCCTTTATAGTGCACAAAATATAAGCACCATTTCCAACATCTTCTTTGATTATATAGGGACCCTTCCAATCTTCTCAAAACTTGTTTTTCTTTCTATGCTTCTTGTTCTTGGTCTTGTCCTTTCGGAAGACATTTTCTCCTATTTTGTAAGGTCGTGAGGGATAATCCTGATCTTGTGGATTTAACTCTATGACCTTCTGAGGTACCATAAGGTGAGCCAAGGATTAGTATGTACGTTGATGAGAAGAGGTCCGATAGAAGACTCCATCATAATTCAATAAATTCATGAGTTCTCTAGATCAAATTCATCTTGCACATAGATTTTAACTTCATCATGTTCTTGGATACTTTGCAAGAATTGAAACAACTCAAAGGGAGTTTGAGGCTCTCTTTGCTTCTGTCCAATGGAACAAAACTTATTCTTGTCTTGCCATTAGGCTCTGGTCATAGGTCCATGGAGTATCCTATGTACTTATCTTGCAATTCAAGGATAATAGGAGCTTGTACTCCTATGGTTATTTGTATTTTGTGCTCTTTGTGAAATTCTCCTTTACTAACCTCATCTTTGTTGGGAAACCTTTCAATCATCTCAGTGCTTCCCATGTATCATTGGACTATATTGAGGTTGAAGTAGAATGTCATTCTTGGGTATTTGAAGCTATACAATCTCTAGATAAAGCTTCTACAATGTTTTGACTCATTATTGATTGAATAAGATTCTCATTGATCAATAGATTTCACTTGCATTGGGGGTGTCCAAGACATATAAGTTTCTTTAGGAGGTGATAGTGGTACATAAGATTTTCTCACTTTCTGAGTTCAAGGCATGTATGATTCACTTGATGACATCTCTCCTGGTGGTGTCAAAGGAGTATAACTTTTTGGCATTTCATCTTTAGGATTAGAAAAGGCACTTGGATCCACCTCTCTTAGATCTAACCGTGTAGTTTTAAACTATCCTTCAATCCTTGGTCACTTCATTATTAGAGGAACTTTGCTTATACTTTGTTTGGCTAGGATAGTTTGACGAGTCCCCTCTTGTTCATTATCAGAGAATACGTTAATTGTGAATACATCTAAAGGGGATTGAATGGAGCCATTATTTTCCAAAAACTCCATAATTTTGGTCATCATTTGTTTTGGAATCACTCATTTTTGCTTTGATGACTTTCTCTTTTCGAAGGTCCTCACTTTAACATTGTTCACGATCTCACTAGACTATTCTACCTTCTTTATGCGTATCGACTGAGGAGTTGGGTATGGAATGGTAATTTTATTTGTTGACAGCTTGTAGTCAATAAGGATACCTATCTTCATTCTAGTTGTGTTTGTCTTGACCATACTCAAAGGTTCAAGATCTCCTTTTGTGACATAGATCTTTCAAAGGTGTAAGAATCAAACCCCTTGGAATAATTTGGAGGTAACTACCTTCATCATATGAATCCATGGTCTCCCCAATAGTAAGGTATAGTCAATGTCCTTATCAATGACATAAAATATCATGGGGACTATTTTAGGTCCTAAGGAGACAGGGAGCATAATTTTTCTGATAGTTGTTTCCTTTAAGTTGTCGTAACCTCTCAAAGTGTCTTGATGTGCTATGATGTTTTTGTGTCCATATCACATCCTTTCCAAAAGAGAAAACATGACTATGTTCACAATGGCTCCATCATCAATCAATGTCTTCTTTATGTAGGTGTCATAAATTCATGCTTGTAAGTATAGTGTCAGATCCTCCTTCTTGGTTAACTCAGCCTCTGAAGGCATTTGCTTCATGTCAAGAAAGAACCCTGGATCTAGCAACTTGGCATTTGATGGGTTGATATCAAGGTCGAATTGATTAATTTGTTTGTTGGGAGGAGGTATAATTTGATCTAAATACTTCAACCCTATTTCTTGTAAAAGAGCTGACTGGTGTGATGTGGAATTTTTAAGATCTATGAGAGGAATCTTAGCATGTGTATTCTTTA
Source organism: Cunninghamia lanceolata (assembly GCA_027924645.1). Classification (NCBI taxonomy): domain Eukaryota; kingdom Viridiplantae; phylum Streptophyta; class Pinopsida; order Cupressales; family Cupressaceae; genus Cunninghamia; species Cunninghamia lanceolata. The sequence continues at coordinate 71,697 of BSBN01001074.1, read as the reverse complement.
AATCCTCTATTAAGTCATATGATCTGATCGAGACAGGTGTTGGTTCTATGACTGAGACTATTTTTCCTTGAAATTCAACTCTTTGTTTGACACTTTGTTTAATTTTTTCCTCATCATGTATTATTTCTATTAACCCCAGCATTCTCATCTCTCCTTTTGGTCCTAGTTGCATGGGGATATTTGACTCCAAGGTTTTTGGGAGGCTAATTGATCCTACGGCAGATGTTAAGGTCACTTGTTTCATTATTCCTATGGATCAAAAAGGGGTCTTGGAATATTTTTATACCCACATTCTATGGAGAGATATGTGTCAATGTTTTCTTGGCATTGTTATTGTTGTTATTTGTTGTGACCTCTTGCAGATTAAGGAACATTTCAATGAATAGTCATTGTTGGTCTTCTAGTAACTTTGCTATGAATCTATTATATTCCCTACATGACCTAGTGCTATGCCCCCTTGTCCTATGGAAAAAGTAGAATTGATTGTATTCATATGGTGGACAGTCATATCTATTATCATTCCCGTTCCAATTCCATGGTTGTTGATTGTCTCTTTGGTAGTAGCCATTATTTTGAGGTCGGTCCATAGTCTTCACATTTTGAGGGAAGTAGTCTCTCCCATTATAGTCATCTCTCACTTTATGTCTCATTAGGGTTTGGTTTATGACCCCATCTATGGTTGTGTTTTGATTGTTCTTTAAATTCTTAATCATGGAGGAGTTATTTCCAATGTTATCATTGCTGCATGTTTGTATGATTATCCAATCATTTTATCCATAAGTCCTTCACCCACTATCGATTGTGGCTTGGTCAATTCTAAATGCACTTTCCAAAGCTTCTTCGTAGGACTTGTATGGTAATTTTTACACTTCTCTTGTATCCCTATTAAGGGTGTGCAATAAAAGGTCACATAGTTCTCTGTGGTCCATATTAGGAGTGCTTGTTGAAGAGTATAACACTTATCTTCATTGAGTGACAAAATGTGCCACTGATTCATTCACATCTTGCTTTACTATCAAGAATTCTTGTATTCCTTTCCCAACTAGCTTGTTCATGTCGAAAGCTATGACAAACTCTCCTATGATTTGGTGAAAAGAGTGGACGGAGGATTTCGATAGTACCAATCTAAAGCAATCCCTTTGAGGGTTTTAGGAAAAATTATTTCCATGACCTCATCCTAGGGAATGATTTCTCTAATGGTAGTTGTGAATTCCTTTACGTGAGAATTGGGGTCCCTTTCTCCCTTGAACTTGGGTAGGTCTAGGAGAGGACATGGTAACCATATGTTGCATATATTGTGGTCTAAGGGTTCCTTCAAGTATTCAAGGTAGGTTCCTGAGAAAGTACACTGAGACATGGGTGTTGAGAACATGGGCCCTACAAATAGGGCTTGTTGATTTGACACATTATATGCAGGCACATTTGTGTATGTTGTCTATGCTTGAGGATAATTCTAAGGAAATTGAAAGTTTGGATAGTATCCTCCTATTTATGGAAGTTGTTTAATTGTATCATTACTTCCATTGTATGATTAATAGTTCAAATAAGGGAGATTTTGAATTGCCCCCTAGTCCTATTCAATCCTAGTTTTGTTTGAGTTTACTTGTGTTCTATTTCTTGAATCAATTTTGTTGTAGGGAGGCTATTCTATGCCTCTAACTTCTAATGTCCTAATCCATTAGACTAGGGTATCTATGAGGTTAGCAAGGGTTGTTTCTCATGTTCTTTAAATTTTTCCAATTGCTTGCGAATTGTCATGGTTTTCTCCACTCATGTGCTCTCTCGAGGCATTTTCTAATTGCTCAACTTGATGTGTGATATGTAAGGCCTCTTGGGCTTCCCTAGTTTCTTGTAAGTGTTTCTCTAATAATCTCACTTCATCATCTAATTGTGTTTCTATTCTAGCATGGCTAGTTTATGGTTGATGGATTTTTTAACTTATGAGCACTTAATGTGCTCTGCCATGGTTATAGTGTGTGTATGTTGAAATTTGGAATTCATAAAGGGATCAAAACAACAATGATTCAACGCCAAAATCCATCATAAAATCAAGAAATTATCAATAGTATAACAAAGATAATATAAGAAGCATGAAAACTCTAAATGTTATCCATTAAATGTAATTCTTTGTTGTATTTTGTGAATGTGGATTGCTCAAAATATAGAAAGCATAACCTTAGTAGCGAGATGGATGAATGAAAGTAAGATTACTTCAATGAATACTCAAAAGAACTAGGAGATATGGATGCCAAGTGCTCAAAATCGTGAAGGGTTTTTGAAGAGGTGAATGGGCGTATTTATAGCTTTCAAGAAGGATCGATCAACGATGGAGGAAATTTGTGAAATTTCCAGATGATATAAATTGAGGAATCATGATGAATGTGCACATGACAAGTGTCCATGCAAAAAGTTGTTTTATTGAGTTAACTGCTATGTTAACTAAAGATAGGATTGATTTTCATAAAAATAGAATGATTTTTTCTATTTAATGAATTGATTGAGAAAAACAAAGATTAAAGCCAAGTGAACTCAACTTTTGATTTTCTTTTTGACATGCAATAAAAAAAATTAAATAATAAATTATTTAATTTATGTGCATGGAAGATTTTTAGAAGAAAAGGATAAATTTAGAAGATGGGTGGATAATTAGAAATTAAATAAATAAATTTATTTAATTTGTTGTGCATGATGGAAGAAAATAAATAAAATAATGATTTTATTTATTTAGAAGATATGAAAAATCAACTTAAATAAATTAGAACAATTTATTTTGATTTTGGAATCAATAATTAGCCAATTAAATAAATAAAATTATTCAATTGTGTGGATAAGAGGAATACGATATGTTGAATTAATTAAATAATTGATTTATTTAATTAATGTGCAAATAGAAGAATAAGGTGGTGAAATGATGAAATTAATTAAATAATTAAGAATCATTATTTAATGTTTAATGAGGGTAAATTAGAAGAATTGATGTAGGAAGAATGATGTATGCAAGGTGATAATACGATGGTTATTTTTGGGTGTCTACATTTTTCCCTCTTTGAGATTGTTACTAATTTTTTGTTCACACTAAAAATTAGTTGGACCTAGGTGTAATTGTTCAGAATGAATAATAGAAAACTTCAAGGCTTTGCATTCTTGAATGGTTGACACTTTGACAAAGTTGAAAAGGAGATCCAGTTGTCAGGATAACCCATCAGTCCAATCAGGACTGATAAGTTATCATGACAAAAGAATTGATCATCAAAGGATCAAACATTCAAGGAGATACATTTGTTCTACAAAGTTTGATCATTCAAGAGTTATAAGTTAAATTTATTATTCAAATTAATCAGTTTTGAATAAAAGAGAGAAAGATGTATTACACTATTATTTCATGTCATGTTTTGAACATACATCCAAGTATCTGTTACTTTATCTCATACATTGATTAAAAAGGAAATACATATACATCATATGCATTAGAGAAACTAACTGATCATGTTTTAAAGAAATGTTCAAATGTGTCCCACACAAGCTATGGGAGTAACTAAACTGAGCAATTGTAGACATGCAAGCTATGTATCTGTTTGATAAAAGAAACAAGAAAAGAACATATGATAAATCTAAACATCCATCATTGCCTGATGATGGAGGTTTTTGTTGAAGCTAGTCTTCAAGTCTTCAGTCTTCATGCTTCAATTCAAGCCACCATCCAGTTGAAACCTACAAAAAAAAATTTGGGACAGCCCCGTTAGTGCTCCAGATGTTTACAGTTATCACATGCTTTCATCAAATAGAGAAATCCACTTATCATATCATCCATTCAGATAAGAATTCAGATCAGATAATGATACAGATCGAGAAGAAATCATGAAGGAGATCAATCAATGCTATTAGGTACTTTTTTATGCCAACTTGTTTGTTCACTATGCAGGTATAGGATAAATTTTCTTGTTGATTTGAAGACAAATAAATATGTGGATTAAATGTGGCTCCCACAAGGGTTTGAGCCTAGCATGTTTCTTTTCATTTTTTGAAAAGAGTACCAAAAAAAATAGGATGCATCATTCTAAGCTATATCATGCATCATCTAATCAACTTACATAAGGAGGATATCATCATGACATCATTACAGTTGATTGATACAAATCAGAACTATATGACTGAATCAAGATTGACAAAAGACAAATTCAGAAAATTAGATTACAGTCATCTCAGGAGTGATACAAGTTTTTAGATTATTGTGCCTGATAAAGAGAAGAGAGACAAAGCAAGAGGATATAAGAACTTATGTATCATTTGAACAAGTTGCAAAATAGATCTTATGAAGGGTCATCTCATTATGACAAAGGAGTAAGATGAAACAACATTGCATACCAGGTATTTCTCATATTATTTTCATACTATTTAAAGATGATCAAAGTTTAAAACAACTACATCACATTCAAAGTTACAAGTGCCTCATAGAAGTAGTCAAGTAAATGCCACATGGAACAACAAATAGAATAGTGGAAGGCAAGACAATTATAAAACACTATGCCAATTTGACTGCCATTAAATAAGACTTCACAATATGTATGAGATGAGTGTGCAGTCATCCAAAAAAGAAGATATAAACTTTGCAAAAGGTTGCCACCAATGCCTCAGAATTTCAAACCATCAAAAGATACGTGAAGATCAAATGCTACATTCGAAATGGAATAACATGTTCAAACAGTCAAGCATCGAGGGATGAAGCATATAATGCATGAGTAAATACCCCAACACAGTGAATGAACCTCCAACAAGACAGTCAAGTCAACTTTCAAGATCAAATGAGAGATAGTTATGACTGAAGTTGCAAGCTATAGAAGATAAATACAGTACAGTAGATGCCACACAGTATGCAAGATGCAATCAGAAGAGGATGCCATGCAAGATCCTGTCATGTATACAGTGCAGTCAAAAAGAAGTCATGATGACATAAAGAAAGATACATTGCAAGAACAAGAATAAATATAGTCACCATCACCATAACAGCCAAGACAATGACCTGTGAAGTAGTTTAAATAAGTAGGAGACATTCATGATACATCATAATGGTCATTGCTCACCTACAAAGGAACATGAAAAATGATAAGATAGGCAGTCTAAAGATGCACATGAATGACCACAGAAAGATGGATGGACAAGAGCATATATTTATAATACAAAGGTGCATAATGATAAAGATATGAACAACCAGAAGAGACTGAAGATGCATGAGGAAACTACATGTATACTTTAAGTTATGCAAAAAGATGACTACAGGTATAAGGATGCACAAAGGCATGCTACAGAAAAAGAAATAAAGGCATGTGTCTATGCTACAGATATACCTTGACAGACAGCCAAGATGAAAAATGCATGGTGCATATGATACTGTAAGATCCAAATTATGAGATAAGTAGTCATTATGCATGAAGGTGGATGAAATATACAATAAATAGCTAAAGAGAGATAGGAGCATGCTATCCAAGCTATAGGTACATTTCAATAATGCCACAAATAGTCAAGAAGATAGCCTAATCTCTATGCCATAATATATATCTAGTTGCAACAAAGACAGTCTCACAGTCAAAGGATGTTCCGCATAACTTATAGTTCATCACATTACATTCATGCAATCTGAAGAGATATTCTATAGGAGAGCCTCCTAGATGTATGATATCATGCAATCTAAAACTACAGATGCAAATGGAGGTAAATGTCAAAGCCATTATATAGAATATCAAAAGGTTGCTGTCATAACAGAATATTAACACATGCTTCTACCCATTAGCCACAGTGGAATGATAAGGCAAATGAGTCATCAGCAAATGTGTGTGAGATAGTCACAAAGGAGGTGAGAAGTATTATGAGAAGTAAAGCAAGAAAACCCATTTCTAATACTTCAAAACCCTTAAACTTTTTCCAATAGATGGAGACAAGATCACAGTCAAGGTGGTGTTGCACAGAAAGAGAAGCCATTTTTTTTGAAAAGATTGTATACCCATGTCAAGGGACCAAACCCTAATGATGTTCTTGTAGACACAGTTGAGAGATTTCAAAGAAGATGCCATAATACATTCATAACCAATAGAGAAGAACAAGAGGCATAAAAGACTATATACCCATCTGCCAAATTAATAAGATTTCTTCACAGATACATCAAATCTTTCATTTCTTACAGTATAAAGAGAAAGAGACATGGCATTACAAGAATTTTCTGTGCATGATGAAGTGAAACCCTAAACTTCAAAGCTCACAAACCCTCTATTAAGTTACAGTTTTTGATGCCTATTAACAAGAGAAGCATAGCCATGGCAGGTAGAGGTTCTGGAAACAAAGGAGAAGTCGAAACCCTACTTCAAAACTTCAAAACCCTCAGGTTTTTTGCATTTGAAACAGATTAAGACAAATGAAGAAATATGCAGCCATGGCTAACGTAGACATAATATTTTTTGCTACAAAATACAATACCCACGTCTATCTACAGTTTGTCATGCTATAAGGAATGAAACCAAAGATATTAAAGCTATAGAGATTAAGAAGCAAGTGCTTACCTTGTTGCTGGCAGGAAGAAAGATCTTCCATGGCCTCACAGTGGCCTCAAACTTCCAAGAAGAGTAGATGAAGACCGTCGACAAAGAAGCATACAGAAGCAGAACAAAGGTATTAAAGAGTGCACAACAATGGAGGAGTTTATAACAATGAAAATGTCAGACCATACAAATGAAGGAAGCTACAGACACTCAAATGTTTCATATCAAACAAAAAAGAAAAGTTACCTTCATCCTAGCTCATGCAGAGTTTCATGACAATGACAATGTATTGGAGTGATGAAAGGAGAAAACCAAAGCCACCATGGAGCTACTTGAAACCCTCAGCCGACATGATTTGTGTAGAGCTCAAGGAGAGAAGTCAAATGAAGAATGAATAAGCAAAGATTATGGTTGTTTCCCTATTTTATTCAAAGTTTATTTTTGCTCAAGTGCATTTTTGACTTAAGAAAAACCAATTATTACCTTATCCAAATTATTGTCGAGGTCAAGCCTTTCCCTAACAATCATAACACATAGTGGCCAACAGCAACCCTTTAGAGGTTGGTTTTTATTAAGTCAAGAGACTAATATAACATGTGGGAAGGCTCCAAGCCTTATAACCTTTTATGCATGGTAAAGATTCCTTGGTGGTTGAATGGTGGAGGAATAAACAAATCACATGCTTAGGTCCCTTGTCCATTTCCAAGCATCCAAGGATGGCTTTCAAGATTATGCATGGTGACTAACAGCCAAAAGGGTGGATGATTTTTAGACATGGTATATGCATATGAAATACATGGAGTTCAAGGGTAAGCTCATTATGCATGTTGGAGATATGACTTTATGGCTAATAAGGTAATTGTCTTGAAGTGATGTGGCAATTGCACAGTGGCAACATTGATGGTGAAGCATATGATGGATTTTTTTTATGCATGGGGTCAAATTGCATAGTGGAGTTGCTTTCTTTCCTTGACTTCAAATTGCATATGGGGATATAAGGAGATTTAGGAAATGGATGTATGTGCACAATGTCAACAAGAGGGAGTGATAAGGATATTTATGCAATTTTGTCTTGTGCATGGAGTGCTACAGGAGTGACTGAGTTCTTTTATTTTCCTTGTAGAGGGAGATATTTTTTCGCAAATGTATTGGAATGATAAGGAATTGTGTAATTATTCCTAAGTCCTATTTTGCAAAATAGGCAAATGTATTGGAGTGATAAGGAGTATATTTTTCTTCTAATCATGCATGATTTTACATATTAATTAATTGTAAATAAATAATAAAGTAATACTCTATAAATTACTTTATTATTTTCCACAAGTTGTAAAATCGAAAATAGAACAAATTGTAACCAATAATAGAGTAATATTTTATTACTTTATTATTTACTCACAATCAATTTTGCTCATGCAAAATCACACAAATTGATTAGTTGAGTTAACTAGGCCACCTAGGAGGTTTTGCATGACTTTTAGAAGTATTTTTAGGGTCCTTAGTCAAAATTTTGGTCAAACATATGGAGAGGCCCAAATTGAAGCTATTTTTTCTCAATTTGTGGTAGTTTTTGACCCTACTTTTGAGGATTTTTGAGGTTGCTTAGGAATGAGTATTTTTAGAGGTAGTTATTTGCAAGTCTATATTTTTTGCATGCCTCTTGGAGAGAGCAAGCCTATATATTGTAAAGAAAAAGTCTATTTTTGCTAGTTCTTGATTCTCATTCTGATTCAGATAGATTGGAGAATTCTTGTAGCTCACTTTTATAGTTTTATTGAGAGATCGGCAGGTTACAGGTTATCTTTTATCTTTTTACAAAGCTTTCATTTGTTACTTTAGATCAGTTGAATTACCTTTCCTTTTAGTGTTGAATGAAGTGATTTTGATAAAATTTTGTTGTGATTTATTATTAAACCTTCAAAATTATTGTCTCACCTCATTGTTTACAGCATTAAAGCATAAATTCATCACAGGTCTTAGGTTGTGTTAAATAGAAATAGTCTTTTTATGTTGTGAAAAAGTCATTTCCTTCATAAAAACCTGTTTTCAAACCTTCCTTAGAATCATTTTTGTGATATTTATGTCAAGTATGGATTGTGTAGAAGTCAGATTTCTAAGTAAACATTGTGAATCAAATTGCATTATTTTTATCCATATCAGGTGCATCACCAAATTATGTTTATTATTCATTTAGTTTCTTTTTTCCCTTTTTCCAAAGAGTAAAAACATACATCTCAGTTGAACATTTGAAGGGAACCAACCCACAATCTGGAGGTCTAATCTTGTCATAGGGCACCCACAACCTGAGATTAGTCCCATGTTACACGAAATTGTAGTGCTTTAACCAGCCTTGCATATGGGTGCAATTCCCAATGATAACAGTTTTTGGCATGCCCGGTGGGACTTTGAACTAATTTTTAGTTAAAAAGGACTTATTTCTTTTTCTATTTTTGGTATGAGTAGCAGAATTCTAGCCTTTTAGAGGTTTCTTATCAGTACCTGGCAACTCTAATACTTTGGTTTTTTCATATTAGATCTTGCAGCCTATGAAAAATATCAAACAAGGTCAACTAAAAATTCTGAGAAGAAGCATAATCATTCATCTCCACCAAAAAGGAGGATAAAAGTAGAGAAAGAGGCTAATACAATAGATTTATCAGTTGTTACAGATCTACCAAGTACACATCCTGACTTTGCTTCACATCAGAATCCATTGTTTGCAAGTTCATCAAAATAATTTTTAAGTTCTCCACCAGCAAGCCCAGAAGAACAGATTCCTTTTTTCCAAGAGGAACTACTTCTTCTCAAGTTTATTGCTGAAGAACCTGTATTACGGGAAATATTTCAAGAATTTTCAATCCAAACACTAGTTCAAGTTTTACCCACTCCAATGTCTTTACTAGGAGGAGGTGGAGGAGTGTTACCACCACCCAGAGGTGATGGAGGAGGTGGAAGAAATCCACCACCACCTCGAAATTAGCCTTTTGTGTCTTTTAATGGAGGCAGCCTTTTGAATCTGAATCAACATGATGACATACTGTTGGCTGCATTGAAAAGTTTACCAAGTTTTACAGAAGAAGATGGGACTACACCCATTGAACATATCATAGATGTGGCATCTTTATGTGTTGTTCACCACATCACCGAAGAAAACATTGCAATCAGGTTGCTGGCAGCGTCATTAAAAGGTAAATCTCTTCAATGGTTTAGAGGCTTAAGAGTAAATTCAATTAGATCTTGGGATGAATTAGATGCTGCTTTGAATAGGCAATTTTAGGACAAGTCTGATCATTTATCATTAGTTGAACAAATGACTACTATTAAGAGGGCTCTACAAGAGCAAATGACAGATTTTAATTTCAGATTTCAGAAAACATGGAATAGAATTCCTAAAACAGTGAAACCATCACCAAAGCATGCTATTTTGTATTATTTAAGAGCATTAAATTATGATATTGTTGTTATGATACAATCCATGGGAGGGGTAACTTTACCAACTGCTTTTGATATTGCAATACTTGAGTAGAAAATAGTTTAATACAAGCTGGTAAGATAGCACCTAGGCCCCCAATGCCAATTTTTCCAGATATACAACCTTTAATACCAATTTTAGCCCCACATATTTTAGCAATACCATCTTTTAGTTATTCAACAAATACACAAAACAATACAGATCCCATTCATTCAAAATTTAGAGAGCTGAAAGAAAATCAGCAAAGCATAGCAAACATACTGCAGACTGTGAGTAATGACTTCGTGAGTCTGAAATTTCAAACAAATCATAATAACAGACCTTACCAAGCAACCCCTTACCAAGCAAATAGACCTGATTATCAGGCATATTATCAGGGTCAAAGAAAAAATTACAACAATAGGCCAACTCAGCAGTACAATCCAAATGCTGTCAGTACATCAAAAGAAATAGTGCCTATATAGAACAACATGGTTCAAGACTATGCATGGTGGTATCCCTGTAATTAGCCTCATGATCAGGCCACTTGTCCAAATGGAATAGTAAGTCAAGCTTTGATGGTATAGAATAACTATGCTGCTGCTAAAAATTTAGCAAGTGATGTAAACAACCAATTGGACATTCAACCTCAGTATGTTAATCCTGATGTAGCTTTAATGAATTGGCAAGTTAATGAATTTTGTGGTATAAATCAGTTGCCAGGTCAAAAGCAATCTTTTACTAATATTGCAGCAAACACAAGATCGAAAAAGAGAGTTGTTGACTTGCAGCAACAGTCCGAAAATCCAAATCAGCAAGCTGAAACTAGAAAATAGCAAGCTAGAAATGTATCACAGCCAAGTGATAAAGGGAAAAATATAGTTTCTACAACTCATGAGCAAAATTAAGCCTCTACATCAAAAGATTTGCACATTTTGTCAAGACAGCCAACTACAGAAAATAAACAGCTAGCAAAAGACCAACCAGAGGTTGCTATCCCAAAAGTATAGCAAAAGGTTAGTGGCCCTATTTTTAATATTTTGGATCATATGAAAAAGGCAACAGTAAGCATGTCTATTTTAGATGCTTTACACATACTAGGACAAAAAGATTTTTTACAAAATGTTCTATCTTAGTTGCCTTTGTCAAATGAGGTACAAAAATTACATCAAACTCAGATTATGATTGCAAATGAAACAGAAAAAAGAATAGAATAGCCTAAACTAGTAGGCAAACCTCCACCATTTTATGTCACTTTGATTGTGGGTGATTATTTAGTACATAATTGCATGATAGATTCAGGAGCCAGTAGTTTAGTTATGCCAAAACAACTAGCTGATAAGTTAGGTCTGAAATATGAACCTGTTGTTAACGGTGTTATACAAATGGATGGAATTGAAGTAAGTATAGTTGGAATGTTAAAAAATTTAGGCCTTACTCTGCATGCTTGTCCAAACTTTGTTATATACCAGGACATTTATGTCATTGATTTGCCACCTACCTTTGCCATTTGCTTATCCAAAGATTTTACAGCAAGGTTAGGAGGGTATTTATCATTTGATTGGACACATTTATTCTTCAGAACTAGATATGGAACCAAGGTTACAATCAAGTCTGAACCATTAGCAAAAGATCATTTGGAACCTTACACACCCAGTTCTATAAATGCAAATCTTCCCATTTTTATCAAGAGGATTTAATTTCTATCCAAGATCCAAATAGACCTTTGGAAGGAATTCCAGATTTGGTTCTAGAACAATGGGTAGCAGAAAATCATGAAATAGATCCATTTGAGAAAATGGATGAGATTGGTCTTGGTGTGTACATGATTCAAGAAAATAATACAGTTATTTCAAGTCTAATTAAAGAAGAAAAACAACAAACTGTAGAATCTGAAAATGATGTTTGAGAACTATTTTTTGATGGTTCTAGAAGCAAGGTAGGAGCTGGAGGAGGAGCTGTTTTAGTTTCTCCCATAGGTGAGAAATATTATTCATCTTTTAGATTTGCTTTCAACTGTTCTAACAACTCAACTGAATATGAGGCTTTAGTTCATGGATTAGAATGGGCAAGAAAGAGAAAAATTAGATGTTTAAAAGTGTTTGGAGATAGTGAGTTAGTGGTTAAACAAGTCAGAAACCTTGCTGCTACAAAAAATGACTTGCTGAAATTACACAAACATAGAGTTGGGGACATGATAGAAGAGTTTGATGCATTTAATCTCATATCTGTACCTAGAACTGATGATAAGCAAGCTGACAAACTAGCTGCTACAGGAGCTGCATATGATATTCCTGCTGAAATGAAGAATATTCACTCTCCTTTATATGTCAAAGTTGCTGTTAGACCATCAGTTCTAGATAATAATGTCAGTTGGCAAGTGTTTGACAGTGATGAACAGATTGTAAATTTCTTAATAGAAGAAGCTAAATTTTTTGCAAGTAATCAACAGAATTTTGTACAACAATATGATGATCAAATACTTCAGTTAAGATCAAATAAGCTACCCAAGGGCTTAGTGACCTTGGAATCTATCTTTAATACTAATGATAAAGTAAGAAAGGACAAGGCCAGCTTGTCAATAAAGAAAGAACATTATGAACCTATTGAGATCTTTAAAGGAAAATTGCTCAAGCTGGGAAGGATATGTACAAAATAAGAACATCAAGCATTCATCCAAGTTTTTCAAGAGTTTAGTGAAATTTTTGCATGGGAATATGGAGATCTGAAAGGTTTTAACCCTAAGTTAGCTCAACACACAATAGAGCTGGAACCCAAAGCTAAACCTGTCAGACAGAAGTAAAGACCATTGAATCCCAAACTGGAAGTGCTCATGAAAACATAACTCAATAAACTCATTGAAGGTAATATCATTTTTCCTATCAAACATACTTCATGGGTTTCTAACTTGGTTCCTGTCAAAAAGAAAAATAGAGAAATCATTCAAAAAGAAAAATAGAGAAATCATATTATGTGTTGATTTCCATGATTTAAATAGATCATCTTTAAAGGATCATTATCCTTTACCATCTATGGAACATATATTGCAGATTGTTTCTTGATTAGAGAGATTTTCTTTATTGGATGGTTATTCAAGTTATAACCAAATTCTTGTAAAAGAGGAAGATCAATACAAGACAACTTTTACCACAAAATGGGGCACACTAGCATACAGAAAGATGCCATTTGGCTTATCAAATGCAGGTGCAACATTTCAGAGGGCAATGGACATGGGTTTTCAAGGCCTGATTAATAAAATTGTGCTTGTATACTTAGATGATGTGACTATTTTTCCTAAAAAATCTAAAGATCAATTTCATCATTTAAGACTAATTTTTGAGAGATGTAGAGAATTTGGGGTATCATTAAACCCAAAGAAGAGTATTTTCTCTGTTCATGAAGGCAAACTACTAGGACACATTGTATCTAAGGATGGAATATCAATTGATCCTGAAAGAATTATTACAATACTGGAATTACCTCTTTCTGCACATAAGAAAGGCTTACAGAGCTTTCTGGGAAAAATTAACTTTGTAAGAAGGTTTATTCCAAACATAGCAACATTTTTACAACCTCTTACAGTAATGCTGAAGAAGAATATTCCCTTCAGCTGGACCAAAGAAGGAAAGCAGAGCTTTGAAGAAATAAAGGAAGCACTTGCTGCTGCTCCAACTCTGATAAATTCAAATTTTGATAAAGACTTCATTTTATATGCATTTGGTAGTGTGGATACTATATCAACTATGCTATGTCATCAAAACAATGAAGGAATGGAACAACTTATGGCATTTTTTAGCCAGGTTCTGCATGACTACGAGGTAAGATAATCTTTTGTTGAAAAGCATGTATTAGCTATTATCAGGAGCTTAAAGAAATTCAAACACATGATTTCAAATAATAGAATTCAATTAATGGTTGCTCACCCAACAGTGAAATAATTTTTGCTCAATAAAGATTTAAATGATAAGAGAGCAGGGTGGATAACAAAGGTCATGGAATATGACATACAAATTAAGGTAACCAAGCTGGTCCGAGGCAAAGGACTATGTGAACAGCTTGCAGGAAATGAAGGATACAACAAGGAACTTGAAGAAGAGGCTGAGATAGTGCTTCAAAACAATGAAACAACTGCTGTCCCAGACCCCCCTGCAAGTTGGATGCATGATATGATTCATTATCTGCACATTGGTGATTGTCCACAAGGCCTAGACAGATCTAAAAGAAGATATTACAGATTACAGGCAATCCCTTATGCCATAATTGATGGAATTCTGTACAAGAGAGATTTTAACAATGTTTTACTTGTTGGAAACAAGGTAGATAACTGAGAGGGGGGGTGAATTAGTTATCTCAAATATCTTTAACTTTCTTTTCTCCTTTAGTAATTAGTGCAGCATCAAAACATATAAGCAAATATGATCATAAGAACATAAATAAAATTAACACACATAACACAAGGATTTTTACATGGAAAACCTTGTTAAGGGAAAAACCATGAGGTGAATAACCCAAGATTGTATTCTCTGTTAAAAGAATAAAGTAGTATAAAATGGCATTTGCCAATTAGGGCTCACTGCCCGAGCACACTGCTCACAAGAGGTAGACTTCCTACAAGAGACTCACTGTCTATAGAACTTACAGAAGGTAATCAGGTGTTTGGACTGATGAGAAGCATCTGCAAATGCAAGAGTTAAGTTCTGGTTTAGGCTCAATATACTAATTTGATGCACTTCATTCTTCCTCTATTTTGATACTATTGCTCTGTCACATACCAAACTTGATTTGCCACTTTTACCCTTGTCCCTGCTTTTCTTCACACTTTATTTCATCACTTGTATATTCCACACATCTACATGCTGGAATCCATCTGGTATATATATCCCAATCAAGGATTTCATCAACTTTCTAGTCGGCAAGAACACTCAAGATATTTACAAGTTACTGATCTGTCAGCTGAATCCATGCTTGATTTGTGATGCGTATCAAAAGCATAGGCATATAAGTCATTAATCATGTTGGCCAACAATGTATAATTCCACAAATTGTTTGATCAAAATCATTTACTCATCTAGATTGAAGTCTGATGCTCTGCCAGTCAGTTCTTTCTCTGTCTGCTCTACTTGACTGGAACCTGATGCTCAGATGCTCATATCTTTTCCATGCTTTACTACCAGAGGCTAAATCTCTGGAATATAGTAGTCATGATACCCCTCTTGACTTATCCAAGTCTGCAACTTGCTGAGTTACACCATCTAATAGATCTGGACCTGATTGTCAGACCTTGTTGCATACTCTGTTCTTGTTCACTGGACCAAAACAATCTTAAGTCTGACTTCCAGTATAGGCATACTATGTACTGTAGATGTGTGGTATAGACTTTTTTGCCATCAATGACAACACTCATGAAGCCACACAATGTCTCTTGCCAACAATCTCCCCCTTTGGCATTGATGGAAGCACTTAGTGAAAAATGGCTAAGTGTCGTAGTAAACTCCCCCTTGGCTGATGCTCTATGTTTTGTACTATTTTACCAGAGCTCCCCCTTAGCTAGATTCTACATTTTTCACTACTCCTCACTCCCCCTTTGACATCAATGGCAAAGGGCGGAATCTGCATACCAAAATTTTGTAAAATTTTTCCTATACATGGTCGTAAAAGTATATATGTAAATGTTATACTTACACTATACAAACTCTGTGGCCCAGCTCTGCTTCATCCTATCCAAAATGGAGATGTGACCACTCAACAAAAATGCATAAGCTTCTGCCCTTCTCAAATCTACCGGATCACTAGTCCGGGCTGTGGTCTGAGCATCTGTTAAGGCCTCATGCATTGCCTCTAACTTAGGGATAATTATCCCTTGGAGTTCACTCATTCTATTTATTATATCCTTCTTTTCTTTATTCAACCTCTTTATTTCATTTATGATGACAATGGCCTAGCATTCTTGATTCATTAAAGATGTAGTAAGGGGATCAAAATTCTGGGATAAACTTGACAGTTTACCTTCTTGTTCTTTCACCTTCTTTTCAATATCATCTGTCACTTTGGGCCAAGATAGACAAAAGTTGTACATGTCCCCACCATCTTTAAGAGCATTTTCAAGGCTCTTTATTCCAATGTGCATGTACTTTAGTGAATCTTTTTCCCAAAAACTCCTTCTAGACCTTGACTTCTCCTAATTTTTCTAGAGATTCAAAGTGAGTGGTAACAAAATTTACCAAAGATTTCAGGTTGCCATATGGTGAGGCTGAAGAATCCTTTTGGAATGATGGCATGATCTTCTCTAGCATCCTAGATGCCATCTCCAACAGCTCACAGTCTTCCATGTGAGATTTCAGGAGTTTTTATTTTTCTTTGGCTTGAGCAAAAGATGTTATTTTCATTGTCTGGACTGGAGAGAGAGAGTCAAAACTTAGTGGCCCTTGAAATAGCTCAGGTTCACTATCTCCATCATTTCTTTGCTTAAGAAGTTCTTCACTGCCTCTGCAGTGTCTCTTGCCGGTGACTGAGTCTTCTTTTCTTTTGGGATCTCAGAACTGTCATCATAGGTCTTCTCTGCTTGTTCTTCTTCTTTTCCCTTAACCTCCTCTTCTTGACTCACTTTCTCCTCTTTTCTTCCTTCTCCTTCAACTTCTGAATCTAGAATGTCTACAGTGGGATCCAAAGGAGAGATGTTACCTGTGTTTACTGTTTCATGAACTTCCTCTTCTGGAATAGAGGAATCCAAGTCCTTAGACTTCTCTTCATCTATCTCTTTTGATCCTTCTACATCTTTGTTAGAAGATTCTTTATTGGTTACATTTAATCCTTCAACATCCATGGTAGAAGGTTCTTCAACTGTTTCCTCTACAATAGGAAGATTGAATATTTTGAAGGTATTCCAGAGGATTTCTTTTGTTTCTCTTGCTACTTGGTCACTTTCTCCAAGGATAAGTTTATTCATTCTTGCTTTACTATGAAATTCATCCTTACAGTCCTTAAAGATCATGTCCATTTGTTTTGGAGTAATAGAAGGATAGAGCTGAATTGCTATCTGTTCCTAAATCTTTAAATCTTTTGCCTTTGCATTTTCTTTTCTCAGTTCAAGTACTTTTTCTAGACTCTTAGGAATTAATGATATAATTTCAATGAATGCTTTATTGTAGATGTTCAGGTACCTGACTATAGCTTCTTCCAAAATCCTCTTGTCAGTATCACTGTATTCATCATAGAACTCTGTTACTGGTTGCAGGTTCCCATCCACAGTAACTGCCTTGATGATGTCATCAATAGAAAGAGTGGGCTTTTCAACAAATTCTTTTGCCTTTTCTTTGTTTTTACTAGCAGAGAATTCCCTGGATGTTTTCTTCTTCTTCATTTTCTTGATTTTCTCATCAGATTCTATTTCTTCATCATCTTTGAGACTTGTCTATGACCTTGTGGCTTTTGTTTTCATCCTCTTTTCTCCTTTTCCAGATGTCTTGACTTCTGGTTTGGCGGCTCTTGAGCTTTTAGGAGTGGCAGATGCAGAGCTCTTGGAGGATCTAGTCTGGGAGGAGGCTTGTACTAGAACATCTCCTTTCTGTGCTTCTTGTTTCTCTTTCTCAGCCTTCTCCATTTTCTCTCTGCTTGCATCTACTACCTCTTTTGATATGCCAAATCTTTTGAAAATTTCCTCAACTTCCCTTCTAACTTTCCTCTTTATCTCTGGTTGTCTTAGCTCAACATGTATTTTTACACTTAGCTCTTGAAAGGTTCCAAACCTTTCTGCCTTAGGGTCCTTAGGCTGGCTCAATAGGTGTTGAATATGTAGCTCCAAGATTTTTTCATTGACCTCGTATCTCATAGGCATTATCCACACTATTTTGGGCTCAACTGCCTCCATTAGGCATTAATCAGTGTCTACCATGAAGCACACTGTATCCTTGTATTTCTCAACTATGGATTGAGGTATTCTCTCTTTGGCTTGCATCATGCTTTGGAAGTTCTTAAAGTAACCCCAGAGAGCTGTGCTTTGAGCTTTAGCATCACCAAGTCCATACATATAATCTCTAATCTGAATTGTAACCGGTTTGTCATTTTGCCAAACCCAACCACTTGATCCGGGTAGCTCATTCATGTAATAGAAGAATAGACACAGTATTAGACAACCATACTTAAAGGAGTTCTTCTTATCCTTCTTGATCTTCTGTAGGTTTTCTAATAGTTGATTTAAGAGAAGTTCACATAGGTCATAATCCGCATTTTCCCTCAACATCTGATATGTTGCATATATTGCAGTCCCAGACACAGAATTCTCCTTGCTCGAATGATAGATTTTGTAGCCAATTATCATTGAGGCAAACTTGATATCCGGATCTATGATGTCATCTATGGTCATTGCTCTTTTGTTAAACTTAGATCCGGTGGCTTCAGTCACTGTCTGGTTCTTGACAGATTTAAGTGCAGGTAACCCACTAGAAGAATGTAGTTCAGTCACTACCCTGATGGCATCTTTTGTTATCTTGAAGGGCCTCATTAACCACATGAAATTATCATGCATTCTACTTAGGACATACCGGACCCAATCATCTTCTACAAAACAGGGAAAGTGTATGCAGTGTTTGAAGTGTTTATCCCAGAGGGCCTTGTATTGAGGTTTGAGTTCAAAACTCTCATCTATTAGCTATTTGTGCTAGATTTCCATCAATTTAGAGTCTCCAAATTCCTCAATGTTGGAATGGATATAGACTCTAACCTCTTCTACGTGTAATACCCCATGCAAAATGCTAGAAAATGTGCCTAAAGGATTGACTTCTAGAGATTTATAGGGGTGTTTCTTGACTTTAGGATGCGGCCTATCAGTGATATTTACAACCATTGGAGTAGCCATCTTGCAAAAGATTCAGAGAGAGATTTTTAGAATGGAAGCACCTTTTTATGCCGTAGGGTTTGAAATAGGAGCCAGAACAAATCACTGGTTGAATTCAATTTTCCAGTTGATCTTTGAGTGGATTGTAGAAACTTTGTTGTAGAGCTCTTCTTATCTTCTTTGTGAATGCAAGTGTGCAAATGATGAGTGAAAGAGCCCTTTTATTCTTGCACAAACCCTAATTTCCTTTTGTAATAAATGCATAACTTAAGTTATCCGGTTACCTTGTTTTAAGAGAGATCTTCTTGAATCATTGTGCTGATCTTAGAATTATTGTCAGTGAGGATTGACAATGTATCTTCTTTTCTTCAGTCATGCCATGGGTCCATAGATCAAAGTATTTTAATGTTGAATCATACCGGATCTGTCTATGAAAATCTTGCTTTACTAGATGATTATCAGACTGGATCAACTTGAGCGGTTAAACTCTTGCAAAACTCCATGCGAATCTTTCATATTTTTATCGAGGGTTATTTAGATATTTTTTTGAGAAACCTTTAATCTGCAGCATTCCATGTGCCAAATTTAGGCACTAATTGACTGGTTGGGGGAATTTGTCATTCTCTATGACTCCCCCTGAGCCAGAGCTCATCTATTTAGTTCTCGAAAGGAATATCAGCACCGGATTCCAGTGCGGATCCATCCCCAATATTTTTTGTACTCTTCTTCACCTAAATCTTGCTCATCTCCCTTTGAACTTCATCCGCATTCACATTGCCTTTACCCTTATCTTGTTTTTGATTATGATGCACTGGACCCTTTTTATCCTAATTTTTACTTCTGTAGAATTTGGCAATATGATCAGATCTATTGCAATTGTAACAAACAACATTTATTTGCATATTTGATTGATATCCTCTTGATCTGCATTGATTAGCCATATGTCCCATTCTATTGCATGCAAAGCATCTACCATTGAATGAATTGTTTATTTACGTATTTCTGCATTCATGAGATTTGTGACCATACCTTTTGCAATTGAAACATTGTCTGGAGAAGGATGGATTAGTCTAATTCATTCTCCTTCTACACTGAGTTGCTTTATGACTGAAGTTGTTGTAATTGAAGCAGTATCCATTGAAGGATGGATATCTTTGAGCATTTGGTTGCCTTACCAGAGGTCTTCTAGGCCTATTTCTGTGATTTCCTGATCCAAAGTTCTTCTAACCAGATCCAGAGCTTTCACCTTTCTAATATCCCAAGCCACGCTTATCATCTACCCTCTTTTGGCTTTCAAGAAGAACTTCAAGTTAGGCTGAGCTTATCTTGAATTTCTCTTTGTATTTATTTGCCATTTGAAGATCTTGTTTAAGAGTGTCTATCTGATTCTCAAGTTGTTCTTCATTATCTTTAGCTTCTTCAAGATCAGATTCAAGATGCCTGATTATTCTATCCATTTTGTGGCAATCCTCTGTCTTCTCCTTGAGGGATTGTTTTAGATTATCTTCAATTTTTTTTTTCTTCAATTTCTTGGGTGAATCTCATAACCCCTAATTCCATCTCATGCCTTACCATAATGACCTCTTTTGACAGCTTCTCACATAGCTTGTTTTTCTCATCTAGATCTTCATTAGTATCATTGGCTTCACTCTGATTTGCTAATTTTTGAAGTAGTTCCTTTCTCTTTTTCATAGAGATACTCAATTTTTCATTTAGCTCATTTATGAAATCATTAGCTTGTTTGAGTCTTTCTCTCAATTTATTGACTTTAGAGTGGGATTGTTCAAGATCATCTAGGGCAGACTGAAGTTGTTCCTTCATACCATATATATCCATTGAGATTCCCAGATCTTCCTCAAGCTGTTAGGCTTTGTTGAGAGGAACTTAGCTTTGATACCAATTGTTGGAAACAAGGCAGATAACTAAGAGGGGGGGTGAATCAGTTATCTCAAATATCTTTAACTTTCTTTTCTCCTTTAGTAATTAGTGCAGCATCAAAACATATAAGCATATATGATCATAAGAACAAAAATAAAATCAACACACATAACACAAGGATTTTTACGTGGAAAACCCTGTTAAGGGAAAAACCACAGGGTGAATAACCCAAGATTGTATTCTTTGTTAAAAGAATAAAGTAGTACAAAATGCACTTGCCAATTAGGGCTCACTGCCTGAGCACACTGCTCACAATAGGTACATTGCCTACAAGAGACTCACTGTCTACAGAACTTATAGAAGGTAATCAGGTGTTTGAACTGATGAGAAGCATCTGTAAATGCAAGAGTTCAGTTCTAGTTTAGGATCAATATATTGATTTGATGCACTTCATTCTTCCTCTATTTTGATACTGTTGCTCTGTCACATACTAGACTTGATTTTTTACTTTTACCCCTGTCCCTACTTTTCTTTGCACTTTATTTCGTCACTTGTATATTCCACACATCTACATATTGGAATCCATCTGGTATATATATTTGCATCAAGGATTTCATCAACTTTCTAATCAACAACAAGAACACTCAAGATATTTACAAGTTATTGATCTGTCAGCTAAATCCATGCTTGATTTGTGATTCGTATCAAAAGCATAGGCATATAATTCATTAATCATGTTGGCCAACAATGTATAATCCTACAAATTGTTTGATCAACATCATTTACTCATCTAGATTGAAGTCTGATGCTCTGCCAGTCAGTTCTTTCTCTGTCTGCTCTACTTGACTAGAACCCAATGCTCAGATGCTCATATCTTTTTCGTGCTTTACTATCAGAGGCTAAATCTCTGGAATATAGTAGTCATGATACCCCTCTTGACTTATCCAAATCTACAACTTGCTGAGTTACACCATCTGAGAGATCCAGACCTGATTGTCGGACCTTGTTGCATACTTTGTTCTTATTCACCGAACCAAAACAATCTTCAATCTGAATTTCAGTATAGGCATACTATGTACTGTGGATGTGTGGGATAGAATTTGTTTCCATCAATGACAAAACTCATGAAGACACACAGTGTCTCTTGCCAACATTACTAAGATGTGTACAGCCAGATCAAACTCAGAAGATTCTAGAAGAATTTCATGGACCTGCTAAAGGTCACTTTGTAGCTAGAACAATAGCTCTAAAAATTATGAGAGCTGGTTACTATTGGCCTGACATGTTCAAGGATGCTCATGAATGGGTAAAGAAATGTCTTAAATGTTTAGCTTTTACAGGTAAACAAAGGCTGGCAGCAATGCCCTTGCATCCAATTCAAGTGGAACAACCATTTGGCAAGTGGGGATTGGACTTCATTGGTCCTATTAATCCACCTTCAAGCTAGGGACACAAGTGGATTTTGACTGCTATGGATTATTTCACTAAGTGGACTGAAGCAGTTGCTTTGAAAGATGCTAATGAAACATCAGTCCTGAATTTTTATCAAGATCTAGTGTCCAAGTTTGGAACTTCTGACTCAATTATTTTAGATAATGCTCTAGCATTCATTGGATTAAGAATATCTAATTGGTCTATCAAAAATAACATATTCTTGAATACTTCATCAAATTATTACCCTCAAGGTAATGGATAGGCTGAATCAACTAACAAAAATCTGATTAAGATTATAAAGAAAACTATTGATGAGAATAAGAGGTCTTGACATGATAGATTAAAATTAGCACTATGGGTTGATAGGATTACACCTAAAAGATCAACAGGTAATTCACCTTATGTGCTTACATATGGAAAAGAAGCCAAGTTACCAATAACAATGGAATTGCCAATGCTTAGCTATATAAAAGAGCTAGAGTTACTTGAAGAACAACCAATGGAAATCAGGCTTGCACAGTTGATTAAACTTGAAGAGATTAGAAAGCAGGCCTTGAAAACATTGGAAGTACACCAAGCCCAAATGAAAACGACTTTTGATAAAAGAGAAGTACTAAGAGTTTATAAAGAAGAAGATCTAGTTTTCAAGTGGAATGAATTGAAAAGCAGACCAGGACATCATACAAAGTTTGATGCAATGTGGGATGGACCATATATATCATAGAGTGTAAGCAAAATAATGCATTTTAGCTTGCTAAGTTAGATGGTGAGGTGTTGCCAATCCCAGTTAACAGGATTCACCTCAAGATATGTTACTAAGTAAGGCAACCTTATGCTACAAATAAGTGCTTTTGCACAATTAGTTTCAGTTTTGTTGTTTTGTTTCCAAGAAGTGCTTCTACACATGTAGTTGGTTCTGTTTTAAGAAAATCAGTTTTAGTTTCAATGTTTTAGTTAGTTGTTGCTGTTGTTTTCAGTTAGTGTGAGTTGCAGAATTTCTCTAAATTCAAGGCAGAAATGACTCTATGCCTAATGAGAAGGCAAGGCTACTGGTTCTAAACTGTTTAGCAGGCAAACACCCTTGAGAGGTGACCAAAAATGTTACTAATTTTTTGTTCACACTAAAAATTAGTTGGACCTAGGTGTAATTGTTCAAAATGAATAATAGAAAACTTTAAGATTATGCATTCTTGAATGGTTGACACTTTGACAAAGTTGAAAAGGAGATCCAGTTGTCAGGATAACCCATCAGTCCAATTAGGACTGATAAGTTATGACAATAGAATTGATCATCAAAGGATCAAACATTCAAGGAGATACAATTGTTCTACAAAGTTTGATCTTTTAGGAGTTATAAGTTAAATTGATTATTCAGATTAATCAGTCTTGAATAAAAGAGAGAAAGATGTTGTATTACACTATTATTTCATGTCATGTTTTGAACATACATCCAAGTATCTGTTACTTTATCTCATGCATTGATTAAAAAGGAAATAAAGATACATCATATGCATCAAAGAAACTAACTGATCATGTTTTAAAGAAATGTTCAAATGTGCCCCACACAAGACGTGGGAGTAACTAAACTGAGCAATTGCAGACATGCAAGCTATGTATCTATTTGATAAAAGAAAAGAGAAAAGAACATATGATAAATCTAAACATCCATCATTGCCTGATGATGGAGGTTGTTGTTGAAGCTGGTCTTCAAGTCTTTAGTCTTCATGCTTCAATCCAAGCCACCATCCAATTGAAACCTACAAAATTTTTTTGGGACAGCCTTGTTAGTGCTCTAAATGTTTACAGTTATCACATGCTTTTATCAAATAGAGACATCTACTTATCATATCATGCATTTAGATAAGAATTCAGATCAGATAATGATACAGATCAAGAAGAAATCATGAAGGAGATCAATCAATGCTATCAAGTACTTTTTATGCTAACTTGTTTGTTCACTCTGAGGGTATAGGACAAATTTTGTTGCTGATTTTAAGACAAATAAACATGTGGATTAAATGTGGCTTCCATAAGGGTTTGAGCCCAACATGTTTCTTTTGATTTTTTGAAAAGAGTACCAAAAAAAAGACAGGATGCATCATTCTAAGCTATATCATGCATCATCTAATCAACTTACATAAGGAGGATGTCATCATGACATCATTACAGTTGATTAATACAAATTAGAACTATATGACTGAATCAAGATTGACAAAAGACAAATTTAGAAAATCAGATTATAGTCATCTCAGGAGTGATACAAGTTTTCAGATTATTGTGCCTGATAAAGAGAAGAGAGACAGAGCAAAGAGGATACAAGAACTTATGTATCATTTGAACAAGTTACAAAATAGATCTTATGAAGGGTCATCTCATTATGACAAAGGAGTAAGATGAAACAACATTGCATACCAGGTATTTCTCATATTGTTTTCATATTGTTTAAAGATGATCAAAGTTTAAAACAACTATATCACATTCAAAGTTACAAGTGTCTCATAGAAGTAGTCAAGTAAATGCCACATGGAACAACAGATAGAACGGTGGAAGGAAAGACAATTATAAAACACTATGCCAACTTGACTACCATTAAGTAAGACTTCACAATATGTATGAGATGGGTGTGCAGTCATCCAAAAAGAAGATATAAACTTTGCAAAAGGCTGCCACCAATGCCTCAAAATTTCAAACCATCAAAAGATACATGAAGATCAAATGCTACATTCGAAATGGAGTAACATGTTCAAACAGTCAAGTATCGAGGGATGAAGCATATAATGCATGAGCAAATACCCCAACACAGTGAATGGACCTCCAACATAACAGTCAAGTCAACTTTTAAGATAAAATGAGAGACAGTTATGACTGAAGTTGCAAGGTATAGAAGATAAATATAATACAGTAGATGCCACACAGTATGTAAGATGCAGTCAGAAGAGGATGCCATGCAAGATGCTATCATGTATACAGTGCAGTCAAAAAGAAGTCATGATGACATAAAGAAAGATACATTGCAAGAACAAGAATAAATACAGTCACCATCACCATAACAGCTAAGACAATGACCTGTGAAGTAGTTTAAATAAGCAAGAGACATTCATGATACATCATAATGGTCATTGCTCACCTACAGAGGAACATGAAAAATGATAAGATAGGCAATCTGAAGATGCACATGAATGACCACAGAAAGATGGATGGACAAGAGCATATATTTAAAATACGAAGGTGCATAATGATAAAGATATGAACAACCAAAAGAGATCTGAAGATGCATGAGGAAACTACATGTATACTTTAAAGAATGCAAAAAGATGACTACAGGTATAAGGATGTGTTAGTGCCTGAATTGACTGGTAGTTTTTTGAAAAATTTTCATTCAGGCACTCTCCCTAAGTATCCAAAAAATGTTCTAAGTGATGGACCTCCTCAGTATTTTTCAGCTGCATCATCATATTTTCCGAAGGAGGAGGTCATCATCATCATCTTTGTTTCGATGAGGGTCAGCATCATCATGTTCTCCTTCGACTGGTTTCTCATCGTCATCATCATATTTCTATCGGGTGATGATTGGGTTTTATCCTGATGATGCTGACGAGCTACAGTGCGCTTTGGTTTGTTTGCAGGGGTGATGTATCCAGTGATCTTCCATTTATCACCTTGCGCAAACATGATGATGATGTTGCCCCGTTATTCTGAAGGGGTTATTCTTTGAGTTGCTCGACCTAACTTGTTCTTTCTTAAGGGTCGTCGTCATCATCATCATATTTCCAGTTATCATCCTGCTGCTTGCGGAGGTCATCATATTTTCTGCCTCCATGATATTTCGCCGGGGTGATATTTCTATCATCGGGTGATCTTGGTTATGATCATCCTGATGATGTATTTGAAGAGTTCTAAGTGCGACCCGATATTCACTAGGGTCATCATATTTTGAACGTCAGGATGATCTTAGTCAATATCATCCTGATGATGTTGTATCACCTTGTTCTTTGTTTCTCATCTTGATGATGCTGACGTCATCCGTATATCAGGGTGATATTTGTTTCTCTGCCTATCTGCATCATGATATTCCGAGGGAAGGGGTGATATTTTCATATCACCTGGATATGTGTTTGCTCAAGCATCATGATGATGCTGATATCAAGGAGATATCCGCCTGCCGGCTTCGTGCGCTATCTACTGGGGGTGATCTTTTCAAGGAGCATCATCATATTCAGTTATCGCCCCGATCTTACAGAGGAGCTACAGTGCAACCTGATATTTGAACATCAGGAGGATATTTCCAAATATCCGGTTGTCTTCCGAATATCATGATGATGTTAATATGATGATGACGTCATCAAGGTCCGGGGGGGGTCATATTTCTAACACTGATCATCTTGAAGAGACCTCCTGATATTTGCAAACATGATGATGACGTCATCCGGATATGAGGAGGTGCGCAGTACGCAGATATGATGATGACGTCAGCAGGATATGATGATGATGTCATCAGGATGTTCATCGGCCAGACTTTTGTTATAAGCTCAGCAGGAGGATATTCCTCCGATGGATCAGGTTGTGCCGATTATCATGAAGGTTATATTTCAAATATCATGATGACGTCAGGGTGATATTTCGAACAACAGGATATCATGCTGCTGGAGGATGATGATGATGAGGTCTATACTAGTGTCGTCAGGAGCAAAAGCACCGACATGATATATGCTCATGACCTAGTATATAAAGTGTCAATGAGGTTGCTGCGGGGTGCATGTGGGATAATGTTATCCTGCATATTCAAAATATCATGATGATGAGTCTCAGCGGGAAGTGGTTGCGATAAACTGTCTGATGTTCTTCCCGAGGCCGTGAGTTGGTGCACCATCAATGGCGATTGTTGCAGAGGTATGGGCGATGGCGTGGGCTGATGTAGTACCTGATTGAAGATCTGAATCCCTAGGCGGCGCAAGGCTCGAAAAATCTTCCTGTCTCCTCCCCTACCTGCCGCGTTAATGTTTGAGCGCCATTTTTATCATACTGTTTATCTGGCGGGAGTTTTGGTCAACCTGGTAGTTAATGCTGAATACATCCTCCTGCTATATAATGCAGACGATGTTATTCATTCAAGGTTGTTGAAAGTTGTAGATTTTTGGCTCTGTAATCCAAAACCAGCTGATCTGGTTGTTCTGTACAGTCTATCTTGTGAGTTTATGTATCTCCTGTTTTAGGACTTGGCATGAATCCACTGGTTTCATGGTTGATCTTATATGAGTAATGCTATCTTAGCATGTGTTGTGTTAATTCTGTCTCCAGTATTGCATGTATCCTTCTTCTGGATCTGGATATTTGTGTGATGTTTAGATTCTAGAGCATAGAATTCCTATGTTGAATGTCTGATCTTTTAACCTCTGCTCAAGGGGCAGATTAAACTGTTTTCAGGTTGAACATTGGGAAGGGTATACTGCAGTAGGGATGCCATAAGTAGAGATAGCTCAACACTCTATATTGGGAGATATCTGTAAGGCAGATATCATGTGTGTCCCCCTGAAATCCAGTTTTAGCTATTCATGCTGATCATTCACAGGTGTATGTCTACCGACTCCAAGCCCTGGATAGGCACCAATCATGCTGTGTTCTTGTGTTATACACCATGTCCAGCTTTGCATCCAAATTCATATCAAAACACTTCATACCTCCACCTGTTAGTTGTAGGAGTAGGATTAGGAACCCCCTGCATACTCTCATACTCAACCAGACATCATGTCCAAGAATGTTGCCAGCCTTGTGATCTATCATGCAGATCTTGGTCCATACATGAGAGTATTCTGCCTGTTGTTGTCAAGTTAGATCCTTCTATCTTTGAGCTAGTCAAGGTTACACCTTAAGTTATAGGGATACCCCCCTTGGTGCGGCAGAACCAGAAGTGAAGGGGAGGAGCTCACGCAACCTCCTGTATTCAGTTGGCCTGAATCTGCCTGTGCATTAGAAGTGGCAAACCCTAATGCTGATTCAGAAGAAATGTCAACAAAATGGCGACTCTGCTGGGGAACTTTAATGTAAAGTGATATCCTGTAGTCTCTGGTGAAGTTTTGCTCTGCTGGTGGAATGAACCTGGAAAAGTAGCTTTCAGCTGCTGTAAATTTTGTCCTCTCTGGAGAGGTGGCGACTCTGCAAAAAAGATCCAAATGCACATGAAAGATGGATGTATGTGATGAGACGGAAAGATGTACATATTTCTGCATCTGTATGAGAAAAGGTACCTTGTTCCTTCCCCTTTTATTTGCTGTTTTACTGCATAGGTTAGATGCCAGGGGAAGCCTTAGGTCTTAGACAGACAAACAATGTCTAAGAGTAAGATTTTTATGAATCCAAGTATGAGTTATCCCACACTCAGTGGTGAAATGTTGGATAAAGGAATAGAGGAGATAAGAAATAGGTTGATATTCTTAGAGGCTGAGCAGGCCCAGTTAAGAAGCAGTAACCCTGTTGTGTCTGCCTGTCAAAAAGCTAAACCTCCTGTCAGCCCTTTTGATCCTTTGTATGACCAACTGGATTTGTCATGGGTGGATTACAAAGTAGAAACTATGCCTGCTAGGATATACTGTCAGATGCCTAGATTCAGTGGTCACAATGTATGTGATGGGAATGCACATATCCAAAATTTTCAAAGTTTTATGGGAAAATATTCATTCAGAGATGAGGATATGTGGATGAGGTTTCTTGTTAGGTCCTTTGATGCAAAAGCAAAAGACTGGTATTTGAGCTTTCCAAAGAAATTTTTTGCCTGTTGGGATGAGCTTGCTGACTGTTTCAAGGAAGAATTTGCAAAAGAACCGGCTGATCTTGTTACAGAATTGATGAGAATCAGAAAACAAGATGAAGAGCCATGTGTTGACTTCAGTCATAGGTTTGCAGTAGCCCTTTCACATGTCCCTGAAAGTTTCAGACCTGATATTTCAGCCTGTGTTGGCATATTCTTTGAAGCTTTTGAGGAGGGCTCTAGTGCATTACTGAGGGATTTCAAGGTAACAAGTATGCAAATGGCATACAGATTTTTAGAAAATGTAGAAGAAATGAGAAATGTGCACCTACTGAAACCCCTGTCCCCAGGCCTTGGTGTGAATAATGGTTATGAAGCTGCAAATGACCAAATGATTATGGCATCATGTGCAGATAAAAATGAAAATAAAAGCATAGAGGTTGAGACTGCTGTATTTGAACATAATGCTAACAATACTGCTCAACTGGATTGTTCACCAGTTGAGGATGCCAGTGAAAGGACTAATGAGGATTCCCATTGCAATGATGAGGCATCTGACCATGAAGACAATAATGAGGTTGTGGACAGCAATGAGCAATTTTTAGAATGGACATGTGGAGACAATTGTGAGTATTGTACTCAAGACAGAGAAGATATAAGCAAACAGAGAAGCAGTCCTATGTGTGACCCATTGCCTACCTTTCAAACACATGGAGATCATGAAGAGCAGTCAGAAATTGAAATAAGTGCTAGTTCAGAGCATGATTGTTTTTCATTTGATGGCTGTTTTGCTTATGACACACAGGCTGATACTCCTCCACAGAGTGAATCCATTGATGATGAAGAGGTGTGCTCTGCTGCCCATGAACAAATGGCATACTATGATGAAACTGATGCACCTGGATCACCCATTTATGACACATATGGTGATGAGGATCTGTCTGAGTATGGTGAGGATCTAGACACTATTTTTGACTTGGATTCTTTTTCTCATCCTGATGAAAGAGGAAACAACATACATCAGGTAAGTGACTGTGAAAATGTGCCTGATTTGAAAGAGATGCCAGAGCCTGATCTTTTCCAGCCTGGTGTACCAGATGATTGTGTACATGATGTACACAATTGTGATTTTGAAAGCTTTTCTTTTGATGAACCAGCATACAATACAATGAGCCTTGATCTTCCTAGTTTTGTGGTGGACTCCGAGTGTTTCCTATTTGCAGTCCAGCTAGGAGATCATGTTGCAATGCATGATGATGATATAAGTGATAAGTGCTATATGCCATATGAACATGCATTGTTTGATATATTCTGCACCCACATGTCACATGATGCTGAAGGTTATCTGTACAAGGGTGATAATGACAAGCCAAATCAGAGGGTTGAATATGCAGATGACAAGATTTGTTTGTGGGTGGATGTCTGTAGTATCTCCAAGCTTGACCCAGTGCATGCAGATGAAAACAAGATATTTGACAAAGGGAGATACATGTTTTTCTTTTCTTGGTGGCCTTAGGCCATCAAGTGTGTTGGGTGATGCAGGTCAGTGCAGTATTTGACTCTGTGCCCAATGGATAAGGGACTGGTCTGCATCCCAGAGATCTAGAGTTCTCGCTGCAGGTTTTCACCTGCACGTCCCCAGACAGAGCCACTGTTAGTGCCTGAATTGACTGGTAGTTTTTTGAAAAATTTTCATTCAGGCACTCTCCCTAAGTATCCAAAAAATGTTCTAAGTGATGGACCTCCTCAGTATTTTTCAGCTGCATCATCATATTTTCCGAAGGAGGAGGTCATCATCATCATCTTTGTTTCGATGAGGGTCAGCATCATCATGTTCTCCTTCCACTGGTTTCTCATCGTCATCATCATATTTCTATCGGGTGATGATTGGGTTTTATCCTGATGATGCTGACGAGCTACAGTGCGCTTTGGTTTGTTTGCGGGGGTGATGTATCCGGTGATCTTCCATTTATCACCTTGCGCAAACATGATGATGATGTTGCCCCGTTATTCTGAAGGGGTTATTCTTTGAGTTGCTTGACCTAACTTGTTCTTTCTTAAGGGTCGTCGTCATCATCATCATATTTCCAGTTATCATCCTGCTGCTTGCAGAGGTCATCATATTTTCTGCCTCCATGATATTTCACCGGGGTGATATTTCTATCATCGGGTGATCTTGGTTATGATCATCCTGATGATGTATTTGAAGAGTTCTAAGTGCGACCCGATATTCACTAGGGTCATCATATTTTGAACGTCAGGATGATCTTAGTCAATATCATCCTGATGATGTTGTATCACCTTGTTCTTTGTTTCTCATCCTGATGATGCTGACGTCATCCGTATATCAGGGTGATATTTGTTTCTCTGCCTATCTGCATCATGATATTCCGAGGGAAGGGGTGATATTTTCATATCACCCGGATATGTGTTTGCTCGAGCATCATGATGATGCTGATATCAAGGAGATATCCGCCTGCCGGCTTCGTGCGCTATCTACTGGGGGTGATCTTTTCAAGGAGCATCATCATATTCAGTTATCGCCCCGATCTTACAGAGGAGCTACAGTGCAACCTGATATTTGAACATCAGGAGGATATTTCCAAATATCCGGTTGTCTTCCGAATATCATGATGATGTTAATATGATGATGACGTCATCAAGGTCCGGGGGGGGTCATATTTCTAACACTGATCATCTTGAAGAGACCTGATATTTGCAAACATGATGATGACGTCATCCGGATATGAGGAGGTGCGCAGTAGGCAGATATGATGATGACGTCAGCAGGATATGATGATGATGTCATCAGGATGTTCATCGGCCAGACTTTTGTTATAAGCTCAGCAGGAGGATATTCCTCCGATGGATCAGGTTGTGCTGATTATCATGAAGGTTATATTTCAAATATCATGATGACGTCAGGGTGATATTTCGAACAACAGGATATCATGCTGCTGGAGGATGATGATGATGAGGTCTATACTAGTGTCGTCAGGAGCAAAAGCACCGACATGATATATGCTCATGACTTAGTATATAAAGTGTCAATGAGGTTGCTGCGGGGTGCATGTGGGATAATGTTATCCTGCATATTCGAAATATCATGATGATGAGTCTCAGCGGGAAGTGGTTGCGATAAACTGTCTGATGTTCTTCCCAAGGCCGCGAGTTGGTGCGCCATCAATGGCGATTGTTGCAGAGGTATGGGCGATGGCGTGGGCTGATGTAGTACCTGATTGAAGATCTGAATCCCTAGGCGGCGCAAGGCTCGAAAAATCTTCCTGTCTCCTCCCCTACCTGCCGCGTTAATGTTTGAGCGCCATTTTTATCATACTGTTTATCTGGCGGGAGTTTTGGTCAACCTGGTAGTTAATGCTGAATACATCCTCCTGCTATATAATGCAGACGATGTTATTCATTCAAGGTTGTTGAAAGTTGTAGATTTTTGGCTCTGTAATCCAAAACCAGCTGATCTGGTTGTTCTGTACAGTCTATCTTGTGAGTTTATGTATCTCCTGTTGTAGGACTTGGCATGAATCCACTGGTTTCATGGTTGATCTTATATGAGTAATGCTATCTTAGCATGTGTTGTGTTAATTCTGTCTCCAGTATTGCATGTATCCTTCTTCTGGATCTGGATATTTGTGTGATGTTTAGATTCTAGAGCATAGAATTCCTATGTTGAATGTCTGATCTTTTAACCTCTGCTCAAGGGGCAGATTAAACTATTTTCAGGTTGAACATTGGGAAGGGTATACTGCAGTAGGGATGCCATAAGTAGAGATAGCTCAACACTCTATATTGGGAGATATCTGTAAGGCAGATATCATGTGTGTCCCCCTGAAATCCAGTTTTAGCTATTCATGCTGATCATTCACAGGTGTATGTCTACCGACTCCAAGCCCTGGATAGGCACCAATCATGCTGTGTTCTTGTGTTATACACCATGTCCAGCTTTGCATCCAAATTCATATCAAAACACTTCATACCTCCACCTGTTAGTTGTAGGAGTAGGATTAGGAACCCCCTACATACTCTCATACTCAACCAGACATCATGTCCAAGAATGTTGCCAGCCTTGTGATCTATCATGCAGATCTTGGTCCATACATGAGAGTATTCTGCCTGTTGTTGTCAAGTTAGATCCTTCTATCTTTGAGCTAGTCAAGGTTACACCTTAAGTTATAGGGATACCCCCCTTGGTGCGGCAGAACCAGAAGTGAAGGGGAGGAGCTCACGCAACCTCCTGTATTCAGTTGGCCTGAATCTGCCTGTGCATTAGAAGTGGCAAACCCTAATGCTGATTCAGAAGAAATGTCAACAGGATGCATGAAGGCATGCTACAGAAAAAGAAATAAAGACATGTGTCTATGCTACAGATATGCCTTGAGAGATAGCCAAGATGAAAAATGCATGGTGCATATGATACACTAAGAGCCAAATGATGAGATAAGTAGTCATTATGCACAAAGGTGGATGAAATATACAATAAATAGCTAAAGAGAGATAGGAGCATGTTATCCAAGCTACAGGTGCATTTCAATAATGCCACAAACAGTCAAGAAAATAGCCTAATCTCTATGCCATAATATATATCCAGTTGCAACAAAGACAATCTCACAGTCAAAGGATGTTCCACATAACTTATAGTTCATCACATTACATTCATGCAATCTGAAGAGATATTCTACAGGAGAGCCTGCCAGAGGTATGATATCATGAAATCTATGCTATAGATGCAAATGGAGGTAAATGTCAAAGCCATTATATAGAATATCAAAAGGTTACTGTCATAATAGAATATTAACATATGCTTCTACCCATTAGCCATAGTGGAATGATAAGGCAAATGAGTCATCAGCAAATGTGTGTGAGATAGTCACAAAGGAGGTGAGAAGTATTATGAGAAGTAAAGCAATAAAACCCATTTCTAATACTTCAAAACCCTTAAACTTTTGCCAACAGATGGAGACAAGATCATAGTCAAGGTGGTGCTGCACAGAAAGAGAAGCCATTTTTTTAAAAGACTGTATACCCATGTCAAGGGACCAAACCCTAATGATGTTCTTACAGACATAGTTGAGAGATTTCAAAGAAGATGCCATAATACATTCATAACCAATAGAGAAGAACAAGAGGCATAAAAGACTATATACCCATCTGCCAAATTAACAAGATTTCTTCACAGATACATCAAATCTTTCATTTCTTACAGTATAAAGAGAAAGAGATCAAGTAAAATAGTATGGCCATGGAATTACAGGAATTTTATGTACATGATGAAGTGAAACCCTAAACTTCAAAGCTCACAAACCCTCTATTAAGTTACAATTTTTGATGCCTATTAACAAGAGAAGCATAGCCATGACAGGTAGAGGTTTTGGAAATGGAGGAGAAGTTGAAACCCTACTTCAAAACCCTCAAGTTTTCTGCATATGAAATAGATTAAAACAAAAGAAGAAATATGCAGCCATGGCTAACATAGACACAACATTTTTTTCTATAAAATGCAATACCCATGTCTATCTACAGCTTGTCATGCTATAAGGAATGAAACCAAAGATATTGAACCTACAGAGATTAAGAAGGAAGTGCTTACCTTGTTTCTAGCAAGAAGAAAGATCTTCCACGGCCTCACAGTGGCCTCAAACTTCCAAGAAGAGTAGATGAAGACCGTCGACAAAGAAGCATCCATAAGCAGAACAAAGGTATTAAAGAGTGCACAACAATGGAGGAGTTTGTAACAGTGAAAAGGCCGTGACCATACAAATGAAGGAAGCTATAGACACTCAAATGTTTCGTATCAAACAAAAAAGAAAAGTTACTTTCATCCTAGCTCATGCAGAGTTTCATGACAGTGACAATGTATTGGAGTGATGAAAGGAGAAAACCAGAGCCACCATTGAGCTACTTGAAACCTTAGGCTGACATGATTTGTGCAGAGCTCAAGGAGAGAAGTCAAATGAAGAATGAATGAGCAAAGATTAGGGTTGTTTCCCTATTTTGTTTGAAGTTTCTTTTTGCTCAAGTGTATTTTTAACTTAAGAAAAACCAATTATTACCTTATCCAAATTGTTGTCGAGGTCAAGACTTTCCCTAGCAATCATAACACATAGTGGCCGACAGCAACCCTTTAGAGGTTGGTTTTTATTAAGTCAAGAGACTAATATAACATGTGGTAAGGCTCCAAGCCTTATAACCTTTTATGCATGGTAAAGATTCCTTGGTGGTCGAATGGTGGAGGAATAAACAAATCACATGCTTAGGTCCCTTGTCCATTTCCAAGCATCCAAGGATAGCTTTCAAGATTATGCATGGTGACTAACAACCAAAAGGGTGGATGATTTTTAGACATGGTATATGCATATGAAATACATGGAGTTCAAGGGTAAGCTCATTATGCATGATGGAGATATGACTTTATGGCTAATAAGGTAATTGTCTTGAAGTGATGTGGCAATTGCATAGTGGTAGCATTGATGGTGATAGCATATGATGGATTTTTTTTATGCACGGGGTCAAATTGCATAGTGGAGTTGTTTTCTTTCCTTGACTTCAAATTGCATATGGGGATATAAGGGGATTTAAGAAATGGATGTATGTGCACAATGTCAACAAGAGGGAGTGATAAGGATATTTATGCAATTTTGTCTTGTGCATGGAGTGCTATAGGAGTGACTGAGTTCTTTTATTTTCCTTGCAGAGGGAGATATTTTTTCACAAGTTTATTGGAATGATAAGGAATTGTGTAATTATTCCTAAGTCCTATTTTGCAAAATAGGCAAATGTATTGGAGTGATAAGGTGTATATTTTTCTTCTAATCATGTACGATTTTACACATTAATTAATTGTAAATAAATAATAACGTAATACTCTATAAATTACTTTATTATTTTCCACAAGTTGTAAAATCGAAAATAGAACAAATTGTAACCAATAATAGAGTAATATTTTATTACTTTATTATTTACTCAATCAATTTTGCTCATGCAAAATTAGGCAAATTGATTAGTTGAGTTAACTAGGCCACCTAGAAGGTTTTGCATGACTTTTAGAAGTATTTTTAGGGTCCTTAGTCAAAATTTTGGTCAAACATATGGAGAGGCCCAAATTGAAGCTATTTTTGCTCAATTTGTGGCAGTTTTTTACCCTAATTTTGAGGATTTTTGAGGTTGCTCAGGAATGAGTATTTTTAGATTCAGTTATCTGCAAGTCTATATTTTTTGCATGGCTCTTGGAGCGAGCAAGCCTATATATTGTAAAGCAAAATTCTATGTTTTACTAGTTCTTGATTCTCATTCTGATTCAGACAGATTGGAGGATTCTTGTAGCTCACTTTTACAATTTTATTGAGAGATCAACAGGTTACAGGTTTTTTTTTTCTTTTTGCAAATCTTTCCTTTGTTATTTCAGATTAGTTGAATTACCTTTCCTTTTAGTGTTGAATGTTGAAGTGATTTTGATGAAATTTTGCTATGTTTTATTATTAAACCTTCAAAATTATTGTCTCACCTCATTGTTTACAGCATTAAAGCATAAATTCATCACAAGTCTTAGGTTGTGTTAAACATAAATAGTCTTTTTATGTTGTGAAAAAGTCATTTCCTTATAAAAACATGTTTTCAAACCTTCCTTAGAATCATTTTTGTGATATTTATGCCAAGTATGGATTGTGTAGAAGTCAAATTTCTGAGCAAACATTGTGAATCAGATTGCATTATTTTTATCCATATCAGGTGCATCACCATTTTACCTTTAGTATTCATTTAGTTTCTTTTTTCCCTTTTCCCAAAAAGTAAAAACATACATCTCAATAGAACATTTGAAGGGAACCAACCCACAATTTAGAGGTCTAATCTTGTCATAGGGTACCCACAACCTGGGATTAGTCCCATGTTACACAGAATTGTAGTGCTTTAACCAACCTTGCATACGGGTGCAATTCCCAGTGATAACAGAGACAATGCATTTCATGGTGCTGTTTCAAAGAAATACTAATGATGTGTTGACTACTGTGCCCCAGTGTAATGGGTGATAGTGGTAGGATGCCCCCTCAAGAGGAAAACCAAGGAAATAGAAGAAGGACTGGGTTGACTCGTGACAAGAAGAAGAGGCTAACGATGTGGAAGAAAAGGCTAAGAAGGACTAGATCAGAAGTGGAGACTAACATGATGGAGAAATAAGGGTTGACATAAAGAAAACTAGGACATGTGAGGGAAGAAATTAGGGTTGGGAGGCTATAAGTAGGGCCTATGGGTCACTTTCAACTCATTTACATCCTTAGAGTTCATAGATCTTGTTTGCTAGTGCTTTAGAATTTTCTAGAGCTCAGAGCTTACTAGTTTGTAGAGATGGTTGGCTTTCCACGAGAGGATCACTATGCAGAGAGAGTTAGGATGCATGGCCACCCAACAGGAGCACCAGGAGCAGTAAGTACCCCTAATCAAATTACTAAATGCATTTATTATGATCATTTATGAGGGTAGATCCTAGGTTTGACCAAAAGCGGTCCATAGGCTAGAATTGCGCTTTTGGCTAGTTCTATTGTGCTTTTGGTGTGAAATGGCACTTTTGGAGTGCATAATGGCACTTTGGTGTGTAAAGTTCACTTTTGGTTTAACTAAGGCTTAGGTTCATGTTTTGCTTTTGGCTCATTTGTTTGTGCTAATGGTATATAAAGCTGTGCTTTTGGTAAAAGATGTCATTTACGGTAGATAAAGCAACGATTTTGGTAAACATGGATCACTTTTGGCTAGGTTTAAGGTGGTCGTCAGATGCAAATGGAAAAAGAAACCATAAATAGAATGCAGAAAGGTGCTTATGGTAGATAACATTGTTCTTTTGGTAGAAAAGATGACACATTTGGAGGAAAAAATGGTGCTTATGGTGGATTGACGCAAGTGGCAGACAGATCGACACACATGGCAGACAGAATGGCACCTTTGGCAGATAAATTGGTGTTAATGGCTAGGTTTGGGCGGTTTTAGTTTTTAGGGCCCACTTTTGGTTTTGAAGTCAAAGAACCTAATTTTGACAAGTGCTGACAAGTTGATCATTCTGGATGTAGATTGTACTTCTTTCGTTGATGTTCCATGAGCAACATCCAATGATGCTTGCATTCGTTGCAGACCTTGATGAGGATGAGGACCTATTCCTAGAGGTGATGTGCTTATGGTATGTGGCTCATATGATGCTAGTGGAAGCCCACTGTGCTATGATGATTCCTTTGGGTAAGAGATGGCACAGTGAGCACAACTCATTTCTTCTGCTAACGGGTGAGATCACCATCACCCTAGAGGATGTGTGGAGGATTTTGCACTTCCCCATCTACGGGGCATGGGTGGCATACAACACAAATACTGGTGAGGCTACCCTAGCTCAATTACTAATGACACAAGATCTTGGGGTTGAGGACCATGAGATACATCCTAGTCACATGCGGTAGGTTTTTGACAGGATACAACTGGTAGTCACTGGGTTGAATGGCGGGGTACTTCTACTGGATAGATGATCTCATGGGTTTTTAGTTGGATGGGGCCCAGTCTTGGAGGGCATGTTTACTCATGGTATCAAATATGCATGGGGGCATTGTGTACTTTGACAGCTCTATCACAACATACATTAGGTTGTCTACAGGTTTGGATCTAGCTTGGTAGCTAGTGTGACACTTCTGCATATGTGGGTCTGGGAGCACATAGCAATGATGAGGCTGATCTCGCCACAGTCAAGAGAGTTAGAGAGCCATTTGTTCATTTATATGATGGTGCAGTGACACATAGGCAGCTTGGGGAGATGACCTATTAGAGGAGGACATTTAATGAGCTAGACATAGTCATTTGGTGACCATGGAGGGATTGCGAGCTGTGGGATGACGATGTAGAGTAGTTGACTTACTATAGACATGATCGATACCTCTTTGGGAGGACTA
This sequence comes from Cunninghamia lanceolata, assembly GCA_027924645.1. Lineage (NCBI taxonomy): Eukaryota > Viridiplantae > Streptophyta > Pinopsida > Cupressales > Cupressaceae > Cunninghamia > Cunninghamia lanceolata. The sequence goes on along the minus strand of BSBN01001074.1, from coordinate 32,897 downwards.
TGTATATTATCAAGGGATTTTTACCAGAGAGGGTGCTATGACATTTTGGACTCCCACAACTTGGTCCAGAAGGGGAGGCTATTTTTACATGTACATGGCGAGATATACCTGAATGGGGACCTGAGGTGGTGGTTTCTATGACACTAGTAGAGTTTGACATGCTTGCCCCAGTGGCATGGGACCTAATAGGGGGAGGAGATAACCATGGGATGACACCAGAGTATGATGCTTACTAGCTGACACATAGACTAACTAGACTAACCACCCCTGGCATGGTTAGTGGATGAGATAGACATGTAGGAGAGCTCGAAGGCAGAGGACTAGAGGCTAAACCTAGTAGGGCTAGACAATAGAGGTAGAGGTCAGTAGTGGTGATAGAGGAGGTGGGAGAGCACGATGTAGGATAGCAGGACATCCCTCAGAGTCCTTGACGGGCTAACGTAGAGGTGGGTGAGGTGGGGCAGCAGGATGCCCTAGAAGTAGAGTCAAAGGTAGGGAGACTACAACGTCTCATACAAGCTGAGACACACAGATGGATGAGAGAAAATATATGTTCAATTAGGCTCTGCCAGGAGAGGGACACTGCAAGGGTGGAGCTGAGACAGGCCAGGGTAGTTGGATAGGGATAGGGATAGGTACCGACATAGCCATAGGTGTTGGATATGACAACACTAGCCAACATCACTGCAAAGAGGGATCACTAGTAGAAAAACAATAATAAATGACTAAAAAAACTACTAAAAATTGCTTATAAATGACTAAACTTGGTCACATGACCATTAGTAGTTTATTTCTGGTCATTTATAACATGACCAAATTTATGACTAAACCATTTTTAGTCATTCATTTGGTCGTTTTGATTGATCAATTTGGTAGTATATTTAGTTGTTAGTTTAGTCATTGATTTATTCATATTTATTCACTAAGCTTGGTCACATGACCATTAGTAGTTTATTGCCGGTCATTTATAATGTGACCAAATTTATGACTAAACCATTTTTAGTCATTTATTTCTGCCTAAAAGTGTTGGAAATGAGACAATGCTTTTGAGGTTTAAACATAAAACACAAAAAAACATAACCAATCATTTATTTGCACATAATGAAACAACTATTAAGAAGGCAAAATACTAAAATTTTATTGAGAAAAGGTGTTCTTATAGCAGATACAAGACTTAAATATGTGTCTTTGCTTTGAAAAATGTGTTATAAAGTGTGTTTCTCAGTACTGTGACTGAGAAAACTAAGTTACAAAGTGTGAGGATTGTACTCTCTACAAAGAAATTTAGGGTTTTTGAGGTATACGACTTGCCATTCCAAAACTATGATATCTACCCTTTTGGTATTGTATGCACAGGTTTCATGAGAGTCTTCATTCATTGAATAGACTTCAATGGAAGCCTATCCTCTACAATGCATAAACTGCCCTCATGACTGTCCATGCAAACTTTGATTAATAACACTTTTCTCATCATGCACTTTGATGGTTTTTACTTGACACTATCATGGTTCTCACAACCTTCTCCACTCACAATAGATTCTTTGGACCATGCAACTCAATACATAAAACTCATCTTACAAATTTGCACCTATCATCTACAGACAAAAATCACAATGCAAACACGTGCATCAGATTCAATGGCAATAAATTCAACATGTATTTACACAAGCATGACAAATTCAAAGTGGTCATATAATGCTTACCAACATATCCCTTATCCTTTGAAAAGTGCCTATGTTCTCGTTCTTCAAGTTCATCTCTAAGGTTTCTATTACGGAGTTCATCTTGAGTATCTTGGCCTTCCTTCCTGAAATGAACAATTGTTAGTATGTTTTATACTATATTGATAATTTATAAATAGAAGTAATATTTGATATGTTTAAATACCCAATGCGATTGGTCAAATAACATAAACAAATTTATTATTTTCCAAGCCCTAGGATAGATAGTCAAATCACCTTGAGATGAGGAGTCATAGCCATAAGGGTTGCTAAAAAGGACAACCAACAAGAGCACAAGTTTTGAAGTCCTCTTATGCAAGGATAGGTTTCAAACCTTAGATGATAGTGATTAAATGCATACAATGATGAGAGGGACTGTCCTTTAATGAGAAGAATGTTTTTTAGAATAGAGTTATCAAGGGCATAGCCATACCTCAAGAGGCATAATGCCAAGAAAGGGGCAACTGGTAGTCAAATAGTGATTTTGAATGGAGGATTATCTGCAAGTCTTGCACTACTTTGGAGATTATAGGAACTATCTTGTTGAACAATCACCAGGGAGATTTTTGCCATTTGATGGAACTCTTTCAAGGTTCATGGATATATTAGGTTGCATTAATATTAACTTCCCCAAACATTCATCAAAATAGTGGTTAAGGGAGGCCAAAATCCAAGATTGAGTGATAGTTGGAGGTGCAGTAAGTGTTCTGGTTCTTGTAGGAATAATAATTGCTCTTGTATACATTTATTCAACATGTAGCAAGAGGATTTCAATTAGATCTTTGAAGACTTTCTTTTCAGGACCATCTGTAAAGAGGAGCAAACCTTCTAACATAGTGCTATATACAAGATGACTCATGACAGTATGCACATAATAGACAATGAACCTTATGCAATAAAGGGGCAAAACCTTATAGAGGAGCAATATGAGACAACAAGACTCCAAGGAAGATCATGATTATGAATCTTGAAGAGGACAACCACCTTTTAGAAATGATAGTGAAAGTTCTCTAAAAGGGGTTACAATGCTTAGAAAATATCACTGTAGTGGACAGTTAAGAGGATCATGTCAAAGTAGAAACCAAAGAAGATGAGGATAATGAGGGTGAACAAGATCAATGGATAGTTAATAGTCTTTTCATAGGGTAGGGATATGATGTTGCATGGTATGTGACATTGGAAAGTGCAACACAGCAATTACTTGCAGCAAAAGTAAGAGCAAAGAACAAAGGTGAAATTAAGAGCATTGTAATGACATGATGACAGTAATAGAGGGTAGTTATAGGATTGTCTTAAGGAAGGAGAACAATCACAAAAGATAGTGACAATGGTTTTCATAGAAGACACTATTTTACTCAACTTTCATAATCATGATGACAACCATTATTAATATCACCATCACCAAATGGATAGTTATAGAAGGGGTATATTTTTTTCAAAAATAAATAAAATTAAAAAAACAATTATCAAAGCTGTAATAAGAATTACTTTAAAGGAAAAAACTATGGTTTTACTTATCGCTCAACAAACTAACCAGATATACCTTGTAGTTTAGCTATTGCTACTAATCTAGGTTTTTAGATATGTGAAAAACATAATCAAAGCATATTTAAAGATGCAATGACATAAATATACATTTTTGGCAACATCTTAGGTTGATTGATGGATCTTGTACTTGGTGTTGGCAAGAGACACTGCTAGGCATGTCAGGTGTTGTCATTGATGGAAACTAAATCTATCTTACACATCCGCATTGTATCATTTGACCATACCGGAAGTCAGATTGCAGATTTGTCTAAGTCTGGATAGACAGGAACATGGCATTTGACAGGGTTCAACATTTTGGTCTATATTTCTCCACAGGTAATCATATTGTGCCACGAATCTGAGGGTATGTTAAGGGATATCAATACTACCTAAATCCAAAGTTTTAGCCTCTGGTGATGAAGGGATTAAAAGTTGTAAACTTTTGAGTATCGGGTTTTGGTTAGACAGTTCAGTCTGGTGAAGAACAAGCTAACCTAGTGTTTGATCCTTGTGCGGATTAAGAGAAGTGGTTGGTTGAGCAATTTATGGGATCCAGTCATATTGGATGACATGTTTGGTGACTTGAATACATAAGTTTTGGTCTATGTTGATGTTTGTGCATGGATTCAACCGACAGAACAATGATCTTGAAAAAGTCTTTAAATTTTCTTGAGGCTGACTGTAGATGATGCAATTTCATGTTGTGGATATATATTCAATGGATGTGAGAATTTTAAGGTATTATTGTGCGAAGATGATGTGAAAGGTGTGAAGTGTGGTAGTATCAAGTGTGAAGCAGGGATCTAAGCCTTAGATCCTGGCAAAACAATGAAACAAGGCAGTGAGAGATGAAGTGTGTGAAGTCGGTATATTGTGCTTAACTGGAATTGTAATCTTGCATTGTTAGATGCTATTCTTTAGTTCAAGTACTTCAGTGAACTCTTGTAATTAATCTTATAGGCAGTGAGCCTCCTTTGAGTAGTGATCTCTGGGCAGTGTGCTCGAATGCATGTGCCTTCCCATTTTGTAATACTTTTAACAGAGTATAAAATGTTGTGGGTTAACCCCCACCATGGTTTTTCCCTTAATCGGGTTTCCACGTAAAAATCCTGGTGTTATGTGTGTTGATTATGTTTCTTCTCATGTGTTGTTGATTCATGCTTACATGGTTATATCATTAATTTATTAATAAGTTGTAAAGAAGATTAAATAGAGAAAAAGACAAAGTTTTGAGACAACTGATTCACCCCCTTCTCAGTTGTCTGCCCTAATTTCAACAATTGGTATCAGAGAAAGGTTCCTTGGAAGAAGTTTAACAGCTTAAGAAAAATTTGGGAAGGAGTTTCAATGGGGTCATTTAGGTATTCTAATGGTATCAATCAACAACTTCAAGTATCCTTAGAAGATCTTGATCAGTTCAGAGCAAAAGTCAAAGAACTGCAAGAGAATCTTAAAGATGCTGAAGACTTCATTCAGACTTTAAAACATCAACTGGGAAAATCTAATGAAAAGAGGAAGGAGCTACTTCAACAACTAGCAAATCAAAATTAAAACAATGGCATGGATGAGGATCTGAAGGAAAACACAAATGAATGTGAGAAGCTGCCAAAAGAAGTTGTTATTCTAAAACATGAGATGGAATATGGGGCGATGAGGCTAACCAAGGAAATTGAGGAAAGGAAGAAGACTGAGGAAAACTTGAATCAATCTCTGAAAGAAAGAACAAAAGAGTGTTGTAGATTGGACAGAATAATTGGCCATCTAGAGTTTGATCTACAAGAAACCAGGGATAATGAGGAACAACTTGAAAGCCAAATTGTCATTCTCAAACAAGACCTAGAAGTTGCAAATGAATATAAAGAGAAGTTCAAGATAAGCTCAACTAAACTTAAGGTGCTTCTTGATAGTCAGAAGAAGGCAGATGATAAGCATGGTCTAGGATTTGAGAAAGGTGAAAGCTCTAGATCTGGTCAAAGAAATCCTGAAGCAAGAAATCAAAGAAGGAATCCTAGAAGGCCTCCGGTAAGACAACCTAATGCTCAAAGGTATTCATCTTTCAATGGTAATTGTTTCAAATACAATAAGTATGGTCATAGAGCTAATCAATGTAGAAGTAAAGTGAATCAAAATACATTATCTTTCTCCGGTCAATGCTTTAATTGTAAAAAGATAGGTCACAATGCTGAGGATTGCAGAAGTGGATCAAGGAATCCTCCTAAGGACAAACAAGCTTTCAATGGAAGATGTTTTACTTGCAACAAGTTTGGGCATATTGTAATGCAATATAGATCTAAACCTACTCTAACATGTAATTGTCATAAAAATAAGATTATGTGTTTCAACTACAACAAATCCAGACATATTGCTAAATTTTGCAGAAGCAAAAAGGAGAACTCATAGGCAAGTAAAGGAAGAATAGAGCAGAAGATGGATAAAGGCAAGGGAAAAGTAGGTGTGAATGAGATCCAGAATGAAATGAACAAAACATGGGTGAAGAAAAGTGTAGTGAATGATGGTGATGGGTCCGCACTAGAATCCGGTGTTGATAATTCCTCCGGGAATTGAAATGGGAGCTCTTGCTCAGGGGGAGCTGCATTGAAAATCTACATCCGCCTACCAGTAAGTCAGTGCCTGAATTTGGCACGATGAATGAAGATAAACAAGCCTATTATAGATCTGTTAAAGCCAATTCTAGAAGAAAAGAAGCTAATGCGATTGATTGCAGAGCAATTGAATATTGACTGTATGTAGAAATAGTGTAACCAGATCTATTAGGGCAAAGCATTTATTACAATGGTGAATTAGGTTTTGCAGAGCATAAAAGGTTATTTACTCAACATTTGAATCACTTTGCATTTGAAGATAACAAGGAGAAGAGTGCCTCAGCTGAGATTTCAAAGATTTGAAGTGCGAAAAGTGAATTTGATAGCTAACCCTAACCGACGAAACAAGGTATTCTCTAAGAATCTCTTTGAATTTGAAAACTCTAGATATGGCTACTTTGTTGGTTGTTGACATCATCAAAAGGCCCCGACCTAAATTCAAAAAGCATCCACACAAATCTATAGAGGTCGATCCGTTAGGTACCTTTTCAAGTGTTCCACATGGTGTGTTGCATGTTGAAGATATTAGGGCTTATATTCATGCTAGGATAGATGAGTTTGGGGATTCAAACTTAGTAGATTTGTTCAAGAATCATCTGAGGGATGAGATTCATGGTCTTAAACCTGAGTATAAGGTGCTGCAAGTCAAACATCTCATTCAAGTTATTGGGTTCCCATCCTTCGGTGAAGATGAGTGGGTCTGGTATGTACTGAGTTGGATGCATGCTGAATTCATGTGGTTGATGAAACCCTTCAAGATCACCAAGGATGCCATCAAGGCTATAATAGGATTGAACTCATCTGGTGGACTGCCAATGCTGAAATCAATAAAGAACCAGATTGTAACTGAAGCTACCAGATTAAAATTTGATAAGAGGGCAATGACAATAAATGATATAACTGATCCGGATGTCAAATTTACATCTATGGTGATAGGGTATAAGATATACCACTCAAGCAGGGAAAAATTTGTATCCGATACAACCATTTATGCCACCTATCAAATGTTAAGAGAGAATGTTGACTATGACCTGTGTGAGCTACTGCAAAACCAGTTAATGGAGAATCTGAACAAGATCAAAAAGGACAAGAAAAATACATTCGAGTATGGTACGTTGGTATTGTGTTTGTTCTTCTATTTCATGAATGAGTTACCCGACAAGAAAAGCATGTGTTGGACCAATGATAAACCTGTTGCCATACAAATCAAAGAGCACTTGCATAGTATTGGTTACTTCAATGCACAAAGGACTGCTCTTTGGGGATATTTCAAGAATTTTCAGAACATGATGCAATCAAGGGAAAGAATCCCTACATTTGTGGTAGAAAAGGACAAGGATACAATTTGCTTCATGGTGGAAATAGATCAATGCTTGATGGAAGCAGTTGAACCAAGGACTGTATGGATCATGCCCATGAGGTATGAAGTTGATGGACAAATACTGGAAATGTATGCTCAACACCTTCTAAGCAAACCAAAAGATACCACAGTTGAGAGATTTGGTACATATAGTGAACTTAGTGTGAAACTACATGTTGAGCTCTAGAAACCTGAATCTAAGAGAAAGATTCAAAGACAAGTTGAAATGTATGCAGAAAGCATTGGCATAACAAAAGAAGTTGTGAGACAAAATAGGGAAAGGATAGAGAAAGCTGAGAAGGCGAAGTAGGGGAAGTGTTATGATGGAATCCACTTCTAAAGCAAGGACTACTAAGAGTTCTGGTATAACCTCTGGTGCATCACCTTCTCCTATTGTAGCAAAATTCAAAGAAAAACCTACTGGTAAGGAAGAAAAAAGAACAAAAGTAATGGCCAAAAGGTCATATGTTAGTGTGGAGAAGGAGGATGAAGAAACGACTGATTCAAATGATGAGGTTAAAGAGTTGAAGGCCTCAGGGACTAAGGTTGCTAAATTATCTAAGGAGAAGCCCTCTGGAAGCACAAAGTCAAAGAAAGTAGAAGCATCAAGGGTTGCCCAAGACAAGCCCTCCGGAAGTGTAAGGGTAAGTAAAAGACTAAGGATTGAAAAATCTATCCTGTTAGTTGAAGATATTGTGAATGCAATAACTATTCATGGGAATCTGAAGCCCATAACAAAATATTATGACAACTTTAATAAAGCCAGCAAGAGAATTCTAGAGGATGCTATTGTTAAGTACTTGAACACATTCAACAGAGCACTTGTGGAAATTTTATCTAAAATCCCTAAGAGTCTAAGTGACATTTTAGAGATGAGAAAAGAAGCTACCAAAGTAAAGGATTTGGAGCTAAGAGAACATGTGTTGTCCAGTCTATGTTCGGTCATCTCTAGTAAGGAAGCAGATAAAATTTTTAGAGAAGTTAAAGATCAATTTAGAAGCAAGAAAAGGATGAATAAGCTAATGATTGGAGACATTGATGAAGTGGTAAGAGAAAAATGGCAAATTTTGAGGAAAGCCCTGGACAAGAATAAATTTTATGTAGTCATTGAGGAACCTAACGCTGATGATACATCCCTTCCAAATGAAGAAGAGTTGAAGGAAAATAAGCAGCAAGTTAAGGTAGATGACCTCTGTGTTCTGGAAGACGAAATATCAAATAAAGTAGATGAAGAGATGGTGAAGGAAGATAATGTTGATGGTGTAGAAGATACTCAAATTTCTCTGGACCAATCTGGTGAGGCAAATGTAGAAATGAATATGGAAATAAATGATTCTGAAGGTGATTCTGAGAAGAATAAAGAGCAGAAAGCAGAAGGATTTAAGAACAAGGAAGATCAAGAAAAGCAAACTGATGATGGAGTTGATTCCTACATTTTGGATGTTGAGGAATTTAGTAAAAATGATGATAATGTTGCTACTAAGGATGCACAAAATCCTCCAAAAAAGAATGCAAAAGACATTGTTGATGATGCAGAGAAAGCATAAGTAGAGGAAAAGAATGAAAATGATAAGCAAGACAATGTAGTTGACTCCAGAAAGGGAAGAAATGTAGGCCCTAAAACTGAAACATCATATTGGGCAAGAGACACTGCAGAAGCAGTGAAAGAAATTTTGGAAAAAAACAAACAAGTTGCAGAAGATCCATATATAATACAAGGTCCAATCAATTTTGATACTCTTTCTCTGGTACAGAAGATGAAGTTGGCCTCTATTGCACAAGCTAAGGCCAGAGAGGAAATATTGAAGTTCCATATAGAAGATAGTGAGTTGCTTGGTCTTGCATCCAACATTTTGGAGAAAATCATGCCTACATTTCAGAAGGATTCATTAGCATCCCCCTCCGGTTAGTTGAAGAGTCTGATAAACTCTGTAAGTACTCACATTGAGTCTTTTGAAAAGTCAGCAGAAGTCAAAATCTAGAATGAGTTTAATGATAAAAGATTTAGCGAACTAAAAAGAATAATTGCCAATGATAGAGTTATGTTGGATACTAGTGTAAAGAGTATTCAAAATTCCCTCACTAAAGGAGGAGATGTGTACACATTTTTTCTATCTTGGTCAAAAGTTGTAGAGGACATTGAGAAGAAAATAAAGGAGTCTGAGAAAAAATTGTCAAATATATCTCAATCATTTAATCCTTTGACAGTATCTGTAGCAAGTCAAGAATGTCAAGTAGTTAACTTGATTGATGAAATAAATAAATTTGTGAAAGAAAAAGAAAACATTGTGGCAAGAATGTGTGAACTCTGGGGACTGATTCTCCCTAAGTTAGAAATAATGTTTAATGCATTGACAGAAGCCCAAGCTGCTACTCTGACAAGTGATCCCATTGATTTGCATAAGGCAACGTCATAGGCATTCTTATTCAGTGGCCATATTTCAGTATTGGATGGCATGAAGAAAAGTTGGGACAGTGAATTGGCACTGTTGAAAAACATTTTTGGTGATGTGTTCAAGTTTATGTAGATAAGACATAAGGATTGTTTGTACATATGTGGAAGTATGTATATAAAGTTTTTGTGTAAATTTTTGGATCCAGACCTTGACCTTTTCCATTAATGTCAAAGGGTGAGAGGAAAGTAGTGAAAATTAAGGAATTCATCAAAGGGGGAGCATTAGAAATCACAAGTGCACATAGTAAGGGGGAGCTGCTCTAACACTTAGTCATTTTTCACTAAGTGTTGCCATCAATGCCAAAGGGGGAGATTGTTGGCAAGAGACACTGCTAGGCATGTCAAGTGTTGTCATTGATGGCAACTGAATCTATCTTACACATCCGCATTGTATCATTTGACCATACCGGAAGTCAGATTGCAGATTTGTCTAAGTCTAGATAGATAGGAATAGGGCATTTGACAGGGTTCAACATTTTGGTCCGCATTTCTCCATAGGTAATCATATTGTGTTGTAGATCTAAAGGTATGTTAGGGGATGTTAGGGCTACCTAAATCTAAAGTTTTAGCCTCCGGTGATGAAGGGATTGAAAGTTGCAAGCTTCCGAGTATCAGGTTTTGGTTAGACAGTTTAGTCTAGTGAAGAACAGGCTGACCTAGTGTTTGATCCTTGTGTGGATTAAGAGAAGTGGTTGGTTGAGAAATTTATGGAATCTAGTGGTATTGGAAGACATGTGTGATGACTTGAATACATAGTTTTTGGTCTGCGTTGATGTTTGTGCATGGATTCAGCCGACAGAATAGTGATCTTGAAAAAGTCTTTAAGTTTTCTTGAGGCTGACTACAGTTGATGTAATTTCATGTTGCGGATATATATATTTGATGGATGCAAGAATTTTGAGCTATTATTGTGCAAAGATGATGTGAGAGGTGCAAAGTGTGGCAGTATCAAGTGCAAAGTAGGGATCTGAGCCTTGGATCATGGCAGAATAGTGAAACAGGATAGTGAGAGATGAAGTGTGTGAAGTCAGTATATTGAGCTTAACCAGAACTATAATCTTGCATTGTTAGATGCTATTCTTCAATTCAAGTACTTCAGTGAACTCTTGTAATTAATCTTGTAGATACTGAGCCTCCTTTGAGAAGTGAACTCTGGGCAGTGTGCCTGAAGGCATGTGTCTTCCCATTTTGTAATACTTTTAACAGAGTATAAAATCTTGTGGGTTAACCCCCACCATGGTTTTTCCCTTAACCGGGTTTCCCATAAAAATCCTGGTGTTGTGTGTTGATTATGTTTCTGCTCATGTGTTGTTGATTCATGCTTACATGGTTATATCATTAATCTGTTAATAAGTTGTAAAGAAGATTAAATATAGAAAAAGACAAAGTTTTGAGACAATTGATTCACCCCCCCTCTTAGTTGTTTGCCCTAATTTCAACACTTGGTCATAAGGGATGTTTTGTCTTAGACTCTTAGCTTGTTGAATACATGTAAACTGTAGATATTTAGATATTGACAAGAAGGAAATCAAGGAAAAAAGTGTTAACAGGGTAATATATCCTCACCGATTTGATCCTTTATAATAGTCAATGGCCCATACACATTCTAGCCCATAATTCAATGTGTTTTCTAGCCTGCAAAGGAATATTTCAAGAGTTAATCATAGTTGTCACACATGTCACTAAACAACTTCAGTCATCATATCTAAATATTGATAAATGCTTATCAGGTACAATGAATGATAACGGCTAACAAGATATGGCATTACTATAATCCTTCCAAAAGTTATTCATTGTATTACAATTTCCTTTCTTTCACAAAAAGGAAGAACAACAACATCAAGTCAAACAATGATACAAGTCCCATAGCAGTATGGCCCTTAAGTAGCCCATATACAGAAACCTATATAGTTTGTCCAATATTGTCAGCAAAGGACTAAAGACACTATGGATACATCATCAAAAGTGCTACAAAAGCTAATGGCACTACCATTAAGAATGGATTTCATGTTTACAATCTCTAGTAAAAAGTAATTCAATTAAACTTGTCTGTATGTTGTTGAATGCCAAATCTGTACAATACCATTTTCAAAGCCAGTGATAATGATAGGAAGTTCAAGATGAAAACAAATTGTTGAGACATTGTGTATGTCCTTCAAGATCTAGATACAACTTTTTGTTTGGTAGTCCCACACTTGATACAAGTACACCAAGAAAATGAATGGACTAGTATTCAAAAGGATTCATAGAAAAAGTAACAGACATGAATAAAAAAGGAATTTGTAAAGAGCTCCTTTGTTGTATGATCATCTGAACTTGAAATCAGATATGGTCTGTCACCTCCTGTAACATAATCAACATAATTTACACCCTTTATATGGGCATAAAGTGTAAAATTTGGTTCTAGTAGCATAGAGACCATACAAGATATCACTAGCCATTGAAAGAAGACTACTGCATGGTGAGGTAACTGTACTATCTAGTTCATCAAGGTGTATTGTCAAAAATGACATTGTACTATTATCACATCAAAGTTTATTTCAAGAACACTGTCTACTAGCAACTACTGACACAAGAGTTATAAGTCACTGTCATAAACCAAATAACCAATATCACTATCATGTCATATTAGCCCTATCAAGTCAAGCAAATAAAGACAACTATCACTGTTAAGAAACCATTCACTATCTCTATCTCAGATGGAAACTTGAGAACCAATGCATCCACAATACCACAGACCTTTGTTCATCAAAAGCATAGTGATAGAAAGGAAAATGGACTGTACACTGGCAAAGGGGCATATCATTAGCAAAGATAGAACAAATACTTCATATTGAAAGACCATCAAGATACTCCACTCTACTCCACATACCACTCCACTGTGCTATACAAACAATCATAACACTGCCAGTAGAGACCTGCAACTAATCATATGAGTAGAAGGGATATAAGGACAAGAAACATATAGAAGCACTATCTAAAATCATGAAATAACACCGTCAAGTTAGAAGGCTTACTGTCACACCATCAAAGAACTGTTGCCATTAGGAACATGAGGCATAATACACATGGATTTGTATATTGTCTTTGTAATCACTGCCATTACAAACCAACTACAAACAAAGACACTTATGTTTGAAACCAATGAGGAAAGCATTCATGTCTGAAACCAAGTAACCACTGTTAGAATAAAATGAAGTAAATATGCCATTGTTCACTATGCTTTGACAATATAATTGTCTCAAAAGACCATATCTATTCACCTTTGATCATATCAAAACATGACATGTCCCAACCTTGTATCTCTTGTAATCATACAATCACACCTCTTACAACTTTCTGAAGCATAAATAACAATACTCAATTCCACTAAATATTTGAATGATCAAGAAACAACTCTGTCATACTTATATGTATAAGTACCTTACCTTGCATCAACTTTTATCAACACCTTTGAAACTTACCTTGTATCAACAAACACCATTACCTTTGACACCAATGATGTGCAACCAATGATCAAATAAGGATGTAGATGCATACCACTATCAAAAGCAACCACTGTCATTAGCAAGCCACTTTTTCACTATCACAAGCAAGAAGTATAAGACCATAACTATCACAGTTAGAGAATTGCAAACTGTCACTGTCATACCAATTATTGTCACTGATCATTGATAGAATACTGTATTAGGCATACCATTAACTGTGCATTCACTATGATACTCCATCACTCCATTGTGCATAGGTAACATGTTACTTTCACTGTAATCCATATCAACTATTAAGGAAAAAATTAACATGCAAATCATTGTCACCATATTCCTGTTAGTATACTAGCACTATATGGTAGTACATGTATAGTACACATGCTACATAGATAGGGGTGAGGAGAAGTAGTATAATGTGTACTGTTAATAATGTTACATTATTAACAATATACTAGCATGTAGGTATTCTTAGGATCTCCTTCATTGCCACATTGATCTTTGCATGGTGTCTTTTCTCCTTCCTAGGAGTCTCTAAGTCTTCATATGTTTCCTCATGATGATGCAACTCTTGAAAGAATTTCAAGAATATGCAGACCTGCAGGTTATAATACAAGGCCTCCAAGATGAATTGACAAGTCTTGAGAGAGCCTATACAAACTTTGAATGACTTCCAAACCTACAGACACTTTTAAACCATCTTGATAATGCTATTTTACTCTTATGTAGGCTTCTTGGACTCTTTAGGGTTCTCATGAAGACTTTCAACTTATACAAAGGTTATTCAAGAGTTTTAGAACCTTCATACATCTTAGATATATTTGTATTCTTTTTGTAATTATTATAGACTTTCACTTCCTACCCATGATGTCTCTTTCCTTTGCATCTTTCTACTATTATTAGGTTTCTACAATACCCTCATAAACTCGTAAATATCTTGTAGAGTTTTAAAATGTGTTTGACATTGATGCATGGGTCCTTCATGTCTTTTGGTATAGTTTTTGTAGGGTTTCCTAAACTTGTACAAGTGTTTGACAATGTTGACATACCTCTAGGTTCACTATGCAGACCCTAAACTATTGGTAGAGTTCTTTACTCTTGACAAATTCATTGGCAAAGTTTAATAACCATGTCATCACCTTTGTCCATTTGTAGATCTCTTGATGATAGAGAAACTCTCGTCATATATCCTTGGAATACGTATTCCACCCTGTCTAAGATTGTAGTGCTTCCTTAATACTTTTTGGGGTTTCATAGTCCATTCATAGTTCACAAACCTATGCATCTTTATACTAAGTTTTGGTGATGTTTGAACACTATGCCCATAGTCTTTCAAGGATCTGCAATGACTTTACAAACATTGTGATAGCTTCTATAGGTTTTCTTCTTCATCAATTCCAAATCTATTTTTCCTTGTGAATACCCATTGTCCCATATCAACCTATAGGGACCCTTGTATGTCATTGAAACTTCACTATGCATGTTTCAACAATATTCACAACATGCTCATTATCATGGAAGACTTGACACTATTAGTATAGGCTCAAGGTAACTCAAGGTAATGGAGATCTTTGGAATGACTCTACATCTTTATTATGAAGACTCCATATTCTTGTACCTTGAACATGTTGCAATACTTTAAAGTTCTCTCAAAGGTTATGCATAACATGCACTTCATTGTGTTTGACACTAGCCTTAAAAATTTTAATGGCTTCTATAACTACACAAGATCTTAAGACACTCTCCACAGTCTATGAGATCTTCATTAAATGAGAATAGAATTTTAGAATGAAATAAGAAGCATCCATCATACCAATACCTGAGACTACCCTTTATCCCTTGTAGAAATCTTTTGACCTTTGTAGGCCTAGTTGATAACTCATAGTGACCTCTTCATACGTCCACTTTGGCCTTTGAATGATCTTTCTACAGTTCGCTTGCCTTGTCTATGCTTCCACGTTATGTCTAGTAGGGCACTTGTAACTACAACATATGACAAAAAATCCCTACTGTTATGCTTTGAAGGATGTCCCTTCATTATTACTGGATATCTAATGTAGTGCACATTATTATAGTGCAAGCCTATTTTTCAGATTGTTTCATTTAGCACCACCAATATTCTCCACAAGAATATTGACCTTGTTTAAAATGATGGAAATGGTTCACATCTCTTAGAACAATTTCTCTTGCAATTGTTTGCATTTACTTAATTATCCTAGATTTATGTAAAAGAGATTGTATTCCTTACAATTATATAGATGGAAATACATAAATACACATACATATAATATATGTATGTGTACAAGTATATTTAAGAATTTTCCAATTTAGTGAATGGCATAGGAAACTACAAGGAACATCAAATCTCATCTACACATTATAAGCTACAAATAAACTGATCACAATTTGAAATCATTCAAAAGAGAATTTGTGCATAAATTCTTCATTATTGAATTTTGTGCAGAAGTTTTTGTGAAGGCTTTAATGATCCGAAGTGGAACTTGAAACTACAATATCTGATAAAAATCCACTTTCAAATATTCTTTTGATGGATGTTCATAGCCTCGTCGAAGAGACTGCACCGTATCGGTAGGAACTACTTTCAAGTCTCCTCGATAAAACAAACATCATCAAAGACACCATACCATATTGGTAAGAGTTGTTTTAAAGTCTCTTCGACAAAATAATTTGTATAAAAGAACATCATCGAGGAGAATATAACATATTGGGATAAGAAGTTTTAAGGTCCCTCTGAAGGAAGGAAAGCAACATGGAACATATTTTATGTAGTGTGATGGATGTATAGAAATGGCATTTTGTGATGTAATCTTTATTTTGCGATGTGGGCTAGTTTACTAATGTGACATGAACCATGGGAATGTTGTATAGAGTAGTGGCATGTGATTGAAACTTTGGCACATATACTAAGCCTGGTCTATGTGGAAGTCCTCTGTACTGTGTGCCAACTTAGGTAACACCAATCTAGTAGCTGGCTGACTGAGTTGTTGAATGGAAGAGTACCACTAGTCTAGAGTGTTGCCATTGAGGTTTGAGTTTGGTGCCATGAAGTTTGTGCATGTTGTCTAGTGTCAGTTTGTGCAAGTCTACCTACCTAACCAATGTGAGAGTGTGGACTGTCGTGGCTTAGGTCATAACAATTAGTCTTCTAGTTAAATTGATCTCTATTTTTGATGACTACTGCCTCCTTAATGAACCTAACACAATGGCTTTAATGGCAATGCAACAAGTCAATATCCCTGAAACAAAACCATTGTCTCTTTGTTGCTCTCTTGAAACCCTAGATCCTAAAGCATAATGATTTGAAACACTATCCAAAGGCTAGATTGCAAGGGTTTTGAATATGAAAACTTCTATTGCATAATGTTGCCTCCATAATACATAAAACAGAGATCTACAAAGTAGCATTTTAAACTAAAAATGCATATCAAACCCAAAATAAAACCCTAACCCATGGGAATAAGGGAAAGAGCCTTCAAATGGATAAAGAAGACATTGATATGCAAGAACATGAAGAAAGAACACTCCCTTGTTTTCCTTTTGCAACTCAAAAATGAAACAAAGCAACCACAGGAAGATGGAAAAACGTAGAAAAGAGGCAAAAGAAACAACCAACCATGCAAATGAAGATTGAAAATGCTCAGAAACGTTGCCATGAAGTTGCCCCATGATCTTAGCTGAGTGAAACTTAGATAACTATCCAGAAACACTGCAACCTTCCTCTTCAAAGAAACAAATAGTAGAGAAGGCATCCATCTTGGAATGGTAAAAGCAACAAGTAAGGGTTTTCCTCTCAAAGCTGAAACTTCCTCATGAGCCCGTGTTGTTTTAGTCTTTTTTCCAAAAAAAACAAAGAGAGAATTCCTTGCATACATGGAAACCTGTGCAAGTTTCTCTCCTTTCTTGCAAAAATCAAAAAATTAATTTCACTTGTTCAACTTCACGTTTCCCTTCTTTTTTTTAATTACCCACTTTAATATCATATTGTCTAATTTTTATTTGTGTGACTAATTATTTAGTTGTGTTTTTTACCCAATGATCAAATTAGTCATTTATAGTTGTGTTGCAAAAAATTAGTAGAATTTAGTCATTTTTAGTTGTCATGACTAAAAGTTTTAGTCACGGAGTCATTTATTTGCCAAAATTCTACTAGTGAATGGGCCCATAGCTATGAGACTGCAGGCTGAGTCAGCCCTTCAGAGGATGACTTAGGAGAGATACACTGCTAGGGCTATAATTCGTATAGATCATCCCACTATGACCATGGTGACAGAGTTGACTCAGGTAGAATATGAGCTGAACTGAGTGATCCAAGAGGCAGAGTATTATAGGGGCCTATATCAGAGTGTCGTACCGACATACCAGAGGTAACCCAACTTTAGAGAGTGTAGCAGATCAAGGGCCTCATCCTCAAGGAGATATGGGGGATTTCTTATGGGACCACTACCACCACAACCACCTCTATGAGGACCACCACCAGGACCATCACCATTAGGAGATAGGGGTGAGCCTTCAGCAGGGAGTTTGACACATGGACATCCTTAGATATGTTGAATATATTTTATGATGA
Organism: Cunninghamia lanceolata; assembly: GCA_027924645.1. NCBI lineage: Eukaryota > Viridiplantae > Streptophyta > Pinopsida > Cupressales > Cupressaceae > Cunninghamia > Cunninghamia lanceolata. The sequence goes on along the minus strand of BSBN01001074.1, from coordinate 15,158 downwards.
CTTAATGATGCCCTCAGGCTATATGTATATATTTCATGGCTCTTGATAGCCCATTGTATGAAACTTGTACATTGTTGATATATATGATGAGATGACATAATTCAATGACCTATATGATATGTTATGGATGCAACTTATGATGTTTATCTATGATGTTTTGATGTAATTGATGCTATGGATGCATATGATATGATGGGATATATGATGTATGAAATGTATTATGATTATGCATTCATATGGTTTTTATGCTGATAGATGTGATGGATTATAGACATGTGTTAAGATGATGGATTTATATGATTTCAAGCTTATAGATGATGTATGGATGATATGATATGTATTAGGATGATGGATTTATATGATGACATGCTTATAGATTATATATGGATGATATGTGGCTATATGGTATAAGCACTACAACAAAATAGGCAGTTAGCACCTAAAATAGTGCCAAATCTTAGTGCATTTGAGTTCATGAATTGGACACTTCTACCGGTGCAAAACTCGACGTCAAATTGTATGTTCTCTTTAGTGCTAGATTTAGCGCTGAATTTAGCAGAAGATTTTGCACTGAATTTAGCGGAAGATTTTGCGCTAGAAAAGTAGCACAAACAATAGCGCCTCCTTTAGCGCCTTGAATAGCACCAAAAATAGTGCCTAAATTAGCACCCAATTTTGCTTCCAGTTTTACTTCCATGTTTGTTCCCATTTTTGCTTCTAGTTTTGCTCCCAGTCGTGCTTCCTATTTTACTTCTGGTATAGTGTCAAAAATAGCTCTTTTTTGGCTTCCTAATTGATACCAAGTTTTTCTTCCATTATGACGTCCTTTGTTGCTTCCAGTTTTGCTTCCATTATGATATCCTTTGTTGCTTCCAGTTTGGCTTCTGATTTTACTTCTGGTTTTGCTTCTTCTGTTGCTTCGAGGTTTGCTTCTAGTTTTGCTTCTGGTTTTGCTTCCAGGTTTGCTTCCAGTTTTTCTTCCAATTTTGCATCAATTTTTGCTTCCAGTTTTGCTTCCAATTTTGCTTCCGATATAATGTTGCTTGTTGCATCTAGCTTTGCTTCCATTTTTGTGTCTTTCTTCTAAAAAAGGTGAGTGGGCCAATCTTGCTTTCTAACCACCCCATCTTTCACCTTATATCCTAGCTTAACTTGATACTCCCTAGTTTTTTAGCAGCTCCATCTTATTCTATCCTCTTTATGAGACAAGCTCACAGACCTATTTGACAGAATACTCTCTAACTCACTGATCTACGCTCCATCCACCTGAGGACCCTTGAAACATTTGAAATATTTTATAGGATAACATTTATAAATTTTTTTTAGGGAAATGGACATCCATACAAATTAACATCATTATACTTATTAAATCTCCATCAAAATAAAATCTACAACAATATTCAATATATATATAAAATAGCAAGATAATTATTATAACATGATCATCATCTATAATTAAAACAAGCGAGTCAAATATCTATAATTTAATTGAATTTGACAATATCCTTCCTGATCAGTAAATTAAAATCATCATATGTAATAAATATCCATCCAAAAATCATCGACACTTTCAATATATATAAATTGACAAGTCAATACTAATAAGATCATCATCATCATCATATATAACTAAAACAAGTGAAAGTCAAATATGCCAGTAGATCAATAACATGTCAAAATAATACATGTCCAACAATCAACATAAGTCAAAATGATACATGTACAAATGATATAAGTAAAAATGATAAATTATGTAACTCAAAATGATACAAGCCAAGATGGTACATGTGCAAATGATATAAGTCAAAATGATACACATCAAAATGATACAAATCAATAATATGGTATTGTAGGCTATGAAAATGATACATATGATAGTAACCATGAAAAGAGGCATCATAATGATATATCAACAATGATCCATGATGTAGTCTATATGATCATGAATATCACTAGCTACTACCAGCAACTGCCTCATCAACATCATCACCATTGTGATCATCATCATCATGATCATCATCATCGTCATTGGCCTCGGTGTCTTTTGTATTTGTGTCATCATCATCCTCTACCATGTGATCTATACTTGAACTAACATATTCTGGATATATATCATGAGGATCATATTGATCTTCTGGAAGATGCGTGTTCTGCAAAAAAAACCATAATCATATTAGATCATATCAAAGTGCACATACCATAATAAAATTTCAAAAACGTTACAGCTAATATGCCATTCCAATGATGTAAAACATGCAACAATTCTAATAAACATTAGTAAAGATCATAAAAAAATTTGTTATACAATTTAACTATCAACTATAAATTCTATTACATAACCTTAAGTGCCACAAATTGCTTGGTCCAGGTATGTTCTTTTTCACTATTAATCTAATAACCTGCATTAGACAGAAACATTAAAGAGTTTTTAAGTAGCAGTTGATTAAATTCTCTTACATGTCATTACGAAATACACAATTTTTTTTTAATAATTATTTATCTTAAGGTTCATGAGTAACCTTAAGATAAAGGTCTATTTTGTTTGAAAAAAAAATAAAGTTAGCAATATGGCTTTATCCGACTAATTTTAGAAAGAAAAATGTTAGCCCTATTCCCACACACAGGTCTTCAATATGAGTGGGAATAGGGAAAATTTGGGGATTTAGAAAGAAAGATAAAGTTTAGGGTGTCTTCAAGATAGCCAACATGGGAAAGGAGGTCAACCATGCACACATAATGATCAACTGTAGGTGTAATGCAATAAGGGTTACAAATGTGATTAAATTATGTACAACTCTCATCCACTAAACCTGCATGGCTGCATGCACGTAGAATACAAGCAAAGCTTACAATGTTAGGATATGTTCTTTAGTGCTTAATTAATTCAAAGATTTTGAGAGCATCCTTGCAAAATCCATTTTGTGCATATCCTGCAACCATTGCATTCCATGAGATGACATCTCTTTGAGGAATTCTGTCAAACAATTTATGTTTTTTGTCTATGATTCCATATTTTGCATACATGTCTATGAGAGCATTTCAAACTATAATATCTCACAAGAATCCCCCTACCATTATGCTTTGAAGGATGTCCATACCCTGTTCCAAAGCTCCCATTTGGGCACAGGTAGGGAGGATGCTAGTAAAGGTTGTAGAATTTGGATTTATAGCTAATAATTGCATTTGTTTGAAAGTTTCTAAAGCCTGTTCAAGAAATCCATTTTGAGCAATCTTGCAATCATTACATTCCATGAGATGACATCTCTTTGAGGCATTCTGTCAAACAGTTTGTGTGCCTTGTCTGTGCTTCCACATTTTTCATATATGTCTATTAGAGCATTTCCAACTATAATATCTGAAAAAAATCTGCCTTCTATTATGCCTTGATGGATGTCCATACCCTATTCCAAAGCTTACCATTTTGATGTAGGCAGAGAGGATGTTGGCAAAGGTTGTGGAATTTGGCTTTACACCTACCAATTTCATTTGCATGAAAGTTTCTAAAGCCTTTTCAACAAATCCATTTTGTGCATATCATGCAATCATTGCAGTCTATTAGAGCACATTTCTTTCAGGGATTTTGTCAAACAGTTCACATGCCTTGTCTATGCTTCCACATACATCTCTCTCTTTGTATATGTATATTCAATTGCATTTTCTTGAAAGTTTTTAATGCCTTATCAAAAAATCCATTTTGTGTATATCATGCAATCGTTGCAGTCCATGAGACCACATTTCTTTGAGGGATGTAATCTATTTTATGCACACAACTCAGCATAAACTAATCTAGATTGGTTGTATTTAAGAACCCCTTGAGAGGATTTCCGTTATGTTTCTAGGAGACATGTTATCATAGGTTAACCCATGGAAAACTTGTGTAAAGGATTTAAAACAATAGGCTTCAACTGTGCAAATGCATCTAAGATGAATGTGTAGATCTAGATTCCTTTTAATTAATGGCATAGGAAACTACAAGGAACTTCAATTCTTATCCACACATTATAAACTACAAAGAAATTGATTACAATTTGAAATCATTCATGAGAGAATTTGTGCATAAATTCTATTCTTCTTTATTGAATTTTGTGCATAAGTCTTTGTGAAGGCTTTCATGATCGAAAATGGCACTTGCAACTAAACATCTAACAAAAATCCACTTCCAATTATACTTTGATGGATGTCCATATCCTCATCCAAAGCTTCAATTTGTGCACAGGCAAGGATGATGCTAGCAAAGGTTGAGGAATTGGGCTTTACACCTGCCAGTTGGAAATTTGACATGGTGCATATTATTATAGTGTAAGCCTATTTTTTAGATTGCTTCATTTAGCATCATCAATAATCTCCACAAGAACATTGTCCTTGTTTAAAATTATGGAAAGGGTTCACATCTCACAACAATTTCTCTTGTGACAAACTTGGAGATAAATTTTGTTGTAGTGTGGCAATCAACACATACTCTAATAGTTGTTCCATGGGGCATGTTTAACAAACCAAATGCAATTGCCAACTTTTCACCATGGTGGCAGAGAAATAATTCTTTTTCCCATCCTTCCACAGCATTAAGTAAATTCTTGAATCTAGAAAATACCTTGCTACCTTCATCTTCCAAGCCAATTTCTCCAACTTTGCATAGGTCTCCTTTGTCTATGGATGTGATCTGTCTCCTACACAAAAGGCATGTACCATTTTATGCCCTTCAATCCAACTGCATCCAGGAATTTTTTTAATTCCTCTATCTTTCATCAATCTCCTTACCTCACTACACCTACCCACTTCTGGATAGATGTTTGAGAGAAGAACATAAGTTGTGCATCATTTTTAGGATCCAAATTAAAAAGAAGTGTTGCTGGAAATACTCCTAAGCCTATATTCATATGTGATCTACAGGCACCAAGAAAACACATCCATACAACCAACACATATTTAACAGGTATCTCAATGATAAAGTTTAGGGTGTCTTCAAGATAGCCAGCATGGGCAAGGAGGTCAACTATGCACACATAATGATCAACTATAGGTGTAATGCAATAAGGGTTACAAATGTGATTGAAGTATGTACAACTCTCATCCACTAAACCTGCATGGCTACATGCACCTAGAATACAAGCAAAGATTACAATGTTAGGATATGTTCCAGAGTGCTTAATTAATTCAAAGATTTTAAGAGCATCCTTGCAAAATCCATTTTGTGCATATCTTTCAATCATTGCATTCCATGAGATGACATCTCTTTGAGGAATTCTATCAAACAATTCACATTTTTTTTTCTATGATTCCATATTTTGCATACATGTCTATGAGAGCATTTCAAACTATAATATCTCACAAGAATCCCCCTACCATGATGCCATCGGTTAAAATAGGAAAGACTTTGCATTTATTTTCTTTCATGTTTCCATCTTTACACCAACCAATTGCATTTTCTTTAAAATTTCTAAAGCCTTTTCAACAAATCTATTTTGTGCATATCCTGCAATTATTGTAGTCCATGAGACCACATTTCTTTGAGGCATTCTATCAAACAGTTCACGTGCCTTGTCTATGCTTTCACATTTTGCATACATGTCTAACAGGGTAGTTGCAACTACAACATGTTTGACAAAATTCCTCTATCCTTTATGTTTTGATGGATGTCCATACCCTATTCCAAATCTCCCATTTGACACAGGTAGGGAGGATGCTGGAAAAGGTTGTGGAATTTGGCTTTAGACTAGCCAATTGCATTTGCTTTAAAATTTCTAAAGCCTTTTCAACAAATCCATTTTGTACATATCCTACAATCATTGCAGTCCATGAGACCACATTTCTTAGAGGCATTCTGTCAAACAGTTCACGTGCCTTGTCTATGCTTCCACATATGGATACATGTCTAACAAGGTAGTTGCAACTACAACATCTAACAAAATTCCTCTATCCTTTATGTATTAATGGATTTACATACCCTATTCCAAAGCTCCCATTTTGACATAGGCAGGGAGGATGCTAGCAAAGGTTGTGGAATTTGGCTTTACACCAGCTAATTGCATTTGCTTAAAAATTTCTAAAGCCTTTTCAACAAATCCATTTTGTGCATATCCTGTAGTCATTTTAGTTCATGAGACCACATTTCTTTGAGGCATTCTGTCAAACAATTCACATGCCTATTCTATGCTTCCACATTTTGCATACATGTCTAATAGGGCAGTTGCAACTACAACATCTGACAAAATTCCTCTATTCTTTATGTTTTGATGGATGTCCATACCATATTCCAAAGCTCCCATTTTGACACAGGCAGGGAGGATGCTGGCAAAGGTTGTAGAATTTAGATTTACACCAGCTAATTGCATTTGCTTTAAAATTTCTAAAGCCTTTTCAACAAATCCATTTTGTGCATATCATGCAATCATTGCAGTCTATTAGACCACATTTCTTTAAGGGATTTTGTCAAATAGTTCACATGCCTTTTCAACATATTTAACATGTATCTAACTCTCATCCACTAAACTTGCATGGTTGCATGCACCTAGAATACAAGCAAAGCTTACAATGTTAGGATATGTTTTGGAGTGCTTAATTAATTCAAAGATTTTGAGAGTGTCCTTGCCACCAATCAAAGTTTAGACTCATTTTTTTATTCCACCCCACTCAAGTAAATAGTCTGGACACCTAATAAATGGTATCAAAGCTTGAAAACTGGTGCTTTGGACCTTAGAGATATCTTTGTACCGTGATCCTAAATTCCTAATGATAAATGGGATTATAGATAAACAATCACTGATATAAGTGCTAGGAAAGCTACAAACATTTGAAACAGCTTTTGGTAGCCATTTTACTGCTCTACTACATTTATGATAGATCTTAAGTTTTAAAAGAAACTCCCAATCTAAGAATACAGATACATACCATGTGGTGGAATGGAATCATAAAACTTCAGTAGAAAAAAAACTTCAGCTGCACAAAAATATCAAGAAGATAATTGCTAATAGAGAGGAGAAGCAGACAACACACTTGGACACTTTGGCTAATCTTTGGAGACCAAGTATTACAATAAGGCCCCGGCTGGGTCACTGTCCAAGAGTGAAGAGTGAATCTCCATACAAACATAAAAATGGTTACTCACGATACAGATAATGTCAAATTTTGACCTAATCAAAGTAAGGCTGGGCACTTCAAAAACACCTTTTCACTACTAATAGTGATGCAAAAGAAGATGTAAAGGCACTAGTTGATGGTGATTGAACAAATGCAAATCCTAAAAAAAGGCATATCACACTAAACATATTATGGCCCCAGTGTTCCCAAGTTGCCAACCATAGCAAGGTCGCAAACTCTTTTAAGAGATATTAGTGTGCTAAAATAGGCCCAATAGATGCATTGGTAAGTTAGAATCATATTTGGTTTTATGGTATGTATATCATATCAATAAGGTAATCAATAAGTTGTACCATAAGTAACTACTGTTACTAAAATGATCTATGTAATGTTGATAAGTCAATCATGCATTAGTTAACACTGAATAAGGTCCTCAAAACCATAATTAAGTGCTAATGTACTCTAATACTAAGCAAGCTGCTCATAAAACCAATGATGTTTTAAATGTCCATGCAAAGGAAGACAAAAAAATGCCTTTAAAAGTTAAACAGATTTAAATTCCATAGAAAAATTGGAATTTAATACCTTCCATATGACTAATTTGTCGATAGGCTTTTGATAGTTTGTATTTTTTGGTTTAAGGGAAGAGATCATAGGGATCAAGGACAAAGAGATGTGGTATCAATACTAGATGCCACCACTCTGAAACTGTGCAAGAATGAAGTCAGACAATAGAATAGAGGATCAAAGGGATCATGGAAAAAAAGATGTAGGGTATCCATCCTCAGTGCCGCAAGTTAGACAGGAACTAAAAAAGACCAAGGATAGGTAAACTTGGTATGATCCCAAAGCATAATTGAGAAGAGGAAAACTTGCTACTGAATTGATGAGAAAAATTATAAATGGTGAATGGCTGATGCAGAGGTCCACAATGACTGATCTCTTCCTGATTATCTGAAGAATTGTAGAAGCCCTCATATGCTGACCAAAGGGAGCTCATTGAAGAAGCCAGTATATGTTCAAAGAATAACTCAAGATAATATGATTGTTTATATGTCAAGTTAATTGTGATATTGATGAGTTGTCCAAGCAAAGAGCCAAGTTGCTTGTGTGTTCAATCTCCTAATGAGGCCCATGCATACCAGAGTTTTAGAAGAACAACCAAAAGATGTTCACGGTTATATTATTTAGAATAAAAAAAAGGATTCAATACAACAAGATCTTTGGACATTTTATAGAGTCTCAACCTACAACTTACTTCTTTTGTAATCCAATGCTATCAATGTTTGTATTGTCTATTCAACCTTCCAACCTTGGCACATTCACATGAAGTTATATATATAGACATGTTCATGGGAATACCAACCGTCTAACTATCCAACCAACCTAAGGAACACCAAGAGTTATGCAACTATAAGCCATCCATACATGACGTCAACATACCACATAAATCACCAAGTATGATGTCTCCACATGGATAATCACCTTGTACACTTTGACACTACCACACACTGTGAATCAATAGTTACAACCTTAACATTATCAGTATCACTTACTTGTTTCTGATATAACCACCACTACCAACTCCTTTCTTGCAGTAGTTCACATAAACAAAACATTACTTCAAACTACTTGTAGTATCTTGTGCCACCTTCCAAAACATTATCCTATTCTCAGATTGTGCCACATGAACTCCAATTCTGCCACAAGTGCTTCTGTATCACTATTCATACTTTTGGCAAACACTAAACTTATGTGGTTGTGAGTTCTTCTTCCATTTGACTTGTAGTTGTTGTCACAACACCACCACATGTAGACAAACCATGAATATTGCATTGCAACTTACTACTACAACATCACCACATGTTCGTCAACATAAATGCTATACTGCAATACATGAAAACTTGCCACATATCACTACAATGTACTATATAGGCAAACTCTTCCTACAAAGACTCTCTGCATGTCAATATCACCCATGTCTGAACATTCTCCCACTTGATATTTAACATAGAAGAGAGTGTGGTATTTAACCCATTCAACCTCATACTTCAAAATGAAATAAGTCCATCTCATCCCTACACCACTCACAAGTTTTGTTAAAGAATCTATTGTGTTTACCCAAGTATCAATTTTCTCCATTTGAACTTTCCTACTCTTAGCCATCTCCCTCACAAAATGATATTGAACATCAATATGCTTGGTGCTCACATGGTAAATAGGATTCTCGGCCAAACAAAGTGCACTCACATAACCACTGTTTGACTCATAAAAATGAGGATATGTTAGGAAAGTTTTGTTTTGTGCTATGAAAGCAATCCACCAATCAAAGAAATTAAAAGAAATGGTCGATTTAAAAAAATGAGTGATTAATGAGCAAGCCAAGATAATGGTGGCATAGTTCAAATACTTCAATCTAGGAACAAAACAATGTTAAAAAATAAGTCTTCCAAAGAAATACCTTAACTAGAGAGTGGGCAATGAATGGTGTGTGAACTAGAAACCACCAAATCTTGAATGGTGAAAACAATGAACAATGATCTTCAAAAACCTTGGCTTTGTTGTGTATGGCATGAGCTACAACCTCGACAGTGGCAAGAAATAGGACACTGCCTTCTGGAAGCTTTGAATTGCTATCAAACACAATGGGATTTGAATGTGTGACCAATGCCAATGAACCAGAGATTGGAGATGCTTGAAGCCGCGTCTGGTGAACTTCAAAAATTCTATGGAAGCAATGTGAAGAACTACTTCTCAAACAAAATAGTGAGTAGGCTACATCAAGGATCTACCCAAAATAAGATTGAACACAAAAATCCTCATTGAAATGAAGACAAGATTTTTGCACGCCAAATTCTCAATCTCCAACAAACACAAAATGAACACCAATAACTATGAAAGTTTTGTTTGTGTTTTTTTTGTTGTGAGGTGGGAATTTTTAATTTTTTGTTTTTGATTCATTAGTCAGCACTATAGTCGGCGTAGTTAACGCCAACTTTAGCGCCGACTTTTAACCCTAAATGTAATCTCTTTAGGGTGCCAAAGGCAGTGCAAAGTGTACCTAATTTAATGTCTATCTGTGTCAGATAAATGTCACATGGTGGAGGATGGTGTCAAGATGAGTGATGATTGTTGTTGCAATGTTATGGTCAAATGTGTTATGAAAATGAGGTGGCATGGGTGGTGGTCTATCAATGTTGGGAAAGGGTTAGGAGGATTGAATGGAGGAAGGGATGTGTGTCATGGTATGATGTCTTAAGGAATGGGAAGAAAGGATGGTGATTCATAAGATAATATGAAGAATGATGGTAGAGTGAATTGGCATTGTGGTAACTATAGCATGTCATGGGGTGAATCATGCATTAATACAAGTTGTGGAGTGAGAAAGAGGTGGTATGGGTATGGTTAAATGGATTAATGAGTTTATTTAATTGGTGATGACCTAGGTGAAGTGATGGGTAAGGTGTCCTATGTGGGATTTCTACAAAGTGTGATTGATAATGGTGGGGATAGCTAAATGTCATCTTCTAAGGGTTCAAAGGTGAGGAAAGTGTAAGATGGGGATATGGGATAGTCCATGGTTTAATGATTATTCAAGGGAGACTCCTTAAAATGATTATCAATGATGGTTTCGATAGGGGGAATGGAGTCTATGAATGTAGGTGTGGGAACATGAGCTATGACATTAGGATTGTATTAGATGAATAATGGAAAGTAGGGGCACCTGTCTAGTGATGGAAGGAGCCACACGATCAAATGATGTTTGGGGAAGGGCTTTTCTTAGGAAATTAAGGATTTGGGTGAGGGTCTAGGGTTTGGTGGAGAAGAATTTATGGAAAATTTGGCTCGGTCATTAAAATTGACATGAATAGAAGCAGTACAAGACATGATAAATGGTAGACTCAAAATAGGATAACTAGGAGTATGATGATGAATATGGAAAGAAAAGTCAACAACAATAGTATGATACAGGGATAGGATTAGAAAATAAGAGTACTACAACTATCAAGAGGAAAGTGAGGACATAATGCAAAGTTAACATGGCATGAACTCTCTTGGAAGGCTAAGCATGGACTATAAGAAGATTGAACTAGTTGGATCTGTTAGGATCACCAAATGAAAGAACCTTAAAGGTTAACATTAATTAGGTAAGGTTATTTTTGAGTGTGGTTGTTTATGCAACAATGTGTAAATTAATGTTACCTAAGGATAAATCTAAATATACTAACATTTTAATAACCATGAGAGCTAGGACTAACAATTAGACTAAAAACTTGACAAACAATACAACTTGAACACATGTAGGACTTGGAAAATGGAAAAGAATTAGTATTAAATGTGGAAAAAAATGAAAAAGTGGTATTAGTTGCACCTATGTAGAGAAGTGGTCTTTATGAAAGATGCTTAGAATTATGCTCTATGTCTATTTGTGAAGTTTGGAGGTGATTGGACCTAGAGGATATGACCACCATATGCAAAATAGCCTACCTAATGGGTATGTGCATGGAGAGAGAGAGAGAGAGAGAGAGAGAGAGAGAGAGAGAGAGAGAGAGAGAGAGAGAGAGAGAGAGAGAGAGAGAGAGAGAGAGAGAGAGAGAGAGAGAGAGAGAGAGAGAGAGAGAGAGAGAGAGAGAGAGAGAGAGAGAGAGAGAGAGAGAGAGAGAGAGAGAGAGAGAGAGAGAGAGAGAGAGAGAGAGAGAGAGAGAGAGAGAGAGAGAGAGAGAGAGAGAGAGAGAGAGAGAGAGAGAGAGAGAGAGAGAGAGAGAGAGAGAGAGAGAGAGAGAGAGAGAGAGAGAGAGAGAGAGAGAGAGAGAGAGAGAGAAGAGAGAGAGAGAGAGAGAGAGAGAGAGAGAGAGAGAGAGAGAGAGAGAGAGAGAGAGAGAGAGAGAGAGAGAGAGAGAGAGAGAGAGAGAGAGAGAGAGAGGTTTAGGGGTTATGGCTTAGGGATTAGGGGCATTATTTAGGGTTGAAGGATTTAGAGAGAGACTTCTTTTGACATGCAACTATAAACCTTGAATAATGCCCCTAAAACCCTAAACCCTAACTCCTAACCCCTAAACCATAAACCATAAATAATGCCCCTAACCCCTAACCCCTAACCCATTAACGCTAAACCTAAGAAACCCTAAACCCCTAAATCCTAAACTGGTGCAAATGGACCTAAACCCTAAACCTCTATATCCCTATCTCTATCATTCCTCTACCTCTCAATATCTCTCCTATGTCTCTGGCCATGTCCCTCAGTCTCCATATCTCTCTATTGGTCCTCTCTCTCTAAACACTAAACCCTAAACCTCCAAACCTTAACCCCTAAACCATAAACCCTAACCCCTAACCCCTAAAATTGAGAAACCCTAAACCCCAAACCCCAAAACCCTAAACCTCTATCTCCATATCTCTCCCTTATCTCCCTATCACCTTTGTCCCTCTACCTCTCAATCTCTCTCCCTATGTCTCTAGCCATGTCCCTCACTCTCTATCTCCCTATCTCTCCCCTCGGTTTCCTCTATATCTCCCTATTGGTCCTCTATCTCTCTCTAAACCCTAAACCCTAAACTTTAACCCCTAACCCCAAAACCATAAACTATAAACCCTAAATAATGCCCATAAACCCAAGAAACCCCAAACCTCTATCTCCCTATCTCTGTCATCTCTCTACCTCTCAATCTCTCTTTCTCTCTATGTCTTTGGACATGTCTCTCACTCTCTATCTCCCTATCTCTCCCCTCTATCTCTCCTAATCTCTATCAGTTCCCTCTCTCTATCTCTCTTTAAACCCTAAACTCTAACCTATAAACTCTAAACCCTAAACTTGAGTAATACTAAACTCATAAATGCTAAATAATGCCCCTAAACCCTGACCCCTAACCCCAAGCAACTCTCTCTTTGACCTATCTACCTCCTAGTTAAATCCTTTTCCTAGCTTTCCTAGTTATCCTTTTCCTTTCTAATTTCCCTTTAGATCCCACCAATTTTTCTCTATTTTACTATTTTCGACCTCTCCTCTCATCATTCTTCCCATCCAATGAACTTTAGTTTTATCTTGTTTCCATTTCATCCTGCCAATTTATATCCTCATCCCTCTTTTCATGTCCTAGTTTTCTTGTTTCCATTTGCTTTGTTGATGAGAGAGAGAGAGTCCTAGTTTTCTTGTTCATTTCCTTCATTGATAAGGAGAGGGGAGAAATAGAAGGGAGAGATAGGAAGATATAGGAACGATAGGGGAGAGAGGCAAGAGATAGAGAGATAGGGAGAGATAGCTAGGTAGAGAGAGATAGAGAGGAGATAGATAGGGAGAGATAGAGGAGACAAATAGGGAGATAGAGAGTGAGAGATATCTAGAGAGATAGGGAGATAGAGGAATGATAGGGGAGAGAGAGGCAAGAGATAGCAAGAGATAGATAGGTAGAGAGAGAGGAGATAGATTGGGAAAGATAGAGGAGACAGAGGGAGAGATAGGGAGATAGAGAGTGAGTGATATGTCTAAAGAGATAGGGAGAGAAATTGAGAAGTAGAGGGATGATAGAGAGAGGGAGATAAGGGAGAGATAGGGAGATAGAGGTTTAGGTTGCTCAAGTTTAGGGTTTAGGGGTTAGATTAGGGGCATTATTTAAGGTTGAGGGATTTAGAGAGAGAGAGAGAGTTTTCGTTTGACATGCAACCGTAAACCCTGAATAATGCCCCTAAAACCTAAACCTAAGTAACCCTAAACCTCTAAACCTTAAATAATGCCCCTAAACCCTAAACCCTACCCCCTAACCCCTAAAACATAAACCCTAAATAATGCCCCTAAGCCCTGAGCCTTAACCCCTAAACCCTAAACCTAAGAAACCCTAAACCCCTAAATCCAAAACCCCAAACCCCTAAACTCTAAATGCTAAACCCAAGTAACCCTAAACCTCTATCTCCATATCTCCCTATCTCTATCATTTCTCTACCTCTCAATCTCTCTCCCTATGTCTCTGGCCATGTCCCTCACTCTCCATATCCCTATCTCTTCCTATGTCTTTGGCCATGTACCTCACTCTCTATATCTCCCTATTGGTCCTCTCTCTAAACACTAAACCCTAAATAATGTTCCTAAACCTTAACCCCTAACCCCTAAACCCTAAACCCCTATCTCCCTATCTCCATCGTCCCTCTACCTCTTAATCCTTCTCCCTATCTCTCTAGATATCTTGCTCACTCTCTATATCCCTATCTCTCCCCTCTATCTCTCCCTATTTGTCTCCCTCTCTCTATCTAGCTATCTCGAAAACCAAGAAACCCTAAACCCCAAACCTCTAAACTCTAAATCCAAGCAACTCTAAGCCTCTATCTCCCTATCTCTCCCTATCTCCCTATCTCTCTCCATAGTCTCCTCTATATCTCCCTATCATTCCTCTCTCTCTCTCTATAAACCTAAACCCTAAACCTCTAAACCTGAACCCTTAACCCCTAAATAATAAAACCCTAAACCCTAAATAATGCCCTAAACCCTAACCCCTAACTCCTAAACCCAAGAAACCCTAAACCCTAAACCCCAATCCCCTAAACCCTAAATCTAAGTAACCCTAAACCTCTATCTCCCTATGTCTCCCCTCTCTCCCTATCGCCTTTGTCCCTCTACCTCTCAATCTCTCTCCCTATGTCTCTGGCCATGTCCCTCACTCTCTATCTCTCTATCTCTCCCCTCGGTCTCCTCTATATCTCCATATTTGTCCTCTATCTCTCTCTAAACCCTAAACCCTTGTTTAGTGGAAAATTGGATTTGTTAATGTTTTAGTGTTTTGATGTTTAAATCCTCCTCTCCACTTTACATTCAAGGATCTAGGGTCGAGTGGTGAGGACTATCATACCCTAGATCACTTGTGAGATGTAGGGAAACTTGGATTAGGGAATTTAATTATCAATTTATTTTCTCTTATGCTCAATTGACCATTAAAACCCTAATTATGCAAATACAACAATAAACTGATGAATAACAGAAAATGCTCTTGCAGACAGAAGTAAAATAGCAAATCACAGAATACCTATTTTCAGAGTTCCAAGGCAGAATAGTCGAGGACACTAGAGCGGGTGCCCAATTCCAAGGTATCAGT